>CM060904.1:1197918843-1200418843 GCA_030737815.1 Allium fistulosum
ATGCGCCGCATAATAGCGGATGATTTTATATAAAACCCATATACCGCGATATTCCACCTCGAAGTGGAATTGGTATTGTGCTAACGTTTGTGGATGCAGGAAAATAGGTTGGAGGGATCCAACTGGATTCCTCAAAATTTTCTAGACTGTTTTATATTCTGTGTTATGAATATTGATATCCTGTGATGATTTTATTGGTAATTGAAATATTGAATAATATGGTTGGATTGAATATTTCAGAAAAAGAAATTATCAAAATGTATTGAATTGGATTTTTGGAAAGAAATAAATCTTAAGTTAAAAGTATTTTGAAATAAATGAAATAAGCAAGGAATTTATTTCAAAGTAAAGTAAATCGGAAATCAATTTGGGATTTGATTTAAGCGTTAAAACGGGATTTTTAAAAGAGAAGTGAGATTTTGGAATTTATAAACTGGGTTTATAAAGTAAAATAAAATATCAGTGGATATTTGAAAAGATAAATTCAAGGTGGGAATTTATAAAGGGATATGAATTGGTTTAAAAATAAATAGTGATTTATTTTGAAGAATGTGAAAGAAAAGTGTATCTCCCTGAATAGCCAAGTATGTTTTCAAAATAAACTTCTAAGTATAAGCTAGAGGTTTAAAGTTGATTTAAAATATGTTTTTTTGGAAAATCTATTATTTATAAATGTTAAACTTTAAAGCGAGTATCTTTCAAATTTATTTTAATAGTAATTGTTTAAAGATGGTTTGGTATTATGTTTTAAATGATAAAAATCTAGTTTTATATTTTATTAAGTAGCTTCATTTTGAATATTCTTAAAGTATAAATTTGTGAATAAAGTATAAAAATAGTTTTAAATTTAAATGTTTTAAAGTATATTTTATAATAAAGTGTTTTAAATTATTTTTAAATCTAAAAGTATTTTGTACTTGGTGTTTCAGAGGAAATAAACATTTGGGAAATGTATTCCGTAAGCGAAAACTTTTTGAAATTATTTCAAATGAGTTTTGAAAATTTGGAAATATATCTTGCGAAGATATTTGAGATTAATAAATAATTGGGAAATTATTTATTGTTTGATGGATGATTGTGAATGTTAATTGATAGTTAAAGAACCGACTATCAATATTGGCCAATGCGCTGATCGTTTCGAAGAGACCGGGATCGGGTTTCCGTATACCGGGATTCTAGGTCTGGAGACTCGAATACCACTTCGATTCGGTTTGTACGTTTCGTGTAACGTGTTCAGAGTCGAAGATGGAGCAGTGAAGTGCAAGGGCTAGTCGCTACTAATCCTGAGGATATTTCCAAAATGGATGTAGTAGGAATAGTGCCTTCGGTTCCGTTCGGACCCGGGACGGACTTGTATGGACGAATGCTTTCGTGACATCGTCAGGTGGGCGATGGGCATTCTAAGGGATATGTGCTGTAAAGGTATCGTTTAGCCTCAAGCCTCATCAACCGGGAATGACTGAAAATCAGGGGTTATGCAGCAAGGCTTCGTGGGTAGCTCCCACTGGAGGGTAAGGTCATCCCTGTCTAGATGTTCCTTTTTATTTCGGCTTAGTGGTGCGGTTGCTGATCCCAACCGTGGGGTGATTTTATTCGGAATTATCCAGTAAGGGATGGTTCCGGCCTTGTGTTGCAGGGGATTGGGAGCGATCCTCGGTACTGTGATCTAGGCCACGTATTGTGATAGGTGGTACCCCAGTGCCTAGTCATTGTTGGAAATCCATTCTTCCTACGTGCCTTGTACGGTAATTGTTTGTATTACCCACTTTTGTGGCTAGTATGTTGGAATTTAATAATGTAACAATTTCAGCTATTTTAATAAGTATTTGTATATAGACACTATTATAATATCAGAGGAATTTGATAAAAAGTGTTTTAGCTATCGTAAGGTAAAAACCCGACATGTTTATTTGTGGCGTGGTCTTACGAGATGCTTTTGTTCCAAAGGATTTTGAAACTTTAAAAATCAATTGAGTGTGATTTTCTCACGCTGGTATTCCAGACTGACTCGGGTATTGTTTTATATGATGCTCGGGTCAGACCGAGTATTATAGGTTACAGGACATGATGCTGTGGAGCTCAGGAGATGAGCTGGATGGCGAGACGTATCTCCCGTACTTGTTTATATATATATATTCCGCTGTGTTGATTGTTGTACTCTGTTGTATTGAGGACATGATATGGTTATTGTCCAGTTGTATGTTATGTGTTCTCTGGTGTATACTCTGATGATATATTATATAAAACTGATATAGTTTTGATTTGTGTAAAGATCTGTTAATATATATTATATTTTGTTCCGCTGCGATGGTTAGATTCTGATGTTGTTTTCTATTTTTCTTCTTCTACCTCTTCTTCTTTTAGCACAAATGGTCCGGTTTTTCGTGTATGAAAAGCCCGGGTTGTTACACTTTTAAATCCCTTATTTTAAATTTATTCAATTCCTTCAAAAGGAATTCACTTAAAATTTCCAACTTTAATTTCAAAAATCCAATTTCATTTATTTTTGGTATCCAACGATACCAAAAATACATTCAGCTAAATTTTAGCCTTCCACACATTCAATCACAGATATAATCATACACAAATTATAAATAATCAATCACACAACATATGAAACCAATTCAAATGTTTTGATGAATCCTGTTGGATCCCTCCAACCTGTTTCTAGAATGACCCTCTCTTTTCTACCTTCATTTTGTAAGGATTTTTTTTTAGTGATATATATATATATATATATATATCATTTATTAACAAACATCTATCCCCAGGGTCATTTTTCTTTTTCCAATAAACAAACTTTATCCAGGATCAAAAGTTTTACCAATATAGATATATCAGTGCAACTACAAGGATATGCACACACATATGAAGATGCATGTGCCCCTCTTGCTTAATCAGGTTATGGCAAACAAGAGGTTACATTGATTGATTAAATTTAATCAATCCCCACATAGCTTAATTTTTATTTATGTAATAAAATCTTATTCATATAGGTAACAGTATGATTTTTAATCCTTGATAGTTTGCTGGATCCTCTATGAAATATGATCCATAAAAACCAGATAATTATGTTATGATTATCTATAAAAATTAATAGTGTAGTGTTTGTGCTCTGAAAATGATATAAGCTTCTATCATTTTCTATGTTTGCTTTCCTATAAAATCTACCTTATATGCAAACTCATATCTGGGATATTCTTAAGTGAATTATCATATTCCATAAGCTTGATTCCTTGATACCAAGATACTAGACTAAATGAGATGCAGTCCGGGGTGAGTTTCCTGGGACATATGGATACTCAGCAAAGAAAAACATGGGTTAAATAGACTCTCTGTTCAGGCATATTTCAGAGGGTCTTAAAATGCATTTTGCCCAAAACTTTAGTAAAAAGAAATTCAGATTCATGTTAAAATTACAAAGGTACTGGTGTGACAATATCTGAACAAATCATGTATGAACATGTATAAAATTACTAATATGGATCTAACTTCACCCTCCTATAAAATCCCTATTATGGATCTAACTTACAAAATTATAGATAAAACTTTTCAACATTCCAGATAATGAAACTCAGATATTTGAAATTCCAGTTATAAGTCAAATTCTTAAAATACTTAACCAAATATCCAACATCACTCAGTACTTACTACAATGGAAATTTTTAAAATATCAATACATGCAAATTTCATCTTTTAAGCTCTTATCTATCTAATTCTAGCATGCTATAATCTTCTTCTCAATGCCTTGCTTCTACTCCTACCTAGAGGCTGTTGTTCCTGAAAAAGCATTTGAAGCTGCCTCATTTTAAATGAGACACCCCAGATGCCATTAGCACACTAGGGTCAGACACATGTCTGGTATGAGAAAATCCACTAAAGCAATTAATTAATTAAGTTAAAATTGAATTAAGTACATATACATAAAGTTCTGCCCTTTTTTAAAACAAGTAATACTTGTGTGCATGTTCTGTGTCATTGTGCATGTGCAACTTTAATCTTTCTTTCCAGAGACTTTGTATAGATATGGCACATACACTCAGGCATACAATTCAGTCATAAATCAAATAATCATTCACACCAAACAGAAAAATAACCGATATGAGTTAAATCATTTATTCCCTCCTCATATTTCATTTCTGGGAAAACTCTAGTTTCTCATCATGTCAAATATTCTTCCCTTGATATATTTATCTACCCTGGTCTCCTCTGCAATTTTATGAATCAATGGACACACTGTAATGAACTAATTCACTCCATTACACAAAGATCTCAGGACTTAAACAAGCCATGTGTCAACTTGCATTACTAAAGAACACAAGTCATTCCTGCAGTAATCTTGACCCCATTTCCTAATCAAGTTCTCAGGTACTTTCCCTTTTTAAAATTTTCAGGGCAAACCCAATCAATGAGTCATTTTACAAAAACAAGCATTCATCTCATAGCATTCCTCATCATTCACATAAACAAACAGAGGTAATCAAGCAATTTAAGTATTGGTACTTATTAAAACATGTTCTTGCAATTTTAAGGAGATATAGACAACTAACATTGGTTTATGGCTCTATGGGAAGATTTTATTGCAAACATCTGTGCTTTAGTTAACTCAGATTGACCAAGCTTCCTAAATCACAAAATCTATTTGCTAGGTGGTTATTGTATATTTTCTTTGAATCAGGAGTATCAGCACATAGGCAAGCCTATTGCACTCCTAATTCCTTTTCATCTTAAGCCTCATCACATATACATATGTATATTGCAGCCCATATGCTCATCAATTCTTCTGGGTTTAGCCAAAACCAACACTACTTGCTTATATTCAACATTTTATTTTCTGGGTATTTATATATATTTCTAACCAGTATCATATCAGAAAGAGATCTGGGTTTTTAAGATACTTATTCATGCATACTGATCATATTTAGAATATTCACAAAATAAAACAACCAGAACAACCATTTGGCATTAAAGCATCCTTAATTTCTGAAAGACAATCACATACATTTTTAAGAAAAATTAATTTATAACTGGCTGCCTTCATTAGGCCTTAGTGCCTTAAGTTGTTGAGTGAGTTTTCTCACCTAGCTCTCTTCTTTTCTTCCTTAATTAGTTGATAACTTCTGCCTTTAGCCTCAAGCTCTTTTCCTTCACTTGCCTTATGTTTTTATATGGTGTTTTTTTTTCAAAGTTCTTTTTGAGAAGGAGAGGAGGCTACTACTTATATACATATAAACAGTTCTCCTTAGGGTTTTGGGTATTGGCTAAAGCCATTTTTGCCCACCAGAAAATTATGTTATCTGCATTTATTTGAACCCAAGATTCTACCATCCCCGGATTAATTTGGTGAAGAGAAAAGTGGTTATCTACTTTGGTTATTTTCAGAAATCTTGCTTTTCCATAAAATGCTTTTTCTCTTGTCTATTTGCATGTTAAATGTGTGATCTGATTTCCAGCAATATTATATACATATTTCTTTCTTTCTTAATTCAGCCCATACAAAATACATTTTTGTTTTCCTCCCATTTTCTATTTTTAGCCTTTACTTTATTATCTGGTGTTTCCTTTTTATTTATCCACCAGAGGAAAAACATATTTGTGTGTTTCCTCTTACTAGTTTAAATTCTAATACTTAGTTAGTATACTTACATATATGTTTTACAGACAATAACTTATATACATATATACATCTATATTATTTTATACTGATACACATATGCACATGTATACTTAGTTATATTTCTGCATATAGCACATTTGAGGTTTTTCTTTATTTATCAGTAAATATATATATATATATACATTTTCCATACATAGCATCATGTACTCATTCATAGTATCCAGGGATCTAGCTTTACTCATGTGTATTTTCTGTGCACAAATGCACATCATTTTATTATACCACATCAAGCTATCTCATCTTTCCCTTAAACATGGTTTTAAAAACTACTTAAAAATTATTTTAATCTTATTTATATTTTTCCAAGATAAATTCCTAAAATCTTGGGTCATTACAGTTTCCCTGCATCCACAGATGTTAGCACAATACCAATTCCACTTCGAGGTGGAATATCGCGGTATATGAGATTTATAAAATATTATCCGCTATTATGCGGCGCATAGGGTCTCATCCGCTATATAATGCAGGAAAATCAATCACCAATATATACATATGCTAATATATATATATTGCCACATACTACTATATATATAGTATCACAATCAATAGTAATCAATAACTGAAAATTCCAATTTCATTTTGAGTGAGAAGATCTCACCTTTGCTTTTATTTTGCAATCCATTTCCACTCCAGTTTGTTTTTCTTGATTGTTAAACCTTGTATAAACATTTACGGTTTATTAACATTTGGAATAATCCAACAATAAATCAACATTTACTTGATTAACTAATAATTTATTTTAACTAATTTTTCCCTTTAATAATTTCTTAGAGGCTAAAATAATTAAATAAGTTAATCAAATAGATTAATCTCCAAAATCTTATATATACATATATTTACTATTTTAAATTTCAGATTTCTATATTTTCCTTTAAACTGTTTAACAAACAAAATTCTCTTCTAAAATCATCACAGTAAAATTTAATTTTTCTTTAATTTAAAAATAAACAGTATATATCTATACCTTCTTTACTGTTTACATTTCTAATCTACAGATGAATATTTGTCTAAATAAATTTAAATTAAACAGGTATACATCATTGCTCCAACCGCAGACGTCGACACCTAGCGACCACGCTGCTCCTCCTCGATCTCGCGACGCTGCCCTGTATCGCACGAACATTGGTCGCCTTCAGTCGCAAAACCCTAGCCGCCGATGCTCGCTTTGGAAGACGCGACCCAATCGCCAGAAAATGATGCGGACCCCCAAACTCGTGTGAGCCTACCATTGCCATCGCAACCATTCACAGCTCGACCACGCGAGAGTACGCGTGCGCGCCTTCACCAGTCTTCCCACATGAGACCCCACTCCGATTTTGATTTTTCGAATTCACGAAGAAACGCGGCTATTTCGATTTTGGAGAAATCGAATTGAGGAAGGGAAATAAATCGACGAGAACCCACGGCCATTTAAAATTTCTTTGATGTGGATTTGATTATTTTTCTTTGATTGCCGCTTAAATTTTTATTTACAGAGGCTTCGGCCATTAATTTGCTTTAGAACGAGATAGATTTCGTTTTCTTTTTTTTTATTTAAACGAGAGGAACAAACGTATGCGTTATCAGTTGGAAAGGGGGAACAATAAGGGACGTTTACGTGATTCCCTCAACTTGCTACAGTAGCCCGATAAAAATAGCTGATGTGAAGTAATTTCAACTGATGGTTGACAAGTATAAGAGAATATTCAATTTAATTCAAATTCAAATCGTTCCGATGAAGTCAACTAAAAATTTTGACTTCCTATCGAGGCGTGACGCTAGGCGTTCGTAATGTTATACGCCTATTCCGAACGCAATGGAAAAGGTTCCGGGTCCAAATTCGATCGTATGGAGAAGATAGCTTTTTTTTGGACTAGTTATTAAATTAAATTTCGATATAAATTTTAGCGCATTTGCTTATCATACGGCCACACGAAAACTCCAAACATTACGAAAATTGAAATCCAATAATAATACAATATTACGCATCCAATGGAACTAGTTTCGTTAAATTCCGAGACTATGCCCCAGAACGCTATTTTCAAATATAGATTTAAACAATAAAATTTCAAAACTGAACAAAACAGTTCCCAATTCAATTCGGAAAGTTCCAATACCTTCAGAATTATCAATATGAATTTTCTATGCCTTGAAAATATTTTTAACAAGCTTAAAACTGAAGATTCAAATTTTTACCCAGTTTCAATAATTAAATTCAATAATTTAATCGCCAAATTCATTCTGATATTTGAATTTCAAATTAAACTATCATTCGAATATTTAAACTCAATTAAATATTCAGATTTCAAATGTCAAAAATTCAGGGTCATTACAGGAGTACAAACTTATTTCTTTCCAAAATTACTTTTAAAACATTTCCTTCAAATTATATTGAAATATTTATTTCAGAAAATACTTCTAAATACTATAAATATTATATTCCAAACCTTTCGAAAGAAATTTCAAAAATCCTGGAACTTAAGTTCTAAAATTTCCAATTTATATTTATTTTATTCACAATCTCATTTTTGAGCTAATATTTATAAATTTCTCTTCCTAACAAACAAATATATTATAACCAACTATATCATTTATAAAATTATATTATTTTATATACAAAATATAAATAGGCAAAATTATTTCATTCACCTATATTTCAAAACCAATATTATGTCAGTTTGCCCTATCAAGTGTTTAGAAATTCCTATCAATGCCATAGCGTCCTATGTACCGATCGGAATTTAAGAATACTAAACAGAACAAATTAACACAATACAAAAACCTTTTATAACACTAACGAATACGCTCTCTCATATATATACACTTAGCGACTCATTCTAGGGTATTACTACCTTATTTATATGAGTCAGACCCTACAAAGCTAAGGTTATCATTAAACCAAAGCTCTGATACCAACTGTAATGACCTATCTTTTAGGACGGTTTAAATCAACGATAAGCCACACACGTCAGACTCAAACCATTCAAAATGGCAGATTGTTATGGGGTAAATAAGAAAATGCGGAGAAAGAAAGAAAAAAAAACAAATACAGAATCTCGCAGCGGAAATACGAAATATAATAATCAAATAAATAGTTCATGAAGCTATTTTACAATAACATTTGATTATACTTTTACAATACAGAATCAAAGTACATACAACAGTACTAATTAAATAAATGTAGCGGAAATGATAGAATAAATAGTAATAGTACTAAATCTTCGTCTTCGTCCTCTTAGAGCAGTCTTCGATATACTGAAAAGCTCAAACTGACCCGAGCGAATTTAAATGACAAAACAATCGAGTCAAAACTAAAAGATCTTATGTAAGTTAAATCAACGGTAAATAAATATTAGTGTAACGACATCGGAGATGTTTACAGGGTTTGACATCTCCTATCCAGTGTCTAACGTGAGTGCAATAACTTAAGAGATGTTCGGGATTCCCATCTCCTAAGGATCCGTTAAACTATCTACTATGTAGTACAATACGCTATTATATTATGTCTACAGTAAAGTAAAGTATTAAAATAGCGTTAAGAAGTTACCCTTATCCCCCTTAACACATTTTATATATTCCCATAGTCTATATAGTACCGTAATTCCTCTGTAATTGGAGGGCTATCAGAGGGCACTCCATAGGTATGGTACAAACCAAACTCGTAGAAGGCATGATAAGGCATGCGACAAGGCACTCGAGGAAATGCCCAGGGTAGATATACCAATTACGGATCCAGACTGGTGGTAACGCATAGCAGCTACTACCGCCCACCTCGGAACACACTCCTAAATCAAAATCAAGGGTGGCCACCAAATCAATCACAAAGTCAGAATATAGTATCGAAGAAGTGTGCCCGATAGGAGGAATGACCTCACTTGGCCCGGCCTAGCTCCTGATTTTAGCCACATCACGCTGACTCACGGGAGTCAAGGTCACGTAAATACCTCATACAGAATAGTACGCCAAACCATCCTACTTCATTTCTGGAATCTCTACCACGTACATAATTGTTAAAGTGGTTTTCGGTATTGGTAGAGAGTATGACAATATCCAATCCCGTTCTCTTTAACAACCAAACGCTTATTTCACACCGGATGGTTCTTTTACATTTCAAAAGTCAATTCACAATTTATATCAAAATATCATATTCTCAAAACCATATCATTTTAAAATCATATGCACTTTCAAAATTACATTCACTTCCAAAATCATATTTACTCAAATATGTCATTTCAGAAAAGTACCAAATTCCAAATTCCAGCTTAGGTTGTGTCATCATCAAGGATTTAAAATAAATACTTTAGCTTTACACAGTCTCAAATTTTAGAAAATAGTTTAGGTAGTCATAAATAGATTTAATAGTTTTCAAAATGGTTTAAAATAGTTTAAATATATTTAAATTTGATTTAATTAGATGTAAAATGATTTATATAGATTTAAAATGGATTAAATAAATTTAAATTATATTAAATAGCTTTAAAATAGATTAAATAAATTTAAAATAGATTAAATAGATTTAAATTACATTAAATAGATTTAAATTACATTAAATAGATTTAAAATAGATTAAATAAATTTAATTAGTTTAAAATAGGTAAATTAGATTAAATTAGATTAAATAAGTTATAATGGATTAAAATAAATTAAAATAGTTTGAATTGATTAAAATAGTTAAGCTTGATTAAAATAGTTTGAATTAGTTTAAAATAGATTTCAAAGTTAGATCCAAACATTTCCAATAACTCAATTCCGATAAATTCATTTATATTTGACCCATCAACCTTGAAATTCCAAATTAAATCCTTTGAACCATTCATTAAATCAATTCCAATTCCAACATTTACACCTGGACTCTCGAAAATAATTCAATTTATATAGATCAATTTCTATTTCAAAATACCAGTTAACTGAATTCAAAATTTAAAGGTTCAAAAATCATTAAATTTAACCAATTCGGTGTCCGTATATAATTTTCTACCCTAGGGTCAAGTGATACAGATATTTATCATTTCAATCCACCATTTAAAATTTTATGATTATATATCATTTCAAACCTCAATCCCGAATTAAATAAAATCCATAAAATCGCTCGAGTCTATCATTTCACCCATAACGATTTTTCCCTAATCTATAGATCGTTCGAGTATGTATCATTTCAACCCATAGGGAACTTGAAGTGTTATAACAATATAAAATACAACATCCATTCATCCAATATCAACAAATTAAACATCCATCACAATCATCATCCAAATCAATCAATAAACATCAATAGATAACTGATAATCAATAACAGGTATTACATTGACAATTTAAATTCAATATTAAATTAAACGATGATTAAACGCAATAAAAGTCAAATTTAACTAGGACGACAATTTAAACATACCAAACATCAATCAATAAATTTCTAATCACATCATAAATTTAATTTAACTAACATAAGATAGTTTAGTAGTTGTGAGTGGGTTAAAACACTCACCTTTGATTTCAAATCGATTTGAAATCCAAAATGAGGTCCAAAATTCAACAGTCTTAGAATTTGTCCAAACTATTGCCAAAATTCCAAAATTTCGATACGATCCCAACGAAACAAACCGCGCATGAAACAGACCTCGTATGTAAAAGTTATGTAATTTAGAATATTTAAACTTGATGTTTATATAAAATAAAAAAAGGTATCACCAATACCAAATGGCCACGTCATCACTAAACCCTAGGCAAGAGGAATCTCGATCACGATATAAAAGATGACCGACTGCCACCTTTCCGCTCACCGCGCCGCTTGCATCAGTCGCCCACGCCACCAGAGGAAGCCACGACGTCGCAACCCCCACTCGACACCCCAGATCGACTAACGATTGATGGCAAAGAGGAGCAGCCGCCGTCGTTTTTCACGAACCCTAATGCAATTTTTCCCGATGATCAGGCCGTTGAACCGATGAACGAGCCATGCCGATGGACTGCGCGCGACACTCTCCACACGATGGTATCATCGATTTGATGATCCGTCGTTGTTGATCGACGCGCGATGAACGATCGAGCATTAATCATCAATTTCTAGCCACATAGAAATCCAAATCGAAAAATAGATTGCAAATTTGACTTGCCCTTGTCAAGAGTTTCAAATTGATATATAATTTGATATGGTTTGGAGGAGTTTGATTTTTGTTTGCAATTGAATTTGGAATTTGTTTTGGTTTGTCTGCCATTGAAAAGAGAGAAGTAGATAGAATTGTACGTACACACAAATGGAATAAGAAATAGTTAGGGTTTATAACAGGCTATATATAGGTAGATCAGAAATAGAAACAAATGGACTAGATCGATGTGAAAGTTGAACGATAAAAGACCCGAAAAGCCCGTTTCGTTCCCGAACCGGAAATGGGTCATCCCATATATCAAAATGGATGTTTTCGATAATTTTAAACTCAATGGAACATGTTTCAAGTCCTAATTCCATCGTATGAAGAAGTTAGCTTAAAATCAGCTTATTTCAAATTGACTTCAATTGAATTTAGTTAAATTGATTTTTTTCGTGTTTCGAGTCCATACGATCAAACGACAAGTCTGATCGCTATGAAACTTTAAACCTTACAATAATTCACCGTTACGGATCCGACAAAACTAGTTTCGTCGAAATCCGAAATAGTTACCAAAATGGCTATATTCAAATTTGATAATTAACAAATTTCATCATTTTTGATCACTTAGACATTTACGATGATTTAATACAGGTTTACATTTCAATCCAATGTTGGTTATTACGCTAATTACAGTGTTCAATTTCAACTGTAATTAAATCCAATTAATTATAATTTAATGCCAATAAATTGATTAAATTTGGTTTCAATCTTTTTATTTCAATCAATTATTACTATATAAACATAGTTAACATTTGTTATATCTTGTTACACTAACCTTCTACAATTATCATCTTAGTTTTCATTAACTTAGTATTTAATTACATTTAATTGCAATAAATCCATTTATTATACCTTAAATTCCAATAAATTGATCAAACTTGATTTCAATTCTTTTTATTCGATCAATTATCATATTATGAAATAAATTTACATTGGTTACATCTTATTAAATTAATACTCTACAATTATAAATTTATTCTACATTAAATGCACTAATTAAGTGAATTAATTGCAATTGATTTCAAATTTAATTTAACAGGCTAAATAAATAGGTAACATATAATAATTGTCACCATTAACTTTTAGTCACATTCTATAAGCTTATTATTTACAACCAAATGTTATAATTACTTACACAACACTAAATTTATTCTGTTTACAATTTATTACATACTATTTAATTAATACAACATTTAACTTATCAATTTACTCTTTTACTCCAATTATCAATTAATACATATTATTACAATAAATTTACGAATCCAAAATCAGTTATAACTTTTTAATCATTTCAGTCAATTAGAATTTTCATTTTTAAGCAGTTATCAATTACCTTAAATTAATACTATTACATTGCATTCGAGTTATATTTTCATTATTAAATCACAAAATCTTATTAAATCAACTATTTTTAATTATCGAAAATCATGGGTCGTTACATTGGTGTTTGGAGTAGGATATTCATATGTCCCAGTACTTGCAAGTAAGTTTAGTGGGCAAGACCCAAAAGGATAGTCGCATGCGGATATCAGCCAGCATCAAAACCAAGAGCGAGTTCGGGAAAGACTAGAGTTAAAACCAAAAGTCCAATGATTATTTCACTATCGAGACATTGGATGAGGGGCACCGCCAATTGGATGTTAGATTGTTTGCAGTAGGGCACGACCACTTAACACTTTAGAGGTCTTTCGATTAGTTGAGGGGTGGCTGCGTGGGGCCATAGCCATGATGAGAAAAGAGACAGACTAACTAGAATATCTGTATTGTAGGCCTAACGAAGTTGTCCTTTCTAAATATAGAAAATTCCCGACTGAGTTCCGTACAAGGTAGACCTTTTTGGCGGGATTCAGATAGTAGACAGAACAATTATGTATAGTGCTCAATGTATGCACTGGGTGGTACGTTGCGGATGTCCGAGCATTAGTATAGACTAGTGCGGATGTAGTTTTACATTTTCATGGTAGACGATGAAACATCTGTATTGTAGGCCTCACGAAGCTGTCCTTTACAGATGTAGTCACATAACGCTATAGGAGCAAGACGACGGAGTCCTTTGCGAGGAGGATACGGAAGGTACTATGGGTAGTACCTAGGATCAATATAGTCATTGGGCATATAGCTACATATATATACATATCAGTTATTAGGTTTTATTCTACTAAGGAGTAGATGTGTACGATTCACACACAGAGGCGAGATTATGGTAAACCTAGCGAAACTAATATAATATTAAATGGAAATAAAACGGTATATGTAGAATTAAGCTTAAAAGTGTATAATTTATCCATTCACCAGAACTTTAGTTCTGACCCCCTCCTCATAACATCCTACAGGTTACGTAGATGGCAGAGACTTCCCAGCTTTAAGAAACTTGTTTAGAAAGTGTTATTATATTAGTGAGTATTTACTTACTATTATATTTTAGTCAATTCCACCGTGAGATATTTAATCGAGCTCCGATATATTTGTCTTTGCCTATTTGTAGGATACCTGATTTCCAACTCGGGTTTCAGTGGGCTTAGATTTTAGCATTTTTGCTAAAAATCCGGACCCACTGGAATTCAGGTTGTTACATGGAATATCACATTCACAGCGCTTCCCGTGTCAACTAGGATTTTCGTGACCACCGAAGATCCTATTTGGGCTGTGATCATTAAAGGATCATTGTGGGGATGATGAATCCCCCTCCTTAGCTTCTGTGGGTTAATCACTAGTGTATGCATATTGATGTTATGTTTCAGACTTTTGAACAGCGGTTCTTCCTGTAAATAGAACACACCCTTTTTAGCTTCTCGAATGTATTTGCTTCGGGCGCTTTGACTTCTACCAGCTGGATGTGGTCCTCCATATATGACATCAATCATGTTCTATGGTGGAATTAAGCTTAGCGGGTCATCTTCCTCGATTACATTTATGGCATTTCCTACAGGCTTCCTTGTGTCAGTGTTTGTTGGGAGAGTTTGCTATGGATTCTTCATGAATTCTTTCAACTGCCTCTCTCGAATCAACTTCTGAATTATCCAAGCCAGAACCTTACACTCATTAGTTCTATGGCCATTAGCTTTGTGGTAGGCACAGTATTTGTCTCCTTTTTTCTTCTTAGGATAATTTCAGGCCTTAAATGAAGTAGGGAAGTTGAACTTATCCTGTGTCATTACATAGATGTAGGAGATTGGTCGATTTAACGGCATCGCGTTAGTGTTGGTATCCTCCCACCTAGCTCTCTTAGGAATTCTCTCCGAGCCAAATCTACCGCTGTCCTTCTTATGACCAAATTTCTTTTTCGAGAAATACAATTCGTCCATTCCAATGAACTTGTCAGATTGAAAATGGAAATCTTGAAGATCCCGACATCCATGAATGAACTTCTCCTTTCAGAAAGGAGAATTAACTATAAGTCCTGAGTGGACAGCGATGAGTTTATCTCCGTCGTTCATGCCTTTGGCCTTCAATGCTTCTGTATTGAATCTCTTTAGATAATCCCCTAAGGACTCTCTATGATTTTTCTTGATGTTAGCAAGCACGGTATAACCAATAGAAGGATCTTTACATATGCAGAATTGAGTAGAGAATTCGTATGACAACTGCTTCCAAGAATATATCGTATTCTCACGATATTGTCGGTACCATTTAGCTGCAGCCCCTTGTAACGTGACTAGAAAAAGTCGATACCTCACAATGCCAGAAGCGTTATATAAATCCATCTGGCTATCAAACGCCATCAGATGGTCATCCAGGTCGGTTGTCTCATGATATTTCATGGTGGGGACCTTCACATGAGATGGTATTGGAGCTGACATAATTTCATCGATGTAGGGTGCAAGCCTTTCATTGTTGTTCACTCTTTCGTCTTAAGTTCTTTTGCACTTAGCATTTAGCAGGTCTTTCACAGCCTTTTTCGCCACATCCTTAAGATAGGCTTCATTGTTCATGTAGTCTCTTTGATTAGGTTGGTAGCCGTCTGGATTGAACTCGTGGAACAGCCTTTATCTTCCGCATGAACTCTTCCCTGATAATTTGCCTTCGGTGGAAGGCCCACTTTCTGTCTTGACAGAGAAATGAGAGCTTTACCTTTAACAGCACCTGCATTGGTTTTCAGATTCCTTTTTAGAGACTCAACTTTTTCCCCTACAGTGGTAGCTTTCATTAACGATTGGTGGGATAACACTTCGTTCAAAAGATTCTTTCATTTCTGCCATTTGGCGTTCTAGATACGCGATTTTAGCCACATGTTCCTCTGGTTGAAGATCTTGAGTTGGAGCCAGTTGTGGGGACACCTGAACCTGAACTGGAGTTGATTGAGGTGGGGTGGAAGGTTGCCCCTGCTCTCTATTTCCAAGATTGAAAGAAGGTGATATGTTTTCCTCTAGAGAAGTAGCCTGATCATTCATTTTGCTAACGGTAGGAGGTCTTTTTGATTTCATTTTCCTATAGAAAATTAGATTTCATAATTAGTTATATTAACCACAAGGTCGGAGGTTCAAGCCCTCTTTCTAGCACCAAAAATGTTAACAAGATTTCTTGTCAACATCCCCGGTTCATCTCATAGGACTTTCTCATATGAATACAACCTTTCGATTTAGTGGATTTTTTCATTACTTGAGTGAAATGACTAAGTCAGAAGGTTTTGCGATCACCATTCTAACCCTAACAAGAGGGGATTGATACCGGAAGGTTTTAAGCAAATGTTTATCTCTTATGTACAGTTGGGGAAAGAATCATCTTACTTTCGGCCTTACCGAAAGGTTTAAGTATGATCCAAGCATTTCAACTGGATGGTATCCATAATGTTGCTAAACCTTTCACTAATCCGGAAGGTTTCTTAGAAGCTCAAGAATTCACTTAGCCCCCATAAGAGGATTTCAGTGTATTTGGAACCTTGCGACACGACCAGATTGGTAGTTTTATTAAACCTTCTGATGGATCAGAAGGTTTAAGAAACCAGTTAAACCTTTCGGTGAACTCATCTAGGTTAAATGATCTTCATCCTTGTCATTTCATTATTTCCCCCTAGGAAACCAAAAGCAATCCTCATATCTTAATGGATATATTAAACCTTCCAAAAGATCGGAAGGTTTAGTAAACCATTAAACTCTTCGGAGGGTTAAGAAACCATTCGGGTACATCATATAATGAGATTGCTTTATTTGTCATTCTTTTGAGATTTTTGGCCTCCTAGGTTAGCACTCCACTTAAGAAAACCATTCAAAAAGAATTCATGATCAAATATTTTAGGGAAATAACAAGAGCTGAGTCAATATGCCATGAAACTTATATTCGGGACTGTCCCACAAGTTTCATTCCCTTTTCTTTTGATCGATATTTAAATTGAGGAGAAGGAAACTTATGGGGTTGTCCGTTGAAAATTTCACAACATATTCTCGATTTAAACAAAAAACATAAGAAATAAATCATTTGAGATCAGCCGTTAATGTAAAATTAACGCTTGATCATGATTATCCCCAAATTCTAAGTTAATCGTAGGCCACAATTCTCTTTATTTCTTCATAATGGAGTTTGATACAAAATTTAAGAAGATAGCCCCCCAATTTGATTTCAAAATTAGGGTTACAATGTGTTGAGCGGTGGCAGTAAAGATTGTGGAATAGATGAAATGAGAAGAAGATCCGATCCCGAGACCGGACCCCTAGGGTCTTATTTATATATGCCCCTTTTGGCCTTATGTTTTTTGTCTGGACGGAAGGTTTCTTCTTCTATGCAGTTGCGAACCTTTCGGTTTTAACGGAAGGTTTATTCTTCACACACCATCATGGGCTACTGAGCGTCATAGAAGGCCTTGTGTTTCTTAATGTATCTATACGCTCTTCATCTTCCTGCAAGGTTGGTTCCTTATGAGACACTATGAACCTTCTGATCTTGTCGGAAGGTTTCTTCCTTGTGTAATTATTGATGAGAGCCACGCCCTTTCCGAATGCTGTCGGCGGGTGGCTTTTTTGTTGAATTATGAACGCTATCTTTATGTAAACCTTTCGATACTGTTGAGAGATACTGGACACGTACTTCAACCGGTTAGGAAGGCTCTTTATGCTTCCGAAATTGTTGCCAATCGTGCTATCTATTCTGGTCCTATTCTTTCTACCTTTCTTGGAAGACATTTGCTTTGAATGATGAGTGGTGAATCCCTTTGTCTGCTCCAAAGGGTTTAGATTTGTTGCAAACTTGTTTCTTGCATTCCTTCCTTTTTATTTAAAAGGCTTGGGGCGCTCTTCTTTCCTTTCATCTATTCATTACGTCAAGCGGCCTTATAACTATTTTCCTTTTTATACCTACGACAGCCCCTCCTCTGAAGTTACCATGCGCTTCTTTACCTCGGATGTTATGCAAACCTTTCGGTGTCACCAAAAGGTAACTTCTTCTATTACTCTTTGTCTCTACGGAAGGTTTCTGACGTGCCTTCTTTTTCTCCATTTGCATTTTATGGTTAACTCAATGTTTTAACATATATCAACAACAATTCAACCTTAGAGAGAAGCAAAACTTATCCGAGGCCTGACCTGCGCGACCTCTTCTACGGCATTCAACCTTAGTCCCTCAATTGGAGCGATATTCCTCGGTGCTCGGTCCCCGCCATTCGTGACAGTACTACCTTCACTAGCTCTAGCATTGGCAGCTCTAGTACTTATAGTTCTTACTACCTAATCAAGCGAAATAGCTTTAGGAAACTAAAGTATAGAGTTACTTCAAAGAAAGGGTTGCGAAGAAAGAGACACTCCTAAGGAATAATTTTAAAAGTTTAGTTTTTAAAATACAAATACCCTCTCATATATATAATACATTCGACTCATTTTAGGGTGTCGCTTACCCTATATCTAATGAGTCATACCGAACCAAAGTCAAGGTGTTCGCTCAACCGTGAGCACCGATACCAAATGTAATGACCTAACTTTTCGACCTTCGAACGTCGACACTAATACATCCATGGTATTCGTGTACCGAGCACCCAAGTGTTGGAAAGAGAGAAAGTTATGGTAAAATAAAAGAAAAATAAAAGAACAAGAAAAGAAGAACACAAAATCAGAATCTCACAATGGAACAATAATATATGATATTAAAGGAAAAGTACAAAAAGTTACTTTGAACATAGAAATATTAGAGTTACTAAAACCTAAGTGCTATCATTAGCCTGAACAATTATAACAACCTGTCCTCACAATACTGATATATAAAATATAGAAATGCAGCGAAAATAAGAATACTATAAAAGGTAGTCATCCAGCTCTTTTCCATAAGCTCCAAAGCATCTGTAGCTAAATCTAGAAACATACACTGGGCTAAACCGAGCATTATAAGAAAATAATATCCGGATTAGTCTGGCAAACCAACGTCAGAAACTTAAGAGATAAGGGTGACATATAAATATAATAGAACCTTTTTGAGACTGTATGGATTACCACAATGGTTTTACCTTCAAATGAAACCAACCATTCACTAAGTTTTACATATAGTGATATAATAGATAATGTCTAGAGTGTAGCTCATAAATCATGTCCAGTAGATCCTGTGTGAATGCCACAATAATAATATGTATACAATCAATACAACTAAGGTGAGTTCGTATATGGATTGTTTTCCACAAAGATGCCTCAAGTAAACTGAAGTGGGTCTCCATGATAGGGATCAAAAACTTCCTTTCGAACATCATATATCTCTAGATAGGATATACTCTAAGGTGAACACAACTGGCCCAACAAAAAACTACGTGGCACCAAGTATAACTAACTCATGGGCCTAATAATCGAAAGCATGCTCTAGATCTGGAGTTGATATACCTTCACTGGTAAGCTAAACCCAAGATTGTGCATCCTACTCTGAGTTTTTTTATTATCGATGTCGAGGCTACGATCGACATTTCTCACACAAGTTTTCATCACTCGAGCGATATACGAATCCGCAATTAGACTCCTTCATCTCGAACAGACCATGAATCACTACATGGATTCGAGCATCTTGAACAAACATTGAACCTCCACATAGGATCTTCACATAAGTCCTCGGATGAATGCTAACGATGTAGACCTCTCTCTTGGAATACTCCTCAAGATAGACAGTCCATCATGATATCATCATTCGAAATGTTAATGATGGCCTTTCCCTTGGACTTAACTTTAGGATAGACAGTTCAACTCTATAACATTCCGCTTAACAACCGCTTCTAGAACATAGATTGCGTATATGGTTTTGAAGTGATTATGAATTTGAGTCATCTCATATAAGTACACTCTTCCCGCTTACCGGACTCTTCAAAACCAATCGATGAATTTTCGGTTAACTCAATCCCAGTTCTTTCGAAAATAAGAGAAAGGTAGATACGTTTCATACCAACACTCGTCCCTAGGGTTTCTCATTGGTATGAAATCAAGAAACCTTTCGATTACTTCTTAAGTTAATATTAGGTCAATTTTGATAATCGACTAATCGATTATCTAGTCAAAACAATTGCTTATACAAATCAATATTCGTACACCTAATTCGTTTTTGACATTCCAACTTTTCCACGCCCAAGAGTGAAGCTAAGTAAGTTAGAGCATCGGTTGAATCAAAGCCTTGCCTAGACACTTCTTTCTTAAATCTGACAAATAGATCAGTCTACCTCATCGGATTTTAGTGTTAATGATTTCCATAAACAAGTAAGAAATCAGCACGTTTAACACATTTTCGACATTTTCCAACTTACTATTCCTTGGTTAAGAAGAAAACTGGTAGGTTAGGGCTCTATTGCTCTATCACTACATGACATCAATCTTAACTCTCAGAAATAGATAAGCCTTATTTCGTTGGCTTTTAGTGTTAAGCATAGTTAATTACTTTTCAAATAAGTACCTAAACAATCAACCATTTGACCATTTAGCGATTCTATCCCCTTTCTAGACCTTTTGTTGATACTTTTAAAATACTTGAAAATACTTATAATAGGTTTTAAAACAATTATGCAAAGTATTACTTGAAAGTAAAAAGTTTACAATTTCCTTAAAACTTAAAAAGAACATGTTTTAACAAAATATCTCTTCTTTAAAAATTCACTTATAAATATCTCAAACTACTTTTAAAATACTGTAATATAAGTTAGTAAACACCGTAAAAAGAATGAAAAAAAACATAAATTTAAATATCTTTTCAAACCTTTTAAAGTCCAAAATCAAGGCTAAATAGGGCAGTTTTGCACAAGCGAAGTTTTGGTCACTTTTCGAGATGTTACTTAACTTTTTACTGTCCAAAATTTTAATAACATGTATAAAAAATTATATATTTAGTGAGAGACCCCTAAGGATCTCTTTTCAAAGTTCCATAGTAATGCCAAAGATAAGGCAATTCACAACTGCATCTATAACGACTATCGATATAAGTGCACTTTCAAATCCAAGTCCAATCTAAACCAAAGTCCATCTATAACCTATGTGCTACGTTTAAGGCCTAGTCATATGTCATACAAGTCCGTTCAAGTACATTCCAAGTTTGTTCAAGTCCATATACATGGATCACTTGTGTCACTTAACTTTAAAGCAAGAATTCAAACCAATGTTTTAACATATATCAACAACAATTCAAACAACTTAAACACAATCAAACATAAACATGTACGTGTTATATTTTCATTCAAAGTGAGGTGTTAACTCATCTTTAACCTCTAAAACAACCAAAATCCAAGTACCCAAGCCTAGACCCAAGCTAGCAACCACCTTTCCTTCCCTCCGTCTCCTTGCTTCACCTTGCTTTTGCCTCCAAACCACCCTAATAACACATAGCCAATCCTCCTAACGAGCGCATGGCTTTGCTTCTTCAAGTTTTAGCATGGTGGAAGGTGTTCTAATATCCTCCCAAGTCTTTAGTTCAAATTTGAGTTGATTTGGATTTGATGTGCAAGAATTTTCTTTAGGATATATGAGCGGAAGAAGAAGAAGATGCCATTGATTTTATGATAACTTTAGCTTTGAATTTGTGATTGTAATCTAAGATATGCCTCTCCTTATATAGGCATAAGAGTGGTATTTCCTAAGCTTGTACTCCCCCCTAACCATGCCATGGAAGCTTCACCTCTCATCACTTTTCTTTTAAGTCACTTCTCCTTTATGTTAATTACCATTTTACCCCTCTCATGATAATATCTCTTATCCCTTATAACATTGTAGAACCTTCCAAGATTTGGGATGAGGATGGTGTGTTAATAAGTTGCTAATGTGTTCATTTGATCATTAGACAAGTACACAAGAGTTCGAACAACTTAAATCGATTGAAAAGTTGTTTACCGATACACCGATTTTCGATCATATTATCGATTTTTCTTTGAAGAATATATTTTCATAATAAAATTTCAAAAAAAAGTTTCTTATAATTATTCATTAATTAAATGATGTCTAACATGGTTATAAAATTATATTTATAACACTTAATAATATTTCAAAATGTTTTGATATTCAAAGACAAAGTGTTCTAATTTCCCGAATTTTCGAGTAGCTACAGCCCATATAGCCCTCTTTTTTAGCTAGCTGTATGATGGTAGGGATGGGATGATTTTAAATGCAAAATGAGATTATAATTAGGCCAAAGGAAGAGGTAAATTGGGAGATTTAGATCTCCATTTTCCCTCGTCTCCATTGCCTATTTAAACATCACTTTTCCCTCACTTGGACTGATCTTTTTGGAGCTCCTCCAAAGTCATCTATAGCCAAAAATTAAAGGAGTTATCGAACTAATTTACAGTAAATTAAATCAAAAAAATGTAGCTTGAGGTATTATGTAGTCTTTGAAGGAACTAAGCTAGTCAGAAGTGGGAGAATTTGTTTTTTTAAAACCTATATTTGTGATAATTACGTATTAACGTTAATTTTGAGAAGGAAACCTGCCATTTATTTCTCTAAAATCTATGCAATTAATTAAGAGAAGCTTTTGTTTTATTTAGAGAGAGAAACCATTCATATGTCTCTCTTTAATTAAATTGATATGTTAAATTTCATTAATGCAAAATTTATACATAGCATAAATTGTGAGTATATCCAAATATAATCTAGTGAATATTATGTAAGTGAAACAAATAAGTACTGTACACGCTTAATATGATTGTGTATAAGTATTAGGATTTACACCATAATAGACTCATTTGTCCTTTTGAATATTCCGTTGCTGTCCAAAGTTTTGACTGTTAAGTACACACACACACACACACATATATAACAAATAGATTTACATATATACATGTTAATAATAAGTTTCCTTGTATTTTATGTTTTCAAATCAAAATCAATAATTATAACACTGGTTTTAATTAAGGAAGAGCTCAAGTACAAATTTTACAGTTTTACACAAAAGTCCATTTTGACTGAAGTCAAACTAACATAAAAACATGTGGATGTTTTTTTTGTGTGCGTATAATTCCAAGTTATGTTTTAAGTTTAAAATAATGTATGTATATATAAAGATTGTAGTTCAAGTAACATATATGTTAAATTTAAGGTTAACAAATTTAATTTAATCTTTTAACTAAGTTAGAAAATCGAAAATATTATAACATTACATAGAAGACTACTTATGAATGTTAGAACTAAAGAAAACTTTTACTTTTATGAATATAATAACCAAATGAATTATTTTCTAGAAAATAACCATATAACAAAAGAAATCAATTTTCAAGTTAAGTTTAAACAATCAACAAATATAGTTTATTTGTGTTCATGTATGCAAATGTCACAAAATTTTATATAACATAATAAAATAGTTTTACATTTTTTATAAAAAATGATTCCAAAACAATGACAAAAGTAGTCGGATAACTTAGGGATATAGAAATATGTTATAAGGTAATTCAAATCTATCTATACAAAGAATAATGGCAAAAAATTAAATGACATAGAGGATTTGAAATATGTCAATCGTAATAAACAAATGGTTAATGGAGATGTAGAATAAATGGAGATCTATATTAAATAAACATGATGATCATACAATTAGTTAAGGTGGATGAAAAAGGGGATCTGAGTTGTACTGCAAAAGGAATAAACAAAATAGAAGAGATGTAACAAGAATAAAATCTATGTCATGTTAACATGATGAATACACAGTTAAATAAAATTAGATTTTCTAAAAATGAAGCCAATGGCTTATACCTTGAATGAAGATATCTCCTTAGATCTTCAAGATCCAGACTCAATCCTTGCAAAAGATGGATGAATTACTTATGTTTCATTATTTTTTATGTTTTCATTTGGTTTGGAGTTGATAAAATTTTGAAATATTTTACTTTTCTTTTCAACCATGGAAGATTAGGAGAAAAGAAGAGAAAAGTAAAAAAAGAGAATCTTTAGGAAATAAATTAGTGGATTTATATTTGATTTAAAGAATGAAACTTTTTCTATTATTTAATTAAAACCTCCCTAATCAATTCCATTAATTATCTCCCTTTCCACTCCTCTCTCTTCATATGGAATGGCTAAAATTACACGCCATCAAATGGCATAAAATTTCCTTAAATCACTTCATGTAGTTATCTTTTATATACCATTATTAAATTACACCTATACCGTTTGTCGATGCATGCAAATATAACTTTTATAAATGCATTCATGTAATTACATTAAACTCCCAAACATTAACTAAATTAAATAACAAAAATATTAATTAATTTATAATACTTTATAAACTAATTAAATAAAGTGGTATTTCAAAGAATTCCTGATTATGGTTCTGCGACTCAAAGGTGTAAATTCAATTAGCAATTAATATCGAACAAATATTTACATCACACATCACCTTAGTTAGTGATGTGAAATTTTAGTGGAATTTGTCGCTTACACTTCTTTCGGTAAAATATAATTTTAATTATTATAAGTGGTACCTGGTAATAACAATTATTTACACCAATTTTCTTCGTCAAAACTACATCACATTAGGACTTATGAAATTTGGTTTTGGTCGAAACTCCAACATCGTCCATATTCAACTTTATAATTCCAAATACAAAAGCCTTAGTTCAATAATAACAATTATTAATTATACTGCTATAGCCAAAGACTTTGAGTTTGAGTTGAATACTTGACCATGATACTAACCCCATATAACCAAGGAGATGAATTCTTTATTGAACTGTTTTTCACTTCTAATGCTTCAACTCAGGCCCAACTGTAGTCTTTCGATGGATGTCATGTCATTATTTAACTTTAATCAAAGTTGAGTGTACATATTCTCAAGTTGAGGGAACTATGTAACATCATCACTTCAAGATTGTATATTTGACCTTAGTTATATTAACCAATATAGAATTCTTGAGTGAGTCATTCCATGGTTATCCAATACCTATCAGTATGTAGCCCCTTGGTGCCTTCAACAGCCATGAAAAATACACTGTCTAACACTTGGAGAGTGTTACATACTCTAGTCTCAATGGATGAATGGATACCCTTTCTCGAAATATCTTAACTAGGAATATCTAAAACAATATGTTATTTCAGTGTGACTAAATTCTCATGATTACAACACTTTTTAATTATTGTCACATCACATATCATCTAAGGATTTTCCATATATACAATGTAAATTATTTATTTATTTATTTATATCGCTATGTAATAAGTGTATAATAGAAAGAAAAACACGTTCTATTTTGAACAAGATTAGTCATAGGGTGATGCAGCCCACCATGGTCACGAGATCGAAGCTGCTCCAGAATTCATGAAATCCCATAAGTCGCGAATCATAGGTCGCAAACGACCTAATAAATTAAGAGCTAACGAGATACAAAGGGATGTAATAAACCGTGCTGAGTCATATGCCTTAGGTCGCCAACGACCTAGCAGGAAGCCACCTTATCTTAGGTCGCTACGAACCAGCGTGTTGCGACCTAATGAATGGATAAGTCGCTCGACCTTATGCCGCGTCTCTTCTTATGCCGCTACGGAATTTAGGTCGCTCACTGAAGAGAAGCTGTTTCTTTATGCCGCTACGGAATTTAGGCCGCTCACTAAAGAGAAGCTGTTTCTTTATGTCGCTATGGAATTTAGGTCGCTCAAGAGTAGGTCGCGAGACCTTGGGTCGCTGAGATACCTTAAGTTGCTGGAAGAGGTTTCCTTAAGTCGCTCAAGAGTTAGGTTGCGTGAAGAAGATCCCGTTGCTGATGGTCTTAAGTCGCATGAAGAAGGTTTTCCCTTATGTCGCTCTGTTGGTAGGTCGCTTGAAGATTTCCAGGAGCCACTTCTTTAGGTCGCTCAAGCGAGCTAACGACCTTATGTCGCATATGCTGCTTTGAGTTAAGTCGCGTGGAGCTTAGGTCGCGTGTGTTGTAACTACTTCTGTTAGGTCGTATATTTGTAACTCGTTTATGTTGTGTTGTAAATATGTTAAGTCGTAAGTCGTCCATGTTGTAAGCGTTAAGTCGCGTATGTGTTGAGTCGCGTTGTCTTTAAGTCGTTAACGACCTATGTTAGTTCGGTCATGTTAGGTCGTGATGGCCTTGTAATGTGTTGTGCTTTGTGATGTAAGTTTTGTGTTGTGTTGTAACCCTATAAATAGGGATGTTGGGTCATTTGTAAAAATTTAGTTGATTTTGAATAAAACTTTGTTTGAGTGCTTTGTGCCTCTTCTTAAATTGGTAGTTGAGTGCGCTCGAATCAACGATTGTTGAAGCCAATTCATGGAATCAAGTGCGCTTGATCAACGTTCGAAGAATTGTAGATCTTCGTTCACAGCATCGTGCGCGATCAACATGACGAAGATAGCTAGAATCCGGTATCTTTGAGATCAACGGATTTGGGCGTTTGGTATTTTCAATCCACCAATTGCTACTTTCATCATTGTATCCGTTTCCGTTATTTCCCGCTGCATCATTTGGTATCAGAGTAAGGCTTAGCCAATCATAGCTAAGACGAACCTGTTGGAGCAAAGAGAAGTGTTTGTTCAATTTCAATCGAGCCTATCAGTGTTAAATCCGAGAGCTAGTTGAAGCTATGCATCACTTTGTAGATCAAGGCCGAGTTAAAGTGTTGAAGTTAAGTTGAATCCAAGTTAAAGTTCGTTGGAGATTATTTGATTCAACAATGCATCCGAGAAGAGGTAATCGTCATCAGAATATTGCCGATGTGTATAGAAGAGAAGATGCTAAGGCAATAGAGCAACGAATTAGTGATAACCTCGAAGAGAAGTTCAATAAAGGTTTTGGAAAGTTCGAGAAGTTGATGATAGATTTGAATCAAAGTCAAAGAGGAAGGTCACCAGTCTTGAACCATGGAGGAAACAGAGTTTCGCCATTGGTTACGGAAGCAAGGAGGGTGTCGCCACAAACTTGTCAAGATAAAAGGGAATCATCAATTTCAATGAGACGATATCACCATGGGGAAGAGAAAAGAAGTCAACATGGGTTTGACAATGAACCATGTCGTGATGTCAAAACACCGAGTAGAAGAGATTTGCATGATCATAGAGATATACGTGGTCATAGAGACGAAGGGTGTCATTTGCCAAAGCATGAGAATGATTCTATTTGGCTAAGGAACAATATTTTTCAGTCTACCTGTACTATCTTGGGAAAGGTTTGTAAATTCATTATTGATGCGGGAAGTTGCGATAACCTTATTTCTGAAGAAGCCGTCACAAAGTTGGGGCTGAAGACTGAAAAACACCCTAGACCGTATAAACTAGCATGGATAAAGGAAGGGGATGAAGTGACAATGGGAAGACGAGCATTGATTACATTTTCTATTGGGAAGAAGTACAAAGATGATATATGGTGTGATGTGGTTGATATGGATGTGTGTCACCTACTATTGGGAACACCATGGCAGTATGATAGAGCCGTACAACATAATAGTCACGCCAACAACTACAGTTTCATGTTCGAAGGAACCAAAATTATCTTAGTTCTTAAGAAGCGTGAACAAGGTGAAAGCAAGCCAGAGAAGAAGGTGGAAGCAACTAATTTAATATCTTCGAAAGAATTTGTTGAAGAAGTGAAAGGTGGTGTTGAAGTGGAAGATGAAGTCGATTGTTCTCAACCGCCGAAGTTTGATAAAGATGAAGTTGATGTTTTTCAACCGACGAAGCTTGATGAACATGAAGTTGAAAATTCACAACCAGCGAGGTTTGATGAGGATGAAGGAAATGTGTCAGGAGATGAAGGGGGTAAGTTACCAGTGAAGAAGGAAGATTCGACTAGTATACAGTCTACAAGAGAGTTTGTTAAAGAAGTGGAGGATAGTGCGGAAATGTTTATGTTGAATGGGAATGAAACCAGTAAAGGTCTCAAAATATCCGAGGAGGATGTGCCAGTGGTTAATGAATGTGAAGATGTACTCCTTGCAGAGTTGCCCAAGGAGGTATCGCTACTGAGGGACATACAATATCATGTTGATCAAATGCCAGATGCTATTGTACCACATAGGCCACGTTATCATATGTGTCCAATAGAGCATGAAGAGTTGAGAAGACTGATTATTCGGTTTCTGTTCGAAGGAAGGGAGTTGTATACTTCTGATTGCAGTCAGCAAATGAACATCATCAAAGACTTGCATAGAGATAAAATCGTGAGCCGTGATCGTACCATGCAACTAATCTCAAAGTCTTATTTTGGGTCTTCACTAAGGAAGGAAGTTGAAAGGTTTGTTCAGAGGAGCCATAATCGTCAAGTTTCAAAGAAGACCACGACAAATGCAGGTTTATGTATGCCGTTGCATATACATGCTAAATTACGGGAGGATGCTAGTGTGGACTTTGTTTTGGGATTGCCGCGAACACAACGTGGCAATGATTCTATTTATGTGGTGGTTAACCGGTTTTCAGAATTGGTTCATTTCATTATCTATAAGAAGACTACAGAGACCGTTAATGTCGTTCAGTTATACTCCAGAAAGATCTATCGATTTCATGGATTACCTGAATCTATTGTTTCGAATAGAGATACTCATTTTCTGAACCATATCTGGATGAGTCTATGGAAAATGGCTGGGACTAAGTTGAAATCTAGTAGCGCTAATCATACACAGACGGATAGACAAGCTGAAGTTGTGAACAGATCCCTAGATAATCTATTGCGATGCCTCGTGGATGATAATTTGAAAAGTTGGGATTCAAAGTTATGTCAAGCGGAGTTTGCACACAACCACGCAGTTAATTGTAGCATTGGGTTCAGTCCAGTACAGGCTGTTTATTCAACAATCCCTAAAGGGCCGTTAGATTTATCAACAGTGCCACCGCAGAGAGGGGTGATTAAACGGGCTAATGTTTTTGTGAATTAGTTGCAAGGATGCTACAAAGTTGTATATGAACGATTTCTTAAGGCAACTGAGAAATATAAGCAATCGGCAGAGATTAAGTGACGAAGTGTTGAATGCAAGAAAGGAGATTTTATGTATGCCGCTACGGAATTTAGGTCGCTCACTGAAGAGAAGCTGTTTCTTTATGTCGCTATGGAATTTAGGTCGCTCAAGAGTAGGTCGCGAGACCTTGGGTCGCTGAGATACCTTAAGTCGTTAGAAGAGGTTTCCTTAAGTCGCTCAAGATTTAGGTCGCGTGAAGAAGATCCTGTTGCTGATGGTCTTAATTCGAATGAAGAAGGTTTTCCCTTATGTCATCTGTTGGTAGGTCGCTTGAAGATTTCCAGGAGCCACTTCTATAATGACCCGCTATTTTGGACGATTCGCATCCATTATAAGTGTATAGGTAGACACTCATGCCGGAATTGAATTGCTCAAAATACCGCGTTGTTAATTTAAATTTGGCAAAACTGAACATATACAATAAATAAATAATCACAGATCACAGACATAGAGTAATAAATGCAACGGAAGTAAAAGAGATAGTAGTTCATGAAGCTACTATATGAATATATAAAATACATCCGAGTTTACAACAGGAGAGTAATACGATACATCAGATACAAATCAGAATACATCACTGGAATCATCGAATATTGAAAGCAGAATAGATGGCTGGATCTTCAAGCAAAGCTCCAACTCCAAAGGTGAGTCTCGAATACTGGTACACTCAGTCTGACCCGAGCGTAAAGCAAAAACACAAGACACTCGAGTCAGGATTAACATTCTTATATCAATAAATCCAACTCAAGTGAAATAGCAATTGAAACACAAGTAACTCAAAGGATGTTTGGAATAACCATCCTTTAAGGATCCGTTAAACTATCTACTAGGTAGTAATGTACGCTAAGTAGATAATGTCTATCAGTAATATAAAGATATCAAAATAGTGTTAAGTCATGGCCCATTCCACCCTTAACACATTTTTATTCCCAAAAGCATATACAAGACCGTAGTTTCCCCAAAACCGGAAGTCACCAGAGGGCAATACATATACTAAAGGTACAAAACAAATTCGTGGTGGTCGCGAATAAAGGGATACAAGTATGACAAGGCACATGAGGCAATACCCAAGGTAGTGATACTACCGTTCGCCTGATCCGGACTGGTGAGAATGCAACGCCGCAGCACCCGCAACACCGTGAAACAACACTCCCAAAATCAAGGGTGCACCAATCGACAACAAGTAATGAGTAGTTCGAAGAAGTGTGTTCACTTAAGGTAGCTAATCCTCCATTGGCCCGGCACGGCTCCTGTTTTAGTCATTTCCAATTTGACACAAGTGTCAAGGCTATCCATTATCGTTCTCTTTCTTCAGTCATCACGTACATCATTCCAACCACTTCATTCTGGATCATCACTCCGCATATAGTTATTAAAGTGGTTTCGGTTTAGATAGAGAGTATATCCATAAACGATTCCGGTCTCTTTAATAACCCTCGTGATTATTACACCGATTGGTCGTTTAATAAATTTCAAAACCAAATCAATTTCAATTTCAAATAGAATTTGTAAATCAACATTTTACTTGTCTTTCTAAATCAATTACCATACTTTACGTTTCAAAACTTCTAAATTCATATTTTCAAAATCTTATAATTCAATTTCAATTCCTTTTCAAACAATTCAAGTATTGATTCAAGTTCGTATATAAGTTTCATTCCGAAATCATTTAAATAAATTTGATTTAACATTTAAATCAATTTAAATTCATTTGTCGATTTCATTCAATATTCATTAAGTAAATTTTCCATTCAAAACAATTTCTATTAAATTTCGAATTCATTAAATCCATTTTTCAAATTCAACTTTATTAAATCAAAACTTACAATTGAATCAAATTTAATTAAATTCATCAACTCCATTTCATTAAATTTCAAGTCGTACAATAATTTCAAAAATATCACATTTTATTTCTTGTTAAAGAAATTCAATTTCACTTATTTACTTAAAAAAATTTCCAAAACTTAATTAATAAAGAAATTCAATTTCAATTATTTATGAAGTAAATTCACTTATTCAAAAGTCCAATTTTACTTATTAAAGAATTCAATTCAATTTAATCATTAATAATTCAACCTTATTTAATTATTACGTAATTCAAAACTTAATTATTAAATAATTTCAAATTCTAATAATTTCAAACTTAATTATAATTTCAAACTTAATTATTAAATCATTTCAAACTTAATTAAATCATTTCTCAATTTAAACAACATTCTTCCATCAATTTCATTGTTAACATTTTGTTTCAGATTATTAAATATTAACATTTTCCTTCCATTAAAAATTCAAATTTCAACTTCATTTCAAAACCATATTACTTATTCAAATAAAATATTCATTTTATTTTTAAATCAAATTGTTAACCAATCGGGTTTTATTTAATTTTCTATCCTAGGTCAAAGTTTAATTTGGGTATTTATCATTTCAACCCGATTCCAATTCAATTAAAATCAAAACATAGCAAAGGGAACTTGCAGTGTGATAACTGAGATGGTGTCAAAGTAAATAAACAAGCAATAACAACAATCAATATCAATCCAATAATCAATTCAAATAATCCTGAAATAACCATATTAATTCGCATTGTTATTTGTACGAATTAATATAATTATTTCTAGAATCTACACTATCATTTCATGTAGATTAAAGATTATTACATTACGGTTCTTCACTAGTCATCTATTTACAATTTCATACATCATCAATTTAACAACATACGTTCAGTGGTTCAAAGTGTAATTAAACAAATCCTACTTGTCAATAAATTTAACAGTTGAAGGGGTCATATTATACAAATTGTCAGTTAATCAATTTTAACATTTAACTATCCTATATCAAGTTCAATTGCATACTATTTATCATTTTAACATTAACAATTTAACGTTCCATATAAACATCAACAATCAATCAATTTATCAGCCAAACTGTATTATCATTGCATAAATAATTAACAGATAATAGTGTCAGATGTCACAGGTGAACTGATATAGGTAATAGCATATATAACAGTGTAATTAACTAACAGCAGCATATTTCAATTGTCGTTTCTATTGAAATCAAATTTAATAAATAAAAGAACGTTAATCGTGAGCGATTGCTCACCTTTCGAGGCAAGAGATGAAGGAGAATGAGAAAAGTTACGGATCCAAGCACGCATTTCAAAGCAAAGCAAGACTGGTACGAAATTAGACGAACAAAGCTGATAAACAAAAATAGACGAATCAAATCAGAACTGATGATAAGTGGTATAAGTGAACTAGTATACAACTATATATCCATAACTATTTTTATAAAACTATATTCTAAATTTAAACACATATTAAAATAAAATATACATATTTATTCCAAATCAAAAATTTAACTTTTTAATATAAAATAACATCTATATATATATATATACTATTAAAACTTGTACTATACCCAAAAATATATAACAAATATATGTAAATCATATATTATACTAATACATAACCAACCGAACTTCAATATACATATATACTTTGAAATCAATAATACACACATATATAATTAATATATCAGTCGATATAAAACTTACCTACAAATATACTTGTATAGATTCAATATTTGATTTAACTTATATTAAAATTAAAGACATATACATGTCAATTTCATAAAAAAATTTGCTTCATACGAACTCCTGTATACATATTATTTAACTAATATATATATATATATATGTACTTTAACATATAATATCAGACCTACAATTTAAAACTAATATCATTATAACATATTTTATCTGAAATGTAATATACTGATACAAATACCTAACTCATGCATAAATATAAACCAACATATATACTTACGTATACCACCGAACAAATGTAAAACAGAGAAACAACAGCTTGAATAAAAATATACTAATCATATTAAAACTATAACTATATATGTATATACTGTAACTAAATATAAACTATATATGTATAAACTGTTTAACATACCTATATAAATCATCAATGCCATACAGCCTAATCTAAACATATATATACCTTATTACCAGTATATAATCACATAACTACGACAACATATAACATCCCAAACATATATAAGTACAAGCTAGTATACATACTTTATAAACAATATACATAAACTACTATATATCCGTTAATATGTATTGAAACTATCACAAAACCCATTTTAACATCTGAACACAAATATACACCTCTGTGTACTCGCAGACAGAAGTTGGCTTAGTAAAACTTTTATACTATATATATATTCCTATACAGTATCTTATATATAGACTGACACATCAACATGTACTGTAAAATCTTAAGTGTAGCTAGTATATACAAATCAAAATATACGTATATATCAAATCACCATTTATAGACAAATATGTTATAAACCACTCTACTTAAAACTTGCATATATAGAAATATTTTATACCAAACATTATAAGTCAAGCCTCATGTACATTCAAATATTTAAACTGTGAGATATAAAACAAAAAACCCAGCAGCTTATATAGTAATAGATATATAACTAATATATATAACTATAGCTTATACCTATGTGTATACATATAACATATTACCTTGTTGTAACAATAGATTAAATATAAAACCAATATACATATTCAAATAATACATACTAACCACTATACCAAAAAAACAAGACCAGATCATGCAAGAAGAGACTTGGCACGAGATTGAAGAGGAAAGGTTGATGCTTGTTTCGGCGATGAGCAGCCTGCTGGGTACTTGCAGGCGAGGTCAAGGAGGTCGGCAAGGGAAGATGGGAGGAGGCGGTTGGGGTCCAGGGATGATGAGGTGGCTCGCGGAGGCTGGTGTGGGATGTGGTGGGTGCTGTCAAAAGGATGGAGCAGATTCGGTCGGAGGGAGGTTTCGCTGTCGGCGAGTGGACGAGGTGCGCAGGCTGCTTCGGGTGGTGGAGCGGTCGGAGTTGGATGCGGTGAATGGCTAACGTTGATGTTGAAGGTGGCGAACTGCCATGGGGAGAAGGGAGGAAGCTGGGTAAAGGGAATGGGTTGGGTTTTCAAAGAGAAGAGGAAGAGCAGGCTATCTCAACTCAAAATGAAAGCTTTAAGAAAAATAAAAAAAAATAAAAATGTCTTAGTTGAACTAACGTGAGAAAATGAAAGGGCACAAGGGTGTATGTTAAATTCAAGGCAATATTAAAGATAGTGGCCTTCAATTCATTAGTTGGAAATGTGAATGGACGAAGGAAAATGAAAAGGTTTGAATGTGGTACCGAAATGAATAGTCTTTACCGTAAATCTCGCAACACAACAGTTATAGAAATATAGAATTGAATATACTACGGAAACCAACACAACGTGACGATCATAATGGTATAAAAATATCAGTGGAACGATTTAGTTATAAAAATTCGAATTTTCTACCAGTGGAAAATGCAAGAAAAACGCTGAAAAATAAGATCGACGGAGTCAAAGATGTCCAAATTTGGAAAAACGACAAACTGACATCTTGCTCAGAAGATGGTTTAGAATTTTTCTATGATAAAATATTTAGGTTTCGAAAATATTTTATTTTCATCGCTTTTTAACTGATTAAATTTATGTGAATTTACACGCGAAATAAACTTTCGTATTTTCGGACGAAAATTTACCAGTTGCTATGTTTAACTAGACGCATTTCAAATATCAAATTTATATTTAAAAATTTTATCGTTTAAAATTTCACAAAATTTCAACTAATTACGTTATTAAAACAGTTGAAATTTACGGGTCGTTACAACTTCTTTAGGTCGCTCAAGCGAGCTAACGACCTTATGCCGCATATGCTGCTTTGACTTAAGTCGCGTGGAGCTTAGGTCGCGTGTGTTGTAACTACTTCTGTTAGGTCGTATATTTGTAACTCGTGTATGTTGTGTTGTAAATATGTTAAGTCGTAACTCGTCCATGTTGTAAGCGTTAAGTCGCGTATGTGTTGAGTCGCGTTGTTTTTAAGTCGTTAACGACCTATGTTAGGTTGGTCATGTTAGGTCGTGATGGCCTTGTAATGTGTTGTGCTTTGTGATTTAAGTGTTGGGTCATTTGTAAAAGTTTAGTTGATTTTGAATAAAACTTTGTTTGAGTGCTTTGTGCGTCTTCTTAAATTGGTAGTTGAGTGTTATCTCCTATCTCCACCTTCGGCATTCGAGTGCGCTCGAATCAACGATTGTTGAAGCCAATTCACGGAATCAAGTGCGCTTGATCAACGTTCGAAGAATTGTAGATCTTCTTTCACGGAATCGTACGTGATCAACGTGACGAAGATAGCTAGAATCCGGTATCTTTGAGATCAACGGATTTGGGCGTTTGGTATTTTCAATCCACCAATTGCTACTTTCATTGTTGTATCCGTTTCCGTTATTTTCCGCTGCATCATAGAGTTAGATATATGTAACAAATTACATATTTCCCTAGGGTATACCCTAACTCTATCAATTTCCCACTTGCAGTTGGAGTCAATTATGAAATATTATTCCAACTTCATCGGTCGAGTTTCTCAAAAAATAATTGGATCGGTCCCTTTGTGAGTGGGTATGCTATTTTGATTTAATTATTTACTCGGTCAATCAACTCTCTCCGATGTTGATAAACCGCCTTTATCATATGGAACTATTCGAAGTATGTCTCCCGACTTCTAGTGATCTATATTCATTTATGACTTGTATCACAACATTGTTATCATATAACACTGTCATGAGATTCTCAATATTTGGAATCACCCTTAGCTCATTATACATTTGTGCATTTATTTGTGCTTCTTACATTGTAATAGTCTTTGGTTGAGTCAGCTACTACTTATTGTTTGGAACAATTCCGACTTAAAGTTCTTAACTTAAGTTTGAATATGAATTTAGGATTGACATACTATACTTGATATCATTAATGAAGTACGAGTCCCTTCACTTCTTCATAAGGAGTTCGATTTTTTTAACCAATTCTCTAATAAATACTAAAGGACTCTCTAACCTAGCGTTAAGTGATCTTAATTCATTATTGTTACTTTCTCTATATATCAAATACATGAATGAAGTGTGTTACTAAAGACAATATAACATGTATGAAAATTCCTATTGCTAATGCATAAGAAACCCATCTTATATGCTCCATATTAAACAATTTTAATATCATGTTTGCGTATATCATTTGGGACTGTTCCATCAACCATTTATGCTAATTATAAAAGATGTCGTTTTCAGAAAAAAATTGTCAGATATTAAACAACAAAACTGAAATAATTTTAACATGGATATATCATTAACAATCATAAGTTTGTAGTTTGCTTGTAGTTTTTTGAAATATATTTTTATACATGTTAATATTCTTACTTAAAGACACATATTTTCTCTACATTTTGACTAAAATTCAATTATCTGATTTCTTTATAAAAAATACTTACTTACCTCTAATGCTTACTGAATAACACGTGCATATCATTCCATGGATTATATCCGTACTCGCAAACGCAGTTCGCTCCCACTGACTTCAAGAAACTTTGGTTATTATGTGCAAACAGTCTATTCTAAATCATTAATTGGAATTTTTGTTGCAACATATATGTACAGAACACCAAATCATACCGAGCGATAAATTTGTGAGTAAAATATGAATGAAGTAAAGAACATTGAATGATTAATCTATTACGTTAGTTTCAATAAAATTGAAATTTATGATAGTATTCTTATTAAAGTAGCTTATATTCCAACCACATTGATATTCTTCTTGAAGACATTCTACAACTGATGGATCATATCCTTTTGGGTACAAATATCAAAATCATATTTTGATAACCTACGTTAAATCCATTTCAAATTTGCACATCATGCTAGATGGTAGAGTCAATACTCTTAATGGCTTACTTAAGACCAAGGATGTTCTTTTCCCAACATTCATAAAATTTCTTAATGTTTATTTAATGTTGATATTTATTACGAGACATTCTAATTTGCCATCTCTATTTACTTCGGTTAATTTCGCTCCAGCCTTTATTACCAGGTTTATCTTTGTATCGTATTCGAATCCATTTTAGTACCAATAATTTTTAAAATAAATTCCTTCGTTATGAAGTTGGCGTTTCTTGAAACAACAATTGTTTCTCAGTGCATTGGAATAAATATTCATAAAACTACCTAAATATATGTATAAAACGACATTAGCTTACAATTCTTATGTTCATAACATAAATTGATCAATCAATATTGATCAGTCTCAAACTCCTTTGGGGTGGTCTACCCAAAATCCTTTATAAGCAAGTATTACGTGCTGCCTTTAAATTACATAATCTGTCAACTCCTTAACCTAGGATATGTAAGGGTCCCTTATAAACTTTTATCTTGTGTATTCTCCTAAACTATTTTGTAGACGAAATGAAATATTAACCTTGTGTACTTGCTTTTAATTACATGGCCTTAAAGAAAGAAGTTAACTCAACTTACTCATTATCAGTTATACTTTTCCTAATAAAGTTTGTTTACCCATTATTGATACATCACATTATACCATAGGAAGGAGCGAATTTTGAGATCGATTTTTTATTCATTTTTAGGCACTTTTGGAACCATTTCCCTTTATATTCACCTATTAGACCAAATCAAATTTTCTTGTTTTCTTTGTACGCTACATTTATACTTCCGATTTATATTTAATATACTTATCATAAATATAGTACTTGTGTATCAAATACACATGTTCATTTAATGTTAATTCATTTGTGAATTAAACGAAGTATGTGGAACTCTTTTTGGTATTACTATACTTTCGACTACATACATCTTTATGTATGAATCTGAAGAGTTCACCAACTCTTATGTCACTCCCACTAAACAGAGGCTTTGTCCCTAATTCAAAAATAATTGTAATAAATTATAGATACTTTTGTGTTATTTAGCTAATGCAACAAATACCGTTATTATAATAGATTTGTCTCATAACAAATATTTAGAACATTCATCACATAATAAAACTATTTTAACTTTTAGTCAATACTGGAATTAATTATTATTTCATAAGTAATATTTGGTATATTTATGAAAATATTTTTTTGTACCTTGATGCATTCATAAATAAGTATTATATAGCATGCTCCCACTATTTCCAACATTATTATAATAGCATATGAAATACGAATCTCCATTCAACTACTTATTATGGGTCATTCATTTCTTTTTGTATAACTTATTTATAGTTGAGAGTTTTCGGTCGAATATCTTAAACTTATTAAAAGGAATTTTATAGTAAATAATTTCCTATATGAAAAACACAATTGGAATAAAAATTACATTTATCATTCTATATCAAGTATCCACTGCTATTTTATACAATTCTCATTTCCAACATCACTTCATAAAGCAGAGTTGACTATTTACTCTCTTCATTCCAACTGTGCCTAAGTTACATCCACTCTCGTACATTCACTTTTCTTTTCTAAAATGGCTAAACCATTCAAAGAAAATATTTATTGTAATCAATCATAATGAATACATGATTTTACATAATGGTTTATTTGCTTATTTTTGATCAATTAATTTCCCTGAACTTTTGTACATTACGAACTACGACCATTCACCATATAACAATTATATGTAATCGAATATGGATCAAATATATATATTCTTGTATTCCTTAAGGTTCGAAACTCAAGCAAATAACACAAAGTCTTAGTAAAATAAACAATAAAGTGACTAAGTTGCGAATTTGATTAATAGTTTATAGTTAGTTTCTTGCATGGGTCTTGAAATGTCAACAAGACAAAAGATTTAAGGTAAGTATATCTTTTATTTCTTTATCAATCTTTAATTTTTTTTCAATTGTATATTACTACTGATAAACATTTTAAGAATTATATCAGTTGCACAAATTATATTAACTTTATGTAGAAAATGTTCTTGCAACATTCGAAATTTTGAATTTTACCATTTTATATTTTTTAATAAGGCTCCCACTATATTCTTATATTTCTCAAAACCCTAAGAAAAACATAGAATCTTTTGATTTCTGTAGTGGATGTTAGAATTCGCTTGCCTTGAGATTCTGACCTTGAGGAAAGCTCAACAAACCATAGGCCTATAAGTGATGGATAACACATTATCACTTGTATCATATACAACTCCTAACCAGTGGTCTTTGTCCTAATCTCTTCTTTACCATGAGGGAACCTCGACAAATTAAGAGAGATTATTCAGTCATACTAGCCATTTCGCGATGGCATAAGTATAGTAAACGTATCTTAAGTAAAGCTCAACAAATACATGCATGTATCTTACCTCGTCCAGTCATTATACTACTAGTACTACACATAACATCTCTAGCTTGAGGAAAACTCTAAGTATAAAAGAAATTTATTAATATATAAATAATAGAGGACAACTCATACATATTAGATATTCATAGTCTTCAATATGCTTACTTGAGTGTTATCGATTCAGGGAACAATGTATTTCTTATAGAATACCGTCGTGATTCATGGTCCGACAAATCTAAAATCATGGTATAAATACTATAAGCATGTATTTATTTCTTAAATCTAATTTGGGTTTCTTTCTAGTTCCACCTATATTATACTGTGACAATCCACCCCTTCGACCTTCCAAAATCGACACTAATACATCCTCTCTATTCACGTGCCGCAAAACCAAGTGCCGGAAGGAGGAACAGTAAAGGGTAAAAAGAAAATAAAGACAAAATAGAATCTTACACGAATGGAATAACATATATTATTTTAAAATATATGATCATTACATCGGAAATTTTAAATATATTTATCAGAGTCTATCTTATAAATCACCCTGGACAGTTATAAATCTCTATCCTTATAAATGCTGAATGTAATAAGTAAACTAATGCAGCGGAAATCGAAATGGAGAACTATCTATAGGAGCATCTTTAGCTCCAAACTTCAAGCTCCTTCACAATGCTCCAAGTTAAACAGGACTACTTGGCTGCCTGAAAAAATATGGCACCTTGAGTTTAAGAGAAAATAAAATAAACTTCAGATTAATCATGGGACTGGTGTGAGAAACTCAAAAATATGGGTATTGGAAAACAAAGGCTATCTCATAAGAACCGTTGCATATAAACATGGAACGGGCTTTTACCTAATGATAACCAAAACATTTGCTATGGAAAATAAGGGATATAATCTTTAATGAAATTCTTTGAAAATCCTTTCAAATAACAAATTAATCATAGGTGGAATTGTTACATTTGTTAAATTCGATAGCATAATAGGTCTACAATAAAATCGTAAAGGCTCGTATTGGAGAATGGATTTCATACAATGAGAAGGTAAGGGACTACCTTCTGATAGTACTTCTCTAGAAAAATGCACCGAGGCACCAATAGATGGTCCTTTACCAACACAGACCGGCTTATCTTTAACGTAGATAGTACCGAATATGACATCACCTCGGTCGTTGCCAATCTTTACCGTGATTCCAAAGCATACAAAACATACCCGACATATAAAGGGTAATCTAGAAAGGTGATGACCATATCCTAATAGGCCCGACCCACATAGCCCAGCCGCATCTACCCTATTTTTGTCATTCCTAGGTGCTAGGCTTAAGGTCATGTTTTACGTTGCATAGAATCATCAAATCCTACATAGAATGCCACATTGCCATTTCCATCACACACTATTGCTTTCCATAAATGATAACCTCTGAGCTCGTACATCTAAGAGAAGGGTGTTAAGTGCAAGAGAGGTTACCTCCTACACCACAAAACATATGTACATTTGTAAAGATCAATGTATGCGTATTTTAGAAATGCAATGTCAGACATCCATATAAGACGTCAAGGAACAGGACAAACCAAAGGCACTCACATACTACATCCTTTTTTGGGAATCACCCATATGATTAGTAGGGAGAATTCCTTGCATCGAAGATTTTCAAAATTAAGTATTGCTTCCACCATATGTATATAATATGGAAATCAAGGGGCTAGTGGCAAGTAACCTTTTATTATGAACATCTCCATCTTCAAAATCATTGTCTTTATCATGTTTTCACTTTCAAACGTACATTGGTTTAAAGTGGTTTTCAGATGTGAATCACCCAAATCCGAGCCCGAACTCTCCAAATCAATCATCGATAAAACATCTTTTAGAGATATACCATTTCTTTTCCAGTACATACGATATTATTAAACCTCTCTTTAACTTTGGAAAACACCAAATCATTTCCCATATATAATGTTGGAAAACATTAGTGAGTTAAAAGGATTCATAGAAATTATACTAATTTTACTCAATATTAATTTTCGTATTCAACAAGTATTATTCATCGAATAATGTGAGATCACCTTTTAAATTCACCTGAATAGTATGAGTTCCTTCCTCGGAATTTAACACTAAGTATAAGAAGATTATTTCTATACAACCTAAGTTAAGGAATAAGTTATGGAAAGTAAATCTTTAGTACTCGTCTCATTTCCAACATTTTGACCATAACTATTCCTCGCCCATGAAAGAGCCAGGCGATCCAGGGCAGTGGTTTCTCCTAAACATCTCCTTAGTTTAAGCATCATATATCCAGATTGTAACGACCCGGAATTTTCGAACCCGAAAATTCCAGATAGTTATGAAAAAGAAGAAAGAGATAGAAGAAGAAGAAGGAGAATATCAAAATCATCAACATCTCACATTCGCAGCGGATAAAATATAATAATAAATAATAATAGTTTACAAAAGAATACTATATCTGTCGATTACATTTTTATACATCAGAGTTACACATTTATACAGACACTGGATATACACAATTATCATGTCTCAGATATAAAATAATATAGTACAGCGGAAACACTCCATACGCTCCTGTCATCCAACTCGCCTCCTGAGCTTCAGAACGTCCTTACCTGAAATCTGTAATACTCGGTCTGACCCGAGCATTACATCAAAGTAACACCCGGGTCAGGCTGGAAACCAGCGTGAGTAAACCCATCTAACATGAAATACCAATGCACACACAACTATTTAAAAACCCGGGTAACTTATATCAATTTACAACTTCACAAGTCGTTGAAGACATTACTTACGACTCACATCAATTTATGAATACCAGAACTTAGTTTAAATGGTCCAATTTACTTAAAGCATTCTGTTCCAACCCATTGATTCCACATATCAATTTATACAGATTCGAAGTGGTTTCGGGTATTTACTAATACCCGACTCCAGACTCTTCGTATATAATATCATCTTAAAAATAAAGCTGTTAAGTTGAATAATTCCATTTAAATTCAGAATCACATATAAATATTGTCATTCTATCACAGATAGACAACTATATTATCACAGTTTAACACAAACATATCATATCGTATATCACCACAAATCAGATAATTCCATGCATTCAATCATTCATAAGCAAGATTTCTTTGTCACCCAACCGGACTAATTTAACGTAAAATAAATTAACTACTTTTAAATCTTGCTTTATTAACATTAATTAAACCATTTAATTAATTATTGAAATTAATTATCCTTAAATTAATTAATCATCCTCAATTTAGTTACCTTAATTGATTAATCAGATAATTAATTATCCTTTAATTAATTATTCCTTAATTACTTGATTAATCAACTTAAATCACTAATAAATTAACCTTAATTACTTTCATTAAGTAATTAATTACCTTAAATTACTTATCATAAATTAACCAACCTTTAATAAATTAATCATAATAACACATTAGCCTCAAATTTTATTGATTAATTAATTACATAAATTAAATTATTCTTAAACGTAATTACACAAGTATTAATTTTACTTACTTGATCACTTAATTACGTCCTTCAATTCTTATTTAATTAAGTCGAATACTTGAAATTATTATCCTATGAAATTATTTAAGTCCTTATTTAATAACCTTTGAAATAAATACATTATTAACTTAAAACCTTTAAGTTTGGAATCTTGTTTGAGAAACTTGGTTTGTTTTAACTTTAAAACATATTTTATTTTAAATATACAAAACCTGGTAAATGTTGCAATCTGACCCGAAACCCCTTCGAGTACCAGCCCGAGATCCCTCCCATTTCCCCGAGCTCCTCCCCGAGCTACTTTCTTTCCTTTCTACCCTTTCAGAAACTTAAATTTTATTTTTAAGTAAGGAAAACTTACAGGCTTATCCCCACAAAACCACTCGAGTTCAAACCCGAGTCTTTTGCCTAATCACTCGAGCAACGCTTCGAGCCAACCCAAACCAAGACGACAGACACGAACTCTTCTCCGTGCACCTGCACAACCATCATCGAAGACGATGACCACCGCCGTAGCCTCCGACAACACGACCATCACCTTAACATCAATCCCCGATCAACCAAATACCATCACAAGCTCGAGATAAAAATTTCAAGTGATCCAGTCGAGAACTGGAAACTGTCGCCATGGCCAAACCTCGCGAACTCACGTCGCCGACCATCGTATCTCCTGAAACCACTGCCACACCTCCACGAGCCCTCCACGAAGCTATTGCCAGAGCCCGATACTACTCGATCAACTAGAGAACTCGCATTTGCTCCAGTTCCAGACCTGTCCTAAATTAGGTTTAGAAACCTAAATCTACTCGCCGCCGACGCCTCGATGATTGGACACCCTTTCCACCATTTTTCCTGGTCATGCCGCACATCCCTCCACCTCCAGATGAAACCCCGAGGCCTCATCTTTGAAAGATCACCAGAAATTGCCTCGAGACCAATTTCCAGTCATCTTAGGAGTTCACAAGAAATATTAAACTAAAATTCATGATTTTTATCTTAAAAACCATATTTTCTGAAGATGTTTCAAGTTATGTAATTAGATTACCAAATTATAACACTTTATTTTTCATACATTTAAGTATTCTTCTATGCTATCTTGTTTCCAGAAACATTTCAACTTATTTTGCTAGAAATAAATTTTAAAACTTTATTTTATACTTAAACAAACATATTATGTTTGGGTCTCTAAGCCTAACACAGATCAAGTGAGTAGATTTTGGATTATTGATCAAGCTTTTGTGTTCTGAACCAAAAACAGAGATAATTATATACACAGAGATAACTCATATATATGCTCAACCCAAGCATCATTCCTCTCCTCTCAGACTTCACAAGCATACAGATGTTTATTTACTCAGATTTTAACTAAATTTGCTTACTCACAAGCATGTATTTACAAACATGTTAAACATCCTAAGAGTAGCAGTTTACTCACCTTGATTAAGGAATGGACAGAGTCTTTCTTTTACTTTGAAACAGAACTATTATCTGGAAATCTTCTTCTTGATCTCCAGTTGGATTTGGTTATATTGTTGAAAATTTTGCAAAGTGGAGATGCTTGTTTATTCTTGTTTCCTGGTTAGCCCTTTTTTTTTCTTTCTTTTCTTAGGTTCATGAACGAAATGAGATAAGGATGATATATGTAGAAAAATTATATTGGGTTGTATAGGCTGGTACAATTTTATCAGAGATTTTTATTTTTGCATGGTGGCTGAGGTGATTCAATCTTGCTAGAGAAGATGGCATTTAATGCCTTGGTCCTTTTGGGTTTACAAATATCATTTCTAGATTTTTAAATCTATTTAGTACATCTGTACATATATTTTGTTATGTTTTCTTACACTATGCTTCACGGCAGGTACATCTAAACTTCCTGCCTTGCATTTCAACATGTATCTTTTCTTTCATAGTTTATTTAGTTCTAGGATTTCTAAGTGTTCATTTATGTATTTTGTTTTTTAACAAAAGGTGCAGCCTGGCTATTTGATTTGGGTGAGTATACTTATATATATAGTTTGTCTTGTTTAGAAGCTTATTCATTTATTTTCTTATAAGTATGCATTAATATACCACTTGACTAAGATATGTATTTTTACATATTTATTATTTATTTCTATTTGTACTTTACCATCAATATTTAAATTATATACATAAGTTTACTTATTTATTTATAATTGTATTTTCAACTATCAGTAATTAAATTAGATTCATAGGTTTGACTCATATTTTACATTGATAGAATCAGATTTTAATTTAATCAATCGTTCATATGTATTTATTTATCAAATGATAACAATGTAAAGCGTTTTAATTCAATTTTATAAGAAAGATTTTATTGTAAATATTATTAAGAGATTTTATTTTAAATTCCCAGAATCCAATTCCCTTTTCAAAATACAAATTTATATAAACAAATGGCAATTACTTCCAGAAGATTTATTCATTTTAAAATGATCAGTTTACATTTTATTTAATTGGATTAAATATTTATTAAAATATTACTGCCAAAATTCCGGTCGTCACATTCCTCCCCCCTTTAAAACTTTTCGTCCTCGAAAAGAAACGAAGCCAGAATTATTAAAATGCTTAAAATCAGATAAATTTTCTTTGATCATTGTTAAAATAATTCAAAAATCTATATAGTATTATTTCAAAGTCGTTTTTATAAAAATACTTTTATAACTCGATGTTTTGACAAGTCCATCTTTGTCCTCACAGAAATTCGGTCATACGTTGATCAGGCGTACGACTGAAAATCTATAAGTGCTTGGCAGACCCGTTTCAAACATCCAGTGAAAATACTTGGAAAAATAATTTTATTGAAAATATAGAAATCAATTTTTGAAAATAGAGGAAATATCTTTGGTGAAATTGCTCTGGAAATCATCACACCCATCCATGGTCACAGTCACATCCTGGGTTACGTTGCCGTCGCAGCAAAAGTCCATGTAACTGATTACACCATGGAACCCACAACAGATCGCAGTTACATCCAGGGTTACGTTGCCGTCGCAGCAAAAGTCCATGTAACTGTTGGCTCTCAGCGGCACACACGATTACGCTGTCAAAATGAAACTTCTCCACTCCCACATAGGTCGCAGTCTACCGATGTAAAATCAAACATAGACTGTTGGCTCTCAGCGGCACACGCGACTTTCGCTATGTTACCATAGTGTCGCAGTCTACCGATATAAAATCAAACGTAGACTGTTGGCTCTCAACGGCTCACGCGACTTTCGCTATGGTCTGCAGTAGATCGCAGTGACATCGAGTTATATTGTCGTCACAGCATAACCCAAATGCCTCTGTGGGCACCAGCCCCTCGACTTTCGCTACACAAATAATCCTCAGGAACTAGTTTTGTCCGGACTCCTCACAGGATCAACTTTAGAACCTCCCCCTTTGAGGCTCAAGGCAGTACCACCCTGTGGCACTCCTGAGAAGTTCATTTTAAGGGAGCGCCTTTTTCCCCAAAGCCAATCTCAAAACACTTTATACTATACACATATAGTATTTTCCAAATCATACACCTAGTATGAATTCCATATAAGCTCCTTTACACAAAATCGATTCCCAAAATCGATAATTCTCAAATTAGGCTTTTCCAAATCCCAATATTGATTTTATCCAAAAATCAAAAGCCTTTTCCAAATCCAAAGGTTCTCAAAACCTTTTTCTAAAAACCATTTTCATAAAATCTTTTATATATATATATTCATATATATAATTTTCTTGGAAAATTTTTAAATCACTTTATACTTGTATAAGTTTCCTTTGTATACTTCAAAACTTCCAAAAACCTTTTTCTTCTAGCAATGGATTCAATAAGGGGAGTTTTATCATATATAACAAAGATACGTAACTTTGTTTATTCCCAATCAAATATTCAAATTTGATTACTTTATAAAGTCACTTACCAAATTATTTACTTTGATAAAGTAAATTTTAATCATAAAGATATTCCATTTCACTTTTATTTATTGTATATTTCTCAAAATTTACTTCCATTTCAAAAATCATATTACAGTCCTTATCTCCAATTCAATAACAGTTTCAATCAAACTCGTACGATGTCCACATATCATCCGTACGCAATATCAATCTGATCGCTCACTCGATCACACAATTTCACTTCCGAACTAGTATCGTCCACCCAACTTCCTAGTGCAGACTCAGATTTGGTTTCTTGATCAGAAACCGTCATTCTCCTTGCATAGGTCACAACTATGATAGAGAATATCCAGAACCAATCAAAAATCCATATCCAGGTTCGCCTTCGAAAATCGAGCGAAAAATCCCAACTCGGATCGATAATACTATCTCGAAATTCTATGCTCGAATCTGGATCAAATCACTATGTGAATAGAATAATATACGTACATCCTACGTATTTATCTTCATTGATTATCAGTTAAATCAATTTCCTTTCTATTCATCCTCACTTAAATTTTCATTCACTTATTCACATTTGCTTTAATTCCCACTCGGATTATCACTTCACTTCTTATCTCAGTTGGATATTTAATCAATAACAGTTTGAACTCCGACCAGTTTATATTTAGAAAATAGCTTGAAAATTTTGAAAAATAGATAAGTAGTTGAAAAATAATTATTAGTTTGTAAAATAGCTGCAAAATAGTTAAGTAATTGTAAATAGTTGAAAAACAGTAATCAGTTATAAAATAGTAGAAAAATAGTAATTAGTTTATAAAACAGTTGTAAAATAGTTAAATAGTTCCAAAAGTAATTGTAAAACAAGTTTAAGATAGTTTTAGGTTTTAAAAAGAAAAGTTGTGTAGTAAATAGTTTAGAAAAATAGATTTATACTAAAACAATTTATTTTGAAAATAGTCCAGAGTCAAACTGTACAACTTCCCAATCTCCATTTCCAATCAATTGCCAATTTCCAATTAACTTCCAATTTCATTTCACTTTAAACCATCTTGAATTATACAAATTCGAGTTATTATTTCAAATGTTGATTTAATCCCATCAATCAAATTAACCTTTATTTTAAATTAATAATCCAAATCTTTAAACAATTTAATTCTGAGTCCAATTCTCAAAATTCCATTTTAAGTTATCTTTACTTAACTTATTTCAAAATTCAAATAAGAGTTCAAAACAATTTTACCTTAAAAATTCAATTTATTTCCCAGTTTCAAATTTTGAAACCAATGCTTAACAATTTAAATTTGCAATTCTTTTTAAACATTTAAACCTTAAATTCAAAGTGGTTTCATCTCCTTAATTCCAAATTTAATTTCCCCTTTAGCTAAATAATGGATATATCACCACAATCCATTTCTTCATTCATTTAAACAAATCCAATTCACAATCTAAAGATTATTAATAACAATAGGATGATATCATCCAATTTGTTTTAAAACATCCATCAGATCTCAAACCCATCTTGAGATCACACGATCTCCCAATTCAAATTAACCATTTAACTTTCCAAGTTAAATCTCAATTTCATCTTGAAATTTCCAATTCAGGTTGTTTGTTAACTTATTTAACTTTCCCAAAGTTAAATTCAATTTAATCTCGTCAAACTTACTCAAATTTGAATTCCCACTTCAATTTTAAACTTCACATTAATAATCTTATAAGTTCAAAAACTTATCACCTTGGACATCACATCTCATTTCCCAAATTTAAAACTCAACATTTAGAGTTTATTTCAAATCATCATTGGTATTATGTACATTCCTCATATGTACATTTTCTTTACACACCAAGTTATACCTTACATTTTTAAACCACCTTTCGTTTTAATTCAGAACAATTTCTTTTAAAACAATTTCAAGTTCTCTGGACTTAGATTTAAAACTTCACCATTTAAAACCAACTTTAATTTACAAGTCATACTTGCCTAAATGTTTTACTTCTCTAAAACATTTCATCTTGCTTACTCATTAACAACATTCCATTATTAAACACAACAACCATTTATGATAACAACCAAGATTATCATATCTGGAAACCAATTTATTATTATCTTTATTTTGAAATCATTTCTACAAATTCAGGATTTTAATTTCAATTTGGATCCATTTCAGATTTATCTTCATTCAATTTCAATTTGGTTGTATTATTATTACCACTTAATTCTCATTATTTTATTTAATTCCAATAATTTTTAACAACCAATTACTTTAACATTTATTAGTAAGAATATTATTTTATATAACAAAATATATTCTTATAAAATCATTTAAAATCTTTATATATGAAAATAACAAGTACGCTCTCATATATATATACACACTCAACTCATTCTAGGGTACTATTAACCCTATCCTTATGAGTATACCCACCAGAGCCAAGGTTTTCGCTTAAACCAAAGCTCTGATACCAACTGTAACGACCCGGAATTTTCGAACCCGAAAATTCCAGATAGTTATGAAAAAGAAGAAAGAGATAGAAGAAGAAGAAGGAGAATATCAAAATCATCAACATCTCACATTCGCAGCGGATAAAATATAATAATAAATAATAATAGTTTACAAAAGAATACTATATCTGTCGATTACATTTTTATACATCAGAGTTACACATTTATACAGACACTGGATATACACAATTATCATGTCTCAGATATAAAATAATATAGTACAGCGGAAACACTCCATACGCTCCTGTCATCCAACTCGCCTCCTGAGCTTCAGAACGTCCTTACCTGAAATCTGTAATACTCGGTCTGACCCGAGCATTACATCAAAGTAACACCCGGGTCAGGCTGGAAACCAGCGTGAGTAAACCCATCTAACATGAAATACCAATGCACACACAACTATTTAAAAACCCGGGTAACTTATATCAATTTACAACTTCACAAGTCGTTGAAGACATTACTTACGACTCACATCAATTTATGAATACCAGAACTTAGTTTAAATGGTCCAATTTACTTAAAGCATTCTGTTCCAACCCATTGATTCCACATATCAATTTATACAGATTCGAAGTGGTTTCGGGTATTTACTAATACCCGACTCCAGACTCTTCGTATATAATATCATCTTAAAAATAAAGCTGTTAAGTTGAATAATTCCATTTAAATTCAGAATCACATATAAATATTGTCATTCTATCACAGATAGACAACTATATTATCACAGTTTAACACAAACATATCATATCGTATATCACCACAAATCAGATAATTCCATGCATTCAATCATTCATAAGCAAGATTTCTTTGTCACCCAACCGGACTAATTTAACGTAAAATAAATTAACTACTTTTAAATCCTGCTTTATTAACATTAATTAAACCATTTAATTAATTATTGAAATTAATTATCCTTAAATTAATTAATCATCCTCAATTTAGTTACCTTAATTGATTAATCACATAATTAATTATCCTTTAATTAATTATTCCTTAATTACTTGATTAATCAACTTAAATCACTAATAAATTAACCTTAATTACTTTCATTAAGTAATTAATTACCTTAAATTACTTATCATAAATTAACCAACCTTTAATAAATTAATCCTAATAACACATTAGCCTCAAATTTTATTGATTAATTAATTACATAAATTAAATTATTCTTAAACGTAATTACACAAGTATTAATTTTACTTACTTGATCACTTAATTACGTCCTTCAATTCTTATTTAATTAAGTCGAATACTTGAAATTATTATCCTACGAAATTATTTAAGTCCTTATTTAATAACCTTTGAAATAAATACATTATTAACTTAAAACCTTTAAGTTTGGAATCTTGTTTGAGAAACTTGGTTTGTTTTAACTTTAAAACATATTTTATTTTAAATATACAAAACCTGGTAAATGTTGCAATCTGACCCGAAACCCCTTCGAGTACCAGCCCGAGATCCCTCCCATTTCCCCGAGCTCCTCCCCGAGCTACTTTCTTTCCTTTCTACCCTTTCAGAAACTTAAATTTTATTTTTAAGTAAGGAAAACTTACAGGCTTATCCCCACAAAACCACTCGAGTTCAAACCCGAGTCTTTTGCCTAATCACTCGAGCAACGCTTCGAGCCAACCCAAACCAAGACGACAGACACGAACTCTTCTCCGTGCATCTGCACAACCATCATCGAAGACGATGACCACCGCCGTAGCCTCCGACAACACGACCATCACCTTAACATCAATCCCCGATCAACCAAATACCATCACAAGCTCGAGATAAAAATTTCAAGTGATCCAGTCGAGAACTGGAAACTGTCGCCATGGCCAAACCTCGCGAACTCACGTCGCCGACCATCGTATCTCCTGAAACCACTGCCACACCTCCACGAGCCCTCCACGAAGCTATTGCCAGAGCCCGATACTACTCGATCAACTAGAGAACTCGCATTTGCTCCAGTTCCAGACCTGTCCTAAATTAGGTTTAGAAACCTAAATCTACTCGCCGCCGACGCCTCGATGATTGGACACCCTTTCCACCATTTTTCCTGGTCATGCCGCACATCCCTCCACCTCCAGATGAAACCCCGAGGCCTCATCTTTGAAAGATCACCAGAAATTGCCTCGAGACCAATTTCCAGTCATCTTAGGAGTTCACAAGAAATATTAAACTAAAATTCATGATTTTTATCTTAAAAACCATATTTTCTGAAGATGTTTCAAGTTATGTAATTAGATTACCAAATTATAACACTTTATTTTTCATACATTTAAGTATTCTTCTATGCTATCTTGTTTCCAGAAACATTTCAACTTATTTTGCTAGAAATAAATTTTAAAACTTTATTTTATACTTAAACAAACATATTATGTTTGGGTCTCTAAGCCTAACACAGATCAAGTGAGTAGATTTTGGATTATTGATCAAGCTTTTGTGTTCTGAACCAAGAACAGAGATAATTATATACACAGAGATAACTCATATATATGCTCAACCCAAGCATCATTCCTCTCCTCTCAGACTTCACAAGCATACAGATGTTTATTTACTCAGATTTTAACTAAATTTGCTTACTCACAAGCATGTATTTACAAACATGTTAAACATCCTAAGAGTAGCAGTTTACTCACCTTGATTAAGGAATGGACAGAGTCTTTCTTTTACTTTGAAACAGAACTATTATCTGGAAATCTTCTTCTTGATCTCCAGTTGGATTTGGTTATATTGTTGAAAATTTTGCAAAGTGGAGATGCTTGTTTATTCTTGTTTCCTGGTTAGCCCTTTTTTTTTCTTTCTTTTCTTAGGTTCATGAACGAAATGAGATAAGGATGATATATGTAGAAAAATTATATTGGGTTGTATAGGCTGGTACAATTTTATCAGAGATTTTTATTTTTGCATGGTGGCTGAGGTGATTCAATCTTGCTAGAGAAGATGGCATTTAATGCCTTGGTCCTTTTGGGTTTACAAATATCATTTCTAGATTTTTAAATCTATTTAGTACATCTGTACATATATTTTGTTATGTTTTCTTACACTATGCTTCACGGCAGGTACATCTAAACTTCCTGCCTTGCATTTCAACATGTATCTTTTCTTTCATAGTTTATTTAGTTCTAGGATTTCTAAGTGTTCATTTATGTATCTTGTTTTTTAACAAAAGGTGCAGCCTGGCTATTTGATTTGGGTGAGTATACTTATATATATAGTTTGTCTTGTTTAGAAGCTTATTCATTTATTTTCTTATAAGTATGCATTAATATACCACTTGACTAAGATATGTATTTTTACATATTTATTATTTATTTCTATTTGTACTTTACCATCAATATTTAAATTATATACATAAGTTTACTTATTTATTTATAATTGTATTTTCAACTATCAGTAATTAAATTAGATTCATAGGTTTGACTCATATTTTACATTGATAGAATCAGATTTTAATTTAATCAATCGTTCATATGTATTTATTTATCAAATGATAACAATGTAAAGCGTTTTAATTCAATTTTATAAGAAAGATTTTATTGTAAATATTATTAAGAGATTTTATTTTAAATTCCCAGAATCCAATTCCCTTTTCAAAATACAAATTTATATAAACAAATGGCAATTACTTCCAGAAGATTTATTCATTTTAAAATGATCAGTTTACATTTTATTTAATTGGATTAAATATTTATTAAAATATTACTGCCAAAATTCCGGTCGTCACACAGATCTCACTAGAAAAAGAATCAGGTTTACTCATCGGCTTTTAGAGCCAAAATTTAATCACTTATTTCTACCAGCTTTTCTTTTAATCATTTATTTAAACTCTTTTTAAAATAATTATAAAACTTCCAAATTATATTTAAAACACTTATTTATTTGTTTGAAAACATTTATAAAAGATTCGGGAAAGAATAGTTAAGTTAAAACTATCATTTGTATAAGTTATTAAAACTGCTACAAAAAGTGTTGCAAATAGTGTTTTCAAAGCTTATTTGATCAAAAAAACTTTTCTATCATTTGAATGTCCATTTCTATAACTCAAACCCTTTTTAAAACATTTTAGTGCATTTATAGAATTCATTTTATATTTTTAAAGATTTAAAAATATCATTTCAAAGAAATTTCCTTTTTGGTTTTCGAACTGCCAAATCGCAACTATTTTGAAAACTTGTTTTGCTCATATTTCAAAACCTACTAAATGAAATCTCAATCCTTTTCTTTTGTTTGAAAACTATTATTATAAGAGTTCAGAAAATTTAAATTCCAAAGAATTATGACTCTAATTCCATCGTAAAAATGGATTTAAACTATTACGGCACGAAATCGTGAACTTCCGTTACATGACGCACCTATTTTTTATTCCAATTTCAATTCTTTTTAAAACTTCACCAAATTGATTTTTAGTGATTTTAAACCATTTATAAACCATTTTAAAGTTGTTTAATCATCTCATAACACTTTTATAATTCATTTGGGAAAGTGATTTTCGTTGTTTCGATGTGTATTAAATGTGAATTGTTTACACATCTAAAAAACTATATTTTTCACAACCAAAACATGATGATTAAAACATAACAACCAATTATTACATGCATATCATATCATCATCCATATCATAATATAAATAGAGTTTTCTTACCTTGAATTCGATCATTCTAACTTTATAACGATTATAGCTTCGCTATCTCGAAATCGAAGCTCACGAAGCTTGCACTAATGCTTCCTAGGGGCTTGGTCTTTGATTGCAAAAGGGTGGAAGGCTCGGCCGTGGATGGTGGGGTGTGTGGCCATGAGTTTGCAAGGAGGAAAGGAGGAGTTTGGCTTTGGTTTTGAGGTGTTTGATAATATATATGTACTATATAAATTTTAATTTCTTTTGCAATAAATTTTGCCATTATTTTCTTTAGTTAAAAGGCCATTAAAGTGGAGAGAAGAAGGTGAAGAAAGCTTTGAAAAATGAAGAGGAAAATATGAATTGAAGTGAAGATGGATGGTTGGTATTTATAGGCAAATGGAAGTGATAAAATATTATGATATTTAAGTGCAAACACATCATCATTTCATCACCACCACACCCTCCTCCATCATAATTTGGGCAAAAGTACCCCCCCCAAGTGGCTACTCCATGTGCATGTACTTGTATGTAAGAGATTGACTTTAGTTTAATGAATATCATGATATTTATAAATAATATCATGATCTTTTCTTTTATCCTTTATTATTAATTTCGTGTATGTATATGTGTGTGTGTATATTCATGTGCATGTGTGTGTTCATTTATATGTACATGTATATGTGCATATGTATGTCACAAATGATCCACATTGTTGTACAACTTCTCTATGTTGAACCATTACGAATTCTGATTTTGATTTTCGGTCCTATTTTCACTCCTTAGTCAATATACATATATTTGTAAACAAATTTTAAAAATAATATTTCTATCATCATATAATAATTAAAAGGGCTTCATTTGATATTTAAAATAGTTATTAAATCATTTAAACTCCATTTAAATTCAAAAGTTAATTATTCTAAAATAGTGATATCGTTAATGATGTCATAAAGGCATTTTATTTTCAAAAATAAAATAATTAATTTTATTACATATTCTCACTTATATAGAAAATGAGTGTATTTATCCAGCTTCGTGCACGATGTCGGAGGGTCTAAGAGCTGCTTATTGATAAAACGATTTTCGGTCATATTATCGATATCTTCCAAAGTGTATATTTTTTTAGATATATATTCAAAATAAGATTACCAATTTTATTTATTGTTCAAAACACCGTTATTAATGTTACAAGTCTTATTTTGGAATATTTTTAAATTTAAGCATTATTTCCAAAATGATAAATTCATGGGTCATTATAGACTTTCCTCCTAAAAAGAATTTCGTCCTCGAAATTACGACAAGAAGATAACTCAAAAAGGAACATGTATGATGAAATGTACACAAAGATACGATAAGTTACTACACCATAGTCGGTGAGTACACTATTACGATACAATACATACATATAGGCTACACATCTATCCTAAACTCAAGATAAGCCTTTTCCTTCTATCTTCTGTTTCTCACTTGCAATTGTTTGCACAAAAAATGGGCAAACACCTCCTAGTCGTATGATTTAGTTGATTTTATATTGTTTTTAGTGATCTGGATGATTTATGCAAATATGTAAAAAGCAGGGACTAAACTGTAAAAGACACACAGATTTATAGTGGTTCAGCCAGAATGTGCCTACGTCCACTTTATATATTATTTCTCCTTTCTTGTTCAGATTACAAGTACAAAGCTTTGATACAAGTATATGAAAGTTGTTTGAAAGTTCTATCCGTGCTTGAGCTCTCAAACTTGTCCCCCATTGTTGTACCCCTACCCCTCTATTTATAGAGTGAGGCTGGGGGTAGGGGTCTTGCATGTATATAGCTGCTGGTGGGCCTGGGCTGATGCAATCTGGCCTGGTAAAGTTGGTTCAGTAGTATGTTGGTTCGGTGGAGGTCGATCCGGTAGTGCGTTGGTTCGGTGGAGGTTGATCCGGTGGATGTCGGTTCGGTGGATGTTGATCCGGTGGATGTTGATCCGGTAGTAAGTGGCCCGGTGGTGGCTTCCCTTGCTTCTGGTTCGGCAGTGGATGGAGGTAGATGATTCGGTAGTGTCTACGTAGCTTCGACTCGGTAGTGCCGGAAGTGGGTTGGTTCGGTAAGTTGGTTGGTTCGGTGGACTAGGTCCGGTGAAGGGTGGAAACACACCCAACATTTGCCCCCAAAAGTGGGGCATAGGCCAACATATGTCGCGCTTTGTTTTGGTTTGGGGGATTCTCATCCGGCTCAGTGTGCCGAACATGTTGGTCCGGTTATTTGTATTTTGCCTATAAGTATGGGCCTAATGCTTTTGTTATTCCTTATCAGCCGAACCAAACTTCTCGTTTTTTGCCGAATCAAACGTATTAGCCGAGCCAAAATCTCATCTGCCGGACCAGGTGAGGCCCTCTTCCGCCGAATGAGTTTTTGCTTTGAACTACCGAATGGACTCGGGGACGTGACATACCGAATGAACTTTAAACCTTTCATAAATTACGAGTGAAATTCCAGACTATATACACCTGCTTGTTTACTTCCCCCATCCTAACAACGCACTTTTTTTTGTGTTTGCAGATAATGTCTCGTAAAGTTGAAACCCGTTCCGACAAGAAGAAATCTACGGACAGAAGAGAGTCCCCCGTCGTGCCCCCAGTCCAGCCGAATCCAGAACGACGTGGACTCGCCCCGAGATCGCTAGTGGATGGGTACGGTCCTCAAGAGCTTCTGAACTCACCTCTTGATTACTCCCCTAGCTCCCTCAAAGACGAGCAGCTTGATGTCATTTCTCGCTCTTTTGGGATTGACAGAGAGTTTATGCTGTGGCCAGGGGAAGGAGTGATGCCATATAATCCCCCCGAAGGATATTTCGCTTATAGTAGGTACCATTGTATGTGCGGGGCCATTCCACCAATTAATGCTTGGATAGTCAGCTTCATCACCTACTTGAAGGTGGCTCCATTCCAGCTTCAGCCTAACTCCTACGCCATCTTGGTGAGCCTGTTTGTTATCTTCCAAAGGAGATACGGACGTCCTCCTTCCAACCGGGAAATCCGGTATCTGTACAACTTAAGAGGCTACAAGAAGGGGTCTCCGTATATTAGCTTGGAGTCGGCCGTGTCCTTCAAGCCAGTCCTGGATTTATATTCAAAATTTAGCATGTTCAAGAAGGAATGGTTTTTTATCAAGGATGACTCTGTTTCTATCCGTCGCTTCACCTCTGGCTGTAAGTTGAAGCTTATTTATAATTTCCGTTCTGACTGCAGTGCTTCTTCTTATGTGTTCTTATTTCTTGCTAGCGATAAGTGGCTTTGCGGTCGTGGAGAACGATCGCCTGGTTCAGATGGCTGCGGAAATAGAAGCCATTTCGGGAAGGGATAGGTCGGCTTCTTACTTGATCAGGAACGCTACAGTTTTGGGGCACAACCTGATTCTACCACATCAGTCCGTGGTCAAGCAAAGAGACACGGCGGAGGAGAGGGCTGCCAAAGCTACAGGAGGGGCCACGGCGAAGAGCAGCAAAAGGAGACCCTTCTCGATACATCCAGTCGCCGGGAGGAAGAAACTCAAGAAGTCCGATGGACCCTCTCCCAGCACACATCCAGATGTTCAGGAGGAGGAAAATGTGGAGGGGGAAAAAGGCGAGGATGAAGGAGGTGAGGCGGAGAGTGGAAGTGGTAGAGAAGGTGACGGTGATCGTCATGGCAATGATGGTGGCGAAGGACAGGGCGGTGATGGCACCGGGGTTTTGCCTCCTAGGCAGGCAGGCGTGATTCAAGAGTAGACAGATGACGCTCTCCGCCAAGCCTTCGAAGAGTTGGAGGAAGGACCGGCCCTGGCGGAGAAGCCCAAGAAAGCTGGTAAGGCCGGGACTGGCGCCGATTTATCTTCCGGGAGTGCTTCTACTGATGCAACTTCTGCGATTCAAGGTGAATTTCTTTTTATTCTTTTTAATTCTTGAATGATGGCTCAATGCATGCTGGTGACACTTGGTTTTCATTCTAGGAGCGGGCAAAACGGCCAAGACCTCAGATCTTCGGCACAGGCTTGAACAATACAGACTTCTCAAAGCTTCTGCCAAACCGAAGCCTCCTACTAACCGCCCTGGAGACGTAGTCGGCTATCGTCCTCTTCTTTGAGTTATTGAAGAAGATAAACAAAAGAGGAAGAGGAGTCGATCTTCGTTTGAATCTCCTCCTGGCCCTCCGGCCCCACTCCAGCCTATTCACGATATTACGGAGGAGGATACTGAGTTTATGCCCTCCCCACATCCGTCTGAGAATCCAACCGTCACCCCGATAGATCACCCTGGCTTGGATCGTAATCCGTTTGCGGGTCATCCAGACCTGGACCCGGCCTCTCATGACATCTCCTTCAATGAGGCTACTAGTGAGCACCTTCTCCGTCGCAATCCTATGGTACGGGTGCTTGACGAAGCTAAGTCCCTGGACCTTGATTTGCTTACCACCCGGGTTGTAACTCTGGGGGATGAAGCTAAGGCGAACATCGATCGGGTTGCCGAGGAGACAAGGAAATTGATGGGGCATCATGCCCGACTAGTCAAGACCGGGGAGGAAATTGGGAGTGCCAACATTCGGTTACGGTTAATGGTTTCCGACCAGGCTAAGCAACTTGCCGATCAAGCCATTCAAATTTCTCAGCACGAGGCCGCATCCAGGCAACTGAAGAAGACTATGGAAGAGGCCAGCAGGGCAGAGTTGTGAAAAATGGAGGCCGCCTGCAAGGAGCGGATTGACATGGCTATTGTGACGGTGGATGAGGTTCGACAAGCGGACCTCGAGCGGGTACAGGAATTATCGGGGAGACTTGAGGCCGCGGAGCTTGCTCAGTCCAGGTTGAAGGAGGAGATGGAGGCGATGAGGATATCCTTTCAGGTTGACCGCTCACGATATCGATCGGAGAGGGATGCTGCCGTTGGAAAGCAATGTTCTTCTGAGGCCCGAATGAGGGAGCTTGAGGAAAACGAGGGGATGATGGATGAGATGCTCCAGGATATGTATTTCCATACTTGGAAACAGGGTAACTTATCCTGGATGGATGATTACCCCCGAGTTATGGCCAGGATTTATCTCAGGGCTCTAGAGGAGGCTAGTGCTGATGCGGATAAAGAGGGTGGCGCGGTCTTCAGAATGGATGTGGTCACTGCCCAGTTTACCAAGGAGGAGAAGGTGGCGGTGAAGGAGTGTATGCGGCTGCTTGCTGCTGAGGAGCCAGTTGTTCAAGTAGAGGATGATGATTAGGATGGTCAAGAAGCAGGTGCTGGTAAGTCTTCCCTTCTAGTCTTTCCGTTAACTTGGTTGCTTATCACTAACGAATTCTTTCTTTGAGCGGACAGGTGGGCAACAGGACAAGGGTAAAGATCTGATGCAGCCGGCTCCCTGACTTGACCTGGATATCTTTTTGTTGACTTGACATTGTTGTACATGTTAGTCTCAAAATAGTAACGTAACTTTTAGGTTGCAATTATGTTACTTGTAATAAACAACATTATTTTTGGCGTGTAATTTTTTAACTTAAGCCGATTCTGTCGTATTTGAATGCTTTTGTTGTTTTGACATGTTGTATAAGAAATATAGCTATGCATATGCCTGCGATTCAATTGTGTTTGACGCCAAGTTCTTGCTTAAAACATAATTTCATGTCTTGCAATGTTAGTGTGATGTGTGAATAAATTACAGCCACGTATTTATACACGAAAGAAGAAAATACCGCCCTTCATATTTTACTTGTAGATGGTAGCTTTGAATGTCTTGTGTGACTGAGTATGGAATGCGGCCTAGTATCCCGTTGTGAGTTCCCACTCCCATTAGCAAATGTCTCCTATTCTGTGTCCTGTACTTTAGGGATCGTTATAGAGGATAGGAGAAAAGTTTTTTAAATAAAATGGGAATATGAGAAATAGTAAATCTTCCAATCACGGAAGGCCTTCGATGTGCTTAAGTTCGTGGCAAACGGGCTTTGTAGTCACTTTCCCTAGCTGTCGATCTTGGAGACATTTGTCACCCATCTTACGCCTCTGCGGGGAGTTAATCTTTTTTACCACAGTCGTACTTAAGATGCATCAGAGCCGAGATCGCGCACAGTAACTACCCGGGCCATTATGGCGCGTAATCGTGGGTATTATTCGATTTACTGTGGCCGGCTAGCGTGGGTGTCGATCGTCAACCGTGAACTACCCCTGGCTGGCCACACCTTACGTTGGGGCTTAAAGTAGGTTCACAGTTGCCGGCGAGCCGAACGCCGTAATGAGCTGCCTTGGCTATAGTCGGCCTTCTTGGTGGCTTATAATCGGCTCATTATAGTTGGCTTTGAGGGCCGTCGCGAGCAATGAGTTAACCCGCAGCAGAGGGATGCCGGAGCAAAAGTGTCTCATTGGCGAGGGCATAGATTCGTATAGTACCTGTTAGGTCTTGTCCAGGTGGAGTCGTGCTGCGATGTGTTTTGAATGGAAATGTCATTACACAGGATTTTGTTCAACAGAAAAGGATAAAGTTGACAAGCAGTCAAGATATAAAGGAACAAGTTAAAAAGAGACAAGTTTTTTAAAGTGGTTCTGCACGAAAATGCCTATGTCCACTGATTCTCTTTGTTAATTCACTTATAATGGGCAGTACAAGTTAAGAAAAGTATCGACGAAGGTGTTGGATGTTCCATGCCCTCTGGAACACATCCCCGTCCACTGTTGACAAAATATAAGCTCCATTGTGGAGATCTTTATGAATTACATATGGCCCGTCCCAGACTGGATCTAGCGCTCCGGGGCGTGGGAAGATTCGCTTAAGGACAAGATCTCCTTTTTGTAAGCTACGATGCTTGACTTTGGAGTTGTATTGCGTTGCCACTTTTTGCTTGTGAGCTGCTGCTTTGAGGGCTGCATCATTTCTTCTTTCCTCAATTAGATCCAAAGACATGTGGAGGAGCTCTTCGTTCTCTTCTGGGTTATAGTGGATCCTACGGTGGGAAGGCACTATAGTTTCAACTGGGAGCATAGCCTCCGATCCGTATGCCAAAGAGAAAGGAGTATGCCCCGTTGATGTTCTGAAGGATGTGCGATAGGCCCACAGTGCCGTAAGAAGTTCATCCACCCAAGCGCCTTTTGACTTTTCGAGTTTCTTTTTGATTAGAGTTTTGAGAATTTTGTTGATGGCTTCGACTTGTCCGTTTGCCTGGGGGTAAGCTACGGATGAGAAGCTTTTGTGAATTCCGTTATCTTGGCACCAGTTGGCGAACTCTTCGTTGTCAAACTGAAGTCCATTGTCCGATATGATTTTGAATGGGACTCCGTACCTGCATAGAACATTTTTGATCAAGAAGTTAATAACTTTTGTTGAAGATACTTTATTTAGGGGTTCTGCTTCCACCCATTTGGTGAAAGAGTCGACTGCCACTATAGCATATTTGGCCCCGCCTCGGCCCATTGGCAGTTCGCCAATCAAGTCAATTCCCCATACTGCAAAGAGCCAAGGGCTGGTCATTTGAGTAATCTCAGTTGTTGGTAGCCGCGGAATCTTAGCTAACTTCTGACATCTGTCACATTTTCTGACGAAATCTAAGGCGTCCTTGCTTAAGGTGAGCCAGAAATATCCATATCGGAGTATCTTTTTTGCCAAAGTCTGCCCTCCAGTGTGATCTCCGCAGCTTCCTTGATGGACGTTGGATAAGATTTCCTTGGCTTCCCTTCCAGCGACACACCTTAATAAGGGGTTAGAGAAGCCGCGCCGATAGAGGGTGCCTTCTTGTATTGTGTAGCGGGAAGCTTTCCTCAAGATTTTCTTGACTTCGTTACGCCCGTTGGGCAGTGTTCCACTTTGTAAGTAGTCTCAGATGGGAGTCATCCAAGTTGCTTCTTCGGTTGCAGCTATCAGATTCACTTGCTCAAAACATGGGGTCAGTTGCTTTGAGATGGCTACTGATCCGGATATAGCGCCGTCTCTCATGCTAGCTTGCTTCGCCAATTCGTCGGCCTCTTAGTTCTCTTCCCGAGGGATGTGTTTGATTAAATAGTGATCCAATCGATTGAGAAGCGACTTGGTCTTCTTTAAATATGCTATGAGTCGTTCTTCTCGAGCCTGGAATTCTCCTAGTATTTGATTTACAATAAGTTGAGAATCGCTATGAAGACACAAAGAATTGGCTCTGATTTCAAAGGCAAGTTCTAATCCAGCTATCACTGCTTCATACTCTGCATCGTTGTTGGTGGCAGAGAATTGCAACCTTATAGCATAGTGTAGCTTATTTCCCCTGGGAGTGATTATTACCACACCTGCCACCGAGCCTTGTTCGTTCAACGCACCATCCACAAAGAGATTCCACTTGATGTCTTCTGCTATTTCCGATTGCTCCTTACCTTCGTTGGTAGTGAATTCGGTAATGAAATCGGCCATGGTTTGTCCCTTGATGGCGGTGCGAGGATGGTAGGTGATATCATATTGACTTAGTTCAATGCACCATTTAAGTAGTCGCCCAGAAGTGTCGGGACGATGGAGTACCTGCCTCAGCGGTTGATCGGTTAGAACTCTGATGGAATGGGATTGAAAATAGTGTCGCAGTTTTCGTGATGTGATTAGTAGACAGTATGCTAGCTTCTCAAGTTTAGGATATCTGGCTTCCGCCCCTGTAAACCTCTTGCTTACAAAGTATACTGGCCGCTGCGTGCGTTTGTCTTCTCTCACCAATGCGGCGCTTAGAGCATGAGATGACACAGCAAGGTATAGGTATAGTTCTTCGCCTTTGTTTGGAGTTGAGAGTACTGGTGGTCTCTGGAGGTGTTCGATTAAGTTAAGGAAAACTGTTAAGCATTCGTCAGTCCATTCGAATTTTCCTTTCTCTTTCTTTAGAGCTTCGAAGAAGGGGATGCATTTGTCGGTTGCTTTGGAGATGAATCTGCTCAGGGCGGCCACCTTCCCATTTAGCCTCTGCATTTCCTTTCAGGTAGAAGGTATCCTGATATCTTTCAGAGCTCGGACTTGTTCAGGGTTTGCTTCGATTCCTCTGGCATGGACGATGAATCCTAGAAACTTTCCTGATGATACTCCGAAGGAGCACTTTAGAGGATTCAGCTTCATTCCATATTGGCGAAGTACTTGAAACATTTCATCCAGGTGGCTTACGTGATCGTTGGCTTCCCTTGACTTTACCAGCATGTCATCCAAATAAACTTCCATAGTTTGTCCTATTAGTCCTACAAACATCTTGTTGACGAGGCGCTGATAGGTGGCTCCTGCATTTTTAAGTCCGAAAGGCATTACCTTGTAGCAGTACAATCCCCGGTCAGTGATGAAACTAGTGTGGTCTTAATCGGGAGCATGCATAGGAATTTGGTTATATCCTGAGTATGCATCCATAAAAGATAAGAGTTCGTGCCCGGCTGTGCTGTCCACAAGCTGCTCGATTCGGGGAAGTAGGAAGCAATCCTTCGGGCAGGCGTCATTTAAGTTGGAGAAGTCAATGCATGTTCGCCACTTCCCATTAGCCTTTTTTACCAGCACCGGGTTGGCGATCCACTCTGGGTAGATGGCTTCTCGTATGAAGTCATTGGCTAGTAGGTTCTTTACTTCTTCATCGAGGGCTGCCGATCGTTCTGCCCCCATACTTCTCTTTTTCTATTTTACTGGCGCCTTGGTAGGATCAATGTTTAGTACGTGGCATGCTATGTCATGGGAGATTCCGATCATGTCAGCATGTGACCATGTAAATACATCCAAGTTGTGGCGGAGGAAGTCAATGAGTCGTTTCTTCAACTCTGCTTTTAGTTGGGACCCGACTTTCAATAGTCTACTCGAGTCATGTCTGTCTACAGATACAAATTCCATAGCCTCTGCAGGCTCGGCGGTGGCCTCCTACTCTTTGTCCCTGGGGTCTAATTCATTGAAAGGGTCGCTTGTATATCGAAGAGGAGGGGCTTTCGTTAGTTGCTATGCTTCAAAACTTTTTGTGCAGAGGGCAATCTCTACACTCTTCCCTTTATCCTTCCTGTGGTTATTGCGAAGTTCAGTTACATAGCAATCTCGAGCAATGTCCTGGTCTCCCTCTACCTCCCCTAGTCCATTGTCCGTTGGAAATTTCATCTTCAGGCACCATGGGGCCAGTACAATTTGGAAGTCAGACAAGGCTGGCCTTCCTAAGAAAGCGTTGTAGGCCGAGTGGCTTTCTATCAGCACAAATGTCTGTTTCCGCACAATGGAGCGGGGATGACTTCCAATTTCAACAAAGAGATCCAGTCGCCCGAGGGGCATCTTTGCATTTCCTATGAAACCGTGTAGTGGTTTATTGCAGGGAAGAACATCCTTTAATGACAGCTTCATTTTGTCAAAGGCATGCTTGAATAGGATATTCACTGAGCTTCCAGTGTCTACTAGAATTCGAAAAACCTCGGCTGGACCGAGTCGGGTAGAGATAACCATGGGATCCGTGTGAGGGTACTACCTTCCCTCCAGGTCACGCCTACCGAATGTGATGTCACCATTCTCTATCTGCTTCGGGTGGCGTTCTTCTATAATAGAATTGACGCATTCTTCATTGTTTCTAAGTGACTTTCCGTACCTTTCCATCTCTGCCCAGCTTCCGTCGGCGATGTGCGGCCCTCCCGAGATGGTATGGACCACTATCTTCTCTTGACTGGAGCTGCTGGTGTTGCGATTTCCTCTGCCTATTTCTGGGGAGGGTAGCCTTGGGTTCTTGTTGGCAGGAACTGGAGTCCTGTTCTGGCCTTTTACATAGCGTTCTAGTCTTCTTCTTCTGATGTGCTCTTAAATCAAGTCCCGGAGATGATGGCATTCGTTGGTATCATGCCCATGGGACTCGTGGAAGCGGCAGAATTTTCCAGACTTAATTGCGTTATCTGATTCTTTCTTGTGCGGGGGGCGTTTGTATTTAACTTCGTCTTGAGTGGCCAGGAAGATGTTTTCGATCGTTTCATTCAACGGGGTGTAAGCATCAAATCTCGGTCCTGGCCGATATAGACGCTTTTCTCCCTTCCTGCCCCCAGCATTGTCTCTAGAATCATTTCTTCGAACGTCCTTTGCTACAGCGGGCGAGTTGCCGTGAGCTGCCTTATTTTGTTGCCCTGTCTGCCTCTCAGTGGCAGCATCTTCAAGCCTCATATATTTCCCAGCTTCATGGAAGAAATCGGGTAAAGTAGTTGGTTTTTCTTTGGTCAATCTCCTAGCAAATTTAGTATCCGGATGCATATCGCTACAGAGGGCCATTAGGATAAGCTTCTCATCGGCATCTTGGACTGCGGCCGCTGCGGCATTGAATCATGTTAGATATTGCTGCACTTTCTCTCCAGGTTTCTGTTTGATACTGGATAAGGAATAAGCGTCCTTGGGCTGCTCCATATGAATGCGGAACTGGCTGATGAACTTTTCTTTCAACATCTCTCATGAGCTGATGGACCCTTGGGGTAGATGGCAGAACCAGGAGGTAGCTAGATCTGCTAAGAATAGCGGAAAGCATTTGCACAGCACTCCTTCTGTTGCTCCACTCATGAGCATATGCTGTGTATATCTCTGTAAGTGTACAACGGGGTCGGAGGTTCCTTTGTAAGGTTCCATTGTTGGCATTTTCCATTCTCGGGGGGTGATGGAAATTTCGATATTGCGGGCGAAGGGGCTGGTTACCCTAGCGCCTATCCCTCGATCTCTTTGATCCCGTTGGACGCACTCTCTGAACAAGCGTGCCATCCTTTCATCAGAATTTGGAGCAGATAGAAATGTCTTCGGTTCTGCTCTGTGGGATTGATTCCGTCCAGATTACCTGTAGGGATGGTATCGTCTATCATTCCTAATATTTTCCAGTGGCTGTCTTTGGTCTTCTGGGAGCATGCTAGGGTCAGCTACAGTTGGCCCTTGCCTTGATCTTCCCCTGCTGGGTTCTGATCTAAGCACTTCCTCGGGTCCAACTTCGGGCTGGACTCTAGCTCGGCCCCGTTCACTGGTGTTTCCGTGGTTAGGCAGTACGACAGGCTCAGCTACAGTTGACCTCTGCCCGGTACCTCCCCCGTTGGGTTCGGTTCCAAGCGTTTCCTCAGGTCTAACTTCGGGCTGAGCTCGGTCTCGACTCCTACCATTGCCGCTTCTGTCGTTAGCTCCTTCGAAGAAGGAAGACCTTTGTTGTCTCTGAGATCCTCCAGACTGGGACTCACCCCATGATTCAGTGTTGCGGTTGGACTCTTCAGCATCCCTTAAGCGTGACATGAGTTGGTCCACCAAGGCTTCCTACTAGGATGTGAAGCGGTTAGTCACTTCAGCCACAACCCTGTCTAGATCTGCCCTAGTAATTGCTACCGGCTGTTCTGTGGCAGGGGTTGTCGGATTCGCCTGACCTTCATTTGGTACTACTGCTGGAATGGGACGATTTACTTGATCTGTAACCACTGGATCTGGAACACTGCTAGTTGCGATGTTCTTTCCTTTGTTAACGTCTTTTTTCTGCCTTGGAGGCATGTTTTCCAAGCAATGAACAACGCTGTTAGGAAGAAGGTTAAGTGGGAGAAGCTGAAGCTTCGAGCTTCTCGTTCTCAGTGAAAGCACCAAAAATGTTTGCACAAAAAATGGGCAAACACCTCCAAGTCGTATGATTTAGTTGATTTTATATTGTTTTTAGTGATCTGGATGATTTATGCAAATATGTAAAAAGCAGGGACTAAACTATAAAAGACACAAAGATTTATAGTGGATCAGCCAGAATGTGCCTACGTCCACTTTATATATTATTTCTCCTTTCTTGTTCAGATTACAAGTACAAAGCTTTGATACAAGTATATGAAAGTTGTTTGAAAGTTCTATCCATGCTTGAGCTCTCAAACTTGTCCCCCATTGTTGTACCCCTGCCCCTCTATTTATAGAGTGAGGCTGGGGGTAGGGGTCTTGGATGTATATAGCTGCTGGTGGGCCTGGGCTGATGCAATCTGGCCTGGTAAAGTTGGTTCGGTAGTACGTTGGTTCGGTGGAGGTCGATCCAGTAGTGCGTTGGTTCGGTGGAGGTTGATCCGGTGGATGTTGATCCGGTGGATGTTGATCCGGTAGTAAGTGGCCCGGTGGTGGCTTCCCTTGGTTCTGGTTCGGCAGTGGATGGAGGTAGATGATTTGGTAGTGTCTACGTAGCTTCGACTCGGTAGTGCCGGAAGTGGGTTGGTTCGGTAAGTTGGTTGGTTCGGTGGACTTAGTCCGTTGAAGGGTGGAAACGCACCCAACAGCAATCGTTTGCATCGTCGCTCCATTCAACTTCAACTAATCGTACAACCTTTCTCCTTAGTCGCTTCTAACCACGATCCTCGATTTGATTAGGGTGTATGATAACTGTCAAGTTATGCTCCACCTCTAATTCTTCTTGTGCTTCCATCTCTATAATTTGTTCTGAGTTATACACATACTTTCGTAAATGGGATATATGAAAAACATTGTGTACACCCGACAATCTTTTTGGCAATTCTACCTGATAGGCTAATGGACCAATCTGCTCCAAAATGGGAAAAGTTCCAATATATCAAGGTGCTAGCTTACCAGTTCTTCCAAATCTCACTGCTTCCTCGTGGGAGAGATCTTTAAAAATACCAGATCTTCCACTAAAAATTTCAAATTCCTACACATTTGATCGGCATAACTCTTATACCTACTTTGTGCTTCTTTCAGCTTTTTCCGGATTATATTACCTTTTCTGAGACTTCTCAAAACATATCGAGGCCATGTACTAACCGATTTCCTATTTTGATCCAACATGTTGGGAATCTACAGGACGACCGCATATAGCTTCATATGGTGCCATATCAATGCTTGCTTGATAGCTGTTGTTGTAGGAGAATTCCATTAAATGAAGATGACTCTCTCATGAACCTTTAACATCTAAGGCACAAGCTCATTGAAGATCTTCCATGACTTTGTTTACCCTTTCGGTCTGCCCATTAGTTTGAAGATGGTATGCGGTGCTAAAATCCAGCTTTGTTCCAAAAGCTGTCTGTAATGCTTCCCAAAACCGACTTATAAAAATCGGGTCCCAATCACTCGCTATATTGCTTGGAAGTTCATGTAATCTTACAATTTCCTTCATGTATATCTCTGTCAAACTTGAAGCAGTCCTTATTGGCATTACTAAAATAAATTGTGCGCTCTTGGTTGATCGGTCTACGATAACGCAAACGCCTTCATTTCCCTTCCTTGTTCGAGGTAATTCATCGATGAAATCCATCGATATCTGGTCCTACTTCCTAGTTGGAATCTTCAGAAGTTGCAATAGTCTAGCAATCTTTTGCTAATCGCTTATGATTTGCTGATAATTTGCGCATCTACCAACATGTATAGAAATATCCCTTTTTAAGCCTTCCTAGCAGAGAGCCTTTTTCATGACCCAGTACATTTTAGTAATGTAACGACTCAGAATTTAATCGCTATTTAAATAAATATTTAATTATATTTTAAATAACAAATAAATGAACTTTTTAATAAATAAAATAATCTTAAATAATAATTAATGATGATAAAATCATTTTTAATTTTTTTTACTAATATATATAGTTCATAGAGAAATAGAAGACTTGAAATTATTTTCCGAAATATCGATTATTCCTTGGTTGAAAGTTATCCGAAATGTCATAACACTATTTTAAAACACTTATGTACATACTACAAACTACTATTACATGATAAATTATATGCACATATGCATGTATATGCTCCCTTTTAAGTGTGTATATATAAGGATAAAAGAAAATATTTTATAAAGAAATACACACATAAACACACACATATAAATGTTCCTTCTCAACACAAGTACACAAGAACATGACATGAATAGTGGAAATAAAGGGGGGGTATCATGAAAGGGTTTGAGGGGGGAGGTGAGGTATGACTTTGCATGCATACTTAATTTAAATATAAAACACTTATTATTATTTTAATAAAATCCTAAGCCTATATATACCCCTTTATCTTCATGTTTTTCATTTTACAAACCCCCTTCTTTATTTTAAAATCCTAAGAGCTTGAGAAAATTAGCCATGGCTTCCTCTTCATACTTTCTAAACTGAGAAAGTCAACATAAATTTGCCAAAAATATCCTTTTAATCCACAAAATCGCTTCTACATCTCCTACAACACCTTCTCTTCCAAAATAAAACACTCCATCCACCAAAACAGACCATGGCCAAGCCAAAACCCACAATGGCCGTACCCTACTAGGCCTAGGCCGAGCCCAAACCCACTTGGCCGAGCCAAATTCAAGTGTTCAAGGGTCTAAAAATTCTATTTTTGCAAGTTTCGAAATTGTTTTCAAGTTCCAGCAAAAGTTCGCTTTGATTTATAAATATTTTTGGTGAGTAAAACTTTTTTTTTGGAAAAGAAATTTATTTGATTTTGATGGACTATATGTTGTGAAAATATGGTGATTGTTATGTTGAATTATCATGTCCTATTGATGGCATATGATGATATATTTATGTTTGAACTTGGATTTGGTGATTGGTTGATATATGGATATGTTTGGATATGTATATGGATATGGATATGTGATATTTGGTATGATATTATGGTAGTATGTTTATGAAACAAAACCACGCATTTGTGATGTAAATATTATGAAGTTTGCACCTTGAAAAGTCGTGAAGGACTTGAGATCCGATTTGAAAACAAAAGCTATTTTCTAGCTTTGGATTTTCGAAAGTGTTTTACCAAGTTTTACCTTTTGTTTAAGTTTTCAAAACTCTTACAATTGTGTTTTCAAGCATGTGATAGCTAGAGTTAAGTGAGATTTGCACCTAGAAATCAATTCTAGCGAACTGCGCTTATAGCGATAGTCGTTACGGATGTAGTTTGGGATATTTCGCAATTTCAAGTTTTTAAGCGTTTTCTTTTGGATTGTTTTTTAGAACTCATTTCAAATCAATTAAGTAAGTCAAAAGCCTAAGTTTTTATTTAATAATTTATTTGTTTAATTTATTAATTAAGGTAATTATTATTTAATTACTTAATTAAGTAATTTGGTTAGGTATTTAAAGTTTAAGAAATTATTAACTAAGTAAATTGTTTTTAATTAACGAAATTTTAAATAATGATTTATTAAGATAAAAGAAAATTAATTTTTACTTAATAGAAAGTTAATTACCCATTTAAGTAGAGTTAATTATTTAATTAATTATTGTTTAATAAAAGTTTAATACCCATTTAATTATGGTTTAATTTCTTAAATAAATGTCAATTAACTAAAGTGCAATTAAGGTTTGATTTCTTAAATAAATGTCAATTAATTAAATTGTAATTAAGGTTTAATCATAAACAAAATTAGGATTTTAGTGATTTAATTTTGAGTTAATTAAGTTTAATTAAGGTTTAATTGAATTTTAAACTTATGATTTAATTAATTTTTTTTAATTTTAAAGTTTCTTTTAAAACCCTATTGGTTATTTATTTTTAACCTAGTTACTTGTTTAAGTGAATTTTTTAACCCAAGGATCTCTTGCCCATGGCATTAAGTAGCCGAATGAATTGAAGTAGTTGTAATAAAACATTGACATGTTTTATTGAAAGCAAGTCGACTTGTACTTATCACAAATACCACACTTTGGGAACGAGATGAATACAAGGGGTTTAATTTCGATAAGCAGGCTATGTTAATCTAAGCATATGGAACATATGTTCATATGTAAATCTTTATACCCTGATAGTGGGATAGTCCACTATAAACAACTTGACTATTTAAAATTATCGAATGTAGGTTTGGAGAGACGAGGATCATATATTAGTTCTTATTGAAAAACCACTTCTAACCAACATAAATGTTCGAATTGGAAATAGTAAGGCAAATGTCCAAGATGAAGAATTTGAAGTGCAAGGGTCATTTGTTACTAACCCTAAGGGAAAATCCAAAACGGTATAGTGGAAATAGTGCCTTCAGCTCGTTCATCTCCTGAGTGCTGACGTTATGTCAACCTATGGAAGGCAATGTTAGCATTCCAAGTGGCAATGCTATAATAAAGGTAAATGTAGCCTCATGCCTCATCAACCGAAAATGACTAAAATAGGGGAGAAGCAACAAGGCTAGGTGGGTCGTTCCCATGATGGTAAGGTCATCCCTATCTAGAGTCCTTACTATTAACTCATTTATGATTCGGTACGGTTGATGATCCCAACCAAGGGGTGATTATATTCGTTACTATCCAGTAAAGGTGGGCCCGTCTTGTGTTGGCAAGGGTAGATTGGTTCGACCTCGGTGTTATTTTATCTAGAGATGCACCATGACTAGCAGTACCCTAGTAGCCTAGTCATTATATGGAATCCATTTCTTAATAAGTGCCTTCGGTCTTAGTTGTATACCTATTATGCTGGAATTTAATTAATGTAATAATTTCGGCTATGTGAACTATTTATTCGGAAATCCTAGACATTATGATAATATCACTGGATTTCTATATAAAGGGTTTTGGTTATCATAAGGTAAAAATCCATCCATGTTTAAGTGTGGCGTGGTCTTACGAGATACTTTTGATTTACAAAATGTTTTTTTATAAAAAAAATGTAAAAAAAAAGTTGTTTGAGTTTTCTCACGCCAAACCCATGCCTGACCCAGATTTTTTTTATTTTTTAAGCAAACTCTTAGGTACTAAAATTTTTATGAGTAGCCAAGTGATTTGGGTTTCTTACGGAAGCATTTTTGAGGAGCTAGAGCAGGTATCCTCATCGTAGCTCGTTATTATCTTATTCCGCTATGTATTTATGTACGATCTATGTATTTTGTGATGGACCAATAGTTACAACTATCCAGTTGAAGTTGTAGTGTAATGACTCTGATGTATTATTATTATGGTAATGACAATGTAATATCCTATCTTATCTATTATATGTGTTCTGATTCGTGGTGAGATTCTGTGATTTTGTAGTTTCTTTTTATCTTTTTTTCTTCTGCCCTTAATGGCTAGTCTGTCGGTGCTAGAAAGGTGGTTGTTACATTTTGGTATCAGAGCGTAGGTTGAGCGAATGCTTAGGCTTTGGGTTGAGGGTCAACTTCGGGAGTGCGTATCTGTAATTTTTATTCATACATACATACATACATACATACACATATATATATATATATATGATAAATAGATTAGCTTGATAGGTTTGAGTAGTACCATACTATCAGGATTTATCTCGTCCAAGTATTCTAAGATTATCCTACTATGTCAAGGTAGTAAGACATGAGTAACAGAGGCAGATGAGTTAGGGAAGCATGTAACATTACGACTACAAATGGTCGAACCCAAAATCTTGGAGGAGTTCGAATTACCGAAGAGGCAGGGCCAGAGCAGCCAAAAGTGAATTTTGTAACCTTATGCAAGGATTTCACCAATCTAGCAGGGAAATAATTTAAAGGAACCGAGTCTATCATGGAAGTGCAAGCTTGGTTGAGATCTTGCAAAAGGATTTTTAAAGGTCTTGTTTTGCACATGAGCAAGAAATATTCTTAGCAGCGTGGCAATTGGAAGAGGGAGAAGCAGTTTGGTTGGACTCACTTATTGCAAATATCCCTGAAGATGAGTTTTCATGGGCCTGATTTAAAGAAGTTTTTAAGCACCAATTCTTTCCAATAGGAGGAAGGATCCGGATGTACTGCAACTTTATGAATTCGAAATAGGGGGACCTATCGGTAGTAGAATTTGAGATGCAGTTTAAAGAGCTGTCTTGTTTTGGGCCGGAATTGATCAACACCCCATTGAAGAAAAAGAGATGATTGTCTTAGGTATGAGGGAGGAGTACCATGAGAGGATGACTGCTCATATTGAAGGTAGTTTTGTGGATTTAGTTGATATTGCTCTAAGGTACAAGGCCTGGAAAAGAAAAGGCCAAATCCAGCAGCACCTAGTGGAAATGCTGGTGGAAACGGTTCTCACAAGAGGAATTTCAATCCAAACTAGAAGAATCAAGGAAGACGGAAATAGGGAGAAGGTCAAGGAGGCAAGTTCAGGAATATAGCTGTTATATTTGCAAGCAAAAAGGTCATATTTCAAGGTCTTGTCCGAACCGTGAAGCTCCTAAGCAGCAAAGTGGACTCATCTCTCCAATGGTCCTGATTTGGCTTTATTTCAATTATCATCGACCGGGCCATATGATTAAGGACTGCCCACTCATGAAGAAGGTTCATCAGCCCAAGGTGTACACTATGAAGAGTGATACATCCACTTCAACAGATGTGAAGGGAAAAGGCCTCCTTGAAGTACCTTACTGATTCACGGTATTTTTGTTCATGCATTATTTGATACTAGTGCCTCACATTGTTTTATCTCTTGTGAATCAGAATGTAAATTTCATCTTATTCCTAGTATTGTAGAAAACCCTATGCGTGTGTCCAACCCGATAAGTGGTGCAATCCATTTGAATATGATTTGTGAGAATGTGCCAATTTCATATATTTCTCCTCACTTTTCTCGCCACCCGTATGTCTTGGACTTTAAAGGATTTGACATTATTCTTGGTATGGATTGGTTATCGAAATATGGAGTTGATTTAGATTGTGTTGAAAGGACTGTATCTTTAGAAACAAATCGGGAAGAATTGCTAAAGTACCATGTAAGGAACCCGGTATTAATATGTGTAGTTTCTTGTATGCCCTGGAATCATCCCAGGATGTACTAAGTTTTGTAGAAGTTGTTAAGAATTTTCCTGATGTGTTTGAAGAAGTCAATAGTTTATCCCCGCACCGAGAGATAGAGTTCCATATTGATTTGGTCCCTGGTGCTAGACCTATGGTACAACCCAAGAGTGGGATGGCCTCGAAAAAGTAGAAAGAATTAGAAAAGAAAACCAATGGCCTGTTAATGAGAGGGTTGATTAGACCAAGTCATTCGAGTTAGGGGTCTGCTGTAGTGTTTGCGGCAAAGTCTAATGGATCTTTAAGGTTGTACGTGCATTATAAGGAGTTGAATAAGCTGACCATTAGGAAAAAGTATCCTTTAACCCACATTGATGATCTTTTTGATCAACTTCACGGAGCTACGATATTTTCTCAGATGGATCTAGCTACTGGATTCCATCAATTGAGGGTTGCTGAAGATAGTATACCCTTAACTGCTTTTAGAGGCCCCGAATGTTTCTTTGAGTGGTTGGTTATGCCTTTCAGTCTGACCAATGCGCTTGCATATTTTGTAAATCTCATGAATAGTATTTTCCAAGATGTTCTTAATAAGTTTGTGTTAGTTTTCATCGATGACATCCTTAACTACTCCAAATCTAAGGAGGAGTGTAAACATCATTTGGAAGTGGTGTTGGAAACATTGAGGAGACATGTCCTGAAGGTGAAATTTTTGAAATGCCTTTTTTGGAAATCAGAAGTAAGATTCTTAGGACATATTGTGACAGGAGAAGGTATTTAAGTGGATCCAGTGAAGGTGGAAGGTGTTCGGCGATGGAAGCGACCATGGACTCCCACCGAGGTTCGTAGTTTCTTAGGTTTGGCTGGATACTATAGGAGGTTTATGCAAGATTATTCCAAGATTTCCTCCCATTTGACTAAGCTGACTAAGAAGGAGGAGAAGTTTGTATGGACCCCTAAGTGCGAAGAGGCATTTCTCGATTAAAGAAGAGATTGACCAGTGCACCAGTTTGGGATGTTCCGGATGGAAATAATGGGTTCACGGTTCACATGGATGCATGTAGAGTAGGACTTAGTGTTGTTATGTTGCAGCATGGTAGGGTGATTGTGTATGCAAGCAGGCAGTTGAAGCCCCATGAGAAGGACTATGCTACGCATGACTTGAAGTTGCTAGCTATTGTCTTTGCATTGAAAACGCGGAGACAATACTTGTTGGGTAAGTATCCTTCTATTCCTCTTAGTTTCTTTCCAATCTTTAGAGATTTTAGGAGTAGGTTTTCTTTTTTTCTTTAGTTGAAAAATTTGAGCTCTTTACGGATCATAAATCCCCGAAGTATGTTTTTACTTAGAAGGATCTGAACCTGAGTGAAATGACACTCTCTTTTTATACCTTAATTTGTAAGGAATATTTTTTTTACATAGAGATATATACATATATTTATTATCATATATATATATATATATTTCTGAAGCCTAGAGTCATTTTTTTTCATCAAATAAACAATTTATCCAGGATCAAAATTTCTACCAATATAAATATATCAGTGTATTCATAAAGATATGCACATATATACGAAGATGCATGTGTCTCTCTTGTTTAAATCAGAGTTATGGTAAACAAGAGGATAATTTGATTGATTAAATTTAATCAATCCACCCATAGTTCAATTTAATTCATACAACAAAATTCCATCCATATATATATTTGTAAGATTTTAACTCTTGATTTCTTGCTGGATTCTCTACGAAGGGTAATTCCTAAAAACAAGGAAATTGTGTTATGATCACATATAAATATTTAGTGTAGTGCTTAGGTACTGAAAATGATATAATTTTGTATCATTTTCTATGTTTGATTCTTCTTATAAAATCTGCCTTAGATACAAACTCTTTTCTGGAATATTTTTAAGTGAGATATCATATTCCTATAGCTTAATTCTTTGATGTCATGATGCTATGCTAAATGAAATGCAAACATGAATGAGTTTCCTGAGACCCTGAGGATCCAAAACATGGTTTTAATGGTAAGATGATTTGCTACAAACCAGACTTCTTTGTTCTGATATAAGCCATAGGGCTTTAAAATGCATTTGAACCAAACTTTAGTAAAAGGAGTTCAGATTCATGTTAAAATACAAAGGTAACTGATGTGCAAATATCTGAACAAAATATATTTAAACATGTATAAATACAAACTATCATATACATGGCTTTCAACTCCTATAGATACAGATTCTTCCTTTATTCAAGAATGAGGTATAAAACATTTGCATAGTACAAATTGCATTATGAAAACATGCAGACACATAATACATTTTCCCTGTGCCTTTAAACTCTTGTATGCAAATGCCATGATGAAAGAATAAACCATTTTGTTTATTGAGACTAAACTATCCGGATTTCCAATACTTAATCCTTTTCAAAGACTCAAGATTGACTAATACATTTATAAAATATAACCATCCTATTTATTATAGTATTCTTGCTCAGATCTACATACAAAATCATAGGTTAACTTCTTCAACTTTTCAGATAATATCCAAATTTATAAACTCCAGTTACAAGTCAATTCCTTAGCAAAATACTTAACAAAATATTCATCCATCATTCAGTACTTAATACAAGTGATAATTTAAAAATATCAATACATGCAGATTTCATCTTTTAAGCTCTTCTCTAACTAATTTTAGCATGCTATAATCTTCTTCTCAAAGCCTTGCTCCTACTCCTACTTAGTTGCTGCAACTCCTGAAAAACCATTTGAAGCTGCCCCATATTAAATGAGACACCCCATATGCCATTAGCACACTAGGGTCAGACACATGTCTAGTATGAGAAAATCCACTAAAACAATTTGTAAATCAAGTTAAAGTTGAAACATATATAAATCAGTTTATCCTGGCTTTAGAAAAAAAGTAAGTCAGAGTGTGCATGTTCTGTGTCAGTGTGCATGTGCACACTTAAATCTTTCTTTCTAGAAACCTTATAAAGATATGGAACAGGCATACATTCATACAAATCAGCCATAAATCAAATAAGCATCCATACAAAACAGGGAAATCACCAAAATGAATTAAATCATTTATTCCCTACTCAGATTTCATTCCAGGAAAACTCTAGTTCCTTCTTATATCAAATTTTCTTACATTGATATATTTATCTATCTTGGTCTCATCTGCAATCATATGAATCAATGGACACATTGTAATGGACTAATTCACTCCATTACAAAAAGATGTCAGGACTTAAACAAGCCATGTGTCAACTTGTATTGCTCAAGAACACAAGTCATCCCTACAGTGCTCTTGACCCCATTTCCTAATTAGTTTTAATTTGATAATAACTCTTTTGATTTTTCATGACTAAACCATTCAGTGAATCATTTCACTAAAACAAGCATCCATGTCATGGCATTTCATATCATTCATAAACAAACAAAGTCAAACAGGCAATTAAACATAGGTGTCTAATAAATAAGATTCTACATCTATATATACATATATATATATATATATACACTTGCATTTTAAAAGGGATATAGGCAACTAACATTGGCTTATGGCTTTTGAGAGAGTTTTTCATCTTGCAAACAACTGTGCTTAAGTTAAACTCAGAATGACCAAGTTTCACTGAATCACAAATTTATTTGCTATGTATATGGCTATTTATATTTTTTCATTGAATTAGGAGCATCAACACATAGGCAACCCTATTGCACCCCTAATTCCTTTTTGTCTTAAGCCTCAGCACCTATACACAAGTATATTGCAGCTCAACATGTTTATATTCTCTGGGTTGTGCCAGAACCAACACTACTTGCCTATATTCATCATTTGATTTTCTAGGTATTCACTTATTTTTCCTAATATTAACTTATCAGAGAGAGATCTGGGTTTATAAAAACATATTTACTAATAACACTTAGAACTTTCACATAATAGATCAAGCAGAACAACCAAACTAAAGATCAAAGCATTTTCATCTTAGAAATTAAAGAAAGATAACCACATATGAAAATCCATTTTAAGAAAGATCAACTTATAAACTGGCTGCCTTCATTAGGACTTAGTGCCTTAGATTTTTGAGTGAGTTTTCTCACCTAGCTCTCCTTCACTTCTTAGTTGATTGATAAGCTTCTGCCTCCTAACCCTTTTCTTCACTTGTCTTATATATATGATATTTTTTTTCTCAAGAGCTATCAGGGAAGAGGAGAAGGCCCCTCTTATCACTGCTTATTTATGCAGGGTTCTTCTAGGGTTTAAGGTGCTAGCTAAAGTCATTTTTGCCCATCAGAAATCATGCCAATTGCATTTAGTTTAAGCCCAAAATCCTACCCTACCCGGTTCAAGTTTGTGGAGAGAAAAGAGGTTATATCATTTTTGTTATTTTCAGAAATTTTGCTTTTCCAGAAAATGCTTTTTCTCTTATCTAATATCATGCTAAAGGTGTGACTTGATTTCCATTATTTTATCATATACATATGCCAAGGGTCCTTCCTAATTCTGCCTATACAAAACATATCACTGGTTTACCTTACTTTTCTATTTTTAGCTTTCATTTAAATAGCATGTGCTTCCCTTATTTATTTATAAAAGGATTGCTCCTTTTATATCTTCATTCTTGCTTTCTGCCTATAGTTAAAATATATTTGTTTATTTTTATTTTACTAATTTGAATACTTGCATTTGATTAGCATACATATATGTATATATATGTCTTACAGAAATAATTAATACATATATATATCTATACATTATTTTACTGAACACATATGCACATGTACACTCAAATACAACCAGTAGCATCCATATATATATATATATTTATACATATAGCTTTTAAGGATTTAATCTATTTATCTATATATATATATATATATTTCCCATACACATCAACATATGTTCATTCATATCATCCAGGAATTAAGCTTCTATTCATGTGTATTTCCTGAGCACACATGTACACATATATAGCTACACTATATCAAGCCATATCAATTCCTTTTAAAAATTATTTTAAACTTATTTATATTTTCAAAATAAATTCCTAAAATCTTGGGTCATTACATATACCCCAACTTTTAGAAATTGTGTCCCACAATTTTTCCTAAGCTTAAATCAAATTTAAACTTAATTCAGAGAACAAATACATTCTCAATCAAATTGATTTTTAGTTTTATCACAATAACTAAAAATACATGCATCCAAAAGGAAAACAAATTAAAAATCAGAATTACCTTTAATCTGAAAATAGCTTAGGATAGTTCATCCTAACCTTGTCTTCTAATTTCCATGTGTAATCACTAGGATCAAGACTCCACTGTACCTTTACAAGTTTCAGTGATTTATTCCTCAACTTCTTCACATCCTTTGCCAAAATTCCCACTGGATCCTTTTTATAAATCAAATTAGGATTTATTTGCACTTGGTTTGAGGTCTCAAGAATTTCTGCCTTGTCATGAATCCACCTTCTCAATTATGATACATGAAAAACATCATGCATCCCTTGCATGTTTTCTGGTAATTCCAACTTATATGCCAAGGAACCAATTCTTTCTAGAATTTTGTATGGCCCAATATATCTTGGGGTTAACTTGCCTTATTTCCCAAACCTCGGTACATTTTTCATAGGTGAGATTTTGATGAAAACAAAATTTCCTACTTCATATTCCACCTGCTTCCTTTTCATGTCTGCAAATTTCTTTTGCCTGTCTTGAGCTACTGCAATTCTCCTCCTTACCAGCTCAATTTTCTCTTTAGTTTGTTGTATGTACTCAGGCCCTAAAATAGCTCTTTCTCCTATTTCTACCCAACATACAGGTGATAAACATGGCTTGCCATATAAGGCTTCAAATGGAGCCATCCCTATGGAGCTTTGATAGCTGTTATTGTATGTAAACTCAGCTAAATAGAGATAATCTTCCCAGTTACCTCCAAAATCCAGTGCACATGCCCTTAACAAATCCTCTAAAACTTTGTTCACCACCTCAGTCTGCCCATCTGATTGTGGATGGTAGGCAGTGCTTAAGCATAATTCACTTCCCATGGCTTCTTGAAAACTTTTCCAGAACCTTGATGTGAAGATGGTATCCCTATCACTCACAATAGTTTTGGGAATGCCATGTAACCTTACCACCTCCTTCATAAATATTTAAGCTAATTTTGGTGCATTCCTTTCTGATTTGACTGGAATGAAATGTGCCACTTTAGTTAGCCTATCTACTATCACCCATATACTTGTGTTTCCTCTTTTAGATCTAGGCAGTCCATCTATGAAATCCATAGATATATCTTCCCATTTCCACTATGGTATGCTAAGAGGTTGTAACAACCCTGATGGCTTTTGTTTTTCTGCCTTGACTTGTTGGCAAGTCATACATCTTGTAATATATTTGGCTACATCTGACTTCATTCCCTTCCACCAAAATTTCTTTTTAAATTTTGATACATCTTTGTACTGCCTGGGTGTATGGAGTACTTACTCCCATGATATTCATTCAATATTTCCTCCTTCAACTCCATGTTTTCTGGAACACATATTCTATTCTGGTTTCTTAAATAACCATTTTTAGCAATATGGTAATATTTCACTTCTTCCCCTTTTGATATGAGAATTTTCTTCTCCAATAAGTTTGTGTCTTGTTCTTGCATTTTTCCTACCTTCAAAATTAAATCTGATTGCAGAGACATTAAACTCAATTTTCCTTCACTCTTATCTCCTTCAACTGGTACCATTTGTACCTTACTACTTGCTTCAATTTCCAAGTCAGTGAGTATAGACAAATCTTTAAATTCTTCCATCATCAACATAGCTATCTTAGCATGTTGTCTACTCAAGGCATCTGCAACTTTGTTTGCTTTACCTGGTGTATAGAGTATGTCTAGATCATAGGCTGCTAAGAACTCCACCCATCTATGTTGCCTCATATTTAATTCTTTTTGTGAAAATAAATACTTTAAAGACTTGTGGTCAGTGTAAAGTTCAAACTTAGTTCCCAAGAAATAATGTCTCCAAAGTTTCAAAGCATAGATCACAGCTGCTAATTCAAGATCATGTGTGGCATACCTTACTTCATGGGGTTTGAGTTGTCTGGATGCATATGCAATGACTTGGCCCTGTTGCATCAACACTGCACCCAAGCCAAACCCACTAGCATTAGTGTATACAACTAATTCTTCATTTCCCTGGGGTACTTTCAAGATTGGAGCATTCACCAATGCCTCCTTCAAATGTTCAAAAGACTTCTCACACTTCTCTGACCAAACAAAAGCTTGATTTTTCCTGGTTAGGTTAGTAAGTGGTGTAGAAATTTTTGAAAAATCTTTTATAACTCTCCTATAATATCCTGCCATCCCCATAAATGATCTTACTTCACTCACTGTGCTAGGTCTCTTCCATGCTTGAATAGCTATTACTTTATTAGGGTTCACAGAAATTCCTTTGGTAGAAATGACATGGCCAAGGAAATGTACCTCCTCTTTCCAAAATACACATTTTGAAAATTTTGCCTTTAAATCTTTTTCCCTTAATCTAGACAAAACCAGATGCAAATGACTTTTATGTTCTTCCACTGTTTTGGAATAAATTAAAATGTCATCTATAAAAATCAGCACAAATTTGTCTAAATAATCTCTGAAGGTTCTATTCATTAAATCAACAAAGTATGATGGTGCATTAGTCAAGCCAAATGGCATAACAAGAAATTCATACAACCCATACCTAGTGTTAAAGGAAGTGTACTTGATACTTGACTCCTCCACCTTCATTTGATGGAAACCAGATGCTAAATCTAGTCTAGAAAACACTCTTGCCCCAGCTAATTGATCAAAAAGATCATCTATTCTTGGCAATGGATATTTATTTTTAATAGTTATTTTGTTCAATTCTCTATAATCTATACAAAGTCTTAAGGAACCATCTTGTTTCTTAACAAATACCACTGGTGCTCCCCAGTAAGAATTACTTGGTCTTATAAAACCCTTATCTTCTAATTCCTCTAATTGTTTCTTTAATTCCTTTAGTTCATTTGGCCCCATTCTAGTTGGCTTTTTAATCACTGGGCTTGCTCCTGGAACTAAATGAATTTGGAATTCCACTGGTCTATGGTTTGGAACACCCTTAACCTCCCTAAACACATCCAAGTATTCATTGACTATGGGAATATCTTTAATAGTAAGTTCACTGAAATCTTTTTCCAAGTCAATTAAATGATACAATTTCCTTCCCTTAGCTACTTCACACAAAATTGTTATTCTCTGGCCTCTAAAGTTTTGAAATGATATGGTGGATGAATCTAAGTTAATTATGGCTTTAAATTGCCTTAACCAGTCTACCCCCAATATAACACCTATATTTAGGTAGTTTAAACCATATAAATTGGAAATAAAAGTATCTCCTCCTATGTTTAATTCCACATCCACACAAATCATATTTAAAACACTAGAACTCCCCAGTGGACTTTGTATAAGCATTAGAGTTTCAACCAATATGCAATTTAATTTTAGCACTTTAAACAGTTCATAAGAAATCAAAGAGTGAGTTGCCCCAGTATCATATACTACTGCTATGGGTATGGTACAAATAAATAGTGTACCTTCCACTTGACTGTGATTTTCAGCATTAATCTCCACTGTGGATTTACCTTTTGCTTCCAAATTTGCCAATTTTCCTTGCTGTTTATACTCAGGACAGTTTCTCTTCATGTGCCAGTCTTTCCCGCATAGATAGCACTTGAAAGCTCCTCCTTTTAATTCTGGACATTTTGGTTTGATGTGTCCTTCCTTACCACAGTGGTGACACACAATTTTCTTCTTGGTTTCCTTAGCTTTGGTATCTCCAGTGCCTTTGTTACTGGCCTCATCTTTCTTCTTATCATAAGGGTGATATATCCCCTTACCCTTCTTAGTGTTATTATTCCTAAAATTTCTGAACTTCTCCCTCTCCTTGTCATGTTGCTCTAATTTCAAAACCAAGTCAATTACTTGATCAAAAGTCCTGTCAGCATAAGGTAACATGGCTCTGCTAAGTCCTGGGTTCAAACCTTTGATGTACCTATCATTTTTGGATGCTTCATCTACCACTAGCATTGCTCCATATTTGGATAACCCCTCAAACTTTTGAGTGTATTCAGTGACATTCAAAGTTCCTTGTCTGAGTCTAATAAATTCTTCGAGTAAAGTGGTCTTAGCTGATGCTGGTACAAATCTTGCTTCCAACATCTCCTTGAATTGATTCCAAGTGATTTTATTCTCATTTCTCCCTATAATGATTACTTCCCACCAGCTTAAAGCTACTCCTTTCAGCTGTCTTGAAGCCACTTGCCTCTTCCTTTGATCATCAAGCTGCATGTCATTGAAAATCCTATCCAATGTTCTCAACCATTCTTGAATTTCCATAATACTTTCAGTCCCTTCAAAGCTTTTGCCTCCTAAATGAGTATAAGTCTTGAGTAATTTTGAGAGCTCTTCATAGGGTTTTTCTTGCCTTTGTCCTGCCCCATCCCTAAATGCTCTCACCAAATCTTGTAGATTGACCATTGGTGGTGCATTGGAGGATCCTACTCCCTGATTTGGTGGTCTTCCTGCCATAGTTTGCTAATAATAATTTACATAGCTAGTTTGTTTTTTTTGTTTTTTATATAATGTCTAACTCAGACTTGATCATCCAGTGATCAATCCCTACAAAATATTTTACCTATATTTTGTTTCTTAAGTTTTTTAGCTTCATAGAAGGATTTGATTTCAATTTTCGACTATGTTTTAGTAACATAGCTCTGATACCAAATGAAATGACCCTCTCTTTTTATACCTTAATTTGTAAGGAATATTTTTTATTTTTTTTACATAGAGATATATACATATATTTATTATCATATATATATATATATTTCTGAAGCCTAGAGTCATTTTTTTTTCTTTCATCAAATAAACAATTTATCCAGGATCAAAATTTCTACCAATATAAATATATCAGTGTATTCATAAAGCTCTGCACATACATATGAAGATGCATGTGTCCCTCTTGTTTAAATTAGAGTTATGGTAAACAAGAGGATAATTTGATTGATTAAATTTAATCAATCCACCCATAGTTCAATTTAATTCATACAACAAAATTCCATCCATATATATATTTGTGAGATTTTAACTCTTGATTTCTTGTTGGATTCTCTATGAAGGGTAATTCCTAGAAACAAGGAAATTGTGTTATGATCACATATAAATATTTGGTGTAGTGCTTAGGTCCTGAAAATGATATAATTTTATATCATTTTCTATGTTTGATTCTTCTTATAAAATCTGCCTTAGATACAAACTCTTTTCTGGAATATTTTTAAGTGAGATATCATATTCCTACAGCTTAATTCTTTGATGTCATGATGCTATGCTAAATGAAATGAAAACATGAATGAGTTTCCAGAGACCCTGAGGATCCAAAACATGGTTTTAATGGTAAGATGATTTGCTACAAACCAGACTTCTTTGTTCTGATATAAGCCATAGGGCTCTAAAATGCATTTGAACCAAACTTTAGTAAAAGGAGTTCAGATTCATGTTAAAATACAAAGGTAACTGATGTGCAAATATTTGAACAAAATATATTTAAACATGTATAAATACAAACTATCATATACATGGCTTTCAACTCCTATAGATACAGATTCTTCCTTTATTCAAGAATGAGGTATAAAACATTTGCATAGTACAAATTGCATTATGAAAACATGCAGACACATAATACATTTTCCCTGTGCCTGTAAACTCTTGTATGCAAATGCCATGATGAAAGAATAAACCATTTTGTTTATTGAGACTCAACTATCCAGATTTCCAATACTTAATCCTTTTCAAAGACTCAAGATTGACTAATACATTTATAAAATATAACCATCCTATTTATCATAGTATTCTTGCTCAAATCTACATACAAAATCATAGGTTAACTTCTTCAACTTTTCAGATAATATCCAAATTTATAAACTCCAGTTACAAGTCAACTCCTTAGCAAAATACTTAACAAAATATTCATCCATCATTCAGTACTTAATACAAGTGATAATTTAAAAATATCAATACATGCAGATTTCATCTTTTAATCTCTTATCTAACTAATTTTAGCATGCTATAATCTTCTTCTCAAAGCCTTGCTCCTACTCCTACTTAGTTGCTGCAACTCCTGAAAAAGCATTTGAAGCTGCCCCATATTAAATGAGACACCCCATATGCCATTAGCACACTAGGATCAGACACATTTTTGGTATGGGAAAATCCACTAAAACAATTTGTAAATCAAGTTAAAGTTGAAACATATATAAATCAGTTTATCCTGCCTTTAGAAAACAAGTAAGTCAGAGTGTGCATGTTCTGTTTTAGTGTCCATGTGCACACTTAAATCTTTCTTTCCAGAAACCTTATAAAGATATGGAACATGCATACATTCATACAAATCAGCCATAAATCAAATAAGCATCCATAGAAAATAGGGAAATCACCAAAATGAATTAAATCATTTATTCCCTACTCAGATTTCATTCCAGGAAAACTCTAGTTCCTTCTTATATCAAATTTTCTTACATTGATATATTTATCTATCTTGGTCTCATCACCAATCATATGAATCAATGGACACATTGTAATGGACTAATTCACTCCATTACACAAAGATCTCAGGACTTAAACAAGCCATGTGTTAACTTGTATTGCTCAAGAACACAAGTCATCCCTGCAGTGCTCTTGACCCCATTTCCTAATTAGTTTTAAGTTGATAATAACTCTTTTGATTTTTCATGACTAAACGATGCAGTGAATCATTTCACTAAAACAAACATCCATGTCATGGCATTTCATATCATTCATAACCAAACAAAGACAAACAGGCAATTAAACATAGGTGTCTAATAAATAAGATTCTGCATCTATATATACACACACACACACACACACACACTTGCATTTTAAAAGGGATATAGGCAACTAACATTGGCTTATTGCTTTTGAGAGAGTTTTTCATCTTGCAAACATCTGTGCTTAAGTTAAACTCAGAATAACCAAGTTTCACTGAATCACAAATTTATTTTCTATGTATATGGCTATTTATATTTTTTCATTGAGTTAGGAGCATCAGCACATAGGCAACCCTAATTGCACCCCTAATTCCTTTTTGTCTTAAGCCTTAGTGTAACGACCCGTGGTATTTTGGACCATTCAAATCGACAATAAATCCACACATGTCTGACTTGAATAATTCAAAATATCAGATTGTTAATTTAAATTTGGCAAAACTCAGAATATATAGTAAATAAATCAATCACAGAATCACAGACACAGAGTAATACAATAATACGCAGCGGAATAGATAAAATAGTAGTTCATGAAGCTACTATATAAACATCAGAGTTAGAAATAAAATACAACAGAATATCGCAAATACAGTGAAGTCTCCAATCCAAACAGATGACTTCTGTGAACGAAACAGCTGGAAAGCTGGAAGCTGAGGCGATAGTTGGATCTCCAAGGGAAACTCCAACTCCAAAGGTGAGTCTCAAATGCTGTATCACTCGGTCTGACCCGAGCGTAAAGCAGAACACAAAACACTCGAGTCAGGATTAACATTCTTATACTAATAAATCCAACTCAAGTGAAATATCAACTGAAATACAAGTAACTTAAAGGATGTTTGGGATAACCATCCTCTAAGGATCTTCAGAACTATCTACAAGGTAGAAATATATATTATAACACCGTGGTCATTTCAAATTTATTTATACTTCAAAATCAAGATATCATTTTCATTTCAAATATATCTATTTCCAAATTAGTATATATAGATTAATTTATAAAGTAAAGCATTTAATTTTCTCAAGTCTTGCAAATCGATTAAAATCAACTTCAAGTTCCAAATTCAAATTTATTCAAAGCTCAAATTCATCAATTCAATTCAGTTCTGAATATACCATTTAAATTTTCAATATATTTCAAAGCTTTATTATTCAACATTTCAAAGTTAAATTTAACAGTTTCATATAACACTTGTTTTAACTTTATTATTATTTGATCAGGGAATATTCACTTAATAATTTCAATATCATTTAACTAGCCTTAAATTTCATTTTTACTAAATATTTCCTTAAATTTATTTGAACAAGAAATATTCATTAAATTTATTTAAATCAAACTCAAGTTATAAATCATATCTTAAATTCCAATTTCAATAAGCTTTATATTGGTTTAATTAAATAAAATTCTCTACTAAATTCAAATTATCATCCCAACCTTAACTTATACAAATTTTTACCAAAATCTATTTTGAAATATAAATTTTATACTTAACATATTATATGTATTAAATCCATCTTAATTAAATTAAATATCATTATTAAATCTATATATATCATTACCATTTATATATAAAATTCTAAGAATCAACATTTGTTAAAACCATATATTTCTTTCCAAAACCATAGAATTCATTTTTAAAATATTTATATATATAGACCAACGGTGTCTGTATATATATTTATCATATGGTTAAGTGATACGGATATTTATCATTTCAATCCGAAATTTAAATATATACGGGTAGATATCATTTCAACCCGTAATCCCAATTTCAATTCAAATGAAAATCGCTTGGGTTTATCAGTTCAACCCATAACGAAATTCTCCTATTCTAAAGTCCGCTCGGGTATGTATCATTTCAACCCATAGTGAATTCTATACTAACAGGGAACTTGCAGAGTGATAACAGATAATATAAAATATAACAACAGGCATATATCATCAATATATATAACAGATACTGGTGTCAGATGTCATAGGTGAACATATACAGATAATAGTAATAACAGGCGTATAAATACTAGATACTGGTGTCAGATGTCGCAGGTGAACATATACAGATAATAGCATATATAACAATTTAAATAACTACAACAGCATATTTCAATTGTCGTTTCAATTGAAATCAAATTTAATAAATAAAAGAATGTTAATCGTGAGTGATTGCTCACCTTTCGATGCTAGAGAAGAAAAAGACAATGAACGAGCTACCAATCCAAGCAGAATTCCAAAGCAAAGTAAGATTGGCACGAATTTGACGATGAAAACAAGGCTGGAATCGATGAGAACGATTAGAATTAGCTGCTATAAGTTAAAGCGAAACGTAAGCTTTATCGGTACATATTTTCTTAAAAATCATTATAAAGTTTAAAACACATACAAAAAAAAATTAATGATAATAATAGTAAATATATATATATAAATCAAAACAAATATATTATTTTCAATGCCTCATATATTCGAAACCAACGTAAAAAAAAATAAAGATTAAAGTTAAAACTGCATATAAACTGATATAGCTATATGACGTCCTTTAAAATATAATATTCTATATAACTAATGCATCTACACTAACCGTTCAAATAAAATGTCACAACGTGATCATTATCATGCACACTACAAAATGCACACTAACTACCAATGCAGACTGTCAACATATATATGACAAAACAACAACAACAAAAATGCGAACAATATAACAAATGCAGACCCACACATATCCTTGTGCTAATTTCAAATGCAGACCCATATATATGCAAATGCAGACCCACACATATCCTTGTACAAATTTCAAATGCAGACCCATACATATGCAAATGCAGACCCACACATATCCTTGTACTAATTGCAAATGCAGACCCATACATATGCAAATATATATGCAGAATATATGTAATGTAGACAAACTCTATGTCACTAATACGGATTATAAATATACAACCCCTATCATATAGCATAGCTTAGTAAACTGATAGGTGGAATCTTATATATTATATACTATAATATATATATATGACATATACATAGTAGACTAACAAAAAAATTGATACAACTCTGCAGCTAAAACAATAGGTACATGCAACATATACTGGCACACGCAACCCATATATATAAATATATATGCACACGCATAACACATATACTCAAACTATGATTTAGTAAACAAATATATGAAATCAGCTTATACAATAAATCTACACAAACCTATGAACTAACGCACAGAGCAAGTTTTTTTATAAACGTATATTATAAACAAACTTTACCTTTCAAATCTATTACATGTATCGTATATTTTATATACAGACCAAACTAACAGTATACCAATGTAAGCTCAATGCTCGAAAATAGGTGCAGACTCCATTCATGGACAATTATATTTGAATAAATATATATATATATAAACAAACTTGGTAAGACTAAACACTATAAGCAATAAAAATTTAAACGAAACAGAGCCCATATTATATAAACAATATACATTCGAAACAGAAACTAGGATATACGAAAATAAAATATAGTATAACAAAATGAAAAAAAAATATAATAGATACCTTTATATAAGAGGAAGATAAGGAGGAGGGGAGGCGAGCAACAATGGTGGCGGGTTGGAGACTAAGGCCTGTAGGCGGCTGCTATGGTGGGGCAAGATCGGAGATAAGGCGGAGAGGTCGATGAGCGTGTCAGGTGGTTCAGAGGGGTGGGACGTGGCATATAAAAAGGTGGAAGGAATTGCGTGGGTTTGCTTAGCAGGGAGAAGGAAAATACATATGCATGATTTTATTTTATTTTTATCAAAGAGGAGGGCTTACGGCTAATGTGGGAAGGATGAGGGTAAAATTATTAGATCTGGAGGAAAAGGTAAGTTGAGATGGGGAACAAAGTAGATGGTATACGCAAGGTTGTAGGCAAAATAAATGGAATGCGATAAGAACGGGTGAGGTAACAAAGGCAAATAAGACGTTCAAATTAAATGAATGCCAACGGTCGGCCAAAATTTTAGCTGAAGAGTAAGGACCATTTATAGCTTGAGTGGACACCGCGTTTCAAGTTTGAAACGTAAGGAAGGAATATAATCAACATTTCGGAACCGGTACGACGTAGAGTTTTTAATTCTTCCATCGCGTACCGGAGCTCAAAATACAAAATAAATATACCGTAGTGATCAGCATGACGAGACGATCAAAACGGTATACAGATATTAGTGGTACGATCATCCGATCAAAAGTCGATAATTGTTATCCCAACTTTTGGCAAAGTCGAGATACCCAAAGATTAACTGAAAATCGATGATTATTAGTCATGAACATCGATTGCGCATCGCAGGTTCACCATGGATATCGATGAATTTTGCCCGAGTCCGGATCGGGCCGCAATCGATAAGACATGTCAAGAAGGGCCAGATGAAACAACGTTCCAAGTTTCGAGTCAATCCGAGTTCGTATGCTCAAGATATCGCCAAAAGGAAATGGATGAGATAAGCTAGTCTCGAATCCATAAGGGAAGGTTGGTTCGAATCGAGGGGAAAAGCATTGCTTCGAATCCATCATGTTCGACTCCGTCTACTTCGTATCCATCAGAGCTGCAGGTCTTCGACTCCATCGAAACGAGTTCCCTCGAAATCACAAAGGCGTATCACTTCGAATCGATCCGGTATCGTTAGTTCGAATCCATCCTTAAGAGGTGACTTCGTGTCGGTTTCCGACAATCGATACGAACGAGCACACTGGAACCATCCTATGCCTAGCATCGAATCCATACGGTTTGAACAACTTCGAATCGAACAACAAGTTTAGGCCATGACCGATTCGAACATACCTTGCCTCGAATCCATTCCCATCTTCGAATCGATACATCTCGAATCCACCACAGCTAAAACCAAGGATTTGACTCAGTAAAGCTAGGAGAAAAAGGAGGATCGACTCGAAGGAAGCGCTCCACGTCATCCCAGAAGCACGCGCTGGATCGATTCGAACGAATCGATTCGAACTAGATCGATTCGAACCAGGCTAGTCAACCAGAAATGCAACCTTGAATCGATCATAACTTGAGATCTACATATCCAAATGCTATGAAATTTTCACAGAAGCTTCAACACATGATGAGGAATGTTCACACCAAATTTCAGCTTGATTGGACAGTTTCTTGATCGATTCGAACCAAGGGTCGAATCGATCCAAAAGTGGGCCCGGGACTCCAGATTCCGGCCATGTGGGCCTCCTAACGTACCAGAACTGGTCTCCCCTCATTTTAGGCGAAATATCAGCCTCCTACACCTATAAATAGAGCCCCTGGTCATTCAGAAAAGGGGTCGGAGAACTTTGAGAGCAAAGAGCGCCCAGATTCTGCCAGATTTACTCCAGATCACCATTGCTGCCTTAGATTCAGACTTAGTTCAGCAAATTAGTTGTAATCCAACAATACGAAATTGTAATCTTCAAGCATCGAGCAATAAAATCATAAAAACCTTGAAGTGGACGTAGGCCGGAGATAGCCGAACCACTATAAATTGTGTGTCATTGTTCATTATTTCTTGATTGTTGCTTGCTACTTACTTAAGATCTGTGATTTGTGTGTGAATATTGCTGATTCGTATTCATACGCTGGTGCTTTCATTACACTTGGGGTTTGTGACCATTTTTGGTGCAAACACTTTGGTGCTTTCACTGAGAGGAACTAGCACCCGCTACACCAAATTCAAAATTAAGATTCGGAATTTTAAGGATTCAGATCTGACTCTTCAATGACTCGACAAACTAGACAAAGAACTGAGAGGAGCCAACAGGCAGGAAGTCAAGAGGCATCCTCTGGCGCTGGAGAAGGGCACGCTTCGATCTACATTACTAGAGATGAGATGGAAGCGATGAATAACGTAATGCAGGAAAGAATGATGAAAAGCCAACAAGAGATGCTGCAGAATTTCTTCGAGCAGATGAGAGCTGCGGGGACGCAGAACCCTGGACCAGCTACAACGGCTGTGAATGTGGAACAAGGAGCTAGGCCTATGGAACCCAATGAAGGACAGAATACAGAACTAGAAGGCAATCAACAAGGGCTTGGGGGCAGGCCCGCAAGATCCGACGCAGAAGGACCTTTGGAAGGAGCTCAACCGGCTAGGGCCAACACAAATGCTAACGGGCCGCCCGAAGAGTACGTACCAGAATTCCCTACAAGACTCGGAGGGCAAGACAGAGACATGACAAGGGGGCAACCCCTAGATGGAGATGAAAGAATGATCGGCCTAGTGAGACGACTCATGAGAGGAGGGTTTTCAGGAGGAGGATTGGAAGAAGTTAGTCGGAGTCCGTTCGCTCCGAATATCAGGAATGCAAGGAACCCTCCGAAGTTCAAACTACCAACGCTGAATCCTTATGACGGGAAATCAGACCCGACTATGCATATCACCAGATATATCAGACACATGGAAGTGCTGGGAGCATCCGAGGAAGTGATGGCACGATGTTTCCCCTTATTCTTATCAGATCTGGCTGCGCTTTGGTTTAGGCAGCTAGAAACCGGATCAATCAGGACATGGGGCGAGCTTGTGGATTGCTTCATGAAGCAGTTTAGGGTTCACGTGACGCGACCTAAGAGCGTGATGACTTTGGCATCGATAAAACAAAGGACCGGAGAGTCCATAAAAGATTTTTTGTTACGATTTAATGCGACGGTGACTTCTGTAGATCGCCCGGACCCATCAATGATTTTGATGGCGGCAGTGGCAGGAGTTGGAGAAGGCACCGAATTCAAAGATTCTTTGACTAAAGATCCACCGCAAGATCTTGGAGAGTTTTTCCACGAAGCTGAAAAATTCATTCGATTAGAGGAATCACGAGCTGAGAGGCAGGAAATAAATGTTGCACAAGGCGAAGGAACCGCCAGGGAACAGTCCAGGGCAGACAAAGGAAAGAGAAAGCAGGATGATGCACCTGATGGTCCTGACAAACGGAAGAAATTCCGAGAGCCTAGATTCAGGCAGTACACAGACTTGGTGGCAGGACTTGAACGAATTTACACTGAAACTCGGGGGCAACTCCCCTATCGAAAGCCACCAAGGAGAGACCCCACGGAGCGGGAGCGTAGGACTGGAAAGTACTGCCTATTCCATGAGCTGGATGGGCACACTACCGATGAATGCCGCCACCTGAAGGATGAGGTGGAAGAACATGCCAGGAGTGGTAGATTGCCGCAGTATGTAAGAGAACGTACGACGGCGGTTAGACCCGAACAACTGCCGACTCAACCAAACAGGAATGATCCTGGATCGGGATCACGACTCGTCATCAACTGATTGTGATGGCAAGGGCCAAGTTCAAGATTCGGACTCTGGTCGATTAGTTTTCTTAGATTTGATTTCCAAAATAAAACGGCTATCCCACTTACTCATGTACGGGAACCGGAGAGATCCCTAGGCATGCTCTGAGATGGAAATAGACCGCTCCGCCCGGAGAGGCATTATCTTGTTTTTTCCTGGTGTTTGAGATTGAACATCTAGGATTTGAATTTAATAAAGAAACACTTATTAAAATAAACCTTTGATCGGAGAGTTAAAGGATAATCATAAAATATCAATATAGACATGATCGCTTTATGATCCTACCCGGAGAGGTAGGGTCCGGAGTGCAAGAAGTGAGTTGCTTCGCCGGAGAGCGACAGGATCAACTCACTTAAGCATCGTTTCCTATTCACCAGAGAGTGATTAGATCAGGATTCGATAAGAGCCCGGAGAGGCTATGATCGGCCCACGATTTAGGCCATGACATCGCTTAATGTTCAGATACACTGAACCGGAGTGCAGGAAGTGAGTCGCTTCGCCGGAGAGCGACAGGATTGACTCACTTAACGTTGTTTCCCCTTCACCGGAGAGTGATAGGATGGGATCCAGCATGAGCCCGGAGAGGCTGTGATCGACCGACGATTCAGGTTATGACATCGCTTAACGTTCAGATACACTGAACCGGAGTGCAGGAGGTGAGCCGCTTCGCCGGAGAGCGACAGGATTGACTCACTTAACGTTGTTTCCCCTTCACCGGAGAGTGACAGGATGGGATCCAGCATGAGCCCGGAGAGGCTATGATCGGTCGAGAACGACCAAGACATCGCTATACGCCCTAGTTGGGGCCAGAGTGCAAGGGATAGAAAGCAACGCCGGAGTGCAATAGGATCTTTCTATTCAATCGCTAAATCTAGAATGGGTTTGACAAGGGTCCAGAATGACCATCAATAGTACGGAGAGACCGTGGGATTTCATTCTTAACTTCCACTGGAAAAAATTGATAACAATTCGGCTTCGAACAGCCATGGACTTGATTGAAAATGCTATAAGCTATGAGTAAAACATGAACTCACTGCATCCAACTTGAGACTGATCAAAACACGCCTTTTACCAAAAAGGCATGTTTTGGGGGGCAAAATGTTATCCCAACTTTTGGCAAAGTCGAGATACCCAAAGATTAACTGAAAATCGATGATTATTAGTCATGAACATCGATTGCGCATCGCAGGTTCACCATGGATATCGATGAATTTTGCCCGAGTCCGGATCGGGCCGCAATCGATAAGACATGTCAAGAAGGGCCAGATGAAACAACGTTCCAAGTTTCGAGTCAATCCGAGTTCGTATGCTCAAGATATCGCCAAAAGGAAATGGATGAGATAAGCTAGTCTCGAATCCATAAGGGAAGGTTGGTTCGAATCGAGGGGAAAAGCATTGCTTCGAATCCATCATGTTCGACTCCGTCTACTTCGTATCCATCAGAGCTGCAGGTCTTCGACTCCATCGAAACGAGTTCCCTCGAAATCACAAAGGCGTATCACTTCGAATCGATCCGGTATCGTTAGTTCGAATCCATCCTTAAGAGGTGACTTCGTGTCGGTTTCCAACAATCGATACGAACGAGCACACTGGAACCATCCTATGCCTAGCATCGAATCCATACGGTTTGAACAACTTCGAATCGAACAACAAGTTTAGGCCATGACCGATTCGAACATACCTTGCCTCGAATCCATTCCCATCTTCGAATCGATACATCTCGAATCCACCACAGCTAAAACCAAGGATTTGACTCAGTAAAGCTAGGAGAAAAAGGAGGATCGACTCGAAGGAAGCGCTCCACGTCATCCCAGAAGCACGCGCTGGATCGATTCGAACGAATCGATTCGAACTAGATCGATTCGAACCAGGCAAGTCAACCAGAAATGCAACCTTGAATCGATCATAACTTGAGATCTACATATCCAAATGCTATGAAATTTTCACAGAAGCTTCAACACATGATGAGGAATGTTCACACCAAATTTCAGCTTGATTGGACAGTTTCTTGATCGATTCGAACCAAGGGTCGAATCGATCCAAAAGTGGGCCCGGGACTCCAGATTCCGGCCATGTGGGCCTCCTAACGTACCAGAACTGGTCTCCCCTCATTTTAGGCGAAATATCAGCCTCCTACACCTATAAATAGAGCCCCTGGTCATTCAGAAAAGGGGTCGGAGAACTTTGAGAGCAAAGAGCGCCCAGATTCTGCCAGATTTACTCCAGATCACCATTGCTGCCTTAGATTCAGACTTAGTTCAGCAAATTAGTTGTAATCCAACAATACGAAATTGTAATCTTCAAGCATCGAGCAATAAAATCATAAAAACCTTAAAGTGGACGTAGGCCGGAGATAGCCGAACCACTATAAATTGTGTGTCATTGTTCATTATTTCTTGATTGTTGCTTGCTACTTACTTAAGATCTGTGATTTGTGTGTGAATATTGCTGATTCGTATTCATACGCTGGTGCTTTCATTACACTTGGGGTTTGTGACCATTTTTGGTGCAAACAATAATCGGTACCAGAAATGCTGCTATTCTGTCAGAATTAAGATAAACGGAGTAAGAAACGTCCGAATTTCGCGAAACGAATTTTGCAGTCTGATTCAGAATGTTCTAAATAAATTTTCTCCTGTTGACATATTTTGGTTTCGGAAAACTTTTAAATTCACTGTTATTAACCGGTTTGATTTGAAATGAAATTTCACAGGAAAATAAACTTCAATGTTATAAGATGAAAATTTACCAGTTGCTATATTAAAATAGACGTATTCCAAATAGTAAATTTTTATTTTCAAATTTTATTGTTTAAAATTTCACAAAATTTCAGTTAAATATACTTTTAAAACCATTAGATTTTGCGGGTCGTTACACTTAGCACCTATACACAAGTATATTGCAGCTCAACATGTTTATATTCTCTGGGTTATGCCAGAACCAACACTACTTGCCTATATTCATCATTTGATTTTCTGGGTATTCACTTATTTTTCCTAATATTAACATATCAGAGAGAGATCTAGGTTTATAAAAACATATTTACTAATAATACTTAGAACTTTCACATAATAGATCAAGCAGAACAACCAAACTAAAGATCAAAGCATTTTCATCTTAGAGATTAAAGAAAGATAACCACATATGAAAATACATTTTAAGAAAGATCAACTCATAAACTGGCTGCCTTCATTAGGACTTAGTGCCTTAGATTTTTGAGTGAGTTTTCTCACCTAGCTCTCCTTCACTTCTTAGTTGATTGATAAGCTTCTGCCCCCAAACCCTTTTCTTCACTTGTCTTATATATATATGATATATTTTTTTCAAGAGCTATCAGGGAAGAAGAGAAGACCCCTCTTATCACTGCTTATTTATGCAGGGTTCTTCTAGGGTTTAAGGTGCTAGCTAAAGTCATTTTTGCCCATCAGAAATCATGCCATTTGCATTTAGTTTAAGCCCAAAATCCTACCCTCCCCGGTTCAAGTTTGTGTAGGGAAAAGAGGTTATATCATTTTGGTTATTTTCAGAGATTTTTCTTTTCCAGAAAATGCTTTTTCTCTTATCTAATATCATGCTAAAGGTGTGACTTGATTTCCATTATTTTATCATATACATATGCCAAGGGTTCTTCCTAATTCTGCCTATACAAAACATATCACTGGTTTATCTTACTTTTCTATTTTTATCTGTCATTTAAATAGCATGCGCTTCCCTTATTTATTTATAAAAGTATTGCTCCTTTTATATCTTCATTCTTGCTTTCCGCCTATAGTTAAAATATATTTGTGTATTTTTATTTTACTGATTTGAACACTTGCATTTGATTAGCATACATATGTGTATATATATGTCTTACATAAATAATTAATACATATATATATATATCTATACATTATTTTCCTGAACACATATGCACATTTACACTCAAATACAACCAGTAGCATCCATATATATATATATTTATACATATAGCTTTTAAGGATTTAATCTATTTATCTGTATATATATATATATATATATTTTCCCATACACATCAACATATGTTCATTCATATCATCCAGGAATTAAGCTTCTATTCATGTGTATTTCCTGTGCACACATGTACACATATATAGCTACACCATATCAAGCCATATCAATTCCTTTTAAAAATTATTTTAAACTTATTTATATTTTCAAAATAAATTCCTAAAATCTTGGGTCATTACATTAAGGCAACGGAGATGGTTAGAGTTTCTAGCGGCGTATGACATGGATAATCTAGATATGCCAGGGAAGGCTAATGTTGTGGCAGATGCCTTAAGCAGGAATGCCATTTTAACTCTTTTGTAGGTTACCCCGACTCTCCTAGAAATAATAGTGAGCAAGCAAAGAGAGGACAGGGGCTTAGTGGCGATCATCCAAAAGGTTGAGGAGGGGCAGTGTACTAGTTTTAAGATTTATAACCGAGGAGTTTTGAGGATGAATGGACGGATCCGTGTACCGAATATCAACGGTCTTAAGCAGGAAATTTTGTTGGAATGCCATCGTTCAAAGTTGAGTATTTATCCAGGTTTCTCAAATATGCATAGGGATATGAAGCGAATGTCCGGGTGGAAGGGAATGAAGAGTGATATCTCTACCTTTGTCAGTAAGTGTTCGTGCTGTCAACAAATCAAAGTTGATCATCAGAAGTTAGTCGGATCATTACAACCTTTGGTAATAGCCAAGAGGAAATGGGATATGATATCGATGGATTTTATCTATGGTTTACCTAGAACTAGAAAAGCAAATGAAGGAGTATGGGTTATCGTAGATCAGCTAACAGAGAGCGCACATTTTATTCTGGTAAAACCAACGAGGATAGCTGCTTCTTTAGCTGAAGTTTTTATGAGAGAGATAGTCAGGTTGCATGGAGTTCCTGTGAGTATTGTAATTGATCGAGACCCATATTTACTAGTCAATTTTGGGAAGCATTATAAAAAACTCTTTGAAAAAAGTTGAGCTTAAGCACAACATATCACCCCCAAACCGATGAATAGACGAGTGAGTGAATCGGATTCTAGAGGATCTCTTAAGGGCGTGTATTCTGGAATTTTGTGGATCATGGAAGGATCATTTGCATGTGGTTGAGTTCTCCTATAACAATATCTTCCAAGCAGGAATCGGGATGGCAACACATGAAGCCCTATATGGAAGGCCATGCAAGTCACCAATATGTTGGGTTAAGATGAGAGATAGATTAGTTCTTTGGCTAGACATGATCTGAGAGGCTACAGAGAAAGTTCCAGTGATTAAGAAAAGAATGAAAAAGGCCCAAGGTCGCTAAAAAAGTTATGCAGATAAGAGGCGAAGGGATTTGGAATTTATGGTTAGAGACTTGGTGTTCGTAAAGATCTCACCCATAAGAATAACGATTTGATTTGAGAAAGCTGGGAAGTTAGCTCCAAGGTATGTTGGACCCTTCCGTATTCTTGAGAGAATTAGATCGCTTACTTATAGGATCGAGTTGCCAGAGAGATTAGCAGGTGTTCATAATGTGTTCCATGTGCTCATTTGAGGAAATATGTTCATGACCCATCTTTGATTGTGGAACCATCGGTTCAAGACGAATTGGAAATAGAACTGAACCTGACAATGGTTAGATATCCAGTTTATGTTGTGATCATGAAGTGACCCACTTTTCTTCTACTATATTTTACTGATTTTTAGTTGAGTTTTTTTTTTAACAAGGGATCACTTCTTTTCTTGCCTCTTCCATTTCTTTTAATAAATTTCCCAAGATCCAAAATTTACTAATATAAAAATATCAGTATTTTAATCAAGTTATATCATTTATATATGTGAAGATATATAAATGTTTCTTTGCCTATCAGAGTGTTAAAGTAGCAAAGAAATTTAATCACACAACATTTTCCATAATTGAAAAGTTTTGTGTCACATAGCTATTTCTGTACTTTAATCTTTTATTTGACTCAAGACTGACTAATACATGATTCAAGTGTTACTACCGTAAAATGACTTAGGATTAACTAATACACTTTCAGGTATTTTCATCTTGGAATGACTTAAGATTGACTAATACATTTTCCAAGTATTAGCACCTATTTTTTCCTTCTTCATTTTCCAGATTAATCTATAAACCAGATTGATTAATTTGTGGATTTATAACCCATGTATTAGATATTTAGGATTCATAAATTAATACATGTTGTTTTAGAATGATAAAACATATTAAAACTTGGTTTGATCTATGGATCACTGGTTAGTCTAGCCCAGATTCAGGATTCAAACATAAACATGCACAAGACATGCACAAACATGCACAAGCAATTCAGGTCAGCAAAATGCACATATCTAGGTTCATGAAGCATGTAATGATCATGTGAGTAATACAGTTGTAAACTAATCTAAAGGTCATACATATTTTTGATATTTAGATTGGAAATAGTGTTGAATATGATTTTAGAAAGGTCTTTGGATTTTTCTGGCTAAAAGCATATAGAGTGTACTGTTTTGGATTTTTATACACTTAACAAAATTACTCTACATTCTTGTTTAAGTCTATATTGTTTATCCCTATTTCTGACTTGCTACTTTAGTTTCCTATTGAGTCAGTTCCAGATTTTACCAATTCCAATTCCCAAATCCTTATATACTTATGATTTTCAGGTTTTATGGTAATATAATCCTACTCTTGTTCTAGACATACCATAGGATTTAGTTGCATTTCGAATTAGCTTGCTCTATGGTCTTGTTTGCTTCAGGAATCTGAAGACTATGGCTTCAAGCTTTTGCATGTACTTGTATCAATTACAAGACATGTACAAGTCTTACTGGTTAGCCAAGACCATGTTCAACTCATCCACTCAATACTTTGGCACATATTTATTCAAAAACAACTTAAACTTTATAACTGAAATATAGCAAACATGCCAAGGGGAACACATCCACATATCATATTAAATGGCATGTTCTCCTTTTTTATAATCCTCTGGATTATTTCCAGAGTCTGCTACTTGAATCAACAACTCACAAGCACATATAATACTTAAGCTTTTTTTTCCCTTTTACATGTTCTTTTCAAGAAAACAAAGCAATCATCAATAATGGAAATACACAAGACATAAAAGAGTTTGCCTAGATTATTTATTACAATCAAACTTCTACTTCTCTAAAGCATTTTAAAACCAGCAAGTTATTCAAACATCCATACAAGCAATCTACTCAAGCATCTTTCCCTACAGCAACACTTTGAACTGCCTCAATGAAAATGAGACACCCCAAAGATTGCAAAGGCAACAAATAGGGTCAGAAAATATATTCTGGTATGAGTGAAATCATAGTTTATAAATAACTTGTAATCACTAAACTCTGTGTAGAGACTCATATGTTTGATACTTATTTAGATTCATACTAAAATCTGGGTACTTATATATATACATATAAGCTCATACTAACATACATGCACACAAGTATTCATTCATCAACACAATTTAGTTATATGTACATATACTCCTATGTATTGACTCCCTTAATTCCATAGTTCAATTTCATTTATTTGGTCTTAACTCTTGCCATTGAACACCATGTGTGCATTGCAAAGGGGCTCAATTCTGTTAACCCTTTACACAGAGGCCTACAGGACTTAAACAAGTCATGCACATACCCATCATCCACCTAATGATGAATAGATCAAGGCACTACTCCTAGATTAACTTTATAATCTAGAGACCATTCTCATTTTCTTTCAGGAGAATTTTATTAATTCTTGAAATGCTTCCTATTCTTTTCTTCCTTTCATAAATCAGAGAGTATTAAACTCACTCAGGGATTTAAGCCAGACATACAAAGTATTCATGTAAAACACCACACCCATTTTAATGTTATTTTTATTAAATCATATTTTATAAGACTTGCATAAATTTATTTCTAGAAATATTCCCATTTCTTACATAAATCTGGTGAAGTCATATAAAACATTACATTTATTTTACTGTGAATATAGGGTAAGGTTTTTGAGAAAAACCCATAAAAACATATTAACTTGTGATTTGAACAAATCAGCACATATATATATATATATATATATATATAATATTGCATTGTTCATATCATTTTTAAAATGAACTAGACATAAGCATGAATCCCCTTATTCACACTGCCTACTTCATTCTTCATTAGTACCCTATTCCTCAGTAAAATGTTTAACTCATTCCCATATAAAAACTAGGTTATAAGTTACAGAGTCCATTTCTATGATCAGGGTGTTTGTCTTTTCAAAGCATTCATCAAAACAATCAAAACGGATTAAAACATCAACCAAATACTTAGCCAAAACACCAACCATGATCAACATTTATTTATTCTGAGAAAAAAATTAAACAAAAACATGATATCGTTTTATATAAGTAATACGGCTGCCCTTAACTTGGGTCTTAATGCCTTAAATATCATAAGATCATTAATCACTCACCTTCCTTCTTCTTTCCCCGAGAATGCTCTAACTTGAAAACAATGTGAGTTTGCTCTTCTTTTTATTTTCTAAAAATATCTTTCTGTTTTCAAAAATAACTGCTGCCTTTCCTTTGATTTCTAAAACATTTAACTAGGGTTTTAGTGGAGTGAAAAACCCATTTTATCCCCACACAAATAAGAGAATTTTGTAAATGTTTTTATGGCTAAATATGCCATTTTCTTTTTGATTCCATTTCGGGTATTTCAGTTGCTCTTCTTTTTTTTCTGTGTACATGCCATTTGCATTTTTCACATACACACTATTTTCATGTGACTTATCTACATTTTTTTATTTTCTTAAGACAAATCTGAAATGTTCACATGTATATATATATATATATATATATATCAATTAATTCCTTGCTAATGTTTCAAGCCATTTGTTTTCTCTTGATTATAAAATGTATTTATACCTATATAATACTAATCCGGTTTCATATATTTTAATCATCATGAGAGTTTATTTTATCACTCTATACTCCTCTGGCTACTTATATGCAATATATATAAGATATGTGAATATAAAACTTATTCATACTTAGTTATTTTCTTTCTCATTATTATTTATTGAAGTTATTTTCTCCTCATTATTATTTACTGAAAACAACTATCCTCTTCCTTATTTATTTCACTCATTCTTGATATTTATTTTCAATTTATTTTATTCTTTGAATATTTTCCATTAACTGATTTTTATAAAATTATTTTTATCTCAATAATTTGGGCCTTCACATACTCTCCTCCTAAAAGGAATTATGTCCCACAATTATTTTTCTCATACATTTCCATCCAATTGTATACAAAGCATAATTTCATTTCAGAAATTTCAGAAACTTATGCATTCAAAACCAATCAAACATACATAAGTAGTGTTTAAGTTTATCATAATTTTTGGCATATCTTTAGGCAGAAAATAGATTAGGATATTTATCTTTCATCTGTTTGCACAAAAAATGGACAAACACCTCAAAGTTGTATGATTTAGTAGATTTTATGTTGTTCTTAGTGATTTGGGTGTTTTATGCAAATATATGAAAAGCAGGGGCTAAACTGTAAAAAGACACGCAGATTTATAATGGTTCAGCCAGAATGTGCCTACGTCCACTTTATATGTTATTTCTCTTCTCTTGTTTAGATTACAAGTACAAAGCTTTGATATAAGTAAAAGAAAGTTGTTTGAAAGTTCTCTCCGTGCTTGAGCTCTCAAACTTATCCCTCATTGTTGTACCCCTGCCCCTCTATTTATAGAGTGAGGCTGGGAGCAGGGATCTTGGATGTATATAGCTGCTGGTGGGCTTGGGCTGATGCAATCTGGCCTGGTGGATTTGGTCCGGTTTCCCTTGGTTCGGCGGAGGAAGTTGAGTGGACCGGTAGAACTTTGTTCGGTAGAGAGCTTCATTCGGTGGAGAGCTTGTTCGGTGGAGAGCTTCATTCGGTGGAGAGCTTCATTCGGTGGAGAGCTCATTCGGTGGAGAGCTTCATTCGGTGGACAGCTTGTTCGGTGGAGAGTTTCATTCGCTGGACACCTTGTTCGGTGGAGAGCTTCATTCGGTGGACAGCTTCATTCGGTGGACAGCTTCATTCGGTGGACAGCTTCATTCGGTGGTGAGGAGGGGTTGAAGGGATTGACGCCGAATGGGCTGGTTCGGTAAGGCATTAGGAAGAAGGAGGATGGGTTGGTAGCATAGGGAGAGAGATGGGTTGGTAGTGGCCTTAGTTTGGTGATGAGAATTCGTCCAACACTTGCCCCCCAAAGTGGGGCATATGCCAGTGTATGCCACGCTTTGTTAATTGGACAGTCCCATTCGGTCCTAAGCGCTGAGCCGTCTGGTCCGGTCATCTCGTGCTCGCCTATAAGTATGGGGCTCATGCCATCGCTTTTTCTATCAACCGAACCACTCCCTCGTTATTTGCCGAACCAAGGTGTTTAGCCGAATCAAGGTGTTTAGCCGAATCAAAGTATTGTCTTTGCCGAACCAAAGTGTTGTCTTTGCCGAACCAAAGTGCCAACCGAATCAAGGTGTTTAGCCGAATCAAAGTGTTATTCAAACCAGGTGAGATCTTTTTTGCCACCGAATGAACCTTTATGTCGTACTACCGAATGAGCTTTAGTGTTCTGAGCACCGAATGAACCTGTGTACTCTGAGTGCCGAATGAACTTCGTACCGGATAAACTCGAAAACTTTACGTGTTTGTTTTATACTTCTACATCCTTTTTTCTAATAGCACGCTTTTCCTTGTGTTTGCAGATAAATGTCTCAAAGAGTGGAAACCCAATCAGACAAAAAGAAGTCCAGGGGCGAAGGAGAGTCTTCTGCGTTGCCCCCAGCACAATCAGGACCAGAGCGTCACAGACCCGCCCCGAGGTCACTAGTGGACGGGTACGGCCCTCAGGAGCTTCTGAACTCCCCGCCCGACTGCTTTCCCGGCTCCCTTAAGGAAGAGCAGCTCGATGTCATCTCTCGTTCATTCGGAATAGATAGAGCGCGCATGCTGTTGCCAGGGAGATAAGTTATGCCATATGACCCTCCCGAAGGGTACTTTGCCTATAGTAGATACCACTGCATGTGCGCTGCCATCCCGTCTCTTAATGCTTGGGTAGTCAGCTTTCTTACATATCTAAAGGTGGCCCCATTCCAGCTTCAACCCAATTCCTATACTATATTGGTGAGCCTCTTCGTCATCTTTCAGAGAAAGTATGGGCGTGCTCCTTCCAACCGGGAGATCCGGTACTTATATAATCTAAGGGGCTATAAGAAGGGGTCCCCATACATCAGCTTGGAGTCACCTGTAACATTCAAGCCAGTCTTGGATCTGTATTCTAAGTACAGCATGTTCAAGAAGGAGTGGTTCTTCATCAGGGACGACTCTGTTTCTATTCGACGTTTCACCTCTGGATGTAAGTCGATGCTTTATTTATAATTTCCATTCTGGTTTCGATCCTTCTTCTCATACGTTTTCATTTCTTGCTAGAGACAGGTGGCTTTGCGGTTGTGGAGACTGATCGCCTGGTTTAGATGGCGGCTGAGATAGAAGCTATCCCCGGGAGAGATAGATCGGCTGCTTACCTGATCAGAAATGCGACTCTTCTGGAATATAATTTGATCCTTCCACAGCAGTCAGTAGTCAAGTAGAGGGAAACGGCGGAGGAGAGGGCGGCTGCTCAAGCTAAGGGAGGTGTCACAGTAGAGAGTGGCAAGAGGAAACCTTTCTCAAAATCTCCAGTGGTCGGAGGTAAGAAGCTTAAGAAGTCGGATGGTCCTTCCCCCAGCACTTGTCCACTTACTCCGGGGAAGGAAGATGTGGAGGAGGAGAGAGGTGAGGGTGGAGATGATCGGGAAGGTGGTGATGGTGGCGATGGCATCGGGGCCTTGCTTCCTGGGCAAGCAGACGAGATTCAGGAGTGGACGGACGATGAATTCCACCAAGATTTCGAGGGGCTGGACGGAGAACCGGCTTTGGTAGAGAAATCCGGGAAAGCTGACAAGGCCGGGACCGGTGCAAGCGAGTCTTCTCAGACTATTCCAGCCAAGGTGGCTCCGACGACTCAAGGTGAACTTTTGACTCCTGCAGGCTCTATTTATGATAGGGACTTTGGAATATTTTATGATCCGCTCCCGTGTTGGAATGAAATCCAGGACTCATTGCAGTATCCTACTCCTCCCCAGGGTTTGTATAACTAATGTGTTTCCTTTCTTCTTTTAACTTTTAATTTACCGCGTTTCTCGAATTATGAATCAATGTAAGCTTGCGACACTTGTTCCTCATATCAGGAGCAGGTAAAACGGCCAAGGCCTCAGATCTTCGGCATAGGCTTGAACAATACAAGCTCTCCAAAGCTTCCGCCAAGCCGAAGCCTTCGACCCACCGTTCCGGGGATGTAGTCGGTTACCGTCCTCTTCTCGGGGTTATTGAAGAGGGTATTCAAAAGAGAAAAAGGAGTCATCCCTTATCCGAACCTTCACTTGGTCCTCAGCCCCCAGTTCAGCCTCTTCATGATATCACGGAGGAGGATACTGAGTTCGCACTATCTCCGCACCCCGTTTGAAAATCCTACCGTTACTCAGATTGATCGTCCTGGCTTGGCTCGTAATCCATTTGCGGGTCATCCTGATCTAGATCCAAGTTCCCATGATATTACCTTTGACGAGGTTACCGGTGAGCACCTTCTTCCCCGCAATCCCATGGTACGGGTGCTTGATGAGGCCAAGTCCTTAGATCTCGATTTACTTACTGCTCGGATAATTACCATGGGAGAGGAGGCCAAGGCTAACATTGATCGGGTGGCGGAGGAGACTAGGAAGCTGATGGGGCATCATGACCGCCTGGTTAAGGCTGGAGAGGAGATTGGGAGTGCCAACATCCGACTACGATTGATGGTTTCGGACCAAGCCAAACAACTTGCTAATCAGGCCATTCAGATTTCTCAGCACGAGGCTGCCTCCGGGCGGTTGAGTAAGACTATGGAGGAGGCTAGTAAGGAGGAATTGCGGAAGATGGAGGCTGCCTGCAAGGAGCAGATAAATATGGCCATCTCGACAGTGGACGAGGTTCGGAGGGTGGATCTCGAGCAGGTAGAGGAGCTGTCGGGGAAGCTTGAAGCTGCAGAGCTTGCTCAGGTCAGGCTAAAGGAGGAGATGAAGGCGATGAGGGGGTCCCTTCAGGCTGACTGCTCGCGATACCGACTGGAGAGGGATGCTGCCATTGCAAGGCTATCGGTTTCTGAGGCTCGTATGAGAGAGTTTGAGGAAAATGAGGGGATGATGGATGATATGCTGCAGGATATGTACTTTCGCATTTGGAAGCAGGGCAGCTTATCTTGGATGGACGACTACCCCCGGGTTATGGCTAGGATTTACCTCAGGGCTTTAGAGGAGGCCAAGGCTGAGGCGGATAAGGAGGGTGGAGCGGCCTTTAGGATGGATGCGGTAACCGCTCAGTTCACCAAGGAGGAGAAGATAGCGGTGAAGGAGGGGATGCGGCTGTTTGAAGCTGAGGAGGCAGGCATGGAAGTAAGGGATGACGACCAAGATGATCAAGGGGAAGTTGCTGGTAACCTTTTCTTCTTTAGTTTCTTCTTTTGTTAACTCTGTTTGCTTATCACTAATGATTCCATTCTCTGACCGAACAGGTGGGCAACAGGATAAGGTCAATACTCCGACGCAGTCGGCTCCTTGATTGGACTTGGAAAATACTTTTTGTGGACTTGACATGGTTGTATATGTTAGTCTTAAAACAGTAGAGTAACTCTTAGGTTGTAATTTTTGCTACTTGTAATAAATAGCTCTATTCTTGATGTGTAATTCTTTAACTTAAGCTGATTTTGTCATCTTTTGAATGTTTTTGCTATTTTGACATGTCGTATGAGAAATATAGCTATGCATATTCTTGTAATTAAATTGTGTTTGATGTCATAATTTCATGACTTGCAATGTTAGCGTGAGGTGTGAATAAATTATAGTCATATATGAAAGAAGGAAATACCGCCCTTTATATTTTTCTTGTAGATGGCAGCTTTGACTATCCTGTGTGACTGAGTAAGGGATGCGGTCCAGTATCTTGCTGTGAGTATCTGCTTCTATTAGCGAGCGTCTCTTATTCTGCGTCCTGTACTTCAGGGATTGTTACAGAGGATAGGAGAAAAGTTTCTTAAGTAAAATTGAAATATGTGAAATAGTAAAACTTCCAATCACGGAAGGACTTCGATGTGCTTAAGTTCGTGGCAAACGGGCTTTGTAGTCACTTTCCCTAGCTGTGGGTCTTGGAGACATTTGTCACCCATCTTACGCCTCCGCGGTGAGTTAATTCTTTTTTACCACAGCCGCACTTAAGACACATCGGAGCCGAGATCGCGCACAGTAACTACCCGGGCCATTATGGCCCGTAATCGTGGGTATTATTCGATTTACAGTGGCCGGCTAGCGTGGGTGCCGATCGTCAACTGTGAACTGCCCCTGGCTGGCCACACCATATGTTGGGGCTTATAGTCGGTTCACAGTTGACGGCGAGCCGAACGCCGTAATGAGCTGCCTCGGCTATATTCGGCCTTCTCGGTGGCTTATAATCGGCTCATTACAGTTGGCTTTAAAGGCCGTCGCGAGCAATGAGTTAACCCGCAGTAGAGGGATGCCGGAGCAAAAGTGTCTCATTGGCGAGGGCATAGATTCGCATAGTACCTGTTAGGTCTTGTCCAGGTGAAGTTGTGCCGTGGAGTGCTCTGAGTGGAATTGCTATACGCGTAGGATTTTGTTCAACAGAAAAGGATAACGTTAACAAGCAGCCAAGATATAAAGGAACAAGTTAAAAAAGAGACATGGTTTTTTAAAGTGGTTCGGCACGAAAAGGCCTACGTCCACTGATTCTCTTTGTTAATTCACTTCATATGGGCAGTACAAGTTAAGAAAAGTATCGACGGAGGTGTTGGATGTTCCATGCCCTCTGGAACACCTCTCCGTCCACTGTTGACAAAATATAAGCTCCATTGTGGAGATCTTTATGAATTACATACGGTCCATCCCAGATTGGGTCTAGTGCTCCGGGGCGAGGGAAGATTCGCTTGAGGACAATATCCCCTTCTTGTAAGGTATGATGCTTGACTTTTGAGTTGTATTGTGCTGCCACTTTTTGCTTCTGGGCTGCTGCTTTAAGGACTGCATCATTTCTCCTCTCCTCAACTAGATCCAAAGACATGTGAAGGAGTTCTTCGTTCTCTTCTGGGTTATAGTGGATCCTACGGTGGGAAGGCACAATGGTTTCAATTTGGAGCATAGCCTCCGATCCGTATGCCAAAGAGAAAGGAGTGTGCCCCGTTGATGTTCTGAAAGATGTGCGATAGGCCCATAGTGCCGTAGGAAGTTCATCCACCCAAGCGCACTTTGACTTTTCGAGCTTCTTTTTTATTAGAGTTTTCAGAATTTTGTTGACGGCTTCGACTTGTCCGTTTGCCTGGGGATACGCTACGAATGAGAAGCTCTTGTGAATTCCGTGCTCTTGGCACCAGTTGGTGAATTCCTCGCTGTCAAACTGAAGTCCATTGTCTGATATGATTTTGAGTGGGACTCCGTACCTGCACAGAACATTTTTGATCAAGAAGTTAATAACTTTTACTGAAGATACTTTATTCAGAGGTTCCGCTTCCACCCATTTGGTGAAATAGTCGACTGCCACTATAGCATATTTGGCCCCGCCTCAGCCCATTGGTAGCTCGTCGATTAAGTCAATTCCCCATATTGCGAAGGGCCAAGAGCTGGTCATTTGAGTAATCTCAGTTGTTGGTAGCCGCAGAATCTTAGCAAACTTCTGGCATCTGTCACACTTTTTGACGAAATCTAAGGCGTCCTTGCTTAAGGTGGGCCAGAAATACCCATATCGGAGTATCTTTTTGGCTAACGTTTGCCCTCCGGTGTGATCTCCGCAGCTTCCCTGATGGATGTTGGATAAGATTTCCTTGGCTTCCCTCCCAGCGACACACCTTAATAACGGGTTAGAGAATCCACGCCGATAGAGGATGTCTTCTTGAATTGTGTAGCGGGAAGCTTTCCTTAAGATTTTCTTGACTTCGTTACGTCCGTTGGGTAGTGTGCCGCTTTGTAGATAGTCTCGGATGGGAGTCATCCAAGTTGCTTCTTCGGTTGCAGCTATCAGATTCACTTGCTCAAAACTTGGAGTCAGTTGCTTTGGGATGGTTACTACTCTGAAGATGGCGATGTTTCTCATACTTGCTTGCTTTGCCAATTCGTCGGCCTCTTGGTTCTCTTCCTGAGGGATGTGTTTGACTAGGTAGTGGTCCAATCGGTTGAGAAGTAACTTGGTTTTCTTTAAATATGCTATGAGTCGTTCTTTTCGAGCTTGGAATTCTCCTAGTATTTGATTAACAATAAGTTGAGAATCGCTATGAAGACACAAAGAATTGGCTCTGATTTCTAAGGCAAGTTCTAGTCCAGCTATCACTGCTTCATATTCTGCATCGTTGTTGGTGGCAGCGAACTCCAACCTTATAGCATAGTGTAGCCTTTTTCCCCTGGGAGTGACTATTACCACACCTGCCCCCGAACCTTGTTCGCTCGATGCACCATCCACAAAGAGATTCCACTTGATGTCTTCTGCCGACTCCAATTGCTCCTTATCTTCATTGGTAGTGAATTCTGCGATGAAATCAGCCATGGCTTGTCCCTTGATGGCAGTGCGAGGGTGATAGGTGATATCATACTGACTTAGTTCAATGCACCATTTAAGTAGTCGCCCAGAAGTGTCGGGACGATGGAGTACCTGCCTCAGTGGCTGATCGGTCAGAACTTTGATGGAATGGGACTGGAAGTAGTACGCAGTTTCAGTGATGTGATTAGTAAACAGTATGCTAGCTTCTCAAGTTTAGGATATCTGACTTCTGCCCCCGTAAACCTCTTACTGACGAAGTAAACTGGCCGCTGCGTGCGGTTGTCTTCCTTTACCAAGGCAGCGCTCAGGGCGTGAGATGACACAGCAAGGTATAGGTATAATTCTTCGCCTTCGCTTGGAGTCGAGAGTATCAGTGGTTTATGGAGGTGTTCGATTAAGTTAAGGAAAGCTGTTAAGCATTCGTCAGTCCATTTGAACTTTCCTTTGTCTTTCTTTAGAGCTTCAAAAAAGGGGACGCACTTGTCCGTTGCTTTGGAGATGAATCGGCTTAGGGCGGCCACTTTCCCATTCAGGCTTTGCATTTCCTTTCGAGTGGAAGGTATCTTGATATCCCTTAGCGCTCGGACTTGTTCAGGGTTTGCTTCAATCCCTCTGGCATGGACGATGAATCCTAAGAACTTTCCTGATGATACTCCGAAGGAGCATTTTAGAGGATTCAACTTCATTCCATACTGGCGGAGTACTTGAAACATCTCGCCTAGGTGGCTTACGTGATTGTCGGCTTTCCTTGACTTTACCAGCATGTCATCCACGTATACTTCCATAGTTTGTCCTATTAGCCCTGCAAACATCTTGTTAACGAGGCGCTGGTAGGTGGACCCTGCATTCTTAAGTCCGAAAGGCATTACCTTGTAGCAGTATAAACCTCGGTCGGTGATGAAACTAGTATGGTCTTGGTCGGGGGCATGCATAGGAATTTGGTTATATCCTGAGTATGCGTCATTAAAAGATAATAGCTCGTGCCCGGCTGTGCTGTCTACAAGTTGGTCGATTCGGGGAAGTGGGAAGCAATTCTTTGGGCAGGCGTCGTTTAGGTTGGAAAAGTCAATGCACGTTCGCCATTTCCCATTAGCCTTCTTTACCAGTACCGGGTTAGCGATCCATTCCGAGTAGATGGCTTCTCGTATGAAGTCATTGGCGAGTAGATTCTTTACTTCTTCATCTAGGGCTGCCGATCGCTCTGCCCCCATACTTCTCTTTCTTTGTTTTACGGGCGCCTTGGTAGGATCAATGTTTAGTACGTGGCATGCTACGTCGAGGGAGATTCCGATCATGTCAGCGTGTGACCATGCGAATACATCCAAGTTGTGGCGGAGAAAATCGATGAGTTGTTCCTTCAATTCTGCTTTTAGTTGGGACCCAATTTTCAATAGTCTACTTGAGTCGTGCTTGTCTACAGATATAAACTCCATAGCCTCTGCAGGCTCGGCGGTGGCCTCCTCCTCTCTGTCCCTGGGGTCTAATTCATTGAAAGGGTCACTGGTATATCGAGGAGGAGGGGCTTTCTTTAGTTGCTATGCTTCTAGACTTTTCGTGCAGAGGGCAACCTCTACACCCTTCCCTTTATCCTTCCTGTGGTTGTTGCGAAGTTCAGTCACATAGCAGTCTCGAGCAACATCTTGGTCTCCTTCTACTTCCCCTACTCCATTGTCCGTTGGAAATTTCATCTTTAGGCACCATGGGGCTAGGACAATTTGGAAGTCAGACAGGGATGGCCTTCCTAAGAAGGCGTTGTAGGCCGAATGGTTCTCTATCAGCACAAACGTTTGTTTCCGTACAGCGGAGCGGGGATGGCTTCCAATCTCAACAAAGAGGTCCAGTTGCCCGAGGGGCATCTTCGCATCTCCAGTGAAACCGTGTAGTGGTTTATCGCAGGGAGACACATCCTTCATTGATAATTTCATTTTGTCGAATGCATGTTTGAACAGGATGTTTACTGAGCTTCCAGTGTCTACTAGGATTCGGTAAACTTCGGCAGGACCGAGTCGGGAAGAGATAACCATGGGATCCATGTGAGGGTATTGCCTTCCTTCTAGGTCACGCTTACCGAATGTGATGTCATCACTGTCTTTCCGCTTTGGGTGGCGCTCTTCTATGACCGAATTGACACAGTCTTTATTGTCTCTAAGCGACTTTCCATATCTTTCCATCTCTTTCCAGCTTCTGTCTGCGATGTGCGGTCCTCCCGAGATGGTATGGACCACTATCTTCTCTTGACTAGAGCTGCTAGTGTTGCGGTTTCCTCTGCCGATCTCCGGTGAGGATGGCCCTGGGTTCTCATTGGCAGGAGCTGGAGTCCTGTCCTGACCTTTTACATAACGTTCCAGTTTCTTCCTTCTGATGTGTTCCTCAATCAAGTCCCGGAGATGATGGCATTTATTGGTATCATGCCCATGAGATTCGTGGAAACGGCAGAACTTTCCAGACTTCTGCGCGTTATCTGATTCCTTCTTGTATGGTGGGCGTTTGTATCTAACTTCGCCTTGGGTGGAAAGGAAGATATTTTCGACGGTCTCGTTCAAAGGAGTGTAAGTGTCGAATCTCAGTCCAGGCCGATATAGGCGCTTTTCTCCCTTCTTGCCCCTAGCATTGTCTCTGGAATCATTTCTTCGAACGTCCCTTGCTACAGCAGGGGCGTTGCTGTCAGTTGCCTTATTTTGCTGTCCTAACTGCCCCTCAACGGCGGCATCCTCAAGCCTCATATATTTCCCAGCTTCATGGAAGAAATCGGGTAAAGTAGCTGGTTTTTCTTTCGTCAACCTTCTAGCAAATTTAGTGTCCGGATGCACACCACTACAGAGGGCCATTAGGATGAGCTTCTCATCGGCATCTTGGACCGCGGCTGCTGCGGCATTGAATCGGGTTAGGTATTGCTGCAGCTTCTCTCCAGGTTTCTATTTGACGCTGGATAAGGAATAAGCGTCCTTAGGTTGTTCCACATGGATGCGGAACTGACTAATGAACTTTTCTTTCAACATTTCCCACGAGCTGATGGATCCTTGGGGTAGATGACAGAACCAGGAGGTAGCGAGATCTGCTAAGAAGAGCGGAAAGCATTTGCACAGTACTCCCTCTGTCGCTCCACTCATGAGCATATGTTGTGTGTACCTTTGTAAGTGTACAACGGGGTCGGAGGTTCCTTTGTAAGGTTCCATTGTTGGCATCTTCCATTCTCGGGGAGTGATAGCAATTTCGATATTGCGGGCGAAAGGGCTGGTTACCCCAGCACCTATCCCTCGATCCCTTTGCTCCCGTTGGACGCACTCTCTGAATAAGCGTGTCATCCTTTCATCAGAATTTGGAGCAGATAGAAATGAGTTTGGTTCTGTTCTGTGGGATTGATTCCGTCCAGATGACCTGTAGGGATGGTATCGTCTATCATTCCTCATATTTTGTAATGGCTGCCTTTGATCTTCTGGGAGCATGCTAGGGTCAGCTACAGTTGGCCCTTGCCTTGATCTTCCCCTGCTGGGTTCTGATCTAAGCACTTCCTTGGGTCCAACTTCGGGCTGGACTCTAGTTCGACCCCGTTCACTGGCGTTTCCGTGGTTAGGCAGTATGACAGGCTCAGCTACAGTTGACCTTTGCCCAGTACCTCCCCCGTTGGGTTCGGTACCAAATGTTTCTTCAGGCCTAACTTCGGGCTGTGCTCGATCTCGGCTCCTACCATGGCTACTTCTGCCGTCAGCTCCTTCGAAGAAGGAAGATCTTTGTTGTCTCTGAGATCCTCCAGACTGGGACTCGCCCCATGATTTAGTGTTGCGATTGGACTCTTCAGCATCCCTTAAGCGTGACATGAGATGGTCCACCAAGGCTTCCTGCTGGGACGTGAAGCGGTTAGTTACTTCGACCACAACCCTGTCTAAATCTTCCCTAGTAATTGCTGCGGGCTGTTCTGTGGCAGGAGTGGTCGGATTAGCCTGTCCTTCATTTGTTACTGCTGCTGGAGGAGGATGATTTACTTGATTCGTGACAGTTGGATCTGGAAGACTGCTGGATGCGATGTTTTTTCCTTTGTTAACATCTTTTCTTGGTTTGGGAGGCATGTTTTCCAAGTGGCGAACAAAGCTGTTAGGAAAAATGTTAAGTGGATGAAGTTGAAGCTTCGAGCTTCTAGCTCTCAGTGAAAGCACCAAAAATGTTTGCACAAAAATTGGACAAACACCTCAAAGTTGTATGATTTAGTAGATTTTATGTTGTTCTTAGTGATTTGGGTGTTTTATGCAAATATATGAAAAACAGGGGCTAAATTGTAAAAAGACACGCAGATTTATAGTGGTTCAGCCAGAATGTGCCTACGTCCACTTTATATGTTATTTCTCTTCTCTTGTTTAGATTACAAGTACAAAGCTTTGATATAAGTAAAAGAAAGTTGTTTGAAAGTTCTCTCCGTGCTTGAGCTCTCAAACTTGTCCCCCATTGTTGTACCCCTGCCCCTCTATTTATATAGTGAGGCTGGGAGCAGGGATCTTGGATGTATATAGCTACTGGTGGGCTTGGGCTGATGCAATCTGGTCTGGTGGATTTGGTCTGGTTTCCCTTGGTTCGGCGGAGGAAGTTGAGTGGACCGGTAGAACTTTGTTCGGTGGAGAGCTTCATTCGGTGGAGAGCTTCATTCGGTGGAGAGCTTCATTCGGTGGACAGCTTGTTCGGTGGAGAGCTTCATTCGGTGGACAGCTTGTTCGGTGGAGAGCTTCATTAGGTGGACAGCTTGTTCGGTGGAGAGCTTCATTCGGTGGACAGCTTGTTCGGTGGAGAGCTTCATTCGGTGGACAGCTTCATTCGGTGGACAGCTTCATTCGGTGGAGAGGAGGGGTTGAAGGGATTGACGCCGAATGGGCTGGTTCGGTGAGGCATTGGGAAGAAAGAGGATGGGTTGGTAGCATAGGGAGAGAGATGGGTTGGTAGTGGCCTTAGTTTGGTGATGAGAATTCGTCCAACATCATCCTATCTTCAGTCTCCCATGTACAATCACTCTCATCTAAACTCCAATAGATTTTAACCAATTTAATTATTTTATTTCTCAATTTCTTTTCTTCTCTAGCCACAATACCCACTGGTTCCTTCTTATAAACCAGATTTTCTTGAATTTCAACTTGTGTAGGAGATTTCAGAATGGTCTCCTTATCATGCACCCATCTTCTTAATTGAGATACATGAAATACATCATGTATATTACTCAATTCCTCTGGCAATTTCAACTTATAAGCCAAAGTTCCTACTCTTTGAATAATTTCATATGGCCCTATATATCTTGGTGACAATTTTCCTGCCTTGCCAAACCTCAATATTTTTCACATTGGTGAAACTTTGAGAAATACATAATTTCCCACTTCAAATTCCACTGGCCTTCTCCCTTTATCTGCATAGGCTTTTTGTCTCTCTTGTGCTGCTCTCATTCTCTGCCTTACAAGTTCAATCCTTGCAGAGGTCTCTTTCACGTGTTTTGGTCCAAGCAACACTCTTTCACCTGCCTCTATCCAGCATGCAGGAGATACATAAGGCTTCCCGTACAAAGCCTCAAATGGAGCCATACCTATAGTGGACTGATAGCTATTGTTATAAGCAAATTCAGCTAAATAGAGATTATCTTCCCAGTTGCCTCCAAAGTCAAGTATACATGCTCTAAGAAAATCTTCTAAAATCTTGTTGACAATCTCAGTTTGCCCATCTGTTTGTGGGTGGTAAGTTGTGCTCAAGCTTAATTCTGTCCCCATAGCCTCTTGAAAGCTACCCCAGAACATCGAGGTAAACAAGGTATCTCTATCACTAATGATAGTCTTGGGGATTGCATGTAATCTCACTATCTCCTTCACAAATAATTGAGCTAATTTGTGAGCATTTCTATTTGAATTCACTGGAATGAAGTGAGCTGTTTATGTGAGTCTATCAATCACAACCCAAATACTATCATTGGCTCTTCTTGTTCTTGGCAAGCCATCCACAAAATCCATTGAAATGCTTTCCCATTTCCTGGTAGGCACTTCCAGAGGTTGTAGTAAGCCTGAAGGTCTTTGATAATCTGCCTTGACTTGTTGACATGTTAAACACTTTGCCACATATCTTGCAACTGCCCTTTCATTCTTGGCCACCAATAATTTCTTTCAAGATCATGGTACATTTTTGTACCACCTGGATGTATAGTGTACTTTGTCTTGTGATGCTCATCCATAACCTCTTGCTTCAGTTCTTCTATATTGGGTATGCAGAGTTTCCCTTTCTTTCTTAAATAGCCTCTATCATCAACTTCATAATTTTTCACTGACATGCCTTGTGATATAATGTCCTTCTTTTCTTTTAATTTAGTGTCCTGATTATGCATATTCCCTATTTTATCAACCAGGGTTGATCTTAAGGAGATGAGACTTACTTTCCAATATTCAACCTTGTCACTATGTACATTGTCTGATGCACCAATTTCTTCCTTCATTTCTACTTCACTAAGGATTGTTAAATCCTCGAATTCAGTCATCATTAAGCTTGCCAATCTTGCTTGATGTCTACTCAAAGCATCTGCTACCTTGTTAGCTTTTCCAGGAGTATATAATATATCAAGATCATAGGCAGCTAAAAACTCTACCCACCTATGTTGTCTCATATTGAAGTCTTTTTGAGAAAACAAATACTTAAGTGATTTATGGTCTATAAACAATTCAAATTTAGTACCTACCAAGTAGTGTCTCCATAGCTTCAATGCATAAACAATGGCAATAAGCTCTAGATCATGAGTGGCAAATCTGGTTTCATTTGGCTTGAGTTGCCTTGATGCATATGCTATGACTCTTCCATGTTGCATGAGTACTGCCCCTAACCCAGACCCACTAGCATCAGTATAAACCACTAATCCCTCATTTCCCTCTTGAACTTGCAAGATTGGAGCTTCCATCAATGCCTTCTTCAATGATTCAAAAGCTTGTTCACATTTTTCTGTCCACACATATGGTTGCTCTTTTCTGGTTAGCTTGGTTAATGGAATGGCTATCCTTGCAAAGTCTTTTATAAACCTTCTATAGTAGCCTGCCATTCCTAAAAATGACCTCACCTCAGTAATTGATTTGGGTCTACTCCATGATTACACTGCCATGACTTTGTTTGGGTCTACACAAATCCCTTGTTGAGATATAACATGTCCCAAAAATTTAACTTCATTCTGCCAAAATGTACACTTAGTAAATTTTGCCTTTAAATCATGTGCTCTTAATCTTGAAAAAACTAGATGCAAATGCCTTGCATGCTCCTCTTCTGATTTTGAATACACCAATATATCATCAATGAAAACAACTACAAATTTATCTAGAAAATCTCTGAATGTCCTATTCATTAAATCTACAAAATAGGATGGTGCATTTGTCAATCCAAAAGGCATTACTAAAATTCATATAGCCCATATCTTGTGTTGAATGCAGTGTATTTAATACTCTCCTCCTCAACCTTCATTTGATGGAATCCAGAGGCTAAGTCTAGCCTTGAAAAGATCCTTGCTTCATCTAATTGATCAAATAAATAATCAATTCTGGGGAGTGGATATTTATTCTTGATGGTAACTTTGTTTAATTCCCTGTAATTAATACACATCCTCATTGTACCATCATGTTTCTTTACAAATACCACTGGAGAACCCCAGTTTGAACTACTAGGCCTTATGAAGCCCTTCTGCTCCAATTCTTCCAATTGTTGTTTCAATTCCACTAATTCTTTAGGACCCATTCTGGTAGGCTTCTTAATGATAGGACTTGCTCCTGGAATTAATCTTATCTGAAATTCAACTGGCCTATTTTCTGGAACTCCTATAACCTCTCCAAAGACATCTGGGTATTCATTTATTACTTTTATGTCTTCCAGAATTAATTCTTTTTCAGTCATTCTCCACATTTGATTAAGGCAATTTGTTTTGGCTATTTCACTCATGACTATAATATTTTTACCATTTTCTGTTTTCAAAGAAATAGTAAAATTTTCCAAGTTCAAAATTGCTTTGAATTTACTCAACCAATCTACTCCTAGAATAATTCCTATTCCAGGATATTTTAACACAAACAAATTAGATTTAAACATATTTCCTCCTATGTTTAATTTTACTCCCAAACATTTAATTCCTAGCATGCAAGAACTACCTAGGGGACTCTGAATAAACAATGGTTTATCAACTAAATTGCATGTGAGAGCCAATCTATTTACTATGTCTTGTGATATTAAGGAATGTGTAGCCCAGTGTCATATATAACTGAGATTGGATAATCTTTAATTAGGAGTATACCTTCCAATTGTCCAGAATTTCCCACTGCATTTGCTTTTGCTTTGCCTTCCAATGCTCCTACCTTTGCTCCTTTCTTGAACTCTGGGCAATTCCTTTTGATATGACCTTCTTTCCCACAATCATAGCAACTGAATGGGGTTTTCTTAGCTGCTTGACACCTATTACTCATGTGTCCCTCCTTGCCACAGTTGTAGCAAATAATTTTCTTCTTAACTTCCCCACTGGTTGCTCCTTCAACCTTCTTGTCTGAATTCTTCTTGTCATAAGGATGTGCTCTATTTTTCCACTTCTTGTTGTTGTTATTAGCTCTCATGTTCCTGAATTTCTCCCTTGCATCATCATGTTGTTCAAAAGAAAGAGTGAGATCTATGACTTGATCAAATGTTTTGTCTTTGTATGGTAGCATTGCTCTACTTAAACCAGCATTAAGTCCTTGAATAAATCTTGAATTCTTTGATTCCTCATTCCCTATGAGCATGGTTCCATACTTAGACAAGCTCTCAAACTTTTGAGTGTATTCAGTCACACTCATTGATCCTTGCCTCAATCTTATGAACTCCTCAAGCAATATTGCTTTAGCTGTTGCTGGGACAAATCTAGCCTCAAGCATATCCTTGAACTGATCCCATGTTATCTCATTTTCTGGTCTTCCTGTGATGATTACCTTCCACCAATCCAGTGCTGCTCCTTTGAGCCTTCTGGAAGCTATTTGCCTCTTCCTTTGGTCATTGATTTGCATGTCTGCAAATATCCTTTCCAAAGCTTTTAGCCATGTTTGCACACCCACAACTCCTTCAGTGCCTTCAAAATCCTTGCCTCCTAAATTTGAGAATGTTTTCAGTAGCTTAGATAACTCCTCATGAGGATTTTCTTCCCTCTACACTGCTCCTTCCCTAAATGCCCTCACCAAATCTTGCAAATTGACCAATGGTGTTGCACTAGAGGGTCCTTCTCCAGAGTTTGGTGGTCTTCCTACCATGATTTGCTATATAATTTACATAGCTAGTTAGTCTTGTTTTTTATTTAGTAATTTATTCCTACTGAAAATATTTTTATGTGGTTTGTTCCTTAGAATTTTTATCCATAGGAGAAAATTAGATTTTTTTTTGCTATGTTTTTGGTAACATAGCTCTGATACCAACTGAAGTGACCCACTTTTCTTCTACTATATTTTACTGATTTTTAGTTGAGTTTTTTTTAACAAGGGATCACTTCTTTTCTTGCCTCTTCCATTTCTTTTAATAAATTTCCCAAGATCCAGAATTTACTAATATAAAAATATAAGTATTTTAATCAAGTTATATCATTTATATATGTGAAGATATATAAATGTTTCTTTGCCTATCAGAGTGTTAAAGTAGCAAAGAAATTTAATCACACAACATTTTCCATAATTGAAAAGTTTTGTGTCACATAGCTATTTCTATACTATAATCTTTTATTTGACTCAAGACTGACTAATACATGATTCAAGTGTTACTACCTTAAAATGACTCAGGATTAACTAATACACTTTCAGGCATTTTCATCTTGGAATGACTCAAGATTGACTAATACATTTTCCAAGTATTAGCACCTATTTTTCCCTTCTTTATTTTCCAGATTAATCTATAAACCAGATTGATTAATTTGTGGATTTATAACCCATGTATTAGATCTTTGGGATTCATAAATTAATACATGTTGTTTTAGAATGATAAAACATATTAAAACTTAGTTTGATATATGGATCACTGGTTAGTCTAGCCCAGATTCAGGATTCAAACATAAACATGCACAAGACATGCACAAACATGCACAAGCAATTCAGGTCATCAAAATGCACATATCCAGGTTCATGAAGCATGTAATGATCATGTGAGTAATACAGTTGTAAACTAATCTAAAGGTCATACAGATTTTTGATATTTAGATTGGAAATAGTGTTGAATATGATTTTAGAAAGGTCTTTGCATTTTTTTGGCTAAAAGCATATAGAGTGTGCTATTCTGGATTTTTATACACTTAACAAAATTACTCTACATTCTTGTTTAAGTCTATATTGTTTATCCCTATTTCTGACTTGCTACTTCATTTTCCTATTGAAGTCAGTTCTAGATTTTACCAATTCCAATTCCCAAATCCTTATATACTTATGATTTTCAGGATTTATGGTAATATAATCCTACTCTTGTTCTAGACATACCATAGGATTTAGTTGCATTTCGAATTAGCTTGCTCTATGGTCTTGTTTGCTTCAGGAATCTGAAGACTATGGCTTCAAGCTTTTGCATGTACTTGTATCAATTACAAGACATGTACAAGCCTTACTGGTTAGCCAAGACCATGTTCAACTCATGCACTCAATACTTTGGTACATATTTATTCAAAAACAACTTAAACTTTATAACTGAAATATAGCAAACATGCCAAGGGGAACACATCCACATATCAGATTAAATGGCATGTTCTCCTTTTTTATAATCCTCTGGATTATTTCCAAAGTCTGCTACTTGAATCAACAACTCACAAGCACATATAATACTTAAGTTTTTTTCCCTTTTACATGTTCTTTTCAAGAAAACAAAGCAAGTATCAATCCTGGAAATACAAAAGACATAAAAGAGTTTTCCTAGATTATTTATTACAATCAAACTTCTACTTCTCTAAAGCATTTTAAAACCAGCAAGTTCTTCAAACATCCATACAAGCAATCTACTCAAGCATCTTTCCTTGCAGCAACACTTTGAACTGCCTCAATGAAAATGAGACACACCAAAGATTGCAAAGGCAACAAATAGGGTCAGAAAATATGTTCTGGTATGAGTGAAATCATAGTTTATAAATAACTTGTAATCACTAAACTCTGTGCAGAGACTCATATGTTTGATAGTTATTTAGATTCATACTAAAATCTGGGTACATATATATATATACATATAAGCTCATACTAACATACATGCACAGAAGTATTCATTCATCAACAAAATTCAGTTATATGTACATATACTCCTATGGATTGACTGCCTTAATTCCATAGCTCAATTTCTCAATCCCCATTTATCATTTATTTGGTCTTAACTCTTGCCATTGAACACCATGTGTGCATTACAAAGGGGCTCAATTCTGTTAACCCTTTACACAGAGGCCTACAGGACTTAAACAAGTCATGCACATACCCATCATCCACCTAATGATGAATAGATCAAGGCACTACTCCTAGATTAGCTTTATAATCTAGAGACCATTCTCATTTTTCTTTCAGGAGAATTTTATTAATTCTTGAAATGCTTCCTATTCTTTTCTTCCTTTCATAAATCAGAGAGTATTAAACTCACTCAGTGATTTCAGCCAGACATACAAAGTATTCATGTAAAACACCACATCCCATTTTAAGGTTATTTTTATTCAATCATATTTTCTAAGACTTGCATAAATTTATTTCCAGAAATATTCCCATTTCTTACATAAATCTGGTGAAGTCATATAAAACATTACATTTATTTTACTGTGAACATAGGGTAAGGTTTTTGAGAAAAACCCATAAAAACATATTAACTTGTGATTTGAACAAATCAGCACATATATATATAATATTGCATTGTTCATATCATTTTTAAAATGAACTAGACATAAGCATGAATCCCCTTATTCACACTGCCTACTTCATTCTTCATTAGTACCCTATTCCTCAGTAAAATGTTTAACTCGTTCCCATATAAAAACTGGATTATAAGTTACAGAGTCCATTTCTGTGATCAGGGTGTTTGTCTTTTCAAAGCATTCATCAAAACAATAAAAACAGATTAAAACACCAACCAAAGACTCAGCCAAAACACCATCCATGATCAACATTTATTTATTCTGAGAATAAAATTAAACAAAAACATGATATGGTTTTATATAAGTAATATGGCTGCCCTTAACTTGGGTCTTAATGCATTAAATCTCATAAGATGATTAATCACTCACCTTCCTTCTTCTTCTTTCCCCGAGAATGCTCTAACTTGAAAACTGTGTGAGTTTGCTCTTCTTTTTATTTTCTAAAAATATCTTTCTGTTTTCCAAAATAACTGCTGCCTTTCCTTTGATTTCTAAAACATTTAACTAGGGTTTTAGTGGAGTGAAAAACCCATTTTATCCCCACACAAATAAGAGAATTTTGTAAATGTTTTTATGGCTAAATATGCCATTTTCTTTTTGATTCCATTTCGGGTATTTCAGTTGCTTTTCTTTTTTTTCTGTGTACATGACATTTGCATGTTTCACATACACACTATTTTCATGTGACTTATCTACATTATTTATTTTCTTAAGACAAATCTGAAATGTTCACATATATATATATCTTTTTATCAATTAATTCCTTGCTAATGTTTCAAGCCATTTGTTTTCTCTTGATTATAAAATGTATTTATACCTATATAATACTAATCCGGTTTCATATATTTTAATCATCATAAGAGTTTATTTTATCACTCTATACTCCTCTGGCTACTTATATGCAATATATATATGAGATATGTGAATATAAACTTATTCATACTTAGTTATTTTCTTTCTCATTATTATTTATTGAAGTTATTTTCTCCTCATTATTATTTACTGAAAACAACTATCCTCTTCCTTATTTATTTCACTCATTCTTGATATTTATTTTCAATTTATTTTATTCTTTGAATATTTTCCATTAACTGATTTTTATAAAATTATTTTTATCTCAATAATTTGGGTCTTCACAGATCAAGATGAAAAGAGGTTGTGTAACAAGGTGGTACTACTAGTTAAGATTCAGTGCGGTGAGGGTCTAAGAGACTGCACTTGGGAGATGGTGAATCATATAAGAGAAGCCTATCCCGAGCAGATGTTAGGATAGATAGTCGTAAATTGTATGTATAGTGTTGGTTTGTTTGCTATGGATGCTAGTGTATGTATTTATATATGTTTTATGATAGGAATATTTGGCCTTTTGCATAGTTTTAATTATCACCTTGGCTGCAAATTTCGGGACGAAATTCTTTTAAAGGGGGAGAGTGTAATGACCCGGAATTTGATCGCTATTTAAATGAATATTTAATTATATTTAAAATAATTAATAAATGGATTTTTATTAATAAATAAAAATATTTTAAATAATAATTAATGATGATAAAATTGTTTTCAAAATTTGTTTACCAATATATATAGTTCATAGAGAAATAGAAAATGTGATTGGAAATAATTTCGCGAAATATCGATTTTTCATTAGTTAAAAGTTATCGGAAATGTCATAAAACTATTTTAAAATGCATACGCACACACTACAAACTATCTGTACATGATAAATTTATGTGTACATATGCATGTATATGCTCTCTTTTAAGTGTGTATATATAAGGATAAAAGAAAATATTTTATAAAGATACACACACACACATATAAATGCTCCTTTTGAACATAAGTACACAAGAACATGACATGAATAGTGGAAAGTGGGAGTGGGGGTAGCATAAACGGATTTGAAGGAGGTGGTGAGGTATGACTATGCATGCATATTTATATTTAAATATAAAGCACTTATTATTATTTTAATAAAATCCTAAGCCCTATATATACCCCTCTATCTTCATGTTTTTCATTTGAAAAACCTCCTCCTTCATTTCAAAATCCTAAGAGCTTGAGAAAATTAGCCATGGCTTCCTCCTTGTAATTTCTAAAGTGAGAAAATGCATTTAATTTTGCTAAAAATATCTTTTTAATCTACAAAATCACTCCAACATCTCCTACAACATCTTTTCTTCCAAAATAAAACACTTCATCCACCAAAATAGACCATGGCCGAGCCAAAACCCATGAAGGTCGTACCTTACTAGGCCTAGCCCGAGCCTAAACCCACTTGGCCGAGCCAAATTCAAGTGTTCAAGGGTCTAAAAGTACTATTTTTGCAAGTTTCGAAAGTTTTTACAAGTTCCGGCAAAAATTTTTTCTTTGATTTAGAAATATTTTCAGTGAGTAAAACTTTTTTTTGGAAAAGAAATTTACTTGATTTTGATGGACTATAAGTCGTGAAAATATGGTGATTGTTATGTTGAATTATCATGTCGTATTGATAGCATATGATGATACGTTTATGTTTGAACTTGGATTTGGTGATTGGTTGATATGTGGATATGTTTTGATACGAATATGGATATGTGATATTGGATATGATATTATGGTAGTATATTTGTGAAACAAAACCATGTGTTTATGATTTAAATGTTGTGAAGTTTGCACCTGGAAAAATCGTAAAGGACTTGAGATCCGATTTGAAAATGAAAGCAATTTTCTAGCTTTGGATTTTTGAAAATGTTTTCCCAAGTTTTACCTCTTGTTTAAGTTTTCAAAACTCTTACAATTGTGTTTTCAACCATGCGATAGCTAGAGTTAAGTGAGATTTGCACCTAGAAAAGTGAACTGCGCTTATAGGATAGTCGCTATGGATGTAGTTCGGGAAATTTCGCTATTTCAAGTTTTTAAGCGTTTTCTTTTGGATTGTTTTTTAGAACTCATTTCAAATTAATTAATTCAAAAGCCTAAGTTTTAATTATTTAATAATTTATTTATTTAATTCATTAATTAGGGTAATGATTTTTTATTTAGTTAATTAAGTAATTGGGTTAAGTAATTAAAGTTTAAGAAAAGTAGGTTAAATAATTAAAATTTAAGAACTTATTAACTAAGTAAATTATTTTTTATTATGTAAGTTTAAAATAGTGATTAATTAAGATAAAAGAAAATTAATTTTTACTTAATCAAGTTCATTTCCTTTAATTAATATTTAATTAGAGTTAATTATTTAATTAATTATTGTTTATTAAAAGGTTAATTACCCATTTAATTATGGTTTAATTTCTTAAATAAATGTTAATTAATTAAACTGCAATTAAGGTTTAATCATAAACAAAATTGGGATTTAATGATTGAATGTTGATTTATTTAAGATTAATTAAGGTTTAATTGAGTTTTAAACTTGTGGTTTAAATAAAGTTTATTTATTTTGAAGTTTCTTTTAAACCCTATCGGTTATTTATTTTTAACCAAGTTTCTTGTTTAAGTGAATTGTTTTAACCCAAGGATCTCTTATCCATGCTATTAAGTAGCCGAATGAATTAAAGTAGTGGTAATAAAACGTTGACATGTTTTATTGAGAGTAAGTCGACTTGTACTTATCACAAATATCGCACTTCGGGAACGAGATGAATACAAGGGGGTTAATTTCGATAAGCGGTCTATGTTAATCTAATCATATGGAACATATGTTAATATGTAAATCTTTATAAATCATTATACCCTGTTGGTGGGATAGTCCACTATAAACAACTTGACTATTTAAAATTATCGAATGTTGGTTTGGAGAGACCGGGATTAGATATTAATTGTTATCCGAAAACAACTTCGAACCAACGTAAACGTCCGAATCGAAAATAGTAAGTCAAATGTCCAAGATGAAGACTTTAAAGTGCAAGGGCTGTTTACTACTAACCGTAAGGGTGATTCCAAAATGGGTGTAGTGGAAATAGTGCCTTCGGTTCATTCATCTCCTTAATGACTTGTATGGATGATTGCTGCCATTGTGTCAACATATGGAAGGCAATGTTAGCATTCCAATTGGCAATGCTATAATAAAGGTAAATGTTGCCTCAAGCCTTATTAACCGGGAATGACTAAAACATGCGAGATGTAGCATGGCTAAGTGGGTCGCTCCCATGAGGGTAAGGTCATCCCTATCTAGAGTCCCTACTGTGAACTCATTTATGCTTTGGTACGGTTGCTAATCCCAACCGAGGGGTGATCTTATTCAATACTATCGGTAAAGGGTGGGCCAGTTTTGTGTTGGCAAGGGTCGATAGGTTATACCTCAGTGTTATTTTATCTAGAGATGCACCGTGACGGGCGGTACCCCAGTGGTCCAGTCATTGTATGGAATCCATTTCCCAATAAGTGCCTTCGGTCTTAGTTGGATACCTATAATGCTGGAATTTAATTAATGTAATAATTTTGGCGATGTGAACTATTTATTTGGAAACCCTAGACATTATGATAATATCACTGGGTTTCTATATAAAGGGTTTTGGTTAACGTAAGGTAAGAATCCATCCATGTTTAAGTGCGTCGTGGTCTTACGAGATACCTTTGATTTTCAAAATATATATTTTATATAAAAAGTAAAAATAATAAGTTTTTTGAGTTTTCTTACACCAGACCCTTGTTTGTCCCAGAGTTTTTATTTTCTTTTCCTAAAACACTTGGGTATTCAAATTTTTATGAGTAGCCAAGTGATCCAAGTATCTTACAGAAGCATTTTTAAGGAGTCGGAGCAAGTGCTCTCATCGAAGCTAGTTATTATCTTATTCCGCTATGTATTTTTGAATGATCTAGGTATTTTGTAATGGACCGATAGTTATAACTATCTGGTTGAAGTTCTAATATAATGACTCTAATTTATTACTATGGCAATGACAATGTAATATCCTATGTTATCTATTGTATGTGTTCTGATTCGTGGTGAGATTCTGTAATTGTGTAGTTTCTTCTTATCTTTCTTTTCTTCTACCCTTAATGGCTTGTCTTTCGGTGTAAGAAAGGCGGTTGTTACAAGTAACCCCATGATGTATTGCAAGTCGAGAATTATGGCACTCGGCTAGAACTTCCTATCTAACCCACCAATATTTGGAACACAAATTCTCCCCTGCATTCTTAAGATTCCTTGATTGTCTGCATTGAATCCTATCCATATTCCTGGTAAAATGTTTTCCTCCACTTCCTTAGCTATTCTTGAAATAAATGGGTCCCGAAGCTGGTCCTCTTTAATACGACTTATCAGAGTGGTATGTACTACTAAATGGGCTATAACGACATGCCTCCTACTTAGCGCATCTTCCATTACATTGTCTTTCCCAAGTGTGTATAAGGTATCAAGATTATATGATGCGAAAAATTCTAGCCAATGTTGTTGCCTTGTATTTAAGTGCTTCTGAGTGAAAAGATACTTCAAAGATTTGTAATCTGTGAAGAGATTGAACTTTTCACCTATAGAATAATTCCTCCACATCTTTAATGCGAACATAACGGCTATTAATTCTAAGTCGTGTATTGCATAATTCCTTTCATGCGTCTTTAGTTGTCTACTCGCATAAATGATAACCTTCACATACTACATCAGAACTACACCTACACCTTATCCACAAGCATCGGTATAGACGGTTAAACCTACCCTTCCATTAGCAATGGCTAGGACGGGAGTTCTGGTGTCCAATTGAATTAACATTCTTCATAGTCAACTTTGTTATGTTAGAGGAAATCTTGGAGAAATTCTGGATAAACCTCCTGTTGTATCTGACTAATCCTAAGAAGCTTCGGACATCCGTTGGAGTCTGTGGTTGCTTCCAATCTCGTATAGCTAAAATTTTTCCTATATCTACCGAGATCGCTTCTCCTGATACAATATGCCTAAGGAATCTTACTTCTTTCTCCCAAAAGTGACATTTCGAGAATTTAGCTTTAAGTACATTTCTTCTTAATATTTCCGACACAATCTCCAGATGTCTTTCGTGTTCCTCCTCTGTTTTGGAATAGATAAGAATATAATCAATAAAAACCAACACGAATTTGCTTAGCACGTCTCTGAATCTCTACTCATAAGGTCTATGAAATAACCGGGTGCATTGGTCAAACTAAAAGGCATAACTAACTATTTGTAAAAGCAATCCGGACTTCTAAATGTAGTTAATGGAATGCCATCCTCAGCTATTCTTAGTTTATGGAATCTTATGGCTAAATCCATTTGCGAGAATACCCGGGCACCATGAAGTTAATCAAACAAGTCATATATGTCGATGTAGAGGATACTTGTCTTTAATCGTTTTCTTGTTTAGGTCTCGATAGTCTACACAAAGCCTTAGGGAGCCATTGGACTTTACAACAAAAATCGCCACTACACCCCAACTCGAGTGATTTGGTCTAATTAGTCCTTTCTTTACAACTCAGCCGTTTGGTTTGCCAACTCAATCTTTTCCTTTGGGGCCATCCTTTGAATATGGTGAATAATGGGTCTTGCACCAGGAATTAAGTTAATACGGAACTCAATTCCTGATGTGAGAGCAAACTTTTAACTTCCTCAAAAATGTCCTGGAATTCCATGAAAATTAGTATTCTCTCCAAACCTTTTTGAGATGAGTCAAGTGCATATAAGAAACTATCACTTATTGGACCGAGTTCCTCATAAAATATTTCTGCAAATTTTTCGAAGTTGGTCCGTAAAGATACCATTCTCTTAACGCAATACAGAATAGCTTTATTCTTGGATAACTAGTCCATACCGAGTGAAAATTCAAACCCAATAAAGTCAAGGACAAATAGGTCACATGAACAATGATAGGTAGGGTAAGTGATTTGGATATCCTTGCAAACTGTACAATGATTAGTCACACCGCCTTTGGGATTGGAGACATAAATAACAGTATCTACTATTTTTGTGATATTTTTAATTATCTACTGATCTCTTTGTAATAAAACTATGGGAAGCTCTTGTATTAAATAATACTCTAACTAAATTATTATTGACATATATGTTACCTCCTAGAACTCCTTTGCCTTTTACATCTGCAGAGCTGAGGGTTCATCCTTTATGGAAAAAATTCTAGCCTGCTCTTTTTTCTTCATTAACGAGCACTTTTTTTGGTAATGTCGAGGTTGATGGAAGTTATGGCAGAGACTTTTATGCACTATAGGAGAGATGGCTTCTTGCTGCCGCCTTTGAACCTTGGGATTTCTACAATTTGTGGAAAGATGGCCTTTCTTCATGCAATTATAACAAGTCGCATCCTTAAAACGATTCTCTTGTGATCCTCTCCTGGTCTTTCCTTCCTATGGCTTCTTTCTCTTGTTCTGATTTATTATTATTTCCTTGAGCGAGTACCGAGTTCTTCTTGTTTGAGTCTACATATCGGAAGACCATATCCAATAGGTCCATAAAGGTTCCTTTTACGTGAATAGTCATCCTATCTTGATATTGTTCCTTCATTCCTACAATAAACATTTCGTTCTTTTTGAGGGGCGTGTCTATCAAACCAGGCCGAAGTGAGATAGGTCTTTGAACTTGTGGGAATATTCCTCCACAAATAGTTCTTTTGGTTTCAAGTCCATGAAATTCCTATAGAAATAGGATCTTCCAACCGCTAGCATGTATTGCTCTTAAATGCATCCTTAAACCTTTCCCACGAGAAATTGTCCTCTGAGTCATTCAGAGTTATGGACTCCCACCAAGCTAGTGCCCCTTCTGGTAACTTCCAAGAAGCTAAGAACCTTTTTTGCTCATCCCCATTATTCAATCAGTTTAAAGATCCTTTCACATGATCGAAGCCAAGCCAATACTTTAATAATGGACTCGATTACTATAGCATTTGATCGATCGTTGGCGGCCGTGGTATTGCTACCTCCCTTTCCTTGTCCTCTTCTATTAATCATCTCCTACGATCTACATATAATAAGAAAACATCTTTAGAATTACAGATGAGATTATCTTAGAAAATGGGCATAAAATTTGAATATACTTATTCGAATAAAAATTTCAAATATGCGCTCTCTCTAACTAAGCTTATTCTGGAGCATTACTAACCCTTTCTCTAATGAGTTGAGCCCATCAAGGCTTAGATATTAGTTCAACTATAAGCTTTGATACCAACTGTGATGACCCACCATTTGGACCCTCATAAATCGACACTATTACATCCTCGGTACTTACGTGCCACAAAACTAAGTGCCGAAAGGACAGATATTAAAGGGTAAAATAAAAATAAAGAAGGTACAGAATCTTACACAAATGGAATAACATATATTATTTTAATACATATGACATTTACACTTGGAAATTTTATGTGCATCTATCTGAGTCTATCTTATAAATCAGCCTGGACAGTTATAAATCTCTGTCCTTATAAATATTGAATATAATTAGTAAACTAATGCAGCGGAAATGGAAATGGAGAACTATCTACGTGAACATCTTCAGCTCCAGACTTCAAACTCCATCACAATGCTCCAATTTAAACATGAATACTTGGCTGCCCAAAAAAATAAGGCACTGAGAGTTTAAGGGAAAATACAATAAACTCCGGGCCAATCACGGGACTGGTGTGAGAAACATAGAAATACGAGTATGGGAGAACAAAAGGTATCTCATAAGACCACGCTGCACATAAATATGAAACGGGTTTTTACCTTATGATAACCAAAACATTTGCTAAGAAAAATCAGAGATATTATTTTTAATGACATTATTTGAAAATCCTTTCAAATAACATATTAATCATAGCTGGACTTGTTACATTTGTTAAATTCGACAGCATAATAGATTTACAACTAAAACCATAAAGGCTCGTACTGGAGAATGGATTCCATACAATGACAAGGTAATGGATTACCTTCCGATAGTACATCTCTAGAAAAATGCATAAAGGCACCAACAGATAGTACTCTACCAACATAGAATCGGCCTACTTGTACCGTAGATAGTATCGAATATGACATCACCTTGCTCGTTACCGACTTTTACCGGGATCCCAAAGCATACACAACATACTCGACATATAGAGGGTATTCTAGAAAGGTGATGATCATATCCTAATTGGTGCAGCCCATATAGCCCTGCCACATCTACCCTGTTTTTGTCATTCCCGGGTGTGAGGCTTAAGGTCACGTTTTACCATACATAGAATCACCAAATCCTACTTAGAATGCCACATTGCCATTTCCATCACACTATTGATTTCCACAAATGTATAACCTCTGAGCTCATATGCCTCAGAGAAGGTTAATAAGTGGAAGAGAGGTTACTTCCTATGCTTCCAAAGAGATGTACGTTTGTAGAGATCAATGTATGTGTATTTTAGAAATGCAATGTTAGACATTCATTCATATGAGTTTTCTAAAAATAGGACAACCAAAGGCACTCTCCAACTACATCTTATTTTAGGAATCACCATTAGGATTAGTAGCGAGAAGTCCTTGCATCGAAGAATTTCAAAATTAAGTACTACTGCCACCATATGTATATAATATGGAAATCGAAGGGCTAGTGGAAAATATCCTTTCGTTATGAAGGTCTCCTTCTTCAAAATCATTGCCTTTATCATGTTTTCACTTTTGAACATACATTGGTTTGAAGTGGTGTTCAGATAGGAATCACCCAAATTCGATCCCAGTCTCTCCAAACCAATTATAGATAAAAAAACTTTTAGAGATGTATCATTGCTTTTCGAGTATATATGAGATTATTGAACCTCTCTTTAACTTTGGAAAACACCAAATCACTTCTCATAAATCATGTTGGAAAACATTACTGAGTAAAAAGGATTCATAGAAATTATATTAATTTTCGTATTCAATAAGTACTTTTAATCGAATAACAATGAGATCACCTTTTAAATTCACACGAATAGTATGAGTATCCTCCTCAGAATTTAACACCAAGTATAAGATGATTATTTCTATATAACCCAAGTTAAAAATTAGTTATGGAAATTAAATCTTTTATACTTGTCTCATTTTCGACATTTCAACCTTATCTATTCTTTGCCTAGGAATTGGCCAGGTGAGTAAGGGTAGTGGTTGCTCCTGAACATCTCCTTAGCTTAAGCACCCAACATCTGAATCTCATGAATAGAAGAATAGGGTCTACTCATCAACTTTTGGAGTCTAGATTTAATCATTTGTTTATAAAAGCTTTTCTTTTAATCATTTATTTAAACTTTTCTTAAAATAATTAGAAAACTTCCAAATTATCTTTAAAACACTTATTTTTTTATTTGAAAATGTTTATAAAAGATTTGGGAAAGAATAGCTAAGTTAAAGCTGTAATTTGTATAAGTTATTAAAACTGCTACGAAAGGTACTGCAAATAGTGTTTTCAAAGTTTATTTGATCAAAACAACTTTTCTATCATTTGAAAGTCCATTATTAAAACTCAAATCCATTTTAAAACATTTTAGTATATTTATAGAATTCATTTGATATTTTTAAAGATTTAAAAATATCATTTCAAAGAAATTTCCTTTTTGAATTCCGAACTGCCAAACCGAGACTATTTTGAAAATTGGTTTTGCTCGTATTTCAACTTCTACTAAAAGAAACATCGATCATTTTCTTTTGTTTGAAAACTATGACTATAAGAGTTCAGAAAAATTCTTATTCCAAAGAATTCCAACTCCGCTTCCATCATATAAATGTATTTAAACTATTATAGTGCAAAATCGTGACCTTCCATTACGCAACGGGCCTATTTTTGACACCAATTTCAATTCTTTTCGAAACTTCACCAAATTTAGTTTTAGTGATTATAACCAAATTTAAAGAGGTTTAATCATCTCATAAAAATTTATAATTCATTTTGAAAAGTGATTTCCATTGTGTAATTTCAACTTGTATTAAACCTAAATTGTTTACACATCAAAACAACCATATTTTTCACAGCCAAAACATGATGATCAAAACATAACAACCAATCATTTCAAGCAATTCGTAAAATTATCCATATCATAATATAAGTAGACTTTTCTCACATTGAATTCGATCATTCTAACTTTAAAACGACTATAGCTTCGCTATCTCAAAATTGAAGCTCACTAAGTTTGCACTAATGCTTCCTTGGGGGCTCGACCTTAGCTTGCAAAGGGCTGAAAGGCTCGACCGTGGATGGTGGGGTGTGTGGCCATGGGTTTGCAAGGCGGAAAGGAGGAGTTTGGCTTTTGTTTTGAGGTGTTTGATAATATATGTACTATATAAATTTTAATTTCCTTTTGCAATAAATTTTCCATTATTTTCTTCAAGTAAGAGGCTATTAAAGTGGAGAGAACAAGGTGAATAAAACTAAGGAAAATGAAGAGGAAAATGTGAATGGAAATGAAGATGGATGGTGGGTATTTATAGGAAAATGGAACTAATAAAATATCATGATATTAAAGTGAAAACATTTCACCATTTCATCACCACCACACCCTCCTCCTCCATCACCATTTCGGTCAAAGTACCCCCCCCCCTCATGTGGCTACTCCATGTGCATGTACTTATGTGTAAAAGGTTGACTTTGGTTGTAACAACCCTGTATTTTGTGATTATTTTAATTATTTATTTTGGTTATTTTAATTGATTTCCTGATTTAAAAACTTTATTTTATTTATTAAAATGAATAAATTTTGTTATTTTAAATATAAATTTTGTTTTTGATGTGAATTAGAATTCCATACATGACTAAAAAGGATATTTTCCAGAAAAGTGAATTTTGGTCAATATGGTCAAACTTTGACTTTTAATTTAGAAATTTTAAAGTTTGAAAATTTGAATTTTATCTTTTATTATGAAAGTAAATAAAATTTTAAGAATAATGCTTTTCGTTTCGTTAAAATCTGATTTATAATGTGAAAGTTATACCCTTTTAAATATTGTGTGTAATTTGTTGTATTTAACAAAATTATTTATTTTAAATTATAAAAAAATAATATTTTTATTTGGTCATGTAATATTATAATTTATATTTATATGGGTAAAATAACATGTTATGTATATTCTTTGGTTTTAAAACATTTTAAAGATATAATTGGCATTTTCCAGTGTTAGCTGTATTTTGTTTAAAATTCTAATTTCCAGTTTCAATTAATTAAAGTAATTCTTTATTTGTTTTTCTATTTTTTTCTTAAAATCTTATTTTATTCTCATTCCCACTTTATTTTGTTCCTCATTTATTTTATTTATTTGACCTTTTATTTGTTTAAAGTGAAATAGAAATTTTATAAGGCTAGTGATATTTATTTGTAATTTTCATGTCTTATTTCCAATTTTTAAACATTTTTCTTTAGTTTTTTTCTATTTTTTCTAAATTAAATTATTTATTTCATTTTGAAAATACTTTAGAAATTATTTTATTTCAAAAATTTTCTTTAGAATATTTTTAAAATGAAGTAGATAATTTTCCAAAGACAATCGTGATTTATTTGTAATTTCTGGACCCTGTTTTCAATTTTTAAGCAATTTCTTATATTCTTTTTCCATTTTATTTAAAATTAATTAATTATTTTTATTTTCTATTACTTTGTTTCGGTTTTAAAGTCAATTTACTGATTTTATTTTTGTTTTATTTGAATTTAAAGAAAAATAAATATGAAGAGTTTTAAAAGCTTATTTACCTTAAGTCCTTTCATCTCCTTTGTCCTTTCATTTGCCATAACTCCTCAATTACTATCTTGGCTGTGCATTTTTGGTTTGTAGCCATGATTTTTCAGCCTCCATTCACCCAAAAACATTTTACCTTCTCATTCATTCATGGCTTCAAGAAAATCTATGGGTAATGGCTACTTTTTTTACACTTTTCTTCTCATTTTTCATGTATTTTGCCTTGTTTTCTTTGCTTCTTTGAATGGCCTCCACTCCATATCCACGGCCACCACCCCCTACATCTCTTCCCTGCCATCACCACCAGCTACTCCTCTAGTCTTGACCAAGGCCGAGCCACCATGATGCCAAAACTCCACAAAAATTGCAACACAAGCCATAAAAACATGTTGTTTGACCACTATTTGTTCACCACTTCATTTTCCACCACCACCACCACCTTAGGCCGCCTCCACCACCTCTGGCCAGACCACCACACACCTTTCCTTCCACTGACCTGATCCATACCTCTCTGACCTGACCACACAAGCCCATGGCCAAGCCATTTTTGTGAACAAAACCCACCAATTTTGCCTTAAACTCTTCATATTCCTTTGTATAAACTTTCTCCTCATATTCTACTACCTAGGCCATGCATACACATGACCAAACCTGAGCCAAACTTGTTCAAACCAGAGCCAAAAACATCCCTAGGCCATGACAAAAGAATAGAGAAAGCAAGGCAAAAGATTTGGCATTCGTATCTCTTTTTATTTAAAAGTTATGTCATTTCTAGTGTATTGAAATTTATGGTTTGCTTTGATTTTTGTTTGGGTTGTAACACAAGATCTATATCATTGGATTTGCTCTCCACACTCAAATTGTATTAGAGTTGTCGTGCCTTCATAATCTTTGTGTTGTGAGCTTTGTTGGCAAATCTCCAGCTTAACAGGTGAGTTATTCTCACCAGACAATATGTACATATATAACTAGTGAATTGACCCCTTTTGAATCTGTAAAATGCATTATCATGTTACACTTGCTATGTTATGATTTATGATGTTCACTAATGCTTAAACACCTATTATATTATATGTTACTGTTATATTATGCTGTTCTATTATTTTTATCAGTTTATCACACTGCAAGTTCCCTTTAGATTAGAATCACTATGGGTTGAAATGATACATACCCGAACGGACTTTAGAATAGGAGAAAATCATTATGGGCTGAAATGATAGGCCTGAATGATTTTCAATTATTTTTCATTTCCTTGGGATTGCGGGTTTGAAATGATCAAACCCGGGTTTTCTTTGTAAATTACGGGTTGAAATGATATATTACCCGTATCACTTTACTTAGACTAGAAATGAAAAACAGACCCGTTGTTAAAATATGTTTTTATAAAAATCTTAAAAATATTTTTGAAATGTAAATATTATAATATTTGATTTAAACTAAATAAAAAAATGATTTATGTAAGCATTATTGATTTTTTGAAAATTTATAAGTGAAATAAATTATTGGTAAAACTAGAAAATTTGAAATGTAAGTTATTTTGGGAAATTTTAATTGGGTGATAATTGGAATTTAAATTAAATATGAAATGTGATAACTTCATGATAATTTGGATTAAAGTGAATTTAAATGATTTTTATATTATATTAATGATTTTGAATAAAGTTAAAATTTGAAATGAATGAATATTTAAGTTGAAATTTTGAAATATAACTAAAATTGGAAATTTGTGAATTTAGCTTAAGAGTGAACTTTAAGTTAAGTAAATAAAAATGGAATTAAGTTATTTTGAAATTTTAAAATTAAGTGTTAAGTTAATTTAATTTAATGAATTTATAATTTAAAATTGGAATTTAATAAGTGAATTATTATTAAATTTTGATTTTTGAATGGAGTTTTAACTTTATAAAATCATGAATATAAGGGTATTTGAATAATTGTTTTAAAAGTGAAATTATATGATTTTATAAGTAAAAAAAATGATTTATATAAAAATATAATTGTTTGTGAAATTATACTGAATATTTGAAGTTAGTTAACTGCATTTCTGAAACGCTATTAAATTCTAATGTAAATGATAATACAACATTTGTAAATGCTGTAGTTGATAATAATGAACAAAATGGCTAAATTTAATTAAAGGCTATTATAGCATTTTTGTAAATGTTATAATGGTTGAATTTAACTAAGTTTATTTGAAACTAATGTAACCATATACAGAATTTTAAATGCTGTCTTTTGTTAAATTGAACTATTTTAAATGTGACTTTCCGTAGCATTTTCTAAATGCTGCGAAAGTTGAAATTTCATTGTTTTAATTAATTTAAGTGAACGAATGAACTTTGAAAAGTTAAATTTTTGGAAATTTAAAATTTTAATTATTAAATATACTAACTTCATTTTTATGATTTAAAATGAAGTAATTTGTTTCGAAATATAAATTATTTTGAAATATGATATTTTGATATTTTGAAATGGATTTTATAAGGATATTGAATTTTGAAATGATATTTGATTTCGAAGTATAAAATACCATTTTGAAATTTTAACCACGGGATGTATTTAATTTATAGTTTAACTAATCCTTAAAGGATGGGCGATCCCAAGCATCCTTTGAGTTATTGTGCATTTCTACTACAGTTCACTTGAGTTGGTTTACATTATATAAGTATATATTGTCCTGACTCGAGTGTTTTGTGTTTTACTTTACGCTCGGGTCAGCCTGAGTATTTACAGCTTAGCTTTGGATTTCTTTCTGGAGCTAGGAATCGCTGGAGATTCTGCTTGTCTAGTTATCTGTTCCTTTCAGTTCAGTTGTTCTATTTCAGTTCTGGTATTCATAAACTTCTATTTATTTGAGATGTCTATTGTATATGTTCTCAAGCAGATATTATGTATTATGTTTTGAGAGTTTGTTATAGTAGCTTCATGAACTACTATGGTTTTTTTATATTCCGCTGCGAGTTATTCTGATATGTTCTGTGTCTGTGATTCTGTGTATTTGATTTCATTTGCTCCAAATTTATTTACAATCTGTTATTTTGAATTATTCAAGCCAGACATGTGTGGATTATTGTCGATTTGAATGGTCCAAAATAGCGGGACGTTACAGTTGGTATCAGAGCTTTGGTTTTAGGCAAACCTTAGCCTGCGGAGCAAAAACTCATTAGAGATAGGGTAGAAGTACCCTAGAATAAGTGAAATCAATCTCAGAATCATTTCTTTGTGAGAGAACATATTTTCGAAGTATAAAATGATTTTCAAATGATTTTTAAAGAATTTTCAAAGATTATTTTGATATAAATTTCCTTGCTTTAAAAGTAAAATATTTCTTAATCTTCATTCCTTTCGTATCCACCTTGTTAGTAATTTCTTTGATTAGGATCCTCTAAAATTTTGAACTTCTCTCTTGATTGATCTAGATCCTTTGTTGATAGGAATCTATTTTGGGTATGGCAAAATCAGTAGTTTGTTAGGATGCTTTGAGTAAACTCTGTTGTATCTTTTGCTTAGCTAAAGTTGTCCAACTAAAGATATTTAAGCTTCTGTTTTCGTATGTTATGAATTCGAGTCTTTCCAAATTTTGAATGGGAATTTTTCTGTATCGATATAGGTTATATTTCTCTAATCTTCGTTTGGATTCTTATCGAATAAGATTCCTTTGAATTTTGGAATGCTCACTTGTTCTGAAATCCATTCCTATCTCCCCTAATTGTATTCTTTTGATTTTGGAGCATTGCATCACTCCACTTTGTATGACCTTTATAGGGTGGCGATTCCGCCAATCTTTGAATGATTATAATTGGCATTGATTCACCGGAGATTTCTGTATCCTCGGTTTACGATGTTTTCTATCTTCTGCTATATTTAGATTCTATCTCTGGCAATTGAAGGTCGATTTTCCTTAGATTTTCGCATCGATTATATTCCTGAAATCACGGTTGACCGGTTAAGGTCGCCCGCGATTCATATAGGCTTATCCATCTTGTATTTGGTAATTTAATTATCTTATCTTCGTTTGAGCCTATCTTTGAATTAGAATTCTATTTGATTAGAGTCCTTCTAAATTTGAATCTCTGTTTTGCTTTGAAATCCATCCTTGAATCGTCCATTGGAAAGTTTGTGGTTGATTGTCTTTTAAAAATTTTGTATTCATCGTAGTTTTATTTTGATAAGGATGACCATATTTTTATATAAAGATGAAATGTTTTTGATAAGGATTATATACCTTTTAAAAAAAATGAGAATTTGAAGTTTTGAAAGGATTTGAAATTGTGAAAATTTTATAAGAAATGGTTTCATATAAATTGATTTATAACTGAAGGTTTTGAATCTGAATTTAAGTGATTGAACTCCGGCATTTTGGAACTGGTTTTAAGATTTTGAAATAATAAATAATATGATTGAAATTATTTTTCCGAATAAGTAATGTTTCAATGATTTTAATGGGTTTTAATGATTTTGAAGGAATTTCAAAGAAGTTTTCAAAGTAAATGGAAGTCCAGAACTCACTTGTGTCGCTGGAAAATAATTTCGGTGATGAGTGCACGCATCATTGACATTGATTTTCGAGTTTCTGAGTGAGGGAGAGGCCACTTCGGTAGCTTTGCTATGCGATTGATTTGTGAAACCAATTTAGATTTCAAATTCCGAAGTGTGATGTGATATTCGAAAGATATATGTATATATATTTGTAAAATTTGAAATGAGCCGGTGTTCAGTCCTTGAGTTTTGGATTTGATTTGATATAACCCTATTTTTGGAATGGATTTACTGATTTAATTGTGATTTCCAACTCTTGGATTGAAATATGATTTCTTCAACTATTTTAAAGGTTCGAGCACTTCCAAATCAAGGTTAACTTTTCAAAGCTAAGAAATTTTGAAAAGAAATTTGATAAAGTATATAAGTTTGTTTTGAATGTTTAAGTATGAAGTAATATGATTTAAATAAGTTGAAAATGTTTGGTTAAGTAAATGAATAAAGCAATTTTAAAATTTTCTAATATGAAATTTAGATTTGAAATGTTTTGAAAAGAATTTGGTCTTCAAAATATTTTGAATAAAATTTAGTTTAAATGTTTTAACTTAGTAACATCTTTATGAAACTATATATTTAACAAGTTGAAATAAATATATAAGTTGTACGTATGCTGTTTTATTCGCATAATTAATTTGATCCAAGTTTGTGTACACAAGTTCGAGGTGGATTACACCATTTCGTGTTAGGATTTTTCATTCGATTCTTGATGGAGAATATTTGATATGGATTTTGGGCTTGATTCCAGAATTCTCTATCATAGTATATGGCTATGCAAGGAGACTGATGGCTTCTAGTCGAGAAACCATATCGAAGTCCGCATTAGGGAAATCGAATGGACAATACTAGTTCGAAAGCGAACTTGTGTGATTGAGCGAGCGATCAAATGTGATTTTGCGAAATGATGACGTGTGTACATCTTATATTCTAATATCAGTGATATATTTTGACGCTGAAATTGAAAGCTGTCGAGTTAGAATATCTTTGCTTACTTTTCCAATTTAAATTACAAAGATATATAACCCATAAAAGCAAAGATATTCAAATCCCATATGGCTCTTCATACAGCGAAATTTATTTTGGAAAATTTGATCCTTATATAAGACGGACCTTACGTAAGTATAAGATGATTTTGAAAACATTTGATTTTGGAAATGAATTGGTTGACTTAAATTATATTGATTTGGAAATTTGGATTTATTTTTCAAAAATCTATTATTTTGGAAACTTTGAAACTAAAGATATTTAATTTGAGAAGAAAATAATTTGGTGAAATTGTATATGATTTTGAAATTGAACTGATATTGAAACAAATTTAAATTTGAGAACCTTATGTTACTAAACACTTGATTTGGGAGTTGTCGAACTTATATAAAATTGATTTGTATGAGTATGAAATTGATTCGAAAACTATAGATTTGAAAAGGTACTCAATTTGAAAGTGAAATCTTATATAATTGAAGTCTATATAAGTATGATTTGATATACTATTGATTTTGGAAAGTATTTGATTTGAAAATTAATTCTTATATATAATGGATTTTATATAAGTACGATATTTGAAAGTGATTTGAAAAGGTACTATATGATACATATTTTCGAAGTAAAGATATGGAAAGTGCCTTCTGCTTGATATCCGATTTGTGGCCACATCTTGGATTCATTCTATCGATATTATTCTCTCTGATTTTTGGTTTTCCGGATATGATACTCGAGTGTCCTTCGAATTCCATGGCGTTACCCATGGTCTTACGATCGTGACTGCATAGCGCAACTGCCTGGCTGAGTCTTGCCTAGGGGTACGGATTGTTTCCTGGGGGATCCAGGCGTAACCATTGTGTATCCTGCAATCTATGTAGGTCGCGAATAGTAGCGCAAATGCTTGGCTGAGTCTTGCCTGGGGGTACGGATTGTTTCCTGGGGGATCCAGGCGTAACCATTGTGTATCCTGCATTCTACTAGTCATCATGGCGTAACTCGCAGGGCTGAGAAAGCTTACGGATATGGATTGTTTCCTGGGGGATCCAGGCGTAACCATTGTGTATCTGCGAACCATGGTTAGACAAAGGTTTTGTTTGTTTTTGTTTGGATTGTACTTTCCATATCCGTTTTTAAAAGTTTTTCCAGTATTTTCACTAGGTGTTGAAACAAGTCTACTAAGTACCTGGAGAATTCTAGTTTTGCGCCTGATCAACGCACTACCAGAGTCTACAGGAACAAGGATAAACTTGTTAAGACATCGAGTTATAAAAGTATTTTGATAAAATATTATATAAATGATACTTTGATTAGTTATTTCCATTTTAAACGATTTTAAAGTGTTTTAAATATTTTACCTCTTCAACCAACAATTTTAAATTAATGGCTCATCCTTGTCTTTCGTCCTATTTTCCCTTCTAGCTATTCCTATTCTCCACCTTATTAAACTTACCCATAACAATAGTTATCAGGTATAATTTTAATCTTCTTGTCATCTTGTCTTAATCCAATTCCATTTTATCTTTTCTGTGTTTTCCGTACCTCATTCCTTTTCGAGGACGAAAAGATTTGAGTGGGGGAGAGTGTAACAACCCTGTATTTTGTGATTATTTTAATTATTTATTTTGGTTATTTTAATTGATTTCCTGATTTAAAAACTTTATTTTATTTATTAAAATGAATAAATTTTGTTATTTTAAATATAAATTTTGTTTTTGATGTGAATTAGAATTCCATACATGACTAAAAAGGATATTTTCCAGAAAAGTGAATTTTGGTCAATATGGTCAAACTTTGACTTTTAATTTAGAAATTTTAAAGTTTGAAAATTTGAATTTTATCTTTTATTATGAAAGTAAATAAAATTTTAAGAATAATGCTTTTCGTTTCGTTAAAATCTGATTTATAATGTGAAAGTTATACCCTTTTAAATATTGTGTGTAATTTGTTGTATTTAACAAAATTATTTATTTTAAATTATAAAAAAATAATATTTTTATTTGGTCATGTAATATTATAATTTATATTTATATGGGTAAAATAACATGTTATGTATATTCTTTGGTTTTAAAACATTTTAAAGATATAATTGGCATTTTCCAGTGTTAGCTGTATTTTGTTTAAAATTCTAATTTCCAGTTTCAATTAATTAAAGTAATTCTTTATTTGTTTTTCTATTTTTTTCTTAAAATCTTATTTTATTCTCATTCCCACTTTATTTTGTTCCTCATTTATTTTATTTATTTGACCTTTTATTTGTTTAAAGTGAAATAGAAATTTTATAAGGCTAGTGATATTTATTTGTAATTTTCATGTCTTATTTCCAATTTTTAAACATTTTTCTTTAGTTTTTTTCTATTTTTTCTAAATTAAATTATTTATTTCATTTTGAAAATACTTTAGAAATTATTTTATTTCAAAAATTTTCTTTAGAATATTTTTAAAATGAAGTAGATAATTTTCCAAAGACAATCGTGATTTATTTGTAATTTCTGGACCCTGTTTTCAATTTTTAAGCAATTTCTTATATTCTTTTTCCATTTTATTTAAAATTAATTAATTATTTTTATTTTCTATTACTTTGTTTCGGTTTTAAAGTCAATTTACTGATTTTATTTTTGTTTTATTTGAATTTAAAGAAAAATAAATATGAAGAGTTTTAAAAGCTTATTTACCTTAAGTCCTTTCATCTCCTTTGTCCTTTCATTTGCCATAACTCCTCAATTACTATCTTGGCTGTGCATTTTTGGTTTGTAGCCATGATTTTTCAGCCTCCATTCACCCAAAAACATTTTACCTTCTCATTCATTCATGGCTTCAAGAAAATCTATGGGTAATGGCTACTTTTTTTACACTTTTCTTCTCATTTTTCATGTATTTTGCCTTGTTTTCTTTGCTTCTTTGAATGGCCTCCACTCCATATCCACGGCCACCACCCCCTACATCTCTTCCCTGCCATCACCACCAGCTACTCCTCTAGTCTTGACCAAGGCCGAGCCACCATGATGCCAAAACTCCACAAAAATTGCAACACAAGCCATAAAAACATGTTGTTTGACCACTATTTGTTCACCACTTCATTTTCCACCACCACCACCACCTTAGGCCGCCTCCACCACCTCTGGCCAGACCACCACACACCTTTCCTTCCACTGACCTGATCCATACCTCTCTGACCTGACCACACAAGCCCATGGCCAAGCCATTTTTGTGAACAAAACCCACCAATTTTGCCTTAAACTCTTCATATTCCTTTGTATAAACTTTCTCCTCATATTCTACTACCTAGGCCATGCATACACATGACCAAACCTGAGCCAAACTTGTTCAAACCAGAGCCAAAAACATCCCTAGGCCATGACAAAAGAATAGAGAAAGCAAGGCAAAAGATTTGGCATTCGTATCTCTTTTTATTTAAAAGTTATGTCATTTCTAGTGTATTGAAATTTATGGTTTGCTTTGATTTTTGTTTGGGTTGTAACACAAGATCTATATCATTGGATTTGCTCTCCACACTCAAATTGTATTAGAGTTGTCGTGCCTTCATAATCTTTGTGTTGTGAGCTTTGTTGGCAAATCTCCAGCTTAACAGGTGAGTTATTCTCACCAGACAATATGTACATATATAACTAGTGAATTGACCCCTTTTGAATCTGTAAAATGCATTATCATGTTACACTTGCTATGTTATGATTTATGATGTTCACTAATGCTTAAACACCTATTATATTATATGTTACTGTTATATTATGCTGTTCTATTATTTTTATCAGTTTATCACACTGCAAGTTCCCTTTAGATTAGAATCACTATGGGTTGAAATGATACATACCCGAACGGACTTTAGAATAGGAGAAAATCATTATGGGCTGAAATGATAGGCCTGAATGATTTTCAATTATTTTTCATTTCCTTGGGATTGCGGGTTTGAAATGATCAAACCTGGGTTTTCTTTGTAAATTACGGGTTGAAATGATATATTACCCGTATCACTTTACTTAGACTAGAAATGAAAAACAGACCCGTTGTTAAAATATGTTTTTATAAAAATCTTAAAAATATTTTTGAAATGTAAATATTATAATATTTGATTTAAACTAAATAAAAAAATGATTTATGTAAGCATTATTGATTTTTTGAAAATTTATAAGTGAAATAAATTATTGGTAAAACTAGAAAATTTGAAATGTAAGTTATTTTGGGAAATTTTAATTGGGTGATAATTGGAATTTAAATTAAATATGAAATGTGATAACTTCATGATAATTTGGATTAAAGTGAATTTAAATGATTTTTATATTATATTAATGATTTTGAATAAAGTTAAAATTTGAAATGAATGAATATTTAAGTTGAAATTTTGAAATATAACTAAAATTGGAAATTTGTGAATTTAGCTTAAGAGTGAACTTTAAGTTAAGTAAATAAAAATGGAATTAAGTTATTTTGAAATTTTAAAATTAAGTGTTAAGTTAATTTAATTTAATGAATTTATAATTTAAAATTGGAATTTAATAAGTGAATTATTATTAAATTTTGATTTTTGAATGGAGTTTTAACTTTATAAAATCATGAATATAAGGGTATTTGAATAATTGTTTTAAAAGTGAAATTATATGATTTTATAAGTAAAAAAAATGATTTATATAAAAATATAATTGTTTGTGAAATTATACTGAATATTTGAAGTTAGTTAACTGCATTTCTGAAACGCTATTAAATTCTAATGTAAATGATAATACAACATTTGTAAATGCTGTAGTTGATAATAATGAACAAAATGGCTAAATTTAATTAAAGGCTATTATAGCATTTTTGTAAATGTTATAATGGTTGAATTTAACTAAGTTTATTTGAAACTAATGTAACCATATACAGAATTTTAAATGCTGTCTTTTGTTAAATTGAACTATTTTAAATGTGACTTTCCGTAGCATTTTCTAAATGCTGCGAAAGTTGAAATTTCATTGTTTTAATTAATTTAAGTGAACGAATGAACTTTGAAAAGTTAAATTTTTGGAAATTTAAAATTTTAATTATTAAATATACTAACTTCATTTTTATGATTTAAAATGAAGTAATTTGTTTCGAAATATAAATTATTTTGAAATATGATATTTTGATATTTTGAAATGGATTTTATAAGGATATTGAATTTTGAAATGATATTTGATTTCGAAGTATAAAATACCATTTTGAAATTTTAACCACGGGATGTATTTAATTTATAGTTTAACTAATCCTTAAAGGATGGGCGATCCCAAGCATCCTTTGAGTTATTGTGCATTTCTACTACAGTTCACTTGAGTTGGTTTACATTATATAAGTATATATTGTCCTGACTCGAGTGTTTTGTGTTTTACTTTACACTCGGGTCAGCCTGAGTATTTACAGCTTAGCTTTGGATTTCTTTCTGGAGCTAGGAATCGCTGGAGATTCTGCTTGTCTAGTTATCTGTTCCTTTCAGTTCAGTTGTTCTATTTCAGTTCTGGTATTCATAAACTTCTATTTATTTGAGATGTCTATTGTATATGTTTTCAAGCAGATATTATGTATTATGTTTTGAGAGTTTGTTATAGTAGCTTCATGAACTACTATGGTTTTTTTATATTCCGCTGCGAGTTATTCTGATATGTTCTGTGTCTGTGATTCTGTGTATTTGATTTCATTTGCTCCAAATTTATTTACAATCTGTTATTTTGAATTATTCAAGCCAGACATGTGTGGATTATTGTCGATTTGAATGGTCCAAAATAGCGGGACGTTACATTGGTTTAAAGAAATATTATGATATTTATAAATAATATCATGATATTTTCTTTTATCCTTTATTATTAATTTTGTGTTTGTGTGTGTGTATATATACACACATGTGCATGTATATGTGTTCATGTATATGTACATGCATATGTGCATATGTATGTCACAAACGATCTACAACGTTTCACAACTTCTCTACGTTGAACCGTTATGAATTCTAATTTCGATTTTTGGATATATTTTCACTTCCTAGTCTATATACATATATTTGTAAACAAAATTTGAAAATAATATTTCTATCATTATATAATTATTAAAAGGATTCATTTGATATTGAAATAGTTATTAAATCATTTAAACTCCATTTGAATTCAAAAGTTAATTATTCCAAAATAATGATATCGTTAATGATGTCATAAAGACATTTTATTTTCAAACATAAATAAATTATTTTATTACATATTCTCACTCATATAGATAAATGAGTGCATGTATCCAGTTCCGTACACGATGTCAGAGGGTCTAAGAGCTGCTTATCGATAAAATGATTTCAGTCATTTTATTGATATTTTCCAAAGTATATATTTTAATAAACATTTATTCACAATAAGATTACCAAAATTATTTATTGTTCAAAACACCATCATTAATGTTAAAAATCTTATTTTTGAATATTTTTAAATTTGAACATTATTTTCCAAATTGGTAAATTCACGGGTCGTTACATATACATTCATATTATTTAAGTTTAATTTATTTATAACCTTTTATAATTTAGTTAACTTATATTACATTCTTATATATATTATTAATTAAAAATTATTTAGTTAACATTAACTATTACTAATTAAATCAGACTTAACTATTTAATTTAATTTATTATACATAAAATGTCTAAAAATTTACGCTAGTCGTCTTAAATAATTTAAGATAGCTAATCAACTATAACGTTTATAGCTTGTTTCTGTGTACATATCAATATACATTTTAAATAATTAACTTTTAATTAATTCTATATTATTTCATTAAATTTTTTCTATTGAATATGAATACTATTACACTTATAGCCATACGAGTATATCTTTATATGTATGTGTTATTTTAATTAAAGAAAGAATTTGTTTTATTTAAAGGGAGAAACCTTTCATTTCACTGTCTTTAATTAAATTGATTGATTTATTAAATGTCATTTGTAACGACCTGATATTTTGGACCATTCGCATCCATTATAAGTGTATAGGTAGACACTCATGCCGGAATTGAATTGCTCAAAATACTGCGTTGTTATTTTAAATTTGGCAAAACTGAACATGTAACGACCCGGTATTTTGGACCATTCAAATCGACAATAAATCCACACATGTCTGACTTGAATAATTCAAAATATCAAATTGTTAATTTAAATTTGGCAAAACTCATCATATGCAGTAAATAAATCAATCACAGAATCACAGACACAGAGTAATACAATAATACGCAGCGGAATAGATAAAATAGTAGTTCATGAAGCTACTATATAAACATCAGAGTTAGAAATAAAATACAACAGAATATCTCAAATACAGTGAAGTCTCCAGTGCAACAGATGACTTCTCTGAACAAATCAACTAGAAGAGCTGAAAGCTGAGGCGATAGTTGGATCTCCAAAGGAAGCTCCAAACTCCAAAGGTGAGTCTCAAATGCTGTATCACTCGGTCTGACCCGAGCGTAAAGCAAAACACAAAACACTCGAGTCAGGATTAACATTCTTATACTAATAAATCCAACTCAAGTGAAATATCAATTTGAAATACAAGTAACTTAAAGGATGTTTGGGATAACCATCCTCTAAGGATCTTCAGATCTATCTACAAGGTGGAAATATACATTATAACACCGTGGTCATTTCAATTTAATTTATACTTCAAAACCCCAAATATCATTTCATTTCAAATATAACTATTTTCCAAAAAATAGTGTATGTTCACTAAATAATTTATAAAGTAAAGTAATTATAATTTCCTCAAGTCTCACAAATCGATTTAAATTAACTCATATTCCAAATTCAAATTTATTCAAAGCTCAATTCATCAATTCCATTCAGTTCTAAATATACCATTTAAATTTTCAATATATTTCAAAGCTTTAATATTCAACAATTTCAAAGTTAAATTTAACAGTTTCATATAGCACTTGATTTAACTTTATTATTATTTAATCAGGGAATATTCACTTAATAAATTCAATATCATTTAACTAGCCTTAAATTTCATTTTACCAAGTATTTCTTAACTTTATTTTGAACAAGAAATATTCATTAGATTACTTATAAATCAAACTCTAGTTATAAATCACATCTTAAATTCCAATTTCAATAAGCTTTATATTGGTTTAATTAAATATCATTATTAAATCTATATATATATCATTACCATTTATATATAAAATTCTAAGAATCAACATTTGTTAAAACCATATATTTCTTTCCAAAACCATAGAATTCAATTTCAAAATGTTTATATATATGGACCAACGGTGTCTGTATATATATTTATCATGTGGTTAAGTGATACGGATATTTATCATTTCAATCCGAAATTTAAATATATACAGGTAGATATCATTTCGACCCGAAATCCCAATTTCAATACAAATGAAAATCGCTTGGGTTCATCATTTCAACCCATAACGATTTCCTAATCTAAAGTCCGTTCGGGTATGTATCATTTTAACCCATAGTGATTTCTATACTAACAGGGAACTTGCAGAGTGATAACAGATATGAAAATAATATAACAGGCATATATATCATCAATAACAATATAATATAAACGGCATGATATGGTGTCATATCCCACAGGTGAACAGTTACAGATAATAGCATATATAACAATTTTAAATAACTACCACAGCATATTTCAATTGTCGTTTCAATTGAAATCAAATTTAATAAATAAAAGAATGTTAATCGTGAGTGATTGCTCACCTTTCGAGGCTAAAGATGGACAATGAAGTTGAGTTACGAAATCCAAGCACGAATCTCAAAACAAGGCAAGATTGAACTCGAATCGACGAACGAAGCTGATAAATAGGAATTGACGAAATCAAGTCAAAACTGGATCGATGAAGATTAGTTATAAATGAACTAATATATATGACTGTATATAACTATACATATATGAAATCATATACTAAATTCAAACACATATTAAATTAATTATATATATGTATTTCAAAATCAATATGAAATCCCAACACATACAACTTATATATATATATATAATTGAAAACCAAATTCACATATATATAAAATAGAATATATATAATGATATATTAGTATAAATGTAGTTAACATATAACAAAACCCAAAATATTATATAAATGTAAACATAACGTACAATATAAATATGCACATACCAAACCGTTAATCAACATATATTTATACAATTCAAATATCAACCTTTATTAAGACATGAAATGCATAACATACAGTGCGCACACATAATAAATCAATTAAAAATGAAAATAACTTATAAATATGCTAACCTATAGACTTAAAACTTGCCTATGTAATACTATATATTATAATATTGTAACCATTATAAGATATACCAGATTTATATAAACTATCCTATAAGTTAGATACTTAAATATATGTATATAGGCTGTCATAATAACCTATAACAATAACGTTTAAAAATCAATACAAACAATAAATACCACTTGCAAACTTACATTTATTTAAATACGTATAAACTAATATATATATATATATATACTATATAAATCTGAACTTATAAAATATACATATGTACAACAACGTATTATACAAAATCTTATCCAAATTTTAGATATAAACCGATTATATATATTATAAAGTACAAACCAGGATTACCAAACTCATAATGTGAACAAACAGCTATATATATAACTATTATACAAACTAACTAAAGAATCAAACTATATAAACTGTAAATATATAACAGTATAACATATACAGCAACAAATAACTAACGTATATGGGCCCCATATGCAAACCTACTTTAAGATCAAACATATTATACATGCGACTATGGACCCTATGCAGCCTTACCTTATTTACAAACATATGTAAATATATATGACTAACGTATATATATACTGCACCATATAAATATATAAGATTAATATAGCTTGCAATTATATATAATACTTGAAAAGATTCCAAACCTACACATATACCTAAACCGATTAAGCATGGATAAACGTCACCTATAACTGTATATATAAGCTTTTCAAAATACTAATATAAATGTACATATAACATATTATATAGATATAAACATACAATTACGTTATCAAACACATTATTATATAAATATATATAAATAGGCATATTTAGGATGTTAGCAAAATTGTCATATACTTAAAACCCAAACTGTTATATACATTCATTTTAAAATAGTAACGACTATTATAAACATATACTTTTATAATAAATACACGGTACTATATATTAACAACACATGTCTCTACCAATACCTCATCAGAAAGAAAATGCTCGGCTAGTGACGAACTCGGCAAGATGAGATAAAGGCGGGTGGACGAGGAAAGGCTGCGCTCGATTTGAGGTGACAAGGCTTCACGTGGCTTGTTAGCTGAAGGGGAAGAACAGAGGGAAGCTTGCAGTGGTGGTTGATGAGGTGGAAGCCGATGTTGCGTGATGTTGTTCGGCTGCTGGAGGAAGTAAACAGAGGATTTGGGATGGTGGGCACGGCAAGGAGAAAGGAAAAGAAAGGAAGAGCCACGAAATAGATCTGAGGAAAGGAGAAGGGAAGGCAATCCAGAGGAACAGAAATGAACTTGTAATTATATTTTCCTTGCCGAGATATTTGCAAGTGAACCGAAAAACGTGGGGAGGAAATAAAATAACGTGTGATCAGTTCAAACGTCAGAGAATTTTGAACGAACAAAAATGAATGAAATATTAACGGTCACCTTATGATATAGCTGGAATCAAAAGCAATTAATTTTGATGTTTGCACAGCACGTCATTAGATTGAAAAGGCAAGGATACAAAAAGTCACAAATTTTGGTACCGGTACGACATACAGTTTTATTGTTTTCGTCGCGTACCGGTATTCAAAATACAGAATTGAATATACCACAGAGATCAGCATGACGAGACGATCAAAACGGTACACAGAAATTAGTGGCAGGATCATCCGATCAAAAAGTCGATACGGACCCTGATATACGTTGTTATTTCACCAGAATTAAGATAAACGGAGCAGTAGAATTCCAAATTTGGAAAAACGAATTTCGCAGTCTGATTTAGAATGATTTGAATAAATTTTCTCCTGTTGACATATTTTGGTTTCGGAAAACTTTTAAATTCACTGTTATTAACCGGTTTGATTTGAAATAAAATTTCACAGAAAAATAAACTTCAATATTATCAGATGAAAATTTACCAGTTGCTATATTAAAATAGACGTATTCCAAATAGTAAATTTTTATTTCCAAATTTTATTGTTTAAAATTTTACAGATTTCCAGTTAAATATACTTTTAAAACCATTAAATTTTGCGGGTCGTTACACTCTCCCCCACTCAAAACTTTTCGTCCCCGAAAAGGAAGGAGGTAGGAGAATAGAACAACCAGAAAGAAAAATAGATTGAAAGTTAAGATTAAACAATTAATTTAAAACTATATAAATTTTACTTGAAATATTCATTTGAAAACTTCATTTGCAAATCAATTATTTTTTTATAATTTAATACTTTTTCAAAACTCATTTGTAAAATTTCTTTCTTCCTTTATAAATACCATTTATATGTTTAAATGACACCTTTATAATTATATGAAAACTATTTGAAAACAATTATTTACATTATTACTTATATTTACAAAGAAGCTATTTGAAAACATTAAATCCATAATTTATAAATTTATTAATTTATCTCAAGATACTTTTCAACATTATTAATAAATCAATAATCATTTCTTTAAATATGTTGTATTTAATTAATAACTCAAAATATTTATAACACTAAAATTTCTATTTAACCATATAGTATATAAATAAACAATATTTAAAGGGATATAGTCAACAAGGAGAAGAGGGACTTGGAAAAACAGAATATAGGTGAATAAATAAAGCTGAGCAGATAAGATAGATTCAAAAGATTAGTATCGGGCATGAATAATTTATTCAAACCATTAGGATTTCAATTTCAAATATTAATTCAAAATTTCTTTGTTGGAAATACTTTTATAATAAAATACCTTTATAGTCGAAACAAATTTCCTTTCGAAAATACTTTTATAACTCGATGTTTCAACAAGTTTATCCTTGTTCCCGTAGACTCTGGTAGTGCGTTGATCAGGCGCAAAACTAGAATTCTCCAGGTACTTAGTAGACTTGTTTCAACACCCAGTGAAAATACTGGAAAAACTTTTAAAAACAGATATGGAAAGTACAATCCAATCAAAAAACGAATCAAATCATGGATCGCAGATACACAATGGTTACGCCTGGATCCCCCAGGAAACATCCGTACCTTTTAAGCATTCACTGCCTTGCGAATTTCGCCATGCAACAAAACGGTGGACCGCAGGATACATAAAAATGGTTACGCCTGGATCCCCCAGGAAACATCCATACCCCTTAAGCAATCTCTGCCTTGCGGATTACGCCACTAACACGACCATAGATCGCAGATACACAATGGTTACGCCTGGATCCCCCAGGAAACATCCGTACCTTTTAAGCAATCACTGCCTTACGAATTACGCTATGCAGTCGAGTTCGTAAGACCATGGGTAACGCCATGGAATTCGAAGGACACTCGAGTATCATATCCGGAAAACCAAAATCAGAGAGAATAATATCGATAGAATGAATCCAAGATGTGGCCACAAATCGGATATCAAGCAGAAGGCACTTTCCATATCTTTACTTCGAAAATATGTATCATATAGTACCTTTTCAAATCACTTTCAAATATCGTACTTATATAAAATCCATTATATATAAGATTTAATTTTTAAATCAAATACTTTCCAAAATCAATAGTACATCAAATCATACTTATATAGACTTCAATTATATAAGAATTCACTTTTCAATTTTTGAGTACCCTTTTCAAATCCATAGTTTTCGAATCAATTTCATACTCATACAAATCAATTTTATATAAGTTCGACAACTCCCAAATCAAGTTTTAGTAACATAAGGTTCTCAATTATCAATTTGTTTCAATATCAGTTCCATTTCAAAATCATATACAATTTCACCAAATTATTTCTTCTCAAATTAAATATCTTTAGTTTCAAAGTTTCCAAAATAATATATTTTGAAAATAAATCCAAATTTCCAAATCAATAATTTAAGTCAACCAATTTATTTCCAAATCAAATGTTTTCAAAAGCATCTTATACTTACGTAAGGTCTATCTTATATAAGGGTCAAATTTTTCAAAATAAATTTCGCTGTATGAAGAGCCATATGGGATTGAATATCTTTGCTATTATGGGTTATATATCTTTGTAATTTAAATTGGAGATTTTCTTTTAGTAAGCAAAGATATTCTAACATGACAGCTTTCCATTTCAGCGTCAAAATATATCAATGATATTAGAATATAAGACGTACATACGTCATCATTTCGCAAAATCACATTTGATCGCTCGTTCGATCACACAAGTTCGCTTTCGAACTAGTATTGTCCATTCGACTTCCGTAATGCGGATTTCGATATGGTTTCTCGGCTAGAAGTCATCAGTCTCCTTGCATAGCCATATACTATGATAGAGAATTCTAGAATCAAGCCCAAGATCCATATCAAATATTCGCCATCAAGAATCGAATGAAAAATCCTAACACGAAATGGTGTAATTCACCTCGAACTTGTGTACTCAAACTTGGATCAAATTAATTATGCGAATAAAACAGCATACGTACAACTTTTATATATATTTTTTCAACTAGTTAAATATATAGTTTCCTACAGATGTTATTAAGTTAAAACATTTAAACTAAACTTTATTCAAAATATTTTGAAGACCAAATTCTTCTCAAAACATTTCAAATCTACATTTCATCTTAGAAAAATTTAAAATAGCCTTATTTGTTTATTAACAAAACAGTTTCAGCTTATTTAAATCATATTATTACATATTTTAAACATACATATCAACTTATATGCTTTACTTCAAAGTTCTTAGCTTTTGAAAAGTTAACCTTGATTTGGAAGTGCTCGAACCTTCAAAATAGTCGAAGAAATCATATTTCAACCCAAGAGTTGGAAATCAGCAACAAATCAGTAAATCAATTTTAATAGATAGGGTTATATCAAATCCAAAACTCGAGGACTGAACACCGGCTTACTTCAAATCGTTTCAAATATATATATACATATATCTTTCGAATATCAAATCTTACTTCGGAATTTGAAATCAAAATTGGTTTCGCAAAATCACTCGCATAGCAAAGCTATTGAAGTGGCCTATCCCCCACCTTGAAACTCGAAAATCAATGTCGATGATGCGTGCACTCATCACCGAAATTATTTTCCAGCGACATAAGTGAGTTCTGGACTTCTATTTTCTCAAACTTCTTTTGGAATTTCTTCGAAATCATTCGAAACTCATTAAAATCATTGGAAACATTTCTTATTGGGAAAATACTTTTAAATCATACTATTATTATATATTTCAAAATCTAAAAAAACCAATTTCAAAATACCGGAGTTCAATTCTCGAATTTCAAATTTAAAATCCTTCAGTTATAAATCATTTTTTTTTAGATAAATCAAATTTCTTAAAAAAAAAAAAAAATCAAAATTGCAAATCCTTCCTAAACCTCAAATTCTCATTTTTTAAAAAGGGTATATAATCTTTATCGAAAACATTTTACTTTTTTATATAGAATATAATCATACTTATAAAATAATAATTTCGATATATAAAACACTTTCTAAAATACAAACAAACCCGATTTTCAAAGGATGATTCCAGAATGAATCTCGGAACGAGATAAAGGTCGAAGTCAAATTCAAAAGGGATCCTACTTAATGAGAATCCTAACCAAGATTTCGAGGTATATTAACCTATATCAATTCAAGGGAATTTATTCCATTAGTGAAAGAAGAAAAAAAAACAAATTCTCATCAAACGAAATGGTAAAGCATCATTATAAATCTTAAGTTCGACACATCGACTTTTACTAGGTAAAGGATATAATAGAGTTTACTTAATACAACTTAACTTATACCACTGATACAAAGAGATTTCACTGATCCAAACTTCTACAAGAATAATGCATCGGTATTAATCCTACCGGGTGGTGCTTCAACGGGTCCAGTACACTCCACATCAAGGTGCCCCCAACTATGACATTTCTTGCATGAGTACACTATTCTCCCATCTTCCCTAGTGAACTTTGGGAAGGCAGCAGCTCGAGCAGGACGTAACACAGCTTGCCTTCCGCGCTGTCTCTCAGAACAATCTCTGGCTATATGTCCAGTCTGTCTACAGTGGTAGCAAATGGTTGACTGGTCGGTAGATGCCGTGAGTGCCGATTTCACTTTCTTCACTTCCAGGCAACGGCTTGGGAAGTGTCCCTTCTTACGACACTTAAAACAGAAAATCTCGGATCGAAAGCGCTTGCCCTCCTTCTTTTTCCCTTTCCATCTCTTTCCGCACATGGCTGCATAATGCCCCTTTTCCTGACACCGATAACAAATGACATGGTCATAAGGACCCGGTTCTGCCCTTTCTCTCCACAGCCTCTCTTGTTCCTCAATTGCTTCCTCCCGTTCCTTACGAGCCAGTGCTCTTCGTGCCCGACGGGCTGCTTTCTGCTCTTCAGATTTTGCCATTTACCAAAATATTTTCCTATCATTCAATGAGTCCAAAATCAACAAGATAGAAGTTCAAAAATTTTCGGGGGAATTTAAATCAAAGGAAGTTTCAAAATAAAAAGGAAAGGACTCGCACAAAGATGAGATAATTAATATTCAAAAAGAAGATGGATATACTCATATAAGAATATAAATAGGGAGAGGCCAAGACGAATTTCAGAACAAAGATAGCAATTCAAATTATAGGAACTCTAATCAACAAGAATTCTGATTCGAAGATAGGCTCGAACGAAAGTGATTCGGTAAATAAATTTACTATATATGCTAAGTTTTGCCTAGAACCTGGCTCTGATACCAACTGTAACGACCCGGTATTTTGGACCATTCAAATCGACAATAAATCCACACATGTCTGACTTGAATAATTCAAAATATCAGATTGTTAATTTAAATTTGGCAAAACTCATCATATGCAGTAAATAAATCAATCACAGAATCACAGACACAGAGTAATACAATAATACGCAGCGGAATAGATAAATTAGTAGTTCATGAAGCTACTATATAAACATCAGAGTTAGAAATAAAATACAACAGAATATCTCAAATACAGTGAAGTCTCCAGTGCAACAGATGACTTCTCTGAACAAATCAACTAGAAGAGCTGAAAGCTGAGGCGATAGTTGGATCTCCAAAGGAAGCTCCAAACTCCAAAGGTGAGTCTCAAATGCTGTATCACTCGGTCTGACCCGAGCGTAAAGCAAAACACAAAACACTCGAGTCAGGATTAACATTCTTATACTAATAAATCCAACTCAAGTGAAATATCAATTTGAAATACAAGTAACTTAAAGGATGTTTGGGATAACCATCCTCTAAGGATCTTCAGATCTATCTACAAGGTGGAAATATACATTATAACACCGTGGTCATTTCAATTTAATTTATACTTCAAAACCCCAAATATCATTTCATTTCAAATATAACTATTTTCCAAAAAATAGTGTATGTTCACTAAATAATTTATAAAGTAAAGTAATTATAATTTCCTCAAGTCTCACAAATCGATTTAAATTAACTCATATTCCAAATTCAAATTTATTCAAAGCTCAATTCATCAATTCCATTCAGTTCTAAATATACCATTTAAATTTTCAATATATTTCAAAGCTTTAATATTCAACAATTTCAAAGTTAAATTTTACAGTTTCATATAGCACTTGATTTAACTTTATTATTATTTAATCAGGGAATATTCACTTAATAAATTCAATATCATTTAACTAGCCTTAAATTTCATTTTACCAAGTATTTCTTAACTTTATTTTGAACAAGAAATATTCATTAGATTACTTATAAATCAAACTCTAGTTATAAATCACATCTTAAATTCCAATTTCAATAAGCTTTATATTGGTTTATTTAAATATCATTATTAAATCTATATATATATCATTACCATTTATATATAAAATTCTAAGAATCAACATTTGTTAAAACCATATATTTCTTTCCAAAACCATAGAATTCAATTTCAAAATGTTTATATATATGGACCAACGGTGTCTGTATATATATTTATCATGTGGTTAAGTGATACGGATATTTATCATTTCAATCCGAAATTTAAATATATACAGGTAGATATCATTTCGACCCGAAATCCCAATTTCAATACAAATGAAAATCGCTTGGGTTCATCATTTCAACCCATAACGATTTCCTATTCTAAAGTCCGTTCGGGTATGTATCATTTTAACCCATAGTGATTTCTATACTAACAGGGAACTTGCAGAGTGATAACAGATATGAAAATAATATAACAGGCATATATATCATCAATAACAATATAATATAAACGGCAGGATATGGTGTCATATCCCACAGGTGAACAGTTACAGATAATAGCATATATAACAATTTTAAATAACTACCACAGCATATTTCAATTGTCGTTTCAATTGAAATCAAATTTAATAAATAAAAGAATGTTAATCGTGAGTGATTTCTCACCTTTCGAGGCTAAAGATGGACAATGAAGTTGAGTTACGAAATCCAAGCACGAATCTCAAAACAAGGCAAGATTGAACTCGAATCGACGAACGAAGCTGATAAATAGGAATTGACGAAATCAAGTCAAAACTGGATCGATGAAGATTAGTTATAAATGAACTAATATATATGACTGTATATAACTATACATATATGAAATCATATACTAAATTCAAACACATATTAAATTAATTATATATATGTATTTCAAAATCAATATGAAATCCCAGCACATACAACTTATATATATATATATATATAATTGAAAACCAAATTCACATATATATAAAATAGAATATATATAATGATATATTAGTATAAATGTAGTTAACATATAACAAAACCCAAAATATTATATAAATGTAAACATAACGTACAATATAAATATGCACATACCAAACCGTTAATCAACATATATTTATACAATTCAAATATCAACCTTTATTAAGACATGAAATGCATAACATACAGTGCGCACACATAATAAATCAATTAAAAATGAAAATAACTTATAAATATGCTAACCTATAGACTTAAAACTTGCCTATGTAATAGTATATATTATAATATTGTAACCATTATAAGATATACCAGATTTATATAAACTATCCTATAAGTTAGATACTTAAATATATGTATATAGGCTGTCATAATAACCTATAATAATAACGTTTAAAAATCAATACAAACAATAAATACCACTTGCAAACTTACATTTATTTAAATACGTATAAACTAATATATATATATATATATATATACTATATAAATCTGAACTTATAAAATATACATATGTACAACAACGTATTATACAAAATCTTATCCAAATTTTAGATATAAACCGATTATATATATTATAAAGTACAAACCAGGATTACCAAACTCATAATGTGAACAAACAGCTATATATATAACTATTATACAAACTAACTAAAGAATCAAACTATATAAACTGTAAATATATAACAGTATAACATATACAGCAACAAATAACTAACGTATATGGGCCCCATATGCAAACCTACTTTAAGATCAAACATATTATACATGCGACTATGGACCCTATGCAGCCTTACCTTATTTACAAACATATGTAAATATATATGACTAACGTATATATATACTGCACCATATAAATATATAAGATTAATATAGCTTGCAATTATATATAATACTTGAAAAGATTCCAAACCTACACATATACCTAAACCGATTAAGCATGGATAAACGTCACCTATAACTGTATATATAAGCTTTTCAAAATACTAATATAAATGTACATATAACATATTATATAGATATAAACATACAATTACGTTATCAAACACATTATTATATAAATATATATAAATAGGCATATTTAGGATGTTAGCAAAATTGTCATATACTTAAAACCCAAACTGTTATATACATTCATTTTAAAATAGTAACGACTATTATAAACATATACTTTTATAATAAATACACGGTACTATATATTAACAACACATGTCTCTACCAATACCTCATCAGAAAGAAAATGCTCGGCTAGTGACGAACTCGGCAAGATGAGATAAAGGCGGGTGGACGAGGAAAGGCTGCGCTCGATTTGAGGTGACAAGGCTTCACGTGGCTTGTTAGCTGAAGGGGAAGAACAGAGGGAAGCTTGCAGTGGTGGTTGATGAGGTGGAAGCCGATGTTGCGTGATGTTGTTCGGCTGCTGGAGGAAGTAAACAGAGGATTTGGGATGGTGGGCACGGCAAGGAGAAAGGAAAAGAAAGGAAGAGCCACGAAATAGATCTGAGGAAAGGAGAAGGGAAGGCAATCCAGAGGAACAGAAATGAACTTGTAATTATATTTTCCTTGCCGAGATATTTGCAAGTGAACCGAAAAACGTGGGGAGGAAATAAAATAACGTGTGATCAGTTCAAACGTCAGAGAATTTTGAACGAACAAAAATGAATGAAATATTAACGGTCACCTTATGATATAGCTGGAATCAAAAGCAATTAATTTTGATGTTTGCACAGCACGTCATTAGATTGAAAAGGCAAGGATACAAAAAGTCACAAATTTTGGTACCGGTACGACATACAGTTTTATTGTTTTCGTCGCGTACCGGTATTCAAAATACAGAATTGAATATACCACAGAGATCAGCATGACGAGACGATCAAAACGGTACACAGAAATTAGTGGCAGGATCATCCGATCAAAAAGTCGATACGGACCCTGATATACGTTGTTATTTCACCAGAATTAAGATAAATGGAGCAGTAGAATTCCAAATTTGGAAAAACGAATTTCGCAGTCTGATTTAGAATGATTTGAATAAATTTTCTCCTGTTGACATATTTTGGTTTCGGAAAACTTTTAAATTCACTGTTATTAACCGGTTTGATTTGAAATAAAATTTCACAGAAAAATAAACTTCAATATTATCAGATGAAAATTTACCAGTTACTATATTAAAATAGACGTATTCCAAATAGTAAATTTTTATTTCCAAATTTTATTGTTTAAAATTTTACAGATTTCCAGTTAAATATACTTTTAAAACCATTAAATTTTGCGGGTCGTTACAGAACATATACAGTAAATAAATAATCACATATCACAGACACAGAGTAATAAATGTGTAGCGGAAGCAAAAAGAGATAGTAGTTCATGAAGCTACTATATAAATATATAAGTTACATCAGAGTTAAACCAGATACAACGGAAGAGTAATACAATACATCAGATACAGATCAGAATACATCACTAGAATCATCGAATACTGAAAGCAGAATAGATGGCTGGATCTTCAAGCAAAGCTCCAACTCCAAAGGTGAGTCTCGAAAGCTGAACTACTCAGTCTGACCCGAGCGTAAAGAAAAAACACAAGACACTCGAGTCAGGATTAACATTCTTATATTAATAAATCCAACTCAAGTGAAATAGCAATTGAAATACAAGTAACTCAAAGGATGTTTGGAATAACCATCCTTTAAGGATCCGTTAAACTATCTACTATGTAGTAATGTACGCTAAGTAGATAATGTCTATCAGTAATAAATAAAAATATCAAAATAGCGTTAAGTCATGGCCCATTCCACCCTTAACACATTTTTATTCCCACAAGCATATACAAGACCGTAGTTTCCCCAAAACCGAAAGTCACCAGAGGGCAATCCATATACTCAAGGTACAAAACAAATTCGTAGTGGTCGCGCATAAATGGAATACAAGTATGACAAGGCACATGAGGCAATACCGAAGGTAGTGATACTACTGTTCGCCTGATCCGGACTGGTGAGAACGCAACGCCGCAGCGCCCGCAACACCGTGAAACAACACTCCCAAAATCAAGGGTGCACCAATCGACAACAAGTATAAGTAGTTCGAAGAAGTGTGTCCACTTGAGGTATCAATCCTCCATTGGCCCGGCACAGCTCCTGTTTTAGTCATTTCCAATTTGACACACGTGTCAAGGCTATCCATTATCGTTCTCTTTCTTCAGTCATCACGTACATCATTCCAACCACTTCATTCTGGATCATCACTCCGCGTATAGTTATTAAAGTGGTTTTCGGTTTAGATAGAGAGTATATCCATAACCGAATTCCGGTCTCTTTAATAACTTCCGTAATTACTACACCGATTGGTCGTTTGTTTATTTCAAAACCAAATCAATCTCAATTTTAAATAGAATTCGTAAATCAACATTTCATTTGTCTTTCAAAACCAATTTCCGATAATTTACGTTTCAAAACATCCAAATTACCATTTCAAAATCTTATAATTCAAATTCAATTTCTATTAAAAACAATTCAAATATTTATTCAAGTTCGTATATAAGATTCATTCCGAAATCATTAAAATTAACTTAATTTAACATTCAAATCAATTTAATTCATTTATCGATTTCATTTAATATTCGTAAAGTAAATTTATCATTCAAAACAATTTCTATTAAATTTCCAATTCATTAAATCAATTTCTCAAGTTCAACTTCATTAAATCAAAACTTACAATTTTGAATTAAATTAAATTCGTCCAATCAATTCTTTCAATTACAAGTCTTACATTAATTTCAAAAATATCACATTTTCATTTCTTGTTAAAGAAATTCCATTTCACTTATTTACTTTCTTAAATAATTTTCCCAAAACTTAATTTATAAAGAAACTCAATTTCAATTATTTATGAAGTAAAATTCACTTATTCAAAATTTCAAATTTTCTTAATTAAAAATCCAATTCAATTTAATCATTAAATAATTCAATCTTATTTAATTATTAAATAATTCAAAACTTAATTATTAAATAATTTGAAAGTTTAATAATTTCAAACTCAATTATAATTTCAAACTTGATTATCAAATCATTTCAAAGTTTAGCAATTTCAAACTAAATTACACTTTCAAACTTAATTATTAAATCATTTCAAAGTTTAATAATTTCAACTTAATTCAATAATTTCTCAAATTAAACAATATTCTTTCATCAATTACATTGTTAACATTTTGTTTCAGATTTTTAAATATTAACATTTTCATTTCATTAAAAATTCAAATTTCAACTACATTTCAAAACCATATTATTTATTCAAAGAAAATCTTCATTTTATTTTTAAATCAAATTATTGACCAATCGGGTTTTATTTAATTTTCTATCCTAGGTCAAAGTTTAATTTGAGTATTTATCATTTCAACCCGATTCCAATTTAATTCAAAATCAAAACATAACAAAGGGAACTTGCAGTGTGATAACTGGGATGGTGTCAAAGTAAATAAACAAGCAATAACAACAATTAATATCAATCTAATAATCAATTCAAATAATCCCGAAATAACCGTATTAATTCGCATTGTTATTTGTATGAATTAATATAATTATTTCTAGAATCTACACTATCATTTCATGTAGATTAAAGATTATTACATTACGGTTTTTTTTCACTTGTCATCTATTTACAATTTCATACATCATCAATTTAACAACATACATTCAGTGATTCAAAATGTAATTAAACAAATCCTACGTGTCAATAAATTCAACAATTAAAGGGATCATATTATACAAATGTCAGTTAATCAAATTTAACAATTAATTATCCTATATCAAGTTCAATTACATACTATTTATCATTTTAACATTAACAATTTAACGTCCAATATAAACATCAACAATCAATCAATTATCAGCCAAACCGTATTATCATCGCATAAATAATTAACAAATAATGGTGTCAGGTGTCACAGGTGAACTGATACAGGCAATGGCATATATAACAGTGTAATTAACTAACAGCAGCATATTTCAATTGTCGTTTCAAATGAAATCAAATTTAATAAATAAAAGAACGTTAATCGTGAGTGAGTGCTCACCTTTCGAGGCTAGAGATTAAGGAGAATGAGAAGAGTTACGGATCCAAACACGAATTTCAAAGTAAAGCGAAATTGACACGAATTCGACGGATAAACTGATAAACAGAAGTTGATGAAAACGAATCAAATCAGTGGAATAGAAACAGAAAATATACATTATTATTATACTATATATATATATAATTTCAAAATTTTAATTCAAGAAAATACCAAAATAATATAAAATTTTCAAAAATTCATATTTAAATTACACACGTATAAAATATATAACTTTTATGTAAGAAAATCATATCGATTGTATTTCCTATAGAAACATATATATACGAACGTATGTAAAATCATCCATATGACTACCAAAGCACATACCTTGAAAACACTATATACACACGTGTACCAGTTACTCCAAAATATAAAAACAGGCCATATTTTACAATGCAAATGGATATACAACTGCGGACCATATATTGAGAATCCATTTTATATGAATACATACCCTTCAAAAGTTTGCAAACATATATTTATAAGTGAACAAACTTAATGTATAAAACGTACAGGCCCATTAAAAATACCTTTATATTATATATGCATTACTTCCTTTTCATTAAATGCATTGAAACCATACTCACTTCCATTATTAAAATAGCCCATACAATATTCCTTTTCACATCTAGTACACAGTACGAAATATAAGCTATAGATGAAACGATACTTATATTATTAAATTTTTATACTACACAACACACTATGTACTTATACCTAACAAACCTGCTTGGATGAAAACTTATATACATACGTATAAACCCTTATATATATATATATATAGATCGAAATTCTAAAACAAAATAGCTTCAAATAATTTATACAATTTATAAGTATCAGAAAAATATCATGGAAACAAATCACTCACCGAATAAATATCTTTATACTATCTAAAACCGTAAGTGTTGTAAACTTAAAAATGTCAAACATTATTCAGGTGAACAATTTGAAGAATTTATATCCATATACGTTTAACTATGTATAAAGTATAGTCACAAAAACTGTTTCAACAAACAAAAGTTGGTAACAAAACTTTTATAAAAGCTTGGCCATGCAACATCAACAGCCCTCAAACAGAGATGTATATATATAGTTTATATTTGACATAAAACAAATACGAAATAGACAACATATATACTAATATAAAGACATATACATACGTATATAACATTATGCGAAAGTAATTTAAACAAATGTACTTTGTATATACCACCAAACTATAACAATATGCAGCTTCAAAGTTATAACCATATATGTAACTGCGCTAAACTTACATGCATGCAGACACACCACTACGCGTATATATATATTTATATATAATCTCTATACATTAACTATTATATATATACCTTTTTAACTATATACTTACACGCACACTCGAAGGGGAGGAGATAAGCAAAGCGGCGGCAGTCTGGGGTTTCGGTTGATGGCTGAGGTCGCTGCCGAGTGGGTTCGGCCAGGAATGGAAGGAGGAAGGAGCACGCCTGGGTGGGCTTCCAGTACGAGCGGAGGAGGTTGTACGGGTGGTTGTTGGGTCTGGGTTTTGTGCTTGCGTGGAGGGGAGGCGGAGGCATGTGGATCTGGGTTTGTTTTGGACGTGGGTGATGTGAGGGGAGGGGCACGTGATGGCTAACTTGGTTTTTCACTTCTTCTTTTTTTAAAGCCGAACAGAAGGGTGGGGAAGAGAAGAGGAGTGGTTGAAGCAGGCTACAGTTGTTAATAAGGCAGAGGAACAGTTTCAGCTGAAATGTCATTTCATGCATTGATGAGTTGGAAATGAAAATTCAGGAAAATGAACCAACACGTCAATTTAAAACAGGGAATATCAAAAGGTCCAGAGCTGAAAATATTGCTAATGACTGTTTGATTTCGAACGGTGGAATATTGAAAGTTAACAAGGACCACAAATCACCAAACCCGGTACCGATACGGTCCAACGTTTACAGATTTCGTCGTCTACCGGACGTCGAAATTGACAATTGAATATACCGTAGAGATCAGCACGACTAGACGATCACAACGGTATACAGATACCAGTGGTACGATCATCCGATAAAAATCGATATCGGTACCAGAATACTGCTATTTTGCAGAAAATAAGAACGACGGAGCCAAAGATGTCCGAATTTTGAAAAACGACAAACTGAAATCTTGCTCAGAAGATGGTTTAAAATTTTTCTATGTAAAAATATTTAGGTTTCAGAAACATTTTATTTTCATCGCTTTTTAACAGATTAAATTGAAGTGAATTTACGCGCGAATTAAACTTTCATATTTTCGGACGAAAATTTACCAGTTGCTATGTTTAACTAGACGTATTCCAAATATTAAATTTTTATTTCAAAATTTTATCGTTTAAAATTTCACAAAATTTCAACTAATTACGTTATTAAAATAGTTGAAATTTTACGGGTTGTTACACTCTCCCCCACTCAAAACTTTTCGTCCCCGAAAAGGAACGAGGTAGGAGAATAGAAACAACCAGAAAAAAAACAGATTTGAAATACAAAATAACAATTAATTTAAACCATATAAATTCAAATTTAAATTAATTGGTATTCAATAATTGATTCAATCCATTTGATTTTACTAAAATCAATCTCGACTATTCATTATCTTATTATCCCATCTTTTCAATTTACAATTTTCTAAAACCCTAGACTTGAATAGTCTTTTATTATAATCATATATTTTTTTTCAGCAATTTAAATTCTTCTTTATTCCAAATTACTGTTAAATTTATTCTACTTAATATATCTACTCACATATATTTAACCCATATAAATTAATTTAAAACATAAAAGTTTCGATTTAAATTAATTTATATTTACTAATTGCTTTTAAATTCAAGGTATTTTCATAAGTTGATCAAATTTCAATTTATTAATTATTTCAAAACAAATTTATTAATTCTTTCAAAACAAATTTATTTCATTATTAACTGAGTTTTAATTATTATCCTATCCAACTCAATTGACATCTTTATAATCAAAATTTAGTGTATAACATTTATTATAAACACTCAAATTTTATTTATAAATTCAATTTATCTTATATATTATCCAATTACATATTCAACTTCTGAATGATTTAGGTAAGTTGTATTAGAATGCAGTTGAACAATATACAAATAAAATTTTCCCAATTCAATTATTCAAGTTTAAATATTTATTCCAAATTTTTGGTTTTATTTATAATTAAAATCATCCTTTAACAAAATTTAAGAATTAGATTTCCGACTAATCTTTAAACAATTTAGAGATATATATAATATATTTATCAAATCAAATTAAATTTTAAAATAAGATACCTATATATATATAAATCAAATTATACTGAAGAAATTCAAATCAAAATATTTTTCAAAACAAAACCGTAGCAAAGCTACAGAATGGTTTCTCCACTTCGAAACTCGAAAATGAAAGTCGATGATGCGGCCGCCATCACCGAAATTATTTTCCAGCGACAAAGAGAAGAGCACTGATTTCAACATTTTAAAAATTCTTTGAAAACGATTTCTATTCGAAAATACTTTAGATAATACATTTTAAAACTTTTAAAACCAAGGTTTGAAATTTCGGAAATTAAATTCTTAAATTCTTGATTTAAATTCATTTTAAATTTACAAAATCAATTTATAAACCAAGTTTATAATTTCCATTTATTTATAAGTTGGAAAATCAATGGTTTGCAAAACAATAAATGAAAATCAAATATTATTATTTTCAGGCAACACATTCATTAACAATTTAATTTCAGAAAACTTATATTTATATATAAGATAATCATACAAAACTATTTTATTTACTAAATTTGAAAACAATGTTGTGTCAGTTTGCTCTGCTCAAGTGTTTTGGAGATCCTATCGATAGCGCTGATCAGACGAATCGATCGGAAACCCAAATCACATCAACAACTCAAACAACACAGTATATAAAACATTTAATATTTATTTACAAATACATTTCTTTGCTCGATGATACAGGGATGAATTTTCAAAATAAGGATAGGGTTTCAAATTTGATGGGTTCAAAACAAAGAGAATTTTGATTCGAAAATAAGTTTGAAACAGAAGATAAGATAATTCAATTATCACAATCGAGAGATGGATGAGTTTATTCAATTCACGGGCAACCTCAACCGGGTCATCCGTAACTTCAAGAATAAGATCGATGCTGAATTCCGAGGTAAATCAACACTCGATCTCAAGAGATGAATTCAGGTATAGCAGGTAATAGATAGCATCGTAAACTGAGGATACAGAAATCTCCGGTAAATCAATGCCTATTATAAAGGAGTTTCACCCCTTTACAAATCATTCGAAGATTGGCGAGACCGCCGATCTATTATAGATATCATTCAAAATGGAGTTATGGGGTGCTCCAGAATTGAAAGAAGACGAATAGTGAGGGACACGAACGAAATTTGAAACCGTAGGGAACGTTCCAAAATTCAAAGAAATCGAGTCGAAAGGAAGAGATTGAAACTCGAATGAGAGTGATTCTGTAAATACATTTACCCTATATGTTAAGTTTTGCCTAGAGCTACCAAAGCTCTGATACCAACTGTAACGACCCGATATTTTGGACCATTCGCATCCATTATAAGTGTATAGGTAGACACTCATGCCGGAATTGAATTGCTCAAAATACCGCGTTGTTATTTTAAATTTGGCAAAACTGAACATATACAGTAAATAAATAATCACAGATCACAGACACAGAGTAATAAATGTGCAGCGGAAGCAAAAAGAGATAGTAGTTCATGAAGCTACTATATAAATATATAAGTTACATCAGAGTTAAACCAGATACAACGGAAGAGTAATACAATACATCAGATACAGATCAGAATACATCACTGGAATCATCGAATACTGAAAGCAGAATAGATGGCTGGATCTTCAAGCAAAGCTCCAACTCCAAAGGTGAGTCTCGAAAGCTGAACTACTCAGTCTGACCCGAGCGTAAAGAAAAAACACAAGATACTCGAGTCAGGATTAACATTCTTATATTAATAAATCCAACTCAAGTGAAATAGCAATTGAAATACAAGTAACTCAAAGGATGTTTGGAATAACCATCCTTTAAGGATCCGTTAAACTATCTACTATGTAGTAATGTACGCTAAGTAGATAATGTCTATCAGTAATAAATAAAAATATCAAAATAGCGTTAAGTCATGGCCCATTCCACCCTTAACACATTTTTATTCCCACAAGCATATACAAGACCGTAGTTTCCCAAAAACCGGAAGTCACCAGAGGGCAATCCATATACTCAAGGTACAAAACAAATTCGTAGTGGTCGCGCATAAATGGAATACAAGTATGACAAGGCACATGAGGCAATACCCAAGGTAGTGTTACTACCGTTCGCCTGATCCGGACTGGTGAGAACGCAACGCCGCAGCGCCCGCAACACCGTGAAACAACACTCCCAAAATCAAGGGTGCACCAATCGACAACAAGTATAAGTAGTTCGAAGAAGTGTGTCCACTTGAGGTATCAATCCTCCATTGGCCCGGCACAGCTCCTGTTTTAGTCATTTCCAATTTGACACAAGTGTCAAGGCTATCCATTATCGTTCTCTTTCTTCAGTCATCACGTACATCATTCCAACCACTTCATTCTGGATCATCACTCCGCGTATAGTTATTAAAGTGGTTTTCGGTTTAGATAGAGAGTATATCCATAACCGAATTCCGGTCTCTTTAATAACTTCCGTAATTACTACACCGATTGGTCGTTTGTTTATTTCAAAACCAAATCAATCTCAATTTCAAATAGAATTCGTAAATCAACATTTCATTTGTCTTTCAAAACCAATTTCCGATAATTTACGTTTCAAAACATCCAAATTACCATTTCAAAATCTTATAATTCAAATTCAATTTCTATTAAAAACAATTCAAATATTTATTCAAGTTCGTATATAAGATTCATTCCGAAATCATTAAAATTAACTTAATTTAACATTCAAATCAATTTAATTCATTTATCGATTTCATTTAATATTCGTAAAGTAAATTTATCATTCAAAACAATTTCTATTAAATTTCCAATTCATTAAATCAATTTCTCAAGTTCAACTTCATTAAATCAAAACTTACAATTTTGAATTAAATTAAATTCGTCCAATCAATTCTTTCAATTACAAGTCTTACATTAATTTCAAAAATATCACATTTTCATTTCTTGTTAAAGAAATTCCATTTCACTTATTTACTTTCTTAAATAATTTTCCCAAAACTTAATTTATAAAGAAACTCAATTTCAATTATTTATGAAGTAAAATTCACTTATTCAAAAGTTCAAATTTTCTTAATTAAAAATCCAATTCAATTTAATCATTAAATAATTCAATCTTATTTAATTATTAAATAATTCAAAACTTAATTATTAAATAATTTGAAAGTTTAATAATTTCAAACTCAATTATAATTTCAAACTTGATTATTAAATCATTTCAAAGTTTAGCAATTTCAAACTAAATTACACTTTCAAACTTAATTATTAAATCATTTCAAAGTTTAATAATTTCAACTTAATTCAATAATTTCTCAAATTAAACAATATTCTTTCATCAATTACACTGTTAACATTTTGTTTCAGATTTTTAAATATTAACATTTTCATTTCATTAAAAATTCAAATTTCAACTACATTTCAAAACCATATTATTTATTCAAAGAAAATCTTCATTTTATTTTTAAATCAAATTATTGACCAATCGGGTTTTATTTAATTTTCTATCCTAGGTCAAAGTTTAATTTGAGTATTTATCATTTCAACCCGATTCCAATTTAATTCAAAATCAAAACATAACAAAGGGAACTTGCAGTGTGATAACTGGGATGGTGTCAAAGTAAATAAACAAGCAATAACAACAATTAATATCAATCTAATAATCAATTCAAATAATCCCGAAATAACCGTATTAATTCGCATTGTTATTTGTACGAATTAATATAATTATTTCTAGAATCTACACTATCATTTCATGTAGATTAAAGATTATTACATTACGGTTTTTTTTCACTTGTCATCTATTTACAATTTCATACATCATCAATTTAACAACATACATTCAGTGATTCAAAATGTAATTAAACAAATCCTACGTGTCAATAAATTCAACAATTAAAGGGATCATATTATACAAATGTCAGTTAATCAAATTTAACAATTAATTATCCTATATCAAGTTCAATTACATACTATTTATCATTTTAACATTAACAATTTAACGTCCAATATAAACATCAACAATCAATCATTTATCAGCCAAACCGTATTATCATCGCATAAATAATTAACAAATAATGGTGTCAGGTGTCACAGGTGAACTGATACAGGCAATGGCATATATAACAGTGTAATTAACTAACAGCAACATATTTCAATTGTCGTTTCAAATGAAATCAAATTTAATAAATAAAAGAACGTTAATCGTGAGTGAGTGCTCACCTTTCGAGGCTAGAGATGAAGGAGAATGAGAAGAGTTACGGATCCAAACACGAATTTCAAAGTAAAGCGAAATTGACACGAATTCGACGGATAAACTAATAAACAAAAGTTGATGAAAACGAATCAAATCAGTGGAATAGAAACAGAAAATATACATTATTATTATACTATATATATATATATATATTTTCAAAATTTTAATTCAAGACAAATACCAAAATAATATAAAATTTTCAAAAATTCATATTTAAATTACACACGTATAAAATATATAACTTTTATGTAAGAAAATCATATCGATTGTATTTCCTATAGAAACATATATATACGAACGTATGTAAAATCATCCATATGACTACCAAAGCACATACCTTGAAAACACTATATACACACGTGTACCAGTTACTCCAAAATATAAAAACAGGCCATATTTTACAATGCAAATGGATATACAACTGCAGACCATATATTGAGAATCCATTTTATACGAATACATACCCTTCAAAAGTTTGCAAACATATATTTATAAGTGAACAAACTTAATGTATAAAACGTGCAGGCCCATTAAAAATACCTTTATATTATATATGCATTACTTCCTTTTCATTAAATGCATTGGAACCATACTCACTTCCATTATTAAAATAGCCCATACAGTATTCCTTTTCACATCTAGTACACAGTACGAAATATAAGCTATAGATGAAACCATACTTATATTATTAAATTTTTATACTACACAACACACTATGTACTTATACCTAACAAACCTGCTTGGATGAAAACTTATATACATACGTATAAACCCTTATATATATATATAGATCGAAATTCTAAAACAAAATAGCTTCAAATAATTTATACAATTTATAAGTATCAGAAAAATATCATGGAAACAAATCACTCACCGAATAAATATCTTTATACTATCAAAAACCGTAAGTGTTGTAAACTTAAAAATGTCAAACATTATTCAGGTGAACAATTTGAAGAATTTATATCCATATACGTTTAACTATGTATAAAGTATAGTCACAAAAACTGTTTCAACAAACAAAAGTTGGTAACAAAACTTTTATAAAAGCTTGGCCATGCAACATCAACAGCCCTCAAACAGAGATGTATATATATAGTTTATATTTGACATAAAACAAATACGAAATAGACAACATATATACTAATATAAAGACATATACATACGTATATAACATTATGCGAAAGTAATTTAAACAAATGTACTTTGTATATACCACCAAACTATAACAATATGCAGCTTCAAAGTTATAACCATATATGTAACTGCGCTAAACTTACATGCATGCAGACACACCACTAAGCGTATATATATATTTATATATAATCTCTATACATTAACTATTATATATATACCTTTTTAACTATATACTTACACGCACACTCGAAGGGGAGGAGATAAGCAAAGCGGCAGCAGTCTGGTGTTTCGGTTGATGGCTGAGGTCGCTGCCGAGTGGGTTCGGCCAGGAATGGAAGGAGGAAGGAGCACGCCTGGGTGGGCTACCAGTACGAGCGGAGGAGGTTGTACGGGTGGTTGTTGGGTCTGGGTTTTGTGCTTGCGTGGAGGGGAGGCGGAGGCATGTGGATCTGGGTTTGTTTTAGACGTGGGTGATGTGAGGGGAGGGGTACGTGATGGCTAACTTGGTTTTTCACTTCTTCTTTTTTTAAAGCCGAACAGAAGGGTGGGGAAGAGAAGAGGAGTGGTTGAAGCAGGCTACAGTTGTTAATAAGGCAGAGGAACAGTTTCAGCTGAAATGTCATTTCATGCATTGATGAGTTGGAAATGAAAATTCAGGAAAATGAACCAACACGTCAATTTATAACAGGGAATATCAAAAGGTCCAGAGCTGAAAATATTGCTAATGACTGTTTGATTTCGAACGGAGGAATATTGAAAGTTAACAAGGACCACAAATCACCAAACCCGGTACCGATACGGTCCAACGTTTACAGATTTCGTCGTCTACCGGACGTCGAAATTGACAATTGAATATACCGTAGAGATCAGCACGACTAGACGATCACAACGGTATACAGATATCAGTGGTACGATCATCCGATAAAAATCGATATCGGTACCAGAATACTGCTATTTTGCAGAAAATAAGAACGACGGAGCCAAAGATGTCCGAATTTGGAAAAACGACAAACTGAAATCTTGCTCAGAAGATGGTTTAAAATTTTTCTATGTAAAAATATTTAGGTATCGGAAACATTTTATTTTCATCGCTTTTTAACAGATTAAATTGAAGTGAATTTACGCGCGAATTAAACTTTCATATTTTCGGACGAAAATTTACCAGTTGCTATGTTTAACTAGACGTATTCCAAATATTAAATTTTTATTTCAAAATTTTATCGTTTAAAATTTCACAAAATTTGAACTAATTACGTTATTAAAATAGTTGAAATTTTACGGGTTGTTACATCATTCATGAGAAATTTATACATACCATAAATTGTGAGTATATCCAAATATATACTAGTGAATATTGTGCAAGTGCAATAAATAAGTAGTGTACATAGTTAATGTGACTGCATATAGGTGCTCTGATTTACATCGCAACGGACCCATTTGTGCCTTTGTATATATCTTTATTATCCAAAGTTTTGACTCTAATATATATATATATATGTATGTTTGTATGTATATGTATGTATATGTGTATGTGTGTATGTATGTGTGTATAATACTGGATAGGTGTACATATTTACATGTTAAAAATAAATTTCCCTATATTATACGTTTTTATATCATGGATAACAATTATAACACTGGTTTTAATTAATGTAGAGTTTGAAAATAAATTTTATATTTTTACACAAAATTCCATTTTTATTTAAGTTAAATAACATAAAAACATGTGTGTGTGTGTGTGTATAATTCCAAGTTATGGTTTAAGTTTAAAATAACATATGTATATATAAAGATTGTAATTCAAGTTAAATATATGTTTAAATTTAATTTTAACAAATTTCATTCGATCTTTTAACTTAGGCAGGAAATATAGAAGTTTATAACTTCACACAAAAATCCACTTGTGAATTCTAGAACAAAAGGAAACTTTTATGAATATTATAACCTAAAGAAGTATTTTCTAGAAAATAAGCATATAACAAAAGAAATCAATTTTCACAGTAAGTTTAAATAATAAACAAATATAGTTTATTTGTGTTCACGTATGCAAATGTTATAAAATTTTATTTAACAAAATAAAATAGTTTTACATTTTCTATAAAAACAGTTCCAAAATAATGACAAAATTAAGCGTACAACTTAGGCACATACAAATCATCATAAGATAATTCAGATCTAACTATACAAATAAAAGGATAAACAATTAAATGAGATAAAGGATTTAAAATATGTCAATCATAATAAACATATAGTCAATGGAGATGTAGAAAAAGGGAGTAAATTAAATCAACATGCATATAATTAACTGAGGTGGATGAAAAAGGGGATCTGAATTTTATTATAAAATGAACATACAAAATAGAAGAGATGTAGTAGGAATAGAATCTAAATCATGATTAATATACAACTGAATAAAATTATAGTTTTATAAAAATGAAGTCAATGATTTGCAGCTCGAATGAAGATATCTTCTCAGATCTCCAAGATTCACATCCAATCCTCGCCAAAGATGGATGAACCGACTATGTTTCATTATTTTTGATGTTTGCATTTGATTAAGAGTTGATAAAATTTTAGAAATAATTTTTTCAGCTATGGAAGGTTAGGAGGAGAGAAGAGAAAAGTGAAAAATAATGAATGTTTGTAGGAAATTCATTATTGGATTTGTTTTTAATTGAAAGAGTGAAACCTTTCTCATTCTATAAAACTTTCCTAATCAATTCTCTTCCTTTTCTCTCTCTCTCCACTCCTCTCTCTTTACACAGTATGGATGAAATCACATGCCATTAAATGGCATAATATTTCCATAAATCACTTTAAGCAATTATCTTTTATTTAAATCCGTTTAAAATTACACCGATATCGTATATCAATGCGTACAAATATAACTTTTATAAATGCATTCAAATTACAAACAATTCCCAAACATCAACTTAAATTAAATAATAATTAACATCACTTAAATGTTAATTAATTTACAACCTTTTATAAACTAAATAAATCATGTTGTTTTTCAAAGAATTCATCGTGACGGTTGTTCGACTCAAAGGTGTAAATTCAGTCATCAGTTAATACCGAATAATTCGAATATTGATGTTCATACTTCACCTTAGCTAGTGGTGTGACATTTTAGCTAAATTTATCGATTACACATCTTTTGAAAAAAATCTAATATTACTTATTATAAGCGATAGCTTGTAATAATGATTATTATATCAATTCTCTTCGTCAAAACAATATCACATTAGGACTTATGGAATTTTGTTTTGGTCAAAACTCCAACATCACACAAGTTCAAATTTGTAATTCCAACACAAAATCCCTTATTGAATAATAATTACTGTTATTAACTATACTACTTTGGTCAAAGATTTTGATTTTCAGTTGATTACGGTTAACTATGATACTAACCCCATATAACTAAGAAGACGAATTCTTTATTGGACCGTGTTTCACTTCTAATGCTTCAACACAGACCCAGCTATAGTCATTCAATGGAGGCTATGCCATGATTTAAATATAAATAAAGTGGAGTGTCCACAATGAAGTTCCATAATATTCTAAATTCGAGAGAATTGTGTATCATCATAACTTCGGGATTGTCAGCTTGACCTTAGTTAAATAAAATAACGATTTTATTTAATTTTTCTCTCGATTAGATCTAAATTAATTTAAACTTCATAGGCCCAATAAGATCAAAATAGTATTTTTTTGTAATTCATCCATTTAACCCGCTGTGTGCTAGCCCAGATCCACTATTGAATACATGACATCACATTACCTTTATTTGATTACTTCCAATAAGCTAATTTCATTGAAGTTTCGTACATTATGAACTGCGACCACTCACGATATATCATTTATATGTGTCTGAATATTGATCAAATATCCATATTAATGTATTACTATTACAGTTCGACACTCATAGAAGACAATATATAGTCTTGTATAAAGAAACAATTAAGAGTCCAAGGCACGAATGTTTCAGTGGTTGTACAAATTGAGTCTTGCGTGGTTCTTAAAGCAACAACATCCCAAGGGATATAAAGGTAATTATAATTTATATTTCTTTGTAAATCTTTAATTTTGTTCATTTTTATATCTTAACTAACAAACATTTTATCAATTTTATTAGTTGCTCAAATTTATCAATGTGGATTATTTAACTTTATATAATAGATGTTCTTACAATATTAGAAAGGTTAAATGTTACCATTTCATTTTTCCAATAAAGCTCATATTAGATTTTTATGTTTCTCAAAACCTTAAGAATAAAGTGGAAATCAGTAATGACCCAGAAATTTTAACGATTTTATAATGTAATAACTAAAAAATTTCTTGAAAATAAACAATAAAATTTTTGAAATGAAATTTGATATTTAGGATACGTCTATTTAAAGGTAGCAAGTATCAGAATTTCATTAGGAAATATTTAAGTTTGTTTGGTTGTGATATTCCAATTTAAAATTTAAAATCAGTTAAAGTTGTTGAAAATAAAATATTTTCGAATACAGAATATTTTTATATAATAAAAATGTGTATCATTTTTTGAGTGAGACGTCGTATTTCGTTTCGGCAAATTTGGACTGCTATAGCCCTGTTTATATTATTTTTGGCTAATTTGCAATAGTTTGCCAGGGAATATCAAGTTTTGATAGGTTGGTCATATAACTCATATCTATATACCATTCAGTTCGTCTCGTCGTGCTGACCTCTGTAGTATATTTAATTATGTGTTTTGGTGTCCGGTACACGGCGAAATCCACGAAACGATTAGTCGTATCGATGCCGCATTTGAACTTTTTGGTTTCCATATGGCCATTCAATTGTTCACCATGAAAACCAATGGCCACTCGTTTTAATATTTCCAGAAAATTTAGCTATTGAATTTTGTTATTCCTAGGACTTTTGCCATTCCCACTATTCGACATATTGGTTCGTCATTCATTTCATTTTTCTTCTCCTTTGCTTTTTGTTTCTAGTCATAGCTTAATATGAAAAATATATTTATGCAAGCTTATATTATTGTTTGCATTTTGAAACCTGCTTGTAGCAAAGCATCCACGCTGAATAGTGCTCACCTCCTACCACTAGATCCGCCCCTGTAACCCGAACATCCCATCTCCTCCACCTTTTTCATCCGTCCATGCATGCACAACCCTTCCCTTCACAACCGAGCACCACCAATAACCGCCACTCCACCAAGCAATCTTTGCTTAACCCATCCACCTGCTCGCCCTCTATTACACTTGGCTTCATCTCCGCACCAGCTGTCGACCCTATCCTCTGACCCACCCTCTCTCTATTTGCCTAAGAACCCGACCTTCCTCCCATCGATCCAGCAACATCCGCTCCGCCTTCCTCCCCTCACTTAACACGTAGGCCAACCCTCAACGCGACCTACCCTGACCGCCAGAACAATGCGACCCGCCATCCCCTTCCCTTCACAGTAGCTCGCCCTCATGCCCACTGCTCCGCCAAACACCCCGCTTGGACAGCGGCAGAATGACACAGCACACCCACAAACCCGAATCCCTACCAACCCATAGCAGCAACACAACCCTCTTCTAACCAAGCCTCCATCATTCCCTGACCGAACTTGAGCCACCACAGCACCATCTCCCACTGGCCGAGCAATTTCCCTTGGCTGCTACAAGCTTCTCACTGCCCACAAAACCCCTCGGCTCCTCTTATAAAAAAATTAAAAGAATACTAATTTTTCTAAAAATTGATTTTTTTTAAAATATAATATGTAGATATTTTGATTTTAATATATGTGTTTTAATAAATATTGATTTTTTTAAATATAATATAAAGATTTTATTTTAAATATGTGAGTAAATTTTATATTTCTAAAAATCATATATTTTGTCTTCATCGATCAAGAGTTCACCTTGCTTTGCTTTGGGATTGTCGTTTGGATTTGTCGATTGTTGAGTTCATGATTCAATTCGTAGCTTCTCGTGTTATCTAATTTCTCTAGCCTCAAAAGTAGAGCAATCGCTCACAATTAACGATTTTATGTTTAGGTAAATAAACATTACTTAAATTGACCCTTGAAATGTTTGTTATAGCTAGGATTTTTGTTTAGTTAATAAACATATGATTTTATATGTTACTATGCTCACTTGATATATATATGATGATATGATGTGATGTTTATTTTGATGTATATGATGATATGTTGCTTTGTATAACACTTATATTGACATGTATGATATGTTAATTTGTGATTCACAATTGCAAATTCCTTATATGCTATACTGTTAATTATCTGTTTTTAATCACTCTACAAGTTCCCTATTAGTTAGGAAATCACTATGGGTTGAAATGATGCATACCCGAAAACCTTATAGATTAGGGAAAATCGTTATAGGTTGAAATAATAAACCCAAGCGATTTTATAGAATTTAAATTTAGGATTACGGGTTGAAATGATATATACCCGTAAATATTAAATTATTGTGGATTGAAATTGATGCAGCATGGTACAACACTAGGTCGCAAATTTTAGGTCGCGAGCGACCTAACGACTTACAAGCTAGCGGGACAGAGTATGCATTGGAGCTAAGGGATGGCGAGCTAAGAGAGAAGGGAGAATCAACTCGCAAGCGACCTAATGTGATACGACCTAACGAGCAAGCCAAGCAAGCCAAACCATTACTATCATTGCCAACGACCTATGATAAGTCGCCGAGCGACCTAACTGCGAGTTATGTACTAAGAGATGTTCCAACGACCTATGATAAGTCGCCGAGCGACCTAACAGTGAGCTATGTACGAAGGGATGATCAAGTGCTACGATCTTACTTAGGTCGCTTTCCTATGTCGCTTTCTTTTGGTCGCGAACGACCTACCTTAAGTCGCTCAAGTATTAGGTCGCATGAAGATTTCCAGAAGCTATTTTCTTAGGTCGCTGAGGCCTAAGTCACTGCCATAAAGCCTTGTTCTTAGGTCGCTGCTGCCGTGTATTTCAGGTCGATGTGTGTTCTAAGTCGTATGATGTTTAGGTCGTATGTCGTTTGTATTTGTATTTTCTAAAGTCGTATGGTGTATATTTCTTATGTCGCTTGTTGTAACCTTTATTGTTCTTAGGTCGTGTAACGTGATGTGGTAAGTCGCATGTGTTGTAATGTGATAGGTCGTAGGTCGCGACCAATGTTAGGTCTTGTATGTTGAGTCGTGTGCTGTACTTTGTTGTTAAGTCGTGAACGACTTAGTGTATGATTGTAACCCTATAAATAGGGATGTTGGATCATTTGTAAAGTTAGTTGATTTTGAATAAAAACTTTGTTTGAGAGCTTTGTGCCTCTTCTTAAATTGGTAGTTGAGTGTAATCTCCTATCTCCACTTTCGGAATTCGAGTGCGCTCGAATCAACGATTGCTGAAGCCGATTCACGGAATCTAGTGCGCTAGATCAACGTTCGAAGAATCGTAGATCTTCTTTCACCGCATCGTGCGCGTCAACGTGACGAAGATAGCTAGAATCCGGTATCTTTGAGATCAACGGATTTGGGCGTTTGGTATTTTCAATCTACCGATTGCTACTTTCACCGTTTCATCATTTTTGTTATCCGCTGCTGCATCATTTGGTATCAGAGCTAGACTTAGCCAATCATAGCTAAGACGAGTCTTTGGAACCAATTCTTATTGAAGAAGTCAAGGCCGAGAGTTGAAGTGTTGAAGTATAGATCCGAGCTTAGTGAAGAAACCGTGCATCACTTTGTAGATCAAGGCCGAGTTAAAGATTTGAGTTAAGTTGAAGATTGTTTGTTTCGACAATGCCACCGAGAAGAGCTAACCGTCATCAAAATGTTGAAGATTTGTATAAACAAGAAGATGCTGAACAGATGGAACAACGAATCAGTAACAAATTCAATGAGAAGTTGGATGAAGGTATTGGTAGATTGGAGAAATTGATGATTGATATGAATCAAAGTCAAAGGAGAAGGTCGCTAGACTCGAACCATGGAGGAAACAGAGTTTCGCCATCGGTTACGGAAGCGAGGAGGGTGTCGCCGCAATCTTACCGAGAAAGAAGAGAATCTTCAGTTTCATTGAGAAGAGAACATCATGAGTATAGAAATGAAGAGAGAAGAACTCCACATGAGTTTGAAAATGAGCCATATCATGATGATGAAAGACATAGTCGAAGAGATATGCGTGATCATAGAGATGTTGATGGTCGAGATCGATACCGAAGTACACGTGAATATGATGAAGATAGTGATAGAAGTAATATTCATTATCGAGATCGAGACCAAGTTCGAAATGCATATCGGGATGTTGATGATGATCGTCAACGGGAGTCGGGGATGAAAACTGAAATTCCAGAATTCAAGGGTAGTATGCAAGCTGAAGAATTCCTTGATTGGTTGTCTAATGTTGAACAGATTTTTGACTTTAAGGAAGTTCCCGAGCATCGGAGAGTTAAGTTGGTTGCTACACGTTTGAAAGGGAGAGCTATGGCATGGTGGCAGCAAACTAAGCTTACACGGGAGATGATGGGAAAGTCAAAGATTGAGTCATGGGAGAAGATGAAGAAGTTGATGAAAGCTACATTCTTGCCATATAATTATCAGTCTCTTATGTATCAACGATTGACAAATATGAGATAGGGAACAAAGTCAGTGAATGATTATGCGGATGAATTTTATCAATTGATTGGAGGAATGATATCATGGAGACAGAAGAACAATTGACCGCTTGATTTGTTGGAGGGTTGAGAATGCAGATTCAAGATATGGTGAATATGTTTGATCCCAGATCTGTTGCTGAAGCACATCAAAAAGCTCTAGCTTGGGAGAAGCAAGGTAGGAGAGGTGGTGGTGTGTTTACAAATTCCAACAATCAAATGAAAGGGGCTAGTAGCAATGCGAATGTTTCCAAGGCTGTTGCAAAACCGGTTGTTACTGAAGTTGCAAAGCCCAAAGTCAACAGCAGTATCAAGTGCTTTAATTTTCAAGAGCTGGACCATAAAAGCAATGAATGTCCAAAGCCTAAGAAGCGAGCGATGATTGTTGAGGTTGAAGATGATGATGTAGAAGCTGAATGTGCGAATTCACCACATGTTGAGGAGGAAGAAAAATTGACGGGAGATGAAGGGTATTCATTAATGATGAAGAGGTCGTGTTTGACACCAAAGCAAGAGGATGAGTCAAGTTGGTTGAGGAGAAACATTTTCCAGTCAACGTGCACTATCTTGGGAAGGGTTTGCAAGTTTGTCATCGATGCAGGAAGTTGTGATAATATCATTTCTACAGAAGCTGTGAAGAAGTTGGCATTGAAGACTGAGAAGCATTTGAAACCTTACAAGTTAGCTTGGTTGAGAAAAGGTGGGGAGGTGAAGGTTGGACGAAGAGCTTGTGTTAATTTTTCGATTGGGAAGAAATACAAAGATGAAATTTGGTGTGATGTTGTGGATATGGATGTATGCCATCTGTTGTTGGGGAGACCATGGCGGTATGATAGAGCGGTGCAACATGATGGTCGTACTAACAGTTACAGTTTCATGTTTGAAGGTACTAAAATCACTTTAGTTCCTAAGAAGCGACAACAAGAAGAAAGCAAGTTGGAGGAGATTGAAGAACTTAAAACTTTGCTATCTTTGAAGGAGTTTGTTAAGGAAGTAGAAGAGGAGCCTGAAGTATTTTTGTTGATTGGACGTGAGAATAATGAAGTGGTTGAAATTCCTGAAGAAGTAAAGCCAGTGCTGGAAGAATTTGAAGATGTATTTCCTGAAGAGCTGCCAACGGAGTTACCGCCATTGAGGGACATACAACACCAAATAGATCTTGTTCGAGGAGCTGTGTTACCACATAGACCACATTATAGAATGAGTCCAAAGGAACACGAGGAATTGAGAAGGCAAGTGGAAGAGTTGCTTGAACAAGGGCGTGTACATGAAAGTTTAAGTCCTTGTGCAGTTCCAGCTTTGTTAGTGCCGAAGAAAGATGGAACGTGGAGGATGTGTATGGATAGCAGGGCACTCAATAAAATAACTGACATATATAGATTTCCGATGCCGAGGCTTGATGATTTGTTAGATCAGTTGAGCTGGGCTACTATCTTTTCGAAGATCGATTTGAAGAGTGGTTATCATCAAATTCGTATAAGACCAGGGGATGAATGGAAAACAGCGTTCAAGAGAAGGGAGGGGTTGTACGAATGGTTGGTTATGCCGTTTGGTCTTTCGAATGCACCTAGTACGTTTATGCGGGTGATGAATCAGATCTTTAGACAATTTATTGGGAAGTTCGTGGTGGTGTATTTTGATGATATACTGATATATAGTAGAAGCATAGAAGAACACTTGCATCATTTGAGAGAAGTGTTGATGATACTGCGACAGGAACAATTTTATGCTGCAACGAAGAAATGCGTGTTCATGACGCATAGTGTTTTATTTTTGGGATATGTTATTTCAGAAGGAGGTATACAGGTGGATCAGAATAAAGTTGAAGCAATCAGAAATTGGCCACAACCCAGGACGATAACAGAAGTTAGAAGTTTTCATGGTTTAGCATCATTCTACCGAAGATTTATTCCACACTTCAGTACCGTGATGGCACCAGTTACTGATTGTATGAAGGGGAAGCAGTTTTCATGGTCAGAGGAAGCAGGATTTGCTTTTGAGCGAATCAAGAAACTTTTGACGACAGCACCAATTCTAGTGCTGCCGGATTTTCAGTTATTGTTTGAATTACATACTGATGCATCTAAGGTTGGAATTGGAGGGGTGTTAAGTCAGAAAGGACGTCCTATTGCATATTTCAGTGAGAAGCTATCGGGAGCCAAGATGAGATATAATACTTATGATGTGGAATTCTATGCTATTGTTCAAGCTATAAAACATTGGAGACACTATTTGTTCCATAAAGAATTTGTTCTGTATACTAATCATGAAGCACTAAAACATTTGCAGGGACAGGACAAAATTGCAGCTAGACATGCTTCGTGGATCGCATACCTGCAACAATTTACATTTGTGGGGAAGCATAAGTCGGGAATTACAAACCGTGTGGCAGATGCATCGAGTCGAAGGAATCATTTGTTGACTACAATGAAGGTTGAAGTGACGAGGTTTGACATGTTGCCAGAATTGTTTGTTGATGATCCTTACTTTGCCAAGGTGGTTGATGAAGTCGAGAAGGGGAAGACGGATGAGTACTTGTTGGTGGATGGTTTTATTTTTAAGGGGAATCGATTGTGTATACCAGAGTGCAGCTTACGAATGAAGATTGTGAAGGAGTTGCATGAGGAAGGTCATGTGGGTAGAGATCGTACTTTGCAATTGATTTCTGAATCATATTTTTGGCCGTCAATGAGGAAAGAAATTGAAAGATTTGTGGAGAGATGTCATATTTGTCAAGTTTCCAAAGGGACCGCGATGAATGCGGGATTGTATATGCCATTACCTGTGCCTACTAGACCGTGGGTTGATGTGAGCATGGATTTTGTTTTGGGTTTGCCTAGAACTCAAAGGGGAAATGATTCTATATTTGTTGTGGTGGACAGATTTTCGAAAATGGCACATTTCATAGCTTGTAAGAAGACAGCTGATGCCGTCCGTGTTGCTCAATTATTCTTTAAACAGGTGTATCGATTACATGGGCTACCTGAATCTATTGTTTCTGATCGGGATACTATATTTCTAAGCCATTTTTGGTTAAGTTTGTGGAAGATGGTTGGAATGAAGCTGAATTTTAGTAGCTCCTATCATCCGCAAACAGATGGGCAAACGGAAGTGGTGAATAGATCGTTGGGAAATTTGTTGAGATGTCTTGTGAAAGATAATTTGAAGAGCTGGGATATGAAATTATGTCAGGCGGAATTTGCACATAATCATGCTGTTAATCGTAGTACGGGTTTCAGTTCGTTTCAAGTTGTATATTCAGCAATTCCGAAGGGACCGTTATATTTGATGACCGTACCATATCAGAAGGGAGTTGTTAAGTGAGCTTGTGATTTTGTGACTGAGTTGCAGGAGTGCCACAGAACTGTTTATGGACGATTGCTTGCATCAAATGAGAAGTATAAACAACTGGCAGATAAAAAGCGAAGGAGTGTGAATTTCAGAGAAGGTGACTTGGTTTATGTCGTGTTGACAAAAGATCGTTTTCCTGTTGGAACTTACAACAAGTTGAAAGCTCGAAAAATTGGTCCAGTAGAAATCTTGAAGAAGATCAATGAGAATGCCTATCAGTTGAGATTGTCGGATAATGATCATACTTCTGATGTTTTCAATGTCAAATACTTGATTCCGTATCATGGGGATGAGCTTGATGAAGGAGAGGACGGTGCAAATTCGAGGACGAATTCTTGTCAACCGGGGGAGGATGATGCAGCGCGATACAACACTAGGTCGCAAATTTTAGGTCGCGAGCGACCTAACGACTTACGAGCTAGCGAGACAGAGTATGCATTGGAGCTAAGGGATGGCGAGCTAAGAGAGAAGGGAGAAGCAACTCGCAAGCGACCTAATGTGATACGACCTAACGAGCAAACCAAGCAAGCCAAACCATTACTGTCATTGCCAGCGACCTATGATAAGTCGCCGAGCGACCTAACTGCGAGTTATGTACGAAGAGATGTTCCAGCGACCTATGATAAGTCGCCGAGCGATCTAACAGTGAGCTATGTACGAAGGGATGATCCAGTGCCGCGATCTTACTTAGGTCGCTTTCCTATGCCGCTTTCTTTAGGTCGCGAACGACCTACCTTAAGTCGCTTAAGTATTAGGTCGCGTGAATATTTCCAGAAGCTCTTTTCTTAGGTGGCTGAGGCCTAAGTCGCTGCCATAAAGTCTTGTTCTTAGGTCGTTGTTGCCGTGTATTTCATGTCGCTGTGTGTTCTAAGTCGTATGATGTTTAGGTCGTATGTCGTTTGTATTTGTATATTCTTAAGTCATATGGTGTATATTTCTTATGTCGCTTGTTGTAACCTGTATTGTTCTTAGGTCGTGTAACGTGATGTGGTAAGTCGCATGTGTTGTAATGTGATAGGTCGTAGGTCGCGACCAATGTTAGGTCGTGTATGTTGAGTCGTGTGTTGTACTTTGTTGTAAAGTCGTGAACGACTTAGTGTATGATTGTAACCCTATAAATAGGGATGTTGGGTCATTTGAAAAGTTAGTTGATTTTGAATAAAAACTTTGTTTGAGAGCTTTGTGCCTCTTCTTAAATTGGTAGTTGAGTGTAATCTCCTATCTCCACTTTTGGCATTCGAGGGCGCTCGAATCAACGATTGCTGAAGCCAATTCACGGAATCTAGTGCACTAGATCAACGTTCGAAGAATCGTAGATCTTCTTTCACGGCATCGTGCGCGATCAATGTGACGAAGATAGCTAGAATCTGGTATCTTTGAGATCAACGGATTTGGGCGTTTGGTATTTTCAATCCACAGATTGCTACTTTCACCGTTTCATCATTTTTGTTATCCGCTGCTGCATCAGAAATGATAAATATCTATATCACTTAACGAAAGGATAGAAATTTATATACAGACACTATTGGTCTATTTTGAAAGTTGATTTCTAGAGTTTTCGAAGGAAATAGATGGGTTTTATTAGATACTGATTTTAAAAGAATGATATAAAGATTTTTGTTTTAATATATGTGTACATTTAGATTTTTAAAATTATATATTTGTGGAATTTTAAATTTATAAGATAAGTTTTGAAAAATATAAATTTTAAGATTTTACTTATAATTTTATTATCGTTAACTATATATAATATAGTTTAATATAAAATAAAATAGATTTAATAAAATCAGATTTAATTTAATTATATTTAATATAATAAAATTTAATTGGATAAGTATATATATTGTACTTAAAATATTTATATAAAATTTATATTAATATTTTTAAAATAATTTTTTTAACAACTTTAATAAAATAAAGGTTGGGAAGATAAATTAAGTTAATTTGTAATTTAACTTATTGAGAATTTAATATAAATTAGAATTGATTGGAAACTTATTGATTTTGAGATTTTGAAAGGTATAACTTTATAACTTAATTTGATTAAAGGTGATTAAATGAATATTTTCAAATTTAAATAAAATTGAATGTTTAATTTTTGATTTAAATTTATAATCTGGGATTTTATTTAAATGGTGATTAAAAATGATTAAGTGAATATTTCAAATTTAAATAAAATTAAAGTTGAATGTTGAAATATAAATGAAATTTATCAAATTGAGTTATTGTAAATGTTTGGATATTTAAACTTTGAAACCTATTGAATTGGTAGTGGTTTAAATTTATAGTTCAAACCTGAATTTGAAATCGATATAAATAAAATGGTTTAATGAGAATTTGAATTGAACCTTTAACCATTTTAATTGAAATTATTGCACTGAGATTGATTTAAATTGAAATTTTGGAACTACAGTTGATTTAAATTGATTTGTGAAATTGGAAGGAACAATTCTAATTTGATACTATTTTCGATATAAACTCTTTTAAATATATAAACTATATTTAATATATAAACTATTTTAATCTATAACTTATTTCTAAATATAAACTATTTTTAATTTATAACTATTTCAATATATATAAACTATTTTCAATATTTAAACTGTTTAAGTTGGAACTGTTATGATTTAGATTTAATGGATTTAAATGCGAATATTTTGATATGATGTTTAATCTATTTTGTGGATATGATTTCGAAAGTGAATATGATTTTGAAAGTGATATGATTTCGAAAGTGAATATGATTTCGGAAGTGATATGATTTTGAAATGAATATGATGTTTGATATGAAGCATGAACTGTTTGAAATTTTTATAAAAAGGGATTTTATAAATGACCACGGTGTGAAATAAGCATTTTGTTGTTAAAGAGACCGGGATCGGATATTGTCGTACTCTCTGCCATTACCGAAAACCACTTAAACAACTGTGTACGTGGTGGAGAATCAAGAAAAAAGTAGGATGGTTTGGCGATGTCTATATGAGGTATGAACGTAGCCCTAACTCCCTCGAGTCAGCTTGATATGGCTAAAACAGGAGCTATACTGGGCCAAGAGGGGTCGCTTCCCATATCGGGCACATTTCTTCGATACCATATCTTTTACTTTGTGATTTGATTAGGTGCACCTTTGATTTGGGAGTGTGTCCTAAGATGGGCGGTTGTAGCTGCTATGCGTTACCACCAGTCCGGGAGTGCAAAACGGTAGTATCCTACCCTGGGTATTGCCTTGCGTGCCATGTCACATGCCTTATCGCGCCCTCTACGAGTTTGGTTTATGTCGTACCTATGGAGTGCTCCATGATAGTCCACCGGTTTTGTGGAGTTTACAGTACTATATAAACTACGACATTTATATAAAATGTTTTAAGGGGGATATGGGTAACGCCTTAATGCTATTTTAATATTTTACTTTACTATAGACATTATCTATGTAGCGTATTGTACTATGTATGTAGATAGTTTCACGGATCCTTAAAGGATGGGTTTCCCAAACATCCTTTAAGTTATTTGCATTTCACTTGAGTTGATTTACTTGCATAAGAATGTTAATCCTGACTCGAGTGTTTTGTGTTTTGCTTTATGCTCGGGTCTGACTAAGTGTCACAGCATTCGAGACTCACCTTTGGAGCTTGGAGCTTTGCTTGGAGATCTATCTTTATCTATTCAGTTATTTAAGTTATCTAAGTTGTTTATATTCAGACTTGTCATTTGCTTTTGTATTGAGACTTCTATGTATTGGATTTCTGTTGTATTTTATTTCAGATTCTGATGTTTTTGTAGTAGCTTCATGAACTACTATTTATCTATTTCACTGCTTATTATTGTATTACACTATGTCTATGATTCTATGATTGATTTATTTACTGTATATGCTAAGTTTTACCAAATATAAAAATTAACAATCTGTTGTTTTGAGCAATTCACACTACACCAAATTGATGATTTTGCAACATTTTGTATTTGTAAATTTCTAATACTTACAAATGTTACAAACTACTAACAGTTGATAAGTGTTAGAGTAGCTGAAAAAGCGTTGGTAAAAATAAATAATTTTCTATATAAACTTTACAACACATTACTTATGATATATAACACAAATAAGTGTTACAATGATTGGTAAATTTGTAAATAATTCATGACCAAGTGCACTTGTTTGTAATTTAGCAGACGTTTCATTTCCCACACTTATGCATTCCCATTCTCATTTTTGGCCGCACTGTTTTTATTTCCAATTTAGTTTTCTCCTTCTCAGCGACTCTTTACAAATCATCATCGACCTAATGCTCTTCTCCATGAATCACAGATGCAATATTAGTAAATGAGATTGCTGCTCTAGAAAATCCAACGCCAACCTCGAATGCGACAATTGCTACTTGAATCGAAGTTGAGCCTAAACCCTAGTTACCCTCATTTCAACCATGGCCATGTCGTACTACCAAATCAAGTCCAAACAACCATGGCTATGCCTCATTCGCGTTTAAAGGAGGCGGTGGATTTGGGTTTGAGCAAATTCGTGGATTGAAGGTGGCCAGTCAGTGGTAAGGAGGCGATTCCAGAGGTTGTGGGTTCGTTGATTATTGGATTTTCCACTCTTTAGAGCTACTGGGAGATTTAGTAATGGTTACAATGGCATCGATTTTCTGGGCGAGCTTTTTTTGTTCTGATTTTGCTTATTATTTGCGTTTCATACGAGTCTTTTTGCTTCATGGGTCTCTCGTAATTGAAATGCAAATTTAATTTTGATAAGTATAAGCTCAAAGATGCCAGAGGAGAGATATATTTGAAATGGTTTTCAATTTCATTTGTTACAGCAAGTATATGATGATCTTGAATTAAACCAACTAGAATTTGTCTTCAAATCAATATACTGTTAGGGACTCATAATTCAAATTCAATTTCTTTTTTATGGAGAAAATCTCCTGAGCCAACTTAGTAAATTCTGCAAGAAAGTTACTTTTACAGTTACATCCCTTACAGCAATTTCTAAAACTAAAACTAAATGGTCATTGCCCTTTCATTTCCATGCTCCAGTCCAAGAAAAGAATGAGGCACATGATACTGTCTTTCAAAGCTCCTTTATCTTAACAGTCATCAGTTCTATTATCTTTATTTAAACTTTAATTAGGCAGTAATGTTGAGGTAACTTGATTATAAAATATCGCTAAACGGCTGTTATGATGCTGGAATAGCTAGACCAGTTATGATGCTCATTATGTTGGTAATATATATTCATTAGATAGTCAAGTCAACTCAGTTAATTGATAAGCTTTATGGTGTAAGTTGTTTGATAGTTTTATGGATAGCCCGGAATAATTTGAGGGTTATAAATTGCCACCGGCTAAAATGAAAATGAATGATTCCGATCATCCGAGAAACTTCCTCTCCTTGTTTCGTAAGAGTGCAGAAAGAACTTGTTGTTACGTCTGAAAACAAACCCATACTAAACGGTTGATAATATTTCTAGTGATGAAGACCTTAATTTATATACATAGAGTATAGTCCAGGTTTTGTTTTCCAGTCATTTTTATTTATTTATCTAATATCCATACACAATTTTCTTGTCATTTCTTCCTTTTGGTTCCATATAATAAAAAATATGCACATCTGAAACCTAGCATGATAAAGAAAGAATGTATTATAATTTATAACATGTAGGGAAAAAGGAAATTTGCAGAGTATATATGCACATGTCAAGATATATTTATATTTATGTAATTTGTTTATTTCATAGTATAGAGAAGTCAATAAATTTAGAGCATTTTTCCATGGCGCTTCAGAAAAATTTCGACAGTGTACAGCTCACCGCAGTGCAAACTCTTTTTTTTAGACTCGATTTTTGTTCGGCAGGGTACTGTCAATCGAATCTGGGTAAAATATAGTTGATAGTGTGGTGCATTCAGTGCTTCTCAATATTTAACAAACTTTGCTTTAGAACAAACTTCTTGCCAATACTTTCAAATAAAGGCTTGCTTGCACCTTAGAGTGGGCGTGATGATGAAACCATCATTCTGATTTCTGGTCACCAAATTACCTGTTCTAAATTAGTTGTGGAGGAGTACGGACACGTTTATTTCTACTTCTCTTTAAGATCCTGTAGTCTTAAATAAGGCAAATTTGAATGTACTGCATAACATTTAGATTTTGTATTGCACCACTTAAAATGACTGCAAACTCTTGAATAATGTATTTTATGTCCTCACATGTCGAGTCGTTAGCAAAAGCAAGAATAGTTGTTACATCCATTGAAATTTGACTCTACAAAATAAAATTGAACTGAACGATTTCCATTACTATTAAAATATTCCATCCTTCAAGCTCTCAAAAAAATTTCGTTTCCCTCTAACTTTTCATTTATCCCCGCTAATAGTTTCTTTCCCAAATCATTTTTCATTCTTTCATTCCTCAACTAAAGAAACCCTAGCTCCTAATCGAAACAGGAAAGACTGCATCTCCAAGCACGCCACGAGCTTCGCTGCTACTAGCTCCTCTCCTATAAACTACTCTTTGAGTACCGCCATCCTATTTATTTTCATTTATTCATCATCAAAGCACAATCGCATTCCTATTTATTTTCATTTATTCATCATCATCATCATCATTATTTTGAAAAAGAAAATCTCATTCATACTCCGTTGATGAATGAATTGTAGGAAAGTAAGGCAGCAATTAGCTCAAGACACATATGCTATTTGGTGAAAAAAGCTGAGGAAAAATGGTGGATTGGGATAAATGGGTTGATGAAGATGAAGAGAAAGAGGATAAATGTGATTTATAACTTATAAAGCACATCTGTCTCACATGTTCACTTAATTTACCATGTTATCTTCTGAACTACTTGTCACTTTCCTGTACCAGTTGGGTACATGGGCTTTATGGATCTCTCATATTTAATGATGTTGTATCATGATGAAGTTTTGTAGTTAGCCTAGTTTAACCCAAAATGTAACCTTTTTCTTCAATTTCATAAGTAGATAAAATATGATAAAATATAAAATTTCTATAGTGCCCTTACAGTAATTCAATCGAATAAGTGTACTGAACTACAAAACAGCAGCATAACATCTACGCAACAAATATTTGAAATCAGATTTCAACTTAAAGTTTAAAGTTTAAACTTTATCCTTAGTATTTATCTCTACTTAAAATTATAATACCTATTCTTTACATCAGAATTTAAAGTCAGTTTAAAAGTATAATTTTAAATTAAAAGTTTAAATGTAAACATATACAAATAGTTTTAACTTTTAACATCACAAATAATCTCAGGTAGAATCATATTCGTGTCCAAATTCAAAAACTGCAATCACTGTTAAAACCATATCCATTACTGGGTGCTTGTAGTAATTGTAAATGCATCATCATATGCTGATTGTGGGGAAACGGTCTTTAGAAATATACGAAAATGAATTTAGTAAAATTTGTAAGTAGGGCTTGAAAAGTGGTGTATGTGATTTTGTTTAAAAAAACTCTGTATATATGTTTACCTTACAAATATTCCTGCTGAGTATGCAAATAATAAAGTTTTCCAATCATGAAACAATGAAGTGCAATTATTTATTTATCAATAGAAATATTATTGCATAATAACTAGACTTAAACTCTTAATTAATTAAGGTTCCTAAAAATATATCACCCAACAATAATTTGCAATTAGTAATCTGAACTAATATGAAGAATCCAAATCAAAATGACACTTAAACTTTTAATTAATTAAGGTTCCTAAAAATACTGCAAGAAGAAGGGGAAATAAAAAATTAAAAATAGAATAAAATAAAATTAACCCAAATACTACTACTAGTATTTGTAGAGTAGCTCCTCAGTTCCTACATTATGGGAAAAAATTCCTCACAAGTTGGAAATTTCTGTATCACCTTCTTCGTCTTACAATGATCTAATAATTCTACAGTTTCCTTATCTCTCAGTTCATCAACTCATCCTTTTCTATAATGTTCCACTCTTCAAAGAAAGACCCTTTAAAATCATCTCCATTAACAGTAGATTCCAAAATAGGAAGAATTAACTCTTCTTGTATGAAGGTCAAATCAAATAAATCATTCGGCAGTTCTGGAAACTCAGCATTAACATGAATAAAATCATCTTAAACATTAATGGTAGAATCACGAGCTTCATTAGCAACAAGTGCATGATCGATCTCTTTCATCTTCTCATAAATCTTTATAATCACAAGAGTTTGGTATTCTTCTCCAATTTCACCCAGAGAAATAACTTCTTCTAACAACTCCTTCAATATCAAGCTCTTTTTTTCCAACTCTAAATCCTCTTCCTGACTAAAAGCTGCGTCTTCAATCCCTTTAAGCCTGTTAAAATAACTCTTCCTGACTAAAAATCCTCTGAAGACTTTCTGGATTTTAGTTGCAGCAATCTTAGAAGCATACTTTTCTAGCATGAACAGTTTCGCATATACTCTTTGCTTATAGTCTTTGGTTCCAGAAACATAATACAACCTCTCCCAAAAATCACTCAATAACACATTGATTTTAATCAGATAAGCCTCTTTAAATGTTTCATCAATTCCTTTATCTACTCTATAGACGATTCCCACATTCTTTCTCACCAAGAATTCTCGAACTATTTTCTGTATTTTCACTGCAGCATTAACTTGGACTCTTTTATGATCGAAAAGAATGTTCTTTGCCTTATACCTGAAGTTTTAGTTTCGATTGAGAATACTAAAGAACTTGGGTTGAGGAAAATTTGACATTTTTGGGAGCGATATAAATAATTTTAGGGTTTGGGAAAGTAATGATAATCGCGTTCAATATATATTGACGTTTAGTAAAACGACACACAAGATGTGCATTTATGCACTGCACTACTGACGGACTTTTAAGTGAAGGATAGAAAGTGGTAGTGAGAGGTTTGTGTATATATGAATGATATGAAGTTTGACTGTAGTAAAGGTTTATATTCCTTTCGAGATTTACAAAATTTGTTCTGCATTTTTGGTACTTGATAAAAAGAAACGAAATTACAAGTCTGTAAACATACAGTGTTATGCATTTTTATACACCATTTATAACAGTTAGAATATTCGAGTATTGCATTTCTAGTTTCTAATCTAAATGTATAAGATATACACAGCCAAATGTTGTATATACATGTTTATACAAATAATAATGTAAATGTAGAAAGTAAATGTTACTAATACTTTGTCTATACATATGGCTACCCCATTTTATCTTCATGTAGTTTGATTAACATTTATTTTGCATACTAAGTGCTGATGTAGTTTGATTAACATGTATTTTGCATACTAAGTTTGCGAATTCATAAATACAAAAAAAAATTAGAACCTGAGTTGTAACTCAGTCTTTAACCTTTTGATTTTGAAGGTATAAGTTTTTATCGAGTGTTTATATTTAATGCAGGAACTTGAAGAAGGATGCTTTGGATTGTTGTATTGGACGTTGAAGAATATTCAAAACCATTAGAGTTTGGAGTGGATGATCAGGAATGGTTAGGTTAACCGTAAGTTAAACTTTAAGTGTATTTTGAAATATATTTTTTGAAGCTTCTGTTGTAATAATATCTGAATATATGACATTGTGGAATTCTAGATATGTAAATAATTGTGTATGAAATATTATACTACATTTGCAGAGCGTTTAAACTTTGCATTGAATATGTATGATGAATTATTTGTGATATGGAAACCATTATTTGCAGTGTGTTTATATTTAAACTTTACGTTTAAGTTTTGGTATATATATATATATATGTGTGTTACTAAATAATCATTTTTCAACACTTATAAGCGTTACCATATATTTCTGTACCAACACTTATAAGTGTTACCGTATATTTCATTACCAACACTTATAAGCGTTACCGTATATTTCTGTACCAACACTTATAAGTGTTATCGTATATTTCGTTACTAACACTTATAAGCGTTACCGTATATTTATGTATCAACACTTATAAGTGTTACCGTATATTTCGTTACCAACACTTATAAGCGTTACCGTATATTTCTGTACCAACACTTATAAGTGTTATCGTATATTTCGTTACCAACACTTATAAGCGTTACCGTATATTTCTGTACCAACACTTATAAGTGTTACCGTATATTTCGTTACCAACACTTATAAGCGTTACCGTATATTTAGGTACCAACACTTATAAGTGTTAGTAATACGTATGTTTGTAACACTTATAAGTGTTACAAATTTGGCCACTCCATTCCTCACAGTCCATTAGCAACACTTAAAAAGTGTTACTGAAATTATTTGTAACACTTATAAATGTTAGAATTTCCCTGTTTTGGTGTAGTGTCAAGTCTGACATGTGTGGATTATTGTCGATTTGAATGGTTCAAAATGACGGGTCGTTACATATGGTATCAAAGCTCTGGTATAGGCAAAACTTAGCATATGGAGTAAAAACTCGTTTGAGATAGGATAGTATAACCCTAGAATGAGTGGAATTGATTATATAGTCATATTCGTTCGAGCTTGAAATTCTTTGTTAGGATCCTCTTTTATTTGGATTTCTTTTGAATTTTGGAACTTTCCCCTTTTGTTCTAAAATCCATTCTTGTCTTTCCTGTTCGTGTTCTTTTGATACAGGAGCATCCTATAGCTCTATTTCTGTTGACCTCTGTAACAAATTTGATCACATCTTGCAATCTCTATTGGCAACTTCATCCTTATGTGTGACTAATCCCAACGGTGGTCCACCCAACCATAGTATGATTTGTAAAGGGGTGAAACTCCTTTACAATAGGCGTCGATTCACCGAAGATTTCTTCGTCCTCGGTTATGATGCCATTATTTCTTGCGAAGCCTGAATCGTTTCTCTAGTAGACGACCATGGTAATTGTCTTGTGATCGAATGTCGATTGCCTTGATTATGTAGGCAATTTTATCTTTTTGCTTGATTCTCAGCCTAGTGATCTTGACTCCACCCCAATTGTCAGGGATTATCCTGATGTTTTGGTGAAGTCACTCCTCTACTTCCTAAGCGAGAAACTGAATTTCGCATTGATCTTATTCCTGGAGCTCGATCTTGTCAGCTTCGTGTAGCCGAGGAGAGCATTTCCAAGGCAGCTTTCCGAATAGGGAATGGTTAGTCATGCCCTTTGGATTAACCAATGCTCCTGCCTTCTTTGTCGATCTCATGAATCACATTTTATGTGAAGTTCTCAACTAGTTCGTCTTGATTTCCGTTGATGATATTCTCGTCTTTTCTAAGTCAGAGAAGGAGCATGAGTCTTATTTGAGCTATGTTCTCCAAACTCTTGGGAGTCATCGGTTGAAATCCAAATTTTCTAAAACCATTTCTGAAGGGATAAAGTCTGATTCCTTGGGCACATTGTTTCTGAAAATGGAGTCTCGGTTGACCCGGTTAAGGTCGCCGGGATTAATATTAGTCTATCCATCTTTCCTCTTTTGTAATTTAATTATCTTATTGTAACATTCCCCCTTTTGACCGTCTCCAGTCGGTAATTAAACCAACTTGAAACATTCAAAAAGACGAATTGTTATTTAGTTTATAAGGTTTAAACAGAATCAGCCACAGAAACACAGATAATAACAATCAATTAAAACAAATGAATCTTTATTACATTACTATAAATCTTTTTTTATATACATCAGAGTTTATACAATTTTTAATACTGATACAGCGGAATATCTTAAAATACAATTTCTTCTGAAAACTAAAGTGATTCTTTACTCTCTCTCTAACTTCGCTGCTCGAAAATCTTCAAGCTGTAAAAATACTCGGTCTGACCCGAGTATTATATTCAAAAGAAAATAATACACAGGTCGGTCTAATTCAAACCAGTTTATGAGTGCATATAGGCAGTAATAATTTAAATAGACGACAGTCACAGTAATTCCCGTCTATCCAATCCTTTTAACAAAGAAATCGGATAACGAAAATTTTAACACTAAACAGTGTTAAACAATAAATCAACAAATTTAAATCATCAACAGAGATAAACAGTGTTATTGGCTGCCGTACACACGTGTGCATTCGTACACGTGTGCACTGCCCCGCCAACTCGTGTGCATAGATAACGGTGCAACATAGTGTACAAACTCAAATAATCGGGCCTCAAACTGCAACAATATTTTGGAGGCAGAACAAAATAGCCCAAGCAGTACACAAAGGCAACAAAGATGACCAAAACAACAGTTATGATCGAGTAACCGGAGCTACCCAGGGTCAACAACAGTGCCACAAGCATAACAAACTCAGTGAAGTGCCAACATCACAAATATGAATATAATCAGTGAAGCTACAGATGTACAACATCAACAAAGGAATGCAGACTGAACAAATAACAAGTGGAGCTATAATCAATGAATGCCAAAGCCAAAAGTTCACAGTGAAGACAGTGATACAAGCTAATGAATGCAAGATGCAACACAATGAAAACAACTCACATGCAAGCACTGCCCCAAACCAAACTCAAGTGTATGAATGCAAAGTGATACAAGCACAATGCAACACACAAGGGCAACAACATAAAGACCAGAGTGTGCAGGTACAATACAAAGACAACAAGGTCGTGAATGCAAACTAGTGTGAATGCAACAAACAAAGCTCAACAGTATAGCAATTACAGCAATGGCAGTGGTATGGATTGACAGATGAAACAAACTAATATCAACAACATTTGAAATGAATGCAGACAGTGGTCCAGCATGATAAATGCCAAATGCACAACAGTGAATGAATGAAGTGATAAAGCATTTGTGACAAAGATAGGATCAAGTGCATATCTGTTACTTATTGAAACAGTCAAACAAATCCAACCAGATGCAAAACCGAGGTTTCAAAAACAGTCAAAGCTGAAATTCACAAAACAGGAAAAGTTTGTATCTGTACTTTTGAAAATGTCAGAGATAAATCTCAAAATCAAGTCTAGATTCAAGCCGAGATTTCCAAAACCAAATCAATGCCGTGGAAACCAAGTAACCAGGATATATACGCAATATGAAATGGTCAGAGAAAATCGCAAGCATCAAAATCATATCGCACGGCAAAGCACAAGGCACTACAAATCGAATGGAGATGAATTAGATGTGAGGGGCGAAAACCACTCACCTTCGATTGGAACGGTCGCGAGCGAAGAGGAAGATGGAGACGAATGAGGCTGAAACTCTAATTCCAGACGAGCCCTAGATTTCGAAAGCCCTAATTGGTTTTCTCGTCGCCAATTTTTTTTTTATCTCGTCGTATATTTTTTTTCCGATTATTTGTGAAGTGAGGGGGGCGTGGGTTTTACAGAAGAAAGATCGTGGGGGGTATGGGTTTAAACGTGAATAAGGGTATGGGCTTAGGCATGGGCTGGTTATGGTGTTTTATTTTTTTTTTCTTTTTTTTCTTTTTTTTTCTTTTGTTTTATTCTTTTGTTTTCTCTTTTTAAAACTGCTTGTTTTGTATTTAATTTGGTTTGTTTAATTTAGTTGTTAAAATTTTTCTATACATATTTATTCATCTCGTACAAATAAAAATTTAATAAGAGAATTCAAATCAATTTACAAATTCCAAATTCAAACAGAAATTAACAGTCGATATTAAATCGTTAATTGACGAAGATTTTATAGTTATAAAAATTTCAACAACAAACAGAAATTATCTGTCTACATAGATCGTTTATCGATGATCAAAATTTTGGGCAAAACCCCAATTGTTACAGAAATTCAATTTTGAATTCGATTTAATTTTATACGCGTTTATATGTCGTACGTTCACAAAACAATTCCGATAAATACGAAAATTGAAATCCGATAATAATTCAATATTACGGACCCAATGAAACTGCTTTCGTCAAATTCCGAGACTGTGCCTCGGAAGACTATTTTTAAATTCAATTTAAACGATACAATTTCAAAATTGAACAAATCGCTTTCAAATTCAATTCTAAAGCTTCTATTACCTTCAGTATTATCTATATGAATTTTTTCCAAGCCTTTAAATTATTTTTAACCGGCTTAAAATTGAAGATTCAAATTTTATTCAACTTTCAATAGATTAAATTCAAAAAATTAAATCGCCAATTCATTCTGATAATTTGAAATTCAAGTCAAATCATCATCCAAATATTTAAAATTAATTAAATATTTTCAATTTAAATTGTTCAAAATTCAGGGTCGTTACAAACTCCCCTCCTTAAAAACTTTTCGTCCACGAAAAGGAAAGGTTGTTAAAATTTCATTAATATTTATACTCTAGTCAATTTTACTAAGCTTGAAACTCAATACAAATAAATGAATATAGGATTCATTCCATTTGTTTAATCTCACTAGTTCTGTTTATCTTCTCTTTTATTCAATGATTTCTACAATCATTGATTTCTAAAATCAAAACGCAAAAGTCTTTTATCAACATTTTCGATTTACAACTCAGATTCAAACTTAAAATTCTTCCCGTTAGAGATTTATATAATATATATCTCTTCCAAAGCTGTGGACTTTCAAAACATTACAAAAATCCTCTTCCTTAGTTTATTAGGTAGGAATTTCGTAATTTTACTTTCAGTTCATTGATTCACTATTTACTGTTTGAAAATACTTGCTAACTCGAAATTTAACAAGTCCATCTTCGTTCTCACAGACATTAGACATACGCTGGCCAGGCGCAGGTCTAAAAATCTCCAAGTACTAAACATACTTGCTTCAATTCCCAGTGAAAATACTTTTTAAAATTCTTTTAAAAATGGATATGGAAAGCACGTTCCCCCATGGATTACAGTTCCACCCAGCGGTTACGCTACTATCCCAGTAGAGTCGCTTGTGGCTGTAGATTTCACATCTCTTAAATTTCGCCATGGTTGTCGCCATAGATTGCAGTACACACGGCGGTTACGCTACTATCCCAGTAGAATCGCTCGTGTCTGTAGGCATCACGCCCCTCAAATTTCGCCTGGCATTAGATTGCAGTTTACCCGACGGTTACGCCACTATCCCAGTGGAATCGCTTTTAACTGTGGGCATCTCGCCCCTCAAATTACGCTAATCATCAATCAAATCTAATCTCATCGCGATGATCTATCGCGAAGGATTTCCGATTCAAATAGTCACTCTGACTAAAATTCTACGTAGCAACGAATTTCAAATGGACACTCATCGAGAGTTCCAATACCTTCTCTAATAATAAATGGAAGGTACTTTTCCACATCCTCAGTTTAGAAAACATAATATCATATATGTAGTACTTTCATTTCACATTTCGTACATATAACATCTATGTAAACATACATAAGATTTCCATAACAATGTCTTTCTAAACTAACGGTTTCAAATTTACCGCATTCATATATATAAGTTCTAAAAACTTACATATCCATATTCATAACAAAATAGAGGATTTCAAAATTTTCCTCTAAGTCGATTTGGAAATTTAAGGTTATCTCAAACCTAATTCATATTCATAATTCCATTTATTATCGACTTTCACATTCGATTTGAATAACATGTTACATCGTCAATTCTCAACACAGAATTGATGTCTATCGATATATAACCTCTGAGCTCGTACGTCTCAGAGAAGGGTGTTAAGCTAAGAGAATAAATTCTCCGCCACCAACAGATATATATTTAATAGAGACCAATTGCTATGTCATCAATTCACAATGTTAGACATACAATCCAAATCATCATCTGAAATTCAAAGCTCAACTTATATTGTCTTTGATGTCGAAGTTAAACTCAATTTTAACTCAACGATTCAATCTTTTTGAAAAATTCCAAATTGAACAAATTGTTCAAATTTCTCATTTAACTTTTCAACTTCGACTTCAAAAATGAATTTCAAATCATTTATCCCTTACGGAATATATTCACAACATTTCATTTCATATTGGAAAAACATTTCCATACTTATTTAAAAATAAGTAATTCACAAATCCATTTTATTTTCAACATTTGAAAATATTCGATATACTTAAATCAAAATTAAGTACATATTTCATCTTTAAGGAAATCATTCTCTTTCACACATTTATTTGAGTTAAAACGAATGTTACGTAAAACATCGTTACGACAACTCAAAATTACTAGTATAGGGATTCGAAATTTAGATAGATGTATAAATCCCAATACTATACAAAACATTTCCTTTCGGAAATCATTTACTATAACAACAGTGTTATAGTCCACCATTTCCTTATATTCGAAAACGTCTATTTCAACAATAAATGTTGAAATCTATGGTTTCGATATTCAATGCTTTGAAAACATCTTTTTAAAACAATTAACTTCATTTTAAAATATCACTTTCCCAAACATGTCCATTTTATTCAATAATATATTCACGGTCCAAAATTGTGAATATACATCTTTTAACAAACTATACAGAATTTTACTTATCAAAATAAGTCGGTTTCGAATTTATAAACAATGTTTATAAATTCCATTTCTACTCATAAAGACTTCAATTTATAGAAATTTACTTCATTAACCATTTCTTCTATAACTCAGTTTTATATCAGAATTTTAATTTACAAGTAAATTACTTATAAATTCTTTTATTTCGCAACTTCGATTCATTTTATAACTTCACATTATAAAACTTTTAATTCTGAAACTTTTCATCCACTTATGAAATCCATTAAATATTTCACTTTTAACACTTATACAATTCCAATATTTTATTAACACTTTTCAAATTTTCAATTTAAGCCGTTTATAATAATTCAAAATTTCCAATTTAAACTTTTACATAAATTTATCAGTTTTCCATTTCCAAGATAATCAACTAGTTCTTTAGTAAATCATTCATCGATTTGATTTCCAATTTAATCACATTTGATTCATTCACATTGGATTTTACTAACATTCATTCATATCCAATTAGTTCACATTCACTAATTTATATTCAAGTTAGTTGCTTTCAATTCAAATCAAATTCGATTCTCTTTAGATTTACTTATCTTTCAATTTGAATCCAATTACTTAGCTTTCAATTTCCATTAATACTTAATGAATTCTATACAATCAACTAGCAACCAATGCACATTCAACTTAACCAAATTTATTTACTTGCTTACATTCAATTTGGTTCAACATACTTAATTTCAATTGGTTTATATTCTAATTCAGATTGAATTCTTATACTCACCATATTCACTAATTCACTTTTACAATTAAAGTCGAATTTTCCTTTCTATAACTCAAATTCATATTCATTACTTCACTTTATCAATTCATTTTGATGTCAAATTCAATTTGATTCAATATTACTTAAGCTATGTTTCATTTTATCTTCACTTTATTATTTTCACTATACAGCTTAAGTTCGTCTCGAATTTATTTGAAATTCTATTTTATTTAACTTTTGCTAAAGTCAAATTCATATCACATTTCAAAATTCAGATTTTGTTTTACTTAACAAAACTGTTTAACCATTTTACAACTGGTTTTACTTAAACTTTCTCATTTTATAAGTTAAACAACTTATTTAAATTTAAACTTCCCAATTCATATCATATAATCACTTATCTTTCAAGTTTAACTTTCCATCTCAATAATTTATCAAATCCAGTTCAATTTTATTTGACTTTCCTTTAGTTAAATTTCAAATCATATATTTATTAATACTAATTCAATTCAATTTAACTTTTCTTAAGTTAAAAATCTTCATTTTCAACAACAATTTTATACTTCTTTAGATTTGAAAAACATTTTCTGTTCAAAGTGTTTCTAGTAACTATTCATATTAAACATCATAAACTAAGCGTTGTGTAAACCAAAGCTCTGATACCACCTTGTAACATTCCCCCTTTTGACCGTCTCCAGTCGGTAATTAAACCAACTTGAAACGTTCAAAAAGACGAATTGTTATTTAGATTATAAGGTTTAAACAGAATCAGCCACAGAAACACTGATAATAACAATCAATTAAAACAAATGAATCTTTATTACATTACTATAAATCTTTTTTTATATACATCAGAGTTTATACAATTTTTAATACTGATACAGCGGAATATCTTAAAATACAATTTTCTTCTGAAAACTAAAGTGATTCTTTACTCTCTCTCTAACTTCGCTGCTCGAAAATCTTCAAGCTGTAAAAATACTCGGTCTGACCCGAGTATTATATTCAAAAGAAAATAATACACAGGTCAGTCTAATTCAAACCAGTTTATGAGTGCATATAGGCAGTAATAATTTAAATAGACGACAGTCATAGTAATTCCCGTCTATCCAATCCTTTTAACAAAGAAATCGGATAACGAAAATTTTAACACTAAACAGTGTTAAACAATAAATCAACAGATTTAAATCATCAACAGAGATAAACAGTGTTATTGGCTGCCGTACACACGTGTGCATTCGTACACGTGTGCACTGCCCCGCCAACTCGTGTGCATAGATAACGGTGCAACATAGTGTACAAACTCAAATAATCGGGCCTCAAACTGCAACAATATTTTGGAGGCAGAACAAAATAGCCCAAGCAGTACACAAAGGCAACAAAGATGACCAAAACAACAGTTATGATCGAGTAACCGGAGCTACCCAGGGTCAACAACAGTGCCACAAGCATAACAAACTCAGTGAAGTGCCAACATCACAAATATGAATATAATCAGTGAAGCTACAGATGTACAACATCAACAAAGGAATGCAGACTGAACAAATAACAAGTGGAGCTATAATCAATGAATTGCAGAGCCAAAAGTTCACAGTGAAGACAGTGATACAAGCTAATGAATGCAAAATGCAACACAATGAAAACAACTCACATGCAAGAACTGCCCCAAACCAAACTCAAGTGTATGAATGAAAAGTGATACATGCACAATGCAACACACAAGGGCAACAATATAAAGACCAGAGTGTGCAGGTACAATACAAAGACAACAAGGTCGTGAATGCAAACTAGTGTGAATGCAACAAACAAAGCTCAACAGTATAGCAATTACAGCAATGGCAATGGTATGGATTGACAGATGAAACAAACTAATATCAACAACATTTGAAATGAATGCAGACAGTGGTCCAGCATGATAAATGCCAAATGCACAATAGTGAATGAATGAAGTGATAAAGCATTTGTGACAAAGATAGGATCAAGTGCATATCTGTTACTTATTGAAACAGTCAAACAAATCCAACCAGATGCAAAACCGAGGTTTCAAAAACAGTCAAAGCCGAAATTCACAAAACAGGAAAAGTTCGTATCTGTACTTTTGAAAATGTCAGAGATAAATCTCAAAATCAAGTCCAGATTCAAGCCGAGATTTCCAAAACCAAATCAATGCCGTGGAAACCAAGTAACCAGGATATATACGCAATATGAAATGGTCAGAGAAAATCGCAAGCATCAAAATCATATCGCACGGCAAAGCACAAGGCACTACAAATCGAATGGAGATGAATTAGATGTGAGGGGCGAAAACCACTCACCTTCGATTGGAACGGTCGCGAGCGAAGAGGAAGATGGAGACGAACGAGGCTGAAACTCTAATTCCAGACGAGCCCTAGATTTCGAAAGCCCTAATTGGTTTTCTCGTCGCCATTTTTTTTTTATCTCGTCGTATATATTTTTTTCGATTATTTGTGAAGTGAGGGGGGCGTGGGTTTTACAGAAGAAAGATCGTGGGGGGTATGGGTTTAAACGTGAATAAGGGTATGGGCTTAGGCATGGGCTGGTTATGGTGTTTTATTTTATTTTTTTTCTTTTTTTTCTTTTTTTTTTCTTTTGTTTTATTCTTTTGTTTTCTCTTTTTAAAACTGATTGTTTTGTATTTAATTTGGTTTGTTTAATTTAGTTGTTAAAATTTTTCTATACATATTTATTCATCTCGTACAAATAAAAATTTAATAAGAGAATTCAAATCAATTTACAAATTCCAAATTCAAACAGAAATTAACAGTCGATATTAAATCGTTAATTGACGAAGATTTTATAGTTATAAAAATTTCAACAACAAACAGAAATTATCTGTCTACATAGATCGTTTATCGATGATCAAAATTTTGGGCAAAACCCCAATTGTTACAGAAATTCAATTTTGAATTCGATTTAATTTTATACGCGTTTATATGTCGTACGTTCACAAAACAATTCCGATAAATACGAAAATTGAAATCCGGTAATAATTCAATATTACGGACCCAATGAAACTGCTTTCGTCAAATTCCGAGACTGTGCCTCGGAAGACTATTTTTAAATTCAATTTAAACGATACAATTTCAAAATTGAACAAATCGCTTTCAAATTCAATTCTAAAGCTTCTATTACCTTCAGTATTATCTATATGAATTTTTTCCAAGCCTTTAAATTATTTTTAACCGGCTTAAAATTGAAGATTCAAATTTTATTCAACTTTCAATAGATTAAATTCAAAAAATTAAATCGCCAATTCATTCTGATAATTTGAAATTCAAGTCAAATCATCATCCAAATATTTAAAATTAATTAAATATTTTCAATTTAAATTGTTCAAAATTCAGGGTCGTTACACTTATCTCCTTCCAAGCCTATCTTTTTAGTTAGAATTCTCTTTGATTATCCCTCTAAATTTGAATCTCTATCCTTGTTCTTAAATGCATTCTTGAATTATCATATGAGAGAACGTATTTGTAATTGGTATAAAAAATGTTTTATATTGCGTTGTTTGAGTAGTTAAGTTTGAATTTTGGGTTTCGATCGATTCGTCTGGCCAACGCTATCGATAGGAATTCCAAAACACTTGAACAGAGCAAACTGACACAATATTGTTTTCGAAATTGATAAATGAAATAATTTTATGTATGATTATATTTTGTATATAAAGGTATAATTTTCTTGAATTAGATAGTTAATGAATTAGTTGATAGAAATGATAATACTAGATTATCATTTACTGTTTGTCAACATTCCTAAACCATTAACTATTGTTGTATGTTATAAGGTGTTGAAATTTTACAAACATGGTTCATAAATCTGATTTGCAAATGAAATGAATTTAAATTAAGGATTTGAGGGTATAAATTTTCGGTGCTTTTCAAATTTGGTTTTCAAAGTTTTGAGAAAATGTTTTATTCGAAAGTAATTTCGAATGGAAATTGTTTCCAAAGGATTTTTAAAAGAAGTAAGTCAGTACTCTCCTCTTATGTCATTGGAAAATAATTTTGATGATGACTACAGCAGCATCGACATTCATTTTTGAGTTTCAAAGTGGGGGAGACCACTTAGTAGCTTTGCTACATTTTTGTTTTGGAAAAATGGATTTGATTTGAATTTCTTGAGTATGATTAGATAAACAAAATATATGTATAAATATATATATTTATTTCAAAATGGTTTGAAGTGAAACTGGAAATTTAACTCTTAAGTTTTATGTTAAGGAATGGTTTTCAATTATTGAAATGAAGCAAAAATTTTGAATATGGAATGTCTAAAATGAGAAATGAAATTTAAACAACTTGAAACAGTTGAAATAGGATTAAAAAATTAAATTAATTGGTATAATACTCAATTGCATTCTAAAACATATATAACTTACCTGAAATATTCAAAAAGTTAAATGTTAATGTGAGTATGTAATTGATGGTTATACAAGAGAAAACTTAAGTAATGAAATGTTCAAACTAAATTTTGCTTAATAGAAATGTTGTAAATAAAAGGTAAATTTGTATAGTGCTCAATTACACTCAGAAACATTAATAAAACTTACTTGGAAACAAAGTTTGAATGTAATGAGAATATGTAATTGAATAGTATACAATATACAATGTAAGTGATAAGATGTCCAAAAAAATTAAATTTTGTTAAGGGAATTTTTTTTAAATAAACTTGAGTTGTTATAATAAATGTTTATACACTTAATCTATGTTGCAAGATATGTTAAGTGAAATAAATTGAATAATAAAAAGAGAATGCTATTTAAGTAAATGAGGTGATTTGGATAGGAATGTAAGTTAATTGAAAGTGAGTTAATTAGAATGATAATAATAAATGGATGATAATAATTAAAATGAAATTTATATGGTTTGAATTAATTATTGTATCTATTCTTTGTATTTCGAATCTATCTTTCCTTTCTAGTTGCTTCTATTCTCCTATCTCGTTCTTTTTCGAGGACGAAAAGTTTTGAGTGGGGGGGAGTGCAACGACCCAGAAATTTTAACGATGTTATAATGCGGTTAACTAAAAAATTTCTTGAAAGTAAAAAATAAAATTTTTGAAATGAAATTTGATATTTGGAATACGTCTATTTAAACGTAGCAAGTATCAGATTTTCATCAGAAAATATTTAAGTTTATTTGGTTGTGATATTCCAATTTAAATTTTAAAATCAGTTAAAGTTGATGAAAATAAAATATTTTTGAAATTTGAATATTTTTATATAATAAAAATGTATATCATTTTCTGAGTGAGACATCGTATTTCGTTTCGCCAAATTTCGACTCCTACATCCCCGTTTATCTTATTTTGGGCTAATTAGCAGCAGTTTGGCAGCGAATATCGAGTTTTGATAGGTTTGTTGTATCACTCATATCTATGTACCATTCTATTCATCTCGTCATACTGATCTCCGCAGTACATTCAATTGTGTGTTTTGGCGTCTGGTACACGGCGAAATCCACGAAACGATTAACCATATCGGTATCGCATTTGAGCCTTTTGGTTTCCATATGGCCATTCAATTTTTCACCATGAAAACCAATGGCCACTTGTTTTAATATTTCCAAAAAATTTAGCTATTGACATTTGTTATTCCTAGGAATTTTTCCATTCCCACTGTTCAACATATTGGTTGGTCCTTCATTTCATTTTTCTTCCCTTGTGCTTATTGTTTCTGGTCATAGCTTTATATAAAAATATATATTTGTGCAAGCTCATATTATTGTTTGCATTTTGAAATCTGCTTGCAGCCAAGCATCCACGCTGAACTATGCTCACCTCCTACCATCAGATCTGCACCTATAACCCGAACATCCCATCTCATTCACCTTTTTCATCCGCCCACGCATGCATAGCCCTTCCCTCTACAACCGACCAATCACCAATAACCGCCACTCCACCAAGCAAGCTTTGCTTAACCCATCGACCTGCTCGCCCTCTATTCCACTCAGCTTCATCACCACGCCCGCCATCGACTCTGTCCTCCGACCCACCCTCTCTCTCTATTTGCTTAAGAACCCGACCTTCCTCCCATCGATCCAGCAACAACCGCTCCGCCTTCCTCCCCTCACTCAGCACGCAGGCCAACCCTCCACGCGACCTACCCTGACCGCTAGGACAATGCAACACGGCTTCTCCTTCCTTTCACAGTAGCTCGCCCTCACGCCCACTGCTCTGCCTACCCGCCTGGACAGCGGCAGCACGACATAGCACACCCACAAACCCGAATCCCACTGCTCTAGCCGAGCCTCCATCACTCCCTGACCGAACCTGACGCAGCGGATATATCAAAACGATTCTTCAATCGACGTAAATAGCAATCTGTGGATTGATGGATACTGAAATGCCCGAATTCGTTGATCCGAAGATACCGAACTCTAGCTATCTCTGACTCGTTGATCCGAAGATACCGGGAAAGAGATCTACGATTCTTCAACGTTGATCTTGCGTACAAGATTCCGTGAATCGGCTTCAGCAAACGATGATTCGAGCGCACTCGAATGACGTAAGTGGAGATAGGAGATACACTCGACTACCAATTGAAATTGAAAGCAACAAGCTAACAAAAGAGAATTTTATTCAATATTCAACAACCCTTTACAAATGAGAGTCTCGGCCTATTTATAGGCAATTTACAACTCACACAAAAAAAAAACAAAAAATTACAAGTATTAAGTCGGTTCCGAGTTATAACTTCCGACCTACGACTTAGCCTAACTCGGTGACGACTTAAGGCACAACTGATACAACACTTGCCTTCAAACAGAACGACTTATGACTTCTGACGACATACGACTTATAAATGACGCGACTCAACATACATGTGCATTACAACCGACTTAAGACTTACTTAAGTCGTTGCCGACTTAACATCTTCTCACAACTTATCAATAGCAGTGACTTCATCATCAACGGTCCAGATTAACAGCTACTATGACTTAAAACATGCGGCGACTCAAAGGAACCAATGGTGGAGGTTAACTCGGCAGATCATCCAACGGCATCAGGGCTTTTGCGACTTATAATTTCGACCGACTTAAATAAGTCGTAACACGGTGCCGACCTATCACTTTCCTTAAGTCGTTGCCGACTTAAGCCTTCACATTTTCCACCTCGTGTTGCTCCTCCTGTAGTTTTAGGTCGTAGCTCGTTCGAGTTGAGTCGGTCACTACTTATGTCTTCTCTCCAGTTAAGTCGGTCACGACTCATGCTTGTTTCTATAAGTCGGAGACGACGTATATCTTCCTTAAGTCGGTCACGACTTATACCTTCGCCTTTCTCAAGTCGGTCATGACTTATGCCTTCGTCTTCCATAAGTCGGTCACGACTTATGTCCTTTGCTCTGATAACTCGGCTACGACTTATGCCTTCATTCCTGTCCTGAGCTACATCATCCTCCCCAGGTTGAGAGAAATTCGACCTCGAATTTGCACACTCTTCATCCCCAACAAACTCATTCCCATGATATGGTACGAGATGCTTAACGTTGAATACATCAGACGTATACACATCATCTAGCAGCTTCAGTTTATAAGCATTTTCATTAATTCGTTTCACAACTTCCACCGGACCAATTTTCCTGTCTTTCAGCTTGTTATAAGCGCCCACTGTAAAACGATCTTTTGTTAATACTGCATAAACCAAATTTCCTTCGTTAAACTCGACATTTCGTCGTTTCAAATCTGCAGCTCGTTTATATTTCTCATTTGCTTTCTCTAATCGTTCTTGAACGATTTTATGACACTCCGTCAGCCCTTCAACAAAATCAGCGGCTTTCTTAATTGTCCCCTTTGAATGTGGTATCGCAGTTAAATCCAACGGTCCTTTCGGTAAACTCGAATAGACAATCTGGAATGGACTGAACCCAGTACTTCGATTCACAGCATGATTATGAGCAAATTCTGCCTGGCATAACTTCACATCCCAACTCTTCAGATTATCTTGAACAAGACACCTCAGTAAGTTTCCCAATGATCTGTTTACCACCTCAGTCTGTCCATCCGTTTGCGGGTGATAAGCACTACTAAACTTCAGCTTTGTTCCCACCATTTTCCACAAACTCAACCAAAAGTGACTCAGAAATCGAGTATCTCTATCCGACACAATAGATTCTGGCAATCCATGAAGTCGATAGATCTCCTTGAAAAACAATTGAGCAACATGAACCGCATCTGCCGTCTTCTTACAAGCAATGAAATGTGCCATTTTCGAAAATCTGTCAACCACCACATAAATGGAATCATTACCACGCTGCGTTCTCGGCAATCCCAACACAAAGTCCATACTGATATCCACCCATGGTTTAGTGGGTACCGGTAACGGCATATATAAACCCGCATTAGTCGCAGTTCCTTTCGAAACTTGACAGATATGGCATCTCTCAACAAATCTTTCCACCTCTTTCCTCATTGATGGCCAAAAGTAGGACTGTGAAATCAACTGTAAGGTACGGTCTCTTCCAACATGTCCTTCTTCATGTAACTCTTTGATAATCTTCATTCTCAGACTACCCTCCGGAATGCACAATCGATTTCCTTTGAAAAGAAAACCATCTACCATCACGAAATCATCCGTCTTTCCCTCCTTAACTTTATCAACAAACTTCATGAAGTAAGGATCTGCAACAAATAATTCCGGCAACATTTCAAACCCCGCCACTTCAACTTTCAGCGTAGTCAACAAATGACTCCTCCTACTCAAAGCATCAGCCACACGATTTGTCACCCCTGACTTGTGTTTAACAACAAAAGTAAACTGTTGCAGATATGCAATCCACGATGCATGTCTTGCTGAAATCTTGTCTTGCCCTTGTAAATGCTTCAATGCTTCATGATCAGTGTAAAGAACAAACTCTTTCTGAAATAGATAGTGTCTCCAGTGTTTGATAGATTGTACCACAGCATAAAACTCCACATCATATGTACTGTATCGCATCTTCGCTCCTGACAACTTCTCACTGAAATATGCAATAGGACGTCCTTTCTGACTCAACACCCCTCCAATCCCAACCTTGGATGCATCAGTATGTAGTTCAAACACCAACTGAAAATCAGGTAGCACTAGAATTGGTGCAGTCGTCAGCAATTCCTTGATCTTCCCAAAAGCACTCCCTGCTTCCTCTGTCCATGCAAACTGTTTACCTTTCATGCAATCTATAACAGGCGCCATCACACTACTAAAGTGTGGAATAAACCTTCGATAAAATGAAGCCAACCCATGGAAACTACGTACTTCCGTTACTGTCTTGGGCTGCGGCCAATTTCTGATCGCCTCAACTTTACTTTGGTCAACCTGTATTCCTTTCTCTGAAACAACATACCCCAGAAATAAAACACTATGCGTCATGAACACGCATTTCTTAGTTGCAGCATAAAATTGTTCTTGTCGCAAGACCATCAGCACTTCTCTAAGATGATTCAAATGTTCCTCTGGACTCCCACTGTAAATTAGAATATCATCGAAATACACCACCACAAATTTCCCAATGAACGGTCTAAAAATCTGATTCATCACCCTCATGAAAGTACTCGGTGCATTTGATAAACCAAACGGCATGACCAACCACTCGTATAGACCCTCCCTGGTTTTAAAAGCAGTCTTCCACTCATCTCCTGGTCTGATACGAATTTGATGATATCCACTCTTCAAATCAATCTTCGAAAAGATAGTAGCTCCACTTATTTGATCCAACAAGTCATCCAACCTCGGCATTGGAAATCTATATCTCACAGTAATCTTATTCAATGCTCGACTGTCAGTGCACATCCTCCACGTCCCATCCTTCTTGGGTACCAATAAAGCTGGTACAGCAAAAGGACTCAGACTCTCCTGCACACGCCCATGTTCAAGCAATTCCTCTACCTGCCTCCGCAACTCTTCATGTTCTTTCGGGCTCATTCGAAAATGTGGTCTGTGTGGCAACACAGCACCTGGAACAAGATCTATCTGATGTTGTATATCCCTCAACGGTGGCAACTCCGTTGGTAACTCCTCTGGAAATACATCGTCAAATTCTTTCAAAACTGGTTTAACTTCTTCTGGAATTTCAATCTCTTCCTGACTCTCTCGTCCAATTAACAAAAACACTTCAGGTTCCTTCTCTACTTCCTTCACAAACTCCTTCAAAGATAATAAAGTTTTCAGCTCTTCAATTTCTTCTGACTTACTTTCTTCTTGTGATCTCTTCTTCGGAACTAAGATAATCTTCGTGCCTTTAAACATAAAACTGTAGCTATTGGTCCGACCGTCATGTTGTACTGCTCGATCATACTGCCATGGTCTTCCCAATAATAAGTGGCAAACATCCATCTCTACTACATCACACCATATTTCATCTTTGTATTTCTTCCCAATAGAGAATGGTACACGAACTCGTCTATCAACTTTCACTTCTCCTCCTTTTCTCAACCATGCTAACTTGTATGGACTCGGATGTTTCTCTGTCTTCAATTTCAACTTTGTCACAGCTTCGGTTGAAATAATATTATCACAGCTTCCTGCGTCGATCACAAACTTACACACCTTCCCCAGAATAGTACATGTTGACTGAAAGATATTACTCCTCAACCAACTAGCTTCCTCCTGCTTCGGTGTTAAACACGATCTTCTCAGCATTAGGTTACAACCTTCATCTCCTGACGCAATATCCTGCTCATCTCCCTCAACTGGACTAGAACACTCCTCATCAACATCCTCATCGTCAACTTCCACAATCATGGTTCTCTTCTTTGGCTTTGGACACTCACTGCTTTTATGACCCAATTCCTGACAATTGTAACATTTGAAACCATTGTTAACCCTTGTCTTCTCAACCTCCTTCACCACTGGTCTACTGATAGGTTTAGAAACACTAGAACTTCCTCCAACACCCTTTGCTTGATTGTTAGAATTAGTAAACACACCACTTCCTCGTCTCCCTTGTTTTTCCCAAGCTAACGCTTTCTGATGTGCTTCAGCCACAGATCTTGGATCGAACATATTAACCATATCCTGAATCTGCATTCTCAATCCCCCAATGAACCTAGATGTCAGCTGCTCCTCTGTTTCCATAATATCGTTTCTTGCAATAAGTTGATAGAATTCATCAGCATAGTCATTCACAGTTTTCGTCCCTTGTCTCAAGTTTTGCAAACGTTGATACATCAAAGATTGATAATTGTAAGGTAAGAACGTTGCTTTCATCAATTTCTTCATCTTCTCCCAAGATTCAACTTTTGACTTTCCCATTCGTTCACGTGTAAGCTTGGTTTGCTGCCACCATGCCAAAGCTCTACCCCTCAGCCTCGTAGCAACCAACTTCACTCTACGATGTTCTGGAACCTCTTTAAAGTCAAAAATCTCTTCAACATTAGCTACCCAATCTAGAAACTCCTCCGCTTGCATACCACCTTTGAATTCAGGAATTTCTGTCTTCATCCCCGACTCCCATTTGTGATCATACTCAGAATAGTTTCTTCCTTGACCTCTTCCTTGAACACTACCACCATCATACTCCTCTTCAAAATCAGATGCATAACGATGTCGATTTTGACCACCAACATCTCTACTACCATTACGCCTACCACCTTCCTCTCTTCTTTCGACATTCCTTCGTTCACGATCATTCACGTTTCTCCCATGCCCTTGATCATTTTCAATACTTCGGTCTCGATTGGAATGTGGCGAGACTCTACTACCTCCATGATTAGATTCTGGTGAAACCCTTCTCCGATTTTGATTCATCTCCGTCATAAGCCTCTCTAACCTGCCAATTCCTTCGTTAAGCTTTTCACTAAAATTCTCATTGATTCTTTGCTCCATCTCATCAGCTTCTTCTCTTCGATATAAAGCTTCTACGTTTTGGTGGCGATTAGCTCTTCTTGGCGGCATACTTGAAAACTTTACAAACTTTCCAACACTTCAAATTCAAACACAATTCGGACTTTGATCCAAAATGAAACGAATCGAAAACTTCCACTTTGTAGCAAATCGCGATGAACACGATGGACAAAGTTTCGGCCTCCAATGCAAATCTGAACTTCAATCTTCAAATCAATGCACGACCCACTTCAAATTCTCGGCCGTGAATAATGAAACTTCAAATCTTCAAATGAATAGGCTCCAAGTCTCGATCTAGCTATGATTGGCTAGAACAGGCTCTGATACCAAACTGACGCAGCGGATATATCAAAACGATTCTTCAATCGACGTAAATAGCAATCTGTGGATTGATGGATACTGAAATGCCCGAATTCGTTGATCCGAAGATACCGAACTCTAGCTATCTCTGACTCGTTGATCCGAAGATACCGGGAAAGAGATCTACGATTCTTCAACGTTGATCTTGCGCACAAGATTCCGTGAATCGGCTTCAGCAAACGATGATTCGAGCGCACTCGAATGACGTAAGTGGAGATAGGAGATACACTCGACTACCAATTGAAATTGAAAGCAACAAGCTAACAAAAGAGAATTTTATTCAATATTCAACAACCCTTTACAAATGAGAGTCTCGGCCTATTTATAGGCAATTTACAACTCACACAAAAAAAACAACAAAAAATTACAAGTATTTAGTCGGTTCCGAGTTATAACTTCCGACCTACGACTTAGCCTAACTCGGTGACGACTTAAGGCACAACTGATACAACACTTGCCTTCAAACAGAACGACTTATGACTTCTGACGACATACGACTTATAAATGACGCGACTCAACATACATGTGCATTACAACCGACTTAAGACTTACTTAAGTCGTTGCCGACTTAACATCTTCTCACAACTTATCAATAGCAGTGACTTCATCATCAACGGTCCAGATTAACAGCTACTATGACTTAAAACATGCGGCGACTCAAAGGAACCAATGGTGGAGGTTAACTCGGCAGATCATCCAACGGCATCAGGGCTTTCGCGACTTATAATTTCGACCGACTTAAATAAGTCGTAACACGGTGCCGACCTATCACTTTCCTTAAGTCGTTGCCGACTTAAGCCTTCACATTTTCCACCTCGTGTTGCTCCTCCTGTAGTTTTAGGTCGTAGCTCGTTCGAGTTGAGTCGGTCACTACTTATGTCTTCTCTCCAGTTAAGTCGGTCACGACTCATGCTTGTTTCTATAAGTCGGAGACGACGTATATCTTCCTTAAGTCGGTCATGACTTATACCTTCGCCTTTCTCAAGTCGGTCATGACTTATGCCTTCGTCTTCCATAAGTCGGTCACGACTTATGTCCTTTGCTCTGATAACTCGGCTACGACTTATGCCTTCATTCCTGTCCTGAGCTACATCAGAACCCGAGCCACCATAGCCTCATCTCTCACTAGCCGAGCAGTTTCCCTTGGCTGCTGCAAGCTTCTCACTGACCGCAAAAACCCCTCGGCTCCTCTTATAAAAAATTAAAAAGAACACTGAGTTTTTTAAATATTGATTTTTTTAAAATATAATATATATATATATATATATTTTGATTTTAATATTTTGTTTAAATAAATATTGTTTTTAAAAAATATAATATAAAGTTTTTATTTTAAATATGTGAGTAAATTTTAGATTTTCAAAAATTATATATTCTGTTTTCATCGATCTCGAGTTCACCATGCTTTGCTTTAGGATTGTCGTTTGGATTTGTCGATTGTCGAGTTCGTGATTCAATTCGTAGCTTGTCGTGTTGTCTAATTTATCTAGCCTGGAAATGTGAGAAATCATTGACGATTAACAATTTCATGTTTAAGTAAACAAACATCACTTGAATTGACCCTTGAAATGTTTGTTATAGTTAGGATTTTTTTTAGTTAATATACATATGATTTTATATGTTACTATGCCCACTTGATATATATATATATATATATATATATTTGATATGAAGTGATGTTTATTTTGATGTATGTGATGATATGTTGCTTTGTATAACACTTATATTGACTTGTATGATATGTTAATTTTTGATTTACAATTGTGAATTCCTTATATGCTATGTTGTTAGTTATCTGTTTTTAATCACTCTACATGTTCCTTGTTAGTTAGGAAATCACTATGGGTTGAAATGATGCAAACCCAAACGATCTTATAGATTAGGAAAAATCGTTATGGGTTGAAATGATAAACCTAAGCAATTTTATTGAATTTAAATTTAGGATTGCGGGTTGAAATGATATATACCTATAAATAATAAATTATTGCGTATTGAAAAGATAAATATCCATATCACTTGACCATAAGATAGAAAATTATATACGGACACCACTAGTCTATATTGAAAGTTGATTTCTAAAGTTTTGAAAGGAAATACATGGGTTATATTAAATATTAATTTAAGAAAAATATAAAGATTTTTGTTTCAAGATATGTGTAAATTTAGATTTTTAAAATTATATATTTGAGGAATTTTAAATTTATAAGTTAAGTTTTGAAAAATGTAAATTTGAAGATTTTACTTATAATTTTATTATTTTTAAATATATATATATAATATAGTTTAATATAAAATAAAATAGATTTAAAAAAATCAGATTTTATTTAATTATATTTAATATAATAAAATTTTATTTAATAAAATTTAATTGGATAAGTGTATATATTGTATTTTAAATATTTATATAAAATTTATATTAATATTTTGAAAATAGATTTTGTAATAACTTTAATAAAATAAAGGTTGGGAAGATAAATTAAGTTAATTTGTAATTTAACCTGTTGAAAATTTACATTTTTCTCAATAAACTTGTTGAAATTTTAATATAAATAAGAATTGATTGGAAACTTATTGATTTTGAGATTTTGAAGGGTATAATTTTATAACTTGATTTAATTACAGGTGATTAAATGAATATTTTCAAATTTAAATAAAATTGAATATTTAATTTTTTATTTAAATTTATAATCTAGGATTTTATTTAAATGGTTATTAAAAAAGATTAAGTGAATATTTCAATTTTAAATAAAATTATAGTTGAATGTTGAAATATAAATGAAATTTATCAAATTGAGTTATTGTAAATGTTTGGATATTTAAACTTTGAAACCTATTAAATTGGAAGTGGGATGTCTTTATAGTTCAAACCAAGATTTGAAATCGATATAAATAAAATGGTTTAATGAGAACTTGAATTGAACCTTTAACCATTTTAATTGAAATTGTTGAACTGTGGTTGAATTAAATTGAATTTTTGGAACTAAAGTTGATTTAAATTGATTTATGAAATTGGAAGAAACAATTCAAATTTGAAACTATTTTCGATATAAACTCTTTTAAATATTTAAACTATTTTAATCTATAACTTATTTCTAAATATAAACTATTTTTAATTTATAACTATTTCAATATATAAAAACTATTTTCAATATTTAAACTGTTTAAATTTGAACTTTTATGATTTAGATTTAATGGATTTAAATGCGAATATTTTGATATGATGGTTTAAACTATTTTGTGGATATAATTTTGAAAGTGAATATGATTTTGAAAGTGATATGATTTCGAAAATGAATATGATTTCGGAAGTGATATGATTTTGAAATGAATATGATGTTTGATATGAAGCATAAACTGTTTGAAATGTTTATAAAAAGGGATTTTATAAATGACCACGGTGTGAAATAAGTGTTTGGTTGTTAAAGAAACCGGGATCAGATACTGTCGTACTCTCTGCCAATACCGAAAACTACATAAACAACTAGCTACGTGGTGGAGAATCCAGAACGAAGTAGGATGGTTTGGCGACGTCTATATGAGGTATGAACGCAGCCTTGACTCACTCGAGTCAGCTTGATGTGGCTAAAATAGGTGCTATACTGGGCCAAGTGGGTTCGCTCCCCTTATCGGGCACATTTCTTCAATACCATATCTATTACATTGTGATTTGATTGGGTGCACCTTTGATTTAGGAGTGTGTCTCAAGGTGGGCGGTAGTAGTTGCTACGCGTTACCACCAGTCCGAGAGTGCAAAACGGTAGTATCCTACCCTAGGCATTACCTCGCGTGCTTTGTCACCTGCCTTATCGCGCCCTCTATGAGTTTGGTTTATGTCGTACCTGTGGAGTGCTCCCTGATAGCCCACCGGTTTGGTGGAGTTTACAGTATTGTATAAACTATGACATTTTTATAAAATGTGTTAAAGGGGATATGGGTAACTCCTTAATGATATTTTAATATTTTACTTTACTATATACATTATCTATGTAGTGTATTGTACTATGTATGTAGATAGTTTCACGGATCCTTAAAGGATGGGAATCCGAAACACCCTATAAGTTATTTGCATTTCACTTGGTCATTTCACTTGAGTTAATTTAATTGCATAAGAATGTTAATCCCGACTCGAGTGTTTTGTGTTTTGCTTTATGCTCGGGCCAGACTGAGTGTCACAACATTCAGAGACTCACCGTTGGAGCTTGGAGCATTTCTTGGAGATCTATCTTTATTTATTCAGTTATTTCAGTTATCTCAGTTGTTTATGTTCAAACTTGTCATTTGCTTTTGTATTCAGACTTCTATGTATTAGATTTCTATTGTATTTTATTTCAGATTCTGATGTTTCTATAGTAGCTTCATGAACTACTATTTATCTATTCCGCTGCTTATTGTTGTATTACTCCGTGTCTGTGATTCTGCGATTGATTTATTTACTATATATGATAAGTTTTGCCAAATATAAATATTAACCATCTGTTGTTTTAAGCAATTCAAGTCTGACATGTGTGGATTATTGTCGATTTGAATGGTTCAAATGATGGGTCATTACAAAATCGTTCAATTTCTATAGTGGGCATTAGGACTCGCATGCCTTAGGATTCCAACCTTAAGGAAAGCACCGCAAATCATAGGCCCGCATGTGATGGTTAACAACTTATTGGTTATATCATATACAACTTCTAATATGTGGTCTTTGTCCTAATCTCATCTCTAACCTTCAGGAAAGCTCAACAAATCGAATGAGATTATTCAAGCTCACCATGTCATGGCGGCCTAAGTATAATTTACATACCTTGAGGAAAGCTTAACAAATAGTCCATGTATCTTTCCTCGTCTAGTCAATACATTAATATTATTACACATAACATCTCTGGCTTAAGGAAAGCTCAACAACTAAAGAGTATGCAATTAATCTATTAGCATATAAACGGTAGAGGGCAATGTATATTAAAGACTCACAATCTTTAAAATATATTTTCTAAGTGATAATGATTTAGAGAATAATGTATCTCTTGTGAAATACCCACGTGATTCAAGTGGCAGATACATCTTGAAATAACGGTATATGTACTATATATATATGTACTTGTTTCTTAATCTAATTAGGCTTTCTTTCCAGTTCCACTTAATTTTAGACATATATAGTTAAATAAATATTAACTGATTTGTAGCTTTTATAATCTAATTTACTTATATAATATACACATGTATCTTATTTATAGCTTACTCCTATCATATCAATAAACTTATGGCCAGTGAGTACTACCTTTGGTCCTAATGTATGAAGAACAACCTCATTAAGAACAATTACTTTTGGATTAGGAGCTCTCCTCCTGACTACGGTTGGGTTTGGAAAAATATTATTAATTAAGATAAACATTCCTTTCAATATTTCAAAGTTACATTTCTCCATATTATAATTTTTCCTTCTGGCATGACCCTTGGTCCTCCTAGGGTGTAATTCTATCACATTTAATCCCTCATAATCCATTAATCTATGTTGTAATCCCATATAAAGCCAAAGTGGTACCTACCTTTCATGATGACTGTCTTCATCTAGCTTACTCAAGCTCTCATGTCGTTAGGAATGTTTGCAACATTATTGAAGGAATGTCTTTCCATAATAGGTCTGATGGTCCTCTGTGGGCTCACTTTATATCCATTGTTTACAAAGCCACTTTTTATTACTCTGATATTCCTTTTTTCCTTGGCATTCCAAACTTTGTATTCCTTGGTCATTGCCCAAAGATAACTTTACATTGTAGAGAGTTATAATCAATGCCATTCACACTCAAGATAATTTGCAAAGGAAGGGAGTGTTAAACTACTCTTTATATGTCTTATGTTTGAATGCTACTGAAAACACTAATCATCTATTATTTACCTATGATTTGTCCTATAAAGTTTGGTTCCATATTTTGGCTCTTTTAAATTACACTGTCCTTCTAGAGACTCAGATCCTCAATGGTTTATTATATTCAAAGGAACTAGATAGAAGATAATAAAAAGCTCGCATTTATTAAATGCTTTTAAGAAGATAATGAAATATCTTTTGGAAGAAAGGAACATCCATATTTTCAATATGAAAAATTGTATTGTTATTGAGGTCTACAATAAAGTTCTTTCTAGCATGAGACTTAGATTTGAAAATCAACTTAATACTAAAAGGCATTAAGTGATTTTCTATTTCTTGTTGCACTTAGGATTTGTGAGTTTTAGGGTTTTATTTTAAGGTTAATGTGTGCTTACTACATTTAGGTTGGGTTTGTTTTATAGGGTTAGTTTTCTTGTGTGTGTTTTGTATTTATTTGGTCATTATATAAAATGATAGGGGCATATTCAACCCCGTTAGCCTTGCTAAAAAAATTATTTAATTAATTTTAGTTTTTATTAATTAAATCATATTTAATTAATTTAATTTAATTTATATAAAACTTCTAAAATTTTATATTGCTTATCTTAAACAATTTAAGATGGTTAATCAACTATAACATTTATAGTTTATTTATGTATACATATAAATATATGTAACATTTTAATTAATTATTTTTCAATTAAGTTTATTTAATAATTTTTTCTTTAATTAAATATTCTAATTAATTTGAATTTTTTAAATTTATTTATCATAAACAATTTAAAGATAAATAATTGACTACAACAATTATATTTATACACATATATCAATTTATATATTTTTTAATCAATTAATTTTTAATTAATTATTAAATTTAATTTAATTAATCATATTAATTTCATTTAAATTTCAAGATTTCAAAATTAATTATTTAATTTATCGAAAAAAAGTTTGAAAATTCTAAATGCATATTATAACTTTTATAAAATTTTACTTTTATTTTTTAAATTGAACATTAAAATTAAAAATAACTTTTAAATTTTCAAAAAGATTTTGAAAATCAACCCAACTCCCAAAATCAATTCGCTTTTATATTTAGGATAACCTTTTGGCTTACTTCTTCTTTCGGGCCATGCTAGCAGCTAAGTACTATAAAGTAGTTGATTACCTAATCTTAACCTTCGATACTATTTTTCTAGACACCCTAGTAAATAGGTTGGCTTTAATCAGTTAGCCCTAACATTGTTAATTTTAGACCAAATAGACTATTAGGATCTGATATCATTATAGCTTCGGCCCAAACTCCTTTGGAATGACCCAAATAGGTACCTCACGAGTGAGTTTTACATGCAGCCTTTCGACCATCACAACCATCACATAATAGGTACGGATAAGAGGCAATGCTTAATCACAGATCAAAATTTGAGAACTCACTATCATGCTAGTTGCAGGGATCAAACCTGGAACATCTAATGCACCAGGTGAATGCCTCAACCAACCTCACTTCGACGCCATTGTAGGAACGGGTCAGTTTAAAGCGCGTTAAATGGGTGAATTCGGAAAAAAAAAATATTTTAGATCTTTTTTATGTCTATGATATCTAAATGGATTTTAGATCCTATCTAAACTATTTTAAATAAAATCATTATTTTACTAAATTTGTTAAAGGGAATTTTTTGGATTTTTTATCATTAAATTTTAGCTTTACGAATGTATCTAATATACTTGTTTGTGTGAACAACATGTATTATAGATAAAAAGTTGAAGTGACCCACTTCCTTTTCAAGTATTTTAGAGAATTTTCTGTTAAGTTTTCTTTTTCTTTTATATATATATATGTATACATACTTCAATGGACCACTCCTCTTAATTTAATCTTTCCAGGATTCCTTATTTTACCAATATAAAAATATTAGTATATAAAATTAACTTAAGTCATATATATATATATATATATATATATATGAAGATATATATATGGCTCTTTGCCTATCAGAGTAATTTAAATTTACAAAGAAATTCAATCACACCTAATCTCTCATATTCCAGAGATATGGTGTCACATAGCCTTTTCGGTTCATTTTTTTAAAAAACTCAAGCTTGGTTATAAAATCAAATAACTCCATTTTCCTTATTTTCTTGTTTTACTCCTCAGATTATTTGATTCCTGAATTTTTACAAGCAGAATATTCAGATTCTGGGATTTTGTAATTTGCCTCTACTAGATTCTATGCCACATATCAGGGTGTTTAAGATAACTCACTCATTACAGATTAGCCCGGGATTCATAATTCATATTCAAATAATTTTGTGTCAGGTAAGGGTATTCATGTTCTGATTTATATGTTAAACAAGGATCCTATGAATGATCAGATGTTAAACTGGATTGAGGTTCAAGCAGAGGAAACAATGTATTTAGGCAGAGCACATATGCAAGCACATATACTAATTTAGGACTTAGCATCTGATTGAAGACAAGATAGTTAAAGCCATGTTACAAACCAAATTAATACAAAATTCTCAGGTGAACTTATCAAGTAGACAACTGAAGCATTCTAAACAATATGTGGTAGTGTCTAAAGAATTGTGTGGTGATGGTCTTGTCTATTACAAACAGGACTGCAAGTCATTTTTAATAGCCTCAGGTTGATCATGATCAAATGCACTCTGACTTGAGTCTTGTATTTAGGTAATAAAATGTGTGAATCATGGTGCAATGAGACCTACAAGTTTTACCAAAACATATATGGATCTACTTCACAGAGCATTGCAAACTTCTACTGCAATTTAAATGCCTAGACTAAAGTTATAAATTTCATTTTCAGGTTAACTATGTACTTATATCTACTCTACCATTTTAAGAGTTCATCAGACATTGCCAAGGGAGACATGACCACATATCAAATTATATGGCATGATCTCCTATATCATACTTCACCAGAGACTATCCAGATTAGTTACTTAAAACAGAAACCCACATATGCATATATATATATATATATATATATAATATTAAACTCTTACATGTTCTCTTCTTAGAAAAACAAACACATATCAATCCAGAAAATACTTAAAACATAATGAAGTTTTTGCCTGGCCTAATTATTACAACATTTCTGCCAAATTCCTTAACATTCTAAATGCAAGTAAATCTTCAATTGTCCATGCATACAAGTTTCTCATGCTTCCATTCCTGTAGCAACATCTAGAGCTGCCTCAATAAAAATGAGACACCCCAGATGTTACAAAGCAACAAATAGGGTCAGAAATAAAATTCTGGTATGAGTGAAATCAAAATATAATAACTTGTCATTTTTAAATTATTGTGCAGGGTATTCATATGCTAGATGCAATTTGGATTTATAATGTAAACTTGGTGTGTGTGTGTGTATATATATATCTAGGCTCCTATTACACTCATGCACACAAGCAATCATCCACTCATTCAATACAGTATACATGTACACATACTCTCATGGAATTAACTCATTTTAATTCCATAGTTCAGCTCTAAATCTTGATTTATCAATTTAATTTGGTCAGATCTCTTTGCCATTGAACACCATGTGTGCATTGCAAGGGACTCAATTCTGTTAACCCCTGCACAAAGGCCTATAGGACTTAAACAAGTCATGCACATACCCATCATACTCCTTATGATGAATAGATCAAGGCTTCTCTCCTAGATTAGTTTTATAATCTAGTGACCAGTCTCATTTCTTATTTTTGAAAGATTTATTAACTCTTGAAAATTGCTTTTACATTCTTTCTTTCTTTTTCCCTAAATCATAGAGAGTTAGACTCTCTTAGGGATTTCAACTGACCATACATTCATTCATTAAAATAATGCTTTATTTCATTTTTCCAGTTGTCTCATTCAAAATTTGTTTTATCATTTGCATATCTCCTATATTCAAGAATGTCATGATCTCTTAAACAAATCTAGTTGAATCATATAAAAATTCTTATACTAAATTCTATTGTGACATAGGGTAAGGTTTTAGAGAAAAACCCATAAACGTTTTAGCTTAAGATCTGAACAAATCAGCACATAAATAATTTATTGCATTGTTCATCTCAAATTTAGAACAATCTAGACATAAGCATGAACCTCCTTTGTTCACACTGCCTAGCTTATTTTCCCAGTAATACCCTACTTCATAATAAAATTTATTTGTCTTACTAAACATATTTACTAACTTATGGTTTAAGGTACTGGATCCATATCAGAGATCATGGCATTATTCTTATCATACAATCAAACAAAACAAATCAAAGCATCAACCAAAGATTTATCAATGCACCAACCATTCTCAGCATTCATCTATTCAGAGAAAAACAAATTGAACAAGCACAAAAATAAAATGGCTGCCCTTAGGTTGGGTCTTAATGCCTTTGCCTCATGAGATTGATTAATCACTCACCTTTCCCTTCTTTTCCCCAAGATTGCCTAAGCTTGCAATAGTGTGAGTTCTTCTTCTCCTTTTTTTTAATGTGTTACAGATTTTTTTCCCTCCGAGAAAACCCCTGCTTTCTCTCTTGATTTAAATCATTTTACTAGGGTTTTACTAAAGGAAAAACCCATTTTATCCTCACATTTCTCAGAGAATTATGTGTGTGTTGTCATGGCTAAATGTGCCATTTTCCCTTGGTTTCTATTTCTCGTAAAAGCAGTTATCCACTGCTTTTCCTGTGTGCATGCAATTTTCATGATTCACTTGTATATTATTTTCATGTGGCTTATTTTTTTAATACCTTTCATTATGCCCGAGTTTTTTTCCCATTCCTAGCTATTATCTTAGCCTATTTGTTTACTCTTATCTTATTTTAAAATTGTACTTATGCACAACTAATATTAAACTGGTTTTTAGGCATTTTAATTTACCAAAGAATATATCATTTTCTCCTTATCACTTAATTGTTGAAAACAATTTTCTCTTTACTGAATTATTTTATTTTCTTTATGTTGAACTGTAATGTATACATGTATATCCTCTTATCAATTAACCCCTTGTTAATATCTCAAGCTATCTGTTTTCTCTTGATATATAAATGTATTTATATTTTTAATTACCTTGGTGTTCTTTCCTTATTACTTTATGTTTATTCTTTCTGGGTATATAAATACAACATATGTTAATGTATAATCCATATATACATTCAGTTTTTTTTTAACTCATTCTCAATATTTATCTTCAGACTATATATATTTTTTTTTGAAAATTTTCCTTTTTATGATTTTATTAAAATTATTCTCATCTCAATAATTTGAGTCTTCACATACTCTCCTCCTAAAAGGAATTGTGTCCCACAATTATTCTATCATACATTTCCATCCAAATGTATACAAAGCTTAATTTCAATTAAATGAAATTTCAGGAACTCATTCATTCTAAATCAATCTAACATACATAAATATTTTTAAGGTCTCATCATAATTTTAAACATACCTTAAGCAGAAAACAGATTAGGATATTTATCCTTTATCCTCTCTTCAGCCTCCCTAGTGCAATCATTCCCATCCAAACTCCATTGGATTTTAACTAGTTTAATTATTTTATTTCTCAGTTTCTTTTCTTCTCTAGGCACAATGCCCACTGGTTCCTTTTTGTAAACCAGATTTTCTTGAATTTCAACATGTGTAGGAGATTCGAGAATGGATTCTTTATCATGCACCCATTTTCTCAATTCGGATACATGAAATACATCATGTATTTTGCTCAATTCCTCTGGTAACTTCAACCTATAAGCTAAAGTCCCTATTCTTTGAATAATTTCATATGGTCCTATATACCTTGGTGACAGTTTCCCTCCTTTGCCAAATCTCAATATTTTTCTCATTGGTGAAACTTTGAGAAACACATAGTCTCCCACCTCAAATTCTACTGGCCTTCTTCTTTTATCTGCATAGGCTTTCTGTCTCTCTTGAGCTACTCTCATTCTTTGCCTTACCAGTTCAATTCTTGCAGAGGTATCTTTTACATGGTCTGGTCCAAGCAATATCCTTTCACCAGCCTCCATCCAACATGTAGGAGATAAACAAGGCTTTCCATACAAAGCCTCAAATGGAGCCATTCCTATGGTGGACTGGTAGCTATTACTATAAGCAAACTCAGCTAAATAAATATGATCCTCCCAGTTGCCTCCAAAATAAAGTATGCATGCTCTTAGCAAATCTTCTAAAACTTTATTAACAATCTCAGTTTGCCCATCTGTTTGTGGGTGGTAGTCTGTGCTTAGGCTTAGTTCTGTCCCTATAACTTCCTGAAAGCTACTCCAAAACCTTGAAGTAAACAAAGTATCCCTATCACTAATGATAGTCTTGGGGATGCCATGCAATCTCACTATCTCATTCACAAACAATTGAGCTAGCTTGTGAGCATTTCTGTTTGAACTTATTGGGATGAAGTGTGCTGTTTTTGTGAGTCTATCAACCACTACCCAAATACTATCATTGCCCCTTCTTGTTCTTGGCAAACCATCCACAAAATCCATTGATATACTTTCCCATTTCCAAGTAGGCACTTCCAAAGGTTGCAATAAACCTAAGGGTCTTTGATAATCTGCCTTAACTTGTTGGCATGTTAAACAATTTGCCACATATCTTGCCACTGCTCCTTTCATTCCTGGCCACCAGTAATTTCTCTTAAGATCATGGTACATTTTTGTACCACCTGGATGGATAGTATTTTTTTTTGTGATGCTCATCCATAACTTCTTGCTTCAGTTCCTCTACATTTGGTAGACAGAGCTTCCCCTTTTTCCTTAAGTATCCTTTATCATCTACTTCATAATTTTCTACTGTTATGCCTTGTGACATCATATCTTTCTTCTCTTTTAAATTTATGCCTTGATCCTGCATTTGTCCTATTTTATCAACCAGAGTTGACCTTAAGGAAATGAGGCTTAGTTTACCATATTCAATCATAATACTGTGTGCCTTATCTGCTACTCTACTTTCTACTTTTATTTCTACTTCACTGAGGATTGTCAAATCCTTGAATTCAATCATCATTAAGCTTGCCACTTTTGCTTGATGCCTACTCAATGCATCTGCCACTTTATTAGCTTTTCCTGGGGTGTATAATATATCAAGATCATAGGCATCTAGGAATTCTACCCACCTATGTTGCCTCATGTTCAAGTCTTTTTGGGAAAACAAATATTTAAGTGACTTGTGATCTGTAAACAATTCAAACTTAGCACCTAATAAGTAATGTCTCCATAGTTTCAATGCATATACTACAGCAGCTAGTTCTAAGTCATGTGTAGCATACCTAGTTTCATTTGGCTTGAGTTGCCTTGATGCATATGCTATGACTCTACCATGTTGCATAAGCACTGCCCCTAATACAGACCCACTAGCATCTGTGTAAACTACTAATCCTTCATTACCCTCTGGAACCTGCAAGACTGGAGCTTCCACTAGTGCCTTCTTTAGTGATGAAAAAGCTTGCTCACACTTCTCTGTCCACACATATGGTTGCTCCTTTTTAGTTAACTTGGTCAATGGGATGGCTATTCTTGCAAAGTCTTTTATAAACCTTCTATAGTAGCCTGCCATTCCCAAAAATGATCTCACCTCAGTCACTGATTTGGGTCTACTCCAAGATTGCACTGCCATTACCTTATTTGGGTCTACACTAACCCCTTGTTGTGATACAATGTGCCCCAAAATTTTTACTTCATTCTGCCAAAATATACATTTAGAGAATTTGGCCTTTAAATCATGTGCCCTCAGTCTAGACAAAACCGGATGCAAGTGTTTTGCATGATCTCCTTCTGATTTTGAATACACTAATATGTCATCAATAAATACAACCACAAATTTGTCTAGAAAATCTCTAAATGTTCTATTCATTAAATCTACAAAATATGATGGTGCATTTGTCAATCCAAAAGGCATCACCAAAAATTCATATAATCCATACCTTGTGTTGAAGGCAGTATACTTAATGCTTTCTTCCTCTACATTCATCTGATGGAACCAAGAGGCTAAATCTAGCCTTGAAAAGACCTTTGCCCCATTTAATTGATCGAATAGATCATTAATTCTGGGGAGTGGGTATTTGTTTTTAATGGTGACTTTGTTCAATTCCCTATAATCAATGCACATCCTCAAAGTACCATCATGTTTCTTCACAAATACAACTGGAGAACCCCAGTTTGAACTACTAGGCCTTATGAAGCCTTTCTTCTCTAGTTCTTCCAACTGATGTTTCAACTCCACTAATTCTTTAGGACCCATCCTAGTAGGCTTCTTGATGATTGGACTTGCTCCTGGGATTAGTCTTATTTGAAATTCTACTTGCCTATTTTCTGGAACACCTATGACTTCACCAAAAACATCTGGGTATTCATTTATAATTTTATGTCTTCCAGTTCTAATTCTTTCTCAGTCATGCTACATATTTGGTTAAAATAATTGATTTTAGCAATTTCACTCATGACTATGATATTTTAACCATTTTCTGTTTTCAGAGAAATAGTAAAATTTTCCAAATTCAAAATTGCTTTGAATTTGCTCAACCAATCTACCCCTAAAATAATTCCTATTCCAGGGTATTTCAATACAAACAAATCAGATTTAAACACATTTCCTCCTATGTTTAATTCTTCCCCAGACATTTTAATCCTAGCAAACAAGAACTACCCAGGGGACTTTGAATAAACAATGGATTATCAACTAAATAGCATGTGAGAGTCAATTTATTCACTATGTCTTGGGATATTAGTGAATGTGTTGCTCCAGTGTCATATATAACTGAGATGGGGTGATCTTTAATTAGAAGTATACCTTCCAATTATCCAGAACTCCCCACTGCAGTTGCTTTTGCTTTGCCTTCAAGTGCTCCTATCTTTGCTCCCTTTTTGAATTCTGGGCAGTTTCTTCTAATATGACCTTCATTCCCACAATTGTAGCAGTTGAATGGTGCCTTCTTGGCTGCTTGACACTTATTACTCATGTGTCCTTCTTTGCTACAATTATAACAAGTAATTTTTTTCTTAGCTTCCCCTGTGGTTGCTCCCTCCATTTTCTTATCCATACTCTTTTTGTCATAGGGATGTGCCCTATTTTTCCCCTTCTTTTGATGGTTAGCCCTCATGCTCCTAAATTTTTCACTTGCATTGTCATGTTGTTCAAAAGAAAGAGCAAGGTATATGACTTGATAAAATGTTTTATCCTTGTATGTTAACATTGCTCTACTAAGACCTGCATTCAATCCTTGGATAAATCTTGAATTCTTTGATTCTTCATCTCCTATGAGCATAGTTCCATACTTGGACAAACTATCAAATTTTTGAGTGTATTCAGTCACACTCATTGGTCCTTGCCTCAACCTTATGAATTCCTCAAGCAATGTTGCCTTAGCTGTTGCTGGAACAAACCTTGCCTCAACCATCTCCTTGAATTGATCCCATGTTATCTCATTTTCTGGCCTTCCTGTGATGATCACCTCCCACCAATCTAAGGCTGCTCCTTTGAGTCTCCTTGAAGCTATCTGCCTCTTCCTTTGGTCATTAATTTTCATATCTGCAAATATCCTTTCCAAAGTTCTCAACCATGTCTGCACTCCCATAACTCCCTCAGTGCCTTCAAAATCCTTGCCTCCTAAATTTGAGAATGTCTTCAATAGTTTGGCTAGTTGCTCATGAGGATTCTCCTCCCTGTGTACTGCTCCTTCTCTAAATGCCCTCACCAAATCTTGCAAGTTAACCATTGGTGTTGTATTGGAGGGTCCTACTCAATGACTTGGTGGTCTTCCTACCATGATTCACTATTCAATTGCATAGCTAATTAGTCATATATCTAATTTAATTATTTTCTGAAATTTACTTCTACTGTGGATATTTATTTCTATCATTATTATATATGTTTTTTTTTCTAGAATTTTTATCCATACAAGAAAATTGGATAATATATTTATGCTATGTTTTAACAACATAGCTCTGATACAACCTGAAGTGACCCACTTCTTTTTCAAGTATTTTAGAGAATTTTCTGTTAAGTTTTTTTTTTCTTTTTTATATATATATGTATACATACTTCAATGGACCACTCCTCTTAATTTAATCTTTCCAGGATTCCTTATTTTACCAATATAAAAATATTAGTATATAAAATTAACTTAATTCATATATATATATGAAGATATAAATATGGCTCTTTGCCTATCAGAGTAATTTAAATTGACAAAGAAATTCAATCACACCTAATCTCTCATATTCCAGAGATATGGTGTCACATAGCCTTTTCTGTTCATTTTTTTAAAACTCAAGCTTGATTATAAAATCAAATAACCTCATTTTCCTTATTTTCTTGTTTTACTCCTCAGATTATTTGATCCCTGAATTTTTACAAGCAGAATATTCAGATTCTGGGATTTTGTAATTTACCTCTACTAGATTCTATGCCACATATCAGGGTGTTTAAGATAACTCACTCATTACAGATTAGCCCGGGATTCATAATTCATATTCAAATAATTTTGTGTCAGGTAAGGGTATTCATGTTCTGATTTATATGTTAAACAAGGATCCTATGAATGATCAGATGTTAAACTGGATTGAGGTTCAAGCAGAGGAAACAATGTATTTAGGCAGAGCGCATATGCAAGCACATATACTGTTAACTCCTCTTCGATTGCGACCTAACGACCTAGGATGTGTACCGACCTAAGGAATAAACCGACCTAGGATGTGGAGCGACTTAAGAAGTCTAGCGACCTAACTACTGAAAGGACCTACGAGCTAACGACCTATGGGGTGAAGCGTCCTAAACATGGAACGGTCTCAGCGACCTAATGATGTACGTTGCTAAACGACCTAGCAAACAACGACCTAGCGACTTAAGAAGTCAGCGACCTAAAGCAAATGCGACCTAAGCAATGCCACAGCCTACCGACCTAAGAACGAAGTGGTCTCAGCGACCTAAATTAGGTTGCTGATGGTCTCAACCGACCTACGACCTATAATAAGTCGTACGCGACCTATTAACTCGCTCAGAAAAGAACCAAATGCAATCAAGATAAGTCGGATCCCATCTCTTAGGTCGCTGCCGACCTAATAACTTATTCGGGACAAGTTCAAAAACAGCTGATACATGTGATCCCCTATGTCATCGCCGACCTATGACCTACGACCTACCTTAGGTCGTAGACGACCTAGTACTTGGTGATAAAATTCTGCCCAGAGTATTCCCTATAAATACGGCCTTAACTCCAACGGCAAGGGGACTTTTGGCTGATCTTCTAAAGCGCTATTACTCTGCTGAACTCTTAACTCATCCAACACATCAAACATTCCAAAGACCGAAGACACTACAACAAGCTTCGAAAGAGATCTTGCACATCCGACATGGATTCAAAGAATCTTATCACATCGAAGTTTGAGCTACTAGTCTGAAGTGTTTTTGTGATCAAAGTGAATTGTATTTAAAGTGCATTGTATCAAATTGTAACCGAATCAGCAATAAAAGAATACAAAGTGGACGTAGGCTTAATTACGAGCCGAACCACTATAAAATCGTTGTCTTTTACTGTTTTCTACTATTTTCTGCTTATACTCTGTTCTCGTACCAACGGGTGGTGCTTTCACTTTTTCTTTACACACACCGGGTGTTAGCGTTCAACTTTTAGCGTTAACATATACTAATTGAGGACTTAGCATTTGATTGAAGACAAAATAGTTAAAGCCATGTTGCAAACCAAATTAATACAAAATTCTCAGGTGAACTTATCAAGTAGACAACTGAAGCATTCTAAACAATATGTGGTAGTGTCTAAAGAATTGTGTGGTGATGGTCTTATCTATTACAAACAGGACTGCAGTCATTTTTAATAGCCTCAGGTTGATCATGATCAAATGCACTCTGACTTGAGTCTTGTATTTAGGTAATAAAATGTGTGAAGCATGGTGCAATGAGACCTACAAGTTTTACCAAAACATATATGGATCTACTTCACAGAGCAATGCAAACTTCTACTGCAATTTAAATGCCTAGACTAAAGTTATAAATTTCATTTTCAGGTTAGCTATGTACTTATATCTACTACCATTTTAAGAGTTCATCAGACATTGCCAAGGGAGACATGACCACATATCAAATTATATGGCATGATCTCCTATATCATACTTCACCAGAGACTATCCAGATTAGTTACTTAAAACAGAAACCCACATATGCATATATATATAATACTAAACTCTTACATGTTCTCTTCTTAGAAAAACAAACACATATCAATCCAGAAAATACTTAAAACATAATGAAGTTTTTGCCTGGCCTAATTATTACAACATTTCTACCAAATTCCTTAACTTTCTAAATGCTAGTAAATCTTCAATTGTCCATGCATACAAGTTTCTCATGCTTCCATTCCTACAGCAACATCTAGAGCTGCCTCAATAAAAATGAGACACCCCAGATGTTACAAAGCAACAAATAGGGTCAGAAAAAAAATTTTGGTATGAGTGAAATCAAAATATAATAACCTGTTATTTTTAAATTATTGTGAAGGGTATTCATATGCTAGATGCAATTTGGATTTATAATGTAAACTGGGTATATATATATATATATCTAGGCTCCTATTACACTCATGCACACAAGCAATCATCCACTCATTCAATACAGTATACATGTACACATACTCTCATGGAATTAACTCATTTTAATTCCATAGTTCAGCTCTAAATCTTGATTTATCAATTTAATTTGGTCAGATCTCTTTGCCATTGAACACCATGTGTGCATTGCAAAGAACTCAATTCTGTTAACCCCTGCACAAAGGCCTATAGACTTAAACATGTCATCCACATACCCATCATACTCCTTTTGATGAATAGATCAAGGCTTCTCTCCTAGATTAGTTTTATAATCTAGTGACCAGTCTCATTTCTTATTTCTGAAAGATTTATTAACTCTTGAAAATTGCTTTTACATTCTTTCTTTCTTTTTCCCTAAATCAGAGAGAGTTAGACTCTCTCAGGGATTTCAACTGACCATACTTTCATTCATGAAAATAATGCTTTATTTCATTTTTCCAGTTGTCTCATTCAAAATTTGTTTTATCATTTGCATATCTCCTATATTCAAGAATGTCATGATCTCTTAAACAAATCCAATTGAATCATATAAAAATTCTTATACTAAATTCTATTGTGAACATAGGGTAAGGTTTTAGAGAAAAACCCATAAACATTTTAGCTTAAGATCTGAACAAATCAACACATAAATAATTTATTGCATTGTTCATCTCAAATTTAGAACAATCTAGACATAAGCCTGAACCTCCTTTGTTCACACTGCCTAGCTTATTTTCCCAGTAATACCCTACTTCATAATAAAATGTATTTGTCTTACTAAACATATTTACTAACCAATGGTTTAAGGTACTGGATCCATATCAGAGATCATGGCATTATTCTTATCAAACAATCAAACAAAACAAATCAAAGCATCAACCAAAGATTTATAATTGCACCAACCATTCTCAGCATTCATCTATTCAGAGAAAAACAAATTGAATAAGCACAAAAATAAAATGGCTGCCCTTAGCTTGGGTCTTAATGCCTTTGCCTCATGAGATTGATTAATCACTCACCTTTCCCTTCTTTTCCCCAAGATTGCCTAAGCTTGCAATAGTGTGAGTTCTTCTTCTCCTTTTTTTTAAATGTGTTACAGTTTTTTTCCCCTCCGAGAAAAGCCCTGCTTTCTCTCTTGTTTTAAATCATTTTACTATGGTTTTACTAAAGGAAAAACCCATTTTATCCTCACATTTCTCAGAGAATTATGTGTGTGTTGTCATGGCTAAATGTGCCATTTTCCCTTGGTTTCTATTTCTGGTAAACGCAGTTATCCACTACTTTTCCTGTGTGCATGAAATTTGCATGATTCACTTGTATATTATTTTCATGTGGCTTATTTTTTTTAATACCTTTCATTATGCCCGAGTTATTTCCCATTCCTAGCTATTATCTTAGCCTATTTGTTTACTCTTATCTTATTTTAAAATTGTACTTATGCACAACTAATATTAAACTGGTTTTTAGGCATTTTAATTTACCAAAGAATATATCATTTTCTCCTTATCACTTAAATATTGAAAAAAAATTTCTCTTTACTGAATTATTTTATTTTCTTTATGTTGAACTGTAATGTATACATGTATATCCTCTTATCAATTAACCCCTTGTTAATATCTCAAGCTATCTGTTTTCTCTTGATATATAAATGTATTTATATTTTTAATTACCCTGGTGTTCTTTCCTTATTACTTTATGTTTATTCTTTCTGGGTATATAAATACAACATATGGTAATGTATAATCCATATATACATTCAGTTATTTTTTTTAACTCATTCTTAATATTTATCTTCACACTATATATATATATATTTTTTTGAAAATTTTCCTTTTTCTGATTTTATTTAAATTATTCTCATCTCAATAATTTGGGTCTTCACAAAAGTGTGCATAGTTAATGTGATCATACATAGGTGTTGTTATTTACACCACAACCGATTCATTTACGCATTACATATGGCTTTTTGTCCAAGATTTTATTTAAAAATATATACATAACAAAAGATGTATAATTACATATATATACACACTGAAATTATATTAGACAATTTAAATGATTTGAGACGTAAATTTGACAGTAATGGATTAGTTTCAATTAAGGAAGAATATGAGTTTAAAAATTACAGTTTTACAAAATAAAACATGTTATGAAGTTAAGGCAACATACACATGTATGTTTCTATATATATGAATAATGGAAGTAATGTTTTAAATTTATAATAACTAATATACATGATGATTATAATTTATAATATATGTATAAATACGTTTGACTTTAAAGTTAACAATTTAAATCTAGCTTTTAATTTAGAAGGGAAATAAAAGATATAGGATTTTACACTAAACTTTAAATTTAGAAAGGAAACAAAAAGTTTGGATTTTACAAAAAATCCATTAATGAATTGTAGATTAAAATAAAGTTTTATTATTCTGAAAACAATACCCAAAATATTTGTAATCAAAACATCAGTCATATAACATAAGAAATCTAGTTTCATGGCTAATATAATAATTAACATATCCGGTTTATTTATTGTGTATGTAGATGTTATAAAATAATAAAATAGTTTTTCAATCAAAATTAGTTTTTTTCTTTTTTAGGTTTCTAAAAAATAAATAAAAGGGAAGTGGATGACTTAGGCACATGTAAATTCATGATAAGGATATTTAGATCAAAATTATATAGAGAACAACAACAAATTGTCTAAAAGACAGAGGATGTAACTGTATCAGTCAGGTTGAACATATGGTGAATGAAAATAAAGAAAAAAAGTGGACCTGAATCAAATCAACATAATAAACATACTTTTAAACTAGATGGACAAAGTGGATTTGAATTACATTACAAGATGAATAATCAAATAGAAGAGAAGAGGAATATTGTAGCGCCTCGGAAATTCAAACAATTTGTCTTCAAATATTGAAATGTATTGAAATATAATTAAGTTTTTATCAATAAGATTTTATAACCATGTTAGACATCATTTAAATAATGAGTAATGATAAGAAGCTTTTATTTGAAATTTTGTTACAAAAATATATTCTTCGATAATGTGACTGAAAATCGGTCTATCGAAAAACAGCTTTTCAATCGATATAAATTGTTCGAACTCTTTGGCACTTTTCTAATGACCAAATAAATAAATTAGAAACCAATTATCTCACACCTCTTTGTGAAGCACATAACATTCTAGAAGCTTCCATATGGATAAGAGATATTATCATGAGAAGGGTATAATGGTAATTAACGTAAAGGATAAGCAATGTAAAGGAGAAGTGATGGGAGAAGAGTCTTCCATGGCGTGGTTGCAGGGGTTGAAAGTAAGCTTAGTCAACACCAAATAGAGCCCATATAAGAAGGGGCATTCCCGTTGGAATAAATCATAAATTCATAAACCAAAATAAAGCTCTCTTTAATGGCTTCTTCTTCCCTAAATTCCTAAGGCAAATTAATTGCAAATCAAATCCAAATCAACTCAAATTTTGTATGAAGCCTTGGGACAAAATTACAACATATCCAATCTAGTTATATCTTGAAGAAGTGAAGCCACAATCCCCCTATCCACGATGGCCATGAGCAATTTATAGGAGAGGGAGGCTAAAAGCAAGTGAAAAGAGGAGGAAGGAGGAAGGAAAGGTGGTTGAAAGGTGAAGGTTTGACTTGGGTTCTTAGATCTTGGTTGTTTGTGAGGTTAAAGGTGAGCTAACACACCTCTTTGAATGAAAATTTAACTCATATATGTTAGTACTTAATTGTGGTTATGTTGTTTGAATTGTTGTTAACATATGTTAAAACATTGGTTTGGATTCTTACTTTGAAAGTAAATGATATATGTAATCCATATCTATGGATTTAAATGGACTTGGAATGGACATGAATGGACTAGTATGACTTATGAAAAGACCTTGGAACAAAGAACATAGGTTATAGATGGACATTAGTTTATATCGGACTCGGATTTGAAAGTGCACTTATAGCGATAGTCGCTATTGATGCAATTTGGAATTGCCTTGTTTTCGGCCATTTGTATGGAACTTTGTAGAGAGATCATTAGGGGTTTCTCACCATATTTATAATGTTTTATATGTATGTTTATTGTTATTAAAATTTTGGATAGTAAAAAGTTAAGTAACATCTCGAAAAGTGGCCAAAACCACACTCAAGTAAAACTACCCCGTTTATCTTTCATTTTTGGAATTTAAAGGTTTTAAAAGATATTTAAATTTAAGTATTTTATTTCATTCTTTTTACAAGTGGTTTCTAACTCATATTAGAGTATTGAAAAAGTTTTTTGAGATATTTATGAATTTGTAAGAATTATTTGTGAATGAGGATTTTGTATTAAAAATTATTTTTTGAAGTTCTTAAGGAAATTGTAAAGTTGTTATTTTCAAGTATTGTTTTGAGAAAATGTTTTAAAACCTATTATAAGTATCCTAAATTATTTTAAAAGCATTTTTAAATATATATAGTTTTTAGAAAATATGTCGACTATTTTATATCTTATGTAATAAAGTATCCTTTGACTTAATTATTTACATATCAAGTTTTGGTAAATAAATTACTGTACATATATATCATTTTAGAAAGGGCTTTAAAAGTATAAACAAAAGGTTTAGAAATGGATTACAATTGCTTAATGGCCAAATGGTTAATTGTTTAATTACTAGTATGAAAAGTAATTAACTATGCATAACGCTTAAAGCCAACGAAGTAAGGCTAATCTATTTATGAGAGTTAAGATTGATGTTCGAGTAGGGTTGGAGCAATAGATTTCTAAACTACCAGCTTCCCTCTTGATCGAGGAATAATAAGTCGAAAAATATTGAAAACGTGTTAATCGAGTTGATTTCTTACTTGTTTATGGAAATCATTAACACTATACTTAACACTAAAAGCCGACGAGGTAGATTTATCTATTTGCAAGATTCAAGAATGAAGTGTCTATGCAAGGCTTTTATGCAATCAGTGCACTAACTTATTTGGCTTCACTCTTGGATGAGGTATACTTAAGTTGGAATGTTGAAAAAGAGTTAAGTATATAAATATTGATTTGTATAAGCAAGTGTTTTGACTAGATAATCGATTAGTCAGTTATTGCCTTGACCTAATATTAACTTAGGAAGTATCAAAAAGCTTGATGATTTCACCAATGAGAACCACTAGGGAGGAGTATTGGTGTGAAATGTCTCTAGCTTTCACTTAGTTTTAAGAGAACCGAAATTGATTTTACCGAGAATTCATCGAATTGGTTTTGAAGAGACCAGGATCAATAAGTGTTTTGCTTATTTAATACCACTTCAAAAATAGTATACAAGTTCTATGTTTTAGGAGCGGTTATGAGGTGAAATGTTATAGAGTTGAACAGTCAATCCTAAGGTTAAGTCCAAAGGTGTAACGACCCGATATTTTGGACCATTCAAATCGACAATAAATCCATACATGCCGGACTCAAAATATCAGATTGTTAATTTAAATTTGGCAAAAATCAACATATACAGTAAATAAATCAATCACAGAATCACAGACATAGAGTAATACAATAATACGCAGCGGAATAAACAAAATAGTAGTTCATGAAGATACTATATAAACATCAGAGTTAGAAATAAAATACAACAAAAAATCTCAAATACAGTGAAGTCTTCAGTACGAATAGATGACCTCTCTGAACAAATCAACTGGAAAGCTGAAAGCTGAATCGATAGTTGGATCTCCAAATGAAGCTCCAAACTCCAAGGATGAGTCTCAAATGCTGTATCACTCGGTCTGACTCGAGCATAAAGCAAAACACAAAACACTCGAGTCATGATTAACATTCTTATATCAATAAATCCAACTCAAGTGAAATATCTACTGAAATACAAGTAACTCAAAGGATGTTTGGAATAACCAACCTCTAAGGATCCGTGGAACTATCTACAATGTAGAAATATACACTATAACACCGTGGTCATTTCAATTTAATTTATACTTCAAACCCAAATATCATTTCATTTCAATATATCTATTTTCCAAAATAGTAGATATAGGTTAAATAATTTATAAAGTAAAGTATTTATAATTTCCTCAAGTCTCACAAATTGATTCTAATCAACTCAAACTCCAAATTCAAATTTATTCAAAGCTCATTTCATCAATTCAATTCAATTCTCAGTAGACCATTTAAATTTCAATATATTTCAAAGCTTTAATATTCAACATTTTCAAAGTTAAATTTAACAGTTTCGTATAGCTCTTGATTTAACTCTATTATTATTTAATCAGGTAATATTCACTTAATAAATTCAATATTATTTGACTAGCCTTAAATTTCATTTTTACTAAATATTTCCTTAAATTTATTTAAACAAGAAATATTCATTAAATTATTTAAATCAAACCCAAGTTAAAAATCATATCTTAAATCTCAATTTCAATAAGTTTCAAATCGGTTTAATTAAATAAAATTCTTTAATGAATACAATTTCAACTAAATTCAAATTATCTTCTCAACCTTAACTTATTCAAATTATTACCATAATCTATTTGAAATATAAATTTTATACTTAAACATATTATATGTATTAAATCCATCTTAATTAAATTAAATATCATTATTAAATCTATATATATATATCATTACCATTTATATATAATAATTTAAGAATCAACATTTATTAAATCCATATATTTCTTTCCAAAACCATGGAATTTATTTTCAAAATATTTATATATGGACCAACGGTGTCTGTATATAATTTCCTATCTATGGTCAAGTGATACGGATATTTATCATTTCAATCCATAAATATAAATACATACGGGTAGATAACATTTCGACCCGCAATCCCAAATTCAATTCAAATGAAAATCGCTTGGGTCTATCATTTCAACCCATAATGATTTTCTCCTATTCTAAAGTCCGTTCGGGTATGTATCATTTCAACCCATAGTGAATTCTATACTAACAGGGAACTTGTAGAGTGATAACAGATAATAAAAAATATAACAACAAGCATATATCACCAATAACAATATAATATAACAATAGGATATGGTGTCTTATCCCACAGGTGAACAGTTACAGGTAATAGCATATATAATAATTTAAACAACTAACAACAGCATATTTCAATTGTCGTTTCAATTAAAATCAAATTTAATAAATATAGGAATGTTAATCGTGAGTGATTACTCAATTTTCGAGGCTAGAGATGAACGAAAATGAGATGGGTTACGAAATCCAGGCGTGAATCTCAAAACAAGGCAAGATTGAACTTAGATCGACGAACGAAGCTGATAAATGAGAATTGACGAAATCAAGTCAGAATTGGATTGATGATGTTAAATGGTATAGGTGAATTTATATATATAACTATATATATAATCAAATTCTAAATTCAGACATTTATTAAATTAAATATACATATATATTTTCAAAAATCATTGTTTTAAATAAAACACGTATAATAAACAAACATATCTATACATAGTATAATCTGAAATAATACGTATAATTTAAACCAATATAAAAACAAAATCTTTATATTTAAAATTAAAAAATCAATGTTCCTATTAAAATTAATATATACTTACTTTAAAATAAATATATTGTCTCAAAGCAGATCATATATGCATTCATGATATACATTTACAAATTGTGACTAGGTAAACTCGTATGTATAAACTAACATATAAAAGTATATATAAAAAAAATACTTATTACACCCCCCATTTTCAAAATTCAACAACATATATATATTAAAGTTATCTCAAACATATAATATTATCTAATAAATACCTTTAAACACATAACATATATAAAATCTTCTCCTTCATAAAATAAGAGTCCTTTCATTACATAAAATCTTACCCTACTATCATATGTACACAACAGCGAATGTTATTATGCATATTCACTTAGATATGTATAAACTTAATTACAACTCCCCAGGTCATATATATAAACTAATATATTTATATATATATTAATATATATTGTAACACTTGGAAGAATAGCTTTATATATTATACGTACAACTAAATATATTGTTATTTACCATTTATATACATGCAAACTATCAACAGAAAGGAATGTATTATATGCACATAAATAAACTGACCGTATGTATATAACGTACATAGTATACTACCATCGCAACTTATATACAAAATATCAAATAAACTAACATATATATATTAACACCTTTCTATATAAATTTTACAAAAGCAATGAAAAACAGCAGCATACTATTTCTAAATTATATATATACTTATAATACTTGGACTGTTAACACTATGGTATAAACCCATATGTTTAAAACCAAACATATATATTGCATCTTTAAAAACGATTATCTAAGAATTCATATATTAAGGATTAAAATATGTACCAACGAAAATACATATGAATTTTAGAAAAAGAAGTTCACGAGTACAGCTCATAATATATATATACAACTAGATATATTACTGAAGAAAGAAAAAAAAAGTGAAAACATAGTTAATACCTTATTTATAATATAAGATACTGTAACCTTATATACTTAAAAAAAACAGATCTCATGAACCAATATATAAGCTTTATACCTTTATATACATATACAACAAAAGGGCGGATGTTAATGACAACGAAGTGGCTCGAGCGAGGAGGAGACGGGAAGTTCTCGGTTTCGGCCGTGGGTGCACTGTCTGGTCGGGCGATGGGCGGTAGACGAGCTGGAGGGTAAAAGCGGTGGCTGACTTGGTGGTCTTCGGTTCGAGCTAGGTGATTGAGGAGCTGAGGTTGGTGGAAGGAAGTTGCTGTTGGAAGCGGGTTTTTAGGCGAGACGAATCAGTGAAGGGGTGGCGATGGGAGAACGCAGAGGTGGAAGGCATTGTATTTGATGGTGAGAGGCGGTGATTTGGGTGCAGTGGGTCGGCGGTTGAAGGTGTTGGGCTGGAGGGTGGCGGCGAGCTCGGGAAGAATGAGAATTGGAGAGGTGAGAGGTTGTGGCGCTTCATGCTTTGGGGAAACAATGAAGTGAAAGACAAAGAAATGGATGAAGAAGAAGGCTCAGATCTGAAAGAAAAACGTGAGAGGATAATATAAATGGAAAATGAGAGGTTTAAGCAAAATGAAATGAAACGTACAAAAATAGATGGGCAACCAATATAAACCAAATAAAAAAAATAAGTTAACGGTCCAATTCCCTTAATTTCAGCTGAAAAGCTATTTAATGCAATTGATTATTTGCTTGAGCTGCACGGTAAAGATTTGAAAAGGATTGGAAAGTCAAAAGTCACAATTTCTTTACCAGTACGACGCACAGTTTTATTGTTTCCGTCGCGTACCGCACCTCAAAACACAAAATTAAATATACCGTAGAGATCAGCACGACGAGACGATCAAAATGGTATACAAATATTAGTGGTACGATCATCCGATCAAAAGTCGATAATCGGTACCGAAAATGCTGCTATTCCGTACGGAAAAATCCAAATGGAGCTAGAAATGTCCGAATTTCACGAAACGAATTTCGCAGTCAAATTCAGAGTGTTCTAAATTAATTTCCTCATGTTGACATATTTAGGTTTCAGAACACTTTTAAATTCAACTGTTATTAACTGATTTAAATTGAAATAAAATTTCACAAAAATTAACTTCAATATTATCAGATGAAAATTTACCAGTTGCTATACTAAAATAGACGTATTCCAAATAATAAATTTTTATTTTCAAATTCAATTGATAAAAATTTCACAAAAATTTCAGTTAAATAAAATTTTAAAACTATAAAATTTGCGGGTCGTTACACTCTCCCCCACTCAAAACTTTTCGTCCCGAAAAGGTAGGAGGTAGGAGAATAGAAACAACCAGAAAAGAAGATAGATTGAAAGGCAAGGATAACCAATTTATTTAAAACTACATAAATTTACTTGAAATATTCATTTGAAAACTTCATTTGTAGTTCAATTATCTTTAATACTTTAAAACTTTTCAAAACCCATTTGTAAAATTTCTTGCTTCCTTTATAAATACCATTTATATGTTTAAATAACACCTTTACAAATATATGAAAACTATTTGAAAACAATTATTTATATCATTATTTATATTTACAAAGAATCTATTGAAAACATTAAATCCATAATTCATAAATTTATTAATTTATCTCAAGATACTTTTCAAATATTATTAATAAATCAATAATCATTTACTTTAAATATGTTTTACTTAATTAATAACTTCTAAAATATTTATAACACTAAAATTTTCTATTAAACCATGTAGTATATAAATAACAATATTTAAAAAGGATATAGTCAACAAGGAAAAGAAGGAGGATTTGGAAAAACAGAATATATGTGAATAAATAAAGCTGAGCAGATAAGGTATATTCAAAAGAATAGCATCGGCATGAATAGTATCGGGCAAACCATAAGAATTTCAATTTCAAATATTAATACAAAATTTCTTTGTTGGAAATACTTTTAAAATAAAATACCTTTATAATAAAATACTTTTTATAACTCGATGTTTTAACAAGTTTATCCTCATTCCTGTAGACTCTGGTAGTGTGTTGATCAGGCGCAAAACTAGAATTCTCCAGGTACTTAGTAGACCTGTTTCAACACCCAGTGAAAATACTGGAAAAACTTTTAAAAACAGATATGGAAAGTACAATCCCAACAAAAAACAAACAAACCTTTGTCTAACCATGGTTCGCAGATACACAATGGTTACGCCTGGATCCCTCAGGAAACAATCCATATCCGTAAGCTTTCTCAGCCCTGCGAGTTACGCCATGATGACTAGTAGAATGCAGGATACACAATGGTTACGCCTGGATCCCCCAGGAAACAATCCATACCCCTAGGCCATCTCAGCCAGGCGGTTTCGCTACTAATGCGACCTACATAGATGCAGGATACACAATGGTTACGCCTGGATCCCCCAGGAAACAATCTGTACCCCTAGGCCATCTCAGCCAGGCAGTTGCGTTATGCAGTCGCGCTCGTAAGACCATGGGCAACGCCATGGAATTCGATGGACACTCTATTATTATATCCGGAAAACCAAAAATCATAGAAATATCGATAGAATGAATCCACAATGTGGCCACAAAGCGGATATCAAGCAGAAGGCACTTTCCATATCTTTACTTAGAAAATATGTATCATATAGTACCTTTTCAAATCACTTTCAAATATCATACTTATATAAAGTCCATTATATATAAGATTTCATTTTCAAATCAAATACTTTCCAAATCAAAAGTATATCAAATCAAACTTATATAGACTTCGATTAAATAAGATTTCACTTTTCAAATTGAGTACCTTTTCAAATCCATAGTTTTTGAATCAACATCATACTTATGCAAACCAATTTTTTTTTATATAAGTTCGATAACTCCCAAATCAGGTATTTAGTAAAAATAAAGTTCTCAAATTCAATTCGTTTCAATATCCATAAAATGTTCAAAATCATATACACTTTCATCAAACTATTCTTCCAAATTAATATCTTCAATTCCAAAGTTTCCAAAATAATAAATTTAGAAAATAAATCCAAATTTCCAAATTAATATAATTTAAGTCAAACAATTCATTTCCAAAATCATCTTATATCTACATATGGTCCATCTTATATAAGGATCAAAAAATCTCAAAAATAAATTTCGTTGTACTAAGAGCTATATGGGATTGAATGTAACGACCCCAGATTTAAATTTATTTAAATCGATAATTTATTGAATTTTTGAATAAAAATTGTAAAATTAAATTGATAAAGTGAAGCGAGTTTCACCGATATTCGAATCAAAAATATATTTAAGTTGTAGATTTGAAAATTTGTATATATATTGAATTTGAAAATTTAAGTCATATTTAATAAATAAATGATTTACAAAATGTTGATAGTTAAAACTTTAAAGCAAAATATCGTTATACAAAATAAATTCTAGTTAATAGTATTTTCTTTTAAAATAATGTGTATATGATAATAATAAGAAAGATAAAATATAAATATCTTTGGCTTACAAAATACATACAAACAGAATAGTATGGTTAAAGCATAAGTATAATTACATAAGTCAAAAGGAAAAATTTATAACCTAACTAAAACAACTTTTATAATATGTTTATAAAGCCAAAAGAAGAAACATATATATATACACATTGGATTTGGAATAAAATTTGAATTCAAATAGATGTATATAGAACAAAATAGAAACTTATTTACATTTTAAAGTGAGTACAAAGAAACAACTTACATTCAAATATGAAATATGACCAAAATTTTATATAGGGAAATATAAAGAAAACCATATAAACGTGTAGTTTTGTTTCAGAAACATTCCACTTAAACATAAGAAGATAAGTTAGAATAGAAGCATAGTTATAATATATAGACATAAGTAAACACTTGAAATTCTGGAAAATAAATAAGATATGCAGGGAAACATATAGGACATTGCATTTAATACCCTATCTTCTCAAGTACACACAAATATTATCTTCAGCCCCATACAAGTACAGCCGAGCTAAAAAAAATGTAGGCAAGCATAAACATTTGTACTCACTGATATCATATCAGCCACCAAGAAAACAGGCCAGTCAAACAATAAAAAGAAAAATATCACTAATCACGTGTAAACTCAATTGTATATCAGCTCTCCTCACTTCTTTTCATTTTCGTTCCATTTCAAACTGAGAAAAACTAAAATGTATCATCTTGAATATAAAAAAAAAACTTCAGTTAAAGAAATCAAAGTTCAACAAAAACCAAAGCTTCAACAGATTTAAAAGCAAAGAAGAGGGGCAACTCTGTTCTCTGTTCATTTTCTGGAAATAAATGAAGGTGAGCAAACTTCATTTTTGAAACCATTCTCTTGATTCTAATATCTGTGATGATGAATGCCTAGGCAAATGATAGATGTATGTGTTTTGCATGTATATAAACTATGTGCATATGTCTGTATATATCTGGATAAACAGATATATATGTCTCCGTTAGTCCACAGGCTTTAACTTGATTTAGAAATTCAAATTTCTTCCTCTAAATCCTCTATAGACTTTGATGTCTAAACGAACTTGATTGTTTTACCTTAAGCTTTAATTTAAAATTTCATTTAAGTTAAAAACAACCTTAAATTGTCTCTGGAAACCCAAATTATCAGAATAAACTTAAGATGAGCAAATTTTCGAATCTCTTCATTTTAAGTTCAGGTATACGAATGGAATCTATATGCTAAAACTTGATTTTTAAAATAAGAATCGTAATTTTTAGTAGAGGGAGTGAGGTGCAGTTCGTGTTCGACTGTTTTGGGCATTTTTAGTCACCGTGGGCGATCGGGTTGATCGGGGAAGACGAGACGTGGTCTGGAGGTGCGGGGGTGATCGGTGGTCAAGGGAAAAATGGGGGAAGGTGGTGCAGTTGGCTGTGGAAGCGGCGGCGAGGGGTCTAAGTCTGGTGACCTAGTTTTGTCGCGTGCTTATTATTGGTTTCGTTTTCCACCATTGTTCGATCGAGTGTCCTGTGGTTTTGGGTAATGGCAAGTTGAGTAGTGGCGGATAGATGACCGGAGTTTGATGGTTGCTGGTTGTCGGGGTGGCGAGGATGGCGGCATTTCCAGGTTGAGAGTTCTGGCTGTTTTTGTTTCTTTGTTTGTTTCCAGATTCGACTTTGAACTCAAATTCGATGTCGAGGAAACATCAGCGTTCTGGTGATCGGAAGTTGGTTGGTGGATGATCGTCAACGTGATCGATGATGGGAGGCCGACTGGAGAGGCACGCCTGAGCTGTGCACGTGCACGTATATTAGTTTGTGTCAGTGAAATGGTTGGGGAAGAAATGGGTTTCGAGGATTTCAGATGTTTTGGGGAAGCTCGAAAGTTGTACTCGAGTAATTGGGGTAATGGCTCGAAGAACTGGGTTGGTAAATAGCAGTTTAAGAATAAAAATAAAAAAAAATTAGTTATGAAAGAAGAAGAGGGAAAGGCTGGGGAAGAATGAAATTTGGCTCGGGATTTTTGAGCTCTGACTCGAAGTAAAGCTCGCATCAGGCAAGTGTTTGTCTCGGGTATTTGAAATGAGTCATGTTTTAAAAGTTGGTTTAAACTAAATAAGGGTTCAAAAAGATTGTAAGCTATATTCTCCAACGTGAGATTATTGAACAAGATATTAATCGAGTTTCAAAGTTAAATCATTAAAAGTTTAATGTTTTTTTTAAGATAAATTGTGTTGGATATTATATGTATTTGTTAATTAATGACCGTAATTAAAGAATAATTTATCAATTTCTCAATTAATGATTAAGATTAAGTTAATTTCATGATTAAGGTTAATTGATAAATTAAGGTAATTAATTCAAGGACAATTAATTGAGAATTAATTTATTTATGTGATTTATTAAAGGTTGATTTATTAATTAAGACTTATTAATATAAGTAATTAAAGGTAATTAATTACGTGAAGATGATTACTTAATTTAAAGTAATTAAATAATTAAAATTGATAAATTAAATGATTAAGGAATAATAAATCAAAATGATTTGTAAATTATTAATATTAATTAACCAGGATTAATAATTTATTCATAAGAAATAAATCTGATTTAAATTAATCAGATAAATTCATTGATCTTACTTATAAATGTGTGGATTCTGTTGAATGATATGGATTGTTTGATATCCCTGATATATGATGCTTTGTGATACACCCTGATTTATGTTGTGATCTATAATTTACTTATCTGTGATATTTATATATCTGTGGTCTGTGCATGAACGATAAGCGTTATAGTTTATATCGCTTATCAACTATATCCTGTATTTTGCTCTGTGATGATTCATTGTGTTGCACTATTATGTTGAACCCCTGGACTACACCTTTCACACACAAATATGGATTTCACGTGGAAATCGGTTAAGTCACAGATAAAGTAAATTTGATGTTTTTGAAATTGAAATTTTAATTTCAATTGATTTTGAAATTGGAATTCGGGTTTAAAATGAAAAGCTTTCGAAATGGGATTTCAAAGATAAAAGTTATTTTGAATAACTTAATCGAGTTTTGAAAATTTAAATAATTTGATTTAAATTTGAATTCAAGTTTGAAATTGAATTCTATGATTTGAAACTAGCTAGGAATTGAAGATGCTGTATAAGTTATATATGGGTTAAACCATTTTAAAGATATTGATTTGGGAATTGGAATTTAAATTCAAAGGTTTTCAATCGGGTAAATAAAATTGGATTTTTCTGAAAAAAAGAAAACTATTTGTTTTCAAATGATTAAAGCTTTCAAATAAGAAGTGAACTTCCAAATTGTGTTAAAAGGAATTTTAAGATTTAAATGAAAATGATTTCCAAGTTATGGAAACGATTTGGAAGCTATATGTTAAATCTTTAATTTAAAGATTTTAAATGATGTTTTGTTTAAACCATTCGAAATGAAATTGTTTTGAAAGCTATAAGTTAAATCTTTGATTTAAAGATTTAACGAGTTAAACTGAAATGGAAATTGATTTTGAAAATCTGTGAATGAATCTTTTATTTAAAAGATTTAAATGTGGAAATTGTTTAAACCGTTGAAGGTTGTTTAAAATAAATCTTTTTGTTGAAAAGACTTGAAATGGTAATCGATGGAAACCATTTAAAAAGAAGTTGAATTTTTAAGTTGTGACTTAATTGAAATCCCATATCCATATGATTTTCGAATATTTCGCTCACTATTCGGGTTAGCCGGGAAAGGACCATGGGGTCGTATAACCCATTCCGAATATGTGATACGTCGTTATGAATTGCATTTGATGACCGATGTTGAAGACCGAATATTTTTGAAAACGGAAGGATTACCGTCGAGTTACTCTACATCGGCTGATCTCCGATTTAGAGGTTTTTATCACCCTTAGTGGCGAGAAGTCCGGACGTGATTAGAAATTTATCCGGATGTGCAAGGGCTTCGTGAGAAGTGCCTTCGGTTCTGTTCGATCCCGGAACAGACTTGTATGGATTGTGTGTCTGACGTTACAAATTTGAGATATAAAGCTGATTTCTTTCAAATACATTTCTGTTGGTGGCGGAGAATTTATTCTCTTAGCTTAACACCATTCTCTGAGACGTACGAGCTCAGAGGTTATGTAGTTGAAATTTATCAGCGATATATTCCAAATTTGGTAACGTGGCATACTGAGTGTTGCTGTGAAATGATCAGTGTTTGATCATTTGCGATATGATCATTTGTTTGATCTTATATCTTTGTGATCATAGGTTGATCATTTGTTTGACCCGAAGCATGGCTTTTGAAAAGCGTAGCTTTGTGGACGAGACTTCGTCGAGCCTCACACCCCGGAAATGGTCAAAACAGGAAGGATGCAGCAAGGTTCTAGGGAGTAGCGCCCCTTAGTGTATGTCATTCCTTCTGGATAGAGGTGGTATCATGGTATGGAGCCCAGATACTTAACCTATGTGGTTACTGCATTATTATTATTATGTGGTTGTTGGAAATCGGGGATCCTCGGGAAGATCGGTTACGATCGGGGGATGGCATACGCGTGTCAGTAGTTACCTATTTTTGCAGAGGTAACCCGGCCTTGTGTTGGCAGAGATCCGGTTAGGTTCTCGGGACGTCATTCCAGAGGCGTTCCTTCGTGGCATAGGAAGTTCCTTAGCCTGACCATTTGTTGGAAATCCAAAGAAACAATACGAGCCTTGTACGGTTTTAGTTGTAGAACCTATCATTCACTTATGGTGGCGCCCCACTGTTTGGATGGTAGCTATAGTAGGCATAGTTCGAAATGTCTATGCTGGCCAAGATTATATTCTACTTTCGAAATGTTTTCTACAATATGCACTAATAATAATATCAAAAAGAATTTGATTTTTTTTAGTAGTAAGCATCTTTGACTATCATAAGAAGAAATCTCCTCCAATTCTGCGTTTGCATTGTGTGTGTGGTGGGAGGTCTTATGGTAGTTTCATTTTCCAAAAGCATTGCGAATTTACTTTAAATTCTCTGTTACTTGTTTTAAAAGATAAATTGTTTTTGTTGCTCACACCAGTCCCACGAGTGACTCGGAGTTTATTGTTCCCTTCCTAAACTCTGGGTGCCCACCATTTTCCACACGGGCAGTATAGAGTTGGGTTTCTCAGATATTCAGGTTGAGTAGATTATCTGGAGCTAGTCAGTCCTTGGACGACTGACCTTTCTTTTCGCTAGCTATGGATTGGAGCATTCTATTGGAGATATTCTATCCGCTGCTGATGTTATTTATTTTCTTTTCCGCTGCTATTTGATTTATCATATCTCTGATGTATATTGACATTCATTGTATCACTCTGTTGTATCAGATATTGTATATCAATGTATTATTCTTTTCTTCCGCTGTGTTATTTACTTAACTGTGTTATAAGCTCCAGCGACTCGGATTTGAACGGTCGAATCTACGACATTCGAGTACAAGTGAAGTACGGGTGTCGATTTTCGAACGCGAAAATCCAAATCGTTACATTTGGTATCAGAGCTAAGGTTGAACTTTAGCTCAGGAGTATAACACGTTAAGTAGCTCATTAGAGATAGAGTGAAGTAAACTCTAGAATGAGTATCCTCATATATCCGTTCGAATGCCTCAGTAAATTCTCTTACTATCCATAGATAGTGAGTATGAGTGCAAGAAGAGGATGAGATAGGGGACAGGGGAATACGATTATAAATGGTCAATACCCTGTAACAATAAGGAAGTAATCTTTTCTCTATCAATCTCTTTTGTTCAGCATCTCTTCTCTATTCTTCAATGATTTCTGCTAGGTCCAGGAATAAATTTGATATATTGATATGGAACATAAACTCCGGATGGACCAAAATTGTTTGTTTGGATGAATTGGTTGCTTTGTTTGTTATGGTTGATAGGTATACCTTAGTTCTAAACTAAAAGATTTGGAAATTGTATCTATGTATCTATCTATTCTTTGGATCCGAATATATTCTACGAATGGTTAGTTATTCTTTCGAACTGACCAATGCCCCTGCATATTTCATAGATCTGGATAACTCGAGTATTTTGTGAAGTGTTAAACAGATTCGTTCTTGTATCTGTTATTGATATTCTGATTTGGTAAGCCAAATGCAGAATAGATATTCAGTTTAATTAGATGAAACATTCTTCATCTGTCTATCTTTTGTTGCTTTCGTGCCAGTGAATTTCGAGGACGAAATTCTTTTAAGGGGGGAAGTTTGTAACGACCCCAGATTTAAATTTATTTAAATCGATAATTTATTGAATTTTTGAATAAAAATTGTAAAATTAAATTAATAAAGTGAAGCGATTTTCATCGATATTCGAATCAGAAATATATTTAAGTTATAGATTTGAAAATTTGTATATATATTGAATTTGAAAATTTAAGTCATATTTAATAAATAAATGATTTACAAAATGTTGATAGTTAAAACTTTAAAGCAAAATATCGTTATACAAAATAAATTCTAGTTAATAGTATTTTCTTTTAAAATAATGTGTATATGATAATAATAAGAAAGATAAAATACAAATATCTTTGGCTTACAAAATACATACAAACATAATAGTATGGTTAAAGCATAAGTATAGTTACATAAGTCAAAAGGAAAAATTTATAACCAAACTAAAACAACTTTTATAATATGTTTATAAAGCCAAAAGAAGAAACATATATATACACACATTGGATTTGGAATAAAATTTGAATTCAAATAGATGTATATAGAACAAAATAGAAACTTATTTACATTTTAAAGTGAGTACAAAGAAACAACTTACATTCAAATATGAAATATGACCAAAATTTTATATAGGGAAATATAAATAAAACCTGATAAACATGTAGTTTTGTTTCAGAAACATTCCACTTAAACATAAGAAGATAAGTTAGAATAGAAGCATAGTTATAATATATAGAAATAAGTAAACACTTGAAATTCTGGAAAATAAATAAGATATGCAGGGAAACATATAGGACATTGCATTTAATACCCTATCTTCTCAAGTACACACAAATATTATCTTCAGCCCCATACAAGTACAGCCGAGCTAAAAAAAAATGTAGGCAAGCATAAACATTTGTACTCAATGATATCATATCAGCCACCAAGAAAACAGGCTAGTCAAACAATAAAAAGAAAAATATCACTGATCACTTGTAAACTCAATTGTATATCAGCTCTCCTCACTTCTTTTCATTTTTGTTCCATTTCAAACTGAGAAAAACTAAAGTGTATCATCTTGAATATAAAAAAAAACTTCAGTTAAAGAAATCAAAGTTCAACAAAAACCAAAGCTTCAACAGATTTAAAAGCAAAGAAGAGGAGCAACTCTGTTCTCTGTTCATTTTCTGGAAATAAATGAAGGTGAGCAAACTTCATTTTTGAAACCATTCTCTTGATTCTAATATCTGTGATGATGAATGCCTAGGCAAATGATAGATGTATGTGTTTTGCATGTATATAAACTATGTGCATATGTCTGTATATATCTGGATAAACAGATATATATGTCTCTGTTAGTCCACAGGCTTTAACTTGATTTAGAAATTCAAATTTCTTCCTCTAAATCCTCTATAGACTTTGATGTCTAAACGAACTTGATTGTTTTACCTTAAGCTTTAATTTAAAATTTCATTTAAGTTTAAAACAACCTTAAATTGTCTTTGGAAACCCAAATTATCAGAATAAACTTATGATGAGCAAATTTTCGAATCTCTTCATTTTAAGTTCAAGTATACGAATGGAATCTATATGCTAAAACTTGATTTTTAAAATAAGAATCGTAATTTTTTGTAGAGGGAGTGAGGTGCAGTTCGTGTTCGACTGTTTTGGGCATTTTTAGTCACCGTGGGCGATCGGGTTGATCGGGGAAGACGAGACGTGGTCTGGAGGTGCGGGGGTGATCAGTGGTCAAGGGAAAAATGGGGGAAGGTGGTGCAGTTGGCTGTGGAAGCGGCGGCGAGGGGTCTAAGTATGGTGACCTAGTTTTGTCGCGTGCTTATTATTGGTTTCGTTTGCCACCATTGTTCGATCGAGTGTCCTATGGTTTTGGGTAATGGCAAGTGGAGTAGTGGCGGATAGATGACCGGAGTTTGAGGGTTGCTGGTTGTCGGGGTGGCGAGGATGGCGGCATTTCCAGGTTGAGAGTTCTGGCTGTTTTTGTTTCTTTGTTTGTTTCCAGATTCGACTTTGAACTCAAATTCGATGTCGAGGAAACATCAGCGTTCTGGTGATCGGAAGTTGGTTGGTGGATGATCGTCAACTTGATCGATGATGGGAGGCCGACTGGAGAGGCACGCCTGAGCTGTGCACGTGCACGTATATTAGTTTGTGTCAGTGAAATGGTTGGGGAAGAAATGGGTTTCGAGGATTTCAGATGTTTTAGGGAAGCTCGAAAGTTGTACTCGAGTAATTGGGGTAATGGCTCGAAGAACTGGGTTGGTAAATAGCAGTTTAAGAATAAAAATAAAAAAAAATTAGTTATGAAAGAAGAAGAGGGAAAGGCTGGGGAAGAATGAAATTTGGCTCGGGATTTTTGAGCTCTGACTCGAAGTAAAGCTCGGATCAGGCAAGTGTTTGTCTCGGGTATTTGAAATGAGTCATGTTTTAAAAGTTGGTTTAAACTAAATAAGGGTTCAAAAAGATTGTAAGCTATATTCTCCAACGTGAGATTATTGAACAAGATATTAATCGAGTTTCAAAGTTAAATCATTAAAAGTTTAATGTTTTTTTTAAGATAAATTGTGTTGGATATTATATGTATTTGTTAATTAATGACCATAATTAAAGAATAATTTATCAATTTCTCAATTAATGATTAAGATTAAGTTAATTTCATGATTAAGGTTAATTGATAAATTAAGGTAATTAATTCAAGGACAATTAATTAAGAATTAATTTATTTATGTGATTTATTAAAGGTTGATTTATTAATTAAGACTTATTAATATAAGTAATTAAAGGTAATTAATTACATGAAGATGATTACTTAATTTAAAGTAATTAAATACTTAAAATTGATAAATTAAATGATTAAGGAATAATAAATCAAAATGATTTGTAAATTATTAATATTAATTAACCAGGATTAATAATTTATTCATAAGAAATAAATCTGATTTAAATTAATCAGACAAATTCATTGATCTTACTTATAAATGTGTGGATTTTGTTGAATGATATGGATTGTTTGATATCCCTGATATATGATGCTTTGTGATACACCCTGATTTATGTTGTGATCTGTAATTTTATTATCTGTGATATTTATATATCTGTGGTCTGTGCATGAACGATAAGCGTTATAGTTTATATCGCTTATCAACTATATCCTGTATTTTGCTCTATGATGATTCATTGTGTTGCACTATTGTGTTGAACCCCTGGACTACACCTTTTCACACACAAATATGGATTTCACGTGGAAATCGGTTAAGTCACAGATAATGTAAATTTGATGTTTTTGAAATTGAAATTTTAATTTCAATTGATTTTGAAATTGGAATTCGGGTTTAAAATGAAAAGCTTTCGAAATGGGATTTCAAAGATAAAAGTTATTTTGAATAACTTAATCGAGTTTTGAAAATTTAAATAATTTGATTTAAATTTGAATTCAAGTTTGAAATTGAATTCTATGATTTGAAACTAGCTAGGAATTGAAGATGCTGTATAAGTTATATATGGGTTAAACCATTTTAAAGATATTGATTTGGGAATTTGAATTTAAATTCAAAGGTTTTCACTCGTGTAAATAAAATTGGATTTTTCTGAAAAAAAGAAAACTATTTGTTTTCAAATGATTAAAGCTTTCAAATAAGAAGTGAACTTCCAAATTGTGTTAAAAGGAATTTTAAGATTTAAATGAAAATGATTTCCAAGTTATGGAAACGATTTGGAAGCTATATGTTAAATCTTTAATTTAAAGATTTTAAATGATGTTTTGTTTAAACCATTCGAAATGAAATTGTTTTGAAAGCTATAAGTTAAATCTTTGATTTAAAGATTTAACGAGTTAAACTGAAATGGAAATTGATTTAGAAAATCTGTGAATGAATCTTTTATTTAAAAGATTTAAATGTGGAAATTGTTTAAACCGTTGAAGGTTGTTTAAAATAAATCTTTTTGTTGAAAAGACTTGAAATGGTAATCGATGGAAACCATTTAAAAAGAAGTTGAATTTTTAAGTTGTGACTTAATTGAAATCCCATATCCATATGATTTTCGAATATTTCGCTCACTATTCGGGTTAGCCGGGAAAGGACCATGGGGTCGTATAACCCATTCCGAATATGTGATACGTCGTTATGAATTGCATTTGATGACCGGTGTTGAAGACCGGATATTTTTGAAAACGGAAGGATTACCGTCGAGTTACTCTACATCGGCTGATCTCCGATTTAGAGGTTTTTATCACCCTTAGTGATGGGAAGTCCGGACGTGATTAGAAATTTATCCGGATGTGCAAGGGCTTCGTGAGAAGTGCCTTCGGTTCTGTTCGATCCCGGAACAGACTTGTATGGATTGTGTCTGACGTTACAAATTTGAGATATAAAGCTGATTTCTTTCAAATACATTTCTGTTGGTGGCGGAGAATTTATTCTCTTAGCTTAACACCCTTCTCTGAGACGTACGAGCTCAGAGGTTATGTAGTTGAAATTTATCAGCGATATATTCCCAATTTGGTAACGTGGCATACTGAGTGTTGCTGTGAAATGATCAGTGTTTGATCATTTGCGATATGATCATTTGTTTGATCTTATATCTTTGTGATCATAGGTTGATCATTTGTTTGACCCGAAGCATGGCTTTTGAAAAGCGTAGCTTTGTGGATGAGACTTCGTCGAGCCTCACACCACGGAAATGGTCAAAACAGGAAGGATGCAGCAAGGTTCTAGGGAGTAGCGCCCCTTAGTGTATGTCATTCCTTCTGGATAGAGGTGGTATCATGGTATGGAGCCCAGATACTTAACCTATGTGGTTACTGCATTATTATTATTATGTGGTTGTTGGAAATCGGGGATCCTCGGGAAGATCGGTTACGATCGGGGGATGGCATACGCGTGTCAGTAGTTACCTCTTTTTGCAGAGGTAACCCGGCCTTGTGTTGGAAGAGATCCGGTTAGGTTCTCGGGACGTCATTCCAGAGGCGTTCCTTCGTGGCATAGGAAGTTCCTTAGCCTAACCATTTGTTGGAAATCCAAAGAAACAATACGAGCCTTGTACGGTTTTAGTTGTAGAACCTATCATTCACTTATGGTGGCGCCCCACTATTTGGATGGTAGCTATAGTAGGCATAGTTTGAAATGTCTATGCTGGCTAAGATTTATATTCTACTTTCGAAATGTTTTCTACACTATGCACTAATAATAATATCAAAAAGAATTTGATTTTTTTTTTCGTAGTAAGCATCTTTGACTATCATAAGAAGAAATCTCCTCCAATTCTGCGTTTGCATTGTGTGTGTGGTGGGAGGTCTTATGGTAGTTTCATTTTCCAAAAGCATTGCGAATTTACTTTAAATTCTCTGCTACTTGTTTTAAAAGATAAATTGTTTTTGTTGCTCACACTAGTCCCACGACTGACTCGGAGTTTATTGTTCCCTTCCTAAACTCTGGGTGCTCACCATTTTCGACACGGGCAGTCTAGAGTTGGGTTTCTCAGATATTCAGGTTGAGTAGATTATCTGGAGCTAGTCAGTCCTTGGACAACTGACCTTTCTTTTCGCTAGCTATGGATTGGAGCATTCTATTGGAGATATTCTATCCGCTGCTGATGTTATTTATTTTCTTTTCCGCTGCTATTTGATGTATCATATCTCTGATGTATATTGATATTCATTGTATCACTCTGTTGTATCAGATATTGTATATCAATGTATTATTCTTTTCTTCCGCTGTGTTATTTACTTAACTGTGTTATAAGCTCCGGCGACTCGGATTTGAACGGTCGAATCTACGGCATTCGAGTACAAGTGAAGTACGGGTGTCGATTTTCGAACGCGAAAATCCAAATCGTTACATTGAACATCTTTGCTTACTAAAAGATTTTTTTTAGAATAGTTTTGTATATAAAATAGTTTGTATGTAAAATAGAATAAAACAGTTTGTTTAAGAAGAATAAATGAAAAATAGTTTTGAAAAAGGGTTTTAAATTGATAGTAGTTTTTCATAAAAGAAAATTTCCAATTAAATTACAAAGATATCCAACCCAACAACTTCCAATTTCAACGTCAAGTATATCAATGATATTAGAACATAAGATGTACATACGTCATCATTTCGCAAAATCACATTCGATCGCTCGCTCGATCACACAAGTTTGCTTTCGAACTAGTATTGTCCATTCGACTTCCCTAACGCGCATTTCGATATGGTTTCTCGACTAGAAGCCATCAGTCTCCTTGCATAGCCATATACTATGATAGAGAATCCTAGAATCAAGCCCAAAATCCATATCAAATATTCACCATCAAGAGTCGAATGAAAAATCCTAACACAAAATGGTGTAATTCACCTCGAACTTGTGTACTCAAACTTGGATCAAATTAATTATGCGAATAAAACAGCATATGTACAACTTATGTATCTATTCCAACTTGTTAAATATATAGTTTTATACAGATGTTATCCAGTTAAAACATTTAACTAAATTTTATTCAAAATATTTTGAAAACCAAATTCTTTTCAAAACATTTCAAATCTAAATTTCATATTAGAAAAATTCAAAATAGCCTTATTCATTTACTTAACAAAACAGTTTCAACTTATTTAAATTATATTACTACATACTTTAACATACATACCTAACTTATATACTTTATACTTTTCAAAATTACTTAGCTTTGAATAGTTAACCTTGATTTGGAAGTGCTCGAACCTTCAAAATAGTCGAAGAAATCATATTTCAATCCAAGAGTTGGAAATCAACAACAAATCAGTAAATCAATTTCAAAAGATAGGTTTCAAATCCGAAACTCGAGGACTGAACATCGGCTTACTTCAAATCATTTCAAATATATATACATATATCTTTCGAATATCAAATCTTACTTCGGAATTTGAAATCAAAATGGTTTCACAAAATCACTCGCATAGCAAAGCTATTGAAGTGGCCTATCCCCCACTCTGAAACTAGAAAATCAATGTCGATGATGCGTGCACTCATCACCGAAATTATTTTCCAGCGACATAAGTGAGTTCTAGACTTCTATTTTCTCAACTTCTTTTGAAATTTCTTCGAAATCATTCGAAATTCATTAAAATCATTTGAAACATTTCTTATTCGAAAAAAAATACTTTTAAATCTATTATTATTATATATTTCCAAATCTAAAAACCAATTTCAAAACACCGGGGTTTAATTCTCGAATTTCAAATTTAAAATCCTTCAGTTATAAATCATTTTTAGATAAATCAAATTTCTTATAAATATTATCAAAATTACAAATCCTTCCGAAACCTCAAATTCTCATTTTTAAAAAGGGTATATAATCTTTATCGAAAACATTTTACTTTTACATATAGAATATAATCGTACTTATCAAAATAATAATTTCGGTTTAGAAAACAATTTCTAAAATACAAATAAACTCGATTTTCAAAGGATGATCCACGAACGAATTTCAGAACAAAGATAGAGATTCAATTTAAAGAACTCTAATCAAATAAAATTATGGTTCGAAGATAGGCTTGAACGAAGATGAGATAATTAACTTACAAAATAGAAGATGGATATACTTATACAAGTCGCGAGCGACCTTAACCGGGTCAACCATGACTTCAGGAATATGATCGATGCAGAATTCCAAGGAAAATCGTCATTCGATCGCCAGAGATAGAATTCGGCATAACCAGAGATAGCAGCACCTAAACCGAGGGATATATAAATCTCCGGTGAATTAATGCCAATTGTAACGGAGTTTCACCCCTTTACAAATCATTCAAAGATTGGTGGGATCGCCTATTCTTATAGAGATCATTCGAAGTGGAGTTATGGGATACTCTAGAATCAAAAGAATACAAATAGGGAGAGACAAGAAGAATTTTGGAACCGCAAGGGACATTCCATAGTTCAAAGGAAATCGAGTCAAAAGGAAGAGATTCAAACTCGAACGAAAGTGGTTTTGTAAATAAATTTACTATATATGCTAAGTTTTGCCTAGAACCTAGCTCTGATACCAACTGTAACGACCCGATATTTTTGACCATTCAAATCGACAATAAATCCACACATGCCGGACTTGAATTGCTCAAAATATCAGATTGTTAATTTAAATTTGGCAAAACTCAACATATACAGTAAATAAATCAATCATAGAATCACAGACACAGAGTAATACAATAATACGCAGCGGAATAGATAAAATAGTAGTTCATGAAGATATGATGCAGCTAAGCCCAGAGATGAAGTCCTGAGTCGTCCACGAGATAAAACTAACACGGCAGATACAAGTCGTCTACAACTTAAGAGCAATATTATGAGTCGCCCACGACTCATAGAGACAGGCATGAGTCGTCAAGGTATAAGTCGTCTACGACTTAAGGAAGCGGTGATGAGTCGTCAAGGTATAAGTCGTATGCGACTTAGGGAGGCGGTGATGAGTCGTCCACGACTCAAGGAAGGTGAGAAGATAAGCCATCCACGACTCAAGGGAGAGGCTGGTATAAGTCGTCCTCGACTTATCGAAACTGGGTTAAGTCGTAGAGGCCTGGAGCTGTATATTCTGATGCCGCTTTAATCCATGCCGTAGATTCTCCTGACGAGTTAATCTGAACCGATTGTTTTCTAAGTCGCTACTGGAGTATAAGTCGTATGGCGTCTGTTTGTAAAAATGATGAGTCGAATGGAGTTGATAAGTCGGCAACGACTTAAAAGATGTATTTTTTCTATGTTGTATTTTCTGTTTGCTAAGTCGCTAGGCTTTCTTGTAATAAGTCGTGAGTCGTATGCTTTGTAAATAAGGAGTGTGGATTTGTTAAGTCGTTAAGTCGTGTACCTGGTTGTGACATTTGTATTGTAAGTTGATAAGTCGTATACGACTTATGATGAGTCGTAGAGCGTAGTTATGAGTCGAAAACGACTAAGGAGTTGGAGAAATTTCTGTTGTAAAATTGTTCGCCTATAAATAGGCCATGAGTCTCATTTGTAAAAGGTTGTTGAATATTGAATAAAATTCTCTTTTGTTAGCTTTGTGCTTTCAATTTCAATTGGTAGTCGAGTGTATCTCCTATCTCCACTTACGTCATTCGAGTGCGCTCGAATCATCGTTTGCTGAAGCCGATTCACGGAATCTTGTGCGCAAGATCAACGTTGAAGAATCGTAGATCTCTTTCTCGGTATCTTCGGATCAACGAGTCAGAGATAGCTTGAGTTCGGTATCTTCGGATCAACGAGTTCGGGCATTTCAGTATCCATCAATCCACAGATTGCTACATTCATCGATTGGAGATCGTTTTGATTAATCCGCTGCGTCAGTTTGGTATCAGGGCTTGTTCTAACCAATCATAGTTAGATCGAGACTTGGAGCCTAATCATTTTGAAGAGTTTTGAAGTTTGAAGTTGTTTGGCCGAGAAGTTTGAAGTTGAGCCGTGAGCAAGTGAAGTTGTTCGCATTTGTTTGAAGATTGAAGTACGGATTTGCGTTGGAGGCCGAAACTTTGTCCATCGTGTTCATCGCGATTTGCTACAAAGTGGAAGTTTTCGATCCGTTTCATTTTGGATCAAAGTCCGAAAAGTGTTTGAATTTTGAAGTATTGAAGAAATTGTGAAGTTTTCAAGTATGCCGCCTAGGAGAGCTAATCGCCACCAAAACGTAGAAGCTTTGTATCGAAGAGAAGAAGCTGATGAGATGGAGCAAAGAATCAATGAGAATTTTAGTGAAAAGCTTAACGAAGGAATTGGTCGGTTAGAGAAGCTTATGACAGAAATGAATCAAAATCGGAGAAGGGCTTCACCAGAATCTAACCATGGGGGAAGTAGAGTCTCACCACATTCAAATTGAGACAGAAGTGTTGAAAATGATCAAGGGCGTGGGAGGAACGTGAATGATCGTGAACGGAGGAATGTCGATAGAAGGGATGAAGGTGGAAGGCGTAGTGGTAGTAGAGATGTTGGTGGTCAGAATCGACATCGTTATGCATCTGATTTTGAAGAGGAGTATGATGGTGGTAGTGTTCAAGGACAAGGACGAGGACAAGGAAGAAATTACTCTGAGTATGATCACAAGTGGGAGTCGGGGATGAAGACTGAAATTCCTGAATTCAAAGGTGGTATGCAAGCGGAGGAGTTTCTAGATTGGGTGGCTAATGTTGAGGAGATTTTTGACTTCAAAGGAGTTCCAGAACATCGTAGAGTGAAGTTGGTTGCTACGAGGCTGAGGGGTAGAGCTTTGGCATGGTGGCAACAGACAAAACTTACACATGATCGGATGGGAAAGTCAAAAGTTGAATCTTGGGAGAAGATGAAGAAATTGATGAAAGCAACGTTCTTACCATACAATTATCAATCTTTGATGTATCAACGTTTGCAGAACTTGAGGCAGGGCACAAAGACAGTTAATGACTATGCTGATGAATTCTATCAACTTATTGCAAGGAATGATATTATGGAAACAGAAGAGCAGCTGACATCTAGGTTCATTGGGGGATTGAGAATTCAGATTCAAGATATGGTTAATATGTTCGATCCAAGATCTGTGGCAGAAGCACATCAGAAAGCATTGGCTTGGGAAAAACAAGGGAGACGAGGAAGTGGTGTGTTTACTAATTCTAACAATCAAGCGAAGGGTGTTGGAGGAAGTTCTAATGTTTCTAAACCTATCAGTAGACCAGTGGTGAAGGAGGTTGAGAAGACAAGGGTTAACAATGGTTTCAAATGTTACAATTGTCAGGAATTGGGTCATAAAAGCAGTGAGTGTCCAAAGCCAAAGAAGAGAACCATGATTGCAGAAGTTGACAATGAGGATGTTGATGGAGATTGTTCTAATCCAGCTGAGGAGGATGAGCATGATATTGCGTCAGGAGATGAAGGTTGTAATCTAATGCTAAGAAGATCGTGTTTAACACCGAAGCAGGAGGAAGCTAGTTGGTTGAGAAGTAATATTTTTCAGTCAACATGTACTATTCTGGGGAAGGTGTGTAAGTTTGTAATTGACGCAGGAAGCTGTGATAATATTATTTCGATCGAGGCTGTGACGAAGTTGAAATTGAAGACAGAGAAACATCCGAGTCCATACAAGTTAGCATGGTTGAGAAAAGGAGGAGAAGTGAAAGTGGATAGACGAGTTCGTGTTCCATTCTCTATTGGGAAGAAATACAAAGACGAGATCTGGTGTGATGTAGTAGAGATGGATGTTTGTCATTTATTATTGGGAAGACCATGGCAATATGATCGAGCAGTACAACATGACGGTCGGACCAATAGCTACAGTTTTATGTTTGAAGGCACGAAAATTATCCTAGTTCCAAAGAAGAGACCACAAGGAGAAAGTAAGTCAGAAGAAATCGAAGAGCTGAAAACTTTATTATCTTTAAAGGAGTTTGTTAAGGAGGTTGAGGAAGAGCCTGAAGTATTTTTATTGATTGGGCGTGAGAGCAAAGAAGAGGTTGAAATTCTAGAAGAAGTTAAACCAGTTTTGAAAGAATTTGACGATGTATTCCCAGATGAGTTACCAAAGGAGTTACCGCCTTTGAGAGACATACAACACCAAATCGATCTTGTTCCGGGAGCAGTTTTGCCACACAGACCACATTATCGAATGAGTCCGAAGGAACATGAAGAGTTGCGGAGGCAGGTAGAGGAATTGCTTGAACAGGGGCGTGTGCAGGAGAGTTTAAGTCCTTGTGCTGTACCAGCTCTATTGGTACCCAAAAGGGATGGAACGTGGAGGATGTGCACAGATAGTAGAGCATTGAATAAGATCACAGTTAGATACAGATTTCCGATGCCGAGGCTTGATGATTTATTGGATCAGATCAGTGGGTCCGTAATCTTTTCTAAGATTGACTTGAAGAGCGGTTATCATCAGATTCGCATTAGACCAGGGGACGAATGGAAGACAGCATTCAAGACGAGGGAAGGCTTGTATGAATGGCTGGTAATGCCGTTTGGTCTATCAAATGCACCAAGTACATTCATGAGGGTGATGAACCAGATTTTTAGGCCGTACATTGGGAAGTTTGTGGTGGTTTACTTTGACGATATTCTGATCTACAGTGCTAGTACCGAAGAGCATGTTCAGCATTTGAAGAAAGTGTTAATTATACTTCGTGAAGAACAATTCTATGCTGCTACAAAGAAGTGTGTGTTTATGGCGAAGAGTGTTTTATTTCTGGGGTATGTTGTGTCGGAGGAAGGAATACAGGTTGACCAAAGTAAAATCGAAGCTATCAGAGATTGGCCGCAGCCCAAGACGATGACAAAAGTTCGTAGTTTTCACGGGTTAGCTTCATTTTATCGGAGGTTTATTCCACACTTTAGTAGTGTGATGGCACCAGTTACAGATTGCATGAAAGGTAAACAGTTTGCATGGACAGAGGAAGCAGGGAGTGCTTTTGGGAAGATCAAGGAATTGCTGACGTCTGCACCAATTCTAGTATTACCTGATTTTCAGTTAGTGTTTGAACTACATACTGATGCATCCAAGGTTGGGATTGGAGGGGTGTTGAGTCAGAAGGGGCGTCCTATTGCATATTTCAGTGAGAAGTTGTCAGGAGCGAAGATGAGGTACAGTACGTATGATGTGGAATTCTATGCTGTAGTACAATCTATTAAACACTGGAGACACTATCTATTTCAGAAGGAGTTTGTTTTGTATACTGATCATGAAGCATTGAAGCATTTGCAAGGGCAAGACAAGATTTCAGCGAGACATGCATCGTGGATTGCATATCTGCAACAGTTTACTTTTGTTGTTAAACACAAGTCAGGGGTGACAAATCGTGTGGCTGATGCTTTGAGTAGGAGGAGTCATTTGTTGACTACACTAAAGGTTGAAGTGACGGGGTTTGAAATATTGCCAGACTTATTTACTAATGATCCTTACTTTGCAAAATTTGTTGATAAAGTCAAGGAGGGAGAGACGGATGATTTCGTGATGGTAAATGGTTTTCTGTTCAAAGGGAATCAATTGTGCATACCGGAGGGTAGTTTGAGAATGAAAATTATCAAGGAATTACATGAAGAAGGGCATGTTGGCAGAGACCATACCTTACAGTTAATTTCATAATCCTACTTTTGGCCATCGATGAGGAAAGAAGTGGAGAGGTTTGTTGAGAGATGCCATATCTGTCAAGTTTCGAAAGGAACTGCGACTAATGCGGGTTTATATATGCCGTTACCGGTACCAACTAAACCATGGGTTGATGTGAGTATGGACTTTGTGTTGGGGTTGCCGAGAACGCAGCGTGGAAATGATTCCATTTATGTGGTGGTTGATCGATTTTCGAAAATGGCACATTTTATTGCTTGTAAGAAGACGGCGGATGCTGTTCATGTTGCTCAGTTGTTTTTCAGAGAGATCTATCAACTTCATGGATTGCCAGAATCGATTGTGTCGGACAGGGATACTCGTTTTCTGAGTCATTTTTGGCTAAGTTTGTGGAAAATGGTGGGAACGAAGCTGAAGTTTAGTAGTGCTTATCACCCACAAACGGATGGACAGACTGAGGTGGTTAACAGATCATTGGGAAACTTGTTGAGGTGTCTTGTTCAAGATAATCTGAAGAGTTGGGATGTGAAGTTATGCCAGGCCGAATTTGCTCATAATCATGCTATGAATCGAAGTACTGGGTTCAGTCCATTTCAGATAGTATATTCGAGCTTACCAAAGGGACCGTTGGATTTAACGGTGATACCACACTCAAAGGGGACAATTAAGAAAGCTGCTGACTTTGTTGAAGGGCTGGCGGAGTGTCATAAGATCGTTCAAGAACGACTAGAGAAAGCAAATGAGAAGTATAAACAATCTGCAGATTTGAAACGAAGGAATGTTGAATTTCATGAAGGTGATATGGTTTATGCGGTATTAACAAAAGATCGATTTCCAGTGGGCGCATATAACAAGTTGAAAGCCAGGAAAATTGGTCCGGTGAAAGTTGTGAAACGAATCAATGAAAATGCGTATAAACTGAAGCTGCCAGTTGATGTGTATATGTCTGATGTGTTCAATGTTAAACATCTCGTACCATATCATGGGGATGAGTTTGTTGGGGATGAAGAGTGTGCAAATTCGAGGACGAATTTCTCTCAACCTGGGGAGGATGATGCAGCTAAGCCCAGAGATGAAGTCCTGAGTCGTCCACGAGATAAAACTAACACGGCAGATATAAGTCGTCTACGACTTAAGAGCAATATTATGAGTCGCCCACGACTCATAGAGACAGGCATGAGTCGTCAAGGTATAAGTCGTCTACGACTTAAGGAAGCGGTGATGAGTCGTCAAGGTATAAGTCGTATGCGACTTAGGGAGGCGGTGATGAGTCGTCCACGGCTCAAGGAAGGTGAGAAGATAAGCCATCCACGACTCAAGGGAGAGGCTGGTATAAGTCGTCCTCGACTTATCGAAACTGGGTTAAGTCGTAGAGGCCTGGAGCTGTATATTCTGATGCCGCTTTAATCCATGCCGTAGATTCTCCTTACGAGTTAATCTGAACCGATTGTTTTCTAAGTCGCTACTGGAGTATAAGTCGTATGGCGTCTGTTTGTAAAAATGATGAGTCGAATGGAGTTGATAAGTCGGCAACGACTTAAAAGATGTATTTTTTCTATGTTGTATTTTCTGTTTGCTAAGTCGCTAGGCTATCTTGTAATAAGTCGTGAGTCGTATGCTTTGTAAATAAGGAGTGTGGATTTGTTAAGTGGTTAAGTCGTGTACCTGGTTGTGACATTTGTATTGTAAGTTGATAAGTCGTATACGACTTATGATGAGTCGTAGAGCGTAGTTATGAGTCGGAAACGACTTAGGAGTTGGAGAAATTTCTGTTGTAAAATTGTTCGCCTATAAATAGGCCATGAGTCTCATTTGTAAAAGGTTGTTGAATATTGAATAAAATTCTCTTTTGTTAGCTTTGTGCTTTCAATTTCAATTGGTAGTCGAGTGTATCTCCTATCTCCACTTACGTCATTCGAGTGCGCTCGAATCATCGTTTGCTGAAGCCGATTCACGGAATCTTGTGCACAAGATCAACGTTGAAGAATCGTAGATCTCTTTCCCGGTATCTTCGGATCAACGAGTCAGAGATAGCTTGAGTTCGGTATCTTCGGATCAACGAGTTCGGGCATTTCAGTATCCATCAATCCACAGATTGCTACTTTCATCGATTGAAGATCGTTTTGATTAATCCGCTGCGTCAAGATACTATATAAACATCAGAGTTAGAAATAAAATACAATAGAAAATCTCAAATACAGTGAAGTCTTCAGTACGAATAGATGACCTCTCTGAACAAATCAACTGAAAAGCTGAAAGCTGAATCGATAGTTGGATCTCCAAATGAAGCTCCAAACTCCAAGGGTGAGTCTCAAATGCTGTATCACTCGGTCTGACTCGAGCGTAAAGCTAAACACAAAACAATCGAGTCATGATTAACATTCTTATATCAATAAATCCAACTCAAGTGAAATATCAACTGAAATACAAGTAACTCAAAGGATGTTTGGGATAACCATCCTCTAAGGATCCGTGGAACTATCTACAATGTAAAAATATACTCTATAACACTGTGGTCATTTCAATTTAATTTATACTTCAAACCCAAATATCATTTCATTTCAATATATCTATTTTCCAAAATAGTAGATATAGGTTAAATAATTTATAAAGTAAAGTATTTATAATTTCCTCAAGTCTCACAAATTGATTCTAATCAACTCAAACTCCAAATTCAAATTTATTCAAAGCTCATTTCATCAATTTAATTCAATTCTCAGTAGACCATTTAAATTTCAATATATTTCAAAGCTTTAATATTCAACATTTTCAAAGTTAAATTTAACAGTTTCATATAGCTCTTGATTTAACTCTATTATTATTTAATCAGGGAATATTCACTTAATAAATTCAATATCATTTAACTAGCCTTAAATTTCATTTTTACTAAATATTACCTTAAATTTATTTAAACAAGAAATATTCATTAAATTATTTAAATCAAACCCAAGTTAAAAATCATATCTTAAATCTCAATTTCAATAAGTTTCAAATCGGTTTAATTAAATAAAATTCTTTAATGAATACAATTTCAACTAAATTCAAATTATCTTCCCAACCTTAACTTATTCAAATTATTACCAAAATCTATTTGAAATATAAATTTTATACTTAAACATATTATATGTATTAAATCCATCTTAATTAAATTAAATATCATTATTAAATCTATATATATATATATCATTACCATTTATATATAATAATTTAAGAATCAACATTTATTAAATCCATATATTTCTTCCCAAAACCATAGAATTTATTTTCAAAATATTTATATATGGACCAACGGTGTCTGTATATAATTTCCTATCTATGGTCAAGTGATACGGATATTTATCAATTCAATCCGTAAATTTAAATACATACGGGTAGATATCATTTCGACGCGCAATCCCAAATTCAATTCAAATGAAAATCGCTTGGGTTTATCATTTCTACCCATAACGATTTTCTCCTATTCTAAAGTCCATTCGGGTATGTATCATTTCAACCCATAGTGAATTCTATACTAACAGGGAACTTGAAGAGTGATAACAGATAATAAAAAATATAACAACAAGCATATATCACCAATAACAATATAATATAACAATAGGATATGGTGTCATATCCCATAGGTGAACAGTTATAGGTAATAGCATATATAATAATTTAAACAACTAACAGCAGCATATTTCAATTGTCGTTTCAATTAAAATCAAATTTAATAAATATAGGAATGCTAATCGTGAGTGATTACTCACTTTTCTAGGCTAGAGATGAACGAAAATGAGATGGGTTATGAAATCCAGGCATGAATCTCAAAACAAGGCAAGATTGAACTCGGATCGACGAATGAAGCTGATAAATGAGAATTGACGAAATCAAGTCAGAATTGGATTGATGATGTTAAATGGTATAGGTGAATTTATATATATAACTATATATATAATCAAATTCTAAATTCAAACATTTATTAAATTAAATATACATATATATTTTCAAAAATCATTGTTTTAAATAAAACACATATAATAAACAAACATATCTGTACATAGTATAATCTGAAATAATACGTATAATTTAAAACAATATACAAACAAAATCTTTATATTTAAAATTCAAAAATCAATGTTCCTAATAAAATTAATATATACTTACTTTAAAATAAATATATTGTCTCAAAGCAGATCATATATGCATTCATGATATACATTTACAAATTGTGACTAGGTAAACTCGTATGTATAAACTAACATATAAAAGTATATATAAAAAAATACTTATTACACCCCCCATTTTCAAAATTCAACAACATATATATATTAAAGTTATCTCAAACCTATAATATTATCTAATAAATACCTTTAAACACATAACATATATAAAATCTTCTCCTTCATAAAATAAGAGTCCTTTCATTACATAAAATCTTACCCTACTGTCATATGTACGCAACAGCGATTGTTATTATGCATATTCACTTAGATATGTATAAACTTAATTACAACTCCCCAGGTCATATATATAAACTAATATATTTATATATATATTAATATATTGTAACACTTGGAAGAATAGCTTTATATATTATACGTACAACTAAATATATTGTTATTTACCATTTATACACATGCAAACTATCAACAGAAAGGAATGTATTATATGCACATAAATAAACTTACTGTATGTATATAACGTACGTAGTATACTACCATCGCAACTTATATACAAAATATCAGATAAACTAACATATATATATTAACACCTTTCTATATAAATTTTACAAAAGCAATGAAAAACAGCAGCATACTATTTCTAAATTATATATATACTTATAATACTTGGACTATTAACACTATGGTATAAACCCATATGTTTAAAACCAAACATATATATTGCATCTTTAAAAACGATTATCTAAGAATTCATATATTAAGGATTAAAATATGTACCAACGAAAATATATATGAATTTTAGAAAAAGAAGGTCACGAGTACAGCCCATAATATATATATATACAACTAGATATATTACTGAAGAAAGAAAAAAAAGTGAAAACATAGTTAATACCTTATTTATAATATAAGATACTGTAACCTTATATACTTAAAAAAAACAGATCTCATGAACCAATATATAAGCTTTATACCTTTATATACATATACAACAAAAGGGCGGATGTTAATGACAGCGAAGTGGCTCGAGCGAGGAGGAGACGGGAAGTTCTCGGTTTCGGCCGTGGCCCGTGGGTGCGCTGTCTGGTCGGGCGATGGGCGGTATACGAGCTGGAGGGTAAAAGCGGTGGCTGACTTAGTGGTCTTCGATTCGAGCTAGGTGATTGAGGAGCTGAGGCGGGTGGAAGGAAGTTGCTGTTCGAAGTCGGTTTTTAGGCGAGATGAATCGGTGAAGGGGTGGCGATGGGAGAACGTAGAGGAGGAAGGCATTGTATTTGATGGTGGGAGGCGGTGATTTGGGTGCAGTGGGGTCAGCGGTTGAAGGTGATGGGCTGGAGGGTGGCGGCGAGCTCGGGAAGAATGAGAATTGGAGAGGTGAGAGGGTGCGGCGCTTCATGCTTTGGGGAAACAATGAAGTGAAAGACAAAGAAATGGATGAAGAAGAAGGCTCAGATCTGAAAGAAAAACGTGAGAGGATAATATAAATGGAAAATGAGAGGTTTAAGCAAAATGAAATGAAACGTACAGAAATAGATGGGCAACCAATATAAACCAAATAAAAAAAATAAGTTAACGGTCCAATTCCCTTGATTTCAGCTGAAAAGCTATTTAATGCAATTGATTATTTGCTTGAGCCGCACGGTAAAGATTTGAAAAGGATTGGAAAGTCAAAAGTCACAATTTCTTTACCAGTACGACGCACAGTTTTATTGTTTTCGTCACGTACCGGACCTCAAAACACAGAATTAAATATACTGTAGAGATCAGCACGACGAGACGATCAAAACGGTATACAAATATTAGTGGTACGATCATCCGATCCAAAGTCGATAATCGGTACCGAAAATGCTGCTATTCCGTACGGAAAAATCCAAACGGAGCTAGAAACGTCCGAATTTCATGAAACGAATTTCGTAGTCAAATTCAAAGTGTTCTAAATTAATTTCCTCATGTTGACATATTTAGGTTTCGGAACAGTTTTAAATTCAACTGTTATTAACTGATTTAAATTGAAATAAAATTTCACAAAAATTAACTTCAATATAATCAGATGAAAATTTACCAGTTGCTATACTAAAATAGACGTATTCCAAATAATAAATTTTTATTTTCAAATTCAATTGATAAAAATTTCACAAAAGTTTCAGTTAAACAAAATTTTAAAACTATTAAAATTTGCGGGTCATTACAAAAGGAGAGGTCAGCGTTAACGTTTCAGATGACGCTATCATGTGGGATTGTCTATCTTGAGGAGTTTTCCAAGTGAGAGGATAATGTTAGCATTCGTCGAAGGAGTTATATGGGAATCTATGTGGAGATTTGATATATGTTCAAGATGCTTGAATCCATTTAGCAATTTGTGATCTGTTCAAGATGATGGAATCCATTAAGGGATTCGTGTTATGATCTAAGTGATGCAGACTTATGTGAAAGATGTCGAACGTAACCTCAACATTGGAAATGACAGAAAACCAAGTAGGATGCACAACCTGTGGTTTAGCAACCCTCCTCAGGATATTATCAACTCCATTTTTAGAGATACTTATTGATTGTTGGCCGATAGGAATTGGTGATATTTAGTTCATGTTGTTCATGTTTATGTTTGGATGATGGGCCTCTTATGTTTACCTTAATGGTATATTTTTTCTGGAGATGTACGACGCTTAGAAGATACTTTCTGACTCTTATGTAAGGGATTGGATCCGGCTCCATATGAGAGATTTCCTTGGAAAAATCCATTATGTGAACGTCCCTTATCGTTTTTGGTTATACCTTAAATATGTTGTGGTGTGACCAATAAAAGCATTACAACTATTTGATATGATTTATATTCTACACCCTAGACATTATCTATCATATCACTATATTAAACCTAAAGAATGGTTGGTTGCTTTGAGGAGGAACACCGTTATGTCCATATGGTATCAATAGTTACTGTTATGTGTCACTCTAATTTCTTGAGTTTCTCACGCTGGTTTACCAGACTGATTCGGTGTTATTTTCTTATAATGCTTAGGTTAGCCCAGTGTATGTTTTCAGATTTAGTTACAGATGCTTTGGAGCTAATGAAGAGAAGCTGGTGTTTACCTAATATAGTATTCTTATTTTCTACTGCATTACTATATCGTATATATCAACATCGTGGGGACAGATAGTTATAATTGTATAGGCTGATGATAGTACTTAAGTTTCTTAACTCTAAAATATTTTTATTCAGAGTAACCCTTGTACCAATCTTTTGATATTATATATTATCGTTCCATTGTGAGATCCTGATGTTGTGTTCTCTTCTCCATTGCTCTTTTTCTTTTATTTTTCTCTTAATTTCTGTCTTTCTTGCACTTGGGTGATCGACACACAAATACCATGGATGTATTTAGTGTCGACATTCAAAGGTCAAAAAGATGGGTCATTACAAATATAGAGTTTGAAACACATGAACAAGAGAAAAACACAAATAACTTAAATCAAAATTGTACCTTAGGATCAATGTACCAAAAGAAGCACCCTGAATGATGAATCGATGCTCCTAGATTCAATAGAATCGGTGTGCGGATCTTGCAAGAGTCAAGAGATAATAACCACCTTTTATTTTAATTTTATTTCAAAAAAATTTAGTATTTTATTCCATGGTAGCCATGATGAATTTCACATCTAAAGAAGAGGAGAGCAAAGGAAGAAAATGAATTTTTTCAAGAAGAATAATGAAATTAATTTTTTAAGTAAGTAATAAAAGGGAATCATACAAGAGATCTTCTTCATTCCTTTCATTACTTTCTTACATTTTTCAAATCAAATTTAAAAACCTTACGAATCCTACCCTCCTTGACCAGCTATAGAAAAAGGCATAGTACACCTCAAAATTTCTCAAACCTATTTAACATTTATTTTATTTAAATCCAATTTATATATTCTTTCGATACCGTATATCGATATGCACATACATAATGTTTATATATAAGCAATTTTTTAAATACTAATGGTATTTGTAATAACCTGCCTTTTCGACCCCAAAATGTCAACACTATACATCCATGGTATTCATGTGTCTTGCACTCATATGCTGGATGGATAGATTGTTAGGTTAAATAAAAAAAGAAAGTAACAAGGAAGAAAGAGTAAAACATCTGAATCTATTAACCTATACTCACAATTGGCATATACACAGACACACATACTAGTAGTGCAGTAGAAATAAAGTATTATAGTAAGAGAATGCATCCAACTCGTCTCCTGAAGCTCTAAAAAAATTAAAGAAAACCTATGTTTCTCAGATTACTTGAAAGAGCACTCGAGGAATCAACAAAAAAGATAAACTATGAGTAAGAAATAAGTCTGGTATGAGAAACTCAAGAAATATGTAGCCATATACAACGGTATCTTTTGAGGCCACCCAAATCACCAAAATGATTTTACACTCAAAATAACCAAACAATCTAATAAGTACATATGGTGAAATAATAGATAGTGTCTACAATGTAGGATATAAATCAAAAAATAGTTGTGCTGCTTCCATCTCACAACACAACAATAGTAGAAGTATAATGAAAACTGCTAAGGTATGTCTGCATATAGATTTCCATTAGAGGTCTCCTTGGTACATCGAGGCTAGCTGTAACACCACGTAAAATAAAAAGGACATTAATTAATAATTAATTATTAAAGCCTAAAAATAGAATTTTTGCAAACACCAGAAATTGGCTAAGAAACTTACACTGTTGGGTTCATGGCAATTTTCTAATCAATTTTCATATATAAAGTTTTACTATTGGAGTTCAAACGAAAAAGTTAATAACATTTGAATATTTCAAATTATAAATAATTATATATGTAATTAAGTAAATAAAATTTAATTAACAAAATTGATCAACGTTGGTTAAATCTAACGGTCACATAACAGTTAAGAAGGGTTAACGTTAATCAAACCTTCTATTTGACTATCGATTGTGAATTAACGTAGGCTAAATGGCCCCGATTTTAAATAATTTAATATAACAGCCGGCACTGATTCGAATCCAATATGAGCTTAACCCTTCACATTTTTCTCATAGTTTCTGGAGCGACAAAGGAGCTCTGTCATTTTCTCTTTTCCACAAATTCTTTGTTCTAAATATAGTTATAGTTTATATATGTATATACAAGTGGAGAATAACAAAGGATCATTGAGAAGAAGAACAGGGTCGAACAAAATCGTTAAAGCCAAGGTAAATTATAAATCTATATCCGAATCTAAAGTAAAATCAAATCTCCTCTCTGATCTAGATTTCTGATAGAAATATGTATGCTTGTGGTTTATGTATTCAAATAAGGAGTATAAGGAGAGTCAAGCTGGAATAACATGGATTAGACTTGTGGATTTGAAAAGCTTAAAGGTGTGTGGGAAATTATATATTTTTATATAATATTGGATTTATATCATTATAAATTTATTCCTATAAGCCTAAGTGTAAATTTGGAGTTGTAGACCTAATTGTATACATATAATGAATTCGTAAACCACTGCCTACATATTCCGTGATTGATAATTTAGTTTTAATATTGCATGTGTTTGAATCTAGAAAATATTAGGTAGAAGAAGTCCCTGAAATTTTTAAATTATGTGGTAGTTCCAGATTTGTAGATTTATGCAAGTAAATGTAAATTAGAAGTTACCAAAATAAATTATTGGCATTTAAGTAGTAATTTAATCCATTGGAATGTAGGGTGTTGCAATGTGAATTTCTATAGATTATCGTGTTCAGATTCATAAAGAAAGTGTATCTTTTGAAATAAGAAGGAATACGCCTAAAAGAAGAGATATATAAAATAAGCATATTTACCATATTTTGTGCCGTCTATTTCAACAACCATGAAAAGATTATTTCTTGTAATTCCAACCATAACGCAGATTCCTTTTTGGATAAGATAAAGAAATTTACAATGTTAACCTTTTCTTTTCGAGGAAGATGTAATTCCAACGCATTAAAGTGTAGAAATTCCAAAGAATGAATTAAAGATTTGTAAGAATGATAACCAATAACAGTCCAACTGTAGAGCTAATGTATACAATAAAGGAAAGTTAGGAATCGAATAATAAGCGATAAAGGAAGGTAAAGTAATAGCATGAATAAAGAAGAGTTAGAAACCGAATAATAAGCGATAAAAAGGATTAAGTAATGAGGTTAGTAACTAAAGGAAGATAGAAAAAGCTAAAAAGGAACGATAAAAAAAGGTTTAATAATAAAAGAAGAGGTAAACGATAAAGGATATGTAAATCTTTTAAGTTAAGAAGTAGCGGAAAATGAAGCTAAAATTACATTAATGAAATAAGAAGTAAACACATGAAAAAGAAAAGGAACATTATTAACAAACGAACATTGGAGGCGTAATAATTAAATAAGTATGAATGTATATATATATACATAGCCCCAAGTTTTTATTTATGACGGGTGTGAATTACTAAAGTTAGCTAATAACTGAGATTGGACAAGAATGACATAGTGATTAAAATGGATTGGAATGCGAGGCCAGTAGTGTTACACAACAGAAGTCTGCCCACTACAAGGGTCTACCAACAGTCGTGTATGGATTATATTGATGTGAGACATATCCAACTATAGGACCTATGGAATTGTATACGTTCACGTATAGGTGAGGGATACCCAAGTAGCAAGGTTCGCCCCAGTCAAAGTGTCAAAGGACAAATAGAGACTGCTTCAACCATTTAGGGGGTACTAAGTAACAAATGGGTATTACCTTGATTGCGTTAGGCAATATAAATGGGACGGTGAGCAATGATCGGTGCTATGTCAGCATGTGTTTTGTACCATATTCAAGAGTAGGAGCTGTATAAAGGTCGAGAACGTCATCGGTCATGGTCAGTGGAAAACATGGGTTACGCCTAAACGGCTACACCTTTTATTAGTGTAGATAACTTTTAGGTCATGCATCGCCACAGTTGTTTGCTAGTTTGTTGTTAGGGGCAAAGTTAGATAGCCCTTTATTAAGGTCTTTCAAAATGGATAGAATACAACTAACAATTGTGATACCGTTGTTAAGCACTACAGGAGTTCCTTGGTATGCATGACGACGATGACATGATACTGCATTAATTGTGGATCCTGATGAGGTGCCAAGTTACAGATACTAATGGGATAGTATTTTGGGTCCAAAAAGGGACTGTGGTACTTATATATACATATACATACATACATATATATACATACACACACGTATGTAGTTATTGTCTACCTACATGGAGTTGAGACAACTATGTAAAGTAAAAGACATAACATGTGATGGAAGGTAATCAGCATAAAATAGTGTTATGTATAAAGTGTGTAATTTACCAGTAATCAGAACATTATTCTGACCCCTCCTTATTACAACCCATAGGATAGCTTTTGAGGGATAGGTATTGGTGTAGGGCGGGAATGGCGGAAGAATGGATTTCCTTATGCATGCTAAGCACTGGCAAGGCCACTAAATATTGGAAGTGTCAATCTTGGTCAGTAACTATATGTTTTATTATACTTTACAATTCCGCTATGGGTTTATATCGATAGTTCTTTGACATGCATTTATTTATTTGCAGTATATCAAACCAACGATTCATACTTTCGTGGACTTGGTCTTTCGGTTAAAATTCAGGTCCATTAGGGTGCGGGTTGTTACACCAGCCTCATAACATGGGTTATAATCTACCTTCTAAAACCACATATATCTTCGGATAAAATATACCACAAAGTTTAATATAGCTAGTCCATTTCCAAACATGTGTTATGGAATACCATAAACTCCCACTAGCAATAATCAAAAGTAGATATTTGTAGTTGATGTACCCTCGGGTTAGCTAAACCCACTGGATATGTTCCTATTCGTTTTTTACCACTTCCGATGGTGAATTCACGTTCAGCATCTCAACAAATGAATTCTCATTACTTGAAAAGATCATGAATCTCTAATGGATACCGACATCTCAACACAAGAGTCTTTGTGACAAACGGGAATTTTCGACCTTCGAAAATCGACATTAATACATCCTCGGTATTCACGTGCCACAGATTCAAGTGCCAGAAACCCGATCATTAGGGGTAAAAAGAAATAAAGATAGAAGATAGAACAAACAGAATCTCACATGGCATTAAAACAAGTTATAATTTTACATATGGAAGATTACATACAATCACTCCAAGTGATTTATTAGAGTTACAGCATGTACTAACCCATCGAGGATAGTTATAACGGTCTATCCTTACAAATGCCGGTAGATACATAATACAGGTACAGTGGAATATAGATAACTTCTTCAAAAGACCCAAATTGCTCCATGTTCCATTCCAAAATACTTCAAGCTTTCCTAACTACTTGGCTGCCCGAGTAGGGCACCTAGAGTTTAAGGGATAAGAAAATAAACTCCGAGTCAGTCATGGGACTGGTATGAGAAACTCAAACTACGCATTTTAAAAAGAAAAGAGTATCTCATAAGACCACGCCGCACATAAACACAGAACGGGGTCTTACCTTATGATAACCAAAATATTTGCTACATAATAATCAGTTGATATTATTTTTAATGGCATTCCTTTAAAAACATTTGCAAGTAAACTTATTAATCTTAGCCGAAATTGTTACCATTATTAATTTCGGATATGTTAGGCTCTAAAAATAAAACTCTTACAAGGCTCGTTCGGAGAATGGATTCCATACAATGGCAAGGTGAGGGACTACCTTCCGTACAGTATACCTCTAGAGGTATATACCTAGGGTCCGGATACTGAACTCCTCTACCAACACAGAACCGGGCTACCCCTTCACTGGGTAGTACCGAACATGACATCACTCCGGTCGTTACCGACCTTTAATGGGATCCCGAAGCGTACACCACATACTCGACATATAGAGAGTAATCTGGAAAGGTAATGACCATCTCCTAATGGGTGCGACCCACATAGCTCTATCGCATCTACCCTGCTTTAGCCATTTCCGGTTAATGAGGCCTGAGGTAATGTTTTACCTTTCACATAGCACATTCCACTTTGAATGCCACACTGCCATTCCATGATCACAAAACTGATTTATACAAATGTATAACTTCTGAGCTCGTACGTCTTAGCAAATGGTGTTAAGCTAAGAGAAGTTTCCTTCTCCACCACCAAACAAATGATACGTTCATATAGATCAATCAATGTGATTAGAAATGCAACATTAGACGTTCGTCTATACAAGTTGTCTAAGAATAGGACAAACCGAAGGCCCTCACCTACCATATCCTATTTGGGATTGCCCCTAGGATTAGTAGCAAAAAGTCCTTGTATCGAAGATCTCAAATGAAGAACTACTTGCCACGTAATATCATATGGGAAATTTGCCTCGAGGGTTAGTGATAAGCAGCCCTACATTCCATCTTCCAAATCATTTTCATGTCTTCACTTCGAATACGTAAATTGGTTCGTAGTGGTTTTTGGATAAGAATTTGTAATCACCGGGCGATTTTCGACCCTCGAAAATCGACACTAATACGTTCACTGTATAGAGTGCCGAGAAACGAGTGCCGAAAATACCAGGTTGTTACGGTTTAAGAAGAAAAAGAGATAGAAGAAGAAAGAGAAACAACAGCATAGAATCTCACAATCGCAGCGGAACAAAATATAATATACAATAGCATCATTTTATACAAGAAAAGCTGTAACTGTTATTATCCACACAAGTTATCAGAGTACAATTACCAATATAAAAATCTGGACAGTTATAACAACTTGTCCCTAATGCTGAATATAGAACCTACAATACATAGCGAAATATAGTCAAATACATGAAATACGTCTCTGCCATTCAGCTTGTCTCCTGAGCTCCAAGCATCCTAACCTGAAATTCTGTAATACTCGATCTGACCTGAGCATTACAATAAAGTAACACCCTATTCAGGCTGGAAACCAGCGTGAGTAAACCCACTTAAATTGAAATACTTAAGTTATAGGACTTCTTTGAAAACCAAGACAACTCGTATAACTCGACGAGTATCATCTTATTTTAACCCAAGACATTTACAGAAATCCATCAATATTATAATAGGGTCTCAGTGCAATACCTATTTAAAATAGTTAAATAATGAAATTAATCCAATTCCAGTCTATAATACTCTAAAATCAACCCGTAAAGGTTCGTAGTGACTTTTAGATTGAAACGGTTCCAGATAACATAGATACCCGATTCCGGTCTCTCCAAATCCAAGAAATAAATTTTAAAAAGGTAAATTGTTTTAAAATAACAATTTATATTTAGGGTGACAACATTCACATATGGAAATTTATTACGGATATCTATTTTCAATAAAATGCTTCAACGTTTCTTTTTCAGTCATTCAATTTATTCGATCATTTAGTATCACAGGCAAAGAATAACTAGAAATAAATACTTTCGAGAAATCCAGTCAAATTACATATCCTGAAATATTTAAAAAATTTAGTCTATATTAACCAATCGCAAACCATCATCTATTTATTATCCTTCAAAAACTATTTATTTTTAATTTAATTTAAATTTAGAAATCCATCAATATTTACCTTATAAAAATTTACTTAGGGTTTACGTATATAAAGGTTAAATTTGTTCATTAACCTTACTTGTTAAAATTAATTAAATTTTACACTACCGACTTGACAAAATAATTTGGGCATGCATGAGTTAGGTGATAGGATAAATTACAAGCCCTATAATGTTTTGATTTAAAGAAAATAAATGTTTAAAAGTTTATAAGTTTTGGGTGAAAACATTTATAACGTTTATAACCTTTTATATTCAAAAGTTTACAGGTTTTATATTTTGTAGGTTTATACATTTCTTTTTTTCAAAAAAAATAACAAACGAGCCGGCCCACGATGGCCCAAAAGCAGAAAAACAACTGCTCTTCCTCCCATCTCCTCATTCTTCTTTCTGCTCCCTTATTTTCTCACATGCACCAAACCATGCACGAAGATATGCACGTACACAAAACCACCGAGCTCAAATCCAAGTCACCGATCAACTACGCGAGTCGCCTTCGATCCCTTCGATCCACCTGACCAGCTAGATTCCCGGTTACGCCTCTGCTTCAAAATTTACCCTTCGATCCAAAACTGGACGAAAACCCATCCACTTAACCGTCTTGTTCCAGCGCCACTGGCCATGTCGGCCTCTAAAACTTCACCGAGAGCTTCGCCGTCACTCCCCCGACCTAATCCCCCTGGTGTGCAACCCCGGTTCCTCCTCCACCATCATCGTTTACACGCGAACCCGTGTCCACCAACAATCCCACTAAAAACCATAAATCTACCACTCCAAGCCCATCCCCTCACCTGAAAATTACCGTAACATTTTTCTTCGATCTCCCATCATTCCATGCTTCCTCCTGCCAATTCCCTCGCCACGACAAACACCCTATCGCCGGAATTTGCCCAAAACCCAATTTCTGTTCATCTCGACATTACACTTCCCATGCTTTACTAAAAATTCCCAAACCAAGACTACAATTCATGTTTTCTAGTAATAAACAGGTCTATATAACTCAAACATTAAATCATGCTATTCGAATTTTAACCAAACCTAAACTACTCACTGTAAATTATGATTTCCTTTCCCTATACTTCATGAAATGGAATGAAACTAATTTTAATACATTCTATACTAAAAAACTAATAACTTTTGTTTTGGGATTAAGTTTAAAAGCTTAAGGGATTTCGAGTTACTGATTTTAGAGGAAATACTCACCCTGTTTTATTTAGAACAGAGGCTATTGTAATATTTTTCCTAGTTACAGGCTTGTCAAAAACTTGCATTTACAAAAGTATATATATATCTAACTACCTTATAAGCTTGTCAGTAGTCAGGACTCATTCAAGGCTTAATGATATGCAGATAAAAAAAAGAAATGTCTAGAAACAAAATCTTAATGTGTTTTGCTCACATTTATAGGAAGATGCACACTGCTATTACATTTCTTGCTCTTTTGTTCATAGCTTTAAGCTTTGGTCATACTTTTAATTGCAGCCCTTTGTTACATATATTTTATTTTATTTTTATTTGCTGGTGAGCATGTTATACAAGGCAGTGATATAAATAGAAGAGAATGGGAAGGAGCAGCTGAACTTGTTTACAGGCTTTTGCATTTCTCTTTTTTCTTTTGTTTTATTTTTATTTGAAAATAGGTTGCCTTATTTGATTTCATATAAAAAGTTTTGATAATTTGAAAGGTGGATTTGATATAATATATGCTTGAGAGGATAGGTATTTAATGCTATGTTCCCTAAGGTGTTTACATGTGCATATGTATGAATTGATATGTATATGTGTATATATATCCTTATGTGTATATGTTAGCCCCTTTCCATTTTTATAATAATGTGTATATATATACATATATACATACATATCTTTACATATATTAATTTAATCGCTATCATAAAGTTTATGCTTCCTTGTGGATATGTACACATTTGTTTACACATGTATTTACATTCTTTATGTACACTATTATATATACGTATACATATACTTATGTATATATATGTATATAGTTATGCATATGAATTTTTATCCCATTTTACTTGCATTTATACATATTGTCATTTTCTTATATATATAGTTATATATATATACATATATATATATATATTCACATTTATACAACTTTCCTATATTTCACTTTATATGGGCATATATATATATACACACATTTATATACTCACATATTTTATCAACATCGTAGGCTTGTATATATCTACATATATACATTTATGGATATTTATCTTAATTTAAATGGTGGAGTTGATATATACATATAATTTATTTTTCTATAAGATTTATAATATTCAGAGATTTTAATTGTCAAAAATTTATTTGTTCGACTTAATAAATCAATATTTCAATAATTGAAAACAGTTAATTACCCAATAACAACTTCAGAAAATCCGGGTTGTCACATTCCTCTCCCCTTAGAACTTTTCGTCCTCGAAAAGGAACGAAACGAAAATTTTAATTTTTGACGTTTATTGTAAATTTAATAAATCATTCTTTTAAACATTTTAACTCCTTACTCTTTTACTATACAATTTAAAACAGTGTAAAATTACATAATATACCAAATTTGCTTTTATATAAAAATACTTTTCATAACTCGATGTTCAAACAAGTCCTTCCTTGTTCTTACAGAAATTTAGTCATACGTTGATCAGGTGTAGGAATGAAAATCTATAAGTACTTAGAAGACCTATTTCAACACCCAGTGAAAAATACTTGGAAACCTTTTCAAAAATGCTATGGAAATCATCACCCCCTCCCATGGATCGCAGTTAGCACGATGATTGCGTCGCCATCCCAGCGAAATCCATAAGAAACTGTAGGTATCTGCACCTCTCGTCTTTCGCCATGGAAACTGCACAGATCGCAGCTACACCCAGGGTTGCGTTGCCATCACAGCAAAACCCATGTAACTGTAGGCATCAGTGCCACTCGAATTATGCTGCCAAACGAAACTTCACCACATAGATCGTAGACTACACAAAGTTGTGACACTGTTCCAGTGGAACCCATTGTAGATTGTAGGCACTCACTGCCACACGAATTCCGCTATGGAACCAAACCACATTGATCGCAATCTACCGATGTTACGTCGCTATCCCAGTGAAATCAAACGTAGATTGTAGGCAATCACTGCCACTCGATTTACGCTATGGAACTGCGATAGATCGCAGTTACAACAAAGGTTACGTTGCCATCACGGCAAAACCCAATGTAACTGTAGACATCAGCACTAGCCGACTTACACTACCCAACAAATGATCATCGGGAACTCAAGTTTCTGTCCGGACGTCCTCTAGGATCCCATTTTATTGAACCTACCCTTAGGGTTCTAGGCAGAACCACCTATATAAGATTCAACTCTCATGGGGGTGCCTTTTTTTCCATATCTATCTCAAAACATATCATACTATATACATATGTAGTACCTTTCAAATCATACTCTTTATATTTATCACATATAAACCCCATTTACACAAAATCGATATCTTCAAAATCGATAATTCTCAAATTTGGTTTACCAAATTTCCAAAATTGACTTTTTTTGCCAACATCCAAACACTTTCAAAATCAATGGGTTCCAAAACCTTTCCATTTTTATTCTCATATACATATAAAATCATTCTTCAACTTGAATAAATTTTCAAATTAATAATTTCTGAATCCACTTCATACTTGTATAAACCCATCTTGTATTTCAAAGATCGTTTTCTTCTGATTATAAATTCAACAAGGGAGTTTGAATATATAATTAATATATAACCTCATTAATTCCATATCAAATTTTTTTTCAAGTTCGTTCCCTTTACAAAGTTATTTGTTACATTTCTTACTCTTTATAAAGTAAGTTCCAGTTATAGTACTATCCAATCTTCATTTTAAAATCATCATATTTTTTCAAAAGATTATATTTCACTTCAAAATCATTTTTGTCTTGGTATCTCAATTTTGGTTCCAATACAGAATTGCTTTGAATTCCATTTGGGTTAATACTTCAATTTGACTACAATTTGTATTTAAATCGACGATTTAAATATAAACAATTTACACTCTGACCAGTTTGAATTTAAAAAATAGCTTGAATAGTTTTAAAATAGTTAAATAGTTAATATAAGATAGTTTGAGTTTTAAAAAAAGAATGGTTTGTATAGTAAATAGTTTGGAAAATCCAAAATAATTTGAATATTTAAGAAAATAGATTTTAGACAGTTTATATTAGAATAATTTTTTTGAAAATAGTTTCAGAGTCAAACTGATTCAATTTCCAATCTCCAATTCAAAACAATTTTCAATTTTCAATTTCCATTTCCATTTAAATTGATTCAATCTAGGTTCTAATTCGAATTAACTTCGATTCTTATTCCAATTTAAATCAATTCCTATTTTGAATTCGAACTAATTCAACTTCGATTATAATTCCAGTTAATTCGATTCAGTTTCAATTTGAATTAATTTCAATTCAATTCTCAATTTTCAACCATCTTGATTTATATGTATTCGAGTTTGGTTTTCAGAATACCAATTTAATCACTTAAATCAAATTAACCCTTAATATTTAATTTAACAATCCAAATCTTTAAAATAATTCAATTCTGAGCCCAAATTTCAAATATTACTTCTCTTATTTCAAGGTTCAAGTGAGAGTTCAAATCTTTTTAGAACAAATCAATTTTCGAAATTCAATTTATTTCCTAATTATAGCTTAAAACCTTTAAATCTGATTCCTTAAGAAATTCCGGTTGACAAGTTCATTTTACATTTCAACTTAAGTTCAAAATGATTCCATTTTCATAAATTCATTTTTATTTCTAAAAATCAAAATCATTTAAATAGTTTCAAAATAAAGTTTTATTTCCATTTAATTTCAGGAATGGATATATATCATTTCAATCCACTTCTTAGTTTATTCGAAATAATCCAATTTACAGTTTTATATACTGTAATTAACAAAAGGGTGATAGTAAGATATATCTAGGTAAATAAATATCCAAATTACCTAAAACACCAATCAATAGCACCCATCATAAATTTCCAGAATTCAAAACCCGTTTTATTTCAAAAATCGTTTTGAAATCATACATAACTTCTTTTTTTCAAATTTAACCCATTTAACTTCCACGAGTTAAATCTTAATTTCACCTTGAAATTCCAAAGTCGGGTTATAAGTTCAAAACTTATTTAACTTTCCTTGTGTTAAATTCCAATTCGTTCAATCCATTTAACCTTACTCAATTTAAATTTTACATTCCAAACTTAAATTTCTTATCAATATCACTTCCCACTTATAAGTTCAAAAACATATTTCCCTTTGGGTTATATATCTCATTCTAAGGGGGATTTTAGAATTCAAACACCCAGTTATTTATTTCAAATCATCTTTGAAACCACATATACACACACACGCACACACATATATCCCATATATACATATTTATCCCATTAACATACAAAATCCCACTTTAACTTTAAACCATTCTTGGTTTTTAATCCAAACAAATTCATCTTCAAACAACTCTTGCTTTAAAATAAGAATTTCTATATTCAAAAATATTCAAAATAATATTACTTATTATCTCCTTAAACACTTTGAAACACACTTCAATTTTTTTTTCTGGACTTAGATTCAAAATCTCACAATTTAAATCCATTTTGATTTATAAGTCATATCTATAACTTATGCTTATTAAAATCTCACTTCCTTAAAACATTTTACACTGTTTTTTCATTGTTTGTTCTATAATAAACATCCTTTATTAAGACACAACAACACATTTTATGATAATAATCAATATTATCATATCTAGAAACCATATATTCCATAATGATTTCTTGAAAGATTATTTCTATATATCTAATATGTAATCAGGGTAAATTTACTTCATTTTCAAAACACTTTGAAAAACACTCCTGCAATTTTCGGAATTTTAAATTTCTAGTTTGAACCTACTTTTAGCTTAACTTATTTTCATAGTTCATTCTTACCAAATTCCTATCTAGTTATATACATATTACCCTTAAATTTTATAATCTCATTTGATTATAATAATAACAACATCCAATCACCTTAATATAGTATAATAATTCAGAAATTTTATTCCTAATATATCAAAATATAATCTTATATAAAAATTATTTTAAAATCATTTTTAAAATCATTATATAAGAAAATAACAAGTACGCTCTTATATATAATACACTCAACTCATTCTAGGGTACTACTAACCCTATCTCTAATGAGTAATCCCCACCAGAGCTAAGGTTCTCGCTTAACCTTCAGCTCTGATACCATGTGTAACGACCTGGCGATTTTCGACCCCTGAAAATCGACACTAATACGTTCACTATATACTGTGCCAAAAAACAAGTGCAGGAAATACCAGGTTGTTAGGGTTTAAAAAGAAAACGAGATAGAATAGGAAATAGAAACAATGGCATAAAATCTCATAATCGCAGCAGAACAAAATATAATATACAAGAGCATCATTTTATACAAGAAAAGCTGTAGCTATTATTATACACACAAGTTATCAGAGTACAATTACCAATATAAAAATCTGGACAGTTATAACAACTTGTCCCTAATGCTGAATATACAGCCTATAATACATAGCAAAATATAGTCAAATACGTGAAATACGTCTCTGCCATCGAGCTCATCTCTTGAGCTCCAAGCGTCCTAACCTGAAATTCTGTAATACTCGGTCTGACCTGAGCATTACAATAAAGTAACACCCTAGTCAGGGTGGAAACCAGCGTGAGTAAACCCACTTAAATTGAAATACTTAAGTTATAGGACTTCTTTGAAAACCAAGACAACTCGTATAACCCGACGAGTATCATCTTATTTTAACCCAAGACATTTACAGAAATCCATCGATATTATAATAGGGTCTCAGTGCAATACCTATTTAAAATAGTTAAATAAGGAAATTAATCCAATTCCAGTCTATAATACTCTAAAATCAACCCGTAAAGGTTCGTAGTGACTTTTAGATTGAAACGATTCCGGATAATACAAATACTCGATTCCGGTTTCTACAAATCCAAGAAATAAATTTTAAAAAGGTAAATTGTTTTAAAATAACAATTTATATTTAGGGTGATAACATTCACATATGGAAATTTATTACGGATATCTATTTTCAATAAAATGCCTCAACATATCTTTTTCTATCATTCTATTTATTCGGTGTGACGCCCCACCCTGAGACCCACATTAACAAAGAGAATTACTGGGTAATTCTGTCTGCTAATGTGGACAATAGGGCTGGTTAGGAGCGACCATCTATAATCTTGTCGTAAACATCTACTAAATACGTCGATAAATGCTCTATGTTTTTTTTCTATCTCTCATGGATCGACATATCCAATAAATGCTTAATATAAAACTATAGATGGCTAATGGATCTATCGGAAAAAAACACAATAACAGAATGCATATTGTAACGACCCTGAAATTTAAATTTATTTAAATTAATAATTTATTGAATTTTTGAATTAAATTGAGTAATTAAATAAATTTTTGGATAAAAATTTGTAAAATCAATTGATTTAGTGATGCGAGTTTCCCCGATTCAAATATGAGTGAATTTGAAAATAATAAATATATAGATATATTTGACTTGAGTTTAAATTGTAAATAAATGGTTTGATAATAAATGATAGTAATAAAAATTACAATAAATGGTTAATAATAATTTGAATTTATAAATTTAATATAAAAACAATAAGTATTACATAAGTAATTGAGCTAAAATACAAAGTGATAAAAAAACAAACAATGAATATAGATACATAAATAAACAAAAGGGCAAAGTACATTTAAAATAAAATATCTACAAGTTTTCCAAATTAAACAAAGTAAATAAAGTATATATTTATAACCAAACAAATATAGGATTTCATTTATATACAAACAAATACAAATACAAGTAAACAAATAAGGAAAGAAACAAGAAAATAAAAAGCACTATGTAAATTCAAGTGTAAGCAAGTCAAAGCAAACAAAATCAAGTGTACAGCCGAGTAAAGGAGAAAAAAAATATAGACCAAGGCAATTAATGCCACACCTCTAGCATCAAACCAGCAATACAAAAGTATGCTACGCATTTAAGTTAAACAAATAAAACAGGTACAAAATATAACATCTCAGCCGAAAGAAGCAAAGAAAAAATATATGAATTTGTACATATCATAAATGCAACATACTTCATGCATTAAATGCAAGATATCTCAGCAATGCTTGTGGTACCAACAGTATAATATCACACTGTTGTACTAACCATACCAGCCTGCACACATCATCTTTTCATATATACATAAAACTCTCATTTTAGTTCGTCCATCATAACTGAAAGAAAAAAAATCAAATCAACTACCGGTTCAGCACAAATCCTAAAACAAACACTCTACAACAATCGGCAACTCAACAAAACAGAGATCTAGAGGAGCTTCTGATAGAAAATCCAAGCCTGTTTCATCTGGAAGTCTCTGTTCTTCTTTTTCATAAAAACTGTGAGTAACCTTACTTCTTTTTTAAATCTTTGAGTAAACACATGTTTGTATAGTGGTCTGGAAAGTATGTGCTTCTTGTTATATATATGTTTGGCAATCTCTCTGTGTATATGTGAATAAGTAGGTAGGTGTATTTAAATTTGCCTCTAACATCTCTGTTGAATAAAATTTCAAACCAAAGACTCATTTGGAATTCAATATCTCATGATCTAATAATCGTTTGGACTTAGGATGTAAACCAATGTTGTTTGTTTGGTCATAATATAAGTGTTAAAATTTATTTAAGGCAGAAACAACATATATTTGTCTCTGGAAACAAAGAAAACATGTACATCTTTAAATATGTTGAAAATCAAACTTCTTGTTTTGAGAATTCAGTTGTATCAGGTGAAACTACATACTAAAATAGGATTTTTAAGAGAAGAATTTTAATTTTTAAAGCTTGGGTTGAAGAGCAGTTCCAGTTTCACTATTTCAAGCATTTTGAGTTGCTGTGGTCATTGTAGTTGACCGGAGGTGTCGTGGTTTGGTCTGGAGGTAGAGGAGTGAACGGAGAGGCCGGGAAAAATGTGGAAGGCGCTGTAGTTCGTCGTGGTGGCAACGGCGACGAAATTCTGTTTGTAAACCTAGTTTTTGACATAATTGTATTTTGATCTCGTTCGAATGCTACGGGACATCGAGTTCGATCGGAGTTTGGGATTGCGTAGAGGGATCGTGGGCGAAGCTGTAGCCGGAGACGCTGGTGTTCAGGTTATCGGAGTGTCGGTGACGAGGCAATGACAGGTTGTGGAATGGGTTCTGTCTCGAGTTCCAGGCTGACATGGGATGCTCGATTTTGATTCGAGTGAAGGTGGTAGGTTTTGGGGGTTGTGATGTGGTCGTGAGTCGATCGCCGATAGGGTGCGACGCTGGTGAGTGGCCGGAGGTGGCTGGAGGCACGGTGCACGTGCACGTGCATATTTGGGTAGGCTGTCGATCTTGGAGAGTGTAGTTTGAAATGCTCGGGGTTTCACTCGGGATTTTGGGTGTTTTACTCGAAGCAGGGACGAGGCATCTCGAAGTAGTGTAGTATGCTTCTGATCGAAACTGTTAAATGGTTGCGTGAAATTGTTCTCGGAGGAAACTCGAGTAAATCGCGAGCGGGACTCGAAGTAAAGGATGAAAAGACTCGGAGCAGTCTGGGTTCGTCTCGAGGCAGAGGATGGATTCCAGTTTTAAATAAACTTGATTTTGATAAAATTCTTTTATTTAAAAGAATTGAAATGGAATTTTAATTTAAATAAAATGTTTAAATTATACTTAAACTGATTTAATTTATAAGGAAAGCAAAGAATGATTTATTTAAATTATAAACAAAAAATTTGATTAATTTATAAATAGAAATGATTAATGATGATTTTAATCTAAGATATTTTCTTAAGAAAGTAATTAAGAAAATATTAGTAGTTAATGAGGATGATTAAATAGGGATATTAAGTAATTAAATTAATGTGGTTAATTTTGATAAATTATTAGATTTATTTATTAAGATAATCAATTATAATTATTAACTACTTAATGAAAGTAATTAAGGGGTTAATTACTAATTATAATTAAATTTGGATATTTTGATTAATTTAATAATAAAGATTAATTGGAAATTTATGACTTATGGTTATAAGAGGACTGCTTAATGGTAAGTAATTAAAGATTTAATTTCCCAAAAATAATAATAAATTAAGGGAGTAATTAATTATGTAATTGGTTTAAAGGGTTAAAAGTAATCAGTATGATTAATTAAGAATCATTTAATTAATTAAGGTGATTGATTTAATTTATTTATATCAAATGATTTGTAATTAATAAATCAGAATTTGATAATTAATTCATAAGTAATAAATTCACTTGGAAATAAATTGAATAAATTAGGATTAAACGATTTATTAATCCTGCTTATAAATGATTATTGGATGTTTGACCTTACTTATGAATGTTTGGATTCTGTTGATTGTCGAATTTTTTGATATCCCTGATATATGATGCTTGGTGATACACCCTGATTTATGTTGTGATCTATGATAAATTATCTGTGATGTAATTTATTATCTATGATATTTATATATTTATGGTCCGTGCATGAACGATAAGCATTATAGTTTATATCGCTTATCAACTATATCTTGTATTTTGATCTGTGATGATTCATCGTGTTGCACTATTGTGTTAAACCCTTGGACCACACTTTTACACACACAAATATGGATTTCACGTGGAAATCGGTTAAGTCACAGATAATTTAAATTTTATATTTTTGAAATTGAAATTTTAATTTCAATTGATTTTGAAATTGGAAATTTGGGTTTAAAATGAAAAGCTTTTGAAATGGGATTTCAAAGATAAAAGTTATTTTGAATAACTTAATCGAGTTTTGAAAATTTAAATAATTTGATTTAAATTTGAATTCAAGTTTGAAATTGAATCCTATGATTTGAAACTAGGGATAAAAGATGATATAAATGTGTTTGTATGAATTTAACCATTTTAAAAGTAAAATTTTGAGAATTTGGCTTTAACCCAAGAACCTTAACTCGTATAAATGAATCAGATTTCCAAAATGAAAACTGTTTGTTTTAAAGGAATAAAAGCTTTCAGATAAGAAATGAAATTCCAGTTTAATTAAAGAAATTTCAAGTTTGAATTGAAAATTGTTTTTCCAAGTTATGAATGAATTCTTTTTGAAAGCTATGAATCGAATCTGTTATTTTTAACAGATTTAGAATGATGATTTATTTAAACCATTCGAAATGAAATTGTTTTGAAAGATATAAGTTAAATCTTTGATTTAAAGATTTAACGAGTTAAACTAAAATGGAAATTAATTTGGAAAATCTGTAAATGAATCTTTTGTTTAAAAGATGAAAATGTGGAAATTGTTTAAACCATTGAAGGTTGTTAAAATAAATCTTTTGTTTAAAGATTTGAAATGGTAATTTGTTAAACCATTTGAAGAAAGATTTTGGGTAATAAGTTGTGACTTAATTGAAATCCCAATATCCATATAATTTTAAATATTGCGCTCACTATTCGGGTTAGCCGGGAAAAGACATTTGTGTCATATAACCCATTCTGAATGGTGATACGTCGTATACGGATGGCATTTGAAGACAGGTGTTGAAGACCGGATATTTTCAAAAATGAAAGGACAACCTATCGAATGTCTCTGCACCGAGTTGCTCCGGTATAGAGATTTATATCACTCTTTTTGTGATGGGAAGTCCGGACGTGATTGAAAATTATCCGGATTTGCAAGGGCTTCGTGAGAAGTACCTTCGGTTCTGTTCGATCCCGGAACAGACTTGTATGGTTACATGTCTGACATTACACTTTGAGATATAAAGCCGATTTCTTTCAAATACATATCTGTTGGTGGCGGAGAATTTATTCTCTTAGCTTAACACCCTTCTCTAAGACATACGAGCTCAGAGGTTATGTATTTGAAATGTATCAGCGATATATCCCAATTTGGTAATGTGGCATGCTGAGTGTTGCTGTGTGATGATCAGTGTTTGATCATTTGCGATATGATCATTTATTTGATCTTATATCTTTGTGATCATTTCTTTGATCAATTGTTTGACCCGAAGCATGGCTTTGTGACAAAGTGTAGCTTTGTGGACGAGACTTCGTCGAGCCTCACACCCCGGAAATGGTCAAAACAGAAAGGATGCAGCAAGGTTCCAGGGAGTAGCGCCCCTTAGTGTATGTCATTCCTTCTGGATAGAGGTGGTATCATGGTATGGAGCCCGGATACTTAACCTATGTTGATACTGCTTATTATGTGGTTGTTGGAAATCGAGGATCCTCGGGAAGATCGGTGACGATCGGGGGATGACATACGCGTGTCAGTAGTTACCTATTTTTGCAGAGGTAACCCGGCCTTGTGTTGGCAGAGATCCGGTTAGGTTCTCGGGACGTCATTCCAGAGGTGTTCCTTCGTGGCATAGGAAGTTCCTTAGCCTGACCATTTGTTGGAAATCCATCTTCCAATACGAACTGTGTACGGTATTAGTTGTAGAACCTGCCATCTACTTATGGTGGCGCCCCACTGTTTGGATGATAGCTATAGTAGGCATAGTTCGAAATGTCTATGCTGGCTAAGATTGATATCCTACTTTCGAAATGTTTTCTGCACTATGCACTAGTAATAATATCAAAGGATTTGATTTTTGCGTAGTAAGCATCTATGACTATCATAAGGAGAAATCTCCTCCGATTCTGCGTTTGCATTGTGTGTGTGGCGGGAGGCCTTATGGTAGTTTCATTTTCTAAAAGCATTGCGAATTGACTTTAAAATTCTCTGCTATTTGTTTAAAAATAAACTGTTTTTGTTGCTCACACCAGTCCCATGACTGATCCGGAGTTTATTGTTTCTTTCCTAAACTCTGGATGCTCAAAATTTTTCTACACGAGCAGTCTAGAGTTGGGTTTTTCAGATATTCAGATTAGTAGATTTTCTGGAGCTAGTTCAGTCTTTGGATCAGACTGCACTTGCTTATCTTTGTGCCTCGTTATTGGGAGTTCGAGCTATTTCTGGATTGGTGCTTTGGAGATGAAGATTATCCGCTGCTGATGTTATCGTTTTCTTTTCCGCTGCTATTTCTTATATCATATCTCTAATGTATATTGATATTCATTGTATCACTCTGTTGTATCAGATATTGTATACGATATTGTATATAAATGTATTATTCTTTTATTCCGCTGTGTTATTTACTTAATGTTGTTATAAGCTCCGGCGACTCGGATTTGAACGGTCGAATCTACGGCATTCGAGTACGATGTAAAGTATGGATGTCGATTTTTGAACGCGAAAAATCCGGGACGTTACACATATCACATCACAGAACAGTAATCATCATATATATATATATATATATATATAAATACATATAGACTGATACACCCCGGTATGATACAGACTAATACACAAAAGTGGTACAGAGACCACACCATCAGAGTCAAGCGGAAGGAGATATAAACTACGCAAAAGTGCTAGGCTGATATCCAAGAAGATGCATCAAAGTTAAGTCCCGTAACCGATGGCTAACCTGAAACAACTCGGTCTGGCCTGAGTACAAAATACACGGGCCAGCCTAGCTAAAACAATTAGTTCATGAGGATAGACGATAATATGAAGCATAAGATACAAGGTGATAATTCTTCTCGAATGAGAAGAGGCAATAGAAAGAATACAACCCATGACTTAAGTGAACTAATGTCACTTAAGTATACAAAGACCTCAAAAGAGGTAAACTCAACTATAACACTCAAATAATATAAATAATCGCCGATGATAATCTCCAAATCAAAACTCATGAAACTCAATAAGAGTTTATAGTCCCAATATCGAAACCACCATAAAATAGCATATATATATAAGCCTTTGTCTAACTCAAGGTTATAAGTAAATTCATCATCTCAAAATTGGTGACAACAAAATCAAAATCTCATAAAAAATTCCCCGGATTGGCCAAATCCCATTTGCATGCTGAAGCGATGCTGCACGTGCCATTCTCAGATGGCCGAAGCCTCTGACAAGGTCGCTAACACCTCCCAAAGTAGTTCGTCCTCATGACAAGGTCGCTAACACCTCTCCAAGCCGTTTTGTCAGCCCTAACAAGGTCGCTAACACCTCCCAAAGCAGTTCATCCTCATGACTAGGTTGCTAACACTTCTCAAAGCAATTCTGTTAGGTAAACATCGTGAATGTGTCATAAACTCACAGATAGGAACCCGAAAAGTGTTAACGTGTGTCCCATACCACGCGTTCGCACTTAGCGGTTCACTAGTCGCTAGTTGATGCCACACTAGGAACATCATAAAACTCAGAAAATCATATCTCGCCTCGTCTCATTAGCGAGTGATAAAGAGACACCATGCTCGTCTCATCTCATCGACAAGTATTAACTGGCATCATTACTTGTCTCATCTCATCGACAAGTGAAAACATCGTGATGGTCCCTAGTAAACCATAAATCTCAAAGTAGAAATCTCAAACCATAAAACTCACCAAATATTGGCCTTCCTAGATAATTCCTAAAGATAGGAATTATAATCTTACAAACCCGCCATAAATTGGCTAAATAACTCAGAAATCAATAACCTAGATAGTTTCGATCGTACAAGTCCGAAATTAACCGAAATAGTAAACGCACATGTCCCATACCACATGTTTTACTAAATCGCTTAATTCTCTTTAAAATATGTTCGAATAGTGCAAAAGTTTGTGTTTTATATTTAAAATAGTTTACTAGAGAAAACAAGCTTTTCAAACTTTTTCCCGAAAAGATTAATAAAACCAATATTTGAAATTCCTTTATTATAGGAAATAAATAGATTTTATATTAGAGAAATAATTTAAAATACTATATAATAATAATTTAAAATGTCCATTTATTTCAAAAATTACTTCAAAATGGTTTAGTGAAAACCGTGCTCGAAACATTGAAAAACAAGAAAGATAACTCATGACGGATAACTTGAATTCAATACGAATTCAATTCAAATTTAACCCAAAATCAATTCAAATTCTATTTAAAATTGAGTTTCAAATTCTCCAAATATATCTAGAGTATTGATAGGCATCATAGCTCTAGAAACATATCAAAAACAACATCAAAATCGAACAAGAATGAGAGCTAAAATAATCTAATACAATTCTCAGTTCAATGTTTTTATTGCTGTCGTTTTGCTCTCGGGATCCCAACAAACAAACACAATTTTGACCAAGCTAACATTGAAATTTCAGAACACTCAAAATAAGAAACTTTTATCACAATGTCTAAGCTTTCCGAAACATCTATAATTATTGAATTTGGATAAGAAATGTGAAAGATATGGTCAATATAATTCTAAGATTTTAAATTCACTGTAGCTGTCGTTTATTCTCAGGGCAACAACAAAGAAATAAGGATTCGACTTTATAAACCTCAAAATTTTGCAAAACTCAAAACAAGAAAGTTTTAGAAAATTGTCTAAGGGTTCCAGAACATCAAGAATTATCTAAATCCGACTAGAAACGAAAAAGATACGCCTCATTTACTAACTGTATTTAGTTTAGATAGTGTAATTATCAAAGTGACAGAGCTATGAGTTTGTGATAGAGTTTCAATCAATCTATGCTCAAAATTTGCAAAATTGTTCAATATGAAAGTTGTCTTATATAAAGTAAGCTTTCCAGAATATTAAAACTTATCGAATTCTGATCAAAAACGAAAAAGATATGGCTAAATCAATTTCAAATTCAAGCTCTGGAAATTTAGTTAAAGACAGAATTGTAATCTTATTTTCAATTCTATTTTAGGTCAATAAAGTTGCAAAATCTCGGAAAGTAACCAAAATAAAAATTGTTCCATATTGAATCTAGTTTCTAACAAGAAAATATTGACCTCAAACGGATAAGAAATGTGAAAGTTATGGTTGTTTTACTACAGCGCATTCCAATTATATTTCTGCAATCATCCAAAGTAAGCATTAGGTATAGTTAATAAACTCATCTTTGCGGTTACAGTCAAGATTTAGCTTGAAATATGAGTTAATAAACTCACCTTGCTGTAGTGAAAATAAAAACTCGAATTTGTGCTGAAAGAAGCAAGCTTTGAGGAGGAGAAGCTTCAAATAACCTTTTAATTCACTTTAATTTGATGAAATTTCAGCTTGAATTGAAGAAAATGTGAGTTTGAAAATTTGGGTTTGCAAAATGGTGGTTTCTCTTGTTTTACAGAAAAGAGGAAGAAGATGAACTTATGTTTGAACGTACAAGAATTGGTTTCTTCTTTTTCTTATTATCTGGCTAAGCCTAAATGGCTTATGGACGCAAAATTAAAAGAAAAATCAAATGGCCTAAGTTAATTACTTAACATAAAACCAAATACATTCTTATATACACTAATTTACAAAACAAAGTCATTTTCCTTTCAACTTTCAACCAAACAAAATTTGTAAATTTACATACACATGAAATAAATTATTTTGCACTATATGAAAAGATTAATTTTTTATTTTTAAAACATTATTATTATTAAAATACTTTATTTCACAATAATACACAATTTACTTAAATAAATGAATAAAACTCTATTTTAAATTTCTAAAATTCCACAAAAATACTTTTCTCACTTAGAAAAATATTTTAAACCGTTTTAAACTCAAATTTATAACTAAATTCATTTTTAAACCAATATCCATCTGTTTGCACCAAAAATGGTCACAAACCCCAAGTGTAGTGAAAGCACCAGCGTATGAATACGAATCAACAATATTCACACACAAATCACAGATCTAAGCAAGTAACAAACAGCAATTAAGAAATAATGAACAGTGACACACAATTTATAGTGGTTCGGCTATCTCCGGCCTACGTCCACTTCAAGGTTTTTATGATTTTATTGCTCGATGCTTGAAGGTTACAATTTTGTATCTCGTATTACAACTGATTTGCTGAATCAAGTATGAATTTAAGGCAGCAATGGTGATCTGGAGTAAATCTGGCAGAATCTGGGCGATCTTTAGCTCTTGAAATTGTCCGACCTCTTTTCTGAATGACCTGGGGGTCTATTTATAGGTGTAGGAGGCTGATATTTCGCCTAAACTGAAGGGAGACCAGTTCCAGTACGTCAGGGGGCCCACATGCCCGCTTTCTGGAAATTCGGGCCCACTTTGGGATCGATTCGAAGCTACGTTCGAATCGATCAAGAAATTGTCCAATCAAGCTGAAATTTGGTGTGAACATTCTTCATCATGTGCTCAAGCTTCTGTGAAAATTTCATAGCATTTGGATGTGTAGATCTCAAGTTATGATCGATTCAAGGTTGCATTTCTGGTTGACTAGCCTGGTTCGAATCGATCTAGTTCGAATCGATTCGTTCGAATCGATCCAGCGCACACTTCTGCGATGATGTGGAGCGCCTTCTTCGTATCGATCCTACTTCTATGCCGAGTTGACTGGGTCGACTCCGTGGTTCCAGCTTTTATGACTTGGTGGATTCGATGTAATGGATTCGGGGCTATGACTTCCTCGAATCGATTGGATGAACGTTCTCCTCGAATCGATCGAGGCAGATTAATCGATACGAAGACTTCTTGCTTGAAAGGATTCGAAGATGCTCGCGGGATGGAGTCGAAGCTTTTTAACTATATGGATTCGAAGAGTTTCTCATTAACGGATTCGAAGGCGGGAACGTGAGGGTGGACTCGAACTATCGGAGTCGAACTAGTGCTTGTTCAATGGAGTCGAAGCAAGGCGTATTTCGATGGATTCGAGGCAAGGCTCGTCGTGATCGATTCGAAGTAAGCTCACTTCGAATCGATTCGAACTTATACCACCTTATCCAACTTCTTTTGGCGATATCTTGAGCATACGAACTCGGATTGACTCGAAACTTGGAACGTTGTTTCATCTGGCCTTGCTTGACATGTCTCATCAATTGTAGCCCGATCCGGACTCGGACAAAAATCATCGATATCCATGGCGAACCTGTGATGCACAATCGAGGTTCATGACTAATAATCATTGATTTTCAGTTAATCTTTGGGTATCTCGGCTTTGCCAAAAGTTGGGATAACATTTTGCCCCCCAAAATACGCCTTTTGTTAAAAGGTGTGTTTTGATAAGTCTCAAGTTAAATGCAGTGAGTTCGTGTTTTACTCGTAGCTTATAGCATTTTCAATCAAGTCCATGGCTGTTCGAAGCCGAATTGTTATCAATTTTTTCAAATGGAAGTTAAGAATGAAATTCCACGGTCTCTCCGTACTATTGATGGTCACTCCGGACCCTTGTCAAACCCATTCTAGATTTAGCGATTGAATAGAAAGATCCTATTGCACTCCGGCGTTGCTTTCTATCCCTTGCACTCCGGCCCCAGCTAGGGCGTATAGCGATGTCTTGGTCGTTCTCGACCGATCATAGCCTCTCCGGGCTCATGCTGGATCCCATCCTGTCACTCTCCGGTGAAGGGGAAACAACGTTAAGTGAGTCAATCCTGTCGCTCTCCGGCGAAGCGACTCACTTCCTGCACTCCGGTTCAGTGTATCTGAACATTAAGCGATGTCATGACCTGAGTCGTCGGTCGATCATAGCCTCTCCGGGCTCATGCTGGATCCCATCCTATCACTCTCCGGTGAAGGGGAAACAACGTTAAGTGAGTCAATCCTGTCGCTCTCCGGCGAAGCGACTCACTTCCTGCACTCCGGTTCAGTGTATCTGAACATTAAGCGATGTCATGGCCTAAATCGTGGGCCGATCATAGCCTCTCCGGGCTCTTATCGAATCCTGACCCAATCACTCTCCGGTGAATAGGAAACGATGCTTAAGTGAGTTGATCCTGTCGCTCTCCGGCGAAGCAACTCACTTCCTGCACTCCGGACCCTGCCTCTCCGGGTAGGATCGTAAAGCGATCATGTTTATATTGATATTCAATGTTTATCCTTTAACTCTCCGGTCAAAGGTTTATTTTAATAAATGTTTCTTTGTTAAATTCAAATCCTAGATGTTCAATCTCAAACACCAGGAAAACAAGATAATGCCTCTCTGGGCGGAGCGGTCTATTTCCATCTCAGAGCATGCCTAGGGATCTCTCCGGTTCCCGTACATGAGTAAGTGGAATAGCCGTTTTATTTTGGAAATCAAATCTAAGAAAACTAATCGACCAGAGTCCAAATCTTGAACTTGGCCCTTGCCATCACAATCAGTTGATGACGAGTCGTGATCCCGATCCAGGATCATTCCTGTTTGGTTGATGCGGCAGTTGTTCGGGTCTAACCGCCGTCGTACGTTCTCTGACGTACTGCGGCAATCTACCACTCCTTGCATGTTCTTCCACCTCATCCTTCAGGTGGCGGCATTCATCGGTAGTGTGCCCATCCAGCTCATGGAATAGGCAGTACTTTCCAGTCTTACGTTCCCGCTCCGTGGGATCTCTCCTGGGTGGCTTTCGATAGGGGAGTTGCCCCCGAGTTTCGGTGTAAATTCGTTCCAGTCCTGCCACCAAGTCTGTGTATTGCCTGAATCTGGGTTCTCGGAATTTCTTCCGTTTATCAGGACCATCATGTGCGTCATCCTGCTTTCTCTTTCCTTTGTCTGCCCTGGACTGTTCCCTGGCGGTTCCTTCGCCTTGTGCAACATTTATTTCCTGCCTCTCGGCTCGTGATTCCTCTAATCGAATGAATTTTTCAGCTTCATGAAAAAACTCTCCAAGATCTTGCGGTGGATCTTTAGTCAAAGAGTCTTTGAATTCGGTGCCTTCTCCAACTCCTGCCACCGCCGCCATCAAAATCATCGATGGGTCCGGGCGATCTACAGAAGTCACCGTCGCATTAAATCGTAACAAAAAATCTTTTATGGACTCTCCGGTCCTTTGTTTTATCGATGCCAAAGTCATCACGCTCTTAGGTCGCGTCACGTGGACCCTAAACTGCTTCATGAAGCAATCCACAAGCTCGCCCCATGTCCTGATTGATCCGGTTTCTAGCTGCCTAAACCAAAGCGCAGCCAAATCTGATAGGAATAAGGGGAAACATCGTGCCATCACTTCCTCGGATGCTCCCAGCACTTCCATGTGTCTGATATATCTGGTAATATGCATGGTCGGGTCTGACTTTCCGTCATAAGGATTCAGCGTTGGTAGTTTGAACTTCGGAGGGTTCCTTGCATTCCTGATATTTGGAGCGAACGGACTCCGACTAACTTCTTCCAATCCTCCTCCTGAAAACCCCCCTCTCATGAGTCGTCTCACTAGGCCGATCATTCTTTCATCTCCATCCAGGGGTTGCCCCCTTGTCACGTCTCTGTCTTGCCCTCCGAGCCTTGTAGGGAATTCTGGTACGTACTCTTCGGGTGGCTCGTTAGCATTTGTATTGGCCCTAGCCGGTTGAGCTCCTTCCAAAGGTACTTCTGCGTTGGATCCTGCGGGCCTGCCCCCAAGCCCTTGTTGATTGCCTTCTGGCTCTGTATTCTGTCCTCCATTGGGTTCCATAGCCCTAGCTCCTTGTTCCACATTCACAGCCGCTGTAACTGGTCCAAGGTTCTGTGTTCCTGCAGCTCTCATCCGTTCGAAGAAATTCTGCAGCATCTCTTGTTGGCTTTTCATCATTCTTTCCTGCATTAAGTTATTCATCGCTTCCATCTCATCTCTAGTAATGTAGATCGAAGCTTGTCCTTCTCCAGCGCCAGAGGATGCCTCTTGACTTCCTGCCTGTTGGCTCCTCTCAGTTCTTTGTCTAGTTTGTCGAGTCATTGTAGAGTCAGATCTGAATCCTTAAAATTCCGAATCTTAGTTTTGAATTTGGTGTAGCGGGTGCTAGTTGCTCTCAATGAAAGCACCAAAGTGTTTGCACCAAAAATGGTCACAAACCCCAAGTGTAGTGAAAGCACCAGCGTATGAATACGAATCAACAATATTCACACACAAATCACAGATCTAAGCAAGTAACAAACAGCAATTAAGAAATAATGAACAGTGACACACAATTTATAGTGGTTCGGCTATCTCCGGCCTACGTCCACTTCAAGGTTTTTATGATTTTATTGCTCGATGCTTGAAGGTTACAATTTTGTATCTCGTATTACAACTGATTTGCTGAATCAAGTATGAATTTAAGGCAGCAATGGTGATCTGGAGTAAATCTGGCAGAATCTGGGCGATCTTTAGCTCTTGAAATTGTCCGACCTCTTTTCTGAATGACCTGGGGGTCTATTTATAGGTGTAGGAGGCTGATATTTCGCCTAAACTGAAGGGAGACCAGTTCCAGTACGTCAGGGGGCCCACATGCCCGCTTTCTGGAAATCCGGGCCCACTTTGGGATCGATTCGAAGCTACGTTCGAATCGATCAAGAAATTGTCCAATCAAGCTGAAATTTGGTGTGAACATTCTTCATCATGTGCTCAAGCTTCTGTGAAAATTTCATAGCATTTGGATGTGTAGATCTCAAGTTATGATCGATTCAAGGTTGCATTTCTGGTTGACTAGCCTGGTTCGAATCGATCTAGTTCGAATCGATTCGTTCGAATCGATCCAGCGCACACTTCTGCGATGATGTGGAGCGCCTTCTTCGTATCGATCCTACTTCTATGCCGAGTTGACTGGGTCGACTCCGTGGTTCCAGCTTTTATGACTTGGTGGATTCGATGTAATGGATTCGGGGCTATGACTTCCTCGAATCGATTGGATGAACGTTCTCCTCGAATCGATCGAGGCAGATTAATCGATACGAAGACTTCTTGCTTGAAAGGATTCGAAGATGCTCGCGGGATGGAGTCGAAGCTTTTTAACTATATGGATTCGAAGAGTTTCTCATTAACGGATTCGAAGGCGGGAACGTGAGGGTGGACTCGAACTATCGGAGTCGAACTAGTGCTTGTTCAATGGAGTCGAAGCAAGGCGTATTTCGATGGATTCGAGGCAAGGCTCGTCGTGATCGATTCGAAGTAAGCTCACTTCGAATCGATTCGAACTTATACCACCTTATCCAACTTCTTTTGGCGATATCTTGAGCATACGAACTCGGATTGACTCGAAACTTGGAACGTTGTTTCATCTGGCCTTGCTTGACATGTCTCATCAATTGTAGCCCGATCCGGACTCGGACAAAAATCATCGATATCCATGGCGAACCTGTGATGCACAATCGAGGTTCATGACTAATAATCATTGATTTTCAGTTAATCTTTGGGTATCTCGGCTTTGCCAAAAGTTGGGATAACACCATCTTTTTTTATTTAAATAAACAACCTTTAAAAATCTCATACTTCTTTTAAAAATTATTAAAAGAAGTAATTGGCAATAGTTAATACAATTATTGCCCTTTCATCAAATAAAGTCATTTTCCACTAATTATTCTCACAAATAAACATGATAAAGTTTTCCAAAACTTTATTTCCACATTTAATTTTCAAAATTCATTACTTATTTAAAACAAACAATTTAAATCTCCAATTTATTTTAGTTCACAATATTAAATTATAACTTTCGTTATAATTTAATATTGATAGGTAATCACTAAAACCAGGGTTGTTACAGACTCCCCACCTTAATAAAATTGCGTCCTCGCAATTTCTAGAGAGGAGTTTGTATTCAACTCATTTTTTTCATCAATCAAAGTAAGAATAGACTAGCTCGAGTTTAAAAGAATTTCACACTCTCAAAATAAGACGACAAAAAAACAAAGATAAGACTCGCTCGATTAGTTCTATGGTTTCCAAAGTGCTAACATCTGGACTAGCAACCCATTGAATTTTTCGAGAAACATTCAAGATTTCGAAGGCATCTCACCTTAGAATGAGAACACAACAAGATGCTACACAAAGGATCAATCAAATGAGATTGATTTCTCATAAGCTCCTCGAGTGGATTTAGCACAACTTCCACACGAACTCTAATCAATAAGAGATTATCGATATGATCTTTCCATATGACACTATGGGAGGAACCACACCAATGCTAGATAGAGACAATAGAGGCAAGATAGTTCTAACAAAATGTGGTTTCTTCAAGGGCCACCAGACTCAAACGACCGCATAAATGCACGTCGTTAGAAAATAACACGAGAGTAAGATAAACACAAGGAATAGATTTTTAAACTCTCTCTTACTAATCAAATATTCTTAAAGTTTTCCAACCCATTATCTTCATGATTTAAAATTCTCAATTTTCAACACTTGAAAATTTTCAAAACTTCTTACTTACATATTAAATTTAAATTCATTACTCTTCATTAGAGTAAATAAAGTTTAAGTTGTTTATCCTCTAATTCTTCCATATGTATACTCTAGTTTGCAACATATTATTTTTTAAATTCTTTCTCAAATTTTCTAAGTGTTAGAAATTTTCGAAAAAATCGGCGGAGTCATCTTTGTACGGAGGGTCGTATACAATATTACAAAAATGATTTATATAATATACATCGACCATTAGGTCGGAAACACAATATATATCATCATTTAACACTTTAAAATTAATCCGAAAACATACCTTCTTTTTTAGCATTTTCAAGCGAGTTTGCACAAACTTATATATTCATTTTGCTCAAAATATATTCCAACTATCCTCTTTTCACCTGTACTTAACTCGAATAGATAATAGTAGTTCATGTTCATAAATAAGAAGTGCTACACTTAACTATTAAGGGGAAATAAATCAATTTCATTTCAGACCTGCTGTAAAGAAGACCTGTTTTGTCCTAGCAAACAACAAAATCTGAAAAGCTTTATAATATGAAAGTTGTTCTACTCAGTATATGCTTTCGAGCAAACTAAAAATCATCAAAATCGGATTTACGATTTGAAAGTTATGTTAAATTTACTTTTACCATAAATCTTAGAGAATTTTGTAATAGGGCAGAACTGCCTATCCACTTTCAAACCCATTTTCGACTCAGTATAAGGCAAAATCTTTAAAAGTGGTAAAAACACTTTATAGCTTACTGAAACCTATTTCATTTGCAAAAAGATTGAGCTCATTTGGAGTTATAAATCTCAAGTTATCGCTGTTTTAGTACAGCACTTTTCTAAATGAAATTTCAGCTTTTAAATCAATTTAAAATTTAAAATTTACCCAAACCATTTTAAGCTCAAACTGAATTTTCAAGCAAGCTTTTTGCTAAATCATTTATTAACTGATTTTTTTTTTTGGAAAGCTAAGACATACAAAATTATGATCAACTTATGTAATCATCATAAAACATTATTATTAAGTGGAAATACTTTCATTACTTTCCAAAACCTACTTTGAAATAATTAACTATGAAACTCATTTTGGAAGAGATAACTAATCTATTCCATTATCAATAAATGCTTATTGATTATCCACCAAAATAAATCTTTGGGATATATTTATAAAGTTTAAATTTATTCACACAATTTAAAATGATTATACTATATGAACTGTTCATTTACCAAAACAATCCAAATTCACATTTCCACTACTCACAAAAATTAAATTTCCATCTAATTATCAACATAAAACTAATTAAAGTTGGTAATTAATTTAAACCTATTTTCAAAATAATTTTGCAATTTCAAACCCACAAGTTTTCATACCATTTAAGTTTAAAACAAAAACTAGCTCACCAATTTATACTAAATGTTCTAAACCAACACTTCTTTATTTTCTCTTAAGATAGAGTTTTATATCCATCTTCTACTATTACTCAAATAAATAAGTGACAAAACAAATTTTTTTAGTCATCATTAATAACGGGCACTAAAATATTTAATTTCAAAAATTTAGGGGTATTGCCTTGCTATTAATTTATAGCGAATGACCTCATCGACTGGCTACCGAGTTGATAGAATGATCAAAACTGCCTCACCACTCATCCAACACTCACTATGGTTAAATGGTTTCATTAAACATTAAAAATAAAAATTAATACTCCACCATATTAATTACTTTCAAACTTTACTTATTAAAACTCAATTTACCATGTTTGACTGTCTCATCACAGCGTTTAAGAAATCCCTATCGATAACGTTGGCCAAACGCATCGATCAAAATTATTAAAGCACTAGACGGACAACCCAACACAAAAATTCATTTTCTTTAAAAGAAATACCTCATGTATAATACTCAAAATATTCTTTATTGTTCTCAAAACAAAAATCCAATTTCTCTCAAAAACTTATCTTCAATTTGAAAGATATGAAAATTCATTATAATTTATTCTCAAATTCAAAGACACAAGAAGAACTCATCAGAATATTCCCAGAATACGTGATTCATGAGATTGATGGAATAGACTGGAGTGTTCATCATTCTGAATGGTATAACGAACTATTCAAAAGAACCCCACGGGTGCGGAGTGCGGCAAGATGAAGGCTATCCTCCGCAACTCGTAGCTCATGAAAATCGGTGTAAGGTCAAGCTGAGGTATGACCCTAGCCCCACCTAATTGGTTAACAAGAAATTAATGATATAAGGGTAAAATATCTTCTTCAATAAGGAGAAGCAACACTTAGACACATCATTACTTCGATTGAAGTAACATTACCAAACATATCAACAAATGAGTATCCAAACAGGATATCTCAAAAGGGTTAAGAATGGCAATATCAAATGAATTCAATGAATCATCTCATTTCCCTAGTGGACATCCTCGTGGGAGGATGACCGAAAGGTTAAGAACTAGGAAAGGAGGTCAATACAATACTCGATTGCTCGGTGGTGTAACAAACCCGAACGGACTCACAAAAATTAACAAAGTCACAAAGACTGGAATTCGAGATATATCGTCAATATCTCGAAACTCAAGAGTGAATACAGATACTTCAAAATCATCATTAACATTTCGATGAACAAGAAACAACAAATTAGCCAAAAAGAATACCTAAATATAGGATCCTTCGGATCATAGAATGCGGCTTGAAAATACTCAAGCTACTCCATCTCAAATCATTCCAAACTCTAGATAGGAAAAACCATGCTAATTTGCACGAAAAGATAAACTACAAGGAAAAATCCCAAAAATCCTCATACATCATACCAAATATTGCGGATCCCTTCAATAGGATTCGCAATCCTCAAAGAAATCACAAGAAAAGAACATCAAAGATCATCAACAACTTCCTTCGATACGGATGGGTGTCCAGCACCCATATTGAAGAGGATTCAAATAAAATAATCACGATTAGGATTACTCCTAAGATAAGATGTCATTAATTAAATTTGGGAATATTACGGAATAAAATATATTCCTAGACATATCCCAAATTATCTACCCCAAAAGACACAATAAGGTAAAGGGCACAATGATTCATGGATTCATAACACTCGTATTACACTTAGATGTACCGTAATATGTGTTTATGTTCTTTGTTTACCATACTTTGTTCTGAATTCAGCTCTGATACCAAGCTGTGACGCCCCACCTTGAGACCCACATTAACAAAGAGAATTACTAGGTAATTCTGTATGCTAATGCGGAGAATAGGGCTGGTTAGGAGCGACCATCTATAATCTTGTCTTAAACATCTACTGAATACGTCGATAAATGCACTTTGTTTTTTTTCTATCTCTCAAGGATCGACATATCCAATAAATGCTTAATACAAAACTATAGATGGCTAATGGATCTATCAGAACAAAACACAATAACAGAATGCATATCACATTACAGAACAATAATCATCATATATATATATATAAATACATATAGACTGATACACCCCGGTATGATATAGACTGATACACAAAAGTGGTACAGAGACCACACTATCAGAGTCAAGCGGAAGGAGATATAAACTACACAAAAGTGCTAGGCTGATATCCAAGCATATGCATCAAAGCTAAGTCTTGTAACTGATAGCTAACCTGAAAAAACTCGGTCTGACCCGAGTACGAAATACACGGGTCAGTCTAGCTAAAACAATCAGTTCATGAGGATAGACGATAATATGAAGCGTAAGATACAAGGTGATAATTCTTCTCGAATGAGAAGAGGCAATAGAAAGAATACAACCCATGACTTAAGTGAACTAATGTCACTTAAGTATACAAACACCTCAAAAGAGGTAAACTCAACTATAACACTCAAATAATATAAACAATCGCCGATGATAATCTCCAAATCAAAACTCATGAAACTCAATAAGAGTTTATAATCCCAATATCGAAACCAACATAAAACAACATATATATACAAACCTTTCTCTAACTCAAGGTTATAAGTAAATTCATCATCTCAAAATTGGTGACAACGAAATCAAAAACTCATAAAAATTCCTCGGATTGGCCAAATCCCATTTGCATGCCGAAGCGATGCTGCACGTGCCATTCTCAGACGGCCGAAGCCTCTGACTAGGTCGCTAACACCTCCCAAAGCAGTTCGTCATCATGACAAGGTCGCTGACACCTCTCCAAGCCGTTTTGTCAGCCCTAACAAGGTCGCTAACACCTCCCAAAGCAGTTCCACTAGTACAAAACAGATCAGTTGCTTCGCCTCATTTGTGTCGGTTGTCCATAAAACCGACACAAATAGTGTAATTTGTGTCGGTTGTTTATTAACAGCCGAATCTATTGACTTATGGGGTAAGAAGAAAATGTTAAAAATGTAATTTGCATCTGTTGTTCTTAAGAAACCGACACAATTGAAGGGAAGCAATAGATTTACTCGTGTCGGTTGTTTGAACAACCGACACAATTAAATACAATAGCATCGGTTGTCCAAAAACCGACACCATAGACACACAACTTTTCCCCCCAAATTCATTTTAGCCGCCCCCATCTTTTCCCGCGAACCCTAAATTTTCCTCTAAAATTTGCGAAGTGTATTTTTTTCAAAGCCCAAAAACCCTTTTCCGTTTATTTTCTCACGCATTCAAAATCACGGCAGCAGGCGATTGAACTCGACTCCAGCCTCCTCCTCAATGTTGCATCGCTGCCAGCCTCCTCCTCAACGCCAATTGCCAGCCGCTTCACCCTCGCCTCGACTCGACTCAATCGAGGGCCAGCGCCTTGGATTCGTCGTCAATCCCCGCTTCGCCAGACTCAATTCAGGGCCACCCGCCTCGTGGAGTTGCCTCGACTCAATTGTGTGAGTTAATTTCCTAAATTAGGGCATTTGATCAGGACGTAACGACAAATCAGTAAATCAGATTATTAAGTAGTTTAGGAATTAACATTTATATGTTAATTTAGGAATTGCATAATTGGATTAGTTTAGCAATTAGGGCATTTGATTAGATGTTAGGTTACTGAATTTTTTTTACCAATCCTAGACTAAGGCTATGTTTGTTTGAGTTAATAAAACGCTGAATGTTGAACTGAATAAGGAATCAGAGGTTTCAGACTTGTTTGTTTTAGAAATAATGTTCTGATTATCCTCTTTCATTCATCAACATTAATCAGCGATGGTTTGCTGCTTATTTTCAACGCTGAACACTTATTAGGGTACTTTTCTCAGTTATACCTTACGTAGAACAAAAATAACAAATCCTATTTTCTAGCTTTCTTCTGAAAAATAAAATAAAATTAAAAATTAAAATAAAACAAAGATGAAAATTCACACGCCAATACTACCCCACAATGGTGAAAATCAACCGATAGTTTTATTACTGTTTCTTGTTTTATCAACAACGTAAAGAATATAATTCATAAAAGTGCACTCCTAAATCAATTTGAGCTTTATACCTTGTTTGGAGTTTAGTGACATGGATTTAATTACCAACTGTTTAGCTATAATCTAACAACTGCCAGTTATATATTATTAAGAAATTGAATTACCTTATGTCAAAATATATAAGATTGCAATAGTTTATGTAAAATTGAAAGCCTAATTTTGGAGCCTGCTTGCATCTATTGTTAAATATTTAGTGAAGAGGTTGAATTAAATTGGATTTTTATTGGACCAGTGGTCTGCTTGTTTGCAACTCTATTAGTATCCTGCCATGGTAACAAAATTTAGAGGAATGGTGGCCTTACACTCCACTTGATTCGTTAAGACATGCATAACAGTCAAAATGCATTAATTAATCAAAGCATTCTATTTATTTTCAACCAATCTGTATTTCTCATACTTAACAAGTTTGAGTTTAGCATTGCTAAAGTATTCAAAAGTCAGTGTCAAGTTTAGCATTGCTTAAGCATTCAAAAGTGAGTTGACACTTAAATGAATGTGTTGCTCATTTTTTGTGATCAATCTCTAAAAGTTTCTGATAGCAAGTTGCCCCGTTCTTCAAAAAGAGTGATATCTGAAATATGATTACTGATTCGTGGAAAGGTAAAGTTTCTTATTTATGCTACATTTCCTTGCACATGTTATCACTTTCAACCAAATAAGATTACGGTGTATGTAGCACACTTTTTTCAGAAAAATTGTGTGAAGTTTGCGTTACACTTTTGTTATTTTTATGATAGCATATTTTCAGAAAAAATTTCCTTTTCCCATTATTTTGGTTACACGCATGTGAGCAAGGCAATGATAATTTGATAAGCAATTTTTGCTTTTTATGATAGCAAAGACCTTATCTGCTATTTTGACCTTTAATTATCTCTCTAGTCCATAAGAGTGAGGTCGTAAAAAGCAGTCTCTGTTGCCGGTCCATGTAACTCTGATTCATATATTTTAGGGTGTTCTTATCAAAGAGAAATATGGTGCGAAAATTATACTTGAAAGAAGTTGGGAAGAATAGGGTGCGTTTGCATTTGTGACACCCAAATGTTTCACCTACAATATTTGTACATGTTGCAGGAGAAACATATGATAAATTCATAAGTGTACTCAGTTGGGGCGAGGTACCTAATCTCATGGAAAAATATGCCTCGGGCTTGAGGAATCCAACATATTATTATTAAAAGCAAAGCGTAATCTACTAGTGGTTATCGGTTCTATCTTTTGTTATTGTTGGAATAAGCAAAGTACAATAGACGTTCGACAAGTTTTAATAAAAGCCGTGATAGGCGTTTAAACAATGGATTTTAAAAATGTAGCAGCATGGGTTTAGAAATTTTTTGCGAATTACTGTAATAGACATTCATAGCAGTTCACTAAAAATTGTAGTAAGGCCCGCTTAATACGACGTCTGCTAATGAAGGTTAGAAAGTCTGGTTAAATGAGATGACTATAATACAACTTGAAACTAACTATAAATTAACATGAGATGACTATAATCCAAATTAAATTCCCATGTTAAAATTAACATGTCCAAAACGTACAGAAATTGCACATAACTTCACTCTTATGTAAAAATAATAAGTGTTAATATGTACAAAAAAATTACTTGCAGAAACTACGACCTAAATATTTGAAAATAATTACAAAACTGAAAGCTACTAGTAGTCATCACCAAGAATCTAATGAGTCGAAACCGTAACTAAGTTTGTTTTCAAGAAGTTTGAGTAGCCAAGTCTAATTTTATAAGATCGGTAGAACCCTTTTCATAAGAATTTATAGTAGTTAGTGAAGCTCCGATCGATATAAGACAATTCATCACATGCAAATGTTCACCCCTAAATATGGGAAAGGGATAGTTATAACTGTAGAAGCCATGAACTGGTAACCATTAGTTGTAAAATTTCTTTTCATGTAAAGCAGATAAAGTTTGAAGTATACAGAGTACACTTTATGTTGCTTTGTTAAATGTGGAATTGGTTTGTGAGTTTTTTTAGCTCTCGAACAATGGTAATGTTTATTTTACTAAATCAAACTTGACTCGGATGACTAAATATTATTTCTTTATATTATGTTTATTCTTATCTTTCAAAAGGTGCAACTTGAAAGAGTTAGTCTAATCTGACCTAATAAGCAATGACGTCTCAAATAAGGGTAACCATATAAGAGAATGGATATTTTGTTACACGATGACTCTTTATAATTATACGCCACAACAGCTTGATATTCAAATAAAAATAATTATGACCGATATTCAAAATTCATCTTTTGCAGTGGAAAGGGATGAGGATGTTGATCAGTGCAATGCACTGGTAACACATCTATTAACAGAGCACCCTCCAACCTGTATAGGGTGCATGCTTCTTATTAAAAGTGCTATAAACTATGTAGGTGTGGCAGGGTACTTAACACAACCTAATCAGTTTGCTGCTGGACCATCTAGTGTTAATCGCTCCATGGAGGCAGATCCGTTAAGTTTTCTTGATCATGGTATGTACTCTTATATACGTAAATTATGTACTCCTATATACGTAAATTATGTATCAGTTTTGCATTAGAACTTTCCTGTTATTTTGTCATATATATATTTTTTAACAGAAATTCCAGATTGGATGAGAGGAGCAAGTAGTCCAGAACCGGAGGAAGAAGATGATCAAGTTATAACACCCAGGCCTACGGTTGGTATTCAGGTACGTATACTTTAATTATTTCATATTCAAACTTCCATTGTTAAAGGGTATTACTGTTATTATTAACAGAGAGAAAGAACAGCAAACATGTCATTATTGGACCTGGCACGGTACTTTCATGTTAAAGCCGAGAAGGCATCGACTAAGTTGAAAGTGTGTTCGACTACACTGAAAATCGTGTGTCGGAAAAAGGGACTTAAGCGATGGACATACAGGCAGATAAGAAGCTAAAGAGAAGAAGAGTGTATTTCTTCACTCAGGTGAGTATTTTAACAATCAAATATATGTCTACATAATTACCAGGAGTTGCTGTTTTTTTATACGTACGTGTGGGTTTTCCCTATATACAAAACTGTGCATACAAGTGTGCATTATGAACTGCTGCTCCATGTCGTGTAAAACAGCATGCCTATCTCGTTTTTGTAGGTATGTGTGTCTGTGATATTGCATGTATATACTTGGTGAACTGCTGTCAAGTTCGGTGTATTTGTGTATATGATGGTGTCAATGCATGGCTATGTTAATATGTGTGTGTATGGGTGTAGTGTTCATGTGTGGGTTGAGTTTGCTTGAGTACTTGCTGTTTTTATTTTGTTTTGTTTGTCTTATGCTGAGCTAATTTTGGACTCATCCTTTTTGTATTTTCTTAGTTGTTGGATTTGATTTCTTTGCACGTTTATGTATATTATTCTATATATACCTGAACCTTTGAGAGCTGGGGAAGAAATGTAAAGCTTTCGGAATCAATGAGTCAGTCCAATGTCTGCTTTTAGAGTTGGAGAGATCATACAAAGTTACAACCAATACACCTATTTTTTGCTGTCTTTTTATGATGGATTTTTTGTTGAACTGAAAGTCACTATCGACAGTTCTCCTTGGCAAAAAATTGCTAACCTTTCATCTGAAAGTCTGAGGTTTGTAGCTGTTAGTTTTTGGCATGTGGATTTTACATTTCATTGGCCTATTAGTATTGTGTGGTTTTGAGTAATATGTCAGGGACGTGCCTATGTGTGGTTTTTTTCTTACAACTTACATTCTGTATGTTACCAGTAAAATGTAACTTTGAACAGCTTCTCATTGTTGCATCTGGAAAACAATGTTGAATCTGAATATTAATAAGTAGTTGGAATCAAATGTTAGTGATATGTTCATTTTTCCTGGAATCTTTCTACTTCGTGACTAACAATATGATGCATCACTTGTTGCTTATTTTTCTCATATTTATGAATTTGAGCTGAGCATGTTTGTTAATTTCTTATGACAGTAGACTACAAACAATTCCTCTTTGTTAAAGTGACACACACACACCAGAAGACAAATAAAGGGGAAAGAAATCAATAGACAAAAGAGAGTTCTGCTACGTAGTATAACAAGAAGGGTAGGTGATGGGCACATCATGTCGCAAATTTGTGATAGGTAACGCATATGTTTCTACTTTTAGTGACTCTTTGCATTTCATTTTATGTTTTCCCTTTTGGAGATTGCAGTTAAGTCTAGTCTACACAGAACTCATACGAAAGAAATAAAGAACATATTAAAAATACACAGCATCTACGTACTATTGTGAACAGGGAATGACAACTCAGCTTTTGACAAGCCCTGACTGTGCTTGCCAATTAAATCATGAGGTTATGAAAGATCCATGCAAATACTCTCTCTAGATACACAGTAGATATATAGTTGCCTACTTTTGTACCCTGACGATATACATTAATTTAGTTGTACAACATTGTATATCAGTGCCTACTTCTTTAGGTAATCTACAATTTTACGACCACTGGCTTCCAGGTACGTACCTTTTCAATCCATATTTATATATATATGTCCTTTGAAATTTCATAATAACGCATGTAGTAAATTGCATTTATGATAAAATTAAACATAAATTAGTTGAAGCGTCTAAACACAGTCATTAACATCGTTATGTACAGATTCACCTAATATGACAAGCTGCAATTTCATCCACTTAATTTCCCATCATGATTGGTTGGAAATTATTTAATGTCGCTGTAAATGTCATTTATTTAAGGGCATGTGATCTAGGTAGGTTTAAGCTAGCGCATGGTGCCAAAATATGCTAATGCAGATTTTAGGCAAAGAATTTGTTTGTGAAATGTAAACAATTCAGTCTTTATGTTTTCTATGCACCATGGTACAATTCAAATACTGCACAATTGACCCTGGTACAAATTCAGATGGTAGTGTAACTTGTTTTGAATGGTATACTGAGAAATAACAACTTGTACATTTTCGTTTGTGGATTGTGTACAAGTTCTGGACAAAGAAAATAATTATGGCTGTAATTTGTTTTGTGAAATGCAAAGTAGATGAATCTGAAATCATAACTGATATATTTTAAAAAAATTAGGAATTGGATTATATTTTCTAATTGGAAATAAATAGTAAAGATATTTGTTTATAATCGAGTAAAATATTGAACTTGACAAATTGGAAATGAAAATCAATTATTAAATGGATTGTATGATATGGATTGGGGATAATACATAATATATTCAGCTTATGGTTCAACCTGTGTTTGAATTACACTCTCAGATTCTTTTATCCAGAGCATTCCTGACTTAATTATTGTCTTTTGTATAACAATTCTCTTAATTGCAGGACTTTGTACGAGACGGTTCTTATAACCAACAAGAGATAGACGAGGTTCGAGAGAATTTAGCTAGTTATAGCATATATAATTGGATGTAGTTGTTTTTTGTTGTGTACGTTGATCTTTTGTAACGTACGTTGGTATTTTGTTATGTACGTTATGTTTGTGATAGATTATATTCTATTTTGTTCTGTAAATAAGAATTATGTTGATGGATAATATAATTATATTTTTTGTTCAATCAGTTCATAGTAACGTTCGTTTATAAAAAATTAAAATTCAATTTCATGCTGTTTTTATAATCTTAAACGGTAATAATATTTTTTTTGCTTCAGATATAACTTGTGTCGGTTGTTACTTCAAAGGGAACCGATACAACTGCATATCAATTGTGTCTGTTGAAAAACCAAACATAACCGACACAAATATCAATCATTTGTGTCGGTCGTCAATAAGGAACCGACACAAAACAAGCAACAGTTGTGTCGGTTTTTCTTAAAGGACCGACACAATAAACGGCGGTTTGCTTCACTATACAAGCTGATTTATGTCGGTTCTATTAGAAAGACCGACACAACTGTTCATAGTTTTGTGTCGGTTCTCTATTACCAACCGACACAAATAATTGATATTTGTGTCGGTTGTACAACCGACACAACAGAAAAATGTCTTTTGTGTCGTCTTTATTTGAGTCGGTTGTAAAACCGACACAACAGGGTTTACACAACCGACACAAATGACCAGTTTTGTACTAGTGTTCGTCCTCACGACTAGGTTTCTAACACCTCTCAAAGCAATTCTGTTAGGTAAACATCGTGAATGTATCATAAACTCATAGATAGGTACCCGAAAAGTGTTAACGTGTGTCCCATACCACACGTTCGCACTTAGCGGTTGACTAGTCCTTAGTCGATGCCACACTAGGAACATCATAAAACTCAGAAAATCATATCTCGCCTCGTCTTATTGGCGAGTGATAAAGAGACACCATACTCGTCTCATCTCATTGACAAGTATTAAATGGCATCATAACTTGTCTCATCTCATCGACAAGTGAAAACATCGTGATGGTCCCTCATAAACCATAAATCTCAAAGTAGAAATCTCAAACCATTAAACTCGCCAAATATTGGCCTTCCCAGACAATTCCTAAAGATAGGAATTATAATCTTAAAAACCCGCCATAAATTGGCTAAATAACTCAAAAATCAATAACCCAGATAGTTTCGATCGTACAAGTTCGAAATTTACCAAAATAGTAAACGCATATGTCCCATACCACGTGTTTTACTAAATTGTATAATTCTCTTTGTCAAACGTTCGAATAGTGCAAATGTTTGTGTTTTATATTTAAAATAGTTTACTAGAGAAAACAAGCTTTTAAAACTTTTTCCCGAAAAGATTAATAAAATCAATATTTGAAATTCCTTTTTTATAGGAAATAAATAGATTTTATATTAGAAAAATAATTTTAAAATATTATATAATAATAATTTGAAATGTCCATTTTTTCAAAATTTACTTCAAAATGGTTTAGTGAAAACCATGCTCGAAAACAATGGAAAACAAGAAAGATAACTCAAGACGGATAACTTGAATTCAATATGAATTCAATTCAAATTTAACCCAAAATCAAATCAAATTCTATTTAAATTTGAGTTTCAAATTCTCCAAATATAGCTAGCCTATTAATAGGCATCATAGCTCTCAAAACATCTCAAGAACAACATCAAAATCGAACAAGAATGAGAGCAAAAATAATCTATTACAATTCTTAGGTCAATGACTATTATTGCTGTCGTTTTGCTCTCGGGACCGCAACAAACAAACACAGTTTTGACCTAGCTAACACTGAAATTTCAGAATACTCAAAATAAGAAACTTTTAGCACAATGTCTAAGCTTTCCGAAACATCTATAATTATTGAATTTGGATAAGAAATGTGAAAGATATGGTCAATATAATTCTCAGATTTTAAATTCACTGTAGCTGTCGTTTATTCTCAGGGCAGCAGCAAAGAAAAAAGATTTCGGCTATATTAACCTCAAAATTTTGCAAAACTCAAAACAAGATAGTTTTAGAAAATAGTCTAAGCTTTCTAAAACATCATGAATTATCCAATCCAACTAGAAACAAGAAAGATACGCCTAATTTACTAACTATATTTAGTTTAGATAGTGTAATTATCAAAGTGACAGACTTGGGAGATTGTGATAGAGTTTCAATCAATCTATGCTCAAAATTTGCAAATATGTTCAACATGATAGTTGTCATATAAAAAGTAAGCTTTCCAGAACAATTAAAATTATCGAATTCTGATCAAAAACGAAAAAGATATGGCTAAATCAATTTCAGATTCAAGCTTTAGAAATTTGGTTAAAGACTGAATTGTAATCTTATTTTCAATTCTATTTCAGGTTAATAAAACTGCAAAAACTCGAAAAGTAACCAAAATAAAAACTGTTCCTTATTGAATCTAGTTTCTAACAAAAATATTGACCTCAAACGGATAGGAAATGTTAAAGTTATGGTTGTTTTACTACAGTGCATTCCTATTATATTTCAGCAATCATCCAAAGTAAGCATTAGGTATAGTTAATAAACTCATCTTTGCGGTTACAGTTAAGATTTAGCTAGAAATATGAGTTAATAAACTCACCTTGCTGTAGTGAAAATAAAAACTCGAATTTGTGTTGAAAGAAGCAAGCTTTGAGGAGGAGGTGCTTCAAATAACCTTTTAATTCACTTTAATTTGATGAAATTTCAGCTTGAATTGAAGAAAATGTTTGTTTGAAAGCTTGGGTTTGCAAAATGGTGGTTTCTCTTATTTTATAGAAAAGAGGAAGAAGATGAACTTGTGTTTGAACGTACAGGAATTGGTTTCTTCTTTTTCTTATTATCTGGCTAAGCCTAAATGGGCTTTTGGACCCAAAATTAAAAGATAGGAATTAAGGTCAAGCTGAGGTATGACCCTAGCCCCACCTAATTGGTTAACAAGAAATTAATGATATAAGGGTAAAATATCTTCTTCAATAAGGAGAAGCAACACTTAGACACATCATTACTTCGATTGAAGTAACATTACCAAACATATCAACAAATGAGTATCCAAACAGGATATCTCAAAAGGGTTAAGAATGGCAATATCAAATGAATTCAATGAATCATCTCATTTCCCTAGTGGACATCCTCGTGGGAGGATGACCGAAAGGTTAAGAACTAGGAAAGGAGGTCAATACAATACTCGATTGCTCGGTGGTGTAACAAACCCGAACGGACGCACAAAAATTAACAAAGTCACAAAGACTGGAATTCGAGATATATCGTCAATATCTCGAAACTCAAGAGTGAATACAAATACTTCAGAATCATCATTAACATTCCGATGAACAAGAAACAACAAATTAGCCAAAATTAGAATACCTAAATATAGGATCCTTCGGATCATAGAATGCGGCTTGAAAATACTCAAGCTACTCCATCTCAAATCATTCCAAACTCTAGATAGGAAAAACCATGCTAATTTGCATGAAAAGATAAACTACAAGGAAAAATCCCAAAAATCCTCATACATCATACCAAATATTGCGGATCCCTTCAATAGGATTCGCAATCCTCAAAGAAATCACAAGAAAAGAACATCAAAGATCATCAACAACTTCCTTCGATACGGATGGGTGTCCAGCACCCATATTGAAGAGGATTCAAATAAAATAATCACGATTAGGATTACTCCTAAGATAAGATGTCATTAATTAAATTTGGGAATATTACGGAATAAAATATATTCCTAGACATATCCAAAATTATCTACCCCAAAAGACACAATAAGGTAAAGGGCACAATGATTCATGGATTCATAACACTCGTATTACACTTAGATGTACCGTAATATGTGTTTATGTTCTTTGTTTATCATACTTTGTTCTGAATTCAGCTCTGATACCAAGCTGTGACGCCCCACCTTGAGACCCACATTAACAAAGAGAATTACTAGGTAATTCTGTATGCTAATGCGGAGAATAGGGCTGGTTAGGAGCGACCATCTATAATCTTGTCTTAAACATCTACTGAATACGTCGATAAATGCACTTTGTTTTTTTTCTATCTCTCAAGGATCGACATATCCAATAAATGCTTAATACAAAACTATAGATGGCTAATGGATCTATCAGAACAAAACACAATAACAGAATGCATATCACATTACAGAACAATAATCATCATATATATATATATAAATACATATAGACTGATACACCCCGGTATGATATAGACTGATACACAAAAGTGGTACAAAGACCACACTATCAGAGTCAAGCGGAAGGAGATATGAACTACACAAAAGTGCTAGGCTGATATCCAAGCATATGCATCAAAGCTAAGTCTTGTAACTGATAGCTAACCTGAAAAAACTCGGTCTGACCCGAGTACGAAATACACGGGTCAGTCTAGCTAAAACAATCAGTTCATGAGGATAGACGATAATATGAAGCGTAAGATACAAGGTGATAATTCTTCTCGAATGAGAAGAGGCAATAGAAAGAATACAACCCATGACTTAAGTGAACTAATGTCACTTAAGTATACAAAGACCTCAAAAGAGGTAAACTCAACTATAACACTCAAATAATATAAACAATCGCCGATGATAATCTCCAAATCAAAACTCATGAAACTCAATAAGAGTTTATAATCCCAATATCGAAACCAACATAAAACAACATATATACAAACCTTTCTCTAACTCAAGGTTATAAGTAAATTCATCATCTCAAAATTGGTGACAACGAAATCAAAAACTCATAAAAATTCCTCGGATTGGCCAAATCCCATTTGCATGCCGAAGCGATGCTGCACGTGCCATTCTCAGACGGCCGAAGCCTCTGACTAGGTCGCTAACACCTCCCAAAGCAATTCGTCATCATGACAAGGTCGCTGACACCTCTCCAAGCCGTTTTGTCAGCCCTAACAAGGTCGCTAACACCTCCCAAAGCAGTTCCACTAGTACAAAACAGATCAGTTGCTTCGCCTCATTTGTGTCGGTTGTCCATAAAACCGACACAAATAGTGTAATTTGTGTCGGTTGTTTATTAACAACCGAATCTATTGACTTATGGGGTAAGAAGAAAATGTTAAAAATGTAATTTGCATCTGTTGTTCTTAAGAAACCGACACAATTGAAGGGAAGCAATAGATTTACTCGTGTCGGTTGTTTGAACAACCGACACAATTAAATACAATAGCATCGGTTGTCCAAAAACCGACACCATAGACACACAACTTTTCCCCCCAAATTCATTTTAGCCGCCCCCATCTTTTCCCGCGAACCCTAAATTTTCCTCTAAAATTTGCGAAGTGTATTTTTTTCAAAGCCCAAAAACCCTTTTCCGTTTATTTTCTCACGCATTCAAAATCACGGCAGCAGGCGATTGAACTCGACTCCAGCCTCCTCCTCAATGTTGCATCGCTGCCAGCCTCCTCCTCAACGCCAATTGCTAGCCGCTTCACCCTCGCCTCGACTCGACTCAATCGGGGGCCAGCGCCTTGGATTCGTCGTCAATCGCCGCTTCGCCAGACTCAATTCAGGGCCACCCGCCTCGTGGAGTTGCCTCGACTCAATTATGTGAGTTAATTTCCTAAATTAGGGCATTTGATCAGGATGTAACGACAAATCAGTAAATCAGATTATTAAGTAGTTTAGGAATTAACATTTATATGTTAATTTAGGAATTGCATAATTGGATTAGTTTAGCAATTAGGGCATTTGATTAGATGTTAGGTTACTGAATTTTTTTTACCAATCCTAGACTAAGGCTATGTTTGTTTGAGTTAATAAAACGCTGAATGTTGAACTGAATAAGGAATCAGAGGTTTCAGACTTGTTTGTTTTAGAAATAATGTTCTGATTATCCTCTTTCATTCATCAACATTAATCAGCGATGGTTTGCTGCTTATTTTCAACGCTGAACACTTATTAGGGTACTTTTCTCAGTTATACCTTACGTAGAACAAAAATAACAAATCCTATTTTCTAGCTTTCTTCTGAAAAATAAAATAAAATTAAAAATTAAAATAAAACAAAGATGAAAATTCACACGCCAATACTACCCCACAATGGTGAAAATCAACCGATAGTTTTATTATTGTTTCTTGTTTTATCAACAACGTAAAGAATATAATTCATAAAAGTGCACTCCTAAATCAATTTGAGCTTTATACCTTGTTTGGAGTTTAGTGACATGGATTTAATTACCAACTGTTTAGCTATAATCTAACAACTGCCAGTTATATATTATTAAGAAATTGAATTACCTTATGTCAAAATATATAAGATTGCAATAGTTTATGTAAAATTGAAAGCCTAATTTTGGAGCCTGCTTGCATCTATTGTTAAATATTTAGTGAAGAGGTTGAATTAAATTGGAGTTTTATTGGACCAGTGGTCTGCTTGTTTGCAACTCTATTAGTATCCTGCCATGGTAACAAAATTTAGAGGAATGGTGGCCTTACACTCCACTTGATTCGTTAAGACATGCATAACAGTCAAAATGCATTAATTAATCAAAGCATTCTATTTATTTTCAACCAATCTGTATTTCTCATACTTAACAAGTTTGAGTTTAGCATTGCTAAAGTATTCAAAAGTCAGTGTCAAGTTTAGCATTGCTTAAGCATTCAAAAGTGAGTTGACACTTAAATGAATGTGTTGCTCATTTTTTGTGATCAATCTCTAAAAGTTTCTGATAGCAAGTTGCCCCGTTCTTCAAAAAGAGTGATATCTGAAATATGATTACTGATTCGTGGAAAGGTAAAGTTTCTTATTTATGCTACATTTCCTTGCACATGTTATCACTTTCAACCAAATAAGATTACGGTGTATGTAGCACACTTTTTTCAGAAAAATTGTGTGAAGTTTGCGTTACACTTTTGTTATTATTATGATAGCATATTTTCAGAAAAAATTTCCTTTTCCCATTATTTTGGTTACAAGCATGTGAGTAAGGCAATGATAATTTGATAAGCAATTTTTGCTTTTTATGATAGCAAAGACCTTATCTGCTATTTTGACCTTTAATTATCTCTCTAGTCCATAAGAGTGAGGTCGTAAAAAGCAGTCTCTGTTGCCGGTCCATGTAACTCTGATTCATATATTTTAGGGTGTTCTTATCAAAGAGAAATATGGTGCGAAAATTATACTTGAAAGAAGTTGGGAAGAATAGGGTGCGTTTGCATTTGTGACACCCAAATGTTTCACCTACAATATTTGTACATGTTGCAGGAGAAACATATGATAAATTCATAAGTGTACTCAGTTGGGGCGAGGTACCTAATCTCATGGAAAAATATGCCTCGGGCTTGAGGAATCCAACGTATTATTATTAAAAGCAAAGCGTAATCTACTAGTGGTTATCGGTTCTATCTTTTGTTATTGTTGGAATAAGCAAAGTACAATAGACGTTCGACAAGTTTTAATAAAAGCCGTGATAGGCGTTTAAACAATGGATTTTAAAAATGTAGCAGCATGGGTTTAGAAATTTTTTGCGAATTACTGTAATAGACATTCATAGCAGTTCACTAAAAATTGTAGTAAGGCCCGCTTAATACGACGTCTGCTAATGAAGGTTAGAAAGTCTGGTTAAATGAGATGACTATAATACAACTTGAAACTAACTGTAAATTAACATGAGATGACTATAATCCAAATTAAATTCCCATGTTAAAATTAACATGTCCAAAACGTACAGAAATTGCACATAACTTCACTCTTATGTAAAAATAATAAGTGTTAATATGTACAAAAAAATTACTTGCAGAAACTACGACCTAAAAATTTGAAAATAATTACAAAACTGAAAGCTACTAGTAGTCATCACCAAGAATCTAATGAGTCGAAACCGTAACTAAGTTTGTTTTCAAGAAGTTTGAGTAGCCAAGTCTAATTTTATAAGATCGGTAGAACCCTTTTCATAAGAATTTATAGTAGTTAGTGAAGCTCCGATCGATATAAGACAATTCATCACATGCAAATGTTCACCCCTAAATATGGGAAAGGGATAGTTATAACTGTAGAAGCCATGAACTGGTAACCATTAGTTGTAAAATTTCTTTTCATGTAAAGCAGATAAAGTTTGAAGTATACAGGAGTACACTTTATGTTGCTTTGTTAAATGTGGAATTGGTTTGTGAGTTTTTTTAGCTCTCGAACAATGGTAATGTTTATTTTACTAAATCAAACTTGACTCGGATGACTAAATATTATTTCTTTATATTATGTTTACTCTTATCTTTCAAAAGGTGCAACTTGAAAGAGTTAGTCTAATCTGACCTAATAAGCAATGATGTCTCAAATAGGGGTAACCATATAAGAGAATGGATATTTTGTTACACGATGACTCTTTATAATTATACGCCACAACAGCTTGATATTCAAATAAAAATAATTATGACCGATATTCAAAATTCATCTTTTGCAGTGGAAAGGGATGAGGATGTTGATCAGTGCAATGCACTGGTAACACATCTATTAACAGAGCACCCTCCAACCTGTATAGGGTGCATGCTTCTTATTAAAAGTGCTATAAACTATGTAGGTGTGGCAGGGTACTTAACACAACCTAATCAGTTTGCTGCTGGACCATCTAGTGTTAATCGCTCCATGGAGGCAGATCCGTTAAGTTTTCTTGATCATGGTATGTACTCTTATATACGTAAATTATGTACTCCTATATACGTAAATTATGTATCAGTTTTGCATTAGAACTTTCCTGTTATTTTGTCATATATATATTTTTTAACAGAAATTCCAGATTGGATGAGAGGAGCAAGTAGTCCAGAACCGGAGGAAGAAGATGATCAAGTTATAACACCCAGGCCTACGGTTGGTATTCAGGTACGTATACTTTAATTATTTCATATTCAAACTTCCATTGTTAAAGGGTATTACTGTTATTATTAACAGAGAGAAAGAACAGCAAACATGTCATTATTGGACCTGGCACGGTACTTTCATGTTAAAGCCGAGAAGGCATCGACTAAGTTGAAAGTGTGTTCGACTACACTGAAAATCGTGTGTTGGAAAAAGGGACTTAAGCGATGGACATACAGGCAAATAAGATGCTAAAGAGAAGAAGAGTGTATTTCTTCACTCAGGTGAGTATTTTAACAATCAAATATATGTCTACATAATTACCAGGAGTTGCTGTTTTTTTATACGTACGTGTGGGTTTTCCCTATATACAAAACTGTGCATACAAGTGTGCATTATGAACTGCTGCTCCATGTCGTGTAAAACAGCATGCCTATCTCGTTTTTGTAGGTATGTGTGTCTGTGATATTGCATGTATATACTTGGTGAGCTGCTGTCAAGTTCGGTGTATTTGTGTATATGATGGTGTCAATGCATGGCTATGTTAATATGTGTGTGTATGGGTGTAGTGTTCATGTGTGGGTTGAGTTTGCTTGAGTACTTGCTGTTTTTATTTTGTTTTGTTTGTCTTATGCTGAGCTAATTTTGGACTCATCCTTTTTGTATTTTCTTAGTTGTTGGATTTGATTTCTTTGCACGTTTATGTATATTATTCTATATATACCTGAACCTTTGAGAGCTGGGGAAGAAATGTAAAGCTTTCGGAATCAATGAGTCAGTCCAATGTCTGCTTTTAGAGTTGGAGAGATCATACAAAGTTACAACCAATACACCTATTTTTTGCTGTCTTTTTATGATGGATTTTTTGTTGAACTGAAAGTCACTATCGACAGCTCTCCTTGGCAAAAAATTGCTAACCTTTCATCTGAAAGTCTGAGGTTTGTAGCTGTTAGTTTTTGGCATGTGGATTTTACATTTCATTGGCCTATTAGTATTGTGTGGTTTTGAGTAATATGTCAGGGACGTGCCTATGTGTGGTTTTTTTCTTACAACTTACATTCTGTATGTTACCAGTAAAATGTAACTTTGAACAGCTTCTCATTGTTGCATCTGGAAAACAATGTTGAATCTGAATATTAATAAGTAGTTGGAATCAAATGTTAGTGATATGTTCATTTTTCCTGGAATCTTTCTACTTCGTGACTAACAATATGATGCATCACTTGTTGCTTATTTTTCTCATATTTATGAATTTGAGCTGAGCATGTTTGTTAATTTCTTATGACAGTAGACTACAAACAATTCCTCTTTGTTAAAGTGACACACACACACCAGAAGACAAATAAAGGGGAAAGAAATCAATAGACAAAAGAGAGTTCTGCTACGTAGTATAACAAGAAGGGTAGGTGATGGGCACATCATGTCGCAAATTTGTGATAGGTAACGCATATGTTTCTACTTTTAGTGACTCTTTGCATTTCATTTTATGTTTTCCCTTTTGGAGATTGCAGTTAAGTCTAGTCTACACAGAACTCATACGAAAGAAATAAAGAACATATTAAAAATACACAGCATCTACGTACTATTGTGAACAGGGAATGACAACTCAGCTTTTGACAAGCCCTGACTGTGCTTGCCAATTAAATCATGAGGTTATGATAGATCCATGCAAATACTCTCTCTAGATACACAGTAGATATATAGTTGCCTACTTTTGTACCCTGACGATATACATTAATTTAGTTGTACAACATTGTATATCAGTGCCTACTTCTTTAGGTAATCTACAATTTTACGACCACTGGCTTCCAGGTACGTACCTTTTCAATCCATATTTATATATATATATATGTCCTTTGAAATTTCATAATAACGCATGTAGTAAATTGCATTTATGATAAAATTAAACATAAATTAGTTGAAGCGTCTAAACACAGTCATTAACATCGTTATGTACAGATTCACCTAATATGACAAGCTGCAATTTCATCCACTTAATTTCCCATCATGATTGGTTGGAAATTATTTAATGTCGCTGTAAATGTCATTTATTTAAGGGCATGTGATCTAGGTAGGTTTAAGCTAGCGCATGGTGCCAAAATATGCTAATGCAGATTTTAGGCAAAGAATTTGTTTGTGAAATGTAAACAATTCAGTCTTTATGTTTTCTATGCACCATGGTACAATTCAAATACTGCACAATTGACCCTGGTACAAATTCAGATGGTAGTGTAACTTGTTTTGAATGGTATACTGAGAAATAACAACTTGTACATTTTCGTTTGTGGATTGTGTACAAGTTCTGGACAAAGAAAATAATTATGGCTGTAATTTGTTTTGTGAAATGCAAAGTAGATGAATCTGAAATCATAACTGATATATTTTAAAAAAATTAGGAATTGGATTATATTTTCTAATTGGAAATAAATAGTAAAGATACTTGTTTATAATCGAGTAAAATATTGAACTTGACAAATTGGAAATGAAAATCAATTATTAAATGGATTGTATGATATGGATTGGGGATAATACATAATATATTCAGCTTATGGTTCAACCTGTGTTTGAATTACACTCTCAGATTCTTTTATGCAGAGCATTCCTGACTTAATTATTGTCTTTTGTATAACAATTCTCTTAATTGCAGGACTTTGTACGAGACGGTTCTTATAACCAACAAGAGATAGACGAGGTTCGAGAGAATTTAGCTAGTTATATCATATATAATTGGATGTAGTTGTTTTTTGTTGTGTACGTTGATCTTTTGTAACGTACGTTGGTATTTTGTTATGTACGTTATGTTTGTGATAGATTATATTCTATTTTGTTCTGTAAACAAGAATTATGTTGATGGATAATATAATTATATTTTTTGTTCAATCAGTTCATAGTAACGTTCGTTTATAAAAAATTAAAATTCAATTTCATGCTGTTTTTATAATCTTAAACGGTAATAATATTTTATTTGCTTCAGATATAACTTGTGTCGGTTGATACTTCAAAGGGAACCGATACAACTGCATATCAATTGTGTCTGTTGAAAAAACAAACATAACCGACACAAATATCAATCATTTGTGTCGGTCGTCAATAAGGAACCGACACAAAACAAGCAACAGTTGTGTCGGTTTTTCTTAAAGGACCGACACAATAAACGGCGGTTTGCTTCACTATACAAGCTGATTTATGTCGGTTCTATTAGAAAGACCGACACAACTGTTCATAGTTTTGTGTCGGTTCTCTATTACCAACCGACACAAATAATTGATATTTGTGTCGGTTGTACAACCGACACAACAGAAAAATGTCTTTTGTGTCGTCTTTATTTGAGTCGGTTGTAAAACCAACACAACAGGGGTTACACAACCGACACAAATGACCAGTTTTGTACTAGTGTTCGTCCTCACGACTAGGTTTCTAACACCTCTCAAAGCAATTCTGTTAGGTAAACATCGTGAATGTATCATAAACTCATAGATAGGTACCCGAAAAGTGTTAACGTGTGTCCCATACCACACGTTCGCACTTAGCGGTTGACTAGTCCTTAGTCGATGCCACACTAGGAACATCATAAAACTCAGAAAATCATATCTCGCCTCGTCTTATTGGCAAGTGATAAAGAGACACCATACTCGTCTCATCTCATTGACAAGTATTAAATGGCATCATAACTTGTCTCATCTCATCGACAAGTGAAAACATCGTGATGGTCCCTCGTAAACCATAAATCTCAAAGTAGAAATCTCAAACCATTAAACTCGCCAAATATTGGCCTTCCCAGACAATTCTTAAAGATAGGAATTATAATCTTAAAAACCCGCCATAAATTGGCTAAATAACTCAAAAATCAATAACCCAGATAGTTTCGATCGTACAAGTTCGAAATTTACCAAAATAGTAAACGCATATGTCCCATACCACGTGTTTTACTAAATTGTATAATTCTCTTTGTCAAACGTTCGAATAGTGCAAATGTTTGTGTTTTATATTTAAAATAGTTTACTAGAGAAAACAAGCTTTTAAAACTTTTTCCCGAAAAGATTAATAAAATCAATATTTGAAATTCCTTTTTTATAGGAAATAAATAGATTTTATATTAGAAAAATAATTTTAAAATATTATATAATAATAATTTGAAATGTCCATTTTTTCAAAATTTACTTCAAAATGATTTAGTGAAAACCATGCTCGAAAACAATGGAAAACAAGAAAGATAACTCAAGACGGATAACTTGAATTCAATATGAATTCAATTCAAATTTAACCCAAAATCAAATCAAATTCTATTTAAATTTGAGTTTCAAATTTTCCAAATATAGCTAGCCTATTAATAGGCATCATAGCTCTCAAAACATCTCAAGAACAACATCAAAATCGAACAAGAATGAGAGCAAAAATAATCTATTACAATTCTTAGGTCAATGACTATTATTGCTGTCGTTTTGCTCTCGGGACCGCAACAAACAAACACAGTTTTGACCTAGCTAACACTGAAATTTCAGAATACTCAAAATAAGAAACTTTTAGCACAATGTCTAAGCTTTCCGAAACATCTATAATTATTGAATTTGGATAAGAAATGTGAAAGATATGGTCAATATAATTCTCAGATTTTAAATTCACTGTAGCTGTCGTTTATTCTCAGGGCAGCAGCAAAGAAAAAAGATTTCGGCTATATTAACCTCAAAATTTTGCAAAACTCAAAACAAGATAGTTTTAGAAAATAGTCTAAGCTTTCTAAAACATCATGAATTATCAAATCCAACTAGAAACAAGAAAGATACGCCTAATTTACTAACTATATTTAGTTTAGATAGTGTAATTATCAAAGTGACAGACTTGGGAGATTGTGATAGAGTTTCAATCAATCTATGCTCAAAATTTGCAAATATGTTCAACATGATAGTTGTCATATATAAAGTAAGCTTTCCAGAACAATTAAAATTATCGAATTCTGATCAAAAACGAAAAAGATATGGCTAAATCAATTTCAGATTCAAGCTTTGGAAATTTGGTTAAAGACTGAATTGTAATCTTATTTTCAATTCTATTTCAGGTCAATAAAACTGCAAAAACTCGAAAAGTAACCAAAATAAAAACTGTTCCTTATTGAATCTAGTTTCTAACAAAAATATTGACCTCAAACGGATAGGAAATGTTAAAGTTATGGTTGTTTTACTACAGTGCATTCCTATTATATTTCAGCAATCATCCAAAGTAAGCATTAGGTATAGTTAATAAACTCATCTTTGCGGTTACAGTTAAGATTTAGCTAGAAATATGAGTTAATAAACTCACCTTGCTGTAGTGAAAATAAAAACTCGAATTTGTGTTGAAAGAAGCAAGCTTTGAGGAGGAGGTGCTTCAAATAACCTTTTAATTCACTTTAATTTGATGAAATTTCAGCTTGAATTGAAGAAAATGTTTGTTTGAAAGCTTGGGTTTGCAAAATGGTGGTTTCTCTTATTTTATAGAAAAGAGGAAGAAGATGAACTTGTGTTTGAACGTACAGGAATTGGTTTCTTCTTTTTCTTATTATCTGGCTAAGCCTAAATGGGCTTTTGGACCCAAAATTAAAAGAAAAATCAAATGGCCTAAGTTAATTACTTAACATAAAACCAAATGCATTCTTATATACACTAATTTACAAAACAAAGTCATTTTCCTTTCAACTTTCAACCAAACAAAATTTGTGAATTTACATACACATGAAATAAATTATTTTGCACTATATGAAAAGATTAATTTTTTTATTTTTAAAACATTATTATTATTAAAATCCTTTATCTCACAATAATACACAATTTACTCAAATAAATGAATAAAACTCTATTTTAAACTTCTAAAATTCCACAAAAATATTTTCCTCACTTAGAAAAATATTTTAAATCATTTTAAACTCAAATTTATAATTGAACTCATTTTAAACCAATTTACATCTTTTTTTATTTAAATAAACAACCTTCAAAAATCTCATACTTCTTTTAAAAATTATTAAAAGAAGTAATTGGCAATAGTTAATACAATTATTGCCCTTTCATCAAATAAAGTCATTTTCCACTTATTATTCTCACAAATAAACATGATAAAGTTTTCCAAAACTTTATTTCCACAATTATTTTTCAAAATTCATTGTTTATTTAAAACAAACAATTTAAATCTCCAATTTATTTTAATTCACAATATTAAATTATAACTTCCGTTATAATTTAATATTTATAGGTAATCACTAAAACCTGGGTTGTTACATTCGGTCATTTAGTATCACAGGCACAGAATAACCAGAAATAAATACTTTCGAGAAATCAAGTCAAATTACATATCATGAACTATTTAAACAATTTATAGTCTATATTAACCAATCGCAAACCATCATCTATTTATTATCCTTCAAAAACTATTTATTTTTAATTTAATTTAAATTTAGAAATCCATCAATATTTACCTTATAAAAATTTACTTAGGGTTTATCCATTTAAAGGTTAAATTTGTTCATTAACCTTGCTTGTTAAAATTAATTAAATTTTACACTACCAACTTGACAAAATAATTTATGCATGCATGAGTAAGGTGACAGGATAAATTACAAGCACTATAATGTTTTAATTTAAAGAAAATATATGTTTAAAAGTTTATAAGTTTTGGGTGAAAACATTTATAACATTTATAACCTTTTATATTTAAAAGTTTACAGGTGTTATATTTTGTGGGTTTATACATTTCTTTTTTTAAAAACAAACAAACGAGCTGGCCCACGATGGCCCAAAAGCAGAAAACAACTGCTCTTCCTCCCCTCTCCTCCTTCTTTCTGCTCCTTTATTTTCTCGTGTGCACCAAACCGTGCATGAAAATATGCACGTACACGAAACCACTGAGCTCCAATCCAAGTCGCCGATCAACTACGTGAGTCGCCTCTAATCCCCTCGATCCACCTGACCACCTAGATTCCCGATTACGCCTCTGCTTCAAAATTTACCCTTCGATCCAAAACTGGACGAAAATCTATCCACTTAACCGCCTCGTTCCGGCGCCACTGGCCATGTCGACCTCTAAAACTTCGCCGAGAGCTACGCCGTCACTCCCCCGACCGAATACCCCTAGTGTGCAACTCCGGTTCCTCCTCCACCATCACCGTTTACATGCGAACCCATGTCCACCAACAATCCCACTAAAAACCCTAAATCTGCCACTCCAAGCCCATCCCCTCACCTGAAAATTGCCATAACATTTTTCCCCGATCTCCCATCGTTCCACGCTTCCTCCTGTAAATTTCCTCGCCACGACAAATACCCTATCGCCGGAAATTGCCCAAAACCCAATTTCTGTTCATCTCGACATTACTCTTCCCATGCTTTACTAAAAATTCCCAAACTAAGACTACAATTCATGTTTTCCAGTAACAAACAGGTCTATATAACTCAAACATTAAATCATGCTATTCGAATTTTAACCAAACCTAAACTACTCACTGTACATTATGATTTCCTTTCCCTATACTTTATGAAATGGAATGAAACAAATTTTAATACATTCTATACTCAAAAACTAATAACTTTTGTTTTGGGATTAAGTTTAAAAGCTTAAGGGATTTTGAGTTACTGATTTTAGAGGAAAGACTCATCCTTTTTTATTTAGAATAGAGGCTATTGTAATATTTTTCCTGGTTAAAGGCTTGTCAAAAACTTGCATTTACAAAAGTATATATATATATATATCTAACTACCTTGTAAGCTTGTTAGGAGGACTCATTCAATGCTTAATGATACGTAGATAAAAAAAAGAAATGACCAAAAACAAAATCTTAATGTGTTTTGCTCACAGTTATAGGAAGATGCACACTGCTGTTACATTTCTTTCTCTTTTGTTCATAGCTTTAAGCTTTGATCATACTTTTAAGTGCAGCCCTTTGTTACATTTATTTTATTTTATTTTTATTTGCTGGTGAGGATGTTAAACAAGTCAGTGATATAAATAGAAGAGAATATGAAGGAGCAGCTAAACTTGTTTACAGGCTTTTGCATTTCTGTTTTTTCTTTTGTTTTATTTTGATTTGAAAATAGGTTGACCTGATTTGATTTCATATAAAAAGTTTTGATAATTTGAAAGGTGGATTTGATATAATATATACTTAAGAGGGTAGGTATTTAATGTTATGTTCCCTAAGGTGTTTACATGTACATATGTATGAATTGATATGCATATGTGTGTGTGTATATATATATATCCTTATGTGTATATGTTAGCCCCTTTCCATTTTTATAATAATGTGTGTATATATACATATATACATACATATCTTTACATATATTCATTTAAATATTATCATATAGTTTGTGCTTCCTTGTGGGTATGAACACATTTGTTTACACATGTGTTTACATTCTTCATGTACACTATTATATATACGTATACATATACTTATGTATATATATGTATATAGTTATGCATATGAATTTTTATCCTATTTTACTTGCATTTATACATATTGTAATTTTCTTCTATATATATATAGTTATATATACATATACATATATATATTCACATTTATACAACTTTCCTATATTTCACTTTCTATGGGCATATATACATATATATACATTTGTATACTCACATATTTTATCAACATCATAAGCTTGTATATATCTACATATATACATTTATGGATGTTTATTTTAATTTAAATAGTGGAGTTCATATATACATATAATTTATTTTTCTATAAGATTTATCATGTTTAGAAATTTTATTATCAGAAATTTATTTGTTTGACTTAATAAATCAATATTTCAATAATTGAAAACAGTTAATTACCCAATAGAAACATCAGAAAATCCTGGTTGTCACAGAATTACTCAAATACGACCCTGGTTCATTCGAACCAATCATCGATAAAAGATGTTCGATGAATATGGAATCATTCTTTACTTGATTAAGTTCTTTTTATTAAAACCTCTTTTGGAGATATATAATTCCACACATTCCTTCCAATATATACAAAATCGTTAAACCTCTCTTATCAAATCCTTTGATTACTTTAAAACCCTTTTAAACCTTGGAATAGTTTGAAATCATTTAATTTTTTGTACTTAAGGAAATGCTGATCCAAGCAAACCAAATTCACTATTCCATCCATTGGGCCAGTCCAGATAGTCAAGGAGAGCAGGAAACTGCTTTTCCAAACTCAAGCCTAGACACTATCTCTTTGACACCCAAAAGGCTGTCAAGTTAGTTGATCGACTCTAAATCATTTAAAATTTAACCATTCCATAAATACTTATAGATCATCTTGAAAATACATATTTAATAATTTGAAAACATCTATAAAAGATTCCAAAAAGAGTGGTTGCGTTTAAAACTATATTTCAATTGTTATGGAAAAGTGCTCCGGAAAAGTGATGTAGAAAGTGCTTTTTAAGCTAAATTGATCAAAACGACTTCTTATCACTTGGAAATTCATTTTTTATAATTCAAATCACTTTTAAAACATTTTAAAACATTTTTATAATTTATTTCATATTTTTAAACAATTTTAAATTATCATTTTCAAAGAAATCCTTTTTTGGATTCCAAACTGCAATACCGTGATTTTTCCAAAAGCTTGTTTTACTCATATTTCAAAATCTACTTTTCATAATCTCAATTTTCTTTCTTTGTTGGAAAATATGGATATAATAGTTCGGAAAATTCTTATCCCGAAAAATTCCGAGTTATATTCCATTCTATATGCTCGTTTGACTTTTATGGCGCGAAATTGCGAATTGCCATTAAGCGACACACCTATTTTTCAACTAATTTGCCATTGCTTCTCAAACTTCAGCAAAACTCTTTCATATGTTTATACAAAATTTCAAACTCATTTTTAAACCTTTTTAAGGAGGTTTAACATTCCATATACACCAATTCATTCAATAAAGGAAAGTGATTTCCTTTGTGCTTATCGACGTGTATCTCCATGATTTGCATATATACATATACATATATATATATATATATGTATATATATATATATTAAACATTTATAATAAAAAATCTTCATTAACAATCTTAATAAAAATTATATAACATCTAATAGCATATAATACTATAGTTTAGGAACTTCTTACCTTGGGTTAAACGATTAACCTAAAAATGGCTATAGCTCCGCTATTTGGTTTTCAAAGCTTATGATCCTTCGGACTTAAGCTCCAAGGTGATTTGGCCAAAGCTTGGGGTGGCTTGGGGAGCTCATAGCCTAGGATAGAACAAGAAGAAGGCTTGGTGTGATGCTCCACCTCTATGCTCACAATAACAAAGAGTATTAAAAGAAATACTGTCTGTTATTGCCAAGAATAAGGCTGGATAGGAGCGGCCATCCATAGTTGGCCTTACACTAGTATTGGTTACCTCGATAGGAGTGGTATATATTTTTCATTTTTCATCTTAGATTTATTTACTCCCATCGACATACCCAATTACCAGTATAAAACGAACTACGATGGTTCATAATAGTTTAGGACAATATATATTATAATAACACAGATACAAAAGAATGCGGAACATAGATAATAAAAGTCTCATATATATATATAACCGATGTCAGTTAAAATACATTGACACAGTACATATGATACAACTACAACTGTCGACTTTAGAAGTTATATATACAAGTACATTATCGACTAATATACATGAATACATGTGACGACCGCCCATGACCCCTGCACCGAATCTAGAGAAAGTGCGTAGTAAAGTGTGCCAGGCGACCATGGACGATTGTCAAGGTAAATTAAAACAACAGAATCTATCGTATTACTCACAGCGCATGGACAAAATACAATAGAACATATGTATAGTGAAGCTTTACAGAACAAAATGCCATCATATAAAACTCCATAATAGTTGAACACAAGCATCCAAATAGTCAATACATCAATCCTCACTACATATCACTCAGAGATTATACAAACAGCGGAACATCCAGTACATATAAGAAGATAATATGCAACCCTCTAGCTCGTCTTCGATATCAGCATCGTGAGAAGAGAACAGCACCTGTCACCTGCTACCTAGTCTGCCCGTCCCAAAATGGACGAACAGCCCAAGGCAATAAGAATTAAAACATAAAGCCTTGAGTCAGACAACAGTCTTAGTGAGCAGTAAATTAACTAACAACATACCAAAAGAGCATAAAGGAAAAAGGAATAGGAATACAACCCTCCCACTCCAACCTCATTCTACAGTGATAGCCCCCAGACACACTAAGCAGAAGCAAACATAGCAGAGCATACAATTTAAAGTAAAGTAATTATCACTCGAGTCAAGGGCGATGTTTTCCAAGCACAAACCCCCAAGGCCTAAACCAAGATCAGATAAGCACCCGGAAAACACTGCTCTTGAGACCGAATGACGATACAACCAAACATCCATGACTCTGGCTATCACTGTTATCATTGCTTCGATATCACCGTTAATTGAATGACCGGCACATTCTTTCAGCCGTCCGTCAAGGGCTAATGGAAACCCCGGTTCTAGACATAACTCCCGCACGTCGTCGCAGCCCGTGCCTAGGACTATCGAATCTGCCTAGAGTACTCGACCATCAATAGTTAGTCGTTGGGACTATCGAATCTGCCCAAACGTACTCTTTCTTAGAGCATGCTAGAACCTTCAACAACGATGTTACCCAAGCCTCCTAGTCATCCTCCTCGACGACTATTTCCATACTAGCTCAAGCGCCTCTCAAGCATCCATTACCCTTAACTCGAATCATATCACCGAGTTACCAACGTGCTTGGAATGATCCCGTCTGGATTAGACCAAGACTTTTTCATATCATACTTCGCTTCATCACATCCTCGCAAAGTCTCATCTCAACATCATCATCATCGAATCTATGCATAAGAGCTTCATCATCCCGCTACATATGCCACGAGCAGCTTTCCCAATTCAAGAGCCTTTCCCTTAGCTTTTGAATTGTCTTCGGTCTAAATCAAATCATCAATCATCTAATTCATAGCAATCAATCAAGTCAAACATTAATCCAAGCAATCAAACATTCAAATATGATCTATGTAGACAATTATCACTATAATGGCAATTTCGTAATTAAAGAGTTGAAAGTCTAACAAGCATGAAAACATGAACAATATCTCTACAAACTCGATGAATGAACTTGCATAGGTTAACATATGATAAAATGGATGTAACATCATCATGAACAATGGAACTATATGGATCTACACTTAGGATGAAGAAAATGCATGGAAATCACTATTTTAACACCAAATCAAGCCAACAATCAGATATACTCTTTTGGATCCGTGTGAGAGATAATCACCACTCACCAAATCACCTAAACAACCCCAAATCAACACGCTTCAGATCTGGACAGCGAAGGATCAAGCTTGATCTATCACGAATCCGCTTCAAACGAAGAAATCTCACTTCAAAGGATGAAGATCTTCAACTTTAGCTCTTGGATCTTCAATCTTGATCTTCGATTTGGATGAAAGGAAGCACTAGATTAGAGTGGAGAAAAGAAGTGAAGAAGTGTAGAAGTCGAGCTCTCAAAATGGCAGCACTTCATCGCTTCAAAATCCGGATCCCAAAAATGGAGCAAAGCCCCTCTATTTATAGCTGAAATCTTCTTAACTCGGCCGCCTTCTTAAGTCGTCTCCGACTTATAACCTCCCTCCGACCTACGACTTAGAAAAATGCTACGCCCTACGACTTAACAGACCCTAATCTCTACGACTTACGACTTAACTCCCCTAAGTCGTCTACAACTTAACAGCTCAACTGGGTCTCCGACTTAACAGGTAACTGGGTTACGACTTAACCCCATACGACCTAAACAACAGCCGACTCAAAAACTCACTTGTCTAACAACTTAAACGACTTAGCAGCTAACTCCTAACTCGGTCACGACTTAACACAGCAGCCTACCTACGACTTAAGGAAATCTCAAGCGTGCGACTTAACTTACACGTGACTTACCTGGGGACACGACTTACGACTTAACTCCTTAAGTCATTTACGACCTAACTACTCTAACCCGCTAACCACTAGGTCGTCACCGACTTAAGCCTTCCCTTCTTTAAGTCGTCAAATACTTAAGTCGTCTAATCTATAAGTCGGTCAATACCATAAGTCGGTAATTACTGGGTCACTCCTCTCCTAACTCGTAAACGACTTACGACCTATACTAAGTCGTGAACGACTTAGGACTTAGCAATTTCGCCAAAACTCATATGTCACCAAGTTTTCCTTAAATCGCCTATGTCTTATGTCGGCCACCACCTTAACCCAGTTAATCCCTTAAGTCGGCAACTCGACCCAGACTTCTCTTAACTCGTCCAAACCGACTTAGGACTTAGAAAAATTCAGAACGACTTATCAACAATGCAACCAATTGTCAACTGTTTTACGATGTTCCGATCCGTAAAATACGGGTCGTTACATTCTCTCCCCTTAGGAATTTCGCCCTCGAAATTCCAAGCAAACAAAGCAATCAAAGACTATTCTGTACGCCTACCATCCATAGCCATCAACAAACCATACATCCAATTCTAGCTTAGCGTACATAATTCTAAAACTTAGAACAAGTTACAATATCGTGAGATGACACGACACCTTAGGGCCATACCTTGAAGAGTTCAGGATGAGCTACCTTCATCCTCTCTTCCACCTCCCACGTACAGTCGTTATCATCATCACTCCATTGTATCTTGAGCAACTTAACTACCTTCCTCCTAAGCTGTTTCGTGTCGGTTTCAACAACACGAAGCGGCTTACGAGGTCTTCTATCGATTGGATCAACTTCAAAATCTTCACAGCTATCAGCAGAAACCACCGTACTCGAGTCGTGCACATACTTCCGTAGATATGATACGTGAAAAACATTGTGCACACTCGACATCTTCTCAGGTAACTCCAGTCTATAGGCGAGCTTTCCAATTCGCTCGATGATCGGGAATGGTCCAACAAATCTCGGAGTCAATTTTCCTTTCTTCCCGAATCGGATAACATTCTTCAGTGGAGAAATCTTCACAAAAACCATATCTCCTACGTCGAATTCCAAATCCTTCCGACGCTTATCAGCATAACTCTTCTGACGGTCTTGGGCTGCCTTCATTCGTTGTCGAATGATCTGTATGCACTCCGTAGTCTGTCGAATCATCACTGGCCCAAGCATCAGCTTTTCTCCAGTCTCTATCCAACATGTCGGAGAGTTACACGGTCTTCCATACAATGCCTCATACGGTGCCATACCAATGCTTGACTGGTAACTGTTGTTGTACGCAAACTCCACCAAATGAAGGTGATCTTCCCATGATCCTCCGAAATCCAAAACACAAGCTCTGAGGAGATCTTCCAAAACTCGGTTGACTCTCTCGGTCTGACCATCTGTTTGAGGGTGATAAGCTGTACTCAAACACAACTCGGTTCCCAAAACTTCCTGGAAGCTCTTCCAAAATCCACTAGTGAACAATGGGTCTCGATCGCTCACTATACTCTTCGGAATACCATGGAATCGAACTATCCACTTAACATACAACTCAGCCAACTTGGTTGCAGTCCTAGTCGATCGAATAGGAATGAATCGTGCACTCTTGGTCAGACGATCCACAATGACCCAAATCCCTTCATTTCCCGTTCTGGTTCTAGGTAGCCCATCAATAAAATCCATCGATATCTGCTCCCACTTCCATGTAGGAACTTCTAATGGCTGAAGCAATCCACTTGGCTTTTTCTGTTCAGCCTTTACCAACTGGCAGTTCATGCACTTGGAAATAAAATTTCCAACATCCTTCTTCATACCTTCCCAGTAGTAGGTTCTCTTCATATCCCGATACATCTTATTTCCACCTGGATGAATTGTCAACTTTGAGTGGTGACTTTCCTTCAGAACTTCACTCCTCAATTCATCTATATCGGGAACAACTAGTCGTCCTTGCTTCCGAAGCCAACCCTCTCGATCGACCTCGAATCCTTTATCCTTTTCTGGATCCAATCCAAATTCCAAATCACGGATAATATTGACAAGCTTATCGTCTCGCTTTTGGCTCTCGCCAATTCTTTCCACAAGAGAAGGTCTTATCGATAAGTTTGCCAACATCTCAGGTTCCAATTCGCATATAGGCCTGAAGTCAAATCCAGCTAAATACTCGAGATTCTTCCATTCTGAAAACATGGCTCCCAATCCTACATGTCTTCGACTTAACGCATCTGCCACTGCGTTACCTTTTCCCGGAGTATAAGCTATACCAAAATCATATGATGCTAAAAACTCTAGCCAACGTTGCTGCCGAAGATTCAAATCCTTTTGGGAGAAAAGATACTTCAACGACTTATGATCTGTAAACAACTCGAATCGAACTCCAAATAGATAATGTCTCCACATCTTCAGAGCAAATACAATCGCCGCTAACTCCAAATCATGAGTTGGGTAATTCCTTTCATGCGGCTTCAGTTGTCGACTTGCATACGCAACAACTTTATCCCTCTGCATCAGCACTGCTCCAAGTCCAGTACCACATGCGTCGGTGTAAACCACCATCTCATCATTCCCACTAGGAATAGTCAGAACAGGAGCACTCGTCAATCTCTCTTTCAGGATTCTGAAAGCTTGCTCGCACTTAGCATCCCAACTGAACACTTGGTTCTTCTTCGTCAATCCTGTTAACGGTGCAACTATCTTGGAGAAGTCTTTGATAAACCATCGATAATATCCTGCTAATCCAAGAAAACTTCTCACATCAGATGCATTCTTAGGTCTAACCCAATCCTGGATTGCTGCCACCTTAGCGGGATCAACCGCTATTCCACTTCCAGAAATCACATGGCCTAAGAACCTCACTTCACTCTTCCAGAAGTGACACTTCGAAAACTTAGCCTTCAGCTGATGTTTCCGCAAGATTTCCAAAACAATACGCAAGTGCGTCTTGTGCTCTTCTTCAGTTCTGGAATAAATCAGAATATCATCCACGAACACAAGTACGAACTTGTTCAACTGATCTCTGAACACTCTATTCATAAGATCCACAAAATATGCTGGCGCGTTAGTCAATCCAAACGGCATTACCAGCCACTCAAAGAAACCGGATGGTGTTCGAAAAGCAGTCTTCGGCATACTATCCTTAGCCACTCCCAACTGGTGAAATCCCGTTGCCAAATCCATCTGAGAAAACACCTTGGCTTCGTGAAGCTGATCAAACAAGTCATCTATTCTCGGCAATGGATACTTGTTCTTCTTAGTCACCTTATTCAGCTCACGATAATCGACGCACAATCTCAACGACCCATCTGCCTTGGTTGCAAACACAACTGGTGCACACCACTCGGACACACTACGCCGAATGAATCCTTTCTGCAAAAGATCATCAACTTGCACCCTCAACTCCTGCTGTTCCCTAGGCGCCATCCGCCTAAGAGGCATCACAACAGGTCTGGCTCCTTCAACTAGATCTATACGAAACTCGATCTCTCTATGCGGCGGCAACCCTTTGACTTCGTCAAAGACATCCTCAAATCCATTCGCGATTGGCACTAATGACAGTCCATCCCGTGGAACAACTAGCGAATACATGAAGCTTATGAAGACGCCTTCTTCATGCTTACATCGTATCACAACCTTTCGCCCCTCCACATTCTCGACCGTCACTTCCAACCTTTCGCAATCAACCTTAGCCGCATACTTCCTAAGCCAGTCCATACCCAAAATAATTCCGAACCCTGCAAAGTTCAGAACAAAACAATCACAAGCAAAAGAGCAACCATGACTCGATACAATCAGACCACGACATAACATACACAAACAAGACGAACCCCCAACTGGATTAGTCACAACCAATGGCCTATCAACAATATCCGGTTCCAAACCTAACCGGCCTACGAGTTCACTACAAACAAACGAATGCGACGCTCCAGTATCAAACAGAACTCTAACTGAAACACCACATAGGAAAAGAGTACCTTTAACAACCACACTCTTTCCTTTCTCTTCAGCGGTAGGAGCTTTCGAAGACGACGGAACAGCTCCCAAAGCATAAGCTTGCACAATCTGCTTGTCCCTCCTCGGTTCTGGACAATTCTTCCTGAAATGTCCCGGCTTGTCACAGTTGTGGCACTTCGCCGGCGCTTTCGGATTCTTGCAATCCCTGGAGAGATGGCCTTTCTGCTGACAGTTGTAGCAGGTCACTTCGCCCTTCGGCTTCTTCTGGCCATCCTTACCCTTCTGCTGCTACTTCCTCTTCTTGTTTCCACCCTGCTGGGGTTTAGACTCTTCCCTGGTCACAGCTACAACAGATCCTTCCTTAGGAAACAGACTCTCATGCCTGAGAGCCTTCTCCACAAGCTTCTCAAATGAATCGTCAAAATGATCCACCAACTGTCTCCCAAGATAACTGTACAAGCCTGTCACAAACTTCTCATTCTTCTGATATGCAGATTCAATATATGACCGAGCATACTTGGACAAAGCTTCAAACTCAGAAACATACTCAAGAACTGGTCTCCCACCTTGCTTGAGCTCCACAAACTTCTTGAACAGAACAAACTTCTGAGCTGTAGAAATGAACTTAGCTTCAAATCTAACTTGGAATTGCTCCCAAGTAATCTCTTCCTCCGGAGTATTGATGGTAATAGAGTTCCACCAATCAGAGGCTCTCCCTTGAAGCTGTCTCGATGCCAACTTCCTCTTAGTTGCATCATCAATTCCCAAATCACCAAAGATCCTTCTACAAGCATCTATCCATCTCTGGACTTTGATAGCTGATTCTGTTCCCAAGAAAACCTTTCCTCCAAGAGCAGTATAATCCTTACACAACTTAGCGAAGTCCAGTGGTTTTGGAGTTTGGACTTGAACTCCAACATCAACTGCTGCCCCCGGAACCGGTATCCTTCTCATGATCGAAGTCATCATAGCTTCGAACATAGCTGCATAATTAGCAGTTCCCTCAGTAGCACGGCCTTCCCTAGCAGCTGGTCTCCCTCTTCGACTCATTCTCAATATCTATAAAAAGGAATGATCAGAACATCTAGAGAAACAACTGCATAAAGGACTCAAACTCAACTAAACTACTATATTATATATAGTAATCATCCATCAAAATACAATTACGTCTCTCTTACGTAGTTACGTCAGCGAGCGTTGGGTAAAATCGATTAACCAATGCTCTGATACCAAATGTGACGACCGCCCATGACCCTTGCACCGAATCTAGAGAAAGTGCGCTGTAAAGTGTGCCAGGCGACCATGGACGATTGTCAAGGTAAATTAAAACAACAGAATCTATCGTATTACTCACAGCGCATGGACAAAATACAATAGAACATATGTATAGTGAAGCTTTACAGAACAAAATGCCACCATATAAAACTCCATAATAGTTGAACACAAGCATCCAAATAGTCAATACATCAATCCTCACTACATATCACTCAGAGATTATACAAACAGCGGAACATCCAGTACATATAAGAAGATAATATGCAACCCTCTAGCTCGTCTTCGATATCAGCATCGTGAGAAGAGAACAACACCTGTCACCTGCTACCTAGTCTGCCCGTCCCAAAATGTACGAACAGTCCAAGGCAATAAGAATTAAAACATAAAGCCTTGAGTCAGACAACAGTCTTAGTGAGCAGTAAATTAACTAACAACATACCAAAAGAGCATAAAGGAAAAAGGAATAGGAATACAACCCTCCCACTCCAACCTCATTCTACAGTGATAGCCCCCAGACACACTAAGCAGAAGCAAACATAGCAGAGCATACAATTTAAAGTAAAGTAATTATCACTCGAGTCAAGGGCGATGTTTTCCAAGCACAAACCCCCAAGGCCTAAACCAAGATCAGATAAGCACCCGGAAAACACTGCTCTTGAGACCGAATGACGATACAACCAAACATCCATGACTCTGGATATCACTGTTATCATTGCTTCGATATCACCGTTAATTGAATGACCGGCACATTCTTTCAGCCGTCCGTCAAGGGCTAATGGAAACCCCGGTTCTAGACATAACTCCCGCACGTCGTCGCAGCCCGTGCCTAGGACTATCGAATCTGCCTAGAGTACTCGACCATCAATAGTTAGTCGTTGGGACTATCGAATCTGCCCAAACGTACTCTTGCTTAGAGCATGCTAGAACCTTCAACAACGATGTTACCCAAGCCTCCTAGTCATCCTCCTTGACGACTATTTCCATACTAGCTCAAGCGCCTCTCAAGCATCCATTACCCTTAACTCGAATCATATCACCGAGTTACCAACGTGCTTGGAATGATCCCGTCTGGATTAGACCAAGACTTTTTCATATCATACTTCGCTTCATCACATCCTCGCAAAGTCTCATCTCAACATCATCATCATCGAATCTATGCATAAGAGCTTCATCATCCCGCTACATATGCCACGAGCAGCTTTCCCAATTCAAGAGCCTTTCCCTTAGCTTTTGAATTGTCTTCGGTCTAAATCAAATCATCAATCATCTAATTCATAGCAATCAATCAAGTCAAACATTAATCCAAGCAATCAAACATTCAAATATGATCTATGTAGACAATTATCACTATAATGGCAATTTCGTAATTAAAGAGTTGAAAGTCTAACAAGCATGAAAACATGAACAATATCTCTACAAACTCGATGAATGAACTTGCATAGGTTAACATATGATAAAATGGATGTAACATCATCATGAACAATGGATCTATATGGATTTACACTTAGGATGAAGAAAATGCATGGAAATCACTATTTTAACACCAAATCAAGCCAACAATCCGATATACTCCTTTGGATCCGTGTGAGAGATAATCACCACTCACCAAATCACCTAAACAACCCCAAATCAACACGCTTCAGATCTGGACAGCGAAGGATCAAGCTTGATCTATCACGAATCCGCTTCAAACGAAGAAATCTCACTTCAAAGGATGAAGATCTTCAACTTTAGCTCTTGGATCTTCAATCTTGATCTTCGATTTGGATGAAACGAAGCACTAGATTAGAGTGGAGAAAAGAAGTGAAGAAGTGTAGAAGTCGAGCTCTCAAAATGGCAGCACTTCGTCGCTTCAAAATCCGGATCCCAAAAATGGAGCAAAGCCCCTCTATTTATAGCTGAAATCTTCTTAACTCGGCCGCCTTCTTAAGTCGTCTCCGACTTATAACCTCCCTCCGACCTACGACTTAGAAAAATGCTACGCCCTACGACTTAACAGACCCTAATCTCTACGACTTACGACTTAACTCCCCTAAGTCGTCTACAACTTAACAGCTCAACTGGGTCTCCGACTTAACAGGTAACTGGGTTACGACCTAAACAACAGCCGACTCAAAAACTCACTTGTCTAACAACTTAAACGACTTAGCAGCTAACTCCTAACTCGGTCACGACTTAACACAGCAGCCTACCTACGACTTAAGGAAATCTGAAGCGCGCGACTTAACTTACACGTGACTTACCTGGGGACACGACTTACGACTTAACTCCTTAAGTCATTTACGACCTAACTACTCTAACCCGCTAACCACTAGGTCGTCACTGACTTAAGCCTTCCCTTCTTTAAGTCGTCAAATACTTAAGTCGTCTAATCTATAAGTCGGTCAATACCATAAGTCGGTAATTACTGGGTCACTCCTCTCCTAACTCGTAAACGACTTACGACCTATACTAAGTCGTGAACGACTTAGGACTTAGCAATTTCGCCAAAACTCATATGTCACCAACTTTTCCTTAAATCGCCTATGTCTTATGTCGGCCACCACCTTAACCCAGTTAATCCCTTAAGTCGGCAACTCGACCCAGACTTCTCTTAACTCGTCCAAACCGACTTAGGACTTAGAAAAATTCAGAACGACTTATCAACAATGCAACCAATTGTCAACTGTTTTACGATGTTCCGATCCGTAAAATACGGGTCGTTACAATACATATCAACCCTAAAGAGACACACTGACTACTACAACAAGATGAAGACCACTTCAAAAGATGTGAAAAGTCTTCATAGCTCAAACAGCAACTCAAAGCAGGAAATCTACAACCTGAAATAACTCGGGTCTGACCCGAGTATTAAATTCAAAAGGAAATAATACACGGGTCAGTCTAATTCAAACTCAGTTATTAATGCACAGAAGCAATAATACTCAAATATCAAATAGACAACAGTCACATAAATCTCCTATATCCGACTCTCGATAAGAGAATCGGATAACGGCAGATATAACACTAAACAGTGTTAGACAACAAGTCAGCGAATCCAAATCATCAACAAGATAAGTGAAAAGAATATTAATGAAGATAATTTAGAAAACATCAGAATTGCCTAAACGACAATTAACAACAAAATCATCAATTAATCCAAATCAAAATATGATTCAGAATATATTGAATTGGCAACATAAAACAATTTTTAGCAATAGAAAACATCAATTCTTATTTGGCTGTAGTACACGCTAACGTGTACTGCCTCGCCAATACGGCATACGAAATACGCAATAGATCAATGAATCAAGAACAAAAGAAATATCAATTAAAATCTATCAATTCTGTGCGGCTACAGTACACGCACGCGTGTAGTGCCTCGCCACAATAGAATATAAAGTGACCACAACTCCAAATATTAGCAGCAAGTCGAAACTGCAAAGCCAAAACAAAATGCAAAGGTCAAGTCAGTGACTCAACGCAACTGCAAAGCAAAAATGCTATCAAGAAAGCAGGCCAAAGAGTCAAATAATCAGACTGCACTTTTCAACTTAAACCAATAAGAGACCAAACAAACAAGTGCACATGTACACAATGCTTCACCAATGACTGATACGAGTACTATTAGATTAGTGATGCTCAAACCCAAGACAATCTACAATGAACAAGTGGACAGAACAAATGCAATCCCTACATGAAACTGGAAATTCCAAAACTAACATCAGCCAAGTTCAAATGAACATTGGCAGCAAGCTCCAGATATAATGCAGCAGAGCATATATGTATATAACAAGCATGCTGCGCAGAAGAACAAAACTTAACGATGCCAAGACCAACAAAACTAGAGGTAACTAGCAGCTACATAGTAGCAAACAAAAGTATAGCCTCGATAATGAAAAGAAAGTGAAGATTCAATTATCAATGCTACTGCCTCAATAGTTATAGTGCAACAGGTCAAGGCAGCAAGCATTCATAAAATATAAATTCAAACTGAATGACTTAAGTGGTTAAAGTTATATACACTATGCATAGTAAAACTCAAGTGTTCAATAATACAGCTCGAAATCAACTTCACTTAAATAAGTAGATCATAAATGCACAAAGATAAGGCAATGCAGCAGCGACACAGCAAAGTATATTTGCATATTGATTACGCAAACAAAAGTTGCAGTGGAAACTAACAATTTCCCAAGTGTATTTAAACATCACATATAAAAGAATAGCAACCAGGCAAAAAGGCATAGCATCTGCACCATCAACCAGACTATATGCAAGCATGAAGTACAACAGACCCAAGACTTCAACAATTGACAAAGTCGAAAATCATCACATGCGTCTAACAAAATCAAATGGCCGAAGCCAAAGCAATGACGTAGTCAAACATTTCAAAATGCAGATCAATTAAAATAGACAAAGCATAGTTCGAATCAAGTGAAATTACTCCAGTATAACATCAACTCAAATCAAGACCGAAGTTCACAGCAGTTTTACAAGTGACAAAAGTCAACAAATTCTAATATGCACATGAAAATGAACTCAATACTCATAGGCAAGTTCGAACAATATCAAAAATCATGGAACGGCACAATGAAATCAAACCAGTCCCGGGTCGAAACAATCTCCATCATCGACCAACAACCAATTATACCAATAAAGTCAAATAACTTTTGAACTAAGATAAAGGAGGTTTTTAAAGCATTTAATAGATGTAACGAATTCGACAGACATCATCAGGAAATTCACGAATCATATGCCAAAAATCATCAACAACGAACAAAATCGAACAATGCCGAGATAAATTAAATCACAAATCCAACGAACAGAATATAGGAATTCAAACCTTAATAAACTTGAGATTAAAGCAGATGCGAGTGAAAAGAATCACTCACCTTAGAACGAAGCGACGACGAACTCGAGTCAAGCAGGAGGAGCCGCGAACGATCCAAGCTACCCGCGAGTACCCGCCGATCGACCAACAAGGGCGCGACCTCGATGAATTTCGAAAGCCCTAATTCTCGCGCAAAGGAACAGAGGAACGAATCGAGGAGAACGAACAGCCACCATTTCTTATTTGTTAGAAGCCCTAGTTTTTGTGATGAGGAACGAACGAGAACGAAGCCACCACCATTTTCGTTCGCTTTGTTTTCGATTAGGTTTTCGAACGAATGCAAATTGAAAAAGGAACGGGTCGAATGAATGCTAATAAAAACGGGAAAACGGTAGTGAGTATTTTCACTTCATCAAACAAATGGGCCCAGATTAATTTTTAACGCCCAAACTACACTTAACAAATTTTTAAACGAATTTCGATTGGTTAAATGCCAAAAGCAATTAGCAACCAAATTAAATCGTCATTTTGACGATAAATAATTGTCGTAAAACTCCGGGTTATTACAGACTCCCCTCCTTATAAAAATTGCATCCCCACAATTTTCATAACTAAAGTTGTCAATAACAATTATTTTTCTAACATAAACTGGTTAAGCTAGAAAAATAAGGTCAAGAACACAAACACCAAAGAAATCTTTTAATCCCATAAAGGAAATTCGCAAATTCTCAACAAAGTCTGATTATCAAATAGATAATCAGAAAACAGCAGAACTGAATAAATGCAACCATCAGCAATATTTAATTATCAACTACAAAATTGAAATTCAGAAATCACAAAACAACAATATCTAATTATCGATAAAGATAATTAGAAAACACAAATCACAAATCGCAAAACTGCAATTATCTAGTTATTCAACAAATAACTAGAAAACACGAACTTCATAATCAACAAACTCTAATTATCAACAGAGATAGAGGTAGATAGAAAACAGCAATCCAATAAAATCACCATACTCTAGAATCAATTGGAGACTAGAAAATCTCATATCAATAAAATCAGCAAACATCCAATTATCCAAATAATAGTCAGAAAACAAATCGACAAATATCTAATTATCAAAAACGATAATCAGAAACATCAAATATCTAATTATCAAAAACGATAATCAGAAAACATCAAATATCTATTTATCAAAAATGATAATCAGAAAACATCAATTATCTAATTATCAAAAATGATAATTAGAAACCTCAAATCAACAAATATCTAATTATCTCAAACGATAATCAGAAAACATCAAATCATCAAATATCTACTTATTAAAAACGACAATCAGATTTCAAATCAACAAATATTCGATTATCAAATTTCAAATAACCAAATATTCGATTATCAAAAATGATAATCAAATTTCAAATCAACAAATATTCGATTATCAAAAACGATAATCAAATTTCAAATCAAAAAATATTCGATTATCAAAAACGATAATCAAATTTCAAATCAACAAATATTCGATTATCAAAAACGATAATCAAATTTCAAATCAACAAATATTCGATTATCAAAAACGATAATCAAATTTCACATCAATAAATATTCGATTATCAAAAACGATAATCAAATTTCAAATCAATAAATATTCGATTATCAAAAACGATAATCAAATTTCAAACCAACAAATATTCGATTATCAAAAACGATAATCAAATTTCAAATCAACAAATATTCGATTATCAAAAACGATAATCAAATTTCAAATCAATAAATATTCGATTATCAAAAACGATAATCAAATTTCAAATCAACAAGTATTCGATTATCAAAAACGATAATCAAATTTCAAATCAACAAGTATTCGATTATCAAAAACGATAATCAAATTTCAAATCAATAAATATTCGATTATCAAAAACGATAATCAAATTTCAAATCAACAAATATTCGATTATCAAAGACGATAATCAAATCTCAAACCACAAATATTCGATTATCAAAGACGATAATCAAAAACAACAAATATCTGATTATCACAAGCGATAATCAGAAACAACAAATATCTAATTATCGATACGATAATTAAATCTCATAACAGCAAATATCTAATTATCACAAGCGATAATCAGAAACAACAAATATCCGATTATCAAAAACGATAATCAGAATCAACAAATATCTAATTATGTCAAGCGATAATTAGAAACAACAAATATCCGATTATAAAAAACGATAATCAGAATCAACAAATATCTAATTATCTCATGCGATAATTAGAAACAACAATTATCCGATTATCAAAAACGATAATCAGAATCCTCAAATATTTAATTATCGATACGATAATTAAACCTCATAACATCAGATATCTAATTACCTGCAGATAATTAGAAACAACAAATATCTAGGAATCAATTAAAAAGACTAGAAAATCAACATAAAAGCTTGGATCGATCCCATCAGATGACGAGTTTTTAATTCGCCGCACGTGCATCAACAAATGGCCGAAGCCTACCAAGTACTCAACATAATTTTGGCGCCCAACAAATGACCCGAATGTCCAACAAATGACCCGAAGGTCTAGTACTGGTATTGACCCGGAGGTCTAACAAATGACCCGAAGGTCCTCATAGTGGCTCGAAAGCACACGAAATCATCAAATATTTCAATTAACGAGTCCGGAATTAACCAAAATAGTAAACGCACATGTCCCATAACCACGAGTTTTACTAAATCGTTTAATTCTCTTCATCATTTCCTTGAAAGTGCAAAATCATCAAAACAACAGATATTTCAATTAACGAGTCCGTAATTAACCGAAATAGCAAACGCACATGTCCCATACCACGTGTTTTACTAAATCGTTTGATTCTCTTCATCGTTTCCTTGAAAGTGCAAAATTGTGTATTTTGTAAAAATACACTTTACATTCTCAAACGGACAATTCCGGAATTAAGCGAATCAGTAAAAGAAAGGGGTCATAGTCCTCGATTTTGCTGAAACGTTTAAATCGCTTCCTCATTCTTTTGAAAGCGCAAACTGTAAAATCCCTGAAAACAATTTTATTTATTTTATAAAAATAACAATTCACATTCTCAACTGGACAAGTCTGGAGTTAAGCGAATCAGTAAAAGAAAGGGGTCATAGTCCTCGATTTTGCTGAATCGTTTAAGTCGCTTCCTCATTTTTTTGAAAGCGCAAACTGTTAAAAATTTTATAAAAAAAATTTCATTTTAAAATGATTTTCCAATCACGTGATTAAAGCAACCACATCAAAAGCAATTTCGAAAAGGAAATTGCACTTCCCAAAACATCGTAAAACGGATCTCAAAATCAGCATTGCGGAATAACCGCTTGAAAATCCACTTTAAAATTTGACGGTTACTGAAGTCAAATCGACAGTAATTTTTAAACTTCAAAATCTCATCAAAATAGTTTACATCAAAATGTAATATCAGTGAATTTTCATTCATCAAAAATGCCACAAACACCGTGCTTCAAAAATTTAGCATTGGTGTAAAAATCCCATTATAAAAATAACGGCAACAAAATACGTTTCATAACCAAGCATCGGTTCAACGTAAAATTAATGTAGTAACGTGCAATTCATTTTTGCACGCACACTACAATATACACAAAGAAATTACTCTATTATCTTCAATGAAGATAATTTAAAACATCAAAAATCTAATCAACATGTGATTAGCATAAAAGAAAATCAGCAAAAATCTCAACAAGAATCACATAACTGCAATCGTTTCGAATCCTCAATTCGGATTCGAAATTCTCAAAGAAACAAAATAAACATAGCTATGTAAACAGCAAATGAAATTTATTTCAATTTCATATTTTGATTTTTAAATCAAAAAGATTATCAGTTGTACTCAGCGAAGACAGTTTCACTGTTTTCGCTGCGCACTCTGATAAACAGAACCCAATTTAATCAAATCAACAAAACACAGTTTCACTTTTATTTTTAAATAAGTGTGACGCCCTACCTCTATACCCATGCTAGCCAAGGACACTACGGGGTAATGCCGTCAACTAGCATGGAGAATAAGGCTGTTGAGGAGTGACCATCCGTGTAATTGCTTTGTGCGAGTACCGATATGCCAGATCAAAATAAAACTTTTCAGCTCAAGAGGAAATCCGACATATGGATACAAACTCAAAGCTACTACACAGTGGCTATATGGACCTCGGAAACAAATATAGAAATAAGCATAACATAAATCGGTCACAGGCAATTCATATCACAAAGGCGGAAATAGATATGAATATAACACATGAAAGTGTACATCAGAGTAGTGGTCAAATAAGATCCACAATAACACGAAAGAATAGATACAAGTGCTAGCCAAAAGAATATGTATACATCAAGGAGTCTAATCTCAAATGTATACAACAAAAACTACTAAACTAGAGTAGTAAGCCAAAAGTCAGATGATGGTTCCAGATAGGAAGTCAAGAGCAAGCACCTGTAAAATCTTTGTCTGACCCAAGTATTATTTAAGAAGAAAATAATAAACGGATCAGTCTAGCTATAATTATCAGATAAAATGAGATAGAATATGAGATATGATAATAAAACATATGATAACAAAAAGATGTCATACTATGATAAGTATACATTAGAAAATCACAAAAGTCATACAATATCTCAAGAATCTCAAAACACAGAAAAGAACGTCATATTCTTATTTTAATTCACCAAGCCACAAATAATGACATACATATCAATGCCCATCGTAAATGCTGGTGAAGCATAAATTCTAGAAATCAATATCCAGAAAACACAAGAAAGAGGATGGCCAATCCCATAAAAATGAGCCGAAGCTCCTCCTGACAGGGTATAGTCCCCCATTGCGGACTTTGAGCCGAAGCTCCTCCTGATGAGCCGAAGCTCCTCCTGATGAGCCGAAGCTCCTCCTGACAGGGTATAGTCCCCCATTGCGGACTTTGAGCCGAAGCTCCTCCTGGTGAGCCGAAGCTCCACGAAGTAAACAAGCATCGACGCACCTAGAAAGATACGCCTCATGCATAAATTGAGACGAAGCTCAATAAAAATAAATACAGTCCTTCACATGGACAAAGAGACATCGCACATTGCTAGTCTAAACCATAAAATGATCATCATCGATCATCAAGAAGTGTCGATTACACTAAGCTAGTAAATATAAGAGTTTAGCTTCATGTCCCATAACCACTTGCTTCACTCAAATATTTACGAACAGATTGTAGATCTCCACTAGAAAATTGTCACAAGAGTTTCAATCGAACAAGTCCATAAATTAACCGACGAAGTAAACGCAAGCGTTTCATACCACTTGTTTTGCTAAACCGTTTATTATATTTTCTCATACGAATGAAGTAAAGGTTTGTATATACTAATAGATTGGAAAACGGTTTTAAGAAACGAGCTTTGATATTGAAAATAGAGTTGAAATCATTTTGATGAAGAAGTTTTGATATTTAATACTAGTATAGAAAACCTTTATATTTTGAAGTGACAAATCACAAAAACGATTGTAGAAACAATCAATCGCCAAAATTCACATTCGAAGACGTGAATAAAAATCCAAAGAAATCGATACCGAATCCATCAAAATGGGTATTCCAAAAATCCCAAAGAAAAGAAGTCATCAAAGTTGGCAATAAATGATAACAACAAGTAGGGAAGTAACACGAATCGGTTAAATTTGGAAACCACGCAAAACTGGCGAAATAGGCAAAATAGCAGCAGGTCGGTCGGCTTGCTACAGGGCTCGGTCGACCGGACCCTGTTTTGAAAAATTCTCGGGAAGCAGGTCGGTCGACTGAGCTCTGCAGTCGGTCGACCAAACCCTGAGGCAGAGAAGTACTTTGCACTTTGGAAGCAGGTCGGTCGACCGGACTTCCTGGTCGGTCAGCCGGAGCCAAAATTCCTGCACTCCCAAAACAGAGGCAGGGAAGTGCCTGGGTAGCAGGTCGGTCGACCGGACCCTGAGTTCGGTCGACCGAACCCTGTTTCCAGCACATCCTATCATACAAAAATGAAGGCCAATCCCTTCCAAATTTCAATCGGTCGAGCAATGAGCGCTAAGGGTTTATGCCAATCGACTACCCGGCCATATAAGCTGTTCGATTCATCACCAAAAACATGATCAAAACATCAAAGCTATGATTTTTAAAGAATTGAACTCAAAACACTAAAAATTGGAATATTCACCAAATCAATCCAAACCAAAAGCATTTGCACAAGAATAAGTGTTGGGAATTCATACCTAACAATCGAAGATTATTATAGTCATAGATGTGAGATAAAAATCTCACCTTTGAACCCAAATCAATGAAGAAGAAGCTCGAAAGCAATGGCAAAGGCAATCACTCTTCCATTCCAACTCAACAAGCTTGAATCAAAGCTTTAAAGAAGGACATTCCCAAAGTTAGGTTTAGGAATAAACTGAAATTGAAGAGGAGAAGAAGATAGAGAAGATGAAGAGGAGGCTTACCAATGGGTTCTCTTTGAATTTGGAGCTAGAAGTTGGAGTTTGCAAGAGGGACTAGGGATAGGAGTTTCTAATTCCCTTTCTCTTCCCCCATTTTCAGTTTTGCTTTAGTGTTTGGAGAATAAGAGTGAAGTGAAGAGGAGAGGTGGACTGAGCTAGGGTAATAAGTGGGGTTATTGGGCTGAAACCCAACCCAAAGCCCTAAGTGAAAAGTGGCAAAATTCTCCTAACTCCAAACATATCGAAGTTTATACTCAAAAAGGTTGCAAACGGCATTTTGAACTCAATGGGGGTGGTCTCGAGTCCTAATTCAACTGTTTGCAAAAAGTAGCTTTTCGGACTAAAATCCGATGAACGATGTTATATTTAAATAAAATATTTAAATATAAAATCGATAAATATGCGGGTTGTTACAGACTCCCCTCCTTAAAGAAATTGCGTCCTCGCAATACTTAAGAAGAAAATAAAGAGTAACAACCATAGAAGCATATCAACACAAAAGAAAATTTGAAATAAGAAGTTCACCATAAAGAGCACGAAAGAGTAAACCCGGATGAGTTCGCTCAATGAATTCTCTAGATTTCCCAAGAGCAATCCTTGGGATTTGAGAACCATAGAACTTTCACAAGAAGAACATCTTTATTTCGAAGGCGCTCAACCTCCGAAGCAATGATGCGAATAAAATGTTGCTCAAAAGTCAAATAGGCGAAACTTCAATTTCCACAATAACTCCGGGCTCAAGAATAAAATTGGAATCCCTAAGGCATTTCCGTAGTTGGAAGACGTGGGAAAACGTCATGGATAGCAGAAAATTGAGCCGGTGCAACGACGTAGTACAAAAACGGTGCGCCTGAGAAACGAGAAACTCGAATAATTTGGAACAACGACGTAGTACAATAACGGTACGCCAGATGAACCAAAGCTCAAATAATTCAGAACATCGACGTAGTGCAAACGGTACGTCAAATGAACCGAACACAATAAAAGAATATCGGACGCTAGTCCATAAAAGAAATGAGATAAAGCTCAATAAAACGAAGTATATCAAAAACGTCCGATGAACTTGATAAAAAGATAATTCCATTTGGACATCATCAAAGAAACAACCACTTGTTGTTTACAATAAAGTGCAGTGGCAACATGGTTCCTCCTTCCGGGAATATACAAAAAATATCAAGATCATAAGATGCAAGGAACTCGATCCAATATTAAGTTCCTTATGAGAAAATAAATATTCCAAAGATTTATGATCAGGGTAGAGAACAAATTTCTCACCCAAAAATAATGATGCCAAATTTTTAAAAGCGAAATCGATAGCCACGAGCATTAGATCATGAGTGCCATATCTAGTCTCAATAGGCATTAATGATTTAAAAGCAAAAGAAAGAGAATGACATCCAAACCAATACGATTAGCATTGGTACAAAAGATAAAGTCTTGGTTCCCATCGGGAATCACAAGAATAGAATTATCGGAAAAGAATTCTTTCAAATAATCTTCTTTCCCGAAAAGCTAAAACTTTCAAAAATCACAATTATCTTTATGTAAAAATATTTCTAGAAAAATTTGCATTTTACAAGTCAATATTTCGTGTCAAATTGTCTCATCAAAGCGTTTAGGAGATTCCTATCGATAACGTTGATCAAGTGCATCGACCAGAATTCTTAAAGCACTTAATGGGCAATACAATCACAAAATCATCTTCAAGATAATAAACATGTTTCTTAAAAACTTTTAAGAATATTCTTTGTTTGCTTAAAGAAAAAAAATCCAATTGTACTTATAAATAAATCTTATGAAAAAGATTTGCAAAATTTTAAATTGCTATTCTCACCCAAAATCAATGAATATAAGAATGATCTCATCGAAATATTCATAGAATACTCGATTTACAAAAATGGATGAAATAAACTGGATAAACTGAATGACGTAACAAGTCATTCATAGGAATCATAACGAGTGCGGAATAAATGGAATGCTAACTCCCGCAACTCGTAGCAAATGAAAATAGGGGGCAAGGTCGAACTAAAAAGACCTAAACATCTCTCAAAAGATTTCTTAGGCGATCCTAAGACAAGCTCAAAAATACCGGAAATTCTCAAACTACATAAATGAGAAGGATAACACTTTCCTCATCATGCGGGTTTAAAGAATAAAAATTGATGCCACCAAAAATTTGAAATTGGAATCATAAAGAAAAATAGAAATCTGCTTAACGGATTGAAAATGTCGAAAATGAATAGTCCACTCGAGACATAGGATATGGCTATATAAAAATTAAGTCAATCCTTACAAAAATCAATTCCGAAGCCTAAGTAAAAATCAGCTCAGAAAGATAAATCACATAAAATAATTTCGACATCAATAAAAAGCAAATTGAGTGTTGCGGATCCACCAACCGGATTCGCAATCCTCAAAGAAGTCAACAAGCCCAAAAATGTTTAAAGAAAAGGAATCACAAGTTCTTTTGATATAAAAAATAATGAGATGAAGCCCATATCAAAAAGAACTCGAATAAGATAATCACAAAATAAGTGTCATCAAGGATAGAATGGATACCTTGACTAAGAGAAGAGTTGCTAGGGACTTGCAGCTTTCCTTCTCTCTTGCTGAGACGTTTGGGACACGAAGATATATAATGATCCGCACTTTTGCAATAGCGGCAAGAAATAGGCCTTGGACACCTACTTATATGATGGTCCTTAGAGCCACAATTGTAGCATTCTCCACGATTAGGGATTGGAGTCTTTGCTATAGAAGTCGCTTGCTTCACCCTCTTGTTTGGATTAGGACTTTCGAACTTAATAAAGGGATGCCTCTTCTTATTGACACCCACAATCTCAACATCGCTTTCTCTATCGGCCTCTTCAAGTCGAAGAGCGATATCTATAAGCTGATCGAAAGAAACCTCGAGTTTCAGGAGTAATGGCTTCTTAAGATTCTTATTCAAGCCATAGACAAATCTCTGGTTCTTCTTCAATGGGGTGTTAATGTATTTGACCCCGTATTTGGAAAGAGATTCGAAAGATGCGACGTAGTCCGTCACAGAAGATTCACCTTGAACAAGGTCGATAAAACGCCGGGCCAAAGTTACTTTTTCAGCCTCCGACACAAATTTCAATTCGAATCTTTCCCGGAATTGCTCCCAAGTGAGATCCACTTCCACGATTTCAGAAATAAGAAGCTCATACCAATCCAATGCTCTTTCTTGTAGCATGCTAGAAGCCACTTGGACTCGGTAGAGATTAACAAGATTCATGCGAGAAAAGATGCGGTCGCATGATCTAAGCCAAGCTTGAATTTCAATGACACTCTCGGATCCCCGGAATGGCCTTCCACCCAAATCGGTATAATCTCTACACAAGCGTGCAAAACCGGATCGAGGATGAGTAGGCTCTGGAATGGGTCTGATAGCTTGAGCATTCTTAACAAGATCTAGAAGCTACTGGGCAGACATAAATACTCCCTCCTGAGGAGTAGCACTGGATTGACCGGCGCTGGGACGGCCAGGTCTAACCATTTCTTTTCTTTAAGAAAGAAAGAAAAGAGAAAAAGGTTAATCTCAAAATGAATATCAAATAAACTTGATTGATAATTCAAGGAATCATAAAAGAAAATAGGATAGAACGGTACGAAGACTCGAATCAAATCCTATGGAACGATTCCTAAGAAAGACTTAGGACAATGATCCTTGCTAGATTATTCCACATTGTTCCGAAGTTTGGCTCCGATACCAAGCTGTGACGCCCCACCTCTATACCCACGCTAGCCAAGGACACTACGGGGTAATGCCGTCAACTAGCACGGAGAATAAGGCTGTTGAGGAGCGACCATCCATGTAATTGCTTTGTGCGAGTACCGATATGCCAGATAAAAATAAAACTTTTCAGCTCAAAAGGAAATCCGACATATGGATACAAACTCAAAGCTACTACATAGTGGCTATATGGACCTCGGAAACAAATATAGAAATAAGCATAACATAAATCAGTCACAGGCAATTCATATCACAACGGCGGAAATAGATATGAATATAACACATGAAAGTGTACATCAGAGTAGTGGTCAAATAAGATCCACAATAACACGAAAGAATAGATACAAGTGCTAGCCAAAAGAATATGTATACATCAAGGAGTCTAATCTCAAATGTATACAACAAAAACTACTAAACTAGAGTAGTAAGCCAAAAGTCAGATGATGGTTCCAGATAGGAAGTCAAGAGGAAGCACCTGTAAAATCATTGTCTGACCCGAGTATTATTTAAGAAGAAAATAATAAACGGATCAGTCTAGCTATAATTATCAGATAAAATGAGATAGAATATGAGATATGATAATAAAACATATGATAACAAAAAGATGTCATACTACGATAAGTATACATTAGAAAATCACAAAAGTCATACAATATCTCAAGAATCTCAAAACACAGAAAAGAACGTCATATTCTTATTTTAATTCACCAAGCCACAAATAATGACATACATATCAGTGCCCATCGTAAATGTTGGTGAAGCATAAATTCCAGAAATCAATATCCAGAAAACACAAGAAAGAGGATGGCCAATCCCATAAAAATGAGCCGAAGCTCCTCCTGACAGGGTATAGTCCCCCATTGCGGACTTTGAGCCGAAGCTCCTCATGATGAGCCGAAGCTCTTCCTGATGAGCCGAAGCTCCTCCTGATGAGCCGAAGCTCCTCCTGATGAGTCCAAGCTCCTCCTGACAGGGTATAGTCCCCATTGCGGACTTTGAGCCGAAGCTCCTCCTGATGAGCCGAAGCTCCTCCTGATGAGCCGAAGCTCCTCCTGACAGGGTATAGTCCCCCATTGCGGACTTTGAGCCGAAGCTCCTCCTGGTGAGCCGAAGCTCCACGAAGTAAACAAGCATCGACGCACCTAGAAAGATACGCCTCATGCATAAATTGAGACGAAGCTCAATAAAAAGAAATACAGTCCTTCACATGGACAAAGAGACATCGCACATTGCTAGTCTAAACCATAAAATGATCATCATCGATCATCAAGAAGTGTCGATTACACTAGGCTAGTAAATATAAGAGTTTAGCTTCATGTCCCATAACCACTTGCTTAACTCAAATATTTACGAACAGATTGTAGATCTCCACTAGAAAATTGTCACAAGAGTTTCAATCGAACAAGTCCATAAATTAACCGACGAAGTAAACGCAAGCATTTCATACCACTTGTTTTGCTAAGCCGTTTAATTATATTTTCTCATACGAATGAAGTAAAGGTTTGTATATACTAATAGATTGGAAAACGGTTTTAAGAAACGAGCTTTGATATTGAAAATAGAGTTGAAATCGTTTTGATGAAGAAGTTTTGATATTTAATACTAGTATAGAAAACCTTTATATTTTGAAGTGACAAATCACAAAAACGATTGTAGAAACAATCAATCGCCAAAATTCACATTCGAAGATGTGAATAAAAATCCAAAGAAATCGATACCGAATCCATCAAAATGGGTATTCCAAAAATCCCAAAGAAAAGAAGTCATCAAAGTTGGCAATAAATGATAACAACAAGTAGGGAAGTAACACGAATCGATTAAATTTGGAAACCACGCAAAACTGGCGAAATAGGCAAAATAGCAGCAGGTCGGTCGACTTGCTACAGGGCTCGGTCGACCGGACCCTGTTCTGGAAAATTTTCGGGAAGCAGGTCGGTCGACTGAGCTTTGCAGTCGGTCGACCAAACCCTGAGGCAGAGAAGTACTTTGCACTTTGGAAGCAGGTCGGTCGACCGGACTTCCTGGTCGGTCAGCCGGAGCCAAAATTCCTGCACTCCCAAAACAGAGGCAGGGAAGTGCCTGGGTAGCAGGTCGGTCGACCGGACCCTGAGTTCGGTCGACCGGACCCTGTTTCCAACACATCCTATCATACAAAAATGAAGGCCAATCCCTTCCAAATTTCAATCGGTCGAGCAATGAGCGCTAAGGGTTTATGCCAATCGACTACCCGGCCATATAAGCTCTTCGATTCATCACCAAAAACATGATCAAAACATCAAAGCTATGATTTTTAAAGAATTGAACTCAAAACACTAAAAATTGGAATATTCACCAAATCAATCCAAACCAAAAGCATTTGCACAAGAATAAGTGTTGGGAATTCATACCTAACAATCGAAGATTATTATAGTCATAGATGTGAGATAAAAATCTCACCTTTGAACCCAAATCAATGAAGAAGAAGCTCGAAAGCAATGGCGAAGGAAATCACTCTTCAATTCCAACTCAACAAGCTTGAATCAAAGCTTTAAAGAAGGACATTCCCAAAGTTAGGTTTAGGAATAAACTGAAATTGAAGAGGAGAAGAAGATAGAGAAGATGAAGAGGAGGCTTACCAATGGGTTCTCTTTGAATTTTGAGCTAGAAGTTGGAGTTTGCAAGAGGGACTAGGGATAGGAGTTTCTAATTCCCTTTCTCTTCCCCCATTTTCAATTTTGCTTGAGTGTTTGGAGAATAAGAGTGAAGTGAAGAGGAGAGGTGGACTGAGCTAGGGTAATAAGTGGGGTTATTGGGCTGAAACCCAACCCAAAGCCCTAAGTGAAAAGTGGCAAAATTCTCCTAACTCCAAACATATCGAAGTTTATACTCAAAAAGGTTGCAAACGGCATTTTGAACTCAATAGGGGTGGTCTCGAGTCCTAATTCAACTGTTTGCAAAAGGTAGCTTTTCGGACTAAAATCCGATGAACGATGTTATATTTAAATAAAATATTTAAATATAAAATCGATAAATATGCGGGTTGTTACAATAAGGATATTTAAAAATTTCATCTAAATTTCAAAACTTTAGTTTTGACTCAAAACACAAATAAAACATCGACAAATAGTTGTAACACATGTTCCATCTAAGTTATGTTTTATATTATGTCCATAAACCCCAAGCTCTGATACCAACTGTGACGCCCCACCTCTATGCTCACAATAACAAAGAGTATTAAAATAAATACTGTCTGTTATTGCGAAGAATAAGGCTGGATAGGAGCGGCCATCCGTAGTTGGCCTTACACTAGTATTGGTTACCTCGATAGGAGTGGTATATATTTTTCATTTTTCATCTCAGATTTATTTACTCCCATCGACATACCCAATTACCAGTATAAAACGAACTACGATGGTTCATAATAGTTGAGGACAATATATATAATAATAACATAGATACAAAAGAATGCGGAACACAGATAATAAAAGTCTCATATATTTATATAACCGATGTCAGTTACAATACATTGACACAGTACATATGATACAACTACAACTGTCGACTCTGGAAGTTATATATACAAGTACATTATCGACTAATATACATGAATATATATCAAACCTAAAGAGACACACTGACTACTACAACAAGACGAAGACCGCTTTAAAAGATGTGAAAAGTCTTCATAGCTCAAACAGCAACTCAAAGCAGGAAATCTACAACCTGAAATAACTCGGGTCTGACCCGAGTATTAAATTCAAAAGGAAATAATACACGGGTCAGTCTAATTCAAACTCAGTTATTAATGCACAGAAGCAATAATACTCAAATATCAAATTGACAACAGTCACATAAATCTCGTATATCCGACTCTCGATAAGAGAATCGGATAACGGCAGATATAACACTAAACAGTGTTAGACAACAAGTCAGCGAATCCAAATCATCAACAAGATAAGTGAAAAGAATATTAATGAAGATAATTTAGAAAACATCAGAATTTCCTAAACGACAATTAACAACAAAATCATCAATTAATCCAAATCAAAATACGATTCAGAATATATTGAATTAGCGACATAAAACAATTTTTAGCAATAGAAAACATCAATTCTGATTTGGCTGCAGTACACGCTAACGTGTACTGCCTCGCCAATACGACATTCGAAATACGCAACAGATCAATGAATCAAGAACAAAAGAAATGTCAATTAAAATCTATCAATTTTGTGTGGCTGCAGTACACACACGCGTGCAGTGCCTCGCCACAACAGAATATAAAGTGACCACAACTCCAAATATTAGCAGCAAGTCGAAATTGCAAAGCCAAAACAAAATGCAAAGGTCAAGTCAGTGACTCAACGCAACTGCAAAGCAAAAATGCTATCAAGAAAGCAAGGCCAAAGAGTAAAATAATCAGACTGCACTTTTCAACTTAAACCAATAAGAGACCAAACAAACAAGTGCACATGTACACAATGCTTCACCAATGACTGATACGAGTATTATTAGATTAGTGATGCTCAAACCCAAGCCAATCTACAATGAACAAGTGGACAGAACAAATGCAATCCCTACATGAAACTGGAAATTCCAAAACTAACATCAGCCAAGTTCAAATGAACATCGGCAGCAGCTCCAGATATAATGCAGCAGAGCATATATGTATATAACAAGCATGCTGCGTAGAAGAACAAAACTTAACGATGCCAAGACCAACAAAACTAGAGGCAACTAGCAGCTACATAGTAGCAAACAAAAGTATAACATCGATAATGAAAAGAAAGTGAAGATTCAATTATCAATGCTACTGCCTCAATAGCTATAGTGCAACAGGTCAAAGCAGCAAGCATTCATAAAATATAAATTCAAACTGAATGACTTAAGTGGTAAAAGTGATATACACTATGCACAGTGAAACTCAAGTGTTCAATAATACAGCTCAAAATCAACTTCACTTAAATAAGTAGATCATAAATGCTCAAAGATAAGGCAATGCAGCAGCGACACATCAAAGTATATTTGCATATTGATTACGCAAACAAAAGTTGCAGTGGAAACTAACAATTTCCCAAGTGTATTTAAACATCACGGATAAAAGAATAGCAACCAGGCGCAAAGGCATAGCATCTGCACCATCAACCAGACTATATGCAAGCATGAAGTACAACAGACCCAAGACTGCAACAATTGACAAAGTCGAAAATCATCACAGGCGTCTAACAAAATCAAATGGCCGAAGCCAAAGCAATGATGAAGTCAAACATTTCAAAATGCAGATCAATTGAACTAGACAAAGCATAGTTCGAATCAAGTGAAATTACTCCAGTATAACATCAACTCAAATCAAAGACCGAAGTTCAGAGCAGTTTTACAAGTGACAAAAGTGAACAAATTCTAATATGCACATGAAAATGAACTCAATACTTATAGGCAAGTTCGAACAATATCAAAAATCATGGAACGGCACGATGAAATCAAACCAGTCCCGGGTCGAAACAATCTCCATCATCGACCAACAACCAATTATACCAATAAAGTCAAATAACTTTTGAACTAGGATAAAGGAGATTTTTAAAGCATTTAATAGATGTAACGAATTCGACAGACATCATCAGAAAATTCACGAATCAAATGCCAAAAATCATCAACAACGAACAAAATCGAACAATGCCGAGATAAATTAAATCACAAATCGAACGAACAGAATATAGGAATTCAAACCTTAATAAACTTGAGATTGAAGCAGATGTGAGTGAAAAGAATCACTCACCTTAGAACAAAGCGACGACGAACTCGAGTCAAGCAGGAGGAGCCGCGAACGATCCAAGCTACTCGCGAGTACCCGCCGATCGACCAACAAGGGCGCGACCTCAAAGAATTTCGAAAGCCCTAATTCTCGTGCAAAGGAACAGAGGAACGAATCGAGGAGAACGAACAGCCACCATTTCTTATTTGTTAGAAGCCCTAGTTTTTGAGATGAGGAACGAACGAGAACGAAGCCGCCACCATTTTCGTTCGCTTTGTTTTCGATTAGGTTTTCGAACGAATGCAAATTGAAAAAGGAACGGGTCGAATGAATGCTAATAAAAAGGGGAAAACGGTAGTGAGTATTTTCACTTCATCAAACAAATGGGCCAAGATTAATTTTTAACGCCCAAACTACACTTAACAAATTTTTAAACGAATTTCGATTGGTTAAATGCTAAAAGCAATTAGCAACCAAATTAAATTGTCATTTTGACGATAAATAATTGTCGTAAAACTCCGGGTTGTTACACTTGGCCTCAAATGAGATGGGGTGGAGGTAGTGAAAAGCAAGGAGAAAAGGTGGAATTTTGGGATTGTTTTGAGATGCTTAAGTATATATAACTATATATTATAAATTTAAACTCTTTTTGAAATAAAATTTGCCATAATTTCTTTCAGGGTGGAAGCCATTAAAGAGGAGGATAAAGCTTAGAAAAATGAAGAAGGAAATGAATGAAAATGAAGAGGAGAGTGTAGGGTATTTATTGGCAAAGAAGAGAGTAAAAATATCTGTAACGACACACTATTTTGGACCGTTCAAATCGACAATAATCCACACATGTCAGACTTGAATAATTCAAAATAATAGATTGTTAATTTAAATTTGGCAAAACTTAGCATATACAATAAATAAATAATCACAGATCACAGACACAGAGTAATATAACAATAATGCAGCGGAAACAAAAGAATAGTAGTTCATGAAGCTACTACATATACATAACAGAGTTAAACAAGATACAACAGAGGTCTCGAATACATAGATATCTCAATACAATAGTCAAATATAAGATCTGAATACATCACTGGAATCAACTGAATAACTGAAAGCTGGATAGATAGCTGGATCTCCAAGCGAAGCTCTAACTCCAAAGGTGAGTCTCGAATACTGTATCACTCAGTCTGACCCGAGCATAAAGAAAACACAAAACACTCGAGTCAGGATTAACATTCTTATATCAATAAATCCAACTCAAGTGAAATAACGACTGAAATACAAATAACTCAAAGGATGTTTGGGATAATCATCCCTTAAGGATCCGTTAAACTATCTACTATGTAGTAGTGTACGCTAAGTATATAATGTCTAATCAGTAAAGTACGATATCAAAATAGCGTTAAGTAATGGCCCATTCCACCCTTAACACATTTTTATTCCCAAGAGCATATACAAGACCGTAGTTTCCCCAAAACCGGAAGTCATCAGAGGGCAATCCATATACTAAAGGTACAAACCAAAATCGTAGTGGTCGCGAATAGGATAATCAGTATGACAAGGTACATGAGGCGATACCAACTAGGATTCTAGTAGTTGCCTGATCTGGACTGATGTTGGGCATAGCAGCTACTATCCCAACACCGCGAAACAACACTCCCAAATCAAGGGGTGCACCCAAATCGAATCACATAAGTAATAGATAAGGTATCGAAGAAGTGTGTCCGCTAGAGATGGCGATCCTCAATGGCCCGACGCGGCTGCTGTTTTAGTCATGTCAGGGGTCATCCAAAATCGTTCTCTTTCTTCAGTCAACGCGTTCACCAAACCATCCACTTCATTCTGGATCAACACTTCGCGTATATTAGTTATTAAAGTGGTTTCGGTATCGACGGAGAGTATGTCCATATCCGATCCCGGTCTCTTTAATAACTACGTATTATTACACCGATGGTCATTTAATAAAATTTCAAAATAGTTATATTTCAAAACCGTCAGATCATTGCCATTTCAAAACCATATCAATAAGATATCCCTTCCACTTCAAATAAATCCATTTCCAAAATCATATCACTTTCCAAAGTTATATCGCTTTCGAAATCATAAGTCTTTTAAAATCATAACACTTTGGAAATCAAAACTTTGAAATTCATAACACTTTGAAATCCTAACACTTTCCTCTTAAACAGTTTAGATATTAAAATTGGTATATATAGAAAAATAGTTTATAAAATAAAATAGTTTATATAAAATAGTTATAAGTTAAAATAAAATAATTTATATTGAAAATGATTTATATTAAAATAATTTATATTAAAATTTATAAAGTAAAATATAGATAGTTTTAGATATAGTTTAAATACTTTATATAAAATAGCTTTCTCAAATTTCACACATCAATTCAAATAAACTCGAATTTCAAAATTAAAATTTAATTAATTCTCAAATCATCAATTTCAATTCAATTTAGTTTCTCAATAAACCCTTTCAAATTATCGATTTCAAATGCCTATTTGAACCATAAATAAACCATTTCAATTTCAATTTATTTCAAAGTTTAAATATTCGACATTTAAAAACTAAATTTCGATAATTCAATTTATGTCCCAATTTAATTTCATTACATTTAGTTTCTCAAATATTTCTTTAATCATTTCAATACATCAAAATACAACTTCAATTTACAATTTTATATAGACAAAATATCCCATTTAAATTTATATAAGTTTGAAATATTCATTTAAGCCACTTCTTAATTAATTCAAGTTATCAAACATATCTTAAAATTTCAAATTTAATAGATTTCAAATCAACTTATTTAAGTATAATTCTTAAATAATTAATAATTCCAAATCAATTCAAATTTATCTTTCAACCTGAAACATTATAAATTCTATATTTAAAAATATAAATTTTACATAAATACTTGAACATATTTCATATTAATTCAAATCAACTTTATTAAATCAATTTTAATAAATTTTTAAAATCATTATTTATTAAAACCATATATTCCTTTCAAAACCGTAGAAATGTTTTCAAAACATTTATATATAGACCAACGGTGTCTGTATATAATTTTCTATCCTATGGTCAAGTGATACGGATATTTATCATTTAAATCCGCAATTTAAAATATATTCGGGTATATATCTTTTCAACCCGAAATCCCAAATTCAATTTAAGTTGAAAATCGCTTGGGTTTATCATTTCAACCCATAACGATTTTCTCCTATTCTAAAGTCCGTTCGGGTATGTATCATTTCAACCCATAGTGATTCTATACTAACAGTGAACTTGCAGAGTGATAACAGATATGATAATAATATAACAACGGTAACAGGCATATATCATCAGTATAAATAACAGATAAGGGTGTCAGATGCCACAGGTGAACAGATACAGATGATGGCATATATATATCAATATAAATAACAGATAATGATGTCAGGTGTCACAAGTGAACAGATACAGATGATGGCATAGATATAGCAATATAAATAACTAACAGCAGCATATTTCAATTGTCGTTTCAATTGAAATCATATTTAATAAATATAAGAACATTAATCGTGAGTGATTGCTCACCTTTCGAGGCTAGAGATGAACGAGGATGATATGAGTTATGAATTGAATCACGAGCTCGACAATCGACAAATTCAAATGACAGATCTCAAAGCAAAGCAAGGTGAATATGGATTCGACGAACAAGGCTGAAAATAAGGGATAGATCGATGAAACAAATAAGAATTAGCTTGATATAGTCGAAACGAAAAGTATAATATATTATTATTTTTTCTTAAAACCAATATTCAATTATAAATTACATATTTTACTTCAAATCATAATACATATCCAATTCATCATATATTTCTATTTTAGAAATCTAAAATAAATCAAAATATCTATATAATATATAGTGTATATATGATGCAATATTCAAAATCAGAAAAATCAAAATTAGTACTTAAACAGAAAAGGGCTGTAGCAAGTTATCTAAAATGTGAGACCATTTCTTTTATAATAAATATATATATATACACACACACACATATAAATAACAGCCATTGGAACTTTAAAACTTACTATGTAGAGTCAATGTTTAAATTTAAAACTTAGATTAAAATAAAGATCTATACATATCAATTTAAAAATTCAGCTTCATACAAAATATATCTTCCAATACACATCTTGCTGTTTTTCACAGCTAACAGGATTGCTTTGTACAAAATAAATATATACTAATATAAAATCTTACATATGTATCCTTAAATACAGCAGCGAGTTGCAAGAAACAATTCCACTTTATAAAACTAATATAACAGAATGCATATATATACTCTAACATTAAAAATAATAATAAAAATAATAATAATAACCTGAAAATATATGTATAAATCATATAATATACATACTATATTTTAAAATCAATAATTATAAAAAATCGATATAACTTAATATATATGAACCAAAAATTATATTGCAAGCTTTCAAACCGAACGCATATCTTCAATTATAGTATTATGAATACTGTAACTTAACACTACACGTACATATCTATATATTTATATATATTTAAAATCAATATACGCACATTCTATATACTATATAAAAAACCCCATGTTCTCTTATAAAAGCTAACATATACAATAACATCTTATCTCATATATATACCTTATAAGAAAAAAATGGAGATGAACAGGAAGTGGCTGCCATAGGGGTGAAGTGGAACAGCGACCGACTGGTGAGCGCGATGGGAAGAAAGGTGTCGGAGCTATGGTCTGCTGTAGCTTGGAGGCTCGGGAAGCGGAGGAAGTGAATGACGTGGCCGAGGTCAGGGAAAAGAGATGCGGCTCTGATGGGTGAGTTCGGCACTGCAGGCGGTGCTTGGTCGGAGGAGATGGCCTGAGGCGTCGACGAGAAAAATAGATGATGGCTGCGCTCTAGTGGTTGCGCGTGAGCATGGCGGAGGACAGTCTGTGTAACGTCCTAGATTTTCGCGTTCGAAAATCGACATCCATACTTTACATCGTACTGGAATGTCGTAGATTCGAGCGTTCAAATCCGAGTCGCCGGAGCTTATAAAACAGTTAAGTAAATATTACAGCGGAATAAAAAGAATATAGATATACAACATCTGATACAATATCCAGGTACAATGATGATACAATGAATATCTATATACATCAGAGATATGATACAATAAATAGCAGCGGAAAAGAAAACGATAACATCAGCAGCGGATAATCTCCATCTTCAAAGCGCCAATCCATAAATAACTCGAACTCCCAATAACGAGGCACAAAGATAAGCAAGTGCAGTCTGATCCAAAGACTGAACCAACTCCAGAAAATCTACTAAACCTGAATATCTGAAAACCCCAACTCTAGACTGCTCGTGTAGGAAATTATGAGCACCCAGAGTTTAGGAAAGGAACAATAAACTCCGGATCAGTCATGGGACTGGTGTGAGCAACAAAAACAGTTTATCTTTAAAAACGAACAACAAAAGAATTTTAAAGTCAATTCGCAATGCTTTTTGGAAAATGAGACTACCATAAGACCTCCCACCACACACACAATGCAAACGCAGAATTGGAGGAGATTTCTTCTTATGATAGTCAAAGATGCTTACTACGCAAAATCAAATCATTTTTGATATTATTATTAGTGCATAGTGTAGAAAAAATTTCGAAAGTAGAATATAAATCTTAGCTAGCATAGACATTTCGCACTTATGCCTACTATAGCTACCATGTTCAATAGCAGGTTACCACCACATTCCATGGCAGGTAATACAACTAAAACCGTACAGGGCTCGTATTGTTTTGTTTGGATTTCCAACAAATGGTCAGGCTAAGGAACTTCCTATTCCACGAAAGAAACGCCTCTGGCGGGACGTTCCGAGAACCACACCGTTCTCTGCCAAACAAGGCCAGCAACCCCTTTTCCCAAGGGATAAAAGAAACCTCAGATATGCCACCCCCGGTCCTTTGGGACCTTTAACCGAGGTACCTCTAATCCAACATCATACGTCATAAATAAAGTGTGTCCACATGAGTAAGTATCTGGGCTCCATACCATGATACTACCCTTTTCCAGAAGGAATGGTCATATCCTAGGGGAGCTACCCCTGAAAACCTTGCCGCACAATTCCTGTTTCGACCATTACCGGGTTGTGAGGCTCGACGAAGTCTCATCCACAAAGCTATGCTTTTTCAAAAAGCCACGCTTTGGGTCAATAGATGATCAACCTATGATCACAAAGATAAATGATCAAACAAATGATCATATCACAAATGATCAAACACTGATCATCACACAGCAACACTCAGCATGCCACATTACCAAATTGGGATATATCGCTGATAAATTTCAACTACATAACCTCTGAGCTCGTACGTCTCGGAGAAGGGTGTTAAGCTAAGAGAATAAATTCTCCGCCACCAAACAGAAATGTATTTGAAAGAAATCGGCTTTATATCTCAAAGTGTAATGTCAGACATGTAACCATACAAGTCTGTTCCGGGTTCGAACAGAACCGAAGGCACTTCTCACGAAGCCCTTGCAAATCCGGATAATTTTCAATCACGTCCGGACTTCCCGTCACAAAAAGAGTGATATAAATCTCTATACCGGCGCGACTCAGTGCAGAGACATTCGACAGGTTGTCCTTTCATTTTCGAAAAATATCCGGTCTTCAACACCGGTCTTCAAATGCTATCCATATACGACGTATCACTATTCGGAATGAGTTATACGACCCAAAGGTCCTTTCCCGGCTAACCCGAATAGTGAGCGAAATATTTAAAAACATATGGATATTGGGATTTCAATTAAGTCACAACTTAAACCCAAACTTTCTTTACAAATGGTTTATCAAATTACCATTTTAATCTTTTTAAACAAAAAGATTCAATTCACAAAGTTCACTTAATTTCACAAAGATTCCTTCACAGATTTTCCAAATCGATTTTCATTTCAGTTTAATTAATTCGTTAAATCTTTAAATCAAAGATTTAACTAATAGCTTTCAAAACAATTCCATTTCAAATGGTTTAAACAAAACATCATTTTAAATCTGTTAAAAATAACAGATTTGATTCATAGCTTTCAAAAAGAATTCATTTATAACTTGGAAAACCATTTTTCAATTTACTTGAAATTCCTTTAATTAAACTGGAATTTCATTTCTTATCTGAAAGCTTTTATCATCAGGAAACAAACAGTTTCATTTCAGAAAATCTGATTTATTCATACGAGTTGAAATCCTTGGGTTAAATTCAAATTCCCAAAATTATACTTTAAAAATGGTTTAGATTCATACAAACACATTTATATCATCTTTAATCCCTAGTTTCAAATCAGAGGATTCAATTTCAAATTTGAATTCAAATTTAAATCAAATTATTTAAATTTTCAAAACTCGATTAAGTTATTCAAAATAACTTTTATCTTTGAAATTCCATTTCAAAAGCTTTTCACTTTAAACCCAAAATTTCAAATTTCAAAATCAATTGAAATTAAAATTTCAATTTCAAAAACATCAAATTTACATTATCTGTGACTTAACTGATTTCCACGTGAAATCCATATTTGTGTGTGTAAAGGTGTAGTCCAGGGGTTTAACACAATAGTGCAACACGATGAATCATCACAGATCAAAATACAAGATATAGTTGATAAGAGATATAAACTATAACGCTTATCTTACAGATCACAGATATGTATATATCACAGATACTAAATTACATCACAGATTAAAACACAAATCAGAACGTATCACAAAGCATCATATATCAGGGATATCAAACAATTCAATCATCCAATCAAATCCAAATATTCATAAGTAAGGTCAGTTAATTATCTGATTTATTCAAATTAGATTAATTACTTATGAATGACTAATCCTGGTTAATTAATATTATTTAATTACAAATCAATTTGATTAATTACTCTTTAATTATTTATAACTTAACCTTTAATGATAAATTAATTAACCTTAATTAATAAATCAATCCACCTTAAATCATAAAATAACCCCTAATTATTTAATTATTCCTTAATTAACTAATAAATTAATTCTTAATTAATTGCCATTAAGCAATCGCCTCATAACAATTAATCGTAAATTACCACATTATCTCATGATTTTCTTAAACCAAATTAAACAAAATTAATAAACTTTAATTAATCAAAATATTCAAAATTAAGTACAATAAGTAATTAATCCTTAAGTACTTTTATTAAGTAATTACATGTAAACAATTTATTATGGGTTAACAAAATTTACTTATCTAATAAATTATTAAAATTAATCACCTTAATCAATACTTAATAACCCTTAGTTAATTATCTAATAGCATTTCTTAATCACTTTTAATTCATGTTAAGTTATAGATTTCCTAAATCATTAGTTAACTTTTAACCATTCATTTATTAACTTAAGTAGTTAATTACAAGTTCATCTATTACTTAAACATAATTAATTCAAACTCTAATTACAATTATAAATTAGTTAATTGATTTAATTGTTCAACTTAATTAAACCTTTAGAAGTCTTCCTTTAAATTTTGAAAATCAATTATAGTATTAACTACAAACTTAATTGTTAAACACTTTCACTTATCTTCATAAAAAAAACAGCAGTTTGAAAGAAAAAACCACAAACCCGAAACCTCCCTTGCTCTAACTCGAGTGGTACTTCGAGTCTTCCCCAATTTGTACCTGCGTCAACCCAAACTCCATATCACGCGAACAAAACTCGAAATCATCATCGAGTAAAATTCCATTTTCCTCGAAGCACATCAACTCAACCACGACCCAAATCCTCAGTGCTACCCAAATGCACGGTGCACGTGCACCGTGGCTCCAGCCACCTCCGGCCACTACCCAGCCAACGAACAAGTCGCCGACCATCCCTGCATCACGTCGCGACCATCAAAACTTCATCATCCACTCGAAATCGAATTCGAGTTCCCCCAAACCGACCTGGCGGCAACAGGCACATCCCCACCAAAAACCTGAAAACTCCTCGTCTTCGATCCTCCGACCATCGTAAACACTAAAACTCCGGCCATCCCTTCATCGACCACCCTTCCACCATCTCGCAAAGCCACGAAACACTCGATCCATCCAATACGAAGAACGAATCAAAATATTAGCCTCGTCTAAAAATAGGTTAAAAATTTTCAAACAATCGCCACCGCCTCCACTGGAGTCTGACCACCTTCTCACTATTTTTCCCAGCCTCTCTGGTCACTCTCCTACCTCCAGGAAAAGCCTCGACCCCCACCATCAAGTAGGTCGCTAGAAATCATCGAAATTCCATTTTCGGTTCACTCGAGAACTGCACTCTCATGCCCAAACTAAAAATACTAATTTTAGTTTTAAAAATCAAGTTTTAGTTTAAGCTTTTGGTTCATATACCTGAATACATGAATTATATCGATTGATTTTTTTCTTATTTAAATTTTTCCCACTGTTGTTTTACATTTGACAAAACAAAACAACTGTTTTCCTTAAATCAAATTTAAAACTCATGTCTCTGATAATACAAGGTTTTTTTTTTGTCAAAGCTTAAGCCTTGTTAAAGCTAGAATTAAGAACAAATGAATTTGGATGTATACTTAGGTCTGTGACTAAGATCAGAGATATTCACAGAGATGCCCATCACTATGTTCAACCATACACAGAGATATACTAAGCAAAATATACTCAAGCAAATAAATTCCAGAAGGAAGCATATACAGAACAATTATACTTAACCATTTTTAGATTGTGATGTTACTCACTTGTGCCTTGTAGATCATTGATCAAAGAAAACAATTTGGTCTTAAAAGTTTGCTCACCTGGATGTTTTTGGAAGAAGAACAGAGATAGTGTTTTTGAAAGCAGTTTTGAACTTGAAACTATAATTGCTGATGAACTTTGGTTTGACACTTGAAACTCAGATGAAGAATGCATGCAGATGATTTCAAACTTGAATGTATGCAGCTGATTGAGTTGAAGAAGAATATATATATGCTCTTTTTTTTCTGGTTTGCTTAGTCTTGAGAACGAGAATGAAACAAAGGGGATGTACATATAAATTGAATGTACAGGTGATAATTTCTTTGTACAATCATTCAGAGATCTTTCTCTTGCGTATGGAGGCTGGAAACATTTTGGTGGCTGGTAAGTATTACATTGTGTACTTTATGTTTCATATTATATTTTATTTTTTTACATTGTGTCTTGCATTAATTACTTGAGTCCTTTATGTCTTCTTTTCTTTCTCATATATATATTTATTCAACTTGTATACACTTGGATTCTTACCTACACTTCGGCTGAGATGATATTTTATGGCTAAAGTGATGTTGTCTTCATTTGTTTGCTTGCTTTGTATTTGTTTTAGACTTTTAGAAACTGGGATTGCAAAGTCTTTTGTAACGAATGAAAGAAGATAAGTTGATAAATAACCATTTAAACTTAGATTTAAACTCGAATTCATTTAATTATCAATTTAAATAAAATTTAAATTTCGGGGTCGTTACAAACCTCCCCCCTTAAAAGAATTTCGTCCTCGAAATTCGTAGGCATGAAAACAATACAGAGATGGACAGATTCGATCTTCTATAACTCCTCAAACACGAGATATGAATTCCAAACTCAAGTCGGAATATCTTAGAATACATACCAATTTTTCCCTCTTCGGACTTTGGTATTCACAAGAAATTACAATAGAATTTCAAAATTTGGTTTCAAACGAAATTGTTTTATCAATATAATTCAAATTTAGCTCTGTATTCTATTAATCAATTTAACTCAAATTTAAAATTTCCAATTTCAAATTCATTAAGGTTTAAATCCAAAAGGCTGATAAGAAACCGATGAAATATGAAGTAACGACTTTCTACAACTTCGTCTTGTAGCTGGTACGAAGCAGTCAAAAAAATCTGGAAAGACGAATCAAAGAAAATTGATAGAGAAAGATTGTTTCCACTGTTGCAGGGTATTGACCATTTATAGCCGTATTTCCCTGTCCCCTATCTCGTCCTCTTCTTGCACTCATACTTACTATCAGTGGATAGTAAGAGAATTTACTGAGACGTTCAGACGGATATCTGAGAATACTCATTCTAGAGTTTACTTCACTCTATCTCTAATGAGCTACTTAACGTGTTATACTCCTGAGCTAAAGTTCAACCTTAGCTCTGATACCACTTGTCAAGACCCAAAAGTCGACCTTCGAAAATCGGCACCCGTACTTTCCTTGTACTCAAAATGCCGTAGATTCAAATGCCGAATCTGGTTCTCGGGAGCTTATAACACAGTTAAGTAAATATCACAGCGGAATAAAAAGAATATAGATATACAACATCTGATACAATATCCAGGTACAATGATGATACAATGAATATCTATATACATCAGAGATATGATACAATAAATAGCAGCGGAAAAGAAAACGATAACATCAGCAGCGGATAATCTCCATCTTCAAAGCGCCAATCCATAAATAACTCGAACTCCCAATAACGAGGCACAAAGATAAGCAAGTGCAGTCTGATCCAAAGACTGAACCAACTCCAGAAAATCTACTAAACCTGAATATCTGAAAACCCCAACTCTAGACTGCTCGTGTAGGAAATTATGAGCACCCAGAGTTTAGGAAAGGAACAATAAACTCCGGATCAGTCATGGGACTGGTGTGAGCAACAAAAACAGTTTATCTTTAAAAACGAACAACAAAAGAATTTTAAAGTCAATTCGCAATGCTTTTTGGAAAATGAGACTACCATAAGACCTCCCACCACACACACAATGCAAACGCAGAATTGGAGGAGATTTCTTCTTATGATAGTCAAAGATGCTTACTACGCAAAATCAAATCATTTTTTATATTATTATTAGTGCATAGTGTAGAAAAAATTTCGAAAGTAGAATATGAATCTTAGCCAGCATAGACATTTCGCACTTATGCCTACTATAGCTACCATGTTCAATAGCAGGTTACCACCACATTCCATGGCAGGTAATACAACTAAAACCGTACAGGGCTCGTATTGTTTTGTTTGGATTTCCAACAAATGGTCAGGCTAAGGAACTTCCTATTCCACGAAAGAAACGCCTCTGGCGGGACGTTCCGAGAACCACACCGTTCTCTGCCAAACAAGGCCGGCAACCCCTTTTCCCAAGGGATAAAAGAAACCTCAGATATGCCACCCCCGGTCCTTTGGGACCTTTAAACGAGGTACCTCTAATCCAACATCACACGTCATAAATAAAGTGTGTCCACATGAGTAAGTATCTGGGCTCCATACCATGATACTACCCTTTTCCAGAAGGAATGGTCATACCCTAGGGGAGCTACCCCTGAAAACCTTGCCGCACAATTCCTGTTTCGACCATTACCGGGTTGTGAGGCTCGACGAAGTCTCGTCCATAAAGCTACGCTTTTTCAAAAAGCCACGCTTTGGGTCAACAGATGATCAACCTATGATCACAAAGATAAATGATCAAACAAATGATCATATCACAAATGATCAAACACTGATCATCACACAGCAACACTCAGCATGCCACATTACCAAATTGGGATATATCGCTGATAAATTTCAACTACATAACCTCTGAGCTCGTACGTCTCAGAGAAGGGTGTTAAGCTAAGAGAATAAATTCTCCGCCACCAAACAGAAATGTATTTGAAAGAAATCTACTTTATATCTCAAAGTGTAATGTCAGACATGTAACCATACAAGTCTGTTCCGGGTTCGAACAGAACCGAAGGCACTTCTCACGAAGCCCTTGCAAATCCGGATAATTTTCAATCACGGCCGGACTTCCCGTCACAAAAAGAGTGATATAAATCTCTATACCGGCGCGACTCAGTGCAGAGACATTCGACAGGTTGTCCTTTCATTTTCGAAAAATATCCGGTCTTCAACACCGGTCTTCAAATGCTATCCATATACGACGTATCACTATTCGGAATGAGTTATACGACCCAAAGGTCCTTTCCCGGCTAACCCGAATAGTGAGCGAAATATTTAAAAACATATGGATATTGGGATTTCAATTAAGTCACAACTTAAACCCAAACTTTCTTTACAAATGGTTTATCAAATTACCATTTTAATCTTGTTAAACAAAAAGATTCAATTCACAAAGTTCACTTAATTTCACAAAGATTCCTTCACAGATTTTCCAAATTGATTTTCATTTCAGTTTAATTAATTCGTTAAATCTTTAAATCAAAGATTTAACAAATAGCTTTCAAAACAATTCCATTTCAAATGGTTTAAACAAAACATCATTTTAAATCTGTTAAAAATAACAGATTTGATTCATAGCTTTCAAAAAGAATTCATTTATAACTTGGAAAACCAATTTTCAATTTACTTGAAATTCCTTTAATTAAACTGGAATTTCATTTCTTATCTGAAAGCTTTTATCATCAGGAAACAAACAGTTTCATTTCAGAAAATCTGATTTATTCATACGAGTTGAAATCCTTGGGTTAAATTCAAATTCCCAAAATTATACTTTAAAAATGGTTTAGATTCATACATACACATTTATATCATCTTTAATCCCTAGTTTCAAATCATAGGATTCAATTTCAAATTTTAATTCAAATTTAAATCAAATTATTTAAATTTTCAAAACTCGATTAAGTTTTTCAAAATAACTTTTATCTTTGAAATTCCATTTCAAAAGCTTTTCACTTTAAACCCAAAATTTCAAATTTCAAAATCAATTGAAATTAAAATTTCAATTTCAAAAACATCAAATTTACATTATCTGTGACTTAACTGATTTCCACGTGAAATCCATATTTGTGTGTGTAAAGGTGTAGTCCAGGGGTTTAACACAATAGTGCAACACGATGAATCATCACAGATCAAAATACAAGATATAGTTGATAAGCGATATAAACTATAACGCTTATCTTACAGATCACAGATATGTATATATCACAGATACTAAATTACATCACATATTAAAACACAAATCAGAACGTATCACAAAGCATCATATATCAGGGATATCAAACAATTCAATCATCTAATCAAATCCAAATATTCATAAGTAAGGTCAGTTAATTATCTGATTTATTCAAATTAGATTAATTACTTATGAATGACTAATCCTGGTTAATTAATATTATTTAATTACAAATCAATTTGATTAATTACTCTTTAATTATTTATAACTTAACCTTTAATGATAAATTAATTAACCTTAATTAATAAATCAATCCACCTTAAATCATAAAATAACCCCTAATTATTTAATTATTCCTTAATTAACTAATAAATTAATTCTTAATTAATTGCCATTAAGCAATCGCCTCATAACAATTAATCGTAAATTACCACATTATCTCATGATTTTCTTAAACCAAATTAAACAAAATTAATTAACTTTAATTAATCAAAATATTCAAAATTAAGTACAATAAGTAATTAATCCTTAAGTACTTTTATTAAGTAATTACATGTAAACAATTTATTATGGGTTAACAAAATTTACTTATCTTATAAATTATTAAAATTAATCACCTTAATCAATACTTAATAACCCTTAGTTAATTATCTAATAGCATTTCTTAATCACTTTTAATTCATGTTAAGTTATAGATTTCCTAAATCATTAGTTAACTTTTAACCATTCATTTATTAACTTCAGTAGTTAATTACAAGTTCATCTATTACTTAAACATAATTAATTCAAACTCTAATTACAATTATAAATTAGTTAATTGATTTAATTGTTCAACTTAATTAAACCTTTAGAAGTCTTCCTTTAAATTTTGAAAATCAATTATAGTATTAACTACAAACTTAATTGTTAAACACTTTCACTTATCTTCATAAAAAAACAGCAGTTTGAAAGAAAAAACCACAAACCCGAAACCTCCCTTGCTCTAACTCGAGTGGTACTTCGAGTCTTCCCCAATTTGTACCCGCGTCAACCCAAACTCCATATCACGCGAACAAAACTCGAAATCATCATCGAGTAAAATTCCATTTTCCTCGAAGCACATCAACTCAACCACGACCCAAATCCTCAGTGCTACCCAAATGCACGGTGCACGTGCACCGTGGCTCCAGCCACCTCCGGCCACTACCCAGCCAACGAACAAGTCGCCGACCATCCCTGCATCACGTCGCGACCATCAAAACTTCATCATCCACTCGAAATCGAATTCGAGTTCCCCCAAACCGACATGGCGGCAACAGGCACATCCCCACCAAAAACCTGAAAACTCCTCGTCTTCGATCCTCCGACCATCGTAAACACTGAAACTCCGGCCATCCCTTCATCGACCACCCTTCCACCATCTCGCAAAGCCACGAAACACTCGATCCATCCAATACGAAGAACGAATCAAAATATTAGCCTCGTCTAAAAATAGGTTAAAAATTTTCAAACAATTGCCAACGCCTCCACTGGAGTCTGACCACCTTCTCACTATTTTTCCCAGCCTCTCTGGTCACTCTCCTACCTCCAGGAAAAGCCTCGACCCCCACCATCAAGTAGGTCGCTAGAAATCATCGAAATTCCATTTTCCGTTCACTCGAGAACTGCACTCTCATGCCCAAACTAAAAATACTAATTTTAGTTTTAAAAATCAAGTTTTAGTTTAAGCTTTTGGTTCATATACCTGAATACATGAATTATATCGATTGATTTTTTTCTTATTTAAATTTTTCCCACTGTTGTTTTACATTTGACAAAACAAAACAACTGTTTTCCTTAAATCAAATTTAAAACTCATGTCTCTGATAATACAAGGTTTTTTTTTTGTCAAAGCTTAAGCCTTGTTAAAGCTAGAATTAAGAACAAATGAATTTGGATGTATACTTAGGTCTGTGACTAAGATCAGAGATATTCACAGAGATGCCCATCACTATGTTCAACCATACACAGAGATATACTAAGCAAAATATACTCAAGCAAATAAATTCCAGAAGGAAGCATATACAGAACAATTATACTTAACCATTTTTAGATTGTGATGTTACTCACTTGTGCCTTGCAGATCATTGATCAAAGAAAACAATTTGGTCTTAAAAGTTTGCTCACCTGGATGTTTTTGGAAGAAGAACAGAGATAGTGTTTTTGAAAGCAGTTTTGAACTTGAAACTGTAATTGCTGATGAACTTTGGTTTGACACTTGAAACTCAGATGAAGAATGCATGCAGATGATTTCAAACTTGAATGTATGCAGCTGATTGAGTTGAAGAAGAATATATATATGCTCTTCTTTTTTTTTGGTTTGCTTAGTCTTGAGAACGAGAATGAAACAAAGGGGATGTACATATAAATTGAATGTACAGGTGATAATTTCTTTGTACAATCATTCAGAGATCTTTCTCTTGCGTATGGAGGCTGGAAACATTTTGGTGGCTGGTAAGTATTACATTGTGTACTTTATGTTTCATATTATATTTTATATTTTTACATTGTGTCTTGCATTAATTACTTGAGTCCTTTATGTCTTCTTTTCTTTCTCATATATATATTTATTCAACTTGTATACACTTGGATTCTTACCTACACTTCGGCTGAGATGATATTTTATGGCTAAAGTGATGTTGTCTTCATTTGTTTGCTTGCTTTGTATTTGTTTAAGACTTTTAGAAACTGGGATTGCAAAGTCTTTTGTAATGAATGAAAGAAGATAAGTTGATAAATAACCATTTAAACTTAGATTTAAACTCGAATTCATTTAATTATCAATTTAAATAAAATTTAAATTTCGGGGTCGTTACAGTCTATGAGGGTTTGGGAGAGAGAGTGCGTTGATGGGAGAAGAGCCGAGCGGAGATGCGGCTGCGGCGTTTGGTGGTGTTTGCTGAGTGGGTTGATCGGTTGCGTGCAAATGAAGGGAATAGGAAGCAAATGCAAAGCTGTATATTACTATTATATATAAAACAATACACATTTTTTTTTGTAAAGCAGGCATATTTTTCCAAAGGTAGAAACGAAAATGGCAGAGGAGGTGAGTGTACAGGCATATATGAATATATAGTAACTTTGAATTGTACGTGATTTAATTTTATAAAGGTAGAGAAAGGAAAGGACACAGCAACAAACCAATAAATATATTATTTAAACCGATGGAATGGAAAAGGTTGGAAATAAATTTTGGAAATATAAAAGGGTAGTGGCTATATGGTTACACGGTGAGCAATGAATGGTCACAAGAAATCTAAAAGCCAAAATTTTGGAACCGGTACGGGAATCGTTCCGTAGACTCTGCCGTTTCTCGGACTCCAAACACCCAAACGAATATGCTGCGGAGATCAGCACAACGAGACGATCAAAACGGTATACATATATTAGTGGTACGATTGAATTATAAAAATTCGAATTTTCTACTAGTGGAAAATGCAAGAAAAACGCTGAAAAATAAGATCGACGGAGCCAAAGATGTCCGAATTTGGAAAACGACAAACTAAAATCTTTCTCAGAAGATGGTTAAGAATTTTTCTATGTAAAAATATTTAGTTTTCGGAAACATTTTATTTTCATCGCTTTTTTAACTGATTAAATTGAAGTAAATTTACGCGCGAAATAAACTTTCATATTTTCGGACGAAAATTTACCAGTTGCTATGCTTAACCAGACGTATTTCAAATATCAAATTTTGATTTCAAAATTTTATCGTTTAAAATTTCACAAAATTTCAACTAATTACGTTATTAAAATAGTTGAAATTTACAGGTCGTTACACTCTCCCCCACTCAAAACTTTTCATCCCCGAAAAGGAAGGAGGTAGGAGAATAGAACCAACCAGAAAGAAAATAGATTGGAATACAAGTAAAAAAATTAATTTAAACCATATAAATTTCAATTTAAATTAATTAATATTTAACAATTTGGTTAAATCCCTTTGAGTTTACTTAAGTTAAATCAATCTATCTATTTCTAAATTCATTATCTTATTATCTAGTCATCCTCGATTAACAATTTCTAACTCATCAATTTGTATAATCATTTATTATACTCATATTTTATTCCACAAATTTAATTCTTTTATTCCAAATTATTATTAAATTTGTTCCACGTAATATATTTTATCACATATATTTAAATCATATAAATTAATTTAAACCATATAAATTTCAATTTAAATTAATTTATATTCATTAATTGATTTTAAATTCAAGGTATTTCCATAAGTAGATCTAATTTCAATTTATTAATTCCTTCAAAACAAAATTTATTTTTCAATTATCTTATTATTCTATTTATCTCTATTAACATTTTATAATTACAATTTAAGTGTATAACATTTTTTATAACCACCCAAATTTTATTTATGAATCCTTTTATATTGTATATTATCCAATTACATTTTAACTTCTGAATAATTTAGGTAAGTTATATTGAAATGCAATTTAGTACTATACAAATAATATTTTCAAATTCAATTATCTCAAGTTTAAATATTTATCCAAAAATTTTGGCTTCAGTTTATAATTGAAATCATCTTTAAATCATAAACTTAAGAATTTAAATCTCCGATTTACTTCAACAATTTTGAGATAAATATATATAGTATATATCAGATCAAAATTTTTTCTTTATGTATATAATAAATCAAGCCATACCACAGAACTCAAATCAAATTAAATTTCCAAACCTTTTAGAGATAATTATGTGTATACTATATATATTAATCCAAATTAAATTTAAAATAATATACCCATATATATATAATTCAAATCAAAATATTTTTTTCAAAACAAAACCGTAGCAAAGATACAGAATGGTCTTTCCACTTCGAAACTCGAAAATGAATGTCGATGATGCTGCAGTCATCACCGAAATTATTTTCCAGCGACAAAAGAGAAGAGTACTGATTTCAACATTTTAAAATTCTTTGAAAACAGTTTCTATTCGAAAATACCTTTAATAATATACACTTTAAAACCAAAGTTGAAATCACTGGAAATCAAATTCTCAAATTCCTGATTTTTAAAATTCATTTCGATTCCAAATCAATTTATAAACCATGTTTATAAATTCATTTAGAACAATAAATGATAATCAAATATTATCATTCAACAACCAATTTAATTAACTATTTAATTCCAGAAATCCTATACTTATATATATATATAATATAATCATACGAATCTATTCAATTTACCAAATTTGAAATAATATTGTGTCAGTTTGCTCTATTCAAGTGTTTTGGAAATCCTATCGATAACGTTGATTAGACGAATCGATCGAAAACCCAAATCAACATCAACAACTCAAACAACACAATATATAAAATATTTTAATATTAATTACAAATAAACTCCCTCACTCGGATATCCTCGAATGGATTTCAAAACAAAGATAGAGATTCAGATTAGAGAAACTCTAACTAAAAGAATTCAACTAAAAGGTAGACCCGATAGGGAGATAAGATAATTGAGTTTTCAAACAGAAGATGGACAAACTTATATAAATCGCGGGTAACCTTAACCGGGTCAACCGTGATTCCAAGAATAAATTCGATGTAGAATTTTACGACAAATCGACATTCGATCGCCGAAGATAGAATTCGGGTATAACAAAAGATAACAGCATCGTAAACCGAGGATATAGAAATCTTCGGTGAATCAATGCTGGTTGTACAGGAGTTTCACTCTTTTACAAATTATTCAGATATTGGCGAGACCTCCGATTTATTATAGAGATCATTCGAAGTGGAGTTATGGGATACTCCAGAATTGAAAGAAGACGAATAGTGAGGGACACGAATGAATTTTTGGAACCGCAGGAAACGTTCCAAAATTCAAAGGAATCGAGTCAAAAGAAAGAGATTGAAACTCGAATGAGAGTGATTTTGTAAATACATTTACCCTATATGTTAAGTTTTGCCTAGAGCTACCAAAGCTCTGATACCACTTGTAACGACCCACTATTTTGGACCATTCAAATCGACAATAATCCACACATGTCAGACTTGAATAATTCAAAATAATAGATTGTTAATTTAAATTTGGCAAAACTTAGCATATACAATAAATAAATAATCACAAATCACAGACGCAGAGTAATATAACAATAATGCAGCGGAAACAAAAGAATAGTAGTTCATGAAGCTACTACATATACATAACAGAGTTAAACAAGATACAACAGAGGTCTCGAATACATAGATATCTCAATACAATAGTCAAATACAAGATCTGAATACATCACTGGAATCAACTGAATAACTGAAAGCTGGATAGATAGCTGGATCTCCAAGCGAAGCTCTAACTCCAAAGGTGAGTCTCGAATACTGTATCACTCAGTCTGACCCGAGCGTAAAGAAAACACAAAACACTCGAGTCAGGATTAACAGTCTTATATCAATAAATCCAACTCAAGTGAAATAACGACTGAAATACAAATAACTCAAAGGATGTTTGGGATAACCATCCCTTAAGGATCCGTTAAACTATCTACTATGTAGTAGTGTACGCTAAGTAGATAATGTCTAATCAGTAAAGTACGATATCAAAATAGCGTTAAGTAATGGCCCATTCCACCCTTAACACATTTTTATTCCCAAGAGCATATACAAGACCGTAGTTTCCCCAAAACCGGAAGTCACCAGAGGGCAATCCATATACTAAAGGCACAAACCAAAATCGTAGTGGTCGCGAATAGGATAATCAGTATGACAAGGTACATGAGGCGATACCAACTAGGATTCTAGTAGTTGCCTGATCTGGACTGAAGTTGGGCATAGCAGCTACTATCCCAACGCCGCGAAACAACACTCCCAAATCAAGGGGTGCACCCAAATCGAATCACATAAGTAATAGATAAGGTATCGAAGAAGTGTGTCCGCTAGAGATGGCGATCCTCAATGGCCCGACGCGGCTGCTGTTTTAGTCATGTCAGGGGTCATCCAAAATCGTTCTCTTTCTTCAGTCAACACGTTCACCAAACCATCCACTTCATTCTGGATCAACACTCCGCGTATATTAGTTATTAAAGTGGTTTCGGTATCGACAGAGAGTATGTCCATATCCGATCCCGGTCTCTTTAATAACTACGTATTATTACACCGATGGTCATTTAATAAAATTTCAAAATAGTTATATCTCAAAACCGTCAGATCATTGCCATTTCAAAACCATATCAATAAGATATCCCTTCCACTTCAAATAAATCCATTTCCAAAATCATATCACTTTCCAAAGTTATATCGCTTTCGAAATCATAAGTCATTTAAAATCATAACACTTTGGAAATCAAAACTTTGAAATTCATAACACTTTGAAATCCTAACACTTTCCTCTTAAACAGTTTAGATATTAAAATTGGTATATATAGAAAAATAGTTTATAAAATAAAATAGTTTATATAAAATAGTTATAAGTTAAAATAAAATAATTTATATTGAAAATGATTTATATTAAAATAATTTATATTAAAATTTATAAAGTAAAATATAAATAGTTTTAGATATAGTTTAAATACTTTATATAAATAGCTTTCTCAAATTTCACACATCAATTCACATAAACTCGAATTTCAAAATTAAAATTTAATTAAATCTCAAATCATCAATTTCAATTCAATTTAGTTTCTCAATAAACCCTTTCAAATTATCGATTTCAAATGCCTATTTGAACCATAAATAAACCATTTCAATTTCAATTTATTTCAAAGTTTAAATATTCGACATTTCAAAACTAAATTTCGATAATTCAATTTATGTCCCAATTTAATTTCATTACATTTAGTTTCTGAAATATTTCTTTAATCATTTCAATACATCAAAATACAACTTCAATTTACAATTTTATATAGACAAAATATCCTATTTAAATTTATATAAGTTTGAAATATTCATTTAAGCCACTTCTTAATTAATTCAAGTTATCAAACATATCTTAAAATTTCAAATTTAATAGATTTCAAATCAACTTATTTAAGTATAATTCTTAAATAATTAAGAATTCCAAATCAATTCAAATTTGTCTTTCAACCTGAAACATTATAAATTCTATATTTAAAAATATATATTTTACATAAATACTTGAACATATTTCATATTAATTCAAATCAACTTTATTAAATCAACTTTAATAAATTTTTAAAATCATTATTTATTAAAACCATATATTCCTTTCAAAACCGTAGAAATGTTTTCAAAACATTTATATATAGACCAACGGTGTCTGTATATAATTTTCTATACTATGGTCAAGTGATACGGATATTTATCATTTCAATCCGCAATTTAAAATATATTCAGGTATATATCTTTTCAACCCGAAATCCCAAATTCAATTTAATTTGAAAATCGCTTGGGTTTATCATTTCAACTCATAATGACTTTCTCCTATTCTAAAGTCCGTTCGGGTATGTATCATTTCAACCCATAGTGATTCTATACTAACAGTGAACTTGCAGAGTGATAACAGATATGATAATAATATAACAACGGTAACAGACATATATCATCAGTATAAATAACAGATAAGGGTGTTAGATGTCACAGGTGAACAGATACAGATGATGGCATATATATATCAATATAAATAACATATAATGATGTCAAGTGTCACAGGTGAACAGATACAGATGATGGCATAGATATAGCAATATAAATAACTAACAGCAGCATATTTCAATTGTCGTTTCAATTGAAATCAAATTTAATAAATATAAGAACATTAATCGTGAGTGATTGCTCACCTTTCGAGGCTAGAGATGAACGAGGATGATATGAGTTATGAATTGAATCACGAGCTCGACAATCGACAAATTCAAATGACAGATCTCAAAGCAAAACAAGGTGAATACGGATTCGACGAACAAGGCTAAAAATAAGGGATAGATCGATGAAACAAATCAGAATTAGCTTGATATAGCCGAAACGAAAAGTATAATATATTATTATTTTTTTCTTAAAACCAATATTCAATTATAAATTACATATTTTACTTCAAATCATAATACATATCCAATTCATCATATATTTCTATTTTAGAAATCTAAAATAAATCAAAATATCTATATAATATATAGTGTATATATGACGCAATATTCAAAATCAGAAAAATCAAAATTAGTACTTAAACAGAAAAGGGCTGTAGCAAGTTATCTAAAATCTGAGACCATTTCTTTTATAATATATATATATATATATATATACACACACACATATAAATAACAGCCATTGGAACTTTAAAACTTACTATGTAGAGTCGATGTTTAAATTTAAAACTTAGATTAAAATAAAGATCTATACATATCAATTTAAAAATACAGGTTCATACAAAATATATCTTCCAATACACATCTTGCTGTTTTTCACAGCTAACAGGATTGCTTTGTACACAATAAATATATTGTAATATAAAATCTTACATATGTATCCTTAAATACAGCAGCGAGTTGCAAGAAACAATTCCACTTTATAAAACTAATATAACAGAATGCATATATATATTCTAACATTAAAAAAATAATAAAAATAATAATAATAATAACCTGAAAATATATGTATAAATCATATAATATACATACTATATTTTAAAATCAATAATTATAAAAAATCGATATAACTTAATATATATGAACCAAAAATTATATTGCAAGCTTTCAAACCGAACGCATATCTTCAATTATAATATTATGAATACCGTAACTTAACACTGCACGTACATATCTATATATTTATATATATTTAAAATCAATATACGCACATTCTATATACTATAAAAAAAACCCCATGTTCTCTTATAAAAGCTAACATATACAATAACATCTTATCTCATATATATACCTTATAAGAAAAAAATGGAGATGAACAGGAAGTGGCTGCCATAGGGGTGAAGTGGAACAGCGACCGACTGGTGAGCGCGATGGGAAGAAAGGTGTCGGAGCTACGGTCTGCTGCAGCTTGGAGGCTCGGGAAGCGGAGGAAGTGAATGACATGGCCGAGGTCAGGGAAAAGAGATGCGGCTCTGATGGGTGAGTTCGGCACTTCAGGCAGTGCTTGGTCGGAGGAGATGGCCTGAGGCGTCGACGAGAAAAATAGATGATGGCTGCGCTCTTGTGGTTGCGCATGAGCATGGCGGAGGACAGTCTGTGAGGGTTTGGGAGAGAGAGCGCGGTGATGGGAGAAGAGCTGAGCGGAGATGCGGCTGCGGCGTTTGGTGGTGCTTGCTGAGTGGGTTGATCGGTTGCGTGCAAATGAAGGGAATAGGAAGCAAATGCAAAGCTGTATATTACTATTATATATAAAACAATACACACTTTGTTTTGTGAAGCAGGCATATTTTTCCAAAGGTAGAAATGAAAATGGCAGAGGAGGTGAGTATACAGGCATATATGAATATATAGTAACTTTGAATTGTACGTGATTTAATTTTATAAAGGTAGAGAAAGGAAAGGACACAGCAAAAAACCAATAAATATATTATTCAAACCGATGGAATGGAAAAGGTTGGAAATAAATTTTGGAAATATAAAAGGGTAGTGGCTATATGGTTACACGGTGAGCAATGAATGGTCACAAGAAATCTAAAAGCCAAAATTTTGGAACCGGTACGGGAATCGTTCCGTAGACTCTGCCGTTTCTCGGACTCCAAACACCCAAATGAATATGCTGCGGAGATCAGCACAACGAGACGATCAAAACGGTATACAGATATCAGTGGTACGATTGAATTATAAAAATTCGAATTTTCTACTAGCGGAAAATGCAAGAAAAACGCTGAAAAATAAGATCGACGGAGCCAAAGATGTCCGAATTTGGAAAAACGACAAACTGAAATCTTGCTTAGAAGATGGTTTAGAATTTTTCTATGTAAAAATATTTAGGTTTCGGAAACATTTTATTTTCATCGCTTTTTTAACTGATTAAATTGAAGTAAATTTACGCGCGAAATAAAATTTCATATTTTCGGACGAAAATTTACCAGTTGCTATGCTTAACTAGACATATTTCAAATATCAAATTTTTATTTCAAAATTTTATCGTTCAAAATTTCACAAAATTTCAACTAATTACGTTATTAAAATAGTTGAAATTTACGGGTCGTTACCATATCTATGCACACATCATCTTTTTCATCACCATCCCATGCACCTTCATTATCACAACCTCCCCCCTATGCATGGAAAAAGCTCCATCACCCATGTGTCCATCACTTCCATCACTTTAGAGTATGCATATGTTGACTTTTGTATGCTTAAGAAGTAAGGAAACTAAAAATATCTTATATATTTTATATAATATTTATATACTTAAATATATTTGTAAATGTATGTTTATGTGCATGTTCTCATGTGTGCACTTGTACAAGTTTATGTGTATGTTAGATATCTCCACAACCTTGCACAACTTCCACACGTTGTATCATTACAAATCCCGATTCCGATTTCCGGTCATATTTTGTCTTTTTAATTAATATGCATATATTTATAAACAAAATTTGAAAATAATTTTTTTTATTATTATTAACTAATTAAAATGATCACATTTCATTTATAAAATCATATGAATTAATAATAATTATTATTTACAAAATTATTGTTATACCGAAAAAGCGAAACGAACATTTATCAAAGTGATATTCTTGTGGATCGTTACAGACTTCCCCCCTCAAAAGAATTTTATCCTCGAAATTAAGGATAAGAAAAAGATAACTTGAAACAAATATATATATATATATAATAAGATGAAATATATATATATATATAATGTATGGCAAGTGACTACACCACAGGTCGGTGAGTACACTACATCGATACACACATAGATTATCTAAACTTATGATAAGCCTTCCTTATTTTGTCTTCTGTTTCCCAAGTGTAATCATTAACATGACCACTCCATCAAACTTTGACTAGTCTCAAAACCTTTCCCGTTAATCGTTTCTCATCACGATGAATGATTCGAATTGGTTGTTTGATGATAATCAAGTTTGGCTCAATTTCCAAATCTTCTTGGGCAGCTTCTTCCACTATTTATTCCAGGTCATACACATACTTTCGCAAATGAGATACATGAAAAACATTGTGTAACAACCCTGCTTTAAAAGCTATAATATTAATTTAATTTAATTAGAATAGAAGTGTTTGAATTCGATTTTAATAACTACTATTTTGGAATTTAACTATTATTCATATATACTCTAATTAATGTATTTTGTTATAATAAAATTTAATTAGCTAATAAATTCTCGTTTAGATAGCATATTGAATTTCAAATAAAATGTTTTAAGGGGTATAAAATAATTTAAAAGTATAAATAATTTTTATGAATCATTAAAATAGTAGGAAAATTGTAACGACCTGCCTCTTTGGACGTTTTAAGTAGACACACACATCATCCTCAAACTATTCAAAAGGGTAGATTGTTATGGGGTAAATAAGAGAAACAGAGAAAGAAAGAAAAAAAATAAAGAATCTCGCAGCGGAATGACAAAAATATAATAATCAAATAAACAGTTCATGAAGCCGTTTACAAATAACATTTGGTTATATTTTTACAATACAGATCAGAGTTACATATAACAAGAATAAATAAATGCAACAGAACAACATTACGCAATGGAATAAATATAAAAAAAGATAATAGTACAAAATCTTCGTCTTCAACCTCCGAAAAGCAGTCTTTGATAAACTGAAAAGCTCAGACTGACCCGAGCGAATTGAAAAGACAAAACACTCGAGTCAGAACTAAAAGATCTTATGTAAATTAAATCAACAGTAAATAAATATGAGTGTAACGGCATCAGAGATGTTTACAGGGTTTGACATCTCCTGTCCAGTGTCAACGTGAGTGCAATAAATTAAGAGATGTTCGGGATTTCCATCTCCTAAGGATCCGTTAAACTATCTACTATGTAGTACAATACGCTATTATAATAGTGTCTATAATAAAGTAAAGTATTAAAATAGCGTTAATGCGTTACCTATACCCCTTAACATATTTTTATATATTCCCATAGTCTATATAGTATCGTAATTTCTCCGTAAACTGGAGGGCTATCAGAGGGCACTCCTTTGGTTTGGTACAAAACAAACTCATAGAAGGCGCGATAGGGCATGTGAACACGACATACGAGGCAATGCCAGGGTAGATATACTAATTGTAGAACCGGGCTAGTGGTAACGCATAGCAGCTACTACCACCCACCTCGGAACACACTCCCATAACCAAATCGAGAGGTGGCTACCAAATCATCATAAAGTCATAATATGGTATCGAAAAAGCATGTCCGATCGGAGGAATGACCTCACTTGGCCCAGGTATAGCTCCTTTTATAGTCATATCTAAGCTGACTCACGAGAGTCAGGGTCATGTAAATACCTCATATAGAATCGCTCGCCAAACCATCCTACTTCGTTTTTGGAATCTCCACCACGTACATAGTTGTTAAAGTGGTTTTCGGTTTTGACAGAGAGTATGACAATTTCCGATCCCGGTCTCTTTGACAACGAAACGCTCATTTCACATCGGATGGTTCTTTTACATTTCCAAAACCATTTCATAATTAATATCAAAATATCATATTCGATTTCAAACCATATCACTTTCGGAACCATATTCACTTTCAAAACCATATTCGCTTTTGAAATTATCGACAAGATAGGCTAATTAAATCCTCGTTCCAAAACCATCATATTTACTCAATTATGTCATTTCACAAAAGGTATCAATTCCAAATTCCAACTTAGGTTTTATCATCATCAAGGATTTAAATATAAATACTTCAACTTTACACAGTCTGAAATTTTGGATAATAGTTTAGATAGTCATAAATAGTTTTAATAGTTTAAAATAGTTTAGATAGATTTAAATTTGATTAAATTTGATTTAAAATGATTTTAATAGATTAAATAATTTAATTAGATTTAACATGATTTAAATAGATTAAATGTAGATTAAATATTGATTAGATAATTTAAATTACATTAAGTAGATTTTAAATAGATTAAATAAATTTAAAATAGATTAAATTGATTTAAATTATATTAAATATATTTAAAATAGATTAAATATATTTAATTGGTTTAAAAATAGGTAAAATATATTAAATTGGATTAAATAGGTTATAATAGATTAAAAAAATTAAAATAGTTTTAATTGATAAAAATAGTTTAAGTTAATTAAAACAGTTTAAATTAGTTTAAAATAGATTACAAAGTTATATCCAAACATTTTCAATAACTCAATTCCGATAAATTCATTTATATTTGACATTTCAACTTTGAAATTCCAATTAAATCCTTTGAACAATTCATTAAATCAATTCCAATTTCAGCATTACGGCTTGGATTATCAAAAATAACTCATTTTATATAAATCAATTTTTATTTCAAATTGCCAGTTAACTTGATTCAAAATGTAACAACCCGCATATTTTACGATTATATATTTAAATGTTTTACTTAAATATAGCATCGTTTGTTGAATTTAAAGTCTTAAATGTTACTTTTTGTAAATAGTCGAATCCGGACTCGAGACCGCTTCCATTGAGTTCAAAATGATGTATATTACTTTTTTGAGTATAAACATTAATATGTTTGGAGTTGATAAGGATTTTAGTATTTTTATTTGGGCTTTGGGTTTGGTTCTAGGCCACTAACCCAATAAGGTAACCCAACTCCTCTACCAAATACCCTAACTCCTCGACTCTTCATTCATTCTACTCCTCATTTCCTAACACTCAAGCTAAAGAGAAAAATGGGGGAAAAGATAGGAAATTAAAATTCCGAAACCCAAGATTATTAGGAAATTCAAATCTAAGTTCCAAAATCAAGGAGAAGCTTAGTTAAGAATCCTCTTCATCTTCTCCATCTCAATACCTCTCCAATTTTCATAATTTCCAATAACCTAACTTAGGAAATATTTGCATATGATCATAGATTAGAGCTTCTAGAGTTGAAGTTGAAGAGAGATTGATCTTTCTTTCTTTTAGAGCTTCTCATTTCTTGTTTTTGGGTTTAAAGGTGAGTTTTTGAACTCACATCTATGTCTATACATTTGATAGTTGTTAGGTATAAATTCCTAACATCTATTTCATGTTCATTTGCTTTTGATTTGAATTTGTTTGGTGAATATTCCAATTTTTGGTATTTTGAAGTCAAAATCTATGAAAATCCAACTATGGATGTTTGGACATGTTGTTTGGAGTGTATTGAAGAGCCAATAGGGCTGGGTTGTCATTTGGCATAAATCCCTAGCTACCATCGTTCATTTAATCGCGTCCGAGTTGAATTGGCCATCACTGGCCTAGGCAAATTTTGCTTTGAGCTTTAGCTCAGACATCTGGTAAAACACTCAGATGTCTGAGGCAAAGGGAAAAACATTCCAGACCTTAAGCTCAGACATCTGAGCGATCTGGAAAAATTCCAGACCTTCAGCTCAGACGTTAGGGGAGAACCACTAGACATCTGGCACTGTTAAAATCTGGCACTTTGCCTGTTTTTATGCAAATTTCCATTTTCATCGATTTTTATAAATCCGGTTGGTTGTTGTCATTTATTATCGACTTTGATGACCTCTTCTCTGGATTTTTGGGAATATTCATTTGATGGATTTGGTATCGATTTCTATGGTTTTGATTCACGTCATCGTATGTGAATTTTTGGTGATAGATTGTTTTACAATCGTTTCTGTGATTTGTCACTTTAAAATACAAAAGTTTCTATACTAGTAGTAAATACTCAAACTCTTTCACAAAAATGATTTCAACACTACTTTTAAATACAAAACTCATTTTTAAAACGGTTTTCTAATCCATTAGTATGTGCAAACCTTTACCTCATTTGTACGAGAAATCCAATTAAACGACTTAGCAAAACAAGTGGTATGTAACGCTTGCGTTTACTTCGTCGGTTAATTCTTAGACTTGTTCGACTGAAATCTTATGACAATTTTCGAGTGGAAATCTACAATTTGTTCGTAAATATTTAAGTTAAGCCAGTGGTTATGAGACACGAAGCTAAACTCATTTATTTACTAGCTTGGGGTAATTTACACTTTTATTGATCTATGACGATCATTTTTGTGGTTTAGACTAGCGATATGCGATGTCTCATTGTCCGCGTGGGGGACCGTACCCCATTTTGTTGAGCTTCGTCTCATCTTTATAGGCTAGCGACCTATGGGTTTTATGGAGTTCAGTTCATCGATCATACCGTTGTACTACATCGTTATTCCGGCTTATTTGAGTTTCAGGTTCCTCGGGCGTACCGTTGTACTACGTCGTTGCACCGGCTCTATAGGTTAGCGAACCATGGGATAGCATCCCGTTTGTGATACACGTGTTGGTGAGTTTTCATGCTCTCATTTATGATAGGCCTCCCCCTTTTTTGTGATTTCTGGATTTCTAGTTGATGATTTCTGGAATTTGTGTTTCACCAATATTTGTGATTTGCTTATATAAGCTTTATCAATATTTGTGATTTGGTGAATAAAAATAAAGAATATGACATTCTTTTTGGTGTTTGAGGAGATTTGAGATGTTGTATGATTTTTGTTGTTATCATATATATTTGTTATACCTCCATCCTATCTCATCTTACTTTATAATTATAGCTAGACTGATCCGTTTATTATTTTACTTCTTAAATAATACTCGGGTCAGACCGAGGTGTTTCAGGTGCTTCCACTTGACTTCTTATCAAGGATCGTCATCTGACTTTTGGCTAACTACTTTAGCTTACTAGTTTTTGTTTTTATAAATTCGAGATAGAGACTCCTTGATGTATACATATTCTTTTGTCTAGCGCTTGTACCTATTCTTTTGTAATGTAGTGGATCTTGTATGACCACTACTTTGATGTACACTTCTATGTGTTATATTCATATCTGTTTCTACCTTAGTGATATGAATATTTGTGACTGATTTATGTTATGCTTATTTTATATTTGATTCGAAAGGCCACATAGCCACTGTGTAGTAGCTTTGAGTTTGTATTTGATATGTCAGATTTCCTCTTGAAATGAAATGCATGACATACTATCTGACATATCGGTACTCGCACAAAGCAATTACACAGATGGTCGCTCCTCAACAGCCTTATTCTTCGTACTAATTGACGGCATTACCCAGTAGTGATCCTGGTTAGTGTGAGTATAGAGGTGGGGCGTAACAGCTTGATATCAGAGCCAAACTTCGGAACAATATAGAATATTGTAGCAAGGATCATTGTCCTTAGTCTCTCTTAGGAATCGTACCTTAGGATTTAATTCGAGTCATAGGACCCGTTTTATCCTATTTTTCTTTTATGATGCCTTGTTTTATCAATCAAATTTGTTTGATATTCATTCTGAGAATAACCTTTTTCCTCTTCTTTCTTTCTTTCTTAAAGAAGAGAAATGGTTAGACCTGGCTGTCCTAGCGCCGGTCAATCCAGTGCTACTCCTCAAGATAGCGTATTCATGTATGCCTAACAGCTTTTGGATCTTGTAAAGAATGCCCAAACTGACAGACCCATTCCTGAACCTACTCATCCTAAATCTGGGTTTGCACGTTTGTGCAGTGATTATACCAATTTGGATGGAAGGCCATTCAAGGGTTCCGAAAGCGTTATAGAAGTCCAAGCTCGGCTTAGAACATGCAATCGCATCTTTTCTTGCATGAATCTTGTGGATCTATATCGAGTCCATGTGGCTTCTAGCATGATCCAAGAGAGAGCATTAGATTGGTATAAACTTTTGATTTCTGAAATTATTGAAGCGGATCTTACTTGGGAGCAATTCTGGGAAAGGTTAGAGTTAAAGTTTGTGCCGGAAGCTGAGAAAGTATCTTTAGCTTGACGCTTTATTGACCTTGTTCAAGGTGAATCTTCTTGATAGAGTATGTCGCATCTTTTGAATCCCTCTCCAAATATGGGGTCGAGTATATTAATACCCCATTGAAGAAAAATCAGAGGTTTATATATGGGTTGAATAAGAACCTCAAAAAGCCTTTACTTCTGAAACTAGAAGTTTCTTTCGATTAGCTTGTAGATATCGCTCTTCGACTTGAAGAGGCCGATAAAGAAAGTGATGTTGAAGTTGTGGGTGCCAAACAGAACTTCAACATCAACAAGAAGAGGTCTATTAAGTTCAAACCTAATCCCAAAAAGAAAGGGAAGTAAGTAACTTCGATAGCAAAGACTCCTACCTCTAGTCGTGGAGAATGCTACAATTGTGGTTCTAAGGAATATTATGCAAATAGGTGTCCAAAACCCCTTTATTGTCGCTATTGCAAAAGTTTGGGTCATCTTAAATCTTCCTGTCCCAAACTTCAAAGCAAGAAAGAGGGAAAGCTAAATGTTGTGCAAGCCCCTAGTACCACTTCTCTTGGTCAAGGTATTTCTCATTCTGTCTTGATGGCATTATTATGTTTCGTGATCACCCTATTCGAGTTCTTTTTGATACGGGTGCATCTCACTCTTTTATATCAAAGGAACTTGTTGATACTTTGTCTTTAAATGTTATGGGCTTGATGACTTCACTAATAATTGCGAATCTGGTTGGTGAATCCGCAACACTCGGTTTATTTTGTAAAGATGTCGAGATTATTTTATATGATTATGCTTTCCGAGCCGATTTGCATGTTATGCGCTACTTAGGTTTCAGAATGATTTTGGGAATGGATTGGCTTAATCGTTATGAAGCCCACATCCTATGTCCCGAGAGGACTATCCATCTTCAACATCCTCAATCTGTTAAGCAGATTTCTATTGTACTTAAAGATTCAGATTCCAATTCGGTAGCATCCTTATATTCTCTAAATCCACATGACGACGATAATGATGATGAGGAAGATGTCATTTCCCTCATTCACGTTGTTTGTGAATTTCTCGACATCTTTGAGCCCGTTTTAGGATTACCACCTAAGCGAGTAATTGAGTTCAGAATTAATCTAATCCCTGGAGATCTACTTGTCACTCGTCCTCCTTATCGTATGTCCAATAAGGAAAATGAGGAGATGTGTAAACAAATATCTGAATTGGAAGCAAAACAGTTTATTCGTTCTAGTTCCTCTCCTTGGGGAGCTTCGTCTATCTTTGTGAAGAAATTTGATGGTACACTTAGGCTTTGCGTTGACTACCGCAGGCTTAATTATCTCACCATCAAGATTAAATATCCCTTACCTCGGATTGATGATTTATTCGATCAACTTAGCGGTGCTAGAGTCTTTTCACAGTTAGACTTAGCAACCGGTTTCCATCAGCTTCGTATTGCAGAGGATAGCATTCCTTTGACATCGTTCCATACTCGTTATGGATCTTATGAATGGCTTGTTATGCCATTTGGTTTAACGAATGCTCCAGCTTATTTCGTTGACCTTATGAACCGAATTTTCAAAGACTTCCTCGATCGATTTGTTCTTATCTTTATTGATGATATTCTTGTTTATTCTAAAACCGAGGAAGAGCATGAAAAACATCTTCAGATTGTGTTGGAAACTCTTAGAAGCAATCAATTGAAAGAAAATTTTTATAAGTGCCACTTTTGGCAATCCCATGTGAAATTTTTAGGGCATATTATTTCTGAATCTGGAATTTCCGTGGATCCTTCAAAGATTGAAGAGATTCAAAATTGGAAGAGACCGGAGAGTGCGACGGAAATCCGTAGCTTTCTTGGATTGGCGGGCTATTACGGTCGGTTCATAAAAGAATTTTCTAAAATTTCCGTACCTCTTACTAGTTTGACAAAGAAGGGAGTTAAGTACATTTGGTCAAACAAATGTGAAGCTGCTTTTCAGAAATTAAAAGAACTCCTTTCCGATGCTCCTATTCTTATGATTCTCGAAGTGAATCAAGATTTGATTGTTTATACCGATGCTAGTCGTGTTGGTTTGGGAGCCGTTCTCATGCAAAGGGAACATGTTACCGCTTATGCTTCTAGACAATTAAAGCCTGCCGAGACTAGATATGCCACTCATGATTTAGAGCTCGCGGCCATTGTTTTCGCCCTTAGAATTTGGCGTCATTATCTTTTGGGAGAGAAATTTGTTCTCTACACTGATCATAAATCTTTGAAGTATTTGTTCTCTCAAAAGATACTTAATTTGCGTCGACAATGTTGGATCAAATTCCTTTCATCTTATGATCTTGATATTCTTTATACTCCCAGAAAGGGAAATCGTGTTGCTGATGCCCATGGTCGTAAGTAACAAGCGGTTGTTTCCATGATGATATCCGAATGGAATGATCTTGAGACTTTGTCCACTTGTGAGATTCGAGATCGTGAATCCAATTCGCGTTCATCTCTTGTTTTATGTATCCTTGAGGCTCATCCTTCTCTTTTAGACCGTATCCTTGAATCTCAAAAGCATGATCCCGAATTGGCTCATCTTAGCCAAAGTTGTAGGGATAAAAATAATATTGATGGTTTGAACGACTTTGAAATGATGCTCGTGGAGGCATTCGAAAATTTGTTAGACTTATTGTGCCAAATATTAGTGATCTTCGTAAAGACATTTTAGAAGATTCTCATCGTTCTAAATTTACCATTCATCCCGGTAGTAGTAAAATGTACGTGGACATGAAGCGACTTTATTATTGGGATGGAATGAAATTTGATATTGCTAACTTTATTAAGCATTGCATGACTTGCCAACTCGTAAAGGCCGAGCATCAAAGGCACGGTGGGTTATTGCAACCTTTGGATATTCTAGTTTGGAAGTGAGATCAAGTCTCCATGGACTTTATTGACGATCATCCCCGTTCTTGTTCGGGTCATGACAGTTTGTGGGTGATTGTAGATAAACTTACGAAATCCACCCATTTTATTCCCATTCGGTCCAATCGGACCGTACCTCTATTGGCCAAACTCTATGTTAAAGATATTGTTAAATTGCATGGAGTTCCTACTTCTATTGTTAGCGATCGTGATCCATTATTTACTAGTGGATTTTGGAAGGGTCTTCAAAAAGCTTTGGGAACGAAGCTTAATTTTAGCACCGCTTATCATCCTCAGTCCGATGGACAAACAGAGCGTGTGAATCAAACTCTTGAAGATCTCATTCATGGATGTGTTCTTGATTTTGGTGGAACTTTGGAAGATCATATTTCTCTTGTTGAGTTTTCTTATAATAATAGCTTCCAATCTAGTATAGGTATGGCACCTTTCGAGGCACTCTACGGATGGCCATGTCGATTTCCTTCGTGTTGGCTTGAAGCCGGTAAGAAGCTGGTTTTAGGTCTAGATTTTATTCATGATTCCATAGAAAAGATTGATCTTATTCGTCATAGGATGAATGAAGCACAAAGTAGACAAAAATCTTATGTCGATAACCGAAGAAGGAATTTAGAATTTTATGTTGGAGATTTGGTGTTTATTCGTGTTTCACCTATGAAGGCTGTTGTGCGTTTTAGTCGATCGGGAAAGTTAGCACCTATATACATTGGCCGATTTCCCATCACCGAACGCATTGGTTCCGTGGCTTATCGCCTTTTATTACCGGCTCAATTTTCTGCTATTCATGACGAATTCCACGTTTCTCAACTACGGAAATGCCTTAGGGATTTCGATTCTATTCTTGAGCCTGGTGTTATTGAAGAAATTGAAGTTTCACCTAATTTGACCTATGAGCAACATCATATTCGTATCATTGCTATGGAGGTTAAACGCCTTCGTAATAAAGATTTTCTGCTTGTGAAAGTTCAATGGTCCGCAAATCCTAAAGATTGTTCTTGGGAATCCAGAAGAATTCATCGAGCAAACACATCCAGACTTACTCTCTTGTGCTTCTTAAGGTGAAATTTTTACTTCAAAATTTTCTTTTGTGTTATTATGCCTTAGAAGGGTTGTTACTCTTTATTTTCTTCTTAAGTATTGCGAGGACGCAATTTCTTTAAGGAGGGGAGTTTGTAACAACCCTCATATTTTACGATTATATATTTAAATGTTTTATTTAAATATAGCATCGTTTGTTGAATTTAAAGTCTGAAATGTTACTTTTGTAAACAGTCGAATTCGGACTCGAGACCACTTCCATTGTGTTCAAAACGACGGTTACAACTTTTAAACATTGATATGTTTGGAGTTGATTAGGATTTTGGTAGTTTCATTTGGGCTTTGGGTTTGGTTCTAGCCCAATAACCCAACAAGGTAACCCAACTCCTCTACCAAATACCCTAACTCCTCTACTCTTCATTCATTCTACTCCTCATTTCCTAACACTCAAGCTAAAGAGAAAAATGGGGAAAAAGATAGGAAATTAAAATTCCTAAACCCTAGATTATTAGGAAATTCAATTATAAGTTCCAAAATCAAGGAGAAGCTTAGGTAAGAATCCTCTTCATCTTCTCTATCTCAATCCCTTTCCAATTTTCATAATTTTCTATAACCTAACTTAGGAAATATTTCCATATGATCATAGATTGGAGCTTCTAGAGTTGAAGTTGAAGAGAGATTGATCCTTCTTTGTTTTAGAGCTTATCATTTCTTGTTTTGAACTCACATCTATGTCTATACCTTTGATAGTTGTTAGGTATGAATTCCTAACATCTATATCATGTTCATTTGCTTTTGATTTGAATTGGTTTGGTGAATATTCCAATTTTTGGTATTTTGAAGTCAAAATCTATGAAAAACCTATTATGAATGTTTGGACATGTTGTTTGGAGTGTATTGAAGAGCCAACAGGGCTCGGTTGTCATTTGGCATAAATCCCTAGCTACTATAGCTCATTCAATCGCGTCCGAGTTGAATTGGCCATCACTGGCCTAGGCAAATTTTGCCTTGAGCTTCAGCTCAGACATCTGGTAAAGCACTCAGACGTCCGAGGCAAAGGGAAAAACGTTCCAGACCTTAAGCTCAGACATTTGAGCGATCTGGAAAATTCCAAACCTTCAGCTCAGATGTCTGGGGAGAACCACCAGACGTCTGGCGCTGTTAAAATCTGGAACTTTGCCTGTTTTTATGCAAATTTCCATTTTCATCGAATTTTGTCAATCCGGTTGGTTGTTGTCATTCATTATCGACTTTGATGACTGTTTGCACAAAAAATGGACAAACACCTCAAAGTTGTATGATTTAGTAGATCTTATGTTGTTCTTAGTGATTTGGGTGATTTATGCAAATATATGAAAAATAGGGGGCTAAACTGTAAAAAAGACACGCAGATTTATAGTGGTTCAGCCAGAATGTGCCTACGTCCACTTTATATGTTATTTCTCTTCTCTTCTTTTGATTACAAGTACAAATTTTGATACAAGTAAAAGAAAGTTGTTTGAAAGCTCTCTCCGTGCTTGAGCTCTCAAACTTGTCCCCCATTGTTGTACCCCTGCCCCTCTATTTATAGAGTGAGGCTGGGGGTAGGGGTCATGGATGTATATAACAGCTGGTGGGCCTGGGCTGACGTGACCTGGCCTGGTATTGTTGGTCCGGAAGGAGCATGGTTCAGAACATCTCGGTCCGGTGGCAGCTGGTTCGGTAGGATGGAGTTGAAGTGAGTTGGTCCGGTAGGAGCATGGTGGAAGCGAGTTGGTTCGGTATTGCTGTTGGTCCGGTAGGAGCATGGTCCGGTAGGAGCATGGTGGAAGCGAGTTGGTCCGGTATTGCTGTTGGTCCGGTAGGAGCATGGTGGAAGTGAGTTGGTCCGGTATTGCTGTTGGTCCGGTGACTCGGTGATAGGGGATGGTTCGGCAGTGGAGTTCTAGATGGTTCGGTAGGACCCTGATCCGGCAGTGGCTCGATGAAGTTTTTGGTTCGGCATCGCTCGAAGATGCGTTGATTCGGTTGTAGGATGGTTTGGCCAAAGATCACATAACACTTGGCCCCCAAAGTAGGGCGTGTGTATGCACAGGGCATGCTTTGTTTAAGCCTGGTCGTCCTTGTTCGGTCCTGCGTGTCGAATGGATTGGTTCGGTGGCCTCTCCTTTGCCTATAAATAAGGGAGCTATGCCACCGTTGTTTCCTTACTGTCTGAGATAGCCGAACCGACTGATTGCCAAATCAAAATTCCTACCCTTTGCCGAATCAGTTGTGTTAGCCGAACCAGGTGTGACTTTTTTACTACCGGATGAACTTTTATATTATAATACCGAATGAACCTTCGTACTGTACCACCGAATGGACTTCTATACTATAATACCGAATGAACTTCTATACTATAATACCGAATGAACTTTCATACTGCACTACCGAATGGACTTCTATACTATAATACCGAATGAACTTCTATACTATAATACCGAATGAACTTTCATACTGTACTACCGAATGGACTTCTATACTATAATACCGAATGAACCTTTGCATTTACTTGTTTACATCCTCCATTCTAACAGCACGCTTTTTATGTTGCAGATAAATGTCTCGAAAAGCAAAAACTCGCTCGGATAAAAAGAAGTCCCAGGGCGAAGGAGAATCTTCCGCAGTGCCCCCTGCTCAGCCAGGACCGGAACGTCACGGATCTACCCCGAGATCACTAGTGGACGGGTACGGCCCTCAGGAGCTTCTGAACTCCCCGCCCGATTGCTTTCCTAGCTCCCTTAAGGAAGAGCAGCTTGATGTCATCTCCCGTTCTTTTGGAATCGATAGAGCGCGCATGCTGTTGCCAGGGAGAGAAGTTATGCCATATGACCCTCCCGAAGGGTACTTTGCCTACAGCAGATACCACTGCATGTGTGGTGCCATTCTGCCTCTTAATGCTTGGGTAGCCAGCTTCCTTACATATCTAAAGGTGGCCCCATTCCAGCTTCAACCCAACTCCTATGCTATACTGGTGAGCCTCTTCGTCATCTTCCAGAGGAAGTATGGTCGTGCTCCTTCCAACCGGGAGATCCGGTACTTGTATAATCTGAGGGGCTATAAGAAGGGCTCCCCATACATCAGCTTGGAGTCAGCTGTGACTTTCAAGCCGGTCTTGGATCTGTATTCCAAATTCAGCATATTCAAGAAGGAGTGGTTCTTCGTCAGGGACGACTCTGTTTCTATTCGGCATTTTACTTCTGGATGTAAGTCGATGCTTTATTTATAATTTCCATTCTGGTTGCGATGCTTCTTCTCATACATTTTCATTTTTTCTAGCGACAGGTGGCTTTGCAGTTATGGAGACTGATCGCTTGGTTCAGACGGCGGCTAAGATAGAAGCTATCCCTAGGAGAGATAGATCAGCTGCCTACCTGATCAGAAACGCGACCCTTCTGGAGTGTAACTTGATCCTTCCACAGCAGTCAATAGTCAAGCTGAGGAAAACAGTGGAGGAGAGGGCGGCTGCTCAGGCTAAAGAAGGTGTCACGATAGAGAGTGGCAAGAGAAAACCTTTCACAAAACCTCCAGCCGTCGGAGGTAAGAAACTTAAGAAGTCGGACGGTCCTTCCCCCCGCAATTGTCCACTTACCCAGGGGGAGGAAGACGTAAAGGAGGAAAGAGGTGAGGGTGGAGATTGTAGGGAAGGTGATGATGGTGGCGATGGCATCGGGGCCTTGCTCCCTGGGCAGGCAGGTGAGATTCAGGAGTGGACGGATGATGCATTCCGTCAGGCTTTTGAGGGGCTGGACGGAGAAACGGCTTTGGTAGAGAAATCCGGGAAAGTTGACAAGACCGGGACCGGTGCAGGCGAATCTTCTCTGACTACTCCAGCCAAGGTGGCTCCGATGACTCAAGGTGAACTTTTGACTCCTGCAGGCTCCATTTATGATAGGGACTTAGGAATATTTTATGATCCGCTCCCATCCTGGAATGAAATCCAGGACTCATTGCAGTATCCTACTCCTCCCCAGGGTTTGTATAACAGATGTGTTTCCTTTCTTCTTTTATCTTTTAATTTACCGCGTTTCTTGAATTATGGATAAATGTAGGCTTGTGACACTTGTTCTTTATATCAGGAGCAGGTAAAACGGCCAAGGCCTCAGACCTTCGGCACAGGCTTGAACAATACAAGCTCTCCAAAGCTTCCGCCAAGTCGAAGACTCCGACCCACCGTTCCGGGGATGTAGTCGACTACCGTCCTCTTCTCGGGGTTATTGAAGAGGGTATTCAGAAGAGAAAGAGGAGTCATCCCTTATCCGAACCTTCACTCGGTCCCCAGCCCCCAATTCAGCCCCTTCATGATATCACAGAGGAGGCTACTGAGTTTGCACTCTCTCCGCACCTGTCTGAAAATCCTACCGTCACTCGGATTTATCGTCCTGACTTGGTTCGGAATCCATTTGCGGGTCATCCTGACCTGGATCCAAGTTCCCATGATATTACTTTTGACGAGGTTACCGGTGAGCACCTTCTTCCCCGCAATCCCATGGTACGGGTGCTTGACGAGGCTAAGTCCTTAGATCTCGATTTACTTACTACTCGGATAATTACCATGGGAGACAAGGCCAAGGCTAATTTTGATCGGGTGGCGGAGGAGACTAGGAAGCTGATGGGGCATCATGCCCGGCTGGTTAAGGCTGGAGAGGAGATTGGGAGTGCCAACATCCGACTACGATTGGTGGTTTCGGATCAGGCCAAACAGCTCGCTGATCAGGCCATTCAGATTTCTCAGCAAGAGGCTGCTTCTGGACGACTAAAGAAAACCATGGAAGAGGCCAGCTGGGCTGAACTACGGAAAATGGAAGCTACTTGCAAAGAATGGATCGACATGGCTATTGCCACGGTGGACGAGGTTCGGAAAGCGGATCTTGAGCAGGTAGAGGAGTTGTCCGGGAAACTTGAGGCTGCAGAGCTTGCTCAAGCCAAGTTGAGGGAGGAGATGGAGGCAATGCGGGAATCCCTTCTGGTTGACTGCTCGAGATACCGATCGGAGAGAGATGCTGCCGTTGAAAGGTTGTCGGCTTCCGAGGCCCGGATGAGGGAGTTTTAGGAGAATGAGGTGATGATGGACGAAATGCTTCAGGACATGTACTTCCGAACCTGGAAGTAGGGCAACCTATCCTGGATCGATGATTATCCTAGGGTCATGGCTAAGATCTATCTTCGGGCTCTGGAGGAGGCCAAGGCCGATGCGGATAAAGATGGTGGCGTGGCCTTCAGCATGGATGTGGTCACTGCCCAGTTTACCAAGGAGGAGAAGGTGGCGGTGAAGGAGGGTATGCGGTTGCTTGCTGCTGAGGAGGCAGGTGTGCAAGTAGAGGATGACGACCAGGATGGCCAAGAAGCAGGTGCTAGTAAGTCTTCCTTTTTTAGTTTCCCCATTAACTTGGTTGCTTCTCACTAATGAATCCCTTCTCTGTCTGGACAGGTGGGCAACAGGACAAGGAAAAAACTCCAATGCAGCCGGCACCTTGATTATACCTGGAAAAACTCCTTTTGTGGACTTGACAGGGTTGTAGATGTTAGTCTTAAAACAGTAAAGTAGCTTTTAGGTTGTATTATTTTGCTACTTGTAATAAATAGCTCTATTCTTGATGTGTAATTCTTTGACTTAAGCTGATTTTGTCGTCTTCTGAATGTTTGTTGCTATTTTGACATGTCGTATGAGAAATATAGCTATGTATATTCTTGTAATTGAATTGTGTTTGATGTCAGGTTCTGGTTTTAAAACATAATTTCATGACTTGCAACATTAGCGTGTGGTGTGAACAAATTATAGTCATGTATTTGTACACAAAAGAAGAAAATACCGCCTTTCATGTTTTAATTGTAGATGGCAGTCTGGAATATCTCGTATGACCGAGCAAGGAATGCGGTTGAATGCCCTGCCATCCAATTGTAAGTCCCTACACCCATTGGCGAGTATCTCCTACTCTGTATCCTGTACTTTAGGGATTGTTATAGAGGATAGGAGTGAAGTTTCTTAAGTAAAATTGAAATATATGAAAAAGTAAAACTTCCAATCATGGAAGGCCTTCGATGTGCTTAAGTTCGTGCCAAACGGGTTTTGTAGTCACTTTCCCTAGCTGTGGGTCTTGGAGACATTTGTCACACATCTTACGCCTCCGCGGGGAGTTAATTCTTTTTTACCACAGCCGCACTTAAGACACATCGGAGCCGAGATCGCGCACAGTAACTACCCAGGCCATTATGGCCCGTAATCGTGGGTATTATTCGATTTACTATGGCCGGCTAGCGTGGGTGCCGATCGTCAACTGTGAACTGCCCCTGGCTGGCCACACCTTATGTTGGGGCTTATAGTCGGTTCACAGTTGCCGGCGAGCCTAACGCCGTAATGAGCTGCCTCGGCTATAGTCGGCCTTCTCGGTGGCTTATAATCGGCTCATTACAGTTGGCTTTAAGGGCCGTCGCGAGCAATGAGTTAACCAGCAGTAGAGGGATGCTGGAGCAAAAGTGTCTCATTGGCGAGGGCATAGATTCGCATAGTACCTGTTAGGTTTTGCCCAAGTGAAGTTGCGCCGTGGAGTGCTTTGAGTGGAAATGCTATACGCATAGGATTTTGTTCAACAGAAAAGGATAAAGTTAACAAGTAGCCAAGATATAAAGGAACAAGTTAAAAAAGAGACAAGGTTTTTTAAAGTGGTTCGGCATGAAAAGGCCTACGTCCACTGATTCTCTTTGTTAATTCACTTCATATGGGCAGTACAAGTTAAGAAAAGTATCGACGGAGGTGCTGGATGTTCCATGCCCTCTAGAACACCTCTCCGTCCACTGTTGACAAAATATAAGCTCCATTGTGGAGATCTTTATGAATTACATATGGTCCATACCAGATTGGGTCTAGTGCTCCGGGGCGAGGGAAGATTCGCTTGAGGACAAGATCCCCTTCTTGTAAGGTACGATGCTTGACTTTGGAGTTGTATTGTGTTGCCACTTTCTGCTTGTGGGCTGCTGTTTTAAGGACTACATCATTTCTTCTCTCCTCAACTAGATCCAAAGACATGTGGAGGAGTTCTTCATTCTCTTCTGGGTTATAGTGGATCCTACGGTGGGAAGGCAAAATGGTTTCAACTGGGAGCATAGCCTCCGATCCGTATGCCAAAGAGAAAGGAGTGTGCCCCGTTGATGTTCTGAAAGATGTGCGGTAGGCCCACAGTGCCGTAGGGAGTTCATCCACCCAAGCACCCTTTGACTTTTCGAGCTTCTTTTTGATCAGAGTTTTCAGAATTTTGTTGACTGCTTCGACTTGTCCATTTGCCTGGGGATATGCTACGGATGAGAAGCTTTTATGGATTCCGTGCTCTCGGCACCAGTTGGCGAATTCCTCGCTGTCAAACAGAAGTCCATTGTCTGATATGATTTTGAGTGGAACTCCGTACCTGCATAAAACATTTTTGATCAAGAAGTTAATAACTTTTGCTGAAGATACTTTATTCAGAGGTTCCGCTTCCACCCATTTGGTGAAATAATCAACTGCCACTATAGCATATTTGGCCCCGCCTCGGCCCATCGGTAGCTCGCCGATTAAGTCAATTCCCCATATTGCGAAGGGCCAAGGGCTGGTCATTTGAGTAATCTCAGTTGTTGGTAGCCGCGGAATCTTAGCAAATTTTTGGCATCTGTCACACTTTTTGACGAAATCTAAGGCGTCCGTGCTTAAGGTGGGCCAGAAATATCCATATCGGAGTATCTTTTTTGCTAATGTTTGCCCTCCGGTGTGATCTCCGCAGCTCCCCTGATGGATGTTGGATAAGACTTCCTTGGCTTCCCTCCCAGCGACACAACTCAATAGCGGGTTAGAGAATCCGCGCCGATAGAGGATGTCTTCTTGTATTGTGTAGCGGGATGCTTTCCTCAAGATTTTCTTGACTTCGTTACGACCGTTGGGTAGTGTGCCACTTTGTTGGTAGTCTCGGATGGGAGTCATCCAAGTTGCTTCTTTGGTTGCAGCTATCAGATTCACTTGCTCAAAACTTCAGGCCAGTTGCTTTGAGATGGTTACTGCCCCGAAGATGGTGATGTCTCTCACACTTGCTTGCTTTGCCAATTCGTCGGCCTCTCGGTTCTCTTCCCGAGGGATGTGTTTGACTAAGTAGTGGTCCAATCGGCTAAGATGTAACTTGGTCTTCTTTAGATATGCTATGAGTCGTTCTTCTCGAGCTTGGAATTCTCCTAATATTTGATTAACAATAAGTTGAGAATCGCTATGAAGACACAAAGAATTGGCTCTGATTTCTATGGCAATTTCTAGTCCAGCTATCACTGCTTCATATTCTGCATCGTTGTTGGTGGCAGCGAACTCCAACCTTATAGCATAGTGCAGTTTGTTTCCCCTGGGAGTGATTATTACCACGCCTGCCCCCGAGCCCTGTTCGTTTGATGCACCATCCACAAAGAGATTCCACTTGATATCCTCTGCTATTTCCAATTCCTCCTTATCTTCGTTGGTAGTGAATTCTGCAATGAAATCAGCCATGGCTTGTCCCTTGATGGCGGTGCGAGGGTGATAGGTGATATCATACTGACTTAGCTCAATGCACCATTTAAGTAGTCGCCCAGAAGTGTCGGGACGATGGAGTACCTGCCTCAGTGGTTGATCAGTCAGAACTTTGATGGAATGGGACTGGAAGTAGTGATGCAGCTTTCGTGATGTGATTAGTAAACAGTATGCTAGCTTCTCAAGTTTAGGATATCTGACTTCTGCCCCAGTAAACCTTTTGCTGACGAAGTAAACTGGCCGCTACGTGCGGTTGTCTTCCCTTACCAAGGCTGCGCTTAGGGCGTGAGATGACACAGCAAGGTATAGGTATAATTCTTCGCCTTCGCTTGGAGTCGAGAGTACCGGTGGTTTCTGGAGGTGTTCGATTAGGTTAAGGAAAGCGGTTAAGCATTCGTCACTCCATTCGAACTTTCCCTTGTCTTTCTTTAGGGCTTCGAAAAAGGGGACGCACTTGTCCGTCGCTTTGGAGATGAATCGGCTTAGGGCAGCCACTTTTCCATTCAAACTTTGCATTTCCTTCCGAGTGGAAGGTATCTTGATATCCCTTAGCGCTCGGACTTGTTCAGGGTTCGCTTCAATCCCTCTGGCATGGACGATGAATCCTAAGAACTTCCCTGACGACACTCCGAAGGAGCACTTTAGTGGATTCAACTTCGTTCCATACTGTCGAAGTACCTGGAATATCTCGCCTAGGTGGCTTACGTGATCTTTGGCTTTCCTTGACTTTACCAGCATGTCATCTACATATACTTCCATAGTTTGTCCTATTAGCCCTGCAAACATCTTGTTGACGAGGCGTTGGTAGGTGGCTCCTGCATTTTTAAGTCCGAAAGGCATTACCTTATAGCAGTATAAACCCCTGTCGGTGATGAAACTAGTGTGGTCTTGGTCGGAAGCATGCATAAGAATTTGGTTATATCCTGAGTATGCGTCCATAAAAGATAGGAGCTCGTGCCCGGCTGTGCTGTCTACAAGTTGGTCGCATCTGGAAAGTGGGAAGCAATCCTTTGGTCAGGCGTCGTTTAGGTTGGAAAAGTCAATGCAGGTTCGCCACTTCCCATTAGCCTTTTTTACCAGCACCGGGTTGGCGATCCATTCCGGGTAGATAGCTTCTCGTATGAAGTCATTGGCGAGTAGATTCTTTACTTCTTCATCAAGGGCTGCTGATCGCTCTGCCCCCATACTTCTCTTTCTTTGTTTTACAGACGCCTTGGTAGGATCAATGTTTAATACGTGGCATGCTATGTCGGGGGAGATTCCGGTCATGTCAACGTGTGACCAAGCGAATACATCCAAGTTGTGGCGGAGAAAATCGATGAGTTGTTCCTTCAATCCGGCTTTTAGGTGGGACCCAATTTTCAATAGTCTACTTGAGTCATGCTTGTCTACAGATATAAACTCCATAGCCTCTGCAGGCTCGGTGGTGGCCTCCTCCTCTTTGTCCCTAGGGTCTAATTCATTGAAAGGGTCGATGGTCTATCGAAGAGGAGGGGATTTCTTTAGTTGCTATGCTTCTAGACTTTTTGTGCAGAGGTCAATCTCTACACCCTTCCCTTTATCCTTCCTGTGGTTGTTACGAAGTTCAGTCACATAGCAGTCTCGAGCAACGTCCTGGTCTCCTTCCACTTCCCCTACCCCATTGTCTGTTGGAAATTTCATCTTTAGGCACCATGGGGCTAGGACAATTTGGAAGTCAGACAAGGCTGGTCTTCCTAAGAAGGCGTTGTAGGCCGAATGGTTTTCTATTATCACGAACGTTTGCTTCCGTACAATGGAGCGGGGATGGCTTCCAATCTCAACAAAGAGGTCCAGTTGCCCGAGGGGCATCTTAGCATCCCCAGTGAAACCGTGTAGTTGTTTATCGCAGGGAGATACATCCTTCATTGATAGCTTCATTTTGTCGAATGCGTGTTTGAACAGGATGTTTACTGAGCTTCCAGTGTCTACCAGAATTCGGTAAACTTCGGCGGGACCAAGTCGAGCAGAGATGACCATGGGATCCATGTGAGGGTACTGCCTTCCTTCTAGGTCACGCTTACCGAATGTGATGTCATTACTTTCTTTCCGCTTCGGGTGGCGCTCTTCTATAACCGAATTAACACAGTCTTTATTGTCTCTAAGCGACTTTCCATATCTCTCCATCTCTTTCCAGCTTCTGTCTGCGATGTGCGGTCCTCCTGAGATGGTATGGACCACTATCTTTTCTTGGCTGGAGCTGCTAGCATTGCGGTTTCCTCTATCGGCCCCCGGTGAGGGTAGCCTTGGGTTTTCATTGGCAGGAGTTGGGGTCCTGTCCTGACCTTTTACATAACGTTCCAGTTTCTTCTTTCTGATGTGTTCCTCAATCAGATATCGGAGATGATGGCATTCGTTGGTATCGTGCCCGTGAGATTCGTGGAAGCGGCAGAACTTTCCAGACTTCTGTGCGTTATCTGATTCCTTCTTGTATGGTGGGTGTTTGTATCTAACTTCGCCTTGGGTGGCAAGGAAGATATTTTCGACGGTCTCGTTCAAAGGAGTGTAAGTGTCGAATCTTGGTCCTAGCCGATATAGGCGCTTTTCTCCCTTCTTGCCCCCAGCATTGTCTCTGGAATCATTTCTTCGAACGTCCCTTGCCACAGCAGGGGCGTTGCCATGGGTTGTCTTATTTTGCTGTCCTGACTGCCCCTCAATGGCAGCATCCTCAAGCCTCATGTATTTCCCGGCTTCATGGAAGAAATGGGGTAAAGTAGCTGGTTTTTCTTTTGTCAACCTTCTAGCAAATTTAGTGTCCGGATGCACACCACTACAGAGGGCCATTAGGATAAGCTTCTCATCGGCATCTTGGACTGCGGCTGCCGCGGCGTTGAATCTGGTTAGGTATTGCTGCAGCTTCTCTTCAGGTTTCTGTTTGATGCTGGATAAGGAATAAGCGTCCTTAGGTTGCTCCACATGAATGCGGAACTGACTGATAAATTTTTCCTTCAACATTTCCCACGAGCTGATGGATCCCTGGGGTAGATGACAGAACCAGGAGGTAGCAAGATCTGCTAAGAAGAGCGGAAAGCATTTGCACAGTACTCCATCTGTAGCCCCACTCATGAGCATATGTTGTGTGTACCTCTGTAAGTGTACAACGGGGTCGGAGGTCCCTTTGTAGGGTTCCATTGTTGGCATCTTCCATTCTCGGGGGGTGATAGCAATTTCGATATTGCGGGCGAAAGGGCTGGTTACCCTAGCGCCTATCCCTCGATCTCTTTGCTTCCGTTGCACACAATCTCTGAATAAGCGTGCCATCCTTTCATCAGAATTTGGAGCAGATAGAAATGAGTTTGGTTCTGTCCTGTGGGATTGATTCCGTCCAGATGACCTGTAGGGATGGTATCGTCTATCATTCCTCATATTTTCCAATGGCTGCCTTTGATCTTCTGGGAGCATGCTAGGGTCAGCTACAGTTGGCCCTTGCCTTGATCTTCCCCTGCCGGGTTCTGATCTAAGCACTTCCTCGGGTCCAACTTTGGGCTGGACTCTAGCTCGGCCCCGTTCACTGGCGTTTCCGTGGTTAGGTAGTATGACAGGCTCAGCTACAGTTGACCTCCGTCCGGTACCTCCCCCATTGAGTTCGGTACCAAACGTTTCCTCAGGCCTAACTTCGGGCTGTGCTCGGTCTCGGCTCCTACCATGGCTATTCTTGCCGTTAGCTCCTTCGAAGAAGGAAGATCTTTGTTGTCTCTGAGATTCTCCAGACTGGGACTCGCCCCATCATTCAGTGTTGCGGTTGGATTCTTCAGCGTCCCTTAAGCGTGACATGAGATGGTCCTCCAAGGCTTCCTGCTGGGACGTGAAGCGGTTAGTTACTTAAACCACAACTCTGTCCAAATCTGCCCTAGTAATTGCTGTAGGCTGTTCTGTGGCAGGAGTGGTTGGGTTAGCCTGTCCTTCATTTGTTACTGTTGCTGGAGGAGGACGATTTACTTGATTCGTGACAGCTGGATCTGGAAGACTGCTGGATGCGATGTTTTTTCCTTTGTTAACATCTTTTCTCTGTTTGGGAGGCATGTTTTCCAAGTGGCGGACGATGTTGTTAGGAAAACTCGTTAAGTGGATGAAGCTGAAGCTTCGAGCTCCTACCGTTCTCAGTGAAAGAACCAAAAATGTTTGCACAAAAAATGGACAAACACCTCAAAGTTGTATGATTTAGTAGATCTTATGTTGTTCTTAGTGATTTGGGTGATTTATGCAAATATATGAAAAACAGGGGGCTAAACTGTAAAAAAGACATGCAGATTTATAGTAGTTCAGCCAGAATGTGCCTACGTCCACTTTATATGTTATTTCTCTTCTCTTCTTTTGATTACAAGTACAAAGCTTTGATACAAGTAAAAGAAAGTTGTTTGAAAGCTCTCTCTGTGCTTGAGCTCTCAAACTTGTCCCCCATTGTTGTACCCCTGCCCCTCTATTTATAGAGTGAGGCTGGGGGTAGGGGTCACGGATGTATATAACAGCTGGTGGGCCTGGGCTGACGCGACCTGGCCTAGTATTGTTGGTCCGGAAGGAGCATGGTTCGGAACGTCTCGGTCCGGTGGCAGCTGGTTCGGTAGGATGGAGTTGAAGTGAGTTGGTCCGGTAGGAGCATGGTTCGGTAGGAGCATGGTGGAAGTGAGTTGGTCCGGTATTGCTGTTGGTCCGGTAGGAGCATGGTCCAGTAGGAGCATGGTGGAAGCGAGTTGGTCCGGTATTGCTGTTGGTCCGGTAGGAGCATGGTCCGGTAGGAGCATGGTGGAAGCGAGTTGGTCCGGTATTGCTGTTGGTCCGGTAGGAGCATGGTCCGGTAGGAGCATGGTGCAAGTGAGTTGGTCCAGTATTGCTGTTGGTCCGGTGACTCGGTGATAGGCGATGGTTCGGCAGTGGAGTTCTAGATGGTTCGGTAGGCCCCTGATCCGGCAGTGGCTCGGTGAAGTTTTTGGTTCGGCATCGCTCGGAGATGCGTTGATTCGGTTGTAGGATGGTTTGGCAAAGATCACATAACAATGACCTCTTCTCTGGATTTTTGGAAATATCCATCTGATGGATTTGATATCGATTTCTATTGTTTTGATTCATGTCATCGTATGTGAATATATGGTGATAGATTGTTTTTACAATCGTTTCTGTGATTTGTCACTTTAAAATACAGTGGTTTTTATACTAGTAGTAAATACTCAAACTCTTTCACAAAATCGATTTCAACACTACTTTTAAATACAAAACTCATTTTTAAAATTGTTTTCTAATCTATTAGTATATACAAACCTTTACCTCATTCGTACGAGAAATCCAATTAAACGACTTAGCAAAACAAGTGGTATGAAACGCTTGCGTTTACTTCGTCGGTTAATTCTTAGACTTGTTCGACTGAAATCTTGTGACAATTTTCGAGTGGAAATCTACAATTTGTTCGTAAATATTTAAGTTAAGCCAGTGGTTATGGGACACAAAACTAAACACATTTATTTACTAACTTGGCTGTTCTGTGGCAGGAGTGGTTGGGTTAGCCTGTCCTTCATTTGTTACTGTTGCTGGAGGAGGACGATTTACTTGATTCGTGACAGCTGGATCTGGAAGACTGCTGGATGCGATGTTTTTTCCTTTGTTAACATCTTTTCTCTGTTTGGGAGGCATGTTTTCCAAGTGGCGGACGATGTTGTTAGGAAAACTCGTTAAGTAGATGAAGCTGAAGCTTCGAGCTCCTACCGTTCTCAGTGAAAGCACCAAAAATGTTTGCACAAAAAATGGACAAACACCTCAAAGTTGTATGATTTAGTAGATCTTATGTTGTTCTTAGTGATTTGGGTGATTTATGCAAATATATGAAAAACAGGGGGCTAAACTGTAAAAAAGAAACGCAGATTTATAGTAGTTCAGCCAGAATGTGCCTACGTCCACTTTATATGTTATTTCTCTTCTCTTCTTTTGATTACAAGTACAAAGCTTTGATACAAGTAAAAGAAAGTTGTTTGAAAGCTCTCTCTGTGCTTGAGCTCTCAAACTTGTCCCCCATTGTTGTACCCCTGCCCCTCTATTTATAGAGTGAGGCTGGGGGTAGGGGTCACGGATGTATATAACAGCTGGTGGGCCTGGGCTGACGCGACCTGGGCTGACGCGACCTGGCCTGGTATTGTTTGTCCGGAAGGAGCATGGTTCGGAACGTCTCGGTCCGGTGGCAGCTGGTTCGGTAGGATGGAGTTGAAGTGAGTTGGTCCGGTAGGAGCATGGTGGAAGTGAGTTGGTCCGGTATTGCTGTTGGTCCGGTAGGAGCATGGTCCAGTAGGAGCATGGTGGAAGCGAGTTGGTCCGGTATTGCTGTTGGTCCGGTAGGAGCATGGTCCGGTAGGAGCATGGTGGAAGCGAGTTGGTCCGGTATTGCTGTTGGTCCGGTAGGAGCATGGTCCGGTAGGAGCATGGTGCAAGTGAATTGGTCCGGTATTGCTGTTGGTCCAGTGACTCGGTGATAGGCTATGTTTCGGCAGTGGAGTTCTAGATGGTTCGGTAGGCCCCTGATCCGGCAGTGGCTCGGTGAAGTTTTTGGTTCGGCATCGCTCGGAGATGCGTTGATTCGGTTGTAGGATGGTTTGGCCAAAGATCACATAACGATGACCTCTTCTCTGGATTTTTGGAAATATCCATCTGATGGATTTGATATCGATTTCTATTGTTTTGATTCATGTCATCGTATGTGAATATATGGTGATAGATTGTTTTTACAATCGTTTCTGTGATTTGTCACTTTAAAATACAGTGGTTTTTATACTAGTAGTAAATACTCAAACTCTTTCACAAAATCGATTTCAACACTACTTTTAAATACAAAACTCATTTTTAAAATTGTTTTCTAATCTATTAGTATATACAAACCTTTACCTCATTCGTACGAGAAATCCAATTAAACGACTTAGCAAAACAAGTGGTATGAAACGCTTGCGTTTACTTCGTCGGTTAATTCTTAGACTTGTTCGACTGAAATCTTGTGACAATTTTCGAGTGGAAATCTACAATTTGTTCGTAAATATTTAAGTTAAGCCAGTGGTTATGGGACACAAAACTAAACTCATTTATTTACTAACTTGGTGTAATTTACACTTTTATTGATCTATGACGATCATTTTTGTGGTTTAGACTAGCGATATGCGATGTCTCATTGTCCGCGTGGGGGACCGTACCCCGTTATGTTGAGCTTCGTCTCATCTTTATAGGCTAGTGACCTATGGATTTTATGGAGTTCGGTTCATCGGGCGTACCGTTGTACTACGTCGTTATTCCGGCTTATTTGAGTTTCAGGTTCCTCGGGCGTACCATTGTACTACATCGTTGCACCGGCTCTATGGGATAGCATCCCGTTTGTGATACACGTGTTGGTGAGTTTTCATGCTCCCGTTTATGATAGGCCTCCCCCTTTTTTGTGATTTCTGGATTTCTCATTGATGATTTTTGGAATTTGTGTTTTGCCAATATTTGTGATTTGCTTAGATAAGCTTTATCAATATTTGTGTTTTGGTGAATAAAAATAAAGAATATGACATTCTTTTTGGTGTTTGAGGAGATTTGAGATATTGTATGATTTTTGTTGTTATCATATATATTTGTTATATCTCTTATCCTATCTCATCGTACTTGATAATTATAGCTAGACTGATCCGTTTATTATTTTTCTTCTTAAATAATACTCGGGTCAGACCGAGGTGTTTCAGGTGCTTCCACTTGACTTCTTATCAGGGATCGTCATCTGACTTTTGGCTAACTACTTTAGCTTAGTAGTTTTTGTTTTTATACATTCGAGATAGAGACTCCTTGATGTATACATATTCTTTTGTGTAGCGCTTGTACCTATTCTTTTGTAATGTAGTGGATCTTGTATGACCAATACTTTGATTTACACTTCTATGTGTTATATTCATATTTGTTTCCGCCTTAGTGATATGAATATCTGTGCTAATTTATGTTATGCTTATTTTATATTTGATTCTGAAGGCCACATAGCCACTGTGTAGTAGCTTTGAGTTTGTATTTGATATGTCAGATTTCCTCTTGAAATGAAATGCATGACATACTATCTGACATATTGGTACTCGCACAAAGCAATTACACAGATGGTCGCTCCTCAACAACCTTATTCTTCGTACTAATTGACGTCATTACCCAGTAGGGTCCTTGGTTAGTGTGAGTATAGAGGTGGGGAATCACACAAAATTTAAAGAATTAAAAATCATTTAATTTAACCGATCCGGTGTCCGTATATAATTTTCTACCCTATGGTCAAGTGATATAGATATTTATCATTTCAATCCGCAATTTAAATTTTTATGGTTATATATCATTTCAATCCGCAATCCCGAATTAAATAAAATCCATAAAATCGCTCGAGTCTATCATTTTAACCCATAACTATTTTCCCTAATCTATAGATCGTTCGGGTATGTATCATTTCATCCCATAGGGAACTTGCAGTGTTATAACAATATAAAAATACAACATCTAGTCATCCAATATCAACAATCAAACATCCATCATAATCATCATCCAAATCAACTAATAAACATCAATAGATAACTGAGTATCATTAACAGGTATTAAATTGACAATTAAAATTAATATTAAATTAAACGATTATTAAATGCAATAAAAGTCAAATTTAACTAGAATGACAATTTAAACATACCAAACATCAATCAATTAATTTCTAATCACATCATAAATTTAATTTAACTAACATAAGATAATCTAGTAGTTGTGAGTAGGTCAAAACACCCATCTTTGATTTCAAATTGATTTGAACACCAAAATAAGGCTCAAAATTCAACAGTCTCGGAATTCAGTCAAACTAAGTCCAGAATTTCCGAAATTTCGATACGATTCCAATGAAATAAACCTGCGTGAATCAGATCTCTTATGCAAAAGTTATATCAGTTAGAAGTTATTCGATTTATATAGTTTAAATAAAAATAAAAAAATAAAAAGAAAGAGACCATACATAGCCACGTCAGCAAGCTAGCTGCTCCCCTCCTTCTTCACACGTTCGATTTCCTCAAGGTTTCGAAACCTAACTAGTACACGACGTAGCCGCCGCCGCCTCGTATACGAGAAAAATGCCACCACCCTAAGCCTCTTCACCCGGATCTGCCATGTCCACCACAACCACAAGCTCCGGCCGCCCCCTCCCCCCGATCCTGCACGTCCCTCCAAAGCCCATCAGGGCGAACCTCCAACCAGCCCAATCATGGCCAAAATTGGCGAACTCGACGACCATCTCTATGAACTAACATCAGATCTGCCACCTGCTCAACACCACCTTCCCAACGCCACCTCCCGATCGTCAATCGGTCGACGATCCACCGTTTGATCGTCAAAATCTTAAAAAGGACGGCCGAGGTTCAACCTCGATTTCTGGACAAACGGTGATTCAAATCGAGAAACTAATTACACCAGTGGATTACGCTCCTAGAGAGCTTCAAATTGGTATATAATTTGATATGGTTCGGAGGAGTTTGATTTTGAAATTGATTTTTGATTTTGGATTTAGGGTTTTGATTTGCAGCCATTAGAAGAAGGAAGAAGCTGTAGGTAGAATAGACAGATACGTACAGTAATAAGAAATAAAAAAAACTGCTAGGGTTAGAACAGAACAATATATACTAACGAAGCCCGATAAGAAATGAATAATACCCAAATTGATTTGAAACGACAAATGTGACCCGACAAGCCCGTTTTGCCTCCGAAACGAAAGTGGGTCATCCCATATATCGAAATAGATGTTTTCGATATTTTTAAATTCAATGTAACAGGTTTCAAGTTCTAATTCCATCGTATGAAGAAGTTAGCTTAAAATCAGCTTATTTCAAATTGATTTTAACTGAATTTAATTAAATTGATTTCTAAGCGTTTCGAGTTCGTACGATCAAACGACATGTCCGATCGCTATGAAACTTGAAACCTTACAATAATTCACTGTTACGGATCCGATGAATTTGGTTTCGTCAAAATCCAAGACAGTGGCCAAAATGGCTATTTTCACATTAATTAAATAAATTATTATTAAATTGATTAAATCACTTTTTAAATTTTCAAATCCTATAATTAACATATTTTATGATTTCTGATTACTTAGACACTATAATAATTTAAAACAAATTTACATGTCAGTTCATTGTTAAATATTACACTAGTTACAATGTTTAATTCCAATTGAAGTAAACACTGTGATTATTACTTTAAAATTCCAATAATTCCGTTTATTCCCCTTTCCACCTTATTATTCAATCAATTGGCATCTCATGGTTGTAATTAACATTTGTTTATATCTTATTACACTAATAATTTACCATTATCATCTTAGTTTTCATTAACGTAGTATTTAATTACATTTAGTTGCAAAAAATCCATTTATTATAATTTAAATTCCAATAAATTGATCAAACTAGATTCCAATTCTTTTTATTCAATCAATTGTCATATTATGAATAAAATTTACATTGGTTACATCTTATTGAATTAATATTTTACAATTATCAATTTAATCTACATTAACTGCATTAATTAAGTGTATTAATTGCAGTTGATTTCAAATTTAATTTAACAGGCTAAATAAATAGGTAACATATAATAATTGTCACTATTAACTTTTAGTCACATCTTATAAGTTTATTATCCACAACAAGTGTTATAATTACTACTACAACACTAATTTTATTCAATTACAATTTATTACTCATTATTTCATTAATTAATCAACATTTAAATTATTAATTGCTCTTTTAATCCAATTATCCATTAATACATACATTACTATAATTTGTTTACAATCTATAACCAATTACAACTCGTTAATCCTTTTATGTAATTGGAATTACATTTAAAGCAGTTATCAATTACCTTAAATTGATACTATTTCATTTTATTCCAGTTATATTCTTATTATTAAATAACAAATTTTTATTTCTTCTAACATTAAATCACAAAACCTTATTAAATTTAAAATTTTTAATTATCGAAAATTACGTGTCGTTACACTCTCCCCCACTCAAAACTTTTCGTCATCGAAAAGGAAAAAGAAGGGAAAATAAGGAATTAAGAAATTAATATATCTTATTCAAAATATTAAATTTTTAAACAATTAATTTACATAATTAAGTAATTTAAATAAAATGTATCAATTTATAAATAATTAAATCCTTTATATTCAAGTTAATGAATGTTTGGAACCATTTCACAAAACTTTCTAAGTCCAAAATTCACGAAAAATTTCGGCAAAGTCTTCTTTGTACGGAGAGGTCTGGGAGAAATAATAATATCAATAATAACAATATGTATCACATATTCCAAAATAATATATCCCAAACAACGGGAAAAACCATATAATATCGCTATAAAACCGTAATCCGAAAACGTACCTATTTGTCAGGCAAACAACGCTTTATTTATGAAACCAAAAGTTGTAGCAATTGCTTCCATAACCTGTATTTCACTTATATAATTCAAAGAAGTGAGAATTATATAAAAGATAAATATTTAAGTTGTTTCAACTAATAACAAACAAAACATCACAACAGAATAATAATTATTTGCAAACAACAGTACAAACATCATTTCAACCAAGAATTCAATCATCCATCCATAGCAACCAAAACAAATGGTTTGTTCGGGTTTAGAACTTCTAATCATATAAAATGATAAATAAACTATGAAGTATACCATACACTCAATAGTCGTAGATAAAACTTTATAGATCATTTATACATCCTTACACAATAGAAGTATCCTTTCCCAACCAATCCATAAACCACACTAACAATAATTTCAAATAATAATTAATTTTTATTCTTATTACTTCTTTTTGTTCACATTATTTACTGCTCGTTTTCATTTGTTCATACAATGCTTGTTTAATTACTTGACATTTATCACTTACAAAATTCATTTTCCATTCATTTATACAATACCATTTTCTTTTCATTACCTTACATTCATTGCTTACATAAGTTTCCATTTCAATTATTAGATTATTTATTGCTATGTAAGTCTCTTTACAATTTAATTCACCATTAATAGATTATTTCTTCTTTACATTCATTCTTCCATATATAGTATTATTGAATATTAACTCCATTTCTAAGTCATTTCAATGGTTTCTAAAGTTATAACCATTCAATTATTATAGTGCTCACATTAATATTAAATGGCTTCAACATTACTTTAAGTTTATAATTATTTACTTACAGTATTCATCCTTTCTATTACATTTAATTTGTAGCATTTCAAATTATCAACCTAAGTTTATAACAATTTATAATCATATCAGAGTCCTTATTTATAAAAAGTAATTTCATTGAACACTTTCATTTACTAAAGTTTACTGTTTACTTGTATAATATTGTATTACATATTCTTATTAACATTTCAACTTTTTACATTTTGGTAAGTTATACATATGTCTTTTTATAATGCAATAGAAAGTTACACAAGTTATCACATTTATTTTTATCAACCAAATGTTCAATAGTTACATTTTCTTATTTCCATTTTTAATTTATAAATGACAACCTTCTATTTCTTTATATTTCATTTCTCTTAACATCTAATTTCTTATTTCACATCTTAGCAGCTTCCAACCATTCAAATAGTTAAGATTTCATTTTATCACATTAACTGAAGATTACTAATTATCAGAAGGTTTAAGAACTAACTCCGGGTTATATTTCCAAATCATTTTAAAATAATATATATATTTAATCATTTATAGATCAAATAATATATAGAAATTCAAAATTTATTTTCATTTATCAAAACAAGGTGTAGTAAAACTACTATAACCGTCTACCCATTTTGAAACTCGAAAATGAACGTCGATGATGCATGCATTCATCACCGAAATTATTTTCCAACGGCAGAGAGGGGAGTACAGAACTTATTTCTTTTAAAAATTTCTTTTTAAACATTTCTTTCAAATCATCTTGAAATATTTATATCAGAAAATACTTCCAAATGATATTAATATTATATTCCAAAATACTTTAAAAGAAATTTCAAAAATCCTGGACCATAAGTTCTAAAATTTCCAATTTATATTTAATTTATGTAAAATCTCATTTTTCAGCCAATATTTATAAATTTCCCTGCCTAACAAACAAATATATTACAACCAACTATATCATTTATAGAATTATTCTTTTATATACAAAATATATGCCAGGTAAAATTATTTCATTTAACTGTATTTCAAAATGAATATTGTGTCAGTTTGTCCTATTAAGTGTTTAGAAATCCTTATCAATGTCATAGCGTCATATGCACCGACCAAAATTTATAAATTCAAAATGAAACAAATTAACAGAATACAAAAACCTTTTATAACACTAACAAATAGGCTCTCTCATATATATACACTAAGTGACTCATTCTAGGGTATTACTACTCTATTTCTAGTGAGTCGGACCCCACAAAGCTAAGGTTATCGCTAAACCAAAGCTCTGATACCAACTGTAATGACCTGCCTTTTTGGATGTTTTAAACAGACACACACGTCAGCCTTAAACCATTCAAAAGGGCAGATTGTTATGGGGTAAATAAGAAAAACAGAGAAAGAAAGAAAACAAATACAGAATCTCACAGCGGAATGACAAAATATAATAATCAAATAAACAGTTCATGAAGTTGTTTACAAATAACATTTGGTTATACTTTTACAATACAAATCAGATTGACATATAACAAGAATAAATAATAATAAAATGCAGCAGAACAACATTACACAATGGAATAAATATAATAAAATATAATAGTACAAAATCTTCATCTTCATCTCCCGAAAAGCAGTCTTTGATAAACTGAAAAGCTCAGACTGACCCGAGCGAATTGAAAAGACAAAACACTCGACTCAGAACTAAAAGATCTTATGTAAGTTAAATCAACGGTAAATAAATATGAGTGTAACGACATTAGAGATGTTTACGGGGTTTGCATCTCCTGTCTAGTGTCAACGTGAGTGCAATAACTTAAGATAGGCTAATTAAATCCTCGTTCCAAAACCGTCATATTTACTCAATTATGTCATTTCACAAAAGGTATCAATTCCAAATTCCAACTTAGGTTGTATCATCATCAAGGATTTAAATATAAATACTTCAACTTTACACAGTCTGAAATTTTGGAAAATAGTTTAAATAGTTTTAATTGTTTATAATAATTTAAATAGATTAAAATAGTTTAAATAGTAGAAATAGTTTAAATAGATTTAAATTTGATTTAATTTGATTTAAAATGATTTTAATAGATTAAATATAAATTAAATAATTTAATTAGATTTAACATGATTTAAATAGATTAAATAATTTAAATTACATTAAGTAGATTTTAAATAGATTAAATAAATTTAAAATAGATTAAATAGATTTAAATTATATTAAATAGATTTAAAATAGATTAAATAAATTTAATTGGTTTAACAATAGGTAAAATATATTAAATTGGATTAAATAGGTTGTAATAGATTAAAATAAGTTAAAATAGTTTTAATTGATAAAAATTGTTTAAATTAGTTTAAAATAGATTTCAAAGTTATATACAAACATTTTTAAAAACTCAATTCCGATAAATTCATTTATATTTGACACTTCAACTTTGAAATTCCAATTAAATCCTTTGAACAATTCATTAAATCAATTCCAATTTCAGCATTAACGCTTGGAATATCAAAAATAACTTAGTTTATATAAATCAATTTTTATTTCAAATTGCCAGTTAACTTGATTCAAAATTTAAAGAATTAAAAATCATTTATTTTAACCGATACAGTGTCCGTACATAATTTTCTACCCTATGGTCAAGTGATACAGATATTTATCATTTCAATCCGCAATTTAAATTTTTACGGTTATATATCATTTCAAACCGCAATCCCGAATTAAATAAAATCCATAAAATCGCTCGAGTCTATCAATTCAACCCATAACGATTTTTCCCTAATCTATAGATCATTCGGGTATGTATCATTTCAACCCATAGGGAACTTGAAGTGTTATAACAATATAAAAATACAACATCCAGTCATCCAATATCAACAATCAAACATCCATCCATATCATCATCCAAATCAACCAATAAACATCAATAGATAACTGAGTATCATTAATAGGTATTAAATTGACAATTAAATTTTATATTAATTAAACAATGATTAAATGCAATAAAAGTTAAATTTAACTAGCATGACAATTTAAACATACCAAACATCAATCAATTAATTTCTAATCACATCATAAATTTAATTTAACTAACATAAGATAATCTAGTAGTCGCGCGTGGGTCAAAACACTCACCTTTGATTTCAAATCGATTTGAAGTCAAAAATAAGGCTTATAATTCAACAGTCTCAAAATTCATCCAAACCAATTCATGAATTTCCAGAATTTTGATACGATCCCAATGAAACAAAACGCGCGTGAATCAGATCTCATATGCAAAAGTTATATCAGTTAGAAGTTATTCGATTTATATAGTTTAAATAAAAAGAAAAAAAAGAGACCATACATAGCCACGTCAGCAAGCTAGCTGCTCCCCTCCCTCTTCACGCATTCGATTTCCTCAGGGTTTCGAACCCTAGCCAGTACATGACGTAGCCGCCACCTCCTATACGAGAAAAATGCCACCACCCTAAGCCTCTTCACCCCGATCCGCCATATCCACCACGACCACAAGCTCCGGCCGCCCCCTCCACCCCCGACCCTACGCATGTCTCCAAAGCCCATCAGGGCGAACCGCCACCGCCAGCCCAATCATGGCAAAAATTGGCGAACTCGACGACCTCTCAACGAACTAACATCAGATCTGCCACCTGCTCGACACCACCTTCCCAGCGCCACCTCTCGATCGTCGATCGGTCGACGATGCACCGTTGGATCGTCAAATCCCTAAAATGGACGGCTGAAGTTCAACCTCGATTTATGGACAAACGGTGAATCGAATCGAGAAACTAATTACACCAATGGATTACGCTCGTCGAGAGCTTCAAATCGGTATATAATTTGATATGGTTCGGAGGAGTTTGATTTTGAAATTGATTTTTGATTTTGGATTTAGGGTTTTGATTTGCAGCCATTAGAAGAAGGAAGAAGCTATAGGTAGAATAGACAGATACGTACAGTAACAAGAAATAAAAAAACTGCTAGGGTTAGAACAGAACAATATATACTAACGAAGCCCGATAAGAAGTGAATAATACCCGTATTGATTTGAAACGACAAATGTGACCCGACAAACCCGTTTTGCCTCCGAAACGAAAGTGGGTCATCCCATATATCGAAATAGATGTTTTTGATATTTTTAAATTCAATGGAACAGGTTTCAAGTTCTAATTCCATCGTATGAAGAAGTTAGCTTAAAATCAGCTTATTTCAAATTGATTTCAACTGAATTTAATTAAATTGATTTTAAGCGTTTCGAGTCCGTATGATCAAACGCCAAATCCAATCGCTACAAAACTTGAAACCTTACAATAATTCACTATTACGGATCCGATGAAACTAGTTTCGTCGAAATCCGAGACAGTGGCCAAAATGGCTATTTTCACATTAATTAAATAAATTATTATTAAATTGATTAAATCACTTTTTAAATTTTCAAATCCTATAATTAACAGATTTTATCATTTTTGATTACTTAGACATTATAATAATTTAAAACAAATTTACATGTCAATTCAATGTTAAATATTACACTAGTTACAGTGTTTAATTCTAGTTGAAGTAAATACCGTGATTATTACTTTAAAATTCCAATAAATCCATTTATTCCCCTTTCCACCTTATTATTCAATCAATTGGCATCTCATGGTTGTAATTAACATTTGTTTATATCTTATTACACTAATAATTTACCATTATTGTAACGACCCGATATTTTCAACCATTCGCATCCATTATAAGTGTATAGGTAGACACTCATGCCGGAGTTGAATTGCTCAAAATACCGCGTTGTAATTAAAATTTGGCAAATCTCAGAATATACAGTAAATAAATATAATCACAGATCACAGACACAGAGTAAAATAATGCAGCGGAAGTAAAAGAAATAGTAGTTCATGAAGCTACTATGAAAATATATCAGAGTTACATAAGATACAACATAAGAAATAAAGTACAGCAGAAGTCTCAATACAATAACCAAGTACAGGCTGAATAGAACAACGGAACCGAAGTTGATAGAACAAGACTAGCAAATAATCTCCAGCGATTCAAATCTCCAGAAGATGGAAATCCAAATCTGTGAATACTCAGGCTGACCCGAGCGTAAAGCAAAACACAAAACACTCGAGTCAGGACAATATATACTTATATAATGTAAACCAACTCAAGTGAACTGTAATAAAGGTACAAGTAACTTAGAAGATGCTTGGGACCGCCCATGCTCTAAGGATCCGTTAAAATATCTACTATGTAGTAATATTCGCTATTATAATAATGTCTAATAAGTAAAGTATAATCATATAGAAAATAGCGTTAAGGGGATGGAGAACCTTAACGCGGTCGGATCTTAAAATCATAATCGTAGTAAAGCTCGATATGGTAGGTGACACGGCACAACTAGGCAATGCCAGGGTAGATATACCAATTACGCACACGGACTGATGGATACGCATAGCAGCCACTACCGTTCCACCTCGAACAACACTCCCAAATCGGAGGATGGCCATCTAATCAATCACAAGTAAGAGTATAATATCGAAGAAATGTGTCCGAGAAGAGGTGCTACCTCACTGGTCCGAGATCGCTCCTGTTTTAGCCACCTTATGCCAACTCATGGGAGTTGGGTCCACGTAACATACCTTAAGAACGTCGCCACCATCCTACTTCATTCTGGAATCTCCACCGCGTACACGGTTGTCAAAGTGGTTTTCGGTATCGACAGAGAGTATGTCCATATCCGATCCCGGTCTCTTTGCCAACCAATCGTTATTATAACCCATGGTTATAACTTTTAAAAATAGTTTATGTTTCAAATCAAAATACATCCTTTAAACCATTTCAAAATCATATCATTTATTTCAAACTAATACATACTTTCAAACCCAAAACATATCTATTTAAAACCAATTCAAAAATATATCATTTCCATTTCAAAAACAAATTCAATAATATATCATTTCAATAAAACCCAAATTTCAAAATCACTGAATATTTCCTTTAATTTATTAAACTTGAAATCTTCCTTTAAATTATCATAGCATTTTGGTAATGTAACCTTAAGGAATCATAGCATTTTTGGAATGTAATACTTCCCAATTTAACATTTTATATAATCAAAGTATTTATATACTTACAAATTTTTAACATGGTCATTTTATCATAGCCTTATAGTTAAATAAACTTTGTTACTGTAATATCCAATTTAATGCTAAAATTCTTATGTTAAGTTAAGAGTACCTTATTAACTTACATTATCATTACAATAAAGAAACTTTATCATTTTTTGTCATTAAAATATGTCATTTACATTAATTAAAACTTACATATTAAATGTACTTTTTAACTTACATTCCTATTACAGTAAAGAGCATTTATCATTTAATCAATATTACACTAAATAAACTTACATTATCGAATGTACGTTTTAATTTACGTTTTATTACAAAAGAGGCATTTATTATTTTAAATCAATATTACACAAATTAAGACTTACATGTTTCTTTCATTAATTAAGACTTTACATGTTTCTTTAAGTAGGTAAAACTTTACATATTTCTTTCATTAATTAGAACTTTACACGTTTCTTTCATAAATTAAACTTTACATATTTCTTTCATTAATTAGAATTTTACACGTTTCTTTCACAATAAATTTCTTATAATTAAATCCAATTTTCAACAATTTACTTAATAAGTTTAAGTGTAAAAGTTCCAATTCTTCACATTTCAACAAATAGACTTAACACTTCAAATTTAAATTACCATTTCACAATTTAACAAAATTTCCAATTTTATTTAATTAACTTAAACCTTTAATTAAAACCAAATTTCACATTTCTTAGTCAAGTTATATTTTAAAAGATCACTTTTAAACATTCATTTATTTAACCACTTAAATTCATAGAAAAATCAATAATACTTAATAATCACTTAAATTCAAATTTAATCAAATTATCATATTTACCATTTCCAAATAAAATTTAATATCCATTTTATTTATATAACTTAAATATCATTTTTAACCAAAATTCCAAATTTCCAACTTAAGTTATATTTCAAAAATCCAGTTAAACCATTCATTAATTACATTTTTAACACATAGAAAAATCATAATTTCTTTAATTCAAAATATTTCAAAATCTGTTTAAATCAAATTTCATAAATTTATATTTTTAAAATACTTAAAAATATTCAAAACACTTTATAAAATAACCACGGGCCTGTATATAATTTTCTAACCTAGGTCAAGTGATACGGATATGTATCATTTCAATCCGCAGTTAAAAAAGAAAAATCCGGGTTCTATCATTTCAAACCCGCAATCCCAAGTTAAAAAATTTAAATAAAAATCATTCAGGCCTATCATTTCAGCCCATAACGATTTTTCCCTATTCTAAAGTCCGTTCGGGTATGTATCATTTCAACCCATAGTGATTCTAATCTACAGGGAACTTGCAATGGTGATAACAGATATAAATAACAGAATAACATTAAATAATAGTAACATATGATATAATAAGTGTAATAACAGGTGTGAACATCATATGATAATAATATAAACATATATAACATGATGATATACATTACAGATTCAAATGGTGTCGGTTTATCAGTTATATAGGTACATATTGTCTGGTGAGAATAACCCACCTGTTTGTGCTGGAGATATCAAAACCAATGACACAATGGAACAAAAGCACGATGACAAGACTACGGACTTGAGTGGAGAGCAAGATCCAAAGCTACAACTCTTGTATTACAACCCAAAACATACATCAAAACAAACACAATTTCAACGCACTTGAAATGGAATAACTTTTAAACGAAAAGAGATTTGAATGTCAAATCTTTTGCCTTGCTTTCTCTATCCTTTTGCATGGCCTAGGGAATGTTTTGGTTCAGGTTTGGACATGGTTTGGGTCTGGTTTGGACCAAGGGATGCACGGCTACAAGCTAGAGATGATGGGGAAGTTACAACATAGGCATGTGAAGAGTTTTATGCAATATGGTGGAGTTTTGGTTCATCTTTGGCTCGGTCTACAAGGTCCTAGGCTTGGCCATGACTTGCTACAGGTCTGGACAGAGGAGATGGTGATGTGTAGTGGTGGTAGCAAGGTGGTGGTGGCGGGTAGAGGTGGTGTCCAAGGTGGTGGGCGAAGGTATGTTGCAACTAGTGGTGGCTATGCATTGTTTTAAGGGATTTGTGCAAGGTTTTGTGTGGTTTTTAGTCAAAAGGAGTGCATGGCCTATCATGGTCAGAGGAGGAGGGGGTTTGGTCGTGGATGGTGTGGGGAAGGAAGTGGTGGTGGTCGGTGGAGGAGATGGTGGAGGTGTTAGGCCAAGCAAAGCAAGAGAAACATGGCAAAAATCATTGAAAATGAAGAGAAAAGAAGAAAAAGAAGGAGAGGCCATTACCTATTTTTGGATGAAGCCATGAGAAATGAGTAGCTGATTTGTTTTCACGTGAAAAGATGAGAAACAGAAAGTGGCGGCTACACTAGGGTTTTAGATGGCTAGGGCAAAATTTGAGGAGTTAAAGAAAATGAAGGGTTTGGACAAAAAAGGGCTTAAGTTTCAAAGTGTTTTACAACCTTTCATATTTCTTTTCTTTTTAATCTTTATATAAACAAAAATATTCAGAAAAATAATTTACAAACCGAAATCAATTATAAATATGAGAAAACAAATAATAAATTTTGGAAAAATATAAAAAGAATGAAGAAAATTACTTAAAAATACCAAACAGTGTTCAAAAATTATAAATAAATCACTGTCGGTCTTGAAAAACTATACACTTCATTATAAAAATATTATGAAGTGAAAATTTGAATTAAAATAATTTATTTATCATTTTCAAAATAAAATAGATAATTAAATTGGAGAAAATAGAAAAGGATTAAAGAAAAATGTTTAAAATTTACAAATAGGGCATGGAAATTTGCAAGAAAAATACTACTAACTCTGGAAAAATTCCTACCTTACTTTAAAAATATTTAAAAGCCAAAATATATTTTATATAACATAAATGTACAAATTAGAATAAAATATATCAAATAAAAATGTCATTTATATAATTTTAAAATAAAGAATATTGCTGAATAACCCAATATACACATAATATTGAAAATAGTATAACTTTTGCAATTTAAATCCGTTTGCAACGAAACGAAAAGCAGTATTCAAGTTATTAAATATATTTTTATAATAAAAGTTAAAATTCATAAATTTCAAACTTTTAAATTTTCAAGTTAAAAGTCGAAGTTTGACTATTTGACCAAAATTCACATTTTCTGGAAATATTAAATTTAGTCATATTTGAAATTCAAATCCACATACAAAATCAAAGTTTTTTTTATATTTACAATAACAACATTTATTCTTTTCATAAATAAAGCTCTTATATTTGGAAAAATCAAATTAAAATTAATTGTAAAATACAAGGTTGTTACACTCTCCCCCACTCAAAACTTTTCGTCCCCGAAAAGGAACGAGGTACGGGAAAGCACCTAAAAAGATAGAATGAATATAATTAAGACAAGATGATAAGAATATTGGAATTACACCTGATAACTATTGTTATAGGCAAGTTTAACAAGTTGGAGGTGATCAAATCAAGAATACAAACACGAAAAAGATCCTCTAGAGTCTGAATCACCCCTTTCACTTGACCGATGGTCTATGAATGGAAAAAAAATGTTCAGATCCAGATGAGTAACAAAGATTTCAAAGATTATAAAAAGATGTCTGAACAGACTTGTATAAGCAATAGCCTTCCCGTTCTGTAACAAGATAAGAGAAATAAGGACAACCAAAAGATAGTTTGAAAAAAAAAAAATAAGATAATAAATGTGAAACAATAACGCTTTGAAATCATAACAAATTAGAGATGTTTATCATTTGGAAATCATACTACTAAAATCATAACACTTTGGAAATGTAATTCTAAAAAAAAACATAATACTTAGAAAATCATAACACCTTTTAAAATAATCTTTATTTAAACCATTTTAATTCAAGGTCAAATGATATTCATTTTAAAGTTGTAACATTTCTAAGTTCATTCAATTATAAAACTTCCAAAACATTGTATTTTCAAAACAGCAGCACTTATAAAATGCTACAGTAGATATATTAATATTTCAAATCAGTTTTATTCTAGAATATTCATTTGGATATCATTTAACTTATGACTTATTAAAACAAACTTTTATGAATGGAATATCCAAATTAAACTATACTTCGTTTATTAAGTCAAAAGCTCACTATTTTACTTAGCTTTTCATTTAACAAATAACCTAACACTTTATTTAAAATGCCCATTTCATAAATAGATATTCCTTCAATAAGTTACACTTAAAATTTCCATTTGAAAACCAAATTCTCAATTATCAAATTTAGTGATGTTAAAGTACATTATAACTATCATAATTATCCATTTTTCAAGACATATCAATTTCATAAATAAAATATTTATCATAGAAAATATAACAATCAAATTTCTTTACACGTTTATTCATTTAGACATCAATTAAACTATGAATTCAAGTTAAATAAACTTTATTACAAAATGTCCAATTCCAATGTATTTTATTTTATCTATTCAAAGATACATTATTTATTATACAACATATTCATTTCAGGAAATAACCATTATTAAAATTCCTAGGTTAGACTTAAGGTTCCATATTAAATCAAATTTGATTATCAAGTTATTTAAATAAAATCTCTTTAAATTCCTTTTTTATTTTTTTCCCCTTGTAAATCTTTTATAACTAAAATTTAGGTGTATAAAATTTATTATAACCACTCAAATTTTATTTAAAAAATCCTTTTTATATTGTATATTATCCAATTACATTGTTAACTTCTAAATTTTTTTTAAGGTAAGTTATATTTGAATGCAATTGTATTATACAAATAAAACTTTCCAATTCAATTATCTCAAGTTTGAATCATTTATTCAAAAAATTTAATTTTTCTTTTTATAACTGCAATTATTCTTTAAGATGAAATTTAATAATTAATTTTCCGGTTTCCTTCAAACCAGTTAGAGATAAATAAATATATGTACATAATATGTCAAATCAATTTAAATCATATATCTATATATATATTATAAATCAAACCATATTTAGAAATTCAAATAAATTAAATCTTTCAAAACAAAGCTGTAGTAAGATTACCGAACGGTCTCTTCAGTTCAAAACTCAAAAATGAATGTCGATGATGCTACAGTCATCACCGAAATTATTTTCCAACGACAAAGAGATGAGCACTAAATTTTTAAACTTTAAAATCCTTTAGAGACAAATTTTTTTATTCAAAAATACTTTAAGTTATATCCTTTTAAAAAATTTAAACACAAGGTTTGAAATCCATCGGAAACTTGAATTCTTAAATTCTTGATTCAAATTCATTTCAGTTCCTAAATTAATTTATAAACAACTATTTATAAATTCATTTGTAGAACAATAAATGATAAATCAAGTATTATCATTTCAAATTATCAATTTAAATCAATTTATTAAGTTCCATAAATTTACTTATATATCAAAAATTTTATTTCATTAACCAAATTTAAAATAATATCGTGTCAGTTTGTTCTGTTAAAGTGTTTTAGAAATCCTATCGATAGCGTTGATCAGACGAATCGATCGGAAATCCAAATCAACATCAACAACTCAAACAACACCATATATAAAACAAAACATAGATTTACAAGTACAATTCAAAATGTTTGGAGATAGTTTAGAAACAAAAGACAAGATGGTTAAACAGAGTAGGGAGATGGGTAAGCTTAGATAAATCGCGGACAACCTTAACCGGGTCAACCGTGACTTAAAGAATAAGATCGATGTGGATTTTTCTGGGATAAATCTACATTCGATCTCAAGAGATAGAGTTTGGAATAATAAAAGATATTAGCATCTAAACCAAGGATAAATAAAAATCTCTGGTGAATCGATGCTGACTGTAAAGGATTTTCACCCTTTTACAAGAAAATTAGAATATTGGCGAGACCGCCAATTCACTATGAAGATCATTCGAAGTGGAGTTATGGGATACTCCAGAATCAAAAGAAGATGGATAGTGAGGGACACGAATGGATTTTGGAACCGCAGGGAACATTCCAAAATTCAAAGGAAATCGAGTCAAAAAGGAAGAGATTCAAACTCAAACCAAAGTGATTCTGTAAATAAATTTACCCTATATTCTAAGTTTTGCCTCAAAGCCAAAGCTCTGATACCAACTGTAACGACCCGATATTTTCAACCATTCGCATCCATTATAAGTGTATAGGTAGACGCTCATGCCGGAGTTGAATTTCTCAAAATACCGCGTTGTAATTAAAATTTGGCAAATCTCAGAATATACAGTAAATAAATATAATCACAGATCACAGACACAGAGTAAAATAATGCAGCGGAAGTAAAAGAAATAGTAGTTCATGAAGCTACTATGAAAATATATCAGAGTTACATAAGATACAACATAAGAAATAAAGTACAGCAGAAGTCTCAATACAATAACCAAGTACAGGCTGAATAGAACAACGGAACCGAAGTTGATAGAACAAGACTAGCAAATAATCTCCAGCGATTCAAATCTCCAGAAGGTGGAAATCCAAATCTGTGAATACTCAGGCTGACCCGAGCGTAAAGCAAAATACAAAACACTCGAGTCAGGACAATATATACTTATATAATGTAAACCAACTCAAGTGAACTGTAATAAAGGTACAAGTAACTTAGAAGATGCTTGGGACCGCCCATCCTCTAAGGATCCGTTAAAATATCTACTATGTAGTAATATTCGCTATTATAATAATGTCTAATAAGTAAAGTATAATCATATAGAAAATAGCGTTAAGGGGATGGAGAACCTTAACGCGGTCGGATCTTAAAATCATAATCGTAGTAAAGCTCGATATGGTAGGTGACACGGCACAACTAGGCAATGCCAGGGTAGATATACCAATTACGCACACGGACTGATGGATACGCATAGCAGCCACTACCGTTCCACCTCGAACAACACTCCCAAATCGGAAGATGGCCATCTAATCAATCACAAGTAAGAGTATAATATCGAAGAAATGTGTCCGAGAAGAGGTGCTACCTCACTGGTCCGAGATCGCTCCTGTTTTACCCACCTTATGCCAACTCACGGGAGTTGGGTCCACGTAACATACCTTAAGAACGTCGCCACCATCCTACTTCATTCTGGAATCTCCACCGCGTACACGGTTGTCAAAGTGGCTTTCGGTATCGACAGAGAGTATGTCCATATCCGATCCCGGTCTCTTTGTGTGATATCCCGGGTTTTTGGACAATTTAAATTTAATAATCGGTATTGATAATTTAATTGGATTGATAATTTTCTTTCTAATTTTAATTTAATTTGGTAATTAAATCTTTTAAAGGCTAATAAATATTTAATCTGGAAATATTTAAATTTGGTAATACTTGATCTTTTCTAATAATTTAAAATTGATAAGATTTATTTTCAAAGCTAATAAAGTTTTAATCTATTTATAATATATATTTTGCTATCTATATTGTGAATAGAAATCTTTTGTTTAAATAAAAGATGTATTTTCAAATTGTAATATATATGTATGTATATATTATTATTTGAAGTTGTATTGAAATTTAATATGATAATTCTCAAATTAATGTTAAAAATATTTTCTATTTAAATATATGTGTATATTTGTATATATTAGAATTTTGATTTGAAAATTTATAAAAGTGTTTCAAATTCTAATATATATATATATATGTATAAATTGTAAATTGTAAAGTATAATTTAATATAATACCTTTCAAAAGCTATTTAAAAACTAATCATATATTTTCAAAACTCTTAAGGTAAATATTTATTTTATTAAAAGTATTTTAGCTCTAGTATAAATAAGATTTAATAAAAGATTTTATTTTTTAAAAAAGTACTTAATCTAAATGGTTATAAATATATATAGGTTTAAGTAGACCTTTCTTTTTAATATCTCTTTAATTTAATGGTTTGTAAACATAAATAAATTTAGTACTAGTTCACATTTACATAAATACATAAATATCAATACAAATTCATATTACATAATTTAAAGAGAATCATAAATACTTTTATAATAAGGATTTAAACACAATTCTACTAGATTATAACATTTGTAAGATAATTAACATGCCTTATCATTTGTATATGCATGCAAGTTAACAAGTGGCTTTCATTTAATTTATTTGAAATTTTAGAAAACTAAATTACCTTAAATAACATATGTTTAGTGAGAAACCTGGTTTTCATTTCTCAGTTAAAAATATTTTCTTTCTTCCTCTAAAACTAAAAACAAATCAAAACAGAAACCAAAATCAAATCTGCAACTAAGTACAAATTCAACACTGATTCAACCTCAAACTTGATAAATCAAATTTCCAAAGCCTGTAATAACGAATCATCTCCAAAATGCAACCTGCAGCAAAGTAAATCAAACATGCAAGGATTTCAACAACAAAGAGAAATCAAAAGTATTGCCAGAAACAAAATCAAATACAGTTTCCAGAATTCAAATTTCAAAAGCCTGGAAGTAATAAAATCTGCTCTCTGTTCTTATTTTAAGGTGAGTAAATATTTCTTTTAAAAACAGTTATTTTTAAATCTGTGATTTGGCCTTAATGACTGTGATGAATCTTTATAAAATATGATTGCATGTGTTTATATGTGTAAGTGCATGTATATAGATATATGTATATGAATTGCATGTTCTCTGTTTATAACCTGTGAGTAAATTATTTTAAAAACAGTTTTAAAACTGTACTATGTTGTTATGTAATGCATGAATGAATGATTTAGTAGATTGAGTTTTTAGTTTATGGATATAAATGCATGTATATACTGTGAGCATGTCTGTGTGTTTATATATAGACTGGTCTCTGTAAAATCTCTGGTTCAAGAACCACCTTTAAAGATTCCTAACTTCCCAAAGAATCACTGTTAGGTTATGATGATTAAAAAGAAAACGATTATAACAATGTAAATTCATTTTTAAAAATAGTTTAAAGTAGAATTATTTAGTTAATATTTCGAAAATAGGATTTTACAGTAAAACTAAATATATGTCAAAAATTCAAGTATCTTAATTACTTAATTCTTTTATATAGTATGTTTTGCTTCTAGAAATTATGATTTTTAAAAGTAAAATCATGAATTTAGTTTAGAGAATAGTGAGAATTTTGGGGTTAATCGAATGGAACGTTTGGGTTGATTGCCGTCGATTGGAATGATGATTGTAGCTAGAATTTTGGTTGAAGCTCGTCTGCATGTTGAGGATGATGGGAAAATGTCGTTGAATTTTTCCAATGGCCGTGATGATCGTAATCGATCTAACTAGGGTTTTAGGCTGCTTTGGGTTGGTTGAACTGTTGGGGAATTCGCGACTTGGATGATGATGCGGAGGCGATCGCGTGTTGATGGAGGGTGGCATGGTGATGCTGCGGTGCTATGGACGAGGAATCTGAGTTTCTGATGACCATGATCGGCGGCGAGGGTGTAGATTGTGGCTCGAGTTATGCTCGAGATTTCGAACGATGATCGAAATTTCGATTCACAGTGGAATTTTGATTTCTGGGTTATGGGACAGGTTGTCGAGGTCGTATGGGGTTGGTTGGCGATCAGTTGGATGATCGGAGGGGAGAGGTTTGATCGTGCACGTGCACGTGTGCACGTTGGTGCTAACTGGAGTTCGATCGTGTTGGGGAGACGAGTTGATCTCGGGGCTGTCTCGTGTAATTTGCAGTATTTCTCGAAGTAGAGATGAGTGTGAGGGGTTTTGAGTTTTGCTCGGGAAAAGACTCAAGTTTACTCGAAGTAAACAGGGGTGGACTCGGAAAGATACTCGGGTTGTTTATTTAAAGTAATCTGGTTTGAAATTTTAAAGCAAAATCTTATCTGGGTTTTTTAAATTTAAATCATGAACAAGTTTAAGTATTTAAACAAGTTTTAAATAAATAAATGTTTAATTTGATTTAACATGTTTAACATGGTTTTCAAAGATATTGAAATTAAAAGTTGTATAGTTTTGTTTAAAGTAAATTTTATTTCAAAATTGATTTCTAAATTTGCTTTTAATGAAGTAATGTTTTGAGTGAATATTTAATCTAAGTGTAAAGTTTATTCTAAATTAGTTAAGTAGAGATTAATTAAGAACAATTAATTGATAAAATAAATTTAAGCTTAATTACTATTTGTAATTAAGAATAATTACTTAATGAAGTAATTAGTGAAAATGAATGTAATTAAGAAATAAATTAATTTAAGATTAAGTGATGATTAATTAAGTAATTAATTAATGTAATTAATTTTAGGTTAATTAATTAGTCTAATTAATCAAAGATAATCACTTGTGATTAATTTAGTATAATTACTTAGTGAAGTAATAAATGGGTAGTTATTGAATGTAACTAAATTAAGAAGAATTACTTATGGAAGTAATTAAATGTAATTGATTAAGGTAAATCACTTGATGTTATTAATTAAAAGATTAATTAATATAATTGATTTGAAGTTAATTAATTAAAGAGTAATTAATTAGTTAAAGGATTAAGGTTAATTAATAATGTGATTAATTACTAGTTAAGGTAATTAATTAAAAGAGAGTAATTAATTAAGGGTTGATTAATTAATCAATAATAAGTGATTAAAGAATAATTAATTAAGAAGTTAATTAATTTAGATAAGTAATTACAAATTGTTAATTACTATTTATGATTAATGAGATAATTAATTACAAGTTAATTATTTAATCTAATTAAAAGGTTAATAAATTAATAAGGATTATTTAATTAATAAAAGTAATTAATTTAAGTATGATTAATTAATTGTAATTAATTGAAGATTAATATAATTAATTATAGTTAATTAATTAATAAAGGATCATTAATTATTGTAATTAAATGATAGTAATTAAAGGTTAATTACTGTATATGGTTAAGGATAATTACTTGAATGTAATTAAAGATAATTAATCAAAGGAGATTAATTAAGGAAGATCATTAAGAGATGATTAATTAATTAATTTGTAATTAATGATAGAAAGCAGGATTTTGATAATCCAAGTAATTAAAGGATAATAATTAATTTAATTACAGGTTAATTAAATTGATATTGAGTTAATCAATTATGTTTAGATGATTGATTAATATTGGATGATTGATATTGGGTGATTGGTTGATATTGGATGATTTGGATATCTCTGATATATGTGATATGCTGCTTTGTGAAATGAATGTTGATATGAATTATCTATTGTGATAATGTGATTTATCTATCTGTGATATCATCCTGAATATAAGTTTAAATATTTAAACCTTTATACAACTTGGCCTTAAAAGATACGTTTTGGATTTCGATGAGACCGGGATCGGGTTTCCGTATACCGGAATTCCAGGTCTGGAGACCCGAATACCACATCGATCCAAATTAACGATAGGTCGTGAATCTCAAGTGAAGATGAAGATTTATAGTGCAAGGGTTATTGTCGTTAACTCTGAGGGTGATTCCAAAACGAGTGTAACGAGATAATGCCTTCGGTTTCGTTCGAACCCGGAACGAACTTGTATGGATTGAATGCTTTCAGCACATCGTCAGGCGGACGATGAGCATTCTAAGTGATATGTTCTGATTAAATGTAATCGTAACCTCAAGCCTCATCAACCGGGAATGGCTAAAACAGGGGAGGTGCAGCAAGGTTTCGTGGGTAGCACCCACTGAGAGCAAGATAGATCCCTGTCTAGAGGTCCCTTTTCTTTTATTCGGCTTAGTGTGTGGTTGGTCGCGCCAACTACGGGATTATCTTGTTCGGAATTATCCAGTAAGGGATGGTTCCGGCTTTGTGTTGCAGGGGAGCGGGCGTACTCCTCAGTACGGTGATCTAGGCCACGTACTGTGACGGGCGGTACCCCAGTAGCCCTGCCATTGTATGGAATCCAAACTCCAATAAGTGCCGTACGTATTAGTTGTGCCCAACTATGTTGGAATGTGAGATGTAAGCATTTCAGCTATTTCTGTATTTTACTTGAAAACCCTAGACCCTATTATAATACAATCAGATTTCCTATCAAACGTTTTAGTTAGCGTAAGGTAAAAACTTACCCATGTTTATTTGTGGGGAGTCTTACGTGATACTTTTGTTTTCAAAAGTTTTCAAAGTTAAGCAATCTAATTGTTTACTCACACCAGACCCATGTCTGACCCAAGTGTTTATTTTCTGTTTTATTAAACTCTTGGGTACTCAATATTGTATTGAGTAGTCGAGGGATTCAGGTTAGCTTTGACGAATTCTGGAGGAGATTTGGAGCAGGAGGCTTCACCGTGTAGATATATGATGATTCCGCTGTGTATATGTTGTGTCTGTATCTGTGATACTTGAGTTGTATGAATTAGACAGATGTATATAACTGTCTAATATGTGTTGTATAAGTTGTGTAACTCTGATGTATATGATACTATGTAATATTTTATATGATATATTATATTTCATTCGTTCCGCTGTGAGTTTCTGATGTTGTTGTTCTTTCTTCTTTTCTTTCTTTTCTTCTTCTATCCCTTTCTTTCTTAATTCACGATACGTCTTTCTGGGCATAGAAAGTCGGGTCGTTACACTTTGCCAACCAATCGTTATTATAACCCGTGGTTATAACTTTTAAAAATAGTTTATGTTTCAAATCAAAATACATCCTTTAAACCATTTCAAAATCATATCATTTATTTCAAACGAATACATACTTTCAAACCCAAAACATATCTATTTAAAACCAATTCAAAAATATATCATTTCCATTTCAAAAACAAATTCAATAATATATCATTTCAATAAAACCCAAATTTCAAAATCACTGAATATTTCCTTTAATTTATTAAACTTGAAATCTTCCTTTAAATTATCATAGCATTTTGGTAATGTAACCTTAAGGAATCATAACAATTACCAATAGTTGGAGTTTCAAAGTGTTTTACAACCTTTCATATTTCTTTTCTTTTTAATCTTTATATAAACAAAAATATTCAGAAAAATAATTTACAAACCGAAATCAATTATAAATATGAGAAAACAAATAATAAATTTTGGAAAAATATAAAAAGAATGAAGAAAATTACTTAAAAATACCAAACAGTGTTCAAAAATTATAAATAAATCACTGTCGGTCTTGAAAAACTATACACTTCATTATAAAAATATTATGAAGTGAAAATTTGAATTAAAATAATTTATTTATCATTTTCAAAATAAAATAGATAATTAAATTGGAGAAAATAGAAAAGGATTAAAGAAAAATGTTTAAAATTTACAAACAGGGCATGGAAATTTGCAAGAAAAATACTACTAACTCTGGAAAAATTCCTACCTTACTTTAAAAATATTTAAAAGCCAAAATATATTTTATATAACATAAATGTACAAATTAGAATAAAATATATCAAATAAAAATGTCATTTATATAATTTTAAAATAAAGAATATTGCTGAATAACCCAATATACACATAATATTGAAAATAGTATAACTTTTGCAATTTAAATCTGTTTGCAACGAAACGAAAAGCAGTATTCAAGTTATTAAATATATTTTTATAATAAAAGATAAAATTCATAAATTTCAAACTTTTAAATTTTCAAGTTAAAAGTCGAAGTTTGACTATTTGACCAAAATTCACATTTTCTGGAAATATTAAATTTAGTCATATTTGAAATTCAAATCCACATACAAAATCAAAGTTTTTTTTATATTTACAATAACAACATTTATTCTTTTCATAAATAAAGCTCTTATATTTGGAAAAATCAAATTAAAATTAATTGTAAAATACATGGTTGTTACAATTATCATCTTAGTTTTCATTAACGTAGTATTTAATTACATTTAGTTGCAAAAAATCCATTTATTATAATTTAAATTCCAATAAATTGATCAAACTAGATTTCAATTCTTTTTATTCAATCAATTGTCATATTATGAATAAAATTTACATTGGTTACATCTTGTTGAATTAATATTTTACAATTATCAATTTAATCTACATTAACTGCACCAATTAAGTGTATTTGTAACATCCCGTATTTTTAAGCTATTGAATTTGAACATTTAATTCGTTTTAAATGTTAATGTGGATTCTTAATTGATTTTGAAATGAATGGATTTGGGTTCAATCAATGAAAATGAGCTATAATTTTAATTTATAGCAATTCTGGTTGAATTTGATTAATGGAAAAATAATAATTAAACATTCGAATTTGGGATAAAAAGTAAATCCGGATGTAAATAGTGATAAAATGGTCTTAGGAAGTTATTTTGAGTTATTTGTGTGGAAATAGCATGGTGGGAATTTTAGATGAATTTTAAAGTTGATAAATTTAATATTGGGATTTTATATCAATTTACAAATGAATTTAATATTATTAAATTGCAATTAATCAGATTTTAGTCCGGAATGAGCCAGGATGATTCCTAATGTGTTTATAAATTTTATATGATTTATTGTTAAGTTATTAAAATTTTAAAAGTGAAAATTTTAAGCGTTTTCGATAATTTCGAAAATCGCTGGATTTAATAGACGAGTTAAAATAGCCTTCCGGGGCACAGTCTCGGAATTCGACGAAACTAGTTCCATTGGATCCGTAATAGTTAGTTATTATCGGATTTCAATTTTCGTAGCAATCGGAGTTATCGTTTGACCGTGGCAGCTCGAAACGCATCGAAATCGATTTAACCGATTTAATTTTAAATTGACCGTTTAATTTCGTATCTCACGCATACGATCAAATTAGCTCACAAAACCTCTTCCATTGTGTCCGGAACGCTGAAAAACCCTAGAATCGCCTGTCGGGACGCGTAGTTTGGAGTTCGTTAGCAAAAACTGTTAACTTGAGATATTTTATTAATTTAATAATATTAAACCAATTATATATAATCTTTTCCTCTCTCAAACCCTAGTCTCAGAAACAGACGCAGCCGCCACTGATAAAATTAATGGCCAGTAATCACCATTCTTTTCTCCTCGAATTCGCAAAATCCATCGATTTTTAGGGAAAATCTTTAACTAGAAAATTGGAGAGGAGGTCGAGTTCTTTGAGTTGGACGGTGGTGATCGCATTTCGAGCAGCGTAGAACGTGTAGGGAGGCTGCGTTTCCTTTGCGTTCGTGGGCGTTTTGCTCGACCTAGGGTCGACCGAGCTGCGAGCCTTTGTGGGCGATGGTGGAGAGGGTGGAGGCGACTGCGGTGGCAAGCTTCGATCGAGCTGGATGTGACGAGGGTGGTCGCGGTTGTCAACCCTAATTAGCAGCATGATGGGTTCAAGCCTGGAGCATGTCGCGTGAGGGAGAAGCTCTCGTGTGGCCTTGATTTCGTGGTAGGGAACGAACGGTGGATGGTATAATAATTTAAATTAAAAAGAAATTTGTGTTTAAATTTATTTCAAACTTTGTAAAATCATAACAAATTCATACGTTATCAGAATTTAACGAAACTGGAACCGTTGGAATCGCAGAGAAGAATACTTCGTGATGGTGCAGATCCAGAGTCATTCCGGGCAAGTAGGAATTTGGGTTAAATCGAACGTTGTTCGGTTTAATTTAAATTTCGAACGCTCGCCGAAACTCAAGGTGAGTTATTCTCACTCACATCTGGATGCTAGACATTATAAATAGTTGATATTTAAATATCTATGTGAATGGTTGATTATATCTGTGATTATCAGTCTGGTTGATATTTATATTGCGATGTGCTGATATCTGTGATGCAGGGAGAAACAGGTTGGAGGGATCCAACTGGATTCCTCACAATGTAGCAATTATTTTATAATTGATAGTGATACCTGTTTATATGATGTGATTGATAAATCTGGAAATTTAGATGTTCTGTGACATTGTGGTATAAATTGTAATCACAGAATTAAATTATAAATGGCTAAAAAAGTGTTTTTACGAAATAAAATGAATTGTTAAATTTAGAATTTCAAAGAATAAAATTTGAAATCGGATTTGAAAGGAAAAATGTAAATTGGGCCAAATTGGGATTTTGAATATAATGGGAAGTTTATGAAATGGGTAAATGGAAAGTATAGTTTTCTGGAGATTAAATTTATTAAATTATAAATTGTTTAAAATAACGGTGTTTATTTTAATAATGACTAATGTTATCCGGAAATTTAAAAATATGTTAAAATGAAGTTTCCGACTATAAATTAACAAGTTCAAATGAATGTTTTGAAATGCCGTATTTCATTGGAATTTAATTAAGTGAATTGGAAATTTGGCTTCCATTGAAAATTCACCAAAATGTTTAAACTATATTTAAAAATGAATTTCCGAAAATGAAAATTTGTAATTTAACTTCGGAGGAAGTTATAGTTAAGTATGGAATTGGAAATTTATGTTGAAATCATAAATTGACTTGAAATAAATCAGTGGATTTATATGAAAGAGTACTTTGGAATGTTTTGGAAACGGGAAAGTGTTTCCCTGGGAAAACCAAGTAAATGTTTATAAAAAAAAAGATTTTATTTAACTAAAAGTTAAGTTTTAAATCGTTTTAAAAGTATTTTTAAGAAATCGTTATTTTTAAAGAAATAAATTTATAATTTTTAATACCGTAATAATTTGGGAGTATATTATTAATTATTTTTACAAATGGATTTATTTAAAAGTTGGTTTTAGCTTAAGTTGTTAAAATTAGCATTTTTCTTCTTATAACGCTATTTTGAATTTAGTTAAACTAAAACCCTTATTTTTTAAAATCAAAGTTATGTGTTAATAACTAGTTTTCTTCACATATTTTAAATTTATATTTTGAGTAAATAAATAGAAGTAATTTTCATATTTTAAAAGTATATTTCAGTATAAGTATTTTTAACTGTTTTAAATGCAAATTGTTTTATACTTGGTTATTCCCGATGGGAATAAAGGGTAAAGGATTTACCTTGTAAAGGAAGAGTTTTGGAAAATTGTTTCCAAACGAGTTTTGAAAATGTGAAAATATCTCTTTGAAAGATATTAGAAGAAAATAAATAATATGGAGATTATTTATTGTGTGATGAATGTGTATGGATGTTTGTGAACATTAATTGATAGTTAAATCACCGACTATCAATATTGGCCAAATGCGCTGATCGTTTCGAAGAGACCGGGATCGAGTTTCCGTATACCGGGATTCTAGGTCTGGAGACTCGAAAACCACTTCGATCGGGTTTGTACGTTTCGCGAAAACGATTTCGGAGTCGAAGATGGAGCAGTGAAGTGCAAGGGCTAGTCGCTACAAATCCTGAGGATATTTCCAAAATGGATGTAGTAGGAATAGTGCCTTCGGTTCCGTTCGGACCCGGGACGGACTTATATGGACGAATGCTTTCGTGACATCGTCAGGTGGACGATGGGCATTCTAAGGGATATGTTCTATAAAGGTAACGCTTAGCCTCAAGCCTCATCAACCGGGAATGACTGAAAATCAGGGGTTATGCAGCAAGGCTTCGTGGGTAGCCCCCACTTGAGAGTAAGGTCATCCCTGTCTAGATGTCCCTTTTTATTTCGGCTTAGTGGTGCGGTTGCTGATCACAACCGTGGGGTGATTTTACTTGGAACTGTCCAGTAAGGGATGGTTCCGGCCTTGTGTTGCAGGGGACTTAGGGTGGGTCCTCGGTACTGTGATCTAGGCCACGTACTGTGACAGGTGGTACCCCAGTGCCTAGTCATTCGTTGGAAATCCATTCTCCCTACGTGCCTTGTACGTGTTTTGTTTGTATACCTAGTATGCCGGAATTTAATGAATGTAACAATTTCGGCTATTTTATAAGTATTTGTATATAGACACTATTATAATATCAGAGGATTTTAATATAAAGCGTTTTAGCTATCGTAAGGTAAAAACCCGACATGTTTATTTGTGGCGTGGTCTTACGAGATGCTTTTGTTTCAAAGGATTTTTGAAACTTTAATAATCAATTGGGTGTATTTATGATGCGCTGGTATTCCAGACTGACTCGGGTGTTATTTTATTATAATGCTCGGGTCAGACCGAGTATATTACAGGATAGGTTGCTATGGAGCTCAGGAGAGGAGCTGGAGTTCGAGACGTATTTCTCGTACTTGTATTATTCCGCTGCTGTGATTGTTGTATTGACTGATTGACTGGATATTGATGATTGTATTGACATACTCTGATGATGATGTATTGCATATAAACAGATATAGTTTCATTTTGTGTAAAGATCTGTTCTATATATTATATTTTATCCGCTGCGACTATGAGGTTCTGATTTTGTTTAGTTCTTTCTTCTTCTATCTACTTTCTTATTCTTATACAATCTGTCTTTCCGGCATTCGATCGTCGGCATATTATACTGTTGAGTATTTTATGTCGATTTTCGAGGGTCGTGAAGGGCGGGTCGTCACACTTGGTATCAGAGCTTAGGTTGGCGACAACCTAGGCTTTGGTGGGGAAATTACTCATTTTTAAATAGAGTCAGGAGTACTCTATAATGAGTTGAGTGTAATAATAGCTATGAGAGCGTACTTGTTAGTGGATATAAAATTGTTTTTGTACTGTGTTGACTTATCGGTTGAGTGTTTATGAATTCTGGTCGGTGCGGGAAGTACAACCGTATCGATAGGGGTTTCTAAACTCTTAAACAAGATAAACCGACATAGTATTGTTTTTAAAGTGGGTAAATGAAATAATTTTACCCAAAATTGTATTTTGATATAAAAAGGAATAATTTTCTAAATTATTCTATGCATTGGATGGTTGTTTGGTTGTTTCTTCTATAATCAAATAAGAAATTAAAACATGATCTAAAATTTGAGATGATATATATAAGAAAATAAGAAGTTAAAATATTAAAATGGTTTATAACCAAATAGAGATTGGCTAAATATGTTTTAAATCATATGAAGTGAAATTAAATTTTGATTTAAACTAGAATTTTGACCCCGGAAATTTTGAAAGGGATTTCAAATGGAATTAAACAAAGTTTTGGGAGTTTGACTTTGTGGAAATGTTAGAGATGTTTTTAAAAGCATTTGAAGGAATGGAGTATATTTTGGGGAAATATTTTTGAATAAAAATTGTTTTGAGGTGGATTTTGGAAGTGGAAAGCATTGAACTCACTTCAGTCGCTGGAAAATAATCCTGGTGATGCTGGCCACATCATTAGAATTCATTTTCGAGTTTCTAAAGTGATGGATTGCTACCAAAATAGTTGGTTATGGTATTTGTTTGGACTTGTTTGAGAAACAATTAATTTTGGAAATTTTCAAAAAGGAAAATTGTTTGGTAAAAGCAATTTGTTTTGGAATTTGGTATTTGATTTGAATATCAAAAGAGAAATGTGTTGATTTTTATTTCGAATTGGTTTTGAAATAAATCCGGGTAAATTGAATTCTGGAAATCCTGTTTAAATAAAAATGTGAAAGTTGAAATGATTCAACCATATAACTTATAAGGGAAAGTTGATTTAAAGAAGAATTGAGTATATAGGGAATGTAAATTTACTTTGAATAAATGAAGGTGAATGGAATATATCTGGATTTAACTTATGATAAGTTAAATAAAATTGAGAATTTGAAATGAAATTAAATCTAAATGAATTGGGATTAAATGGAAGTTGATGTAAAGGTGAAATGTAAATGCTTATGATTGTGCAAATGAATTCATATTCTTAAGTTATTAAGTGTTAAAATTTGACATTGTGATTATAAAAATGTGGATTGGTTTGAAATGAGCAATATAAACTTATAAGTAAATAAGTTGGAGAACTTGAGAATGGAAGATTGATTTTAACTCAAGTAAAATGGAATTATAATCACAAATAAAAATGGTTAAGTGGAATGGTGAATTCGAACTTAATTTTAAATGGAATGCAAAGTAAGGTGAAACAATTATAAAAAAATAAAAGAGGTAAGTGAACTGAAGTTAGTAAATAAGTTGAACTTGGATATGGAGAATTAAGATTAAATTGAATTTGGTCTAACTTCGACTAAGATGGAATTAAGCTGAATATTAAAATTTCTGTTGTGTTATGAATAAGAATGAATGTAATTAAATTCTTATTTAAAGTAGTAAAGGAAATGGATTAAATTCAGGTGGGCTAAATAAAATTTAGATGAACTTGAATTAATTCTGGAAAGGAATTAAATTGAAAATGCATATATAATCTAGTTAACCTTGAATTAAATTTGGATAAGAATTTAATTAAATGGAAATTTAATTTAGTTGAAATGATGTTGAATGAAGTAAATGCTTACTCAATTAAGTCCAAAATGATTGTTTGGAAATAAATTAGCTAAATTAAATGGAATGTGTATGGTAATGAATAGAATTTTGATAGCTTGGTCAAAATTTGAAAGGTTAATAAAATCCAGTTTTGGGATGGGATTTAAGTTGGTAATAAGTGTTGGAAGTGAGGATGAATAATGGAATTAACTTATAATAGAGGTGGTTTGAATTGTAAATAAAATTCAAATGAGAGAAATAATTTAAGTGGTCTCTTTGTTAATAAAATAAATTTGTACATGGATTTACTAAATAAACAAAGAGCGTTAAAGTCGTAAATAAATTGAAATTTGATTGAGTGAGAATCAAATGGAAATCAAATAAAATTGATATAAGAAGATAAAGTAACTATTGTGAAAGGACTTAAGTAACTTGAAAGACAAACAAAGTGATTTTGAATGGGCTTTATTAAGTAATCTTGAATGCAATTTGTTAAATAATAAAATGGAAATGCATGTGTAATTGTATTAATTAATTATTGAGGTGAAATAAAATGTAAGGAAAGCTTAATTTAATTAACAAATTGCATTGGAATAAAGATACTTGGATTGTGAACCATGAAAATGGAATAAAATTAATATAAACCTGAATTGAAATTAATTTTAAATGGTTATAAGCTTAAGTGGTAATAAATTTTGTTTGTATGACATGAAATTGCTTGTATTTGGAGTTGAGTTGTTTAACAAGCAATTGAAATTGATTTTTGCATAAATTAATATGGATTGGAACCCAATTCAAAGAGGTTGTAAATGAATGCAAGTGAATTGATTTAAAGTAGCAAATGGAATGGATTTTAAATCAATAGGAATGAATTGATCTTTTTATGAGTAATGTTTGCATATGAATGAAAATGGATCATAAAAGAAATGCAAATGCTTCAAATTGAAAATAAGAATTGGTTGGTAAATCAGATTGAGAATGTAAGTTAAAATAAAGAAATGTAAGTAAGACATATGTTAATCATATTGGAATAGAAATGAATTGGTTGTAATAAATATGAATGGTATATAGTAAACTTAAATGTAAATCATTCAAGTGAAATAAAATGAAGTTGGACTTGAATAAGTAATTTGAAAAGTGTTTGAAATCTTTGAATTGTTGATAAAATATGGTTGACATTGTTAATGATAAAGTTTGCTTGGTTTGGTTATGAAATGGATATGTTTGGCTTGCATTTATATTGGAAATATTATTAAAATGCTCATATCATTGAAACTGATGAGTTTGTTGAGTTTAGTACAGGTGCGGGAGGCGTTCGAGAGAGTTGGAGCGCGTATATGCGAGATATTAGCCGCTTGTTTTTAAAAATTTGCTAAGAGGTACGCCTACGCAAAAATAATTGGAAAATGATATATATATTGTGATATATTTTGGTTCCCGGCCATGTGAGCCGATGTATATATATTTGTGTATCCTGCGATATCGCAAAAGCTCCTCCATACAAAGGAGACTCCGCCAAAATTTTCCAAAAATTTTGGGAGTTAGAAAATTTTTGGGATTTTTGGGAAAATTTATTAATAAGTAAAGTTATTTTGAAAGCTGAGTGTTAAAATAAAGGCTTTAGAGTAAATGTAGCAATTGAGTTTGGGATTGGGCTAAAGGATTTTGGAAAGTGAATATAAGCTTTTAACTAAGAGAATTGGGTAAGTAAATGTGTTGGGAAGTATTTTCTACCCTAGCAAATTTCGGGGACGAAATTTTTATAAGGGGGGAGGAATGTAACATCCCGTATTTTTAAGCTATTGAATTTGAACATTTAATTCGTTTTAAATGTTAATGTGGATTCTTAATTGATTTTGAAATGAATGGATTTGGGTTCAATCAATGAAAATGAGCTATAATTTTAATTTATAGCAATTCTGGTTGAATTTGATTAATGGAAAAATAATAATTAAACATTCGAATTTGGGATAAAAAGTAAATCCGGATGTAAATAGTGATAAAATGGTCTTAGGAAGTTATTTTGAGTTATTTGTGTGGAAATAGCATGGTGGAAATTTTAGATGAATTTTAAAGTTGATAAATTTAATATTGGGATTTTATATCAATTTACAAATGAATTTAATATTATTAAATTGCAATTAATCAGATTTTAGTCCGGAATGAGCCAGGATGATTCCTAATGTGTTTATAAATTTTATATGATTTATTGTTAAGTTATTAAAATTTTAAAAGTGAAAATTTTAAGCGTTTTCGATAATTTCGAAAATCGCTGGATTTAATAGACGAGTTAAAATAGCCTTCCGGGGCACAGTCTCGGAATTTGACGAAACTAGTTCCATTGGATCCGTAATAGTTAGTTATTATCGGATTTCAATTTTCGTAGCAATCGGAGTTATCGTTTGACCGTGGCAGCTCGAAACGCATCGAAATCGATTTAACCGATTTAATTTTAAATTGACCGTTTAATTTCGTATCTCACGCATACGATCAAATTAGCTCACAAAACCTCTTCCATTGTGTCCGGAACGCTGAAAAACCCTAGAATCGCCTGTCGGGACGCGTAGTTTGGAGTTCGTTAGCGAAAACTGTTAACTTGAGATATTTTATTAATTTAATAATATTTAACCAATTATATATAATCTTTTCCTCTCTCAAACCCTAGTCTCAGAAACAGACGCAGCCGCCACTGATAAAATTAATGGCCAGTAATCACCATTCTTTTCTCCTCGAATTCGCAAAATCCATCGATTTTTAGGGAAAATCTTTAACTAGAAAATTGGAGAGGAGGTCGAGTTCTTTGAGTTGGACGGTGGTGATCGCATTTCGAGCAGCGTAGAACGTGTAGGGAGGCTGCGTTTCCTTTGCGTTCGTGGGCGTTTTGCTCGACCTAGGGTCGACCGAGCTGCGAGCCTTTGTGGGCGATGGTGGAGAGGGTGGAGGCGACTGCGGTGGCAAGCTTCGATCGAGCTGGATGTGACGAGGGTGGTCGCGGTTGTCAACCCTAATTAGCAGCATGATGGGTTCAAGCCTGGAGCATGTCGCGTGAGGGAGAAGCTCTCGTGTGGCCTTGATTTCGTGGTAGGGAACGAACGGTGGATGGTATAATAATTTAAATTAAAAAGAAATTTGTGTTTAAATTTATTTCAAACTTTGTAAAATCATAACAAATTCATACGTTATCAGAATTTAACGAAACTGGAACCGTTGGAATCGCAGAGAAGAATACTTCGTGATGGTGCAGATCCAGAGTCATTCCGGGCAAGTAGGAATTTGGGTTAAATCGAACGTTGTTCGGTTTAATTTAAATTTCGAACGCTCGCCGAAACTCAAGGTGAGTTATTCTCACTCACATCTGGATGCTAGACATTATAAATAGTTGATATTTAAATATCTATGTGAATGGTTGATTATATCTGTGATTATCAGTCTGGTTGATATTTATATTGCGATGTGCTGATATCTGTGATGCAGGGAGAAACAGGTTGGAGGGATCCAACTGGATTCCTCACAATGTAGCAATTATTTTATAATTGATAGTGATACCTGTTTATATGATGTGATTGATAAATCTGGAAATTTAGATGTTCTGTGACATTGTGGTATAAATTGTAATCACAGAATTAAATTATAAATGGCTAAAAAAGTGTTTTTACGAAATAAAATGAATTGTTAAATTTAGAATTTCAAAGAATAAAATTTGAAATCGGATTTGAAAGGAAAAATGTAAATTGGGCCAAATTAGGATTTTGAATATAATGGGAAGTTTATGAAATGGGTAAATGGAAAGTATAGTTTTCTGGAGATTAAATTTATTAAATTATAAATTGTTTAAAATAACGGTGTTTATTTTAATAATGACTAATGTTATCCGGAAATTTAAAAATATGTTAAAATGAAGTTTCCGACTATAAATTAACAAGTTCAAATGAATGTTTTGAAATGCCGTATTTCATTGGAATTTAATTAAGTGAATTGGAAATTTGGCTTCCATTGAAAATTCACCAAAATGTTTAAACTATATTTAAAAATGAATTTCCGGAAATGAAAATTTGTAATTTAACTTCGGAGGAAGTTATAGTTAAGTATGGAATTGGAAATTTATGTTGAAATCATAAATTGACTTGAAATAAATCAGTGGATTTATATGAAAGAGTACTTTGGAATGTTTTGGAAACGGGAAAGTGTTTCCCTGGGAAAACCAAGTAAATGTTTATAAAAAAAAAAAGATTTTATTTAACTAAAAGTTAAGTTTTAAATCGTTTTAAAAGTATTTTTAAGAAATCGTTATTTTTAAAGAAATAAATTTATAATTTTTAATACCGTAATAATTTGGGAGTATATTATTAATTATTTTTACAAATGGATTTATTTAAAAGTTGGTTTTAGCTTAAGTTGTTAAAATTAGCATTTTTCTTCTTATAACGCTATTTTGAATTTAGTTAAACTAAAACCCTTATTTTTTAAAATCAAAGTTATGTGTTAATAACTAGTTTTCTTCACATATTTTAAATTTATATTTTGAGTAAATAAATAGAAGTAATTTTCATATTTTAAAAGTATATTTCAGTATAAGTATTTTTAACTGTTTTAAATGCAAATTGTTTTATACTTGGTTATTCCCGATGGGAATAAAGGGTAAAGGATTTACCTTGTAAAGGAAGAGTTTTGGAAAATTGTTTCCAAACGAGTTTTGAAAATGTGAAAATATCTCTTTGAAAGATATTAGAAGAAAATAAATAATATGGAGATTATTTATTGTGTGATGAATGTGTATGGATGTTTGTGAACATTAATTGATAGTTAAATCACCGATTATCAATATTGTCCAAATGCGCTGATCGTTTCGAAGAGACCGGGATCGAGTTTCCGTATACCGGGATTCTAGGTCTGGAGACTCGAAAACCACTTCGATCCGGTTTGTACGTTTCGCGAAAACGATTTCGGAGTCGAAGATGGAGCAGTGAAGTGCAAGGGCTAGTCGCTACAAATCCTGAGGATATTTCCAAAATGGATGTAGTAGGAATAGTGCCTTCGGTTCCGTTCGGACCCGGGACGGACTTATATGGACGAATGCTTTCGTGACATCGTCAGGTGGACGATGGGCATTCTAAGGGATATGTTCTATAAAGGTAACGCTTAGCCTCAAGCCTCATCAACCGGGAATGACTGAAAATCAGGGGTTATGCAGCAAGGCTTCGTGGGTAGCCCCCACTTGAGAGTAAGGTCATCCCTGTCTAGATGTCCCTTTTTATTTCGGCTTAGTGGTGCGGTTGCTGATCACAACCGTGGGGTGATTTTACTTGGAACTGTCCAGTAAGGGATGGTTCCGGCCTTGTGTTGCAGGGGACTTAGGGTGGGTCCTCGGTACTGTGATCTAGGCCACGTACTGTGACAGGTGGTACCCCAGTGCCTAGTCATTCGTTGGAAATCCATTCTCCCTACGTGCCTTGTACGTGTTTTGTTTGTATACCTAGTATGCCGGAATTTAATGAATGTAACAATTTCGGCTATTTATAAGTATTTGTATATAGACACTATTATAATATCAGAGGATTTTAATATAAAGTGTTTTAGCTATCGTAAGGTAAAAACCCGACATGTTTATTTGTGGCGTGGTCTTACGAGATGCTTTTGTTTCAAAGGATTTTTGAAACTTTAATAATCAATTGGGTGTATTTATGATGCGCTGGTATTCCAGACTGACTCGGGTGTTATTTTATTATAATGCTCGGGTCAGACCGAGTATATTACGGGATAGGTTGCTATGGAGCTCAGGAGAGGAGCTGGAGTTCGAGACGTATTTCTCGTACTTGTATTATTCCGCTGCTGTGATTGTTGTATTGACTGATTGACTGGATATTGATGATTGTATTGACATACTCTGATGATGATGTATTGCATATAAACAGATATAGTTTCATTTTGTGTAAAGATCTGTTCTATATATTATATTTTATCCGCTGCGACTGTGAGGTTCTGATTTTGTTTAGTTCTTTCTTCTTCTATCTACTTTCTTATTCTTATACAATCTGTCTTTCCGGCATTCGATCGTCGGCATATTATACTGTTGAGTATTTTGTGTCGATTTTCGAGGGTCGTGAAGGGCGGGTCGTCACAGTATTAATTGCAGTTGATTTCAAATTTAATTTAACAGGCTAAATAAATAGGTAACATATAATAATTGTCACTATTAACTTTTAGTCACATCTTATAAGTTTATTATCCACAACAAGTGTTATAATTACTAATACAACACTCATTTTATTCAATTAGAATTTATTACTTATTATTTCATTAATTAATCAACATTTAAATTATCAATTGCTTTTTTAATCCAATTATCCATTAATACATACATTACTATAATTTATTTACAGTCTATAACCAATTATAACTCTTTAATCCTTTTAATTAATTGGAATTACATTTAAAGCAGTTATTAATTACCTTAAATTAATACTATTTCATTTTATTCTAGTTATATTCTTATTATTAAATGACAAATTTTTATTTCTTCCAACATTAAATCACAAAACCTTATTAAATTTTCAATTTTTAATTATCGAAAATTACGGGTCGTTACAAAAATAAATTCAATTGTATTACTATGTTGAATATTTAAACAGAGTGGAACGATATTGGATTGAATAAAATTTTGTTGTCGAAATACATATATTCCGTAAAATAAAATGCAAATCAATTTCAATTAGATTGCAAAATACTTATAAATAAATAAGCAAGAGAAATAAATAAGAGACAAAGTGGAAATTTAGAAATAATCCTTAGAATAAATAATGCCCAAAAGAAAAAAAACCAAGCCCACCAAAAAAAATGGTAAATAATAAAACACTTAAGCATTATGCTCCTAATCTAATTCTATTCCTAAACCCGTAACCTTGCTCCCTCTTATACCCTAAGGTCCTAAATCAATTCAATCATATTGACCGAAAAAAAATTCAAATCATGCGACGTGATCTAGGAAATGCGAGGTCGATGGCAACCGGTGACTACATGGTGATAGGGGACGCATGCCTGTGAAGGGAGACGCGACCAATCGTTGTGACCTGGAGCATCGCGTAAACGGTGGCTGTGGTGACGATCTAGGCGAGCGCGAGTTAACCTAGGCGAGCACAAGTTATAGGTTGGAGAGCGATGTTGGGTGTCGTTTGAGGCATTTCAAGCGATTGTTGTCGATGCTAGAACTTGGCTGTAAACGTAAGAATGAATAGTGCAAGGCTAAGGCGGTCATCTACAGGATCGATGCTTGCTTCAAATGGCCGATGGCATGAATATAGGGCTTGACTGAGGTGCAGAACAGCGATGCATGTGACTGTTTTCTTCATATCGTCGAGGTGAGTTGTTAAAACTCATAAATTCTATATCTATTTATGTGATAATATTTGGTGGTTGATGGTTGGTTTGGTGAGTTAATCAATTTGGTTACACATCTACATCTATTAAATTGTTTGCTATATATAACTATCCCGATAGTTGATTGCATTGGTTGATTGAACAGATTGAGGTCGTTGATTGAATTGTTTTACTGAGTTGTTTGTTCGTGGTATGGAAAATTTATCATTAGCAATATGTGAATTGTTATGTGGGTTAACAGAAGTCAATTTGCGAACAAAATTCTATTCGATTGCAAATTGCATTTTGTCATCTTATATAAAAAAATAAAAATAATATTTACGATTCTTGAGCGATAAGACTTGTCGGAAAACAACTCGGATAGCTAATAATTCCATATTTGGAATTTTATTTTTTAAAAGCAATGTTGGCTCTGGATGTTGAATTTTCATTGGATTTATTGTTTAAATTATTTAGATGTTTTTAAATGAATTTCAAAAAAAGGTGATCCATTTTGATCCTTATTGGAAATTAGTTTATAAATATATAGTTACATTATATTATCTTCGTAACTTATTGCTTACCATAAAATTTCCAATTAAAACTTTTAAAGATAAGTAATATTTATTTAAAAAATCTTTTTAAAATTATTAATTATTAGTATATAATTCTGGAAATTCTTTAGAGGCAAAAGATAAGATATGGTATTATTTTAGAAATATGGTAATGAAAGTAATAAATTCAATTTTACATATTTTAGCTTTTTAAACTGTTTAAATGATTTTAGAAAGAGTTTGAAAACTATGGAAAATTGTATCTTTATTTGTAAGTATATATATTTAAATAGATTTTCAAGATAAAGTAAGTTATCAATTATAAAAAAGTAAAGCTTTGTTTTAAAAATAAATGTAATTTAGATTTTTAAATTTACAAATAGTTTATGGTTTTACAGTGTTTATGATGTAATATTATATATATATATATATATATATATATAGAATTGAAATAAAGTGAATTATCAATTACTTAAATATTGTTTTGATTCAAAGACCTACTAAAGGAATTTTATTTTAAGACTTAAAACTTTGTAACAATTTTCTTTTTATACATATGAGTTTTTGGATTAAAAGTGATAAATGTGAAAGTAAACTATAGATAAAATAATTTTGAAATCATTCCAATATAATAAAATTTGTATTATTTTCTTTCAAACTATAACCTATTATTGGATTTAATTGTGTTTAGCCTTTGGCTAATTATATACCATTTTGGTATTTCCTTGATGACTTTTGGAAACATTGATTTCAAATATTTAATGCTTTCACTTGTTTATTGAATTTCGTGCTTTTCTATGAAGCAAAGAATTTTAATAAACGATTGAATTTTTGGGAGGTATGGGACACTTTTACAATTGTTTCTCTTATTGTTATAATTTGGTAAATAGAGTTTGAGTGAAATTACTAGCTTTTAGTAAATACTAGAATTTACATTCTAGTATGGGACAGTTGGCTAAATCCTTGTGATTACTGGAGTGATAGTGTTAATTAGCACTTAGAGTTATTTATCTTAGGGTATTCGGATTTCAGACCGATAGATCCCTGAGAAAAGATAACTCATTTTTCATCAATTTGAGAATCTATACATTTTTAGATTTGGGTAGGCAGATCTCTTTTGGAAGATCTGTATGGTGTAATACGGCTGTCTTTTTCGGAAGGCAGATTTTTACATGCATCGCAGTTTACAGATACTGCAACCTATCAGTTTATTTTGTTTTGCATAGTTAGGCTATGTTTACCTCTTTCGGAAGGTAAATTCGCATAAAACAGATTAGGTACATGGCTGCTCTTTTCTTTTAGCCCTGTCCCTAATCTGTATTCTCTTTTGGAAGGCTTCTTTTTTATGTAGCGGGTCTCTTTTGGAAGATTTCATGTCACTGTATTAAATTGATAAATGACTATCATTATTAATTCATTATTGATATTTATTTCTTCAGAGATTTTTAGTATGGATATTCTATATCCTTTATGGCTCTAAGGAATTTTGAGTTGGTTATCACCATATTTTGAGATGATAGTCTTTTGAGACTTGATATGCATTTTTGAAATGGTGATTTGTTAGATATGCCTTATTTGAATATTTGTTTTGGGCATATTTTCTTTATGACTTATTTGGTTATTGTTAAGTCATAATTTTGAGATCTATATTTATTGGTTTGATATGCCTTTTTGAATTTTTGGTTTTAGGCATATTTTGAGATGACTTATTTTAGAGTTAAGTCATTTATGGATTTATAAAGTAGTGAATTTAACTAATATGCCTTATTATGATTGTTTGTTGGGCATATTTTATATGACTTATTATTTTAAGTCATATAGTTATGATATTAATATCTCACCTTTTTATTTAGATATAGTTTGACCCGTTTATTATTTTAATACTCGGGTCAGGCCGAGACTTTATAGGTACAAGGACCTATTGACCTTTGGATTTTGGGCTAGCATTGAAGTATGCTATTTTGATAGTTTTAGTTTACTATATACTTGTATATATTGACAGTTAGGAATTTATGTCGTCTATATTATGTAGTAGTGACTTTGTACCTGATACAAGAGTTTGGATATGATGTATATATTTATATGGGTCTAATACTCATATTTTTTAGACCCACATTCTATTATGTGTATAATGATGTATATTACTCCGCTGTGATCTGTGACTCCGATTCTGATTTATCTGTATTATATACTGTTTTGAATAATTTTAATCGGTTTGTGTAACGACCCTAAATTTCCGACCCGATTTAAAATTTTAAATTCATCGTTTCAATAAAAAAAAATTGAAATTATAACGATCTCAATTTACGCCCAAACTGTATTTGTGACATACGTCTAGTTAGATATGGACATAGAAAAAGTTTCGTTGAAAAATATTACAGTAAAGTCCGTTCGCGTTTTACTGTATATCAGTCCATATAAAGCTGCGTAAAATTTATCTTTCAAATCCAAATATTTTTACACAGTCCGCTTGTAAAAATCATCCTGATCAAGATTATGTAATTCGTTTCGTCTAAAACTGTCATCGCCTGCTCCGTTTAAATTAATTTGCAAATCGTACAATTTAAGCGGCGTAAATGCAAATTTTATAAAATCATCGTATCGCAATAACCTGTGTACCATTGGAATCGCATCGTCGCACTGATCAAAACGGTATACTCATTTGTGTAAATCGGAGTCCGACGTAAAAAATTTCGTGTTAATTCATCGGTTCCAGACGGACCAATTAAATAATACTCAGCCCAAATTTTGTCAGCCGTTTACAAAAGAAATGTTGAATCATGAATCGGCTGGTAATTAATGTGGTAGTGGGTAGCTAGTACTAGGGGGTAGGTAGGGAATGGGAATGAGCGTGACCTTTTAGGGACTCAATGCAAAATTTCACTGTTACTTAATTTGTGAAAATAAGCAACATTTCACTTCTGTTCACTATCCCCATTCTCATTCGCAAGCTACAGGTAATCAAAATTATCTCTCCCATTCTTCTTCCTATTATTTTTCTGCAAACAAAAGATATAGTCCAAACATTTTTCTCTTTTCTTTCCTATTCAGTCCTACTTCACTCACGTACGAGCAACCCCACCTCCCAGTCCTCCACCCTGACGCACTGCCTCCCCTGTCTCCGCGTCGCCACCATCTTCCGCACCTGCTAGCTGGCCCCACCGCCTCACCCAGTTTCCCAGCCGACCACCACCCTCCGCCTGACACCAATCACCACCACCTCGTCTCCCCCTCTGCCTGAACCGAGCTCACCCACCAACCACCGCCTCGCGTGCACTTCCCTGACCCACTGCCCTCCGCCCAACCATCAGCACCCACTCCCCATAGCCGCAGCAACCCTCTCCCACTTGAACGCGAACCCAGCCTTGACCTCCGCCTCCCTTCGCACTGCCCACCCAACCGGCCACCATCCGCGTCAAATACCGACTCACAGCCAACCGTGCTCCCTCCAATGTGTGAGTGTGGTAGTGTTCCAGCGTGAGTGTGTGTAGGTGGTGTGCAGCGTGAGTGACGTGTACGAGTTCTTGGTTGTTAAAAAAAAAGAGAAAAAAAGGGGAAGAAATGCGTGCATGTAGTGAGCAAGGGGTTAGGTGGAACATGTGCAAGTTGAGTAGCTTACGTAACAGGGGGAAATGTTGTATATACATGTTGAGGTGCATGCTGAAGATGGTTTGAGTTCATGCGTGTCAAATGCAAAGTGCGCCTGCATTTTTGTTCATGCGAGTGTGGAACGCTCGGCTGCTATAAAAAAAAAAAAGAATAGCTAATAGTTATAGATTTTGCTGAAAGGTATTTAAGCAAATTTCTATTGGTTGCCGAAATAGTAACTAGTTTTCTTTGCTTGTTGTTGCAGCAACCGACTGAGCCTCTTTCGCAGCAGAAAATTTTCAGCTTCGTTCTTTTCCTCCGTCTTCGGTAAGCGCATTTATATAAATTTATAAATTATATACAATGTTCATTGTATTAATATCGTTTCCTTTTGTCGATATTACAGTGTTCGTTGTTCGTGCTATACCGACTCTGTTCTTTTTTCTTCGTGCTTCGCCGTCAAATTTCTTTATCCACGAAAGGTGAATTAATTTTCACGACTATATTCTTATACAAGTTTGAATTGATAAATGATTGCTATGCGATGTTGAATTGGATGTAAATTGTTATTGCTAAGTGATAAATTAATTGCAAGTTAAAAATTGGATATAGGATGGTTAACGATTTAAAAATGAATTATATATGTCAAATTTTGATTACTAACTTGACACCTTTATATGATAAATATTGATTAGTCAAATTGAACCTTTAAATTGGTAAGTTAATTGACACGTAGAAATTGATAAATTTCACTTTGGACTCTTGAACGTGTTGAATTAACTGTTGTAATTAAACGACAAGTGAAACCGAATTGTTATAATCTTTAATCTACTTGAAATGATAGAGTAGATTCCAGAAATAGTTATATTAGTTGGCGTAAATAAATACGATTATTTCGGGATTATTTGAAATTGTTGAATTGTTGTGAATGGATGCTATTGCTTGTTTATTTACTTTGACACCATCCCAGCTATCACACTGCAAGTTCCCTTTGTGTGTTTTGATTTTGAATTTAAAATGGAATCTGGTTGAAATGATAAATACCCAAACAATTTTGACTTAGGATAGAAAATGAAAATAAAACCCGATTGGCCAAATGTTTTGATTTAAATAAAAATAAAGTTTTATTTGACGAATAACAAAGTTTTGAATAATTTGGAATTTAAATTGAAATGAATGTAAATGTGAATATTTGAATTTGGAACGAATATTAAAGTAGTAATTGACAAAAGAATATTGTTTAAAATTTAATTATTTAATAATTAAAATTTTGAAATAATTAATAAATTTTAAATTTATTTACAATTGAGTTTGGAATTATTAATGAATGAATTTGAAATGATTAATAATTAAGATTTAAAAAATATTGAAATATGATGAGGTTGAATTATAATTAAATTGAATTGAATATCTTATTTAAGAGTAATTGGATTTTTGAACAAGTGAAATAAGTTTTTAACTAAGTTTGAAATTTGAAAGGGATATCTTTGGTAAGAAATTGAATGCGATTTATCGAAACAAATGAAAGACTTGTAATTTAAAGAATTGGATTTGATAAGTGTAATTGTAAACAAGTTGTAAACTTTGATAATGAAATCGAATTTAAGACGTAACGTAATGAATTGGGAATTTAATTGAAATTGTTTAATGATAAATAAAATTTAATGAATATTGAATGGAAGCGATAATTGATTTAAATTGTTTTTGAACGTAAAGTTAGTTAAACGATTTTGGAATGAACTTATATACAAAATGCAATGAATATTTGAATTGTTTAATTGAAACTTTGAAATTGAATTATGGAAATGTTGAAATTGAAATTGGAATGTTTGAAACGTAATTTTGGAAATTGATTTCGAAAGACTAACGAATTGTCGATTTACGAATTCAAATGGAAATTGAAATGGTTTTGAAATATATTAACGACCAATCGGTGTTATAATCACGAAGGTTATTAAAGGAACCGGAGTCGGTTTGGGACATACTCACTGTTTAAACCGGAAACCACTTTAATAACTATACGCGAAGTGATGATCCAGAATGAAGTGGTTGGATTGACAAACGTTGATGATTGAAGAAAGTGAACGATAATGGATAGCCTTGACACTTGTGTCAAATTGGAAATGACTAAAACAGGAGCTGTGCCGGGCCAATGGAGGATTAGCTACCTCAAGTGGACACACTTCTTCGTAAACTATTCTTTTACTTTGTGATTGATTGGTGTGCACCCTTGATTTGGGAGTGTTGTTTCACGGTGTTGCGGGCGCTGCGGCGTTGCGTTCTCACCAGTCCGGATCAGGCGAACGGTAGTATCACTACCTTGGGTATAGCCTCATGTGCCTTGTCATACTTGTATTCCATTTATGCGCGACCACTACGATTTTGATTTGTACCTTTAGTATATGGATTGCCCTCTGGTGACTTCCGGTTTTGGGGAAACTACGGTCTTGTATATGCTTTTGGGAATAAAAATGTGTTAAGGGTGGAATGGGCCATGACTTAACACTATTTTTGATATCTTTATATTATTGATAGACATTATCTACTTATCGTACTCTACTATATATAGATAGTTTATCGGATCCTGAAAGATGCTTATTCCAATCATCTTTGAGTTATTGTTATTTCAAATTTTTAACCATATTATCTATATAAGAATATATGTCCTGATTCGAGTGTTTGTTTGTGCATATGCTCGGATCAGACTGAGGATTGCTGCTGCTGCTTATTTGGAAGCTGGAGGCTTGAAGACCATCATTTATCTTTATCAGTATTGCTCCATTCTATTTTGTTATTGTATCGGACATCTATGTATTTCTTTTCACTATCTGCTTGTGACATTGTTGTATTTACTTAGTAGCTTCATGAACTACTATTATGACATTGTGTAATTCCGCTGCACTATTCTGTTATGTTGTATTTTCTGTGATTCTGTGATGATTCTCATTTATATACATATACTCCAATTAATGATTCGTGTTTTGCACTATTTAAGTTGACATGTGTGGATTATTGTCAATTTAAACGGTCCAAATATACGGGTTGTTACAGTTGGTATCAGAGCTTTGTTTCCCGATAACCTTAGCCTGTGGAGTTTAAAGCTCATTAGAGATAGGGTGAACATACCCTAGAATGAGGAGAATCATTGCAGAATCCACCTCCTTTGATTCATCTTTTTATTTGAATTCGTTGAATAGAATTTCCTTAAGTTCTATAAATTTCTATCTTTGATTCTAAATCACTTTTGGTATTCCAGGATGGCTACCAGAAGAAATGTTAGAGGCAGGGGTGGAAATGCTCCTGGTCCACATGCTCCAGCTCCCGCAGTCCGATTCTCCACTCTTAGCAAGGAGTATACTCAGCTTGGAGGAGTCAAATTTACTGGCTCCGAGAGTATTATCGAAGCACAACAATGGCTAAAGAGTTTGGAAAGGATCTTTTCTGGCTTAGAGATCGCAGATGCTCAGAAGCGCAAGTTGGCCGCTTGGCAGCTTCAGGATGCTGCACAAGATTGGTGGGAATCAGTCACTTCTCGAACTGATGAGGAAACTATCACATGGGCCCAGTTTAGGTAGCAATCTATCTAAATTCCAACTAAATAAATTTCTATCTTATCTCGTCATAATTTTGATTCGTTTCATATCACTTGTAATAGGGAGTCCTTTATGGCCCAGTGGATGCTAGCTGCTGGGAAGGCCCAACTCTATCGGTTGTTCATGGATCTCAAGCAGGGCAGCATGACCTTTACTGAGTACGAAAGGAGGTTTAACGAACTCTCCAAGTTCGGACCTGGTTTGGTCGACACGCCTCTGCTCAAAAACGAGAAATTCATACATGGCGCACGCCCAGAGTATTACGAGCTCCTCACCGCTCACGTCCATGGAACTTTCACTGAATTGATGGATTTTGCTCTTCGATACGAGGGAAAGCCCAAGGGAACATCTGTCCCCAAAGCCCCAGTTACTCAGACACCAGCTAATCAGTCGGGAAAGAGGAAGCAAAATTTCGAGCAACAGAAGAAGAATTGGCAGCAGAAATCTGGGATTGGCTATTCTCAGAAGAAGCCTATCGACTTATCCTCCATCACTTGTTTCAAATGCGACCAGAGGGGTCACTACGCCAGCAGTTGTCCAGCCTCTGCTAGTGCCGCTGTTCCACCTCCTCAGAATACCAGGAACGACCTCTGTCACGTATGTCTGCAGCCAGGCCATTTCAAGAGGGATTGTCCTATGTACAAAAAGGGAAAGACGGCCGGGGTATTTGCTATGACTTCTTCTGCCCATGATCCACCTACCCCACCGGCTCCTACTGATAACCAAGGTACATTACAGGGTATTTTTATGTTGCATACTTTACCAGTTAAAGTTCTATTTGATACCGGAGCAACACATAGTTTCATATCTATTGATTTGTGCAATAAACTTGGTTTGGAACCCATTCTTTCATCTACCTTCTTATGTGTATCAAACCCTATTGGAGGGCCCACTAACCTTAAAAGGGTTTATAAATATGTCACTCTTATTCATGGCATTCACCACTTCACTTGGGATTTCTATGTCCTCGGGTTCGAAGCATTCGATATACTATTAGGCATTGATTGGCTACGGAAGTTCGAAGCTGTTATCTCATGCAAAGCTCGAACAGTCTCTCTCATCGATGACAAGAGTATGCCTTTGGTTATTAAAGGCAAATCACCTCAAGAATATGCTGGGAGTTTTATATTTTCACTTGACTCCCATCCAAATGAACTAAGCTCTACTCCAGTTGTTCAATTCTTTTTTGATATATTTGGAGAAGTCAATTCTCTACCGCCACCGCGGGAAATCGAATTCCGCATTGACCTTATTCCTGGTGCCCGACCAGTAATTCTCCATCCTCGGAGAATGGCTCCTAAAGAAAAGGTAGAGTTGAATGTTCAAATTGAAGATTTATTTTCTAAAGGCTTGATTCGGCGAAGCCATTCAGAATGGGGTGTTGCAGTAGTGTTCGTCACAAAATCAGATGGTTCCCTCAGAATGTGTGTGGACTATAGAGAGCTGAACAAGCTCACCCACAAGAACAGATATCCGATGCCCCGCATCAACGATCTCTTCGACCAGCTCCATGGAGCTAAAGTATTCTCTCAACTCGATCTGGCTACTGGCTTTCACCAACTCAGAATTGCCGAGGAGAGTATTCCTAAGACAGCATTCCGCACTGAGACTGGTTTCTTTGAATGGCTGGTTATGCCGTTCGGTCTTACTAATGCTCCAGCTTATTTCGTCGATTTGATGAATAGAGTTTTCCGGGATGTTCTTAACAAGTTTGTTCTTGTTTTCATCGATGACATTCTCGTCTTCTCTAAGGATGAGGAAGAGCATAGGTCGCATTTGGCTTTTGTTCTTGAAACTCTACGCAGCCATCAGCTTAAAGCCAAGTTTTCAAAATGCCATTTTTGGAAAGATGAAGTTCGATTTCTTGGCCATATTGTTTCAGAGAATGGGATTTCGGTCGATCCAGCTAAGATCGCCGTAATCAATGTAAGTTCTATTCTTACTTATCAATTCTATCAAAAACAACTTATCAATTTCTTAATTCGAATCGTTGGAATTTGCAGGATTGGGAGACTCCCAAAACTCCTAAAGACATCCGCAGTTTCTTGGGTTTGGCCGGCTATTACCGTAGATTTATAGAAAACTTTGCCCGTATTGCCGCACCACTTACCGCACTGACCAGAAAGAATGTGAAATTTATTTGGAGCGAAAAGTGCGAAGCAGCTTTCAATGAGATGAAGCGGAAGTTGACCTCTGCCCCGGTTCTTACAGTTATTGATGGTAGCGAAGGATTGACTGTGTATACAGATGCTTGTCGAGATGGACTTGGAGCTGTTTTAATGCAGGAAGGAAAAGTTATTGCCTATGCTGGTCGTCAGTTAAAGACCCATGAGGCAAACTACGCAACCCACGATTTAGAGCTTCTTGCAGTTGTATTTGCTCTTAAGCTATGGAGGCACTATCTATTGGGAGAAAAATTCGAGTTATTCACTAACCATAAGTCATTGAGATATATCTTCTCGCAAAAGGATTTGAATCAGAGACAAGTCCGATGGCTCGAATTTCTAGCTGCATATGATCTTGATATTAACTACACTCCGGGGAAAGCAAATGCCGTAGCCGATGCTTTGAGTAGAAACCAAGCTATGATATGTTGTAATCTTGTTGAAGGAATGTTATTCCAGCTTTCCGTCTCCCCAGCTCTTATGGATCGTATTATAGCCAAGCAGTATAAGGACACTTTACTTTATCGCATCAAAGAAATAGTTCTTGGCAGAGTTGAAAATGCTGATAATAAAGTGGGTGCACATGTTGATAGTAATGGAATCTTGAGGATTGATAATCGAATTTGTGTTCCTAATGTTGATGGTCTTAGACAGGAAGTGCTGAGAGAAAATCATAAGTCTTCACTTTCATTTCATCCCGGTGTCACGAAAATGTACCAGAATATGAAGAAGTTATATTGGTGGAGTGGGATGAAGCGCGATATCTCTACCTATGTTAGCAGGTGCACCACTTGCCAACAAGTTAAAGCTGATCACAGAAAGACAGCAGGATTGCTCCAACCGCTAGAGATTCCAGGTTGGAAATGGGAGCAGATTTCTATGGACTTTATTGATGGGCTACCAAGGACTAGAAAGGGTAACGAAAGCATATGGGTGATTGTCGACAGACTGACGAAGTCCGCACACTTTTTTCCAGTAAAGACCACTCGTACAGCTTCTAGTTTGGCTGAGATATACATGAGGGAAGTTGTTAAACTTCATGGTGTACCATCTAGTATTGTATGCGATCGAGATCCTATTTTCACCAGTAAATTCTGGAAGGCATTTCAGGATACTTTGGGCACCAAACTGAATCTGAGCACAGCATATCATCCTCAGACAGATGGCCAAACTGAGAGGGTGAATCAGATTTTGGGAGACCTTCTCCGGGCTTGTATTATTGACTTTGGTGGATCTTGGGAAGACCATCTTCACTTGGTTGAATTCACTTATAATAATAGTTACCAGGTAAAGAATTTGAATTTCAAATTTGAGTAAGTATATTTGAATTTAAATTAATTATCCTTTATAAACCAGGCAAGCATTGGTATGGCACCGTTCGAAGCCTTATATGGACGGCCGTGCAAGTCGCCAGCTTGTTGGATTGAGTCTGGAGATCGATTAGTGCTTGGACCAGAAATGATTATGGAAGCTTCTGAAAAAGTCGAAGAAATCAGGGAGAAGATAAAGACGGCACAGGATAGACAAAAGAGCTATGCTGACAAAAGGAGAAGAGATCTCGAATTCAGTGTAGGAGACAAAGTATTTCTGAAAGTGTCGCCTTTGAAGAATGTTATTCGATTTGGGAGGAAGGGAAAGCTTGCCCCTAGATTTGTTGGCCCATTTGAGATTACGGAAAGGGTTGGAACTTTGGCCTATAGAGTTGCATTACCAGAGAAGTTCGCCGGTGTGCACAACGTGTTCCACGTCTCACATCTTCGCAAGGTTGTACACGATCCATCTATGACCATTCCTACTGCTCAGTTGGATGAGATAGTTATTGAGCCAGACTTGACTATTGAGCGGAAGCCGCTTCGGATAGTTGATCGTGAGACAAAGCAACTCAGAAGGAAGTCGGTAAAACTCGTCAAAGTACAGTGGAGCACAGATGAGCGAGATTGCACATGGGAAACTGAGGATAGTATTCGGGATTCAAACCCCGAACTATTAATTTCAGGTATCATCCAAAATTCTCGAAATCTATCTTGACTTTTCTACTTATTTCATTTCTACTTCACTCGTCTCGTTCCTTTTCGAGGACGAAAAGTTTTGAGTGGGGGAGATTGTAACGACCCTAAATTTCCGACCCGATTTAAAATTTTAAATTCATCGTTTCAATAAAAAAATTTTGAAATTATAACGATCTCAACTTACGCCCAAACTGTATTTGTGACATACGTCTAGTTAGATATGGACATAGAAAAAGTTTCGTTGAAAAATATTACAGTAAAGTCCGTTCACGTTTTACTGTATATCAGTCCATATAAAGCTGCGTAAAATTTATCTTTCAAATCCAAATATTTTTACACAGTCCGCTTGTAAAAATCATCCTGATCAAGATTATGTAATTTGTTTCGTCTAAAACTATCATCGCCTGCTCCGTTTAAATTAATTTGCAAATCGTACAATTTAAGCGGCGTAAATGCAAATTTTATAAAATCATCGTATCGCAATAACCTGTGTACCGTTGGAATCGCATCGTCGCACTGATCAAAACGGTATACTCATTTGTGTAAATCGGAGTCCGACGTAAAATTTTTCGTGTTAATTCATCGGTTCCAGACGGACCAATTAAATAATACTCAGCCCAAATTTTGTCAGCCGTTTACAAAAGAAATGTTGAATCATGAATCGGCTGGTAATTAATGTGGTAGTGGGTAGCTAGTACTAGGGGGTAGGTAGGGAATGGGAATGAGCGTGACCTTTTAGGGACTCAATGCAAAATTTCACTGTTACTTAATATGTGAAAATAAGCAACATTTCACTTCTGTTCACTATCCCCATTATCATTCGCAAGCTACAGGTAATCAAAATTATCTCTCCCATTCTTCTTCCTATTATTTTTCTGCAAACAAAAGATATAGTCCAAACATTTTTCTCTTTTCTTTCCTATTCACTCCTACTTCACTCACGTACGAGCAACCCCACCTCCCAGTCCTCCACCCTGACGCACTGCCTCCCCTGTCTCCGCGTCGCCACCATCTTCCGCACCTGCTAGCTGGCCCCACCGCCTCACCCAGTTTCCCAGCCGACCACCACCCTCCGCCTGACACCAATCACCACCACCTCGTCTCCCCCTCTGCCTGAACCGAGCTCACCCACCAACCACCGCCTCGCGCGCACTTCCCTGACCCACTGCCCTCCGCCCAACCATCGGCACCCACTCCCCATAGCCGCAGCAACCCTCTCCCACTTGAACGTGAACCCAGCCTTGACCTCCGCCTCCCTTCGCACTGCCCACCCAACTGGCCACCATCCGCGTCAAATACCGACTCACAGCCAACCGTGCTCCCTCCAATGTGTGAGTGTGGTAGTGTTCCAGCGTGAGTGTGTGTAGGTGGTGTGTAGCGTGAGTGACGTGTACGAGTTCTTGGTTGTTAAAAAAAAGAGAAAAAAAGGGGAAGAAATGCGTGCATGCAGTGAGCAAGGGGGTAGGTGGAACATGTGCAAGTTGAGTAGCTTACGTAACAGGGGGAAATGTTGTATATACATGTTGAGGTGCATGCTGAAGATGGTTTGAGTTCATGCGTGTCAAATGCAAAGTGCGCCTGCATTTTTGTTCTTGCGAGTGTGGAACGCTCGGCTGCTAAAAAAGAAAAAAGAAAAGAAAAAGAATAGCTAATAGTTATAGATTTTGCTGAAAGGTATTTAAGCAAATTTCTATTGGTTGCCGAAATAGTAACTAGTTTTCTTTGCTTGTTGTTGCAGCAACCGACTGAGCCTCTTTCGCAGCAGAAAATTTTCAGCTTCGTTCTTTTCCTCCGTCTTCGGTAAGCGCATTTATATAAATTTATAAATTATATACAATGTTCATTGTATTAATATCGTTTCCTTTTGTCGATATTACAGTGTTCGTTGTTCGTGCTATACCGACTCTGTTCTTTTTTCTTCGTGCTTCGCCGTCAAATTTCTTTATCCACGAAAGGTGAATTAATTTTCACGACTATATTCTTATACAAGTTTGAATTGATAAATGATTGCTATGCGATGTTGAATTGGATGTAAATTGTTATTGCTAAGTGATAAATTATTTGCAAGTTAAAAATTGGATATAGGATGGTTAACGATTTAAAAATGAATTATATATGTCAAATTTTGATTATTAACTTGACACCTTTATATGATAAATATTGATTAGTCAAATTGAACCTTTAAATTGGTAAGTTAATTGACACGTAGAAATTGATAAATTTCACTTTGGACTCTTGAACGTGTTGAATTAACTGTTGTAATTAAACGACAAGTGAAACCGAATTGTTATAATCTTTAATCTACTTGAAATGATAGAGTGGATTCCAGAAATAGTTATATTAGTTGGCGTAAATAAATACGATTATTTCGGGATTAATTGAAATTGTTGAATTGTTGTGAATGGATGCTATTGCTTGTTTATTTACTTTGACACCATCCCAGCTATCACACTGCAAGTTCCCTTTGTGTGTTTTGATTTTGAATTTAAAATGGAATCTGGTTGAAATGATAAATACCCAAACAATTTTGACTTAGGATAGAAAATGAAAATAAAACCCGATTGGCCAAATGTTTTGATTTAAATAAAAATAAAGTTTTATTTGACGAATAACAAAGTTTTGAATAATTTGGAATTTAAATTGAAATGAATGTAAATGTGAATATTTGAATTTGGAACGAATATTAAAGTAGTAATTGACAAAAGAATATTGTTTAAAATTTAATTATTTAATAATTAAAATTTTGAAATAATTAATAAATTTTAAATTTATTAACAATTGAGTTTGGAATTATTAATGAATGAATTTGAAATGATTAATAATTAAGATTTAAAAATTATTGAAATATGATGAGGTTGAATTATAATTAAATTGAATTGAATATCTTATTTAAGAGTAATTGGATTTTTGAACAAGTGAAATAAGTTTTTAACTAAGTTTGAAATTTGAAAGGGATATCTTTGGTAAGAAATTGAATGCGATTTATCGAAACAAATGAAAGACTTGTAATTTAAAGAATTGGATTTGATAAGTGTAATTGTAAACAAGTTGTAAACTTTGATAATGAAATCGAATTTAAGACGTAACGTAATGAATTGGGAATTTAATTGAAATTGTTTAATGATAAATAAAATTTAATGAATATTGAATGGAAACGATAATTGATTTAAATTGTTTTTGAACGTAAAGTTAGTTAAACGATTTTGGAATGAACTTATATACAAAATGCAATGAATATTTGAATTGTTTAATTGAAACTTTGAAATTGAATTATGGAAATGTTGAAATTGAAATTGGAAAGTTTGAAACGTAATTTTGGAAATTGATTTCGAAAGACTAACGAATTGTCGATTTACGAATTCAAATGGAAATTGAAATGGTTTTGAAATATATTAACGACCAATCGGTGTTATAATCACGAAGGTTATTAAAGGAACCGGAGTCGGTTTGGGACATACTCACTGTCTAAACCGGAAACCACTTTAATAACTATACGCGAAGTGATGATCCAGAATGAAGTGGTTGGATTGACGAACGTTGATGATTGAAGAAAGTGAACGATAATGGATAGCCTTGACACTTGTGTCAAATTGGAAATGACTAAAACAGGAGCTGTGCCGGGCCAATGGAGGATTAGCTACCTCCAGTGGACACACTTCTTCGTAAACTATTCTTTTACTTTGTGATTGATTGGTGCGCACCCTTGATTTGGGAGTGTTGTTTCACGGTGTTGCGGGCGCTGCGGCGTTGCGTTCTCACCAGTCCGGATCAGGCGAACAGTAGTATCACTACCTTGGGTATAGCCTCATGTGCCTTGTCATACTTGTATTCCATTTATGCGCGACCACTACGATTTTGATTTGTACCTTTAGTATATGGATTGCCCTCTGGTGACCTCCGGTTTTGGGGAAACTACGGTCTTGTATATGCTTTTGGGAATAAAAATGTGTTAAGGGTGGAATGGGCCATGACTTAACACTATTTTTGATATCTTTATATTATTGATAGACATTATCTACTTATCGTACTCTACTATATATAGGTAGTTTATCGGATCCTGAAAGATGCTTATTCCAATCATCTTTGAGTTATTGTTATTTCAAATTTTTAACCATATTATCTATATAAGAATATATGTCCTGATTCGAGTGTTTGTTTGTGCATATGCTCGGATCAGACTGAGGATTGCTGCTGCTGCTTATTTGGAAGCTGGAGGCTTGAAGACCATCATTTATCTTTATCAGTATTGCTCCATTCTATTTTGTTATTGTATCGGACATCTATGTATTTCTTTTCACTATCTGCTTGTGACATTGTTGTATTTACTTAGTAGCTTCATGAACTACTATTATGACATTGTGTAATTCTGCTGCACTATTCTGTTATGTTGTATTTTCTGTGATTCTGTGATGATTCTCATTTATATACATATACTCCAATTAATGATTCGTGTTTTGCACTATTTAAGTTGACATGTGTGGATTATTGTCAATTTAAACGGTCCAAATATACGGGTTGTTACAGTTTGTTTATTACTTTGTATTAATACTGTATACGTCTAAATTTCAGTTCAAATCCTCAAAAAAGGTAATAAGACATGTCATTGTTAGTATAAAGATATATTCACATTCGATCACCCTTAACTAGCCGTATTCTCTAGTGTAACACCCTCGGTTTTCGTGATTACCAGTAATATTAAATTATAACCGTGCTTATAATTTAATACTAAAAATAAAATATATTAGAGATGTAGAATTTTATTAAAATTGTTTATTTTAAATAAATAATGAGTTTTGGAGAATAATTGGAATTTTAGATTGCTTGGTTGAGAAATTATATTGAATAAATTGTGAATAATTGAAATATGTTAATTTTGACTTAATTAATTGATTAAGTAATTTTGTTCAACATTAATTTGTTGAAATAATTGTAAATTGTTGAAAACAAAGTTTCAAAAACTTTATTTTGTTATTTTGGGAGAAAAATGATCATTTGTGGTTTTAAATTGAGATAATGCAATAATTTTGTAAATTATTGCCAAGATTGATTTTTAATTATTCTATATGGAGTGTTTGAATTTACTATGATGTATTTTATAAATATAAAGATGGAATATTGTTTAAAAACAATATTTTGATGTAAAATGAAGTTTACAAGGTTTGTTGTATTTGTTTTGGCAAGAAAATAATTTTCGTACAAGTTTTTATGTTAAAATGATGTTTTACTTAATAAAAAGTATAAATTGGTGCATTTAAGTAAAAATAAGGTTTTGGTGATAGAAATTAATTTTTATAGTAAAAATATCTTTTATTATGTTGTAAAACATTTTCTTAGTTGACATAAACAATTGTGGCAAAAAAAATTTTATTGTATGTAGATATGTGTGTAAATATTGAGAAAAAGAATGAAAACATGTATTTTACTTAGTCAATTTTCACTAAGTATGGTAATGGGCTAGTGGGTTGAGGGTTGGAAATCCAAAAACCAAGTCTGGAATGCTCAAGAGAAATTGAACGTAAGTTCTCTTTCTCAGTTCGTCATCTTGTCAAAAAAACCAAAAAGAAGAAAACTTTCCCTCTTTTCTAACCTAGAGCAAATTCCACCAATTTCTTCATTTATTTGCCGTTTTTAATCAAATTGAGGCAACTATATTCAGGTAATCCACTCCAAAACAGAGATTAAATCATCAAATTTTGATTTTGTGTTTGGGTTTGTTTTGTAATCTCATTTTTCTTCCTTGCATGTCCTTTTTATTCAATTTACAGGTGTTGAAGGGGAAAAGTAAGCCACCAAGCATCGTTTTTGATCAGGATTCGTGTAGTTTTGTAACAACCCTGTATTTTGTGATTATTTTAATTGTATTTTTGATTATTTTAATTGATTTCTTGATTTAAAAACTTTATTTTTTTTGTTAAAATGAATAATTTTTGTTATTTTAAATATAAATTTTGATTTTGATGTAAATTATAATTCCAAACATAAATAAATAAAATATTTTCCAGAAATGTGAATTTTGGTCAATATGGTCAAATTTTGACTTTTAAATTTAAAAATTTAAAAGTTCGAATTTTTTAATTTTATCTTTTATTTTGAAAATAAATAAAATTACAAGTATACTGCTTTTCGTTTCGTTGAAATCTGATTAATATTGTGAAATTTATGCTTTTTACACTATTGTATGTAAATTGTTGTATTTAACAAAAGTGTTTATTTTAATTTATATAAATAATATTTTGTTTGTCATGTCATGTTCTAATTTATGTTTACATGTGTAACATGACATGTTATGGTTATATATATTTTTTTAAAACATTTTATAAGTGTAGTTATAATTTTCCAAAGTTAAGTGTATTTTGTTTGTAATTTTTAAAACTAGTTTCAATGTATTAAGCTATTTTCTTTATTTTTTATTCTATTTTCTGAAAAATTAATTAATTATTTTTCTTTTCCACTTTATTTCAGTTTGTTTTGTTTTATTTTCTGAGTTTTAGTTGTTTATTATGTATAAATATAAAGTGGAAATTTGAAGAGACAAAAAGTTTCAAAACAATGACTTTTTGCTTTCTAAACTCTTCAATTTTTGACTGTTCTTTCCATAACTTTTGGCCGTGAGATTTTATTCTCATTTACGTGAAATACATCTAATTTCTATCATCTACTCTTGGCAAACATTTCTGAGAAAAAAATTTGGTAATGGCTTCCTCTTTTTCTTCCACGTTTTCTACTTTTTTTCATGGAATTTTGCCTAGATTTTGCTTGATCTTCACCTATGATTCTCGGCCTAACCCCTTTACCATCACCACCACCGACCACCATCACTTCTTCACCACCTAATACACAGCCACACCATCCCCCTCCTTTGACCTAAAGGTGCCATGGCCTCCCCTTGATCAAAACTTCACAAAAATAATGAAAAACACCTTGAAACCTTGCCTAGCCGACCTTATGATCACCTCCCCTTCATTGTTTGCCACGACCACCTCCTTAGACTCCACCACCACCACTTGTACACCACCTGAACATCCCCCTTGTAACGACCCGATATTTTCAACCATTCGCATCCATTATAAGTGTATAGGTAGACACTCATGCCGGAGTTGAATTGCTCAAAATACCGCGTTGTAAATAAAATTTGGCAAATCTCAGAATATACAGTAAATAAATATAACCACAGATCACAGACACAGACACAGAGTAAAATAATGCAGCGGAAGTAAAAGAAATAGTAGTTCATGAAGCTACTATCTAAATATGTCAGAGTTACATAAGATACAACAGAAGAAATAAAATAACCAAGTACAAGCTGAGTAGAACAACGGAATTGAAATAGATAGGACATGACAAGCAGATAATCTCCAGCGATTCAAATCTCCAAGAGAGTGGAAATCCAAATCTGTGAATAACTCAGGCTGACCCGAGCGTAAAGCAAAACACAAAACACTCGAGTCAGGACAATATGTACTTATATAATGTAAACCAACTCAAGTGAACTGTAATAAAGGTACAAGTAACTTAGAAGATGCTTGGGACCGCCCATCCTCTAAGGATCCGTTAAAATATCTACTATGGAGAACCTTAACGCGGTCGGATCTTAAAATCATAATCGTAGTAAAGCTCGATATGGTAGGTGACACGGCACAACTAGGCAATGCCAGGGTAGATATACCAATTACGCACACGGACTGATGGATACGCATAACAGCCACTACCGTTCCACCTCGAACAACACTCCCAAATCGGAGGATGGCCATCTAATCAATCACAAGTAAGAGTATAATATCGAAGAAATGTGTCCGAGAAGAGGTGCTACCTCACTGGTCCGAGATCGCTCCTGTTTTAGCCACCTTATGCCAACTCACGGGAGTTGGGTCCACGTAACATACCGTAAGAACGTCGCCACCATCCTACTTCATTCTGGAATCTCCACCGCGTACACGGTTGTCAAAGTGGTTTTCGGTATCGACAGAGAGTATGTCCATATCCGATCCCGGTCTCTTTGCCAACCAATCGTTATTATAACCCGTGGTTATAACTTTTAAAAACAATACTTTACTTCAAAATAAAATATCATTTCAAACCATATCTTTATCAAAATAAAGATTAAATCAATTCCAAACCATTTCCATATATTTAAATTTTCATATCATTTCAAAACTTCATTTCAAATCATTTTAATATAATAAAATATCATATCCTTACAAAACTTCATTTCAAATCATTTTAATAAAATAAAATATCCTATCAGTTCAAATCCAAATATTCAACTTTAAATACCTTTTAAATTCAAAGATATCGTTCATTTACTATCATTTCAAATCACCTTTAAATAGTTTATATTCCAATCAAAATAATTCATTTAAACCTTTTAAAAGTGTAATTATTATAATTTCAAATCAAGTATTCAATTTCCAAAGTTTCAAACCATTCTGAGTTCGTTTACTAAGTGAAAAACCCTAATTATTAAAATTTCAGCATTTCACAGCATTTAAAACAACTGCTATAAGTTATATTTGAAAACATTTTTAATTCAGCAAAGACAGCACTTAAAACTGCTGTTAAAACTCAGTTTTAGTTGAATTATAGTTCAAAACAGAAAAGACAGCATTTCAGAAGTGCTGCGGTAGTTCAAATTTCAAAACAAGGGTTAAATTTGGTTTCAGCAAAGACTGCAGACCATTATAGCATTTCCAGAGAATGCTATAATAGACCTGAGTTCAATATTAGCCTATAAGTTCAATTACAGCAACTACAGCATTTCAAAAATGTGGTAATAGCTCTTTTTACACAAATTTAGTTCGAAACAGAATCTATAGCATTTCTGAATGCTATTAAAAGTTAATTTCAGGTGTTAGTGTATTTCCAGCAATTAAATAACTTTAATTTAAAACACATAAACATTAAAAAAAAATCATATTTTAACATTTAAAATGTTCATTTACATATTATTCAACATATATCTTTCACAATAAATTTCTTATAATCAAATCCAATTTCAACAATTTACTTAATAAATTTAAGTGTAAAAGTGTCCAATTCTTCACCTTTCAACTAATAAACTTAACACTTCAAATTTAAATTACCATTTCACAATTTAATTGAATTTCCAATTTTATTTAATTAACTTAAACCTTTAATTAAAACCAAATTTCACATTTCCAAGTCAAGTTATATTTTAAAAGATCACTTTTAAACATTCATTTATTTAACCACTTAAATTCATAGAAAAATCAATAATACTTTAATAAATCACTTAAATTCAAATTTAATCAAATTATCATATTTACCCTTTCCAAATAAAATTTAATATCCATTTTATTTATACAACTTAAATATCATTTTTGACCAAATTCCAAATTTCCAACTTAAGTTATATTTCAAAAATCCAGTTAAACCATTCATTAATTACATTTTTAACACATAGAAAAATCATAATTTCTTTATTTTAAAACATTTCAAAATCTATTTAAATCAAATTTCATAAATTTATAATTTTTAAAATACTTAAAATTATCCAAAACACTTTATAAAATAACCACGGGCCTGTATATAATTTTCTAACTTAGGTCAAGTGATACGGATATGTATCATTTCAATCCGCAATTAAAAAAAGAAAAATCCGGGTTCTATCATTTCAAACCCGAAATCCCAAGTTAAAATAATTTAAATAAAAATCATTCAGGCCTATCATTTCAGCCCATAACGATTTTTTCCTATTCTAAAGTCCGTTCGGGTAATGTATCATTTCAACCCATAGTGATTCTAATCTACAGGGAACTTGCAGTGTGATAACAGATATAAATAACAGAATAACATTAAATAATAGTAACATATGATATAACAGGTGTAATAACATGTGTGAACATCATATGATAATAATATAAGCATATATAACATGATAATATATTTCTACAGATTCGCAGGGTGTCAATTTACTAGTTATATAGGTACATATTGTCTGGTGAGAATAACTCACCTTTTTATGCTGGATGTTAACTCTTTCAGTTCAGCGACCTAAAACTCTGCGACCTAAGGAGATGCTGCGACCTAAGGATGCTGCGACCTAAGGAGATGCTACGACCTAAGGAAATGCTGCGACCTAAGGAAGTGCTGCGACCTAAGGATGCTGCGACCTAAGGAAATGCTGCGACCTAAGGAAGTGCTGCGACCTAAGGATGCTGCGACCTAAGGAGATGCTACGACCTAAGGAAATGCTGCGACCTAAGGATGAGCTGCGACCTAACTTCTTTGCGACCTAAGGTCCAGAAGATCTCGCGACCTAAGGGGGGAGGAAAGCTTCGCGACCTAAGGCTGCAGAAGATCTCGCGACCTAAGGAGGCAGAAAGGATTGCGACCTATGGAACTCAACGACCTAAGGTAGCTAGCGACCTAAAGGGCTTAACAACCTAAGGTAGTTAGCGACCTAAGGAACTTGACGACTTAAATAGGTTAGCGACCTAACTATTAAAGGAAGTTCAGCGCCCTACGACCTAGGGCCCCTACAGCTATTCTGTAACTCGCGTGCGACCTATTACTTGATCAAATGAAGACAAGCACAGTAACTCGTGGAACCGCAAGGTGACAGCGACCTAGCTTAGGTCGTTCGCGACCTACGACCTAACTAAGGTCGTGCGCGACCTAAGACTTAGGCAAATTTTCTACCCAGAAATCAGCTTCTATAAATAGGACATCACTTCCAACTTGAGGGGGACTTTTGGCAATTCATTTCTAAAGCACCGTTACTCTGTCGAACTCTCCAATCATTCAGCAAACAAGGATCCTTCAAGCATTCAAGACACTACAACAAACTTCGAGAGAAATTCTTAACATCCGACATGGATTCATCGAGTTTCATCGCCGAAGATTGAGCTAGTAGTCAAGATTGTTTCTTGTGATCGAGTTGTACTGTTTTCATAGGAGATTTGTATCAATTTGTAACCAGATTCAATAATAAAGAGATTCAAAGTGGACGTAGGCTAAATCTCAAGCCGAACCACTATAAATTGCTGTCTTTTACTGCATTGCTGCTATTTTCCTGCTTAACTTCTGTTCCCGTCACACGGGTGGTGCTTTCACGATCTTATTACACACACTGGGTGTTATCGTTCATATTTTGACGTTAACATTTTGGTGCTTTCACTGAGAATCCAACTCAGGCTACCATTCCATCATTGCTTCACACAAGTTTGTTGAAAAGATTTCCTACAGAACTAGAAGTCTATCAGACATAATGGCTCCTGGAAGGAAACGAAAGGTTGTCAGATCTGAAAATGTTCATGATGATACCGCCACCACTGCTTCACCAAGTCAAGCAGCTCCAAGCGTCGGGGTGACGCGAGAGGAGCTAGACGCTGCTGTATCCGGACTATACCAGCAGATTGAGACTCAAAACAATCTGATGATGGAAAAACTGAACGCTCTGCTTGGTGCCAACCAAAGACCGGTGGGTAATGAAGAAAACACCGCTGATGCTCTTCGCAACTCCGAAGGGAGGAATATTCCTCAGGGGGGATCAGGTGCTGCTGAAGGGGCACCCCTCCGAGCTGAAGGATCTAGACCATCGCCAATTTTCCACGAAAATCTGCCCGGGCAAACATCTGAGAAAATGGCAGAAGTCTACTCCGCAAAATCTTTGAACAATGAGGAATATCTTTCTGGCATGATCAAGCAAATAATGAAAGAGAGCATGCAGAGAGGTGAAGATGAAAGTGAATGGGGATTCGCGCCAAGCAAGACTCCATTTACCGAGAAGATTCTAAAGGCTGAATTCCCTAGAAAATTTGTTCCCCCCACCATTCCTGCTTATCGGGGAACAAGTGATCCAAACCAATTCTTGTATAAGTATGATTGGCACATGACCGGTGCGAGAGCAACTGATGAAATCAAATGCCGGTATTTCCCAGTATATTTGGAAGGAGTGGCACTTCTCTGGTTCACCAAACTTCCTGTCCGATCAGTAGATCAGTTTTCCGATCTGACTAGAAAGTTTAAAGAGCAATTCAGGCTATATGCTTCAAAGGCAAAGGACATAATGTCATTATCCAGTCTTGAACAGAATCCGGGAGAACCTATTAAGTCATTCCTGAACCGTTTCAATATAGCTCTGGCGGACGTTGATAACGCAGAGCCACGGATGATCTTGACCTATTTGATGCGTGCTATCGACAAATCGAGCGAATTTGGAAAATGGCTGAAGATGAAAGAGCCAAATTCTCTCGAGAAATTCTACAAGAAAGCCGATGAATTCATACGCTTGGAAAATCTTCCAGCATCAACAAAGGTGGAAAATAATACTGCCGCTTCGGAAAAGAAAGATTCCGTAGGTCAGAAAAGGGAAAATCACGAGGGGAAGAAACAAAAGGATTTAAAGAAACCTCGCTTCTTCAAACCCTCAGATTTCACTCCATTGACCGACACTCTGGAAAATATCTTCTTCGCCACCAAAGATGATGTGGATTATCCCAAACCGGCCGAGATAAAACCAGGAAAGGGCGCTATGAGAAATGGAAAGTTCTATCGTTTTCATAACCAACCTGGTCATGATACCAATGACTGTCGTCACTTAAAGAGCTTAATTGAAGAATTATTGAGAGAAAACAAGCTGCAACAATATGTCAAGAAAAACAGAAGTGATCCATCTTCATCTACTCAGAAACAACAACCCTCTAATCAGCCGTCAGGCTCAGGCAAAGGTGCTGCGGCACAAGAATCTGAGAGGCCCGTTATCAACGTCATTTCAGAGGGCCCACACCCAGCAGGCAAAAGCTGGGGTGAGATGGAACGATATGCTCACGCTTTGAAGTATGTCCCGGCAGAAGAAGATGTTTTTGCTGTAGAAAACACAGTACCCCTAAAACAGCAAAAGATTTCAGATAATGATATTTTATTCAAGGCTAGGGATTCTATTGGTATTGAAGCTCCGACCATAGACCCCTTGGTTATATCTGCAGGAATTGGGCCAGCAATAGTAAGACGAGTACTCATCGATTGCGGTGCTTCCTGCAATATACTTTTCAAGAAAACGTTTGACCAGATAAAAATCCCAATGACCGACGTTCAGGCTTCATCACAAAAGATCGTTGGTTTCACTGGGGAACCACAGCAACCAATCGGAACTGTCGACTTGTTCATGGAACTTGGTGAAGGGCAGAAAAGGGTAACTCGAAAACAAACCTTTGTGATTGTCGATGGATTTTCTGCCTACAATGCTTTCCTAGGCAGGCCAGCTCTAGCTGCATTCAAGGCCATTTTGGCCCCGTGGTGCTTAACTATGAAGTTTCCTACAGAAAATGGTGTTGGTGTCATCAAGGGAGATCAAAATGCTGGACGTGAATGTTATCTTATAGAGCTTCGAGAAGCCAGAAAGAGAGAGATGGGTAAAGATGCGGCAGCTCCCCTCCGCATCAAGACCCCAACCTTATAGCAAATACAGGGTGGCCCCTGCACTGGTGAGCATAGTGGTGCAAGGCGGGAAATGGACCCCAGAAAATTCAGTGCAGAGGAAAATAGAGTGGTGCCTGTGGAAGTTACGGTACCAATACCTGTCGACTCCAAAGACCCAAACAAAGTGCTTAATGTGGGTTCGCAACTAAGTACAACAGTTCAAAATACACTGATATCATTTCTAAAAGCAAATCTGGACGTGTTCGCTTGGTGTCATGCTGATATGTGCGGAATCTCTCCAACAATTGCTGTTCATACTCTGAATGTTGATCCGAAATTCACACCGATAAAACAGAAAAGAAGAACTCAAGGTCCAGAAAGATCAGCAGCTTTAAAGGAAGAAGTAGACCGCCTCTTAGAGAATAATTTCATCAAAGAATCCACTTATCCAAATTGGGTTTCGAATCCAGTACTGGTTAAGAAGGCAAATGGAAAGTGGAGAGTATGCATTGATTTCTCAGATCTGAACAAAGCTTGCCCCAAAGACTGCTTCCCGTTGCCCAGAATCGATCAACTAGTAGATGGGACGGCTGGACATGAGTTGTTATCTTTTATGGATGCCTATTCCGGATACAATCAGATTATGATGAACGAACCAGATCAGGAGGACACAAGCTTTATTACAGATGTGGGGCTCTACTGTTACAAAGTCATGCCATTCGGGTTAAAGAATGCAGGGGCAACATACCAAAGACTTGTCAACGCTATGTTCAAGCCACAGATCGGCAAAACAATGGAAGTCTATGTTGATGATATGTTAGTAAAGTCAAAGAAGGCAGTAGACCACATGGATCACTTGGCAGAGATGTTCTCAATTCTTCGGAAGTACGGAATGAAGCTCAATCCATTGAAATGTTCATTCGGAGTAGAGTCTGGGAAATTCCTGGGTTTCATTGTGAGCGCTAGGGGCATCGAGGCCAATCCTGCTCAAATCACAGCTCTAAGAGAAGTTAAAGCCCCTAGAACAAAGAAAGAACTGCAAAGTCTCAATGGAAAGGTTGCCGCTCTTAGTCGCTTCATTTCCAAGGCCATAGACAAATGCATTCCCTTCTTTGATGCTCTAAAGAAAGGAAAGAAAAATTTCGAATGGACTCCTGAATGTCAGAATGCTTTCGATCAACTAATTCATCATATGAGAACTCCTCCAGTCCTCTCCAAGCCTAGTAATGGTGAAGACCTCTTCATCTACTTAGCGATTTCATCCCATGCTTTAAGTGCAGCACTTGTACGAGAAGATATGAAAATACAACGTCCAGTTTACTACATCAGCAAACGGTTCGCTGGAGCTGAAATGAATTATTCAAAGATAGAAAAACTTGCTTATTGTCTGCTAATCGCTTCCAGGAAGTTGAGACCTTATTTTCAATCTCATCCTATCAAGGTCCTGACTGATCAACCTTTGAAGCAAGTCCTGTATCGTCCTGAAACTTCGGGTCGTCTCTTGAAGTGGAACATAGAGCTCAGCCAATATGACATCACTTATCATCCCCGAAGAGCAACGGACAAGCTTTAGCAGAATTCATTGCAGAATCCACTGACAAAGGTGACAGTAAGGAAGAAACAACTGACTGCATTCCGATACAGTGGAAGTTGTATGTTGATGGCTCGAAAAATGACTATTGTTCTGGGGCAGGAGTTGTGCTCGAAACTCCTGAAGGACGATCACTATGTTATGCATTGAGACTGGAATTTCCTTCGACAAACAATGAAGCAGAATATGAAGCCCTTATTGCCGGATTGAAAATCGCCAAGGAATTGAATATCAAAGTGATACAGATTTTCAGTGATTCTCAGCTTATTGTCTGCCAGGTGAAGAAGGAATTCCAAGCCAAAGGAGGGAATTTGCCTGCATATTTGACAAAAACTTCCGAACTCCTCAATGATTTAGATCACTACTCAATAAGCCACATACCCAGAGAGGAAAATATGAAGGCGGATTCTTTAGCAAAGTACTCAAGTTCCGGAGAAGCTCAATTGCTGGGATTAGTTCCCGTAGAAGTTCTGTCAGCTCCAAGCATTGATGAAATGGATATTGATTGGATCATGACTACGTCTCAAGAGCATGAATCGTGGATGACTCCAATCAAAGAATACTTACTCAGTGGTTCTCTGCCAGAAGATTCTAAGGAACGTCGAAAATTATTGAGAAAAGCGTCAAGATATGTAATTCAAGATGGCCGATTATACAGGCGAGGATTTTCAATCCCACTACTCCGATGTGTAACTAAAGAAGAAGCCAAGACAATCTTAGCAGAGGTGCACGGAGGAGAATGTGGAGACCATTCAGGCGGTCAAACACTTGCAAAGAAAATTCTCCGATATGGGTATTTCTGGCCGGATATTAATCGAGATGCTGCAGCTTACTCCAGGAAGTGTGACAAATGCCAAAGATTTGCGAAAATCCCAAGAGCACCTTCCACCGAACTCACACAAATGGTCAGTCCATGGCCATTTGCCATCTGGGGGATAGACCTAATTGGACCATTACCTATCGCCAAATCAGGGATTAAATATGCTATTGTCGCCGTTGACTATTTCACCAAATGGGCTGAAGCTGAACCTTTGGCCACCATCACTTCTAAAAAGATGATAAATTTTGTAACAAAGAATATCATTTGCAGATATGGTGTGCCACAGAAGATAATCACCGACAATGGCACTCAATTTGAAAGTGAAGAATTCCAGGATTTTTGCAAACGATTCAGAATTCGAAAAAGCTTCTCAGCAGTGGCTCATCCGCAGGCAAATGGGCAAGTGGAAGCAGTTAACAAGATTATAAAGTCAACTATCAAAAAGCAACTTGAAAAAGCAAAAGGTGGTTGGGTTGTTAAGCTTCCATTAGCACTATGGGCGTACAGAACTACTCACAAAACTGCGACTGGGCACACTCCATTTTCACTGGCATACGGATCTGAGGCAATGATTCCGGTAGAAGTAGAAGTTCCTTCACATAGAAGAGTTCATTTCAATGAGACTGAAAATGAAAAATTGCAACTTGAAGCGCTTGATTTTCTTGATGAGAAAAGAGAAGAAGCTAGGCTCAGAGTTTCAGCTCATCAGCAGAGAATAGCCAGGCATTTCAATTCCAAAGTTCGCCAACGCAGCTTTGAAATCGGAGACTTGGTTTTGAAAAGGATCATGACAGCAACTGGTGTGTTTGGGCCAAGCTGGGAAGGACCATATGTCATAGGCACTAAACTTCTTGATGGCACTTTCAAACTCATAACTGTTGAAGGAGATCCAATTCCAAGGGCCTGGAACAACAACCATTTGCGTCCTTACTTTACTTGAAAAAGAGCTCTGCTCAAAATTGTAAAATGATGATGAATGTATCAGTTGTATTGTGAAGCATTGTAAATCAGTATAAATGAATGAAAAGCTATAAAGTGGACGTAGGCCCGATTCTTGGCCGAACCACTATAAATCTTGTGTTCTTTACTATTTCATAATGCCTGTTTTATTTCGATATATAAATACTTTAAATGTATCACTAAAATATCGATTCAAAATTGCAGGACATGATAACAAGGCTTGCTCATCACAAAACTAAGCGACCTTTATAAATCAGCTATTGCACAAAAAATTCCAAACTCAAATCCTACACAAGGAAAACTTCACATAAAGAATTGGCAACTTCACTAGGACAAACCTTTGTTCACTAGTTGAGATTGTCGTTATGAACGGGCATCCAACTAGATAACTCGCGCTTGTCTCGTAAAGTCATTCAACAGTGAAGTTTACTTTTTCAGATAAAGCAATTTACTTGCAAAAGAAAGGAACACGCGCTTGGAAACGATGATAAAGGATCGCAGATTGGCGGATGATGATACAACATGAGCGGGCAAACAAAGAAGCAGATAAAGGGAGGTATGCCTCTCAACAGGAAGGCCGAGAGATCCACTAAAGGGACGCCTTCCCAACCGGAAGGAACAAGACCCTCGCTAACTGGTCGTGATGCATCCGACCAGATAGCGTATGTCCGCCCCGTGGATCCACTCGCCCCTGAGACGCAACCTACCTGGCACACCAACCAACCAAAGCCCTCTAACGAGGCACGCCAATAAATGGGAGTGCTTTACTCAATCAAAAAGATCGGTGGGACTACCAAAGGGGCACCTTGTTAGTTAATTGCGATCGTTTGTGCAAACAAACATCCAATCAAGCAACTTGTGTTCGCCCGTAGACCTCTGACCATGAGAAAGTAACTTCCAGGCAATCACAAGCCCTTTTCGGAGGCACAAGCCCTCTTCGGAGGCACAATCCCTCTTCGGAGGCACAAGCCCTCTTCAGAGGCACAAGCCCTCTTCGGAGGCACAAGCCCTCTTCGGAGGCACAAGCCCTCTTCGGAGGCACAAGCCATCTTCGGAGGTAAAAGCCCTTTTCGGAGGCACATTTCACCAGGGTAAAAGTGCAAAATGCTTCTCTTCGGAGACCCACTTCACCCGAGTAGAAATACAAAAATTGCTTCTCTTCGGAGACCAAAATCAAGACTTCTTTGGAAGCACAAGACCTCTCCGGAGGCACAACAATAATCCACAAAGCATAATGCTACTCTTCGGAGTCCACATGCTACTCCTCAAAAAATACCGAAATAAAGCCCTCCTTAGAGGCACACTTCGATTCTTTCGCTTCACCGCGTAGGAGAATTCACTTCTCAAAAGTATGAAATGAACATTTCCGAAGGTTGAAGCGTAAAAGCTTATCCAAAAATGAGACACACTCCGTTTAAGTAGAATAATCATTCCCTCAAGAACGGAATAGCTATTCTATGGAAAATAAGAGTACAGGTCTCGCTAAAAGCGAAAGATATTGTTATGCACTTGTGGTATAGGGGCAATATCATATGATACGGCTGCAACAATAAAAAGCAGTATTCAAGCAACATACCACAAGCACATAACAATATCACGCGAAACAGATGTGGAATAAATGCATTCTCAAACGCAGACAAAAAGTTTGCACAAGTAAGAAGAATCGTTTGTTCTACACTTAAAATAAAAGATAGATCATTCTCGCATACACAAGAGTTTGTACAAGTAAAATAATTGTTTTATTTAGTACTATGAAAATTCTTTACATACGCAGATGTCTCAAAAAGCAAAAGCGGGGACCGGTACCCGCACAATCCCCGGTCAATACATGCAAAGAGCAAAAATAATAAGTAGAAAATCCAGCTTGATTATTCCTTCTTCTCACCACCCTTGGAGCTCTTTCCCGGCCTAATGATTAGCTTTTGAAGCCGTTGTGAACGGGCAGGGGCAGAAGGAGAAAGCGGTACAGCCGGATCAACTACTGCTTCCTCTTCAGTGGAAGTCTTCTTCTTTTTCCTTACAGCACGTTTCCCCTTCCTTTTTGAAGAAGACTCGCTCCCCGGAGTAGTCAGCAATGTTGAAAGCTTCGTATCGTCGTCAAGAGACCGCTCCGGGGTCTTCTCGATGTCTTCAAAATCCTCCGCCTTCTGTTCCTGAGAAGCAGCCGGATCATCCAAGCCTTGAAGAGCTTCGATTTTCTCTGCTTGTGATCCTGGTTGGGAAGCAGAGGGAGGAGTAATTTGGGAAGACAGAGGAACGGCAATCGAAGGAGTGAAAGCTTGTGTAGTGCTTGGTGCCTCCGCTGTAGAAGAAAAGAAGTTAAAGTCAGCATCCCCCGAAAATAAAGAAGGCATCGGTTCATCAAAGTTTAAGTAACAAGTAAGAAAGTCATCGAATTCGGCTAAGTCAAATGACTGGTTCATTAGACCCGAGACGACACCAAGAGTACCTGGAGGAGTTGGCTTCACAAGATCTACCTCAAACTTCTCGGCTTCAATATCATCCAGTGCCTCATCTTCAGTAGGAGTAGTTGCAGTCTCCTGGGCAACTTTAGCTAAATGTAAAGAATGAGGGCTGGAATCTATAATATTAACGTCAGCTGAAGTGGAAGTTAAAGGAGCTTCTTCTTTTGGAGGCTCTTCTCCCGCTGTTTCAGCTCGTACTTTGGCAAGTAGCTCTTTCCCCTTAACAAGAGCGGCGCGATCCTCATCATTGAGATAGCGCTCCTCAAGTTCCAGCTCATTATAGCCAGCCCCGCCAAGCATATCCATCGCGACTTCCCACACTTCAGCCAATGTAATTTCATAATCGGGACCAAGAAAAGAGAGGCTCCCACGACCCAGAACGCTGTGTAAATAAAAGTCAAATAAGGTAGAGCTGACGTCTGCTTTCGTCGCCTCATGTGATTGCTCAGCCGCTTCCTTTTCGGCAACGGCAGCGATCTGTCCAGCGGTAGCCTCATCACGCTCTGCCTCAACTTTAGCAAGTCGAGACTTTAGTAACTCAATCTCCATGTTCTGGGAGGTGACCTTTTCCCGCAGTTCGGCGTTTTCTGAGCGGTACTTCTCTTTAACGTGCTGTTCGGCGGCAAGCTTCATTTCTACATCTCTTTGTGCAGCATGTGCGTCCCGCACTTGCTTCTGAAAGACTTCTTCTTTTTGAGTATATGATGCAGAAGAAGAAGCGAGATTTTCCTTAAGCTGCTTAACTTCAGACGCAAGCTTTGCATTGTCATCTGCAATACTCGTCATTTCCGCGTCATGCTGCTTACGCCATTTGTCCCATTCTGCTTTATCATTCTCCATCGTCATCATCGCCTCAAGGTTAAGATGGTTGACCCTTTGGAGTTCATCGACCAGCTTCTGCCACTACGACATCCTCTCGATATTAAGTCTGACTGCGTCAAGACTGCTAAGCATGTCTGATTTATCAATCGGAACTATGTCCAAGTCAAAGCGTACCCCTTTTAGGCACCAATTCGGGAAACGGCTCTGGAGTGTTGGGGGACCGTCCTTGACTTGATATTGCGGTCTGTTAATGATAGTCTGAATGTCAGATTTCTTCAGAGGAGGAGAGCTAGCTAGGACATCAGAAGGAATGGGAGCGTCAGTTTTTTCAGAAATTTCAGACGTGTCAATCGGTTTAGATCGTTTGCTAGGTTCATCGGCAATCTGAGTTTTTCCCTTATCATCATAAGACTTCCGCTTATGAGAGTAGTCACTCCTGTGCGAAGAGTCGTATCGCTCGGCATCTTTCCTTCTTTGCCACTGATCGTAATCCCGCTTCTCCTGGGCTTTCCTTCGAGCCCTCTCTTCATCTGTTTCCTTTGGAGTATCAAGGTACTTCCTAAAGTCATAGGTGCCGCGGCCTCCACGGTACTTGAATGAGTCATAATATGAACCTGTACGTCCCATTGGAGAACCTGAAAGCAAAAAAGGAGTAAAGTTTAGGAATTTCCAGGGAAAAGAGGATAAATGTTTATAAGTGCTGGAAAATCCTAAGTGTGTGTGGCGTGCAAGCTACATGCGTCAAGCTACAGACCACGCTTTAGTGTGGAAACAGAGACGACTGGCGTAGTAGGCGTCTGGGTTTGTTTAAAGGTGGAAGTCGCCTCGACAACGGGAGAAGTTGCTTTTGGATTGTTATCCCCAAAAAGCTCTTGGGAAGTTATCATGATATCACTCAAGCCGTCAAAGGCGTCATCTAGGAGTTCAGCAGACTTCTCTTTTTCAACCTCTGTATCAATGGATTTCTCAGGAACTTGAGGATTCTCTTCCTCTTCGGTAATTGGGGTAAGCGCCGACTTGCTGACTAACCCTGCGACATCGATGGATGTGGAACATTTTACCAAGGCAGCCTCCATGACGGGTGCTTCTGATGCAGTTTCTTCTACAGAAGCTGGGGCATTCGAGGCCTCTGCTTGGGAATCTGAAGCAATTAACGTTTCCGCCTCAGAGCTAGAAACTTCATGAATCTGAGTCGATCTAGAAGAATGTAAAAGGCCAAACTGGTGCAGAAATTCATCTTTCAACAAGAATTTGGCACTCCTCTCTTCAGCGTCAACAGCATTCAAAGTATCTAAAATCGACTTACGGCTGGTATCTCGAAGAAGAGAAGGAAGTGCTGCACGAAGAAAGAATGGAATTAAGCATTTGATGGTTCGAATTATGAGAAATTTAGAAAAAAAAAATGAATTGGTAAGAGGTAATCTTACTTCCGACTCTCCAAATAGCATAAAATCCCGGAGGACAGCGAACATAGAAGAATTGAGTCAAAAATCCGTGGGCACTTTCAGGCAAGTCCAGAATCAGTTTGCGATTCCTAGCACTCCTCACAAGTATAATAGAAGGATGGTCCTTGTTCTTTGCAAATGTGCACAAGAAGCGAATTTCATCAAAAGAGGGAAAACGGTTCAACGTTCTCCTGAAAAGCACACACAATCCCAGCAGGATGGAGTATCCGTTAGGGTGTAGTTGAAAGGGAGAAATAGTTAGCCGAAGGAGGAGTTCCCGAAGACAATCATTAAATGGAGGAATGGCTCCACTTGAACACATCTGCCGGTTCACAGCAACGAAGCCAAGAGGCGGCCTGTCAGCAGTATCGCTTGGCCCAGGAAGTAAAGCATCTGCTTCGGCAATGCCGAATTGGATGCACAGTTGTCGGAAGACTTTATGACTTAAAGTAGTAGAAGTCCTTTCCGGAGGGTCGATTAGTGGAGTAGCAATTGGAAAAGATTCTCCGGCTATTTCCAAGTCTTCTTATTGAGATTCCATTCTACACAAGGAACTGGACGATCAAATATTAAGGTGCACGTTTCCTAAAAAGAGTGAAGTGTTGTGCAAAACTAATACAATAATGAGCAAATGTAAATGAAATTAAACTAATTGATACTTGTCAATTAAAAAGTTTCGGGGCTTAATATTTTAAGTCCAGGAATAGTGTTGCGTTAATGCAAATAAATCAGCTTTAGTTGATCACTTCAATTTTGCCTTAATACTTCACTTAGATTTGTTAGTTCACAACATTTCATTCACGAAGTTCATTTAAGTTTGGTTTTCTTTGACAACTAATCTGCTGTTTGATGTGGGCAATCAATAGCAGTATATTCGTCCCATTTTTTCTGTGAATGTTGCTTATAAACAGGTTATTAGCATTAAAGTCGAGGCAATCCGAGAAGAAGTGCAAAACCCAAAATGATTCAAGTCCAGAAAGTCAGTCAAAAGCTGTTCAAAGTTCTAAGTGTTAGGTCGCTTACAACCTAACACAGGTTGCAATGTTCTTGTGCCATGTTGTTCAGGTTGAAAGTTCAAGACTGTGAAAAATTGTTAAGTCTTAGGTCGTTCAGCGACCTATCATAAGTCAGGATTTCTGTAGGTCGCGTGTTGCAGCTGAATGGATTAAGGCGAGGCAATTCTCTTAAGTCCTAGGTCGAGCACAATTGTTTTTAGGTTGGAGATACTCTAGGTCGTAAATGTCGTCAGGTCGCAAAGGCTAAGGTCGTTAAACATTCCCACGCGACCTAACTCTTAGGGCGTTCGAATCTGATAGGTTGATGACTTCTTCTCCAAGCAACATCATATTGGGTCCAATAACCCAATACCACCAGTTCAAAAAAGGAATCATCATCCCCTTCATCCCACCTCAACCTATCACCGATTGACTAGAGAATCAATGGAAAATCCTACAGATCCATAGCAAAACCTTCCGTATGATCGAAAATCATCCCAACACGTCAAACGACGAACGAAAGTCGATTAAGACTACCGTACAAAAAAGCGCGATGCATGGAATTGGGCTTAGGTCGAGCGACAACGATTCATGTTCAAAACAGTGACTATGGGCAAGTATAAGCTGATCCACTTACGAATTATGATCGGCGAGGAAGAATCGTTGGCTGATTAAGTCAAATTTGTCTCTGGAAGATCAAAGGAACTGTTAATGGCGATGGAGGCTCAGGACAGTAGGGTAAGAAGGAAGATGCGACCTAACCAATTTATATGGGACTGAAGAAGGGAGGTGAACAGGCGTGCAAATTTTAAGTCGATTCGCGACCTAGCCAAGTTGAGTCGAAGCATACGACCTAGAGTATAGTCATATACTTCGAGGGGCAAATGTTAACTCTTTCAGTTCAGCGACCTAAAACTCTGCGACCTAAGGAGATGCTGCGACCTAAGGATGCTGCGACCTAAGGAGATGCTACGACCTAAGGAAATGCTGCGACCTAAGGAAGTGCTGCGACCTAAGGATGCTGCGACCTAAGGAAATGCTGCGACCTAAGGAAGTGCTGCGACCTGAGGATGCTGCGACCTAAGGAGATGCTACGACCTAAGGAAATGCTGCGACCTAAGGATGAGCTGCGACCTAACTTCTTTGCGACCTAAGGTCCAGAAGATCTCGCGACCTAAGGGGGGAGGAAAGCTTCGCGACCTAAGGCTGCAGAAGATCTCGCGACCTAAGGAGGCAGAAAGGATTGCGACCTATGGAACTCAACGACCTAAGGTAGCTAGCGACCTAAAGGGCTTAACAACCTAAGGTAGTTAGCGACCTAAGGAACTTGACGACTTAAATAGGTTAGCGACCTAACTATTAAAGGAAGTTCAGCGCCCTACGACCTAGGGCCCCCACAGCTATTCTGTAACTCGCGTGCGACCTATTACTTGATCAAATGAAGACAAGCACAGTAACTCGTGGAACCGCAAGGTGACAGCGACCTAGCTTAGGTCGTTCGCGACCTACGACCTAACTAAGGTCGTGCGCGACCTAAGACTTAGGCAAATTTTCTACCCAGAAATCAGCTTCTATAAATAGGACATCACTTCCAACTTGAGGGGGACTTTTGGCAATTCATTTCTAAAGCACCGTTACTCTGTCGAACTCTCCAATCATTCAGCAAACAAGGATCCTTCAAGCATTCAAGACACTACAACAAACTTCGAGAGAAATTCTTAACATCCGACATGGATTCATCGAGTTTCATCGCCGAAGATTGAGCTAGTAGTCAAGATTGTTTCTTGTGATCGAGTTGTACTGTTTTCATAGGAGATTTGTATCAATTTGTAACCAGATTCAATAATAAAGAGATTCAAAGTGGACGTAGGCTAAATCTCAAGCCGAACCACTATAAATTGTTGTCTTTTACTGCATTGCTGCTATTTTCCTGCTTAACTTCTATTCCCGTCACACGGGTGGTGCTTTCACGATCTTATTACACACACCGGGTGTTATCGTTCATATTTTGACGTTAACACTGGAGATATCAATTAGAATGACACAACGGATCCAGAAGGCACGACCTTTGATTTGAGTGGAGAAAATAGCCAAGATATCATCTTGTAAACAATACCCAAACAAGACAAAACAATATAGCACATGAATATACTTAACATAAAACAATGTTGAACAAATTGAAATACAAAGCAATAAAGACAAGACTTTGCCTTTACCATTCAAATGCTTGACCATAGGGGATCAAGTGCTCAACCATGATGTGTTTGGGCTCAGGTTAGCATCATATAGGTCAGGTTTAGCACACCTAAGCATGGCAACATGAAGTGATGTGAAGGGTAGGAGATGCAACATGAAGAATATCAATGGACAAGGCAAATATGTGAAGTTTTGGTCACAACAAGGCTCGACTTGGTCATTGCTTGGCTCAGCCATGCATGGTACAGGTCTGGATAGTGGAGGGTGATGGTGCAGCAGCAGCCAAAGGTCATGTAGTTGCTGGTGGTGGTGGTTCTAGGGGTGGCCAAGGTGATAGATGAAGGTGGTGGTGAAGCATATGTGGTTTAGGCATTGTTTGGAAGGGTTTTTGTGCAATTTTGTGGTGCTAACTTAAATGGATGGGCATGGCTTGTCATGGTCAGTGGAGGAGGAGGAGGTGCTGCTGTAGATGGTGGTGGGGCTGAAGGTGGAGAGGATGGTGGAGATGAAGGTGGTAGAGGCCAAGCAAAGCTAGAAGAGGAGGAAGGCAAAATCAATGGAAATTGTGAAGTAAAGAAGAGATAAAGGAAGAAGATAAGAGGAGAATGGAAGCCATATTTTTTTTAGGGTTTAGGAGCTTTGGAATTTCGTGAATGAGAGAAAAAAAAAGTGGGGGCTGAAGAAATGAGGAGATGTTGCCAATTGAATGAAAAGTTAGGTTAAAAAGCAGAAGGGTTAGAAAATAAAAGGGCCTTAGGAAGATAGAAAGTTTAAGGCCTTTCAAATTTCTTTAATTCATTTTTATAAGTTTATATTTCTGATAATAACAGAAATTCCAGTTAAAAATTCGAAAATTTGATAAAATATATATAATATTTATTGATTATATAAAGTAGAATTAAGGAAAATAGTTAAAACAGTGAACTAGACTAGAAAATTTTGAAATTGAATAGAAAAAATTTTAGAAAATTCAAATGAGCTTGCAATATATTTTTAAACATAAATAATATATAAAATAAAAATATATTCACAAAATAAATATTTAAAATTTAATTTACATATAATTTTTAATTAAGAAAATAGCAGAAAATAAGAAAACAGCCTTTAAAAATGAAAAATAAATACAGTAAATTTTGGAAAAATACTATTATCAAATTAAAAACATAAAAAGACAAAATATACATAAAAAAACATATTAACACATATTAAAAAAAAATATAAGAAAGAAAATATGATTTAAAAAAATATAAAATAGGCAAAATTGCACAAATAAACAAATTATACTAAAAATTGAAATGTACATAACTTTTACATTTTAACTCCGTTTTCAACGAAACGAAAAGTAGTGTTCAAGTTATTAAATCTATTTTCATAATAAAAGATAAAATTTATAATTTCAAATATTTAAAATTTAAATTTAAAAGTCAAAGTTTGACTATTGACCAAAATTCACAATTTCTGGAAATATTAAATTTAGTCATATTTGGAATTCTAATCCACATCAAAATCAAAGTTTATACTTAAAATAACAAAATTTATTCTTTTTCATAAATAAAGCTTTTGAATCTGGAAAAATCAATTTAAAAATATTTGTAAAATACAGGGTTGTTACACTCTCCCCCACTCAAAACTTTTCGTCCCCGAAAAGGAACGAGGTACGGGAAAGCATAGAAAAAGATAGAATGAAATAGAATTAAGACAAGATGATAAGAAGATTGGAATTACACCTGATAATTATTGTTATAGGTAAGTTTAACAAGATGGAGGTGATCAAATCAAGAATATAAGCACGAAAAAGATCCTCTAGAGTCTGAATCTCCCTTTCACTTGACCGACAGTCTATGAATGGAAAAACAGTGTTCAGATCCAGATGAGTAACAAAGATTATCATAGATTACAGAAAGATTTCTAAATAGACTTGTATAAGCAATAGCCTTCCCATTCTGTAACAAGATAAGGGAAATAAGGACAACCAAAAGATAGTTTGAAAAAAACAAAACCAGATAATAAATTTAAAACCATAATGCTTTGAAATCATAACAATTTAGGGATGTTTATCATTTGGAAATCACACTGCTAAAATCATAACACTTTGGACAAGTTATTCTTTTTTTAAGAAAAAAACATAATACTTAGAAAATCATAACACCCTAAAAAAGTAATCTTCATTTAAACCATTTTAATTCAAGGTCAAATAATATTCATTTTAAAGTTGTAACATTTCTAAGTTCATTTAATTATAAAATTTTCCAAAACATTGTATTTTCAAAATAGTAGTACTTATAAAATGCTACAGTAGATATATTAATATTTCAAATCAGTTCAATTCCAGAAATATTTATTTGGATATCATTTAACTTATGACTTATTAAACAAACTTTATGAATGGAATATTCAAATCAAACTATACTTCATTTATTAAGTTAAAAGTTCACTATTTTAGTTAGCTCTTAATTTAACACATAACCTAACACTTTATTTAAAATACCCATTTCATAAATAGATATTCCTTTAATAAGTTACACTTAAAATTTCATTTGAAAACCAAATTCTCAATTATCAAATTTTAGTGATGTTAAAATACATTTTAACTATTTAAATCATAATTATTCATTTTTCAAGACATATCTATTTCATAAATAAAATATTTATCATAGCAAATATAACAATCAAATTCCTTTACACATTTATTCATTTAGACATCAATTAAACTATGAATTCAAGTTAAATAAACTTTATTACAAAATGTCCAATTCCAATGTATTTTATTTTATCTATTCAAAGATACATTATTTATTATACAACATATTCGTTTCAGGAAATAACCATTATTAAAATTCCTAGGTTAGACTTAAGGTTCCATATTAAATCAAATTTGATTATTAAGTTATTTAAATAAAATCTCTTTAAATTCCTTTTTCACTATTTACCTCTGTTAATCTTTTATAACTAAAATTTAAGTGTATAACATTTATTATAACCACTCAAATTTTATTTATAAAATCATTTCTGTACTGCATATTATCCAATTACATTGTTAACTTCAAAAAAAATTTAAGGTAAGTTATATTTGAATGCAATTGTATTATACAAATAAAACTTTCCAATTCAATTATCTCAAGTTTGAATCATTTATCCAAATTTTTTATTTTTTCTTCTTATAATTGAAATTATTCTTCAAGATAAAATTTAAGAATTTGAATCTTCGAACATCTTCAAACCATTTGGAGATAAGTAATTATATATACATAATATGTTAAATCAAATTTAAATCATATATCTATATATATATTATAATCCAGTCATATTTTAGAAATTCAAATCAATTAGATTTTCCAAAACAAAGTTGTAGCAAGACTACAGAATGGTTTCTTTACTTCGAAACTCGAAAATGAACGTCGATGATGCTGCAGTCATCACCGAAATTATTTTCCAGCGACAAAGAGAAGAGCACTAAATTTTAAACCTTAAAATCCTTTAGAAACATATTTCTACTTAGAAATACTTTAAATAATATCCTTTTAAAAAGTTTAAACACAAGGTTTGAAACCATCGGAAATTAAATTCTTTAAATTTCTTGTTTTAAATTCATTTCAGTTTCCAAATAAATTTATAAACAACTATTTATAAATTCATTTGTAGAACAATAAATGATAAATCAAGTATTATCATTTCAAATTATCAATTCAAATCAATTTATCAAGTTCCATAAAATTACACATCCAAATTTATTTCACTAACCAAATTTTAAAATAATACCGTGTCAGTTTGTTATGTCAAAGTGTTTTAGAAATCCTATCGATAGCATTGATCAGACGAATCGATCGGAAACCCAAATCAACATCAACAACCCAAACAACACAACATATAGAACAAAACATAGATTTACAAGTACAATTCAAAATGTTTGGAGATAGTTTAGAAACAAAAGACAAGATGGTTAAACAGAGTAGAGAGATGGGTAAGCTTAGATAAATTGCGGACAACCTTAACCGGGTCAACCGTGACTTAATGGATAAGATCAAATGTGGATTTTCTAGGGTAAATCTACCTTCGATCTCAAGAGATAGAGTTTGGAATAACAAAAGGTATTAGCATCTAAACCAAGGATAGATATAAATCTCTGGTAAATTGATGCAAATTTGTAAAGGAGTTTCCCCCTTTACCAGGAAATTAGAATATTGGCGAAACAGCCAATTCACTATAAAGATCATTCGAAGTGGAGTTATGTGACACTCCAAAATCAAAAGAAGATGAATAGTGAGGGACAAGAATGAATTTTGGAACCGCAGGGAACGTTCCAAAATTCAAAGGAAATTCGAATCAAGAGGAAAAGATTCAAACTCGAACGAAAGTGATTCTGTAAATAAATCTACTCCATATGCTGAGTTTTGCCTCAAAGCCAAAGCTCTGATACCAACTGTAACGACCCGATATTTTCAACCATTCGCATCCATTATAAGTGTATAGGTAGACACTCATGCCGGAGTTGAATTGCTCAAAATACCGCGTTGTAAATAAAATTTGGCAAATCTCAGAATATACAGTAAATAAATATAATCACAGATCACAGACACAGACACAGAGTAAAATAATGCAGCGGAAGTAAAAGAAATAGTAGTTCATGGAGCTACTATCTAAATATGTCAGAGTTACATAAGATACAACAGAAGAAATAAAATAACCAAGTACAAGCTGAGTAGAACAACGGAATTGAAATAGATAGGACATGACAAGCAGATAATCTCCAGCGATTCAAATCTCCAAGAGAGTGGAAATCCAAATCTGTGAATAACTCAGGCTGACCCGAGCGTAAAGCAAAACACAAAACACTCGAGTCAGGACAATATATACTTATATAATGTAAACCAACTCAAGTGAACTGTAATAAAGGTACAAGTAACTTAGAAGATGCTTGGGACCGCCCATCCTCTAAGGATCCGTTAAAATATCTACTATGTAGTAATATTCTCTATTATAATAGTGTCTAAATAAGTAAAGTATAATCATATAGAAAATAGCGTTAAGGGGATGGAGAACCTTAACGCGGTCGGATCTTAAAATCATAATCGTAGTAAAGCTCGATATGGTAGGTGACACGGCACAACTAGGCAATGCCAGGGTAGATATACCAATTACGCACACGGACTGATGGATACGCATAGCAGCCACTACCGTTCCACCTCGAACAACACTCCCAAATCGGAGGATGGCCATCTAATCAATCACAAGTAAGAGTATAATATCGAAGAAATGTGTCCGAGAAGAGGTGCTACCTCACTGGTCCGAGATCGCTCCTGTTTTAGCCACCTTATGCCAACTCACGGGAGTTGGGTCCACGTAACATACCTTAAGAACGTCGCCACCATCCTACTTCATTCTGGAATCTCCACCGCGTACACGGTTGTCAAAGTGGTTTTCGGTATCGACAGAGAGTATGTCCATATCCGATCCCGGTCTCTTTGCCAACCAATCGTTATTATAACCCGTGGTTATAACTTTTAAAAACAATACTTTACTTCAAAATAAAATATCATTTCAAACCATATCTTTATCAAAATAAAGATTAAATCAATTCCAAACCATTTCCATATATTTAAATTTTCATATCATTTCAAAACTTCATTTCAAATCATTTTAATATAATAAAATATCATATCCTTACAAAACTTCATTTCAAATCATTTTAATAAAATAAAATATCCTATCAGTTCAAATCCAAATATTCAACTTTAAATACCTTTTAAATTCAAAGATATCGTTCATTTACTATCATTTCAAATCACCTTTAAATAGTTTATATTCCAATCAAAATAATTCATTTAAACCTTTTAAAAGTGTAATTATTATAATTTCAAATCAAGTATTCAATTTCCAAAGTTTCAAACCATTCTGAGTTCGTTTACTAAGTCAAAAACCCTAATTATTAAAATTTCAGCATTTCACAGCATTTAAAACAACTGCTATAAGTTATATTTGAAAACATTTTTAATTCAGCAAAGACAGCACTTAAAACTGCACTTAAAACTGCTGTTAAAACTCAGTTTTAGTTGAATTATAGTTCAAAACAGAAAAGACAGCATTTCAGAAGTGCTGCGGTAGTTCAAATTTCAAAACAAGGGTTAAATTTGGTTTCAGCAAAGACTGCATACCATTATAGCATTTCCAGAGAATGCTATAATAGACCTGAGTTCAATATTAGCCTATAAGTTCAATTACAGCAACTACAGCATTTCAGAAATGTGGTAATAGCTCTTTTTACACAAATTTAGTTCAGAACAGAATCTATAGCATTTCTGAATGCTATTAAAAGTTAATTTCAGGTGTTAGTGTATTTCCAGCAATTAAATAACTTTAATTTAAAACACATAAACATTTAAAAAAAATCATATTTTAACATTTAAAATGTTCATTTACATATTATTTAACATATATCTTTTCACAATAAATTTCTTATAATCAAATCCAATTTCAACAATTTACTTAATAAATTTAAGTGTAAAAGTGTCCAATTCTTCACCTTTCAACTAATAAACTTAACACTTCAAATTTAAATTATCATTTCACAATTTAATTGAATTTCCAATTTTATTTAATTAACTTAAACCTTTAATTAAAACCAAATTTCACATTTCCAAGTCAAGTTATATTTTAAAAGATCACTTTTAAACATTCATTTATTTAACCACTTAAATTCATAGAAAAATCAATAATACTTTAATAAATCACTTAAATTCAAATTTAATCAAATTATCATATTTACCATTTCCAAATAAAATTTAATATCCATTTTATTTATACAACTTAAATATCATTTTTAACCAAATTCCAAATTTCCAACTTAAGTTATATTTCAAAAATCCAGTTAAACCATTCATTAATTACATTTTTAACACATAGAAAAATCATAATTTCTTTATTTTAAAACATTTCAAAATCTATTTAAATCAAATTTCATAAATTTATAATTTTTAAAATACTTAAAATTATCCAAAACACTTTATAAAATAACCACGGGCCTGTATATAATTTTCTAACTTAGGTCAAGTGATATGGATATGTATCATTTCAATCCGCAGTTAAAAAAAGAAAAATCCGGGTTCTATCATTTCAAACCCGAAATCCCAAGTTAAAATAATTTAAATAAAAATCATTCAGGCCTATCATTTCAGCCCATAACGATTTTTTCCTATTCTAAAGTCCGTTCGGTTAATGTATCATTTCAACCCATAGTGATTCTAATCTACAGGGAACTTGCAGTGTGATAACAGATATAAATAACAGAATAACATTAAATAATAGTAACATATGATATAACAGGTGTAATAACAGGTGTGAACATCATATGATAATAATATAAGCATATAGAACATGATAATATATTTCTACAGATTCGCAGGTTGTCAATTTACTAGTTATATAGGTACATATTGTCTGGTGAGAATAACTCACCTTTTTATGCTGGAGATATCAATTAGAATGACACAACGGATCCAGAAGGCACGACCTTTGATTTGAGTGGAGAAAATAGCCAAGATATCATCTTGTAAACAATACCCAAACAAGACAAAACAATATAGCACATGAATATACTTAACATAAAACAATGTTGAACAAATTGAAATACAAAGCAATAAAGACAAGACTTTGCCTTTACCATTCAAATGCTTGACCATAGGGGATCAAGTGCTCAACCATGATGTGTTTGGGCTCAGGTTAGCATCATATAGGTCAGGTTTAGCACACCTAAGCATGGCAACATGAAGTGATGTGAAGGGTAGGAGATGCAACATGAAGAATATCAATGGACAAGGCAAACAGGTGAAGTTTTGGTCACAACAAGGCTCGACTTTGTCATTGCTTGGCTCAGCCATGCATGGTACAGGTCTGGACAGTGGAGGGTGATGGTGCAGCAGCAGCCAAAGGTCATGTAGTTGCTGGTGGTGGTGGTTCTAGGGGTGGCCAAGGTGATAGATGAAGGTGGTGGTGAAGCATATGTGGTTTAGGCATTGTTTGGAAGGGTTTTTGTGCAATTTTGTGGTGCTAACTTAAATGGATGGGCATGGCTTGTAATGGTCAGTGGAGGAGGAGGAGGTGCTGCTGTAGATGGTGGTGGGGCTGAAGGTGGAGAGGATGTGGAGATGAAGGTGGTAGAGGCCAAGCAAAGCTAGAAGAGGAGGAAGGCAAAATCAATGGAAATTGTGAAGTAAAGAAGAGATAAAGGAAGAAGATAAGAGGAGAATGGAAGCCATATTTTTTTTAGGGTTTAGGAGCTTTGGAATTTCGTGAATGAGAGAAAAAAAAGTGGCGGCTGAAGAAATGAGGAGATGTTGCCAATTGAATGAAAAGTTAGGTTAAAAAGTAGAAGGGTTAGAAAATAAAAGGGCCTTAGGAAGATAGAAAGTTTAAGGCCTTTCAAATCTCTTTAATTCATTTTTATAAGTTTATATTTCTGATAATAACAGAAATTCCAGTTAAAAATTCGAAAATTTGATAAAATATAAAAATATATATAATATTTATTGATTATATAAAGTAGAATTAAGGAAAATAGTTAAAACAGTGAACTAGACTAGAAAATTTTGAAATTGAATAGAAAATTTTTTAGAAAATTCAAATGAGCTTGTAATATATTTTTAAACATAAATAATATATAAAATAAAAATATATTCACAAAATAAATATTTAAAATTTAATTTACATATAATTTTTAATGAAGAAAATAGCAGAAAATAGGAAAACAGCCTTTAAAAATGAAAAATAAATACAGTAAATTTTGGAAAAATACTATTATCAATTTAAAAACATAAAAAGACAAAATATACATAAAAAAACATATTAACACATATTAAAACAAAATATAAGAAAGAAAATATGATTTAAAAAAATTTAAAATAGGCAAAATTGCACAAATAAACAAATTATACTAAAAATTGAAATGTACATAACTTTTACATTTTAACTCCGTTTTCAACGAAACGAAAAGTAGTGTTCAAGTTATTAAATCTATTTTCATAATAAAAGATAAAATTTATAATTTCAAATATTTAAAATTTAAATTTAAAAGTCAAAGTTTGACTATTGACCAAAATTCACAATTTCTGGAAATATTAAATTTAGTCATATTTGGAATTCTAATCCACATCAAAATCAAAGTTTATACTTAAAATAACAAAATTTATTCTTTTTCATAAATAAAGCTTTTGAATCTGGAAAAATCAATTTAAAAATATTTGTAAAATACAGGGTTGTTACACCCCTCTTCTCTGATCAGACCTGTAGCAGCCCAGGCCGAGCCCAAATGTGCCAAGGCCGAGCCCAAAAGTTGAACCAAAACCCTCTTTTACCTTGCCTTTTGACCTCCACACTTTGTAACTTCCAAACCCTTCCTATTCTTGACCAAGCCATGTGTTTTCAGTCCATAACCTGATCTTTTCCACCTGAAATCATGTCATAGCTGAACCAATAAAGCCTTAAGGCCGAGCATATGTTGAGTCAAGAACAAGCAAAACTTGTTTGAAACTTGGTGATGTCTTTGTTTATCTCTATTTCAATTTGTTTCAAAATAAATTTTGGTATTGTATATATATTTATATATGGCTTTGTTTTTGTTATATACAAGATATACATCTTGGCTCTCCTCCCACTTGAATCAAATCATGCTATCGTGCTTTCTGGATTTTCATTTGTATGTTTTATTTGCAAACTCCAGCGTAAAAAGGTGAGTAATTCACACATGACATATATGCCTATATAATTGTGAAGTGACACCAAGTGAATGTGTGGAAACTTTTATAGTATGTTATACCTGCTTGTGATATCATTTATATGATGTTAAACCCTGTTATTAACTTGTCACATCATCTGTTATATCCTATTCTGTTATATTGTTTATTTATTTCTGTTTCTCACACTACAAGTTCCCTGTAGAATAGAATCACTATGGGTTGAAATGATACATACCCGAACGGACTTCAGAATAGAGAAAAATCATTACGGGCTGAAATTATAGGCCTGAGTGATTTTTATTTATTTTAATTGACTTAGGATTGCGGGTTTGAAATGATAGAACCCGGATTTTTCTTTGTAAATTACGGATGGAAATGATATATTATCTGTATCACTTGACTTAGGTTAGAAAATAATATACAGACCCGTGGTTATTTATATATTTTTCTAGATATTTTAAAGTATTTTAAAATGTGAAAATATGATATTTTGATTTAAACTGAATTTAAAATGATTTAATAAAGTGTTAATGATTTTTCGATGTATTAAAAATGTTAAATAATGAATAGAAAATTGTAAGTTAAATGTAACTTAAATTGAGAATTTCTAACTTGGTTTTAAAAAGGAAATTTAAGATAATTAAAATAAAATGGAAATTTAGTTTTATTTGTGAAATGATAAATTAAATTAAAGTGTTAAGTGAATGCAAAGAATAGGAAAATTGTACACTTGAATTTAATAAATGAATTATTGAAAATTTGATAATTATTGTAAAATTTTCCTTTATAAAATTTTAAATTAAAGGGTATTTAAATGTACATTTTTGAAGTGGAAAAATATGATTTTTATACAATTAAAATGGTTTAAATTGAAGTTTAATTGTTTCTGAAATTTTAGGGTAAATCTGGAAATTTAATTAGTAGCACTTCAGAAATGCTATCGTTTCTGAATAATAACTAAAATCTGAACTAAAGTGAATCTATAGCACTTTGTAAGTGCTATAGTTGCAGAAGTGAACTAAAAGGCTAAAATTAACTAAGGGCTATGATAGCACCTTGAAAGTGCCGTGGTTACTGAATTAAACTAAAGATCTGAAACTAATTAAAGGGCTACAGTAGCACTTGATAAGTGTTGTCTTTCCTGAATTGAACTAAATTCCCAAATTGAACCCTGAACTACTACAACAGTTTTGTAAATGCTGTCTTTTCTGAATTGAATTATTTTTCCACTAAAACTGAACTATTACAGCAGTTTATAAATGCTTTCTTTGCTGAATTGAATTGTTTTCAAATATAACTTACCGCAGCACTTTCTAAATGCTGTAAAAGCTGGAATTTTAATGTTTTAATGTATTTAAGTGAATAAATGAGTTCAGAAAAGGTTAAAATTTTGGGAATTTTATATTTGATTTGAAGGTATAATGACTTCACTTTTAATGATTTAAATGAATGATTTTAATTCGGAATTTTAAACCATTTTGAAATCTATAAGCACGGGTACACTTCTCTGTATGCCATTTTATTTCCTTGTGATTTATTTGGATGCACACCTTTAATTTGAGAGTGTGGCTAGTTGTGAGCGATTACTAAAGCTCTGCACTACACTAGTCACATTTACACTGTTGTTTGCATTGTTTACTTTAATATGGATATTTCTATGATAGTGTTTATTACTACTTAATTGATGGTTTGACTGATCCTTAAAGGATAGGCGATCCCAAGCAACCTTTAAGTTATTGTGCATTTATATTACAGTTCACTTGAGTTGGTTTACATTGTATAAGTATGTATGTCCTGACTCGAGTGTTTTGTGTTTTACTTTACGCTCGGGTCAGCCTGAGGATCATAGCTTTGGATTCACCTTCTAGAGCTAGAGTTTTGTTGGAGCTTACCTGTCTATCTATTCATCTACTTCTTCCAGTTATTTCCTATTCAGTATTGTCTTTGTATTATTGACTTATGTATCCTGACTTCGATTATATTTATTTGACTATGAGATTTTGTATATGTTTTGAGAGTTGTATATAGTAGCTTCATGAACTACTACGATATTTTATTTCCGCTGCGAGTTATTCTGATATTCTGTGTCTGTGATTCTGTGTTTGATTTTATTTGCTCCAAATTTTATTACAATTTGTTATTTTGAATTATTCAAGTCAGACATGTGTGGATTATTGTCGATTTGAATGGTCCAAAATAGTGGGTCGTTACAAGTTTTGTGCCCACCTTGTGCTGCTAATCCAAGGTGAGGTTTCCCTCACACATTCTAGCTTGTTTCAGGTTTCGCAATGATGAACTGGGTTGTTTAATTTGCAAATTCATTTGTTGTAACGTTGATTTTCTGAGCTACTGCAAACATGTTCTCTGTCCATGTTTGAGACAATGTATCTCTTTCGTTTCCTGTCAAAATTCGTTGATTCTTTTTTCAGTTGAAAGTTAAAGTTTTATACAATATGCACAAAATATTTCAGTTCAATTAAAGGTCATTTGGTCATCCATTAGTCGCCTAAAAAATGAACCCGAGATGGTTTTCAGGCCTGGGCACATTCCCGTTTTCTGAGCTGCTGCAAACATGGCCTAAGTCCATCTTTGAGACAGCGTATCTCTTTTATTTCCTATAGTAATTCATCAATTCTTTCCCATTTGAAATTTAAAGTGTTCTACTATGTGCAAATCAATTTTCAATTCAATCCGAAGTCGTTTGGTCATCCGTTTCATGCCTGTAAGTTGAACCCGAGAGGGTTTTCAGACCTGGGCAGAATTCAACATGGCCGGAGTCCATGTTTGAAATTTCATATCTTTACCATTTCATGTCGGAATTTATTGAATCGTTTTCCAATTCATAGATAAATTGTTCTACTTTGTGGGTATCAAATTTCAGACCATTCCGAGGTCATTAAGCCATTCAATTTATGTCTGAAAGTTGAACCCGGTGAAGATTTCAGACCTTGGCTGCTACTTGTATTATTGCATTTTAAGTAGTTTTTTTTATGGTTTTGGTGATAAATTGAAGTGCTTTTCTTAAGTGGTTTCTGCCACTTTTGATCAAACATTAGGCCATGATTCTTGAGTTTTGTTTTGGCTTGCTTCTACAAAGAAGAAGCCTAGATTATCACAAAACCGTAGTTGGAATTTGATTAATTTTTGGATGAATTTTCTGTGTTATATTCATTGAGATTTTTGAATACACATGCACGTATTTTTAAACCGTCTTTAAAAGTGTTTGTATTAGGAAAAATACTTTATAATGCGATTTCATATAAAGTATAATATATGAATATTTCTAATTATAAAGAGATTATCAAAATCAATGATTTTTGAATATTTTTCTAAATCAATTTAAAACCCGATTTTTCCAAAGTATATTTTAATATATAAAAAACCACATATTTTTGCACTCTTCGAGCGTATGAGAAAGGGAATTAAACGATTTAGTAAAACATGTGGTATGGGACACATGTGTTACCTTTTCAGTTAATTCTGGACTTGTTCGTTTGAAGCTATAAACCTTCGGGTTTCTATTGTGATTGCCATTCTTTGACGTGTTATGAGATTTTGAAATTCATATTTTTAGGAATTATTTGAGATTGCTAATCTTTGGCGAAGTTTGAGGTTTGAGATCTCCTATTTTAGGAGTTATGGTCTATGAAAACCAAATATTGCCTTTTGTACTTGCCGATGATATGAGGCGAGATATGAGATTTTGAGATTTATGATCTTAATGATTTTGTTTAAGATGTGGAATTGGCTAAAAATTATTAAACCGTTAAGTGAAAACGTGTGGTATGGAATGCACTCTTCACACTTTTCGGGTTCTTATCTTAGAGTTCATGATGCATCCACGAGTATATGCCAGTGCTATAGACCTTCAAGTCATCACTAGTTATATGTGACTTTGGTCACCATGAGTTATATGTGACTTCGGTCACCACGAGATTTATGTGACTTCGATCACCACGAGGCTTATGTGAGTTCGGTCACCACGAGATATTATGACCTTTGGGTCCACGAGATAGGTACCTAATACATAGTACTGGACACGAGTTTGGCACGTGGAGCATTGCTTCGGCATGTAATCGGGGATTTGGATCCAATCCGAGAATTTTATGAGTTTTGAGTTATGATTTCACAATCTTTGAGATGACTGTTATTTATATTTATAGCCTAGAGCTATATGAGATTTACATATACATGGTGATTTCATTTATGAGTTTTGAACTCTTAATCAAGTTCCACGAGTTATGAGGTTTTTGAGGTTTATGTGGTTTCCTTTTAAGATTTTATGCGATTGTATATTAAAGTTTATTTTTCAAGTAATTATCTAGGAAGGAGACATTTATATTGAATAAATGATGTTCATGAGTTACTTCTTGAGATAATTTATGTGATTCCATCACTTTGAATTTGAGTAGAATTACATTCATATCATTCCTTTTGATTAGAGTAATGTTTCCCCTTATGAGAAAATATATCCTATTATCATTAGCTAATCATCTTGTTCAAGTTAGACTAACCCGTATATTTAATTACTCGGGTCAGACCGAGTTGCAGGTACGGTTTCTTGGGTTTGCTTAGCTTTTCTTTTCACTATGGACCTACTATCAGCCTTTTTGGACATGATGCATATTTTTTGTGTAGTGTATTTTGTAGGGAGACTTGGCTATGTACTTATTCTTTTGCGGGACTTGATCTATGTATATATATTGTGGTTGTATCGTCACCACATATGACACTATGTATTGTATTTGATGTATATGTGTATATATCTGCCTGTGTTTGCTGTTCTGCGATCTGTGTTTATTATTGTTATTGTGTTTTGTTTTGAATTGATCCTGTTGCCACCATAGTATTGTATTAGATAAGAATTAAGTATGTCGAACCACTTAAGATGAAATGGAAAAAAAACGATGAGCACTTTATTGACGTACTTAATGCTTGTTTAATACAAGACTATGATGGTCGCTCCTAAACATCCCTATTCTCTGCACTAGTAGATAGTTTTCCCTAGTAGTATTTTTTGTTAGTGTAGGTCTCGGGGTGGGGCGTCACAGCTTGGTATCAGAGCTAAATTCAGAATAAAATGTAATAAACACAGAACAATAGACATACTACAATACATTAAGTATGATATGAGTGAAAACATCGTCCCTAATCAAAGTTGTTTCTAATCTTGTCCTTAACCTTTTCGAGTCCTTTGGGGGTAGATAAGTGGAAATACGTCTAGGAATGTAATTTTTAAATTCCGTAGTATTCCTTATTTAATTAATTTAATTGATAATATCTACCCCTATAAATAATTCAATCTTATCTTAACTTCTAGCTCATGGCTGGAAGGGGAAGAGGTCGCACTTCGGAGGCTGAGCCGTTCGGTGGCTCACGTCCCGAAGGTGTGTATATGTCGACCAATCAGATTCTAGAGCTTATTCGGAGCATTCAGCCTCTAGCTCCAGCCTGTTCTTCTCCTCCATGCAAATCCACATTTGCGTGCATGTGTAGTGATTTTAGCCATCTTAGAGGCAAGCCATTTAAATGCTTGGAGTAAGTTTTAGAGGTTCAGGCCTGGCTCCGCACATGCGAGTGCATTTTTACTCGCATGGAGATTTCTAGTCACCACCGCGTTCTTATCGCATCTAGTATGTTGCAAGAGGGTGCAATAGATTTGTATGAGTTGCTCGTAGCTGAGATTAATGAGCCTACTTTGGAGTGGGAGCAATTCAAAGAGAGATTTGAGCTCAAATTTATTCCTGAGTCTGAGAATGCTATTCTAGCTCGACGTTTCCTTGATCTTAACCAAGGGAAGTCGATTGTTTCTGAGTATGTGGCATCTTTCGAGGCCTTGTCCAAATACGGTCTCGAGCATATTAGCACTCCATATAAGAAGAATCTCAAGTTCATTTCTAGCCTTAAGAAGTATTTGAAGAAATCCCTTATGCTTCAGCTCAAGTTATCTTTTGAAGAGCTTGTGGATGCGGCCCTTCATCTCGAGGCAGTCAAGAATGAGAGGGATAGTGATGTTAAGACTGAGGTTTAGAGAAATACGAACAAGAACCGCTTGCCTTTCCATAACTCCAAATCATTCCGGCCAAGTAAGAAGAAGAAGTAGGGCAGTTCTAGTTCTCACTCTCATGTAGCATCCCCTTCAGCTACAGTTTTGGCATGTTACAACTATGGCCCTCGTAATCATCTTGCCAGAGACTGTCCTCAACCCCGTAAGTGCCTTTATTGCAAGCAAGAAGGGCATTTGATTTCTTCACGTCATAAGAAGAAGAAAGATTCTCGCTCGGGAAATCTGAATGTGGTGAAAGCTTCTGGTGGTCCATCTCAGCCTCGAGGTATACCTTCTTCTATTCTGGAGGGTTCTATTTTATTCCATGGCTGTTCTATTCAAGTTCTTTTCGATACGGGTGTGTCGCATTCATTCGTATCGAAGGAATTTGTGGATGCTATTCCTTTGGATGTTTCTTGCCTTGTTACATCTTTAAGGATCGCGAATCCTATTGGGGGATCCGCGACCCTTAGAATGCTATGTGAAGATGTTGGCATATTTATTTGTGGTTTTCCTTTCCGTGCGAATCTGCAAGTGATTCGTTTCCTTGGGTTTGATATGATTTTGGGTATGGACTGGCTAGTTTGATACGAGTCCAGGATTCTTTGTTTTGAGAGAATTATTTAGCTTCGACATCCCGATTCGCCTGCACAGCGCTCCCTTATTCTTTGGAATGTCAATCACGATTCTAAGGCTTCCTTATTTGCTCTTGAGTCACGAGATAAGGAAGAAATATATCAGATTCCTATTGTGTGTGACTTTCCTGATATATTTGATCCTGTTCTGGGTTTGCCACCCAAGCGGGCTATCGAGTTCTGCATTGACCTCATTCTAGGCGCGCAGCCAGTTAGTCGTCCTCCCATAAGGATGTCTACAAAAGAAAATGAGGAACTCAAGAAGCAACTTTTAGAACTTGAAGCAAAGCAAATTATTCGATCTAGTTCTTCGCCGTAGGGAGACGCGGTAGTATTCATGAAGAAGTCCGATGGGACTCTTAGGCTATGCATTGATTATCATAAGCTTAACGAGTTAACCATCAAGAACTATTATCCATTGCCTAGGATCGACAACATGTTTGATCAATTAAGTGGTGCTAAGTCTTTTCCCAGCTTGACCTCGCCATAGGATTTCATCAGCTTCGAGTTGCGAAAGATAGCATTCCTATTATAGCATTCCGCACTCGATATGGCTCTTATGAGTGGCTCGTTATGTCGTTCGGTTTGACGAACGCTCCTGCATATTTCATCGACCTTATGAATCGAGTATTCCGGGAATATCTTGATAAGTTTGTTCTTGTATTCATTGATGACATTCTTGTTTATTCTAAGTCTGAAGTTGATCATGCCTATCATCTTAGAATTGTTGTCAACATCAACTCAAAGCAAAATTTTCTAAGTGCCACTTTTGGGAAAATCAAGTCAAGTTCTTAGGCCATGTTGTATCTTCTGAGGGCATTTCGGTCGATCCATCTAAGATGGAAGCCACTCAAAACTGGAAGAGGCTAGCCATGATTTAGAGCTAGTCGACATCGTCTTCATATTAAAGATATGGCGCCATTATCTATTGGGTGACCACTTTATTCTCTATACTAACCACAAGGCACTCAAGTATTTGTTCACCCAGAAAGAGCTCAACATGCGACAACAACGTTGGCTTGAATTCCTTACTTCTTATGACTTCAATGTCCAGTATACCCCAGGCAAGGGGAATCGAGTTGCTGATGCATTAGGTCGAAAGCAATCTGTTGTTGTTTCCATGATGCTTGCAGAATGGAAAGCTTTAGAGACTCTATTTATGTGTGATATCCAAGGTCGTGCTTCTACTTTAGAATCTCCTATTCTATTATATGGCATGGATGTTCGTCCTAGCTTATTGGATCTGATTGCGGAGGCTCAGCGGCAAGATTCTGATATTTCTTCTCTTATTCAGAAGTATAAGTCTGAATCCCGCGATGATATTGAGATAAGGGATTTCAACATCGACAGCCATGGATGTCTTCGTAAGAAGAACAGATTAGTCGTGCCTTCTATTCCAGAGCTTAGGCGGGATATTCTAGTTGAGTGTCACCATTCTAAATATACTAGCCATCCAAGCAGCAGCAAGATGTATGCTGACATGCATCGCTTATAATATTGAGAAGGCATGAAGCGAGATGTGGCAAGTTATGTGAGTAATTGCATGACTTGTCAACTCATTAAGGCCGAGCATCAGTGACCCAGTGGTCTTCTCCAGCCTTTGGAGGTCTCGTTGTGGAAGTGGGACAAAATATCTATGGATTTCATTAATGGCTTACCTCATTCGAGGTCGGGCCATAACAGCATATGGGTTATCGTGGATCGTCTTACCAAGTCCGCACACTTTATTCCTATTAAGTCTAATAGGACAGCATCTTATCTCCCGAAGCTTTATATTAAGGAGATCGTGCGATTTCATAGTATTCCTAGTTTTATTGTGTGTGATCGTGATCCACTCTTCATGAGCCATTTTTGGTAGAGTCTTCAGCAAGCTTTGGGTACAAAGCTTAATATCAGCACTGCTGGTCATCTGCAATTTGATAAGCAGACTGAGCGGGTAAATCGTATATTGGAAGATTTACTTCGGGCTTGTATTCTTGATTTTGGTGGTAGCTAGGAAGTTCATATTCCTCTGGTCGAGTTCACTTATAATAACAGCTACCAATCTTCCATCGGCATGGCTCCTTTTGAAGCCTTATATGGAAAACCATGTCGTTGTCTTTCTTGTTGGCTTCAGTCTTGGGAAAAGCTCATATTAGGCCCCGAATCTATTCGAGAAGCATCCGAGAAGATCATGCTTATTAGAGAGAGGATGAAAGAGGCACAGAGTCACCAGAAATCCTACGCAGACAACCATAGGAAGCCTCTCGAGTCCTCTGGGGTGATCTAGTTTATATTCGAGCTTCTCCATTGAAAGGAGCGGTACACTTTAGCCAGACTAGGAAATTGGCACCATGATATATATGGCCATTTCCTATTATAGAGCGTATCGGTCCTGTTGCATACAAACTAGCACTTCCTGATCAGTTTTCTGGAGTTCATGACGTGTTTCACGTCTCTCGGTTGAGGAAGTGTCTACAAGATTCTAATTCTGTGATTGATACTCGTGCATTAGAGAAGCTTGAGGTCTCTCCTGACTTATCATTCATGCAGCACCTTGTGAGAGTTCTTGCTGCGGAGTTTAAGAGCCTTCGAAACAAGAGTGTGCCGCTCATGAAGATTCAATGGTCAGATAATCCCAACAACTGCACTTAGTAAACCAGAGAATTCATCGAGCGATCTTATCCTGGCTTTCTATCTTCTCATATCGATGTCAAGAATTTTGAACTCAAGCTATCTATTTCCTTTATTGATGAAATATATCATGTTGAATACAATTCTTCTCTAGAAATTGCTAGGACACAACTTTTATAATGGGGAAGTCTGTAACAACCCTGGTTTTCATGATTACCTGTAATATTAAATTATAACCATGGTTATAATTTAATACTAGAAATAAAATATATTAGAGACGTAGAATTTTATTAAAATTGTTTATTTTAAATGAACAATGAGTTTTGGAGAATAATTGGAATTTTGGATTGCTTTGTTGAGAAATTATTTGAATAAATTGTGAATAATTGAAATATGTTAATTTTGAGTTAATTAATTGATTAAGTAATTTTGTTCAACATTAAATTTGTTGAAATAATTCTAAATTTTTGAAAACCAAGTTTTAAAAACTTTATTTTGTTAGTTTGGGAGAAAAATGATCAGTTATGGTTTTAAATTGAGATAATGCAATAATTTTGTAAATTATTGCTAAGATTGATTTTTAATTATTCTATATGGAGTGTTTGAGTTTACTATGATGTATTTTATAAATATAAAGATGGAATATTGTTTAAAAATGATATTTTGATGTAAAAATGAAGTTTACAAGGTTTGTTGTATTTGTTTTGGCAAGAAAATAATTTTCGTATAATTTTTTATGTTAAAATGATGTTTTATGTAATAAAAAGTGTAAATTGGTGCATTTAAGTTAAAATATGGTTTTAGTGATAGAAATTAATTTTTACAGTAAAAATATCTTTTATTATGTTGTAAAACATTTTCTTTGTTGACATAAACAATTGTGGTAAAATTTATTTGGTTTTATTGTATGTAGATATGTGTGTAAACATTGAGAAAAAGAATGAAAACATGTAATTTAATTAGTAAATTTTCACTAAGTATGGTAATGGGCTAGTGGGTTGAGGGTTGGAAGTCCAAAAACCAAGTCTGGAATGCTCGGGAGAAATTGAATGTAAGGTCTCTTTCTCAGTTCATCATCTTCTCTAAAACAAAACCAAAAAGAAGAAAACTTTCCCTCTTTTCTAACCTAGAACAAATTCCACCAATTTCTTCATTTATTTGCTGTTTTAAATTGAGGCAACTATATTTAGGTAATCCACTCCAAAACAGAGATTAAATCATCAAATTTTGATTTTGTGTTTGGGTTTGGTTTGTAATCTCCTTTTTCTTCCTTGCATGTCCTTTTTATTCAATTTACAAGTGTTGAAAGGGAAAAGTAAGCCACCAAGCATCGTGTTTGATCCAGATTTTTGTAGTTTTGTGCCCATCTTGTGCTGCTAATCCAAGGTGAGGTTTCCCTCACACATTCTACCTTGGTTCAGTTTCGTAATGATGAATTGGGTTGTTTAATTTGCAAATTCGTTTGCTGTAACGTTGATTTTCCGAGCTGCTGCAAACATGATCTGAGTCCATGTTTGAGACTACGTATCTCGTTCGTTTCCAGTCAAAATTCGTTGATTCTTTTTCCAGTTGAAAGTTAAAGTGTTATACAATATGCATAAAAAAATTTAGTTCAATCAGAGCTCATTTGGTCATCCGTTAGTTGCCTGAAAGATGAACCCGAGATGGTTTTTAAGCCCGGGCACATTCCCGTTTTCTAAGTTGCTGCAAACTTGACCTGAGTCCATGTTTGAGACAATGTATCTCTTTCATTTCTTGTTGTAATTCATCGATTGTTTTCCCATTTGAAAGTTAAAGTGTTCTACTATGTGCATACCAATTTTCACTTCAATCTAAGGTCGTTTGGTCATCTGTTTCATGCTTGTAAGTTGAACTCGAGAGGGTTTTCAGACCTGGGCAGAATTAAACCTGGCCTGAGTCCATCTTTGAAATTTCATATCTTTACCATTTCATGTTGGAATTTAGTGAATCTTTTTCCAGTTCATAGATAAATTGTTCTACTTGTCTGTATCAAATTTCAGACCATTTTGAGGTCATTAAGCAATTAAATTTATGTATGAAAGTTGAACCCGGAGAAGATTTCAGACCTAGGCTGCTACTTAAATTATTGCATTTTGGGTAGTTTTTTTTCATGGTTTTGGTGATAAATTGAAGTGCTTTTATTAAGTGGTTTCCGCCACTTTTGATCAAACATTAAGCCATGATTCTTGGGTTTTGTTTTGGCTTGCTTCTACAAAGAAGTAGCCTAGATTATCACAAAACCGTAGTTGGAATTTGATGAATTTTTGGATGAATTTTCTTTGTTGTTTTCATTGAGATTTCCGAGTACACATGCACATGTTTTTAAACCGTTTTAAAAAATGTTAGTATATATAAAAAAAATTATGAAAAATACTTTACAATGCAATTTCATATAAAGTATAATATATGAATATTTCTAATTATAAAGAGACACTACAAGAAAAATACCTTTCTAATGCGTTTTGTAATATGTCAGGGATCTATAATAGCAACCTCAGAATCGCTATAAAAAACATGCTATAAATGACGTTACTTATAGCGTTTTTGAATTGCTATTAAATAGACGATTCATGACATACAAGTACCTTTCTATAGCTTTTTGGTGCTTGCTATAGAACTTTTACGCAGAGTTATGGTTTATGATGCTAATATTTATGACGTCGTTTATTTGCTATTTATAGCAATTATAAACACTGTAGATATATCATTACCTAATTATTATAGCAATTATAAATGCTATAGAAATATCATTGCCTGATTATTATAGCAACTATAAATGCTGTAAAAACGCTATAGAATGTTTACTTTAGTCTTTCATAGCATTATTTACTTGCCATGAAAACTGTTTAATCGTTGAAGAATATTTTTATTGCACTAGCATAATGCTATAATATGTATAGCCATGACAAATTTTTTTCCTAGCATTAATATAAAAATGATGTAATATACGGTATTTCACACAGTATTAACAATTAAGCATAAAAAAATATGAATAAAAGCATTTCATGCACAATATTAAGCATATAAATATTAGTAACAATTCATACAATCATAGCTAACCAAAACAATACATAATAAAAGTAACAATCCATACATCCTGCAATATGCTCTTCATTCTCTTGGTAGAGTTGAAGAGATTTGGCGATAGCAAAGCCACAGTACCTGCATAATAAATGCAACAAAATTAGCAAGTAGGATCACTATCTTAATTAGCAAGTGGGATCACTATCAAAATTAGCAAGTGGGATCACTATCATATAATAAATGCAACAAAATTAGCAAGTGAGATTTGGCGATAGCAAAGCCACAGTACTTGCATAACTTAAAAACTGACTACACATACTTTTATCCATTGTAAATTATCAGTCAATGCAGCCTTAAGATTTATTATATGATGCATCTAAGCATTTCTCAAATGAGCCATGAACCATGAATGAAAGTAATTTAATAAATCTAAAATGAAGCCATAGAATACTAAGAGAGACTTAGCAACCCAATTTTTCTCCTAAATTCAAAGAAAAAACCAGATTTTCTACTGGAAAAGAAAATTCAAGCAAAGGAAGCTTTACTGGAAAACCAATAGTAATCATGTAAATTCAAGAGGGATGAGGTCGAGACTGTAAAATCAAGAAAGGGAAGATTGAGAAATAATGTTTTGTCCCAATGATTTTGAAGTTGGATGGGAGAGAAAGGAGGAATTTAAGGTCTTCTCAAGTAAGCCAATGGAAAAGAGGGCTAAGCTGGGAAATGTTAGAATAAGATATTAGAGGGAAGTGAAATGTTTACTACCTATGTCTTTATCTTTTTTTCTTTTAGCAAGGGGCATGTAATCAATAGCATGTGTACGTTTTTTATTAAATTCTACCAATGGTTGACAGCTTTGTAGTTTTCAACGATGTTTTGTCTTACTATTAATGACGAAGTTTCTTGTAGTGATCAGGAGGCGGGTAAGCTAGTGAAGTTAGCAAGTTCAGGATATGAATCTATGTTGGGATTGGTACCTATCACGATCGTACATAGACCCAGTTTTGAGAAAGTGAATGTGATTGCAACCGTGGGCAATGGAGAGACCTGGATGACCCTATTAATACGGTACCTAAGTGAAGGAACATTACTCGAAAGCCGAAGGCACCAAGAAAGGGTTCTAATTGTGATAATTTTTGAAAACTAGTACCATAATAGTGTGTTCGGTACATCAACATATATCAACATCTTCACAGAAACAAAGGCACTAAGAAAGGGTTCAAGTAACCGAATAGTCAAGAAATAAATCATCTCAACATGCATAAAACTATGCAGCAAAATCATCAAAATAACTAAACAGGACTAAGCAAACAAACCCAAGGGTGATAGGTCAAAGAGAAGGAGCAGAGCACCTAGAGCAAGCTCCAGGATTTGGTTCAGTCGACTGGACCAAGTGGTTCAGTCGACTACCGGAGCATGTATGCTCTAGGTTCTTGGCAAGTCGACTGAACCACTTGTTCAGTCGACCACCTGAAATTATACACTCCAGGTTGATAATCCAGTAGACCAAAAACAAGTTCAGTCGACTGGTCGTGACTTCTTGGAGCTGTATAGCTCCAGGTTTTGCGCCTTCCGCAACTACAGGTGCATTTTCGACAATTTTACTCGATTCAGGCAACAAAAGATGACTGAAAACCACTCATTACTTGCATGCAATATCATAACAACACATTTTACCAATTTATTCATGTTGATTTTCTGCACTTTTTCAAAATAGAAAAATAGATTATATAATGCTTATGTAGGTACACACTAGTTATCGGTAAAAGTTATTTAATGCTTATGCAGGTACACACTGGTTACCAGTGAAAGTTTACTAAACAAATAATACTTTCTATCTTTTTAAGTATATCAATTAAATTTATCAAACATATAATAATTTTTCTGTCTTAGTAAGTTTACCAATTTAGACTTCTGCTCAAATTCTTTAAAACAATAATTAAGAAGAATAGCAACAGTAATAAAGAGGAAGTTGTTACGCTACTACATAGTTTTTGGGTTGCTCTTAAAAAGTAACTTATAAAGACATTTATTGTCATCACACGAATTAATACATGAATAAATAATGTCTTTTCATTATCATCTACATGCTTTAACCCATCATAAATAAGGTAAATAGCTAGTTCAAAATAAAGGGGCTCTTATAAAAGATTAAGTGAAGTAGTGATTCCTTTAGATTTCAAGTTAAAGAGTGTGAAATTTAGATTTCCAAAATATCAAACTATCAAAATAAAAGAAAGTTTTAGTCTCCAAACTCTTTCAAACACTAATTAGTGTACTTTGGAATCAAAGTAGAGAATTTCCACAATTTATATCAATAAAATTATCCTCACCTCTATCCTTTCAGTCAATTCATTTACAAAATAACTTTTGGAACACAAAATGGAACAACCAGTACTTATATATTCATAATATAAAGAAGCCAATACCTGAAGCATAAATGCAACAACCAGTACTGTGATGTAGAGCGAGGCAGTTTTAAATAGATGAAAGTTCAAATCCAATGGCTTTCCCATCATTCATGCTATTACCACACAAAACGGAATCTACAAGGAAAAAAATGAAATTAAAGATAAAATGGAAAACTAATACTAAGCAAAGGTAATAAAATCCAATAGGGCCAATAAATGGTAATATAACAATCAAAAAACAAATCCTATCCCTTCCAGTCAAGGTTCAAAATTCCGGTTTTCGGTTCAAAACTGAGCTCACTGCTCAGTTTGCAAACTGAGCTCAGTGCAAACTGAGTTGCATGCTTAGCACTGTACCATATGAAGTTGGAGCATAGTGGAACCACATATACAAGTGTTAAAGGAGTTTGTGCAGCTAGTGATGTTTTAAGAAAATAAACATCGTCAAGCTATAACTGCTGCTAGATCAGGCTGTTGTTATATTAGTTTACAAATAAACTTTCTATATTGTTCACATTTACTAAAAAAAGTATTATCATATCAACTTAGCAATTATGTTTTCTTCAGAGAATCTTATATTTGTACTCGTGGCTTTTTGCCATATTGATATTTATTTTCATTTTGTGATAATGAGTACTGCTAATTTGTACTTTGTAGCAATAGTTAGTCCAAAGCAGTTGAATTAAACATAATTAATGAATTCAGTAATTAGACTAATGAGTGATTGGAACTTGAAATATAAAGGACAAGAATTTTACATCCTAAGATGTAGACTTGTAAGCTATATTTACTGATATTATTAGTATCATGCATGGCAGTATTTGCCTTAATTTTATTCGTGGAGCACAGAACAAATTTGCAGTTTTTTCCCTTGCATTTTAATACAAGTTTGAAACTTACACTGAGTGACATTAAGGCTCTTTTACATGATTTTGTTCTACAGGATGCATGGCTGCACTAGATGCTGAGCACTATTTACAGGAAACTAGAGTCCTGGTAGGCAAAAATGATTGAATACCTTCGGTACTCTATAAACCAAAATTACTCAAAATGTGGGTATTAAAAATGTCAATTTAAAATAATGTGTTATTCGCATATTACAATCCAATTCGTCAATAAAGAAATCATAGAAAGAGTTTGTTAAAAACTTAGTATTTTTTTACAAACTTAGTTTATTTTATAAACTACATAAAGTTGTGTATGTATGCTTTAGCTTTTAAGCTTTTAAAGGGTGTTGATTATTTTATAAGACTATATATATTTTTTCCCAAGGTTTTAAAGTGTGTGTTAACTATCTAATATTCAATTTACCATCAAATTATTGTTTCTATTTATTGGCTTAATTTGTTTCTAAATTTGGATCCAAATTGTTATTTTTTTAAGTTCTATTTTAGTTTGTGATTAGCAGATACGCTGCCACTTAATATAGTATTGCCGTTCAATCTGGATAGACTAATAGCAAGATGATTAAATGGCTATATCATTAATATTTTGGTTTTATGCTAGTGACACTCAATCTAGTAAATATTTTCAATTGAATTTTACTATATTTTCTACAATTTTGAATGACATTAACAGTATCTCTGGTTCTATATTAGAGCATAAAATCTTATTATATAATGAATATTAAGTGTTTGAGTTTATTTCGATTGCCTTTAGATGCTATTATCTAATTGATTGATGCAAATATTAATGTATTTCTTATGTTTGCATTGAAATAATGGTGTTACCAACATTTATTTGCTTTACCATTTAGCAACGTTAATTAGTTGTATGACATGAAACATGTGTTGGGGTAAATAGGAAAATGTGACTATATGCACAAAATTTATTTTGTTACGGATATAATATTTACTAATCTAGGCAAAACTGACTCTTATTGTTGGAGAATCTCAATTAATATACAATTTAGAATTCTTAGATATACAAAGTTTTAAATTATCCCTTCAAAATAAAATGCAATCCTTAGATATACAAAATTTAAATTATCCCTTTATGAATAATGTGGGTACCTTATGATAGATGCATTAATTAAACACTACTGTAGTTTCCATATTCGGGATTTGGAAACAAACCACCCAAAAACCTATTTTACCAGTATGCCTAGTGAGTAAAATAAAATGTACATAACCTCAAAAGCATATGAACGAGGATTGACACCAACCACCGTTTTACCAGCAAAATCTTCTAGCTTAAGTAAATATAAGTTCTGTTCACGTGAACATAAAGCGAATGTTGCTACTTCCATATATCCTACAGCTGATACCTGTAATTTGATTTCATTACAAAAATAAGACAAAGATTCACACCCTCCTATTTTCACACTTTGCAGCTTTAACTTGGTAATATTATTAAACCCATAAGCAATTGCAACACCTTGTATTATATTGCAACTCAGTTTTTTTATATACATTTGTAAACTTATGTATATAACATAATACACATGCAAATCTGTTTCTTTAATATGAAGAACATTTACCTCTATAATTAATTGGACTACAATCCATGCCATAGTTAATTGGACTACAAAATGATCTCAACAAGTACAAGGCATTAAATTGCAACAACCTTTACAACCAGGTTTAATAAAAGTATAGTGCAATGAATAAAATATCATGTAAATATATATTCGACTATTTAGATGAGTATTCAAATATAAAACAGTGAAATATATTCGAATATATAACAATGATTGTATAGCTGAGTATTTGAATGTATAATGCAATGAATTAAAATATCATGCCTCTACAACCAGGTTCAATTAGTGAATGAATAACAAGACACTTATGAACAAGGCAATGACTCAGTTAAATAAAACTTGGTGCCTATATATGTATAAGGCAATGAATTAATGAATGAATATCTTTTGCTTTTAACCAAGAGACTAAAACTTATGCTTTTAACATACTAACTCTTGTTCGAAGCAATGGATTGACTCAGACTTAACAGGCAAACACAATGAGTGCATTGTGCAATGAAGTGCCTCTGACTCTACGCAACAGAATCCAAAAATGATACAAGGACTTACAATACTATATACACATATATTCGAATATAATACGAGTATTCAAATATATATATCAGTGAACTGAACAGTGAATGAATCAGTGAATGAAAATACAATATAGCATTCAACCACTCTTGGACTATCAATGTAAATCTAACTTACGTGCACATAGCGTATTAGTGAAGTGTAAATATATGTCCATTAATCCAAGAACACCAAACCATCCTCCAACAAACAACATCAGGAAACCCAAAAGCTTAATAACTTTCAGGGAACTTAATCAATTCATTTAAAACAAGGGAAACAAAGGATCGGTTAGAGTATGAAATAAACTAGGTATGTCGGATAAAAGAAATTCAACAAAGGCCATAAAAACTTCTGAACTACTTTTTAATAAAAAATTAAAGATAAAATTGATGTGTTGTTATAAGAAAATCAGTATGTAGATCAAATTGAGTATTGTATCCTGTCAAATACTAAATCCTATAGAAAGCCTATTTGAAATTTTGTACAATCATGCTTAAGATTCAAAAATATACCTAAGCACAAGTTTGCGAAGATTAAATCGGGCTACATCTGCCTTGAAGAATCGCTCTTCAGCTTGGTTGACGAATCGTGAAGTTAAAATTGAGCTTGCTTGGGGAAACATGCTTCAACCGCCATGAAGAATCGCGAAGTCGAGCTTGGTCGTTGCAAAATCGTTGTTAAGCGAAGAATCGGTCGAAATCGCTCAGGCTTGGTAGGCGAAACCGCATCGGCTGCCTTGAACAATCGTGAAGTTGAGCTTGGTCGTCATTGCGGAGTCGCCTTGGAGAATTGGTCGGAATCAAGCGTTGAGGAAGAGAGGGTTGCGAAGCTTTCAGATTAAAGAGGGATTCGTTATTGAAGAGGGTGAAGAGGAGAATCGTGAGTGGAGAAGGAAGTGAACGTGAAAAGGAAAATTTGGCGGCATAGAAATAATGGGGAGGGAAATGCAATTGGAACCGCCGATTTAATCTTTTAGGTTAATAATTGCGTAAGAACAATCTATTGTTTTAACCTAAATAAACACCAACTCCTTAACCATAGCAAAGCCAATTTTCATGCAATCCCTATTTGCTATTAATATAACATTTTCTTGTAGTGAGATTTTCAAAATCAATGATTTTTGAATATTTTCCGAAATCGATTTAAAACCCAATTTTTCCAAAGTATATTTTCCTATATATAAAACCGCACATTTTTGCACTCTTTGAGCTTATGTGAAAGAGAATTAAACGATTTAGTAAAACATGCGTTATGGGACACATGTGTTACTTTTTTGGTTAATTCCGAAATTGTTCGTTTGAAGCTATAAACCTTCAGGTTTCTATTGTGATTGCCATTCTTTGACGTGTTAAGAGATTTGTAAATTCCTATTTTTAGGAATTATTTGAGATTGCCAATCTTTGGTGAACTTTAATGTTTGAGATCTCCTATTTTAGGAGTTATGGTCTATGAAAACAAAATATTGTCGTTTGTACTTACCGATGATATGAGGCGAGATATGAGATTTGGAAATTTATGATCTTAAGGATTTTTTTTAAGATGTGGCATTGGCTAATAGTTAGTAAATCGTTAAGTGAGATGTGTGGTATGGGACGCACTATTAACACTTTTCGGGTTCTTATCAGAGAGTTTGTGATGCATCAACGAGTATATGCCAGTACTATAGACCATCGGGTCATCATGAGTTATATGTGACTTCGGTCACCATGAGTTATATGTGACTTCGGCCACCATGAGATTTATGTGACTTCGATCACCATGAGGCTTATGTGACTTCGGTCACCATGACCTTCGGGTCCACGAGATAGGTACCTAATACATAGTACTGGACACGAGTTTGGCACGTGTAGCATTGCTTCGGCATGCAATGGGTGATTTGGATCCAATCCAGGAATTTTATGATTTTTGAGTTTTATTATGATTTCATCATCTTCGAAATGACTGTTATTTATATTTATAGCCTAGAGCTATATGAGATTTACATATACATGGTGATTTCATTTATGAGTTTTGAACTCTTAATCGAGTTCCATGAGTTATGTGGTTTTTGAGGTTTCTATGGTTTCCTTTTGAGATTTTATGCGATTGTATATCAAAGATTATTTTTCAAGTAATTATCTAGGAAGGAGACATTTATATTGAATAAATGATGTTCATGAGTTACTTCGTGAGATTATTTATGTGATTCCATCACTTTGAATTTGAGTAGAATTACATTCATATCATTCCTTTTGATTAGAGGAATGTTTCCCCTTATGAGAAAATATATCCTATTATCATTAGCTAATCATCTTGTTCAAGTTAGACTGACCCGTATATTTAATTACTCGGGTTAGATTGAGTTCCAGATTAGGTTTTTTGGCTTTGCTTAACTTTTCACTATGGACCTACTATCAACCTTTTTGGACTTGATGCATAGTTTTTGTGTAGTGTATTTTGTAGGGAGACTTGGCTATGTAATTATTCCTTTGTGGGACTTGATGTATGTATATATATTGTGCTTGTATCGTCACCACATATGACACTATGTATTGTATTTGATGTATGTGTATATATCTGCCTGTGTTTGTTGTTCTACGATTTGTGTTTGTTATTGTTATTGCGTTTTGTTTTGAATCGATCCTGTAGCCACCATAGTATTGTATTAGATAAGAATTAAGTATGTCGAGCCACTTAAGATGAAATGAAAAAAAATTGATGAGCACTTTATCGATGTATCCTGGAGATTTGACCAGGCAACTAGTGCTCGGCATCAGGTAGCACTCAGCATCAGAGAGTGACCGACATCCAGGAGTGTTCGGCGAAGCACTTGGCATCCAGGAGTGTTCGGCGAAGCACTTGGCATCCAGGGGTGTTCGGCAAAGCGCACAGCATCCAGTGGGACTCGGCATCCATAGCGTTCGGCATCCATAGTGCTCGGCGACCAGGAGACTCGGCGTCAGTTAGTGTTCGGCATCATTAGAACTCGGTAATAGGAGGACTCGGCTACAAGAACGCTCGGCATCCCATGGCACTCGGCATCCAGAGGTACTCGGCGTAGTACTCGGCAACAGGAGTACTCGGCGTCAGTAGAACTCGGCGATAGGATAACTCGGCAACGAGAGCGCTCGGCATTCAGAAGGCATTCAGTATGCACAACTACGCAAGGTAACGATATCATTCGGCCTACATACATTGATCGGTCAAGGGCTTCGAACAGAGGTACGTTCGGCTTCACTACAGCCACCCTGTACTTCCCATACATCAGATGAACCATTCAGCATAGAAAGGACCGTTCGGCATGGAAAGCACCGTTCGGCATGGGAAGGACTGTTCGGCATCAAAGCGTTCGGCATACCTGGTTCGGCATGCAGTGACCACTACACCTGGGCTAGAGCGTTCGGCTATCAAGCCCACTTGGGTAGTCCAGCCCACCTTTGCCTATAAATAGAGGGGCAGGGTCATAGTGAAAGGGATCCTTTTTTGGGAGAGAACACTGGGGAGACTCTGCAATTTTCAAGACTCATCTTCTCTACTTAAACAACTTCATTCAAGCATTTGATTCACGAATTGTATTTGTAATCAACTCTAAAGAAGATCAATAAAGTTTAACCTCAAAGTGGACGTTGGCAATTACCCTGAACCACTATAAATTTGGTGTTCTTACTTTCTGCAATTAAATTAGCATTGTCTTCTCTGTTTAATTTACTTTCAACACTTATATCTCTACACAATCTTTCTCTACGAGGTTAGTGACCAATTTTGGTGCTAACACTTTGGTGCTTTCATTGAGAGTTGAATTCTCAGACCTCAAGGATCTGCATTGAAGCTACTGGATTGAACAAATCCCCCAAAGAAGATCCAACTCACTGATAGGACATCCGTTGATTCTACTCAGAGTTCATACCGATAACTCTACAATGGCAAGACCACGTACTAGGTCAGCTTCTCATAATGCGAATGCCCATGAAACTGCTAGTGTGCAAAAAGCAGGACCTAGCAATCAACCAGCGATTCCGAGTGCAGGAATTGCCGCTCAAGAACAGACTCCAGTTGTCACCAGAATAGAGTTCAGTGACTTGATGAGAGAACTCAGGGAAAGCAGGAGACAACTAGGAGAGCAGATGCAAGCTAACGCCAACCTGATGGCACAACTCACTTAACAGCAGCAACAGAATGCTGGGGGCAATCCCGCTCCTTACTCTTCATCCGATAGTTCAACTTCCTCTGATGAACCTCCCAGGCGCAGACGCCGCAAGACTGACACTGCACGAGCAGAAGCTGCTGTTCAAACAACTGGAGACCGTGACCATGCAAGAGCTAGAAACTTCAGGACCGGGGTACAGATGGAGGACAGAGGCCCGGATCATCAAAATGCTAACGATGTCGAACCTCAAGACGCACGATTGGCAGATCGCCAGGAGAGGAGGCATCAGCATGGACAGGCACGTAGAACAGACACCAACCTTCCACCTTCCATACAGACACCAGATCTGACAGCCATGATCAGGCAGTTGATGAAGGAAAATCAGGGGTTATCGAATTATGATTGCAGAGTGTCAAGAAGTCATACTCCGTTCACGGATGTTGTGTTGCAAGCGGCGTACCCCAGGAAGTTTAGTATGCCTACTATCCCTGCGTATGAAGGGAGGACTGATCCCAGACAGCACGTCATGAGGTACGAATGGATGATGGATTCAGCTAGAGCGAATGATGCCACCAAGTGTAGGTGCTTTCCGATTACTCTATCTGGGATCGCTACTATGTGGTTAACCCGACTTCCTCCGCGATCCATATCAAATTTTGAGGAGTTGGCAAAGAAGTTTATTGAGCAGTTCAGGATACACACTACGCGCCCAAAGGACGTGGTGTCTCTGTCAAGTGTAATCCAAAATCCCGGGGATTCGTTGAAGGAATATTTGCAAAGATTCCACGTTGCAGCAACTGAAGTCAGTAATCCCAATGACCATGCAATTCTAATGGCTGTAATGAGAGGTGTGGATCCAGACTCTGAGTTTGGAGACTGGCTGGCAGGAAAACCTCCGGCTACGCTAGAGCGTTTCTACTCAAAGGCCCACCAGTTCATAAGAAGAGAGGAAGCTAGGTGGGTACGACGGGATAAGGTGCCAGGACCTGTCCAAGAATCAATAAAGAGCAACATTGCTGTGAAGCAGTCTGGAGACAGCTCGGGTAAGGTCCAGGTCGATGTCCAGAACAAGCCTGGGCAACCCAAGGAGTCCGGAGAAAGGAGTCAAGGGAAAAGAAAAGAAGCGGGGAAGTGGAAGTCGAGAATTCCAAGCTACAGCGAGTATACTCCGCTGAACTCGCCACTTGAGAACATTTACCTATCCACCTGCAATACTTTTCAATACAGAAAGCCACGTCCGAAAGAATCAACCGAGGAACAAAAACAGACCGGGAAATATTGTCGCTTCCATGAGACTTATGGGCACAATACGGAGGAGTGTAGACACCTACACGACGCTATTGAAAAGTTGATCAGGCAGAAGAAATTGCAAGAATTTGTGAAGGATCCTCAGGAAGGAGGACAGGGAACGTCCAACACTGGTCGTGCACGAGCTCCGCGTCATCCCGAGGAGCCTGCCCGAACCGTAGGTAGACTAGTCATAAATACAATTATCGGCGGACCTCACCCCGTAGATAAGAATTGGCAAGAGATGGAGCGATATGCAAGTTCCCTGAAGCATGCAGATTTTGAGTGTTGTTCGAACACGGAGGACGGGGCCCCTGCTAAGCAGCAGCACATAATGATAGACGATATTGTGTTTAGAAGTAGAGACGCTGATCAGATAGAGGCTCCGACCATCGACCCCATGGTCATATCTGCAACGATCGGACTAGCATATGTGAAAAGAATTCTGATTGATTGTGGAAGTTCAGTCAACATCATCTTCAAGAAGGCTTACGATCAAATGAAACTAGAAACAAAAGACCTGAAACCATCCAAGGCTCGTATACACGGCTTTAACGGCGCAGCAACCGACGCCGTAGGGTACGTTGAGGTACCAGTTGAACTGGGGCAAGGCGAACGTCGGAGGGTGCGAATTCTACCCTTCGTAGTTTTGGATGTGGATTCTCCATATAATGTTTTCTTGGACCGGCCGGCCCTGGCTGAGTTTAGGGCAGCATTGGCCCCGTGGTGTTTAACTTTGAAGTTCCCAACTGACAAAGGAGTAGGTATTGTTCATGGCGACCAAGCAGCTGGTCGTTCCTGTTATGTGGCTGAGCTCCAAGAAGCCCATCGGAGGGAGAAGGGAAAGGTTGCGGACAATCCCGTCCGCATCCTTAATGCGAATAATTGATAAGTAATGCCCGAGCCCTGGCTCGGGCATAGTTCTCGGATCTTCGGAGATATAGATCCGAGAGACGACGATGAGAAACCCAGGGAAGAGAAGGCGGCACCGGCTGAATTGACAATTGACATCTCAGTTAGCCGCGACGACCCTTCGCGAATTCTGAAAATCGGATCACAAGCTTGGTCCCGAGATGACTGAAGACCTTAGCGACTTCCTCCGGGCGAATCTTGATGTTTTCGCCTGGGCGCATTCTGATATGTGTGGGATTTCTCCCGCCATCATGAGTCATATGTTGAACATAGATCCGAAATACGTCCCAGTTAAACAAAAAAGGAGAGGAATGGATCCGGAGAGGTCCGCCGCTCTCGGAGAGGAGGTGGACAAACTCAAAGCAAATGGGTTCGTCCGCGACGCCCTCTACCCTGAGTGGGTATCCAACCCCGTGCTAGTAAAAAAGGCGAATGGGAAATGGAGGACTTGCGTAGATTATTCCGACTTGAACAAAGCATGCCCTAAGGACAGTTTCCCACTGCCTAGGATCGATCAGTTGGTCGACTCCACTGCAGGACACGAGCTGCTGTCATTCATGGACGCGCACTCAGGATACAACCAAATCCCGATGCATATTCCGGACCAAGAACACACCAGCTTCGTTACAAATGTCGGGCTGTATTGCTATGTTGTGATGCCCTTTGGATTGAAGAACGCAGGAGCAACTTACCAGCGTTTAGTGAATCGAATGTTCAAGGACCAGCTGGGTAGAACGATGGAAGTCTATGTGGATGACATGCTCGTGAAGTCACGACGGTTAAACGACCACATTCGAGACTTGGCTGAGATGTTCGACATACTCAGGTTTTACGGGATGAAGATCAACCCTCTGAAGTGTTCATTCGGCGTTGCATCAGGGAAGTTTTTGGGATTCATCGTCAATGCTAGGGGAATCGAAGCCAACCCAGAAAAAATCCAAGCTATTCGAGATGTGCAAGCGCCCAGGACTATAAAGCAAGTACAAAGCTTGAACGGAAAAGTAGCTGCGCTAAGTCGATTTATATCTTGGGCAACTGACAAGTGCATCCCATTCTTCGATATCATAAAGAAAGGGAAGAGAAATTTTGAATGGACGTCTAGTTGTGAGGAAGCATTTCGGAACCTGGTGAGGCATCTGGAGAGTCCACCAATGCTAGCAAAACCAGTTGACCACGAAATGTTGTGCGTATACTTGGCTGTATCCCCACATGCGATAAGTGCGGCTTTGGTTCGTGAGGAGGATCGAGTCCAGAAGCCGGTGTATTATGTTAGCAAGCGTTTAACAGGGGCAGAGAGGAATTACCCTAAAATCGAGAAACTAGCTTATTGCTTGGTGATTGCATCACGAAAGCTTCGCCCATACTTTCAAGCACATTCAATCGGCGTGTATACCGAACAACCCCTGAGGCAAGTACTTCAACGGCCGGAAACTTCTGGAAGATTGCTAAGATGGAACATCGAGTTGAGCCAATTCGATATCGCATACTTACCGCGGAGAGCCATCCGAGGGCAAGCATTAGCGGATTTCATCACTGAGTTTACCATACCCACCAAACCGGATGACGACGACATCATTCCCCCCGTTCGATGGAAATTATACACTGACGGTGCATCAAACGACAGTTGCTCCGGTACGGGCGTAGTTCTTATAACTCCGGAAAACCGATCAATCTGTTATGCCCTGAAGCTCGACTTCCCGGCTACAAATAACGAAGCCGAGTATGAAGCACTGATCGCTGGCTTGAAGCTCATCAGAGAACTCGGAATCGAATCAGTCGAAATCTTTTGCGACTCACAGTTGGTGGTTTACCAAGTACGGGGGGACTACCAAGCAAAGGGACGAAAGCTTGCTCCGTACCTCGTTCAGGTCCAAGAGCTACAATCAAATCTTGAACGTTATGACATTTCACATATCTCGCGCGAACAGAACAAAGAGGCCGACTTATTGGCTAAGTTTGCAAGTACCGGCGATGCGCAACAAATGGGATTGTATCTCGTCGAAGTCTTGCATGCCCCGAGCATAGACGGGATGCAAGTCGATCTCGTGTTGGAAATAGGAATCGAGAAGGAATCGTAGATAACCCCATTCAAACTGTACCTAACGACCGGGGCTTTACCAAAAAAAAGAAGCGAAAGACGGCAGGTCCTTCGAAAGGCCGCGCGATACGTAATGCAGGATGGGTCGATGTACCGAAAAGGATTCTCACTCCCATTATTGCGATGCATCTCTCATGATGAGACAAAATGGGTCTTAAGAGAGGTTCACGAAGGGGAATGTGGCGACCATACTGGGGTGCAAACGCTAGCAAAGAAGATCCTCCGCTATGGATATTACTGGCCCACCGTAAACCGGGACGCCGCGGACTATGCAAGAAAATGCGACAAGTGTCAAAGATATGCGAAAATCCCGAGGGCTCCATCAACGGAACTCACACAAATGATTAGTCCCTGGCCATTTGCGATCTAGGGAATCGACATAATCGGCTCTTTGCCTATATCCAAAGGTGGCGCGAAATATGCGATAGTTGCAGTCGACTATTTCACAAAATGGGACTTTGTTGTATATCCAAAGGTGGCGCGAAATATGCGATAGCCACAATCACCTCTAAGAAGGTCATTAACTTCGTTGTACGAAACATTATATGCCGCTTTGGTCTTCCGCGCACCATCATTACGGACAACGGGACGCAATTTGAAAGCAGAGAGTTCAAAGAGTTCTGTTTAAAGTATGGCATCGAGAAGAAGTTTGCCGCCGTGGCACACCCGAAAGCTAACGGACAAGTCGAGGCCGTTAACAAAATAATCAAGTCCATACTGAAGAAGCTTCTGGAGAAGGTTGGAGGCAAGTGGGTAGATGAACTCCCGACAGCATTATGGGCGTATAGAACTACCCACAAGTCCGCGACCGGCCACACTCCATTCGCCTTGGCATACGGCTATGAAGCCGTTATACCCGTGGAACTTGAAATTCCATCGCACTGAGTGACATACTATGATCCCAAGACGAACCAAAACCTCTTGCTGGAATCACTGGACTGCATCGACGAAAAGCGTGAAGAAGCTGAATTAAGGGCGGCAGCGCACAGACATCGAGTCAAGCGTTACTACGACGGCAGAGTCCGCCCAAGAATCTTTGATGTGGGTGATCTCGTTCTGAAACGAGTCTTCCCGGTACCATCACGCATGAATCCCAGCTGGGAAGGTCCGTACGCTATTGAACGGAAGCTTTGAGAAGGAACATTCAAGCTAGCGACCGTTGATGGCACGACACTCCCCCGAGCATGGAACAGTGAACATCTGCGGCACTATTACATTTAGCATGTTTCCTTTCTTATTTCAGGCACTGTTATTTCCTGCATGTTTCCGTTCAGTCATAACGTAGTTTCTTTTTAAAGTTGTAATCAAGCAGTTTAGTTAATTTTCATTAATAAAGGCTTGAAGCCGCATTTTCCATGAATCACTAACGTTTCTGTATCTCACAGTTGAATGACGAACTACATTATCTTGTACGACGTACGGACTCGTATAAACAATTCCAAATCTCCGAATCCCCAGAGCGCGGAGCGGAGTACTCTAAGTCCCCAGAGCGCGGACTAGAGTATAAACGATTTCAAATCTCCGAACCCCCAGAGTGTGGAGCGGAGTACTCTAAGTCCCTAGAGCGCGGACTAGAGTATAAACGATTTCAAATCTCTGAATCCCCAGAGTGCGGAGCGGAGTACTCTAAGTCCCCAGAGCGCGGACTAGAGTATAAATGATTTCAAATCTCCGAATCCCCAGAGTGCGGAGCGGAGTACTCTAAGTCCCTAGAGCACGGACTAGAGTATAAACGATTTCAAATCCCCGAATCCCTAGAGCGCGGAGCGGAGTACTCTAAGTCCCCAGAGCACGGACTAGAGTATAAACGATTTCAAATCCCCGAATCCGCAGAGTGCGGAGCGGAGTATTCTAAGTCCCCAAAGCGCGGACTAGAGTATAAACGATTTCAAATCTCCGAATCCCCAGAGCGCGGAGCGGAGTACTCTAAGTCCCCAGAGCGCGGACTAGAGTATAAACGATTTCAAATCTCCGAATCCCCAGAGTGCGGAGCGGAGTATTCTAAGTCCCCAGAGCGCGGACTAGAGTATAAACGAATTCGAATCCCCAGAGTGCAGAGCGGAGTACTCTAAGTCCCCAGAGCGCGGACTAGAGTATAAACAATTTCAAATCTCCGAATCCCCAGAGTGCGGAGCGGAGTACTCTAAGTCCCCAGAGCGCGGACTAGAGTATAAACGATTTCAAATCTCCGAATCCCCAGAGCGCGGAGCGGAGTACTCTAAGTCCCCAAAGCGCGGACTAGAGTATAAACGATTTCAAATCTCCGAATCCCCAGAGCGCGGAGCGGAGTACTCTAAGTCCCCAGAGCGCGGACTAGAGTATAAACGAATACGAATCTCCGAACCCCAGAGTGCGTAGCGGAGTACTCTAAGTCCCCAGAGCGCGGACTAGAGTATAAACGATTTCAAATCTCTGAATCCCCATAGCACGGAGCGGAGTACTCTAAGTCCCACAGCGCGGACTAGAGTATAAACGATTTCGAATATCTGAATCCCTAGAGTGTGGAGCGGAGTACTCTAAGTCCCCAGAGCGCGGACTAGAGTATAAACGATTTCAAATCTCCGAATCCCCAGAGCCCGGAGCGGAGTACTCTAAGTCCCCAGAGCGCGGACTAGAGTATAAACGATTTCGAATCTCTGAATCCCCAGAGTGTGGAGCGGAGTACTCTAAGTCCCCAGAGCGCAGACTAGAGTATAAATGATTTCAAATCTCCGAATCCCCAGAGTGCGAAGCGGAGTACTCTAAGTCCCCAGAGCATGGACTAGAGTATAAACGGTTTCAAGTCTCCACGTCCCCGGAGCATAGAGTTAGCAAACCAAAGAAAGACAAGAGAATCATTCAAACAAAAAGAAACTAAACTTTATTCGATAAGTTCAAAATGGGATTACATGATCACTCCTACAAAATCCAGACCTGTCTATACAAACTACAAGCTATGGAAGATAAAAGCAATTACAAGACTTAAGCAAGAAGCTCGTTGAACAAGTATATCGATCATTTCTTCGATTTCTTCTTCTTGTCTTCCTTCGTCTTTTCCGATGACTCCTCTCCCTCACGCCTTTTCTTGGACTTCTTGCTTTCTAAGGAAGCGGAGTCAGGAGTAGGAGACGGAACATCTAGCGGTTTGGACCTGCCCGGGAGGATGATTTTCAAAGGTCTGTTCTGCGGGTCGGTAAGTTCCAGGATTCCTGGTTCAACTTTGACCTCGGCCTTTTTCTTCTCCTCTTCGGCAAGGCGGTCCTTCATGCTCATATGCAAGGTATGCTCAGTGGCGCCGGTGATTTCAATTTCATCATCACCTTCGGCAGGAGATGAAGCGTCGAGCTTATCATCATCCAGCGCCCCGATCACCTGAGCATCGGGACCATGGAGTACTCCCGCGTGGACAGCATCACTTGTTTTCCCAACCTCCTCCTTGGTGTCATCGCTCCTCGGAGTTGGCTCGGCGTCAGAACAACCTGCACGGGAACATAGAGAATGAGCGTTAGAACGATTAGCCACTGCTGAAAAAAGACGGGATCTTTCAACCTCTAGAGAAAGGAGAATTTCCTACCAAGTTCCGGTTGGCTATCGGTGGCGCGTGGGGTTTCACCCTCCAGGATAGGTGATAGCACATGAGCACCGACCCCAGGGTCTTCGGGGTCATAACCAACATGCTGCTCGAATGGATCAAGTGTCGGCCGACCGGCCGATTGGGCAGCGGACTGAGCAGCAGTATGAAGAGCAGTAATATTAACCCCAGATGGGCCAGCTTCACCATCTTTTTCTTTTGGAAGGGGAGAGCCTTTGCTGTAAAGTGCTAATGCTGCGGATAAATCCGATGGCTCATTCCCCCTAAGGAACTCCTTCACCAGGGCCTCCTCATCGACCTCTTCGGAGCCTGACTCGATCTTCCTAATCCTTATCAAAGTTTCCCAGGCCTCGGCTAGGGACTCGAGGTAGCCGTCACCCAAGAATGTTAAGTCGCGATGCATGAGGACGCGGGCTTCGTATTCAGCAATCAACGGGTCAAACATGCTTTTGACCTCTTCCCTGCCGGCTTCCGCGGCCGCCTCGAGGCGAGAGTCAATCTCCTCTGCAGCCTCTCTTTTGCCCTCCTCACGAGCCTCATCCTTCATTTTATCAACCCCAGCGAGTTCGTTATCGAGCTTTGTTTTCAGGAGTCGGGTAGCAACGATCTCATCACAGTATCGTTGTGATTCTTCTTGAGCAGCTACCTTATCCTCCTTCTCCTTGGAGAGTAATTCTTTCAACTCTTTGACTTGGGTTGCGAGCGCGTCCTTTTCTTTTTGGACAGAGTCTTTTTCTAGGGCGAGGGCACCGCTGGGCTGGACTGCTTCGTCAAGCTCTTTTTTGTGAGCCGCCTCTAAACGAGTAACTGCCTCAGCAGTATCTTTTGCGCTTTGTTCAGCGGCTTCCAGCTTCGACTTATACGAAGCAAGCTCTTCGTCTTGGAGTTTGATGATTTTCTTATCGCTGTTGGCCTTCAGATTCAGACGATCAATCTCGTGTTGACGCTCAACGGATACTTCCGAGATCTTCTCCACACAGTGCACAAACGCGTCATGTTGAATATAGACGTCGTTATTGCAGGCAATGGCACTCTGTTTCACATGCCCGGGAATATGATGAATGGCCGGGAGGAACTTCAGACCATCGAAGCAAATTTTTTGAAACTTGGCCTTAAGATCGACCATCTTTTCCGCAACAGTTGGGTCCACCGCCGGAGTAGGAGGAGGAGGCTTTGAGAATTCTGCTCTTTTCCATTGCTCTCGGACTTGCCTTGTACTCGATGAACTGGAATGTTGTTCTCGAGGAGCATCCGATTGATAACCCTTCTATAAAGACTTCTCCCTATCCGGCTCAGTTGGAGGAGGAAGATCACGGGACTGGGAAGATTGAGAGTGTGCCTTCTTGCGGTGAGACGACTCGCGGGGACGATTGTCCCTATCTTCATAATCGCCTCTGTCCCTACGTCTGCCTGAACCAGAATCCCGTCTAGAGTGATGAAATACAGAAAGGCCTAGAAGACGATCGAGTCCGTGAGAACGCCCCATATCACCTGCAAAGAATGGAGATAACAACGAGTTAAGAAAAGTCCATGAGATGAGAAAAAACTTGAAGTGTATGATGGAATGCATATGTGCGTGTGTGTCCTAGTGTTCCCCCCGACGGACCAGTTCGTTTATCTTTACTAATCGGGGTGTTGTCTCCTTGGACCGGGAGTTGAACTCCCGCATTGCCTCTAGCGGGCGAAGAAAATTTGAGGGCTTCAGGATCATCAAACCCGTAATTAAGTATGTCTTCGGGAATAGAAAAGTTCGATAGACCCCTCAAGGAACTTTCCAGATGCTGCGAAGAAGCCTCTTTCTCAAGCGGGATAGGCGTAACTTTTGAAGTGCCACCAACTTTCTCCTTTTGTACTGTATATTTTAACTTCTTCTTCCCCTTCGAAGGGGAGGATGACGTCTCAATATCTTGAACCTCGATTGCCGGATTCCAAGCGGGACCCACGTTCTCGCCTTAGGTCTCAGGAACATCATCTTCTCTGCGCTCACCTTCTCCATGCGTATCGGGAGTGCGGCGCGACGACGATCCGGCCTGTTTTTTGCCTTTACCGGACGAATGGAAGGCTGATCCGACGACCAGGGGCTAGCAAGCCAAACCCCGACAGCGATTCATTTGAAATGATAGTCTGGATGTCTCGATCCTCAGCAGGAAGAGCTCTAATGGCCTCAACAGCCTCAGAATATCCTCGGCCTTCCGGACGTGGGTTGATACCTGAAAAGATGAAATGAAGAGTTAGGAAAAGCATGACTCTGATTAAATACGAATAGTGACTCAGCAGAGAGACTTACTGCCTTCAAACCATCTCCTAGAGAAACTAGAAGGGCAGCGCACATAGAACCATTCCTGTTTGTACAGGGCGAATTTACTACATGCCCCTGTCAAGATCTGGCATTTGTGGTATGGCTCGAGGAACATAAACGAAGGACTGTCTTTACGTCTCTTGAACATATAAATGTATCTGATATCACCGGCGGTTGGAGGTCTGGAGAAGACGGCCATGAAAAGTAAGTAAGTGCCATATAGAAATGCATGGCCGTTCGGGTGCAGCTGCGACGGAGCTATGTCTATGTACTGCAGAACATCCCGGAGAAATAAATTGAACGAAGGCACGCTGCCCATCCAACACATGAACTTGTTGCAGGTAGTGTACCCGACTGGGGGCAGATGAGGACGATCGTGTCTCGAAGGAACTAACACGTCGGCAAAAGGAATCCCATGAATGGAGCAAATCCGTCGCAGAGCAGCTTCGTTGATCTTCGAGGCTTGTGAATCGATCGGATTGTCTAGTAAGATTGTTGCCTCCAGAGCATCAGGTGCCAAGTTATGAGCAGGAGAAGTCGACAGATTAGAAGTATCAACGGCTCCTTGCCTTGATGACGGCCCAGGCCTGTCGGATATAGTGGCGGAGCTAGATTTTCTCAACATCCCAAATAAATAACGAACCTGGCTAAGTGCTTGAGAGAACTATACTTAAAAAACGTTGAACGTTAGAATTAGCAACACGAGTTTTCCCCCACGTGGTGTGTGAACTAGTGCAAGCAATTGTGTACAAGCAATAAGATTTCAAAGATATAAGAATGAGCTTCGAATCGTAGCCCTCGAAGACCGTCATCGCTGACCGTCTCAAAGAGCCCGCCTAGTGGTGATCACAGTTCCAGATCTAGAAAACATGTAATCTATGAAGTAACCGGCACAAGTGTAGTTTGACATTTATATTGTTCGGCATTTTAATGTTGTTCGGCAATTGTATTGTTCGGCCAAAGACATTATTCGACCTAAGGATTGTTCGGCAATTGTTTTGTTCGACTAAAGACATTATTCGACCTAAGGATTGTTCGACAATTGTATTGTTCGGCTAAAGGCATTATTCGAACTAAGGAATGTTCGGCAATTGTTTTGTTCGGCTAAAGTCATGGTTCGACCTAAGGATTGTTCGGCTGAATTCAATGTTCGGCCTGAAGTCAATGTTCGGCATGTCAGTTGTTCAGCATTTGGGTATTGTTCGGCTTTAGTTCGTTCGGATCAATTATAGTTTGACATGTTAGTAAGCGTTCGGCCTGGGATTGTCCGGCCAGGGTAGTGCTCGGCGACTTACCATTCCACCGTCCGGCGCATGACGACATACGCCAGAGCAGCGAACATAACCTTTACCTCCTCCAACACCTTCATTCGATCCTCTTCCCTTTAACTTCGGTTCGACACGAAGAAGCTATGGCAATAAGTGGACATACTCCTAATCATTCCTCCTCGCTATGTCGTTCGGCAATGCAGACGAGCTACACAAAAACCTTCTACACGACATCGTTCGAACATCTCGTTTGAATGAATGAGGAAAAATACCTAAGTTTGCAGTTCGAAGATTGAGATGGTGTAGTTAAGTCTCAAATTAGGACGACTGGACAGAATTGCAAGAACGGTAGAAGTAAAAAGTAAAAGGGGAGAAGAAGAAGAGGACCTGGTTATATAGGGGGAAGGTAGAAGTTGAAATGGCTATACCCGGTAGAACCGGTCAATACCGGAGTGTTCGGCATCATAGCAGAGTGACGTTTGGCACACGAGAATTGTTCGGCTTCGAGCGTATCGTTCGGCATCCAGACCACGCTCATCACACACCTCCGCTACAGACATCCTCGAGAAGGCATCATCAAGGAAAATTGAACCAGATTCAAAGCGCATCACGTTCGGCCACGCAATGCACTTTGGGGGGCAAGTGTTTCCTGGAGATTTGACCAGGCAACTAGTGCTCGGCATCAGGTAGCACTCGGCATCAGAGAGTGACCGGCATCCAGGAGTGTTCGGCGAAGCACTTGGCATCGAGGAGTGTTCGGCGAAGCACTTGGCATCCAGGAGTGTTCGGCGAAGCGCACGACATCCAGTGGGACTCGGCATCCATAGCGTTCGGCATCCATAATGCTCGGCGACCAGGAGACTCGGCGTCAGTTAGTGTTTGGCATCATTAGAACTCGGTAATAGGAGGACTCGGCTACAAGAACGCTCGGCATCCCATGGCACTCGACATCCAGAGGTACTCGGCGTAGTACTCGGCAATAGGAGTACTCGGCGTCCCAAGGTACTCGGCGTCAGTAGAACTCGACGATAGGATAACTCGGCAACGAGAGCGCTTGGCATTCAGAAGGCATTCAGTATGCACAACTACGCAAGGTAACGATATCATTCGGCCTACATATATTGATCGGTCAAGGGCTTCGAACAGAGGTACGTTCGGCTTCACTACAGCCACCCTTCACTTCCCATACATCAGACGAACCATTCAGCATAGAAAGCACCGTTCGGCATGGAAAGCACCGTTCGGCATGGGAAGGACTGTTCGGCATCAAAGCGTTCGGCATACCTGGTTCGGCATGCAGCGACCACTACACCTGGGCTAGAGCGTTCGGCTATCAAGCCCACTTGGGTAGTCCAGCCCACCTTTGCCTATAAATAGAGGGGCAGGGTCATAGTGAAAGGGATCCTTTTTTGGGAAAGAACATTGGGGAGACTCTGCCATTTTCGAGACTCATCTTCTCTACTTAAACAACTTCATTCAAGCATTTGATTCACGAATTGTATTTTTAATCAACTCTAAAGAAGATCAATAAAGTTTAACCTCAAAGTGGACGTAGGCAATTACGCTGAACCACTATAAATTTGGTGTTCTTACTTTCTGCAATTAAATTAGCATTGTCTTCTCTGTTTAATTTACTTTCAACACTTATATCTCTACACAATCTTTCTCTACGAGGTTAGTGACCAATTTTGGTGCTAACAATCGACGTACTTAATGCTTGTTTAATACAAGACTATGATGGTCGCTCCTAAACAGCCCTATTCTCTGCACTAGCAGACAGTATTACCTAGTAATACTCTTTTTTAGTGTAGGCCTCGGGGTGGGGCGTCACATCTGGATTAGCAGATGATATTACTTGTAATGTTCTTTGCTAAACTAGGCATAGCAGTGGGGTCGTTACAGCTTGGTATCATTGTTGGATTCAGAACATTATAGAGCACGGAGTCGAGATCTTGACCTAGATGACCTATATTCTCGTCCCTTGGGTGTGTAGTTGTTAGTAGTTTAATTAACTATTTAGGAATAGGAATATAAATGATTATTGGGAATAATCATTGGGTCGTATTTAAAAAATCTTTTGATAATACTATATAACTTATAGTTATGAAAATATTGGAACTCACTTCTGTAAAGAGTGAGATTTAATGGATATTATAAATAAGTAGATGACTTAGAATTAAATTGTTGTGTCCTGATTTGTTAGTAATCGGAGTGCGCAGCGGAAGTTGGAAATTAGCTTTCCGCTGAAGGCGATTGATTGTTTGTTTGATTGAAATGTATGTTGTTTGCATCAATGGATGTTTGATTGTTTTGAAAATTATAAATAATTTTTGAATTAGTATTGAGTAGGAATTTTCATCTGAAAATTTATAACCTGCTCAATATTAATTATTAAACATTACGGTATCTTCATTTATGTGGTTACCACAAAGGAAATTGTAATTATTGGTACAACCAAATAAATACTAAGGTGCATGATGGAATTAAAATTTATTAAGAATTATTTTATTTAAATTTCGAAATGGATAGAAAGAAATTTTATAAAAGAAAATATACAATTTGGAATTTGAAAATATACTTAATAAATAATATAAGTAATGAGAAAAAAAATTGATTGGTTAATGGATACTTGGTTATTATAAAATTGTAAGTGATTTTGAAAAAAATTAATAGTGAGTAGAAATCACTATTTAGAATCAAAACCTGCTCAATAATAACAATAAGAACGTGTGGTGTCTTCGGTAGTGTAGTTACAGCAAAAAGTAACGAAATGTTAAGTCATATGTGTGATTAATTAAATATTAAAATGAATTTAATTTTCAATGTTTGTTTGAAATATTTATGGATGAATGAGTGCTATGGAATTGTTATCAGTAAATTATTAATACTACAATAAAATTAAGATTAGTTGAAAGGATTTTGTATAAAGCAAGCATCTATTTAAATTAAAATCCTTTTGATATTAGATATACATATATATGGAATCTGGTTATATTTATTATAAACTAGCAAATATTTGGAAAAGCATAAAGTATTAAAAGAAATATGTACATCTTATAGAAAATAATTTTGCGTTGAATTATCTGTTGAGTGCTTTAAGAATTCTAGTCGATGTGCCTGATCAACGTTATCGATGGGAATTTCCAAAACACTTGGATGGGACATTTGGACAGAGCATTTTGGGCAATAAAATATTTTCAGAAATAATATTTAGTAAGTACATAACATTTTGCAAAGAAGATAAATTTTTTGAAATAAGTAAAATATAATATATATTAATGTCGGCAGTTTAGAAAGGTTGTTTTTAAGATAAAATAATATTTTATAGAACGGTATAACAATATTTTTTTTAGGAGATGTCTTGGGTATTTTGGTAAATAAAGTAAAATAATTAAAATGAGAGTGTACATTATTTGGAAATTTAGAGTACTATTCAAATAAATATTTTAGTAGGAATTCAAGTATTATTTTGTAATTGTAAAATTTTACATATTCATTTGCAGAGATGCATGATAAATAAAATTTTGTATGATACTTTTAAATGATTGTGTATATAATATTGTGATTGGAATGAATGTTAGAAATTATATTGAATAAATTGTAAAGTGATATAAAACTTATTTATATGAATTTCCAATATAAATGAGGTTTAAAATAGAACTATACCTCATTTATGAATGTAACAATTTATTGATTATCGAATACTTTGATTAGGTGGATAAATAATTTTCTCAATTATGAGCATATGTGATGAATTGAATTTCAAATACGCATAAGGATCAAGTGCTGGAAATATATAAATATGCATTCATGATTTGAATATATTTGTAGCCACGAATGCATCAATTTCTATCAAGCAAATTTTAGATCATATATTGGTTTACACTTGAAACAATTTTCAATTTGTGCAGTATAATATCAGATTCAGGTTAACAGATTTCAGATATATGAAATACCATATATACACATATTTAGTTTTGGAAAATGTATCTTATGCAAATTTTTGAATCTGTAATGATTCTATAAGTTTCACGTTACTATATTGTTTTGGATGGACACATAATTTCGAGCCTGACGAAGTTTCATAAACAGATGAACATATCAATATTCGTGTGTACAAATTTCCAAATGAATATGGTTACAGTGCTTTTCTAGTGCACATCGGATCTTTGATATGTGCAAAGTAAATTAGTTCTAAATACAAAAAATTTCCCTGCACTAATGACGCAGCGGATTACTCAAAAACAATGTAGATCGATGAATGTAGTAGTCGATGGATTGATGAATACTGAAATGCCCAAATTCGTTGATCCGAAGATACCGAATTCTAGCTATCCCGAACTCGTTGATCGCGCACGATACCGGGTTCAAAGATCTTCGATTCTTCACACGTTGATCTAACGCACTAGATTCTGTGAATCAGCTTCTGCAGTCGTTGAATCGAGCGCACTCGATTAACCGAAAGAGGAGATAGGAGATTACACTCGACTACCAATTTGGCGAAAGCACAAAGCTAACAAAACAAGAGTTTATATTTCAAATCAACTAAACTATTACAAATGGCACCACCGGCCTATTTATAGAAGTTACAACTCACGCAAAACAAAAATGTACAACACTTAAGTCGGCACCGACTCATAGCCTACGACTTACGACTCAACCGCTCCGACTCAACAGTTACACTATACAACGACTTAAAAACATGGCGACTCAACACTACGCGAGTTACGACTTATACTTCAGCGACTTAACAAAATACAACACGACTCAACTTAGGTCGTATGCGACCTAAAACAGACGACTCACGACTTATACTCCAGTAGCGATCTATCTCAAGCTCCTTTGCAGAATCAATGGCCTGGATTAAAACGGCATAACAATCTACGGCTTTCGGCTTCAGCGACTTAAGATTTCTGACGACTTAACTAAGTCGTAACTCGGTAACGACTTATCACTTGTCCCGTTAAGTCGTACACTACCCAAAATACTTCCCTTAAGTCGTTGCCGACTTAATCCTTGCGCGTTTTCAACTTGTGTTGCTCCTTCTGTAGTTTTAGGTCGTAATCCGCTCGAGTTAAGTCGTGGACGACTTATGTCTTCAACTTCGATAAGTCGTGGACGACTTATGCCATCTGCTTCGATAAATCGGGGACAACTTAGTACCTCATCTTCGTTAAGTCGTTTCCGACTTATGGCCGCTTTGTTAGGTCGTGAATTCAACGTAATTTCTCCCTCTGGTTTCCATCTGAGTCGTGGACGACCCAAGTCTACCTCCTTATCTCGTGTACGACTTATGCTATCTCGTGTACGACTTATGTCTTTGCCTTGGTTAAGTCGGTCACGACTTAGACCTTCAATTTCTTTAAGTCGGTCACGACTTAGTACTTGGCCTGCATCATCCTCCCCTGGTTGAGAGAAATTCGTCCTCGAATTTGCACTTTCCTCCTCCGCGACACACTCATCCCCATGATAAGGTACGAGATGCTTAACATTGAATACATACGACGTGTATACATCCTCCGGCAGCTTCAACTTATAAGCATTTTAATTAATTCGTTTCACGACTTCTACAGGACCAATTTTTCTGGCTTTCAACTTGTTATAAGCGCCCACTGGAAAACGATCCTTTGTTAATACAGCATAAACCAAATCACCTTCGTTAAATTCAACGTTTCTTCGTTTCAAATCTGCAGATTGTTTGTACTTCTCATTTGCTTTCTTCAATCGTTCCTGAACAATTTGATGGAATTCCGTCAGTCCTTCAACAAAATCAGCAACTTTCTTAACTGTCCCCGTCGAGTGTGGTATTACCGTTAAATCCAACGGTCCTTTTGGTATACTAGAATAAACAATCTGAAATGGACTGAATCCCGTACTACGATTCACTGCATGATTATGAGCAAACTCTGCTTGACTTAACTTCATGTCCCAACTCTTCAGATTATCTTTCACAAGACATCTCAACAAATTTCCCAATGATCTATTTACGACCTCGGTCTGTCCATCCGTTTGCGGATGATAAGCGCTACTAAACTTCAACTTCGTTCCCACCATCTTTCACAAACTTAGCCAAAAATGACTCAGAAAACGAGTATCCCTATCCGACACAATAGATTCTGGCAATCCATGAAGTCGATATATCTCTTTGAAAAACAACTGAGCAACATGAACAGCATCCGCCGTCTTCTTACAAGCAATAAAATGTGCAATTTTTGAAAATCGATCAACCACCACATAAATGGAATCGTTTCCACGCTGTGTTCTCGGTAATCCCAATACAAAGTCCATACTCACATCAACCCATTGTTTAGTTGGTACAGGTAACGGCATATATAACACAGCATTAGTTGCAGTTCCTTTCGAAACCTGACAGATATGACATCGCTCCATAAACCTCTCCACTTCTTTCCTCATCGATGGCCAAAAGTAAGATTGTGAAATCAACTGTAAGGTACGGTCTCTCCCAACATGTCCTTCTTCATGGAGTTCTCCTACAATCTTCATTCTCAAACTACAATCAGGTATGCACAATCGATTTCCCTTGAACAGAAAACCATCTACCATCATAAACTCCTCCGTCTTCCCCTCCTTAGCTTTATCAACAAACTTTGCAAAGTAAGGATCATCGACAAATAATTCTGGTAACAAATCGAACCCCGTCACTTCAACCTTCATTGTTGTTAGCAAATGATTTCTTCTACTCAAAGCATCAGCCACACGATTCGTCACTCCTGACTTGTGTTTAACAACAAAAGTAAACTGTTGTAGATATGCAATCCAGGATGCATGTCTCGCTGAAATCTTGTCTTGTCCTTGTAAATGCTTCAAAGCCTCATGATCAGTATACAGAACAAACTCTTTCTGAAATAGATAATGTCTCCAGTGTTTAATAGCTTGCACAACAGCATAGAATTCCACATCATATGTGCTATATCTCATCTTTGCTCCTGATAACTTCTCACTGAAATATGCAATAGGATGTCCCTTCTGACTCAACACTCCTCCAATCCCAACATTGGATGCATCAGTATGTAGTTCAAACACTAGCTGAAAATCTGGTAATATTAGAATTGGTGCAGACGTCAAGAGTCCTTTGATTCGATCAAAAGCAACCCCGGCTTCCTCCATCCATGCAAACTGTTTACCCTTCATACAATCAGTCACAGGCGCCATCACACTAATAGAGTGTGGAATAAACCTTCGATAAAACGAAGCCAACCCGTGAAAACTACGAACTTCCGTTATCGTCTTGGGTTGCGGCCAATCTCTGATAGCTTCGACTTTACTTTGGTCAACCTATACTCCTTCTTCCGACACAACATACCCCAGAAATAAAACACTCCTCGCCATAAAAACACACTTCTTTGTAGTAGCATAGAATTGTTCTTCACGAAGAATAATTAACACTTTCTTCAAATGTTGAACATGCTCTTCTGTACTTGCACTGTAGATTAGAATATCATCAAAGTAAACCACCACAAATTTTCCAATGTACGGTCTGAAAATTTGATTCATCACCCTCATGAATGTACTTGGTGCATTCGATAGTCCAAACGGCATTACCAGCCATTCATACAATCCTTACCTCGTCTTGAATGTTGTCTTCCATTCGTCCCCTGGTCTAATGCGAATCTGATGATAACCGCTCTTCAAGTCAATCTTAGAAAAGATTACGGACCCACTGATTTGATCCAATAGATCATCAAGCCTCGGCATCGGAAATCTGTATCTGACTGTGATCTTATTCAATGCTCTACTTTCTGTGCACATCCTCCACGTTCCATCCTTTTTGGGTACCAATAAGGCTGGTAGAGCACAAGGACTTAAACTCTCCTGCACACGCCCCTGTTCAAGCAATTCTTCCACTTGCCTCCTCAATTCTTCATATTCCTTTGGACTCATTCGATAATGTGGTCTGTGTGGCAATACAGCACCTGGAACAAGATCTATCTGATGTTGTATATCCCTCAACGGTGGCAACTCCGTTGGTAACTCCTCTGGAAATACATCGTCAAATTCTTTCAAGACTGGCTTCGCTTCTTCCGGAATTTCAACCTCTTCACTGCTCTCTCGCCCAATCAACAAAAACACTTTAGGCTCCTCCTCTACTTCCTTCACAAACTCCTTCAAAGATAACAAAGTTTTAAGCTCTTCAATCTCCTCCAACTTGTTTTCCTCCTGTTGTCGCTTCTTTGGAACTAGAGTAATCTTTGTGCCTTCAAACATGAAACTGTAACTGTTAGTACGTCGATCATGTTGCACCGCCCTATCATATTGCCACGGTCTCCCCAATAACAAATGGCATACGTCCATGTCCACAACATCACACCAAATTTCGTCCTTGTATTTCTTCCCAATTGAAAAATTAACACAAGTCCTTCGACTAACTTTCACCTCCCCACCTTTCCTCAACCAAGCTAACTTATACGGTTTCGGGTGCTTCTCTGTCTTCAATGATAACTTCTTTACAGCTTCTGTAGAGATAATGTTATCACAGCTTCCAGCATCAATAACAAATTTGCAAACCCTTCCGAAGATAGTGCATGTCGATTGAAAGATGTTACTCCTCAACCAGCTAGTCTCTTCCTCCTGCTTCGGTGTTAAGCAATTCCTCCTCAACATTAATGTATAACCATCATCTCCAGACAACAATTCTTCCTCCTCAACTGGTAATTGATTAGAATCTTCAGCCCCTTCATCCTCATCCTCAACTTCCGCTATCATAGCTCTCTTCTTCGACTTTGGACATTCGCTACTTTTGTGGCCCATTTCTTGGCAATTATAACACTTGAAACCATTATTGACTTTCGCCTTCCCAACCTCATTCAGAACTGGTTTCGCAACAGCTTTTGAAACATTAGAACTTCCACTAACACCCTTCACTTGATTATTGGAATTTGTAAACACACCACCTCCTCGTCGTCCCTGTTTCTCCCAAGCCAATGCTTTTTGATGTGCTTCTGCTACAGATCTGGATCAAACATGTTAACCATATCCTGAATCTGCATTCGCAATCCCCCAATGAATCTAGATGTCAGCTGCTCTTCCGTTTCCATAATATCATTCCTCGCAATAAGCTGATAAAATTCATCCGCGTAGTCATTAACATTCTTTGTGCCCTGCCTCAAATTCTGCAAACGTTGATACATCAAAGATTGATAATTGTAAGGTAAGAACGTTGCTTTCATCAATTTCTTCATCTTCTCTCAAGATTCAACTTTTGACTTTCCCATCCGTTCACGTGTTAGTTTGGTTTGCTGCCACCATGCCAAAGCTCTACCCCTCAACCTCGTAGCAACCAACTTCACTCTACGATGTTCTGGAACTTCTTTGAAGTCAAAAATCTCTTCAACATTAGCCACCCAATCTAGAAACTCCTCCGCTTGCATACCACCTTTGAATTCAGGAATTTCAGTCTTCATCCCCGACTCCCACTTGTGATCATACTCTGAGTGATTTCTTCCTTGTCCTCGTACACTACCACCATCATACTCCTCTTCAAAATCAGATGTATATCGTTGTCTATCTCGTCCACCCACATATGCACTACCATCACGTCTTCCACCTTCATCCCTTCTATCCACATTCCTCCGTTCATGATCATCTACGTTCCTCCCACGCCTTTGATCATTGTCAACACTTCTTTCTCGATTGGATTGTGGTGAGACTCTACTTCCCCCATGGTTAGATTCAGGTGAAACCCTTCTCCGATTTTGATTCATTTCTAACATCATCTTCTCTAACCGACCAATTCCTTCGTTAAGCTTTTCACTAAAGTTTTCATTGATTCTTTGCTCCATCTCATCGGCTTCTTCTCTTCGATACAATGCTTCAACGTTTTGATGTCGATTAGCTCTCCTTGGTGGCATACTTGAAATTTTACAAACTCTTCAAATTCAAACACAATTCGAACTTTGATCCAAAATGAAATGGATCGAAACTTCCACTTTCGTTGCAAATCGCGATGAACACGATGAACAAATTCTCGGCCTCCAACACAAATTCGATCGAAACAACTTCGAACAAGCTCTACTAACTCGGTCGACTTGATTGGAGATGCTCGGCTCAACTTGATTTCTTCAAAATTCCAAAATGATTAGGCTCCAAGTCTCGATCTAGCTATGATTGGCTAGAACAAGCTCTGATACCAAAACTGACGTAGCGGATTACTCAAAAACAATGTAGATTGATGAATGTAGTAGTCGATGGATTGATGAATACTGAAATGCCCAAATTCGTTGATCCGAAGATACCGAATTCTAGCTATCCCGAACTCGTTGATCGCGCATGATACCGGGTTCAATGATCTGCGATTCTTCACACGTTGATCTAGCACACTAGATTCCATGAATCAGCTTGTGCAGTCGTTTAATCGAGCGCACTCGATTAACCGAAAGTGGAGATAGGAGATTACACTCGACTACCAATTTGGCGAAAGCACAAAGCTAACAAAAAAAGAGTTTATATTTCAAATCAACTAAACTATTACAAATGGCACCACCGGCCTATTTATAGAAGTTACAACTCACGCCAAACAAAAATGTACAACACTTAAGTCGGCACCGACTCATAGCCTACGACTTACGACTCAACCGCTCCGACTCAACAGTTACACTATACAACGACTTAAAAACATGGCGACTCAACACTACGCGAGTTACGACTTATACTTCAGCGACTTAACAAAATACAACACGACTCAACTTAGGTCGTATGCGACCTAAAACAGACGACTCACGACTTATACTCCAGTAGCGATCTATCTCAAGCTCCTTTGCAGAATCAATGGCCTGGATTAAAACGGCATAACAATCTACGGCTTCCGACTTCAGCGACTTAAGATTTCTGACGACTTAACTAAGTCGTAACTCGGTAACGACTTATCACTTGTCCCGTTAAGTCGTACACTACCCAAAATACTTCCCTTAAGTCGTTGCCGACTTAATCCTTGTGCGTTTTCAACTTGCGTTGCTCCTTCTGTAGTTTTAGGTCGTAATCCGCTCGAGTTAAGTCGTGGACGACTTATGTCTTCAACTTCGATAAGTCGTGGACGCCTTATGCCATCTGCTTCGATAAATCGGGGACAACTTAGTACCTCATCTTCGTTAAGTCGTTTCCGACTTATGGCCGCTTTGTTAGGTCGTGAATTCAACGTAATTTCTCCCTCTGGTTTCCATCTGAGTCGTGGACGACCCAAGTCTACCTCCTTATCTCGTGTACGACTTATGCTATCTCGTGTACAACTTATGTCTTTGCCTTGGTTAAGTCGGTCACGACTTAGACCTTCAATTTCTTTAAGTCGGTCACGACTTAGTACTTGGCCTGCATCAACTAAGGTCTACAATAATACATTTTCATATAAAGCAGAATTAGTTAAAAATAGCAAATTTTATAATGAGTTACATGTTTGTTTAGAGCAGCAAATTGCTTTAAACTATTTTTGCAAAACTTGAGAAATGTGTATTTGGGTTAAGCTTTTGAATGAAATTGGAAAGGGAGATATGATTGTATACGGTGTAAGTATAAATGGCGGAAGTGGAGCATGGTGCTTAGGTAATTTGAGTGACTTTGAACATAGTTTTGATGATCGTTTATTGTTTTTGAGGTTTTGATATGAGTTTTTCAATGCAATATGACAACATTTGAAGAAGAAAAATTTTGCTTGCTGCCACAGAGCAGCAGCATATATATATATATTGAAGTATAAAAAATTGCTGCCACCTCCACCAGCAGCGGGCTGCTAAGGAAAATGCAATTATATCTTACTTAACGAAATAAAAAGCAGATCTCGAGCCATCACTTGCAAAACTGATTTCAGTTTTAAAACCCGTTAATAATTACATAATGAAAGTTTATTAGAATTTCAACAATTTTACCTCTTTCTCAAGTATCTTATATATTAGTGTTTTATAATTGACTCCATTCAATACAACAAAGGTAGATAGGTTCTTGAGTATTGAGAGCTAAATTCAAAATTTTCAGTTTGAAATTTTTAGATTTAAAAGATGGGTTTTCTGGACGTATTTTCGAGGAATTTGACTATATGAATTTGGATGAGTTTGATATGTTGTGAATATCGAAATTAGTATGTTTGATGAATGCAAATGCAATGCTTCTATATTTATATATGTAAGATCTTATATAGTTCAGGCTTAAAAGATTGACGGATTATATGACCTTATATTATGTTTTATGCTAGTTTGTTAACAATTCACGGTTCTTTTATTTTTCTTTCATCCACTGTTACTTTCACAATTTTATATATTGATGTAGAGGGAATGATTCACTTGTACATGAGTTAATAAAATACGTGCTCGTTGTCCCAAAGTGTAAATTTAAAAAAATGAGCTGAACTCATTTAACTATAACTTATAAATGGTTTATTCGATTTAGATGATTTTTCCAATTCTAGAAAGCTAAGGGTATAAGATATAACTTTTATTTGAAGTGTGTTGCAAAAATTTTACATTTTCATAGCCAAAAACGCGAATTACATAAGTGGCATGCCGCTGTTAAAAAACTGCTATGCATCCTTGTAGAGAAACCCCTATAACTTGGGTTATACTTGATATTTTTGCAATCCGAAGGCTATTTTGGAAAACTAACACACTATACAATAATTCGTTCTTTAACCATTACTCAATTTAGTCGTTTTAACCCTTAAAAAAATTAGTTATAGAGTGGTTTAGATAAGAAAGGGATGTTACGTTTACATTTCTTGGATATCTTTACATATATATCTTTACATATGACTAATATTTGAATTTGAGTTAAGAATAGGTGTCCAAGAGGTTAAATGGATTGGTATGCGGAGCAAACTCGCTCTCGCTCGCATAAGAATTTAATAAACTGCTTTAAATGCTAAAATAAAAGATATGCTTTCGGATTAAATACAACAATGATAGAAATATTGTTATATATTGTTTCTGACCATGTAGTCGATGTATATCATATATATTATAATTATGAAATTGGAAATAGCTCTCCATACAAAGGAGACTGCCGAAATTTTCCAAAAATTTTAACACTTAGAAAATTTTCAATAAATTTTCGTATGCGAAGAAACAAAAATTAATAAATGAATCTATTTAAATTTATAACATACCATAAGTTTGATTCTAATGTTAACTTCTTAAGTTTTGATCGAACTTCAACTTAATAGTAAAATTTAAAGAGAGTTAATATTTGCATATGTTTTTGACATCTTCCTATAAGAAATTGCGAGGATGCAATTTTCATAAGGGGGAGATCTGTAACAACCATGTTTTAAAAGTTGTAATATTAAATTAATTTAATTAGAATAGAAGTGTTTGAATTCGATTTTAATAATTATTATTTTGGAAATTAATTATTATTCAATTGTACTCCAATTAATGGATTTTGTTATAATAAAATTTAATAAGCTAATAAATTCCCTTTTAGATAGAATATTAAAACTCAAATAAAATCTTTTAATGGGTATAAAATAATTTAAAAGTATAAATAATTTTTATAAATCATTGAAATAGTAGGAAAATAAATTCAATTGTATTATTATGTTGACTATTTAAACAGAGTGGAAAGATATTGGATTGAATAAAATTGTGTTGTCAAAATACATATATTCCGTAAAATAAAGTGCAAGTCAATTTCAATTAGATTGCAAAATACTTATAAATAAATAAGTGAACAAAATAAATAAACAAAGTGGAAATTTAGAAATAATCCTTAGAACAAATAAGGCCCAAAAGAAAAAAAAACCAAGCCCACTAAAATAAATGGTAAATAATAAAACACTTAAGCATTTTGCTCCTAATCTAGTTCTATTTCCGGACCCGTAACCTTGCTCTCTCTTATACCCTAAAGCCCTAAATCAGTTCAATCGTATCCACCGACAAGTACAAACAATCACAGACAAATGCAAACAATCAATTCAGATATATTCATATTAAATCCACGAAAATTCAAAAAAATCTGAAAATTGAAACCAATCTATAAAATATCTTTTTAGATCTTCATAAAAATTCGCAAGGCAACTGGATGTCATTTAATAGGGTTTTCATCTTAAAACATGTCATAAAATCTATATGAACATTCATAAATCATCCATAAGTATGTATATTCATTTCATCATTCAAAAACATGGCAAATACTTGCAAAATATTTGGATTTAATCTTAAAACCAAAACCAATAAAATTTGAGATGTATAAATTTTTCTCCTTAGCTTTAGAGAATAAAGGAGCTTGAGATTTGGATGAATTTGATTTTGAATTAGCTTTTCTTACTTCTTCTTCCCCTTTCCTTGTTAATGGTGGCCGGCCTCTTTTATAAAAAAATTGGAATGAAATGAATGTGTATGTTATACACGGCTATAGGTAAAGATATAGGAATGGCCTCTTCCCTATTTTATCCCACGTTTAATTCATTTTAATCCCTTCTTTAATTTAGTTATTTTAAATGGCATGGCTACTATTAGTTAAAATCAAATCTCAATCCCTCTAATCAACACATTATTTTATTTAATTCAACTGATTAAATATCCTGAATAATGTTACCAAAAATCTAGGGTGTCACGGACTCCCCTCCTCAAAGAATTTCATCCTTGAAATTACGATAAGGCACATAATAAATCAAACAAGACGGTAAAACATACCATCAAACAAGTCAGGATAAGTATCTCTAATCCTGCTCTCCACCTCCCCAATACAGTCCCTGTCATCGTCACTCCACTAGACTTTGACTAATCTGACCGTCTTGGTTCTAAGCCTCTTCTCATCTATTGCAATAATGCGAACTGGCTTCCTCAACATGGTGAAGTCCGGTTCTATCACTAAATTATCTTGCACTGTCGGTGCAATAGTAGTTTCCGAGTCTCTAACACACTTTCTAAGATGAGAAACATGAAAAATATTGTGGATACCTGACAAACAGCTTGGTAACTCAACTCTATATACGAGTTTCCTGATCCTCTCAAGAATAGGAAAAGGTTCCAACAAACCCCGGCGATAACTTCCCCGATTTCCCAAATCTAATCACACCCTTCATTGGTGAAACCTTGACGAAAACCTGGTCTCCAACTGAGAACTCTAAGTCTTTCCATCTCTATCTGCATAACTCTTATGTCTAGATTAAGCCTCCTTCATTCTAGCCCGAATGACCTCAATCTTTTCTGCAGCCTCTCTAACCAAATTCGGACCAAGAATCAACCTCTCCTCAGTCTCCAACCAACACACGGGAGATTTGCATGGCCTTCCATACAAAGCTTCAAACGGTGCCATCCCAATACCAGTCTGATAATTGTTTTTATACAAAAACTCGACTAGGTGCAGATGGTCCTCCCATGATCCCTCGAAATCTAGAACACAAGCTCTTAACAAGTCTTCCAAGACCTTGTTTACCCTTTCTGTTTGCCCATCTGTCTACGGACGGTAAGCGGTGCTCATCTTAAGCTTGGTTCCTAAAACTCCCTACAGACTCTTCCAAAACTCACTAGTGAATAAGGGATCTCTGTCACTAACTGTACTTCTAGGAACTCCATGCAGTCTAACCATATTCTTCATGAACAACTTCACTAAAACAGTTGCCATCCTAGTTGATCTAACTAGAATGAAATGAGCACTCTTGTTTAATCTGTCCACTATGATCTATATACATTCATTTCCCCTGTTTGACCTTGGCAACTCGTTAATGAAGTCCACAGAAATAGAATCCCACTTCCACACCGGGATGTCTAACGGCTGAAGCAAACCATTTGGCTTCTGGTATTCGTCCTTTGCCTACTGGCAGTTCAAGCATTGATTTACACAGAAGTCAATATCTCGCTTCATACCTTCCCAGAAAAAACTCCTCTTTATATCCTGGTACATCTTAGTACCTCCAAGATGAATGGTGAACTTCAAACGATGGCATTTCTCTAAGACTTCCTTTCTTATGTTTCCTATACTCGGAACACATAATCTTCCTTTTTTCCTCAACGACCCATTCCGATCAAGACTGAAATCTTTGAAGTCGTCGCTCTCAGTTCCTTCCTTAAGCTTTTTGATCCGCTTAGCTAACACTGGATCCTCCATCTACTTAGAATAATCCGTTCAACCAATATAGTCGAACTTCCAAACAAGACAATACAACCGTATCTCCACTAGACCCAGCCTCGGATCTCCACTGCACTCTGCAATCTGCTAGATCTTCCAAGTCTTTTAACTCAGCAATCATCACTAACACTGATGCTTCCTACTAAGTGCATCTGCAATCTTGTTGCCCTTCCCTGGTGTGTACTCAATCCCAAAATCATAAGCGGCTATAAGCTCAAACCATCTCTGTTGTCTCATGTTCAGCTCCTTCTGAGAGAACAAATACTTCAGCGACTTATGATCTGTATATAGCTCAAACCTCTCTCCTTAAAGGTAATGTATCCACACCTTCAAAGAAAAAATAACTACAGCCAATTCCAAATCATGCATTAGATTTCTGACCTCATGCGGTCTAAGCTGTCTAGAAGCATGGGCAATCACTTTACCTCTTTGCATTAGCATAGCTCCTAACCCTGTTCCACACACATCGATAAAAACCACCAAATCCTTATTCCCCTTTGGAACAACTAACACAGGTGCATGGGTCAATAAGTGGTACAAACATTGGAATGCTTCCTCACATTTATCGTTCCATACAAACTTTACATCCTTCCTCGTTAGTTTGGTCATCGATGACGCTATCCGCGAAAAATCCTTAATGAATCTCTGATAATAAACAGCCAACCCTAGGAAACTCTTTATCTCAGTTACTGTCTCGGGTCTCTTCCATCTATTCATTGCCTCAATCATAGTCGGATCTACTGACAACCCGTTCTCTGAGACTACGTGACCGAGAAACTTAACTTCCTTCTTCCAGAAGTGACACTTTGAAAACTGAGCTTTCAGCTGATGCTTCCTCAGCATCTCAAGCACCACTCTAAGATGAACTTCATGCTCTCTCTTATCTTTAGAGTAAATCAAGATATCATCTATGAAAACTAATACAAACCTATCCAAGTGCTCTCGGAAAATATGGTTCATCAAATCCACAAAGAAAGCTGGTGCATTCGTCAGTCTGAACGGCATAACCAACCATTCGTATGACCCATATCTGGTCTTAAACACCGTCAAAGTTATATTATCCTCTGTTACCCTGAGCTGACGGGACCCTGTTGCCAAATCCAACTGAGAAAATACCTTTGCTCTACTCCACTGGTTATACAAATTGTCAATCCGGGGCAATGGATATCGATTCTTTATCGTCCTCTCATTCAACTTACGATAATCGATACATAGCCTCAACGATCCATCTGGCTTCTTACCAAATACTGCTGCTGCCTCTCATGGCGAACTACTCGGCCTAATAAAACTCTTGCCTTCCAAATCCATCAACTGCAACATCGATTCCCTCATCTTTGAAGAGGTCATCCTGCGCGGCGGCCTACTCACGGGTTCTACTCTCGGAACCAAATCTATCAGAACTCGATGGCTCAATTCGGCCACAATCCAACTACAGGCTCAAAAACATCCGCGAATTCTCTAACCATGAAAACTCGACTCAACTCATCATCGGATTCCATAGCACCTAATAAAGCAAACATTTCACCGCCAGAACCTTCTACGGTAAAAACAATCATGTCACTACAATCAGGGTGTCTAAGAGATATCTTCCTATCTTGGAAAAATATCCTAGCATCGTACTCACTCAACCAATCCATACCAAGGATAATCTCGAACCCCACAAAATCAAACACATGCAAATTGCAAACAAAAGTATGACCTAACAGGTCAAACTCTAACTGGTCACATCTCAACCCTAGAGTTGCATACCCTCCTATTAGATTCACAACCTGTAAGGAGGTAACTAAATATGTGGGTACAAGGTTAAGCTTATCTATCAAACATCTAGATATACAAGAATGCAATGCACTAGTATCAAATAAAATGCTAATAGACATACCATGAATCTAAAGCGTTCCTCTCAAAACTGCCTTTCCCTTCCCTGGGTTGTTGGCTTAAAAGCAGCAGGCTCCAATGCATACACCTTGCCATTACCATCTCTAACAGGCTCCTTGCACTGGTTCTTGTAATGGCAAATCTGGTCACAGTTGAAGCACCTGACATTCTTTCCCTTAGCCACATCCTTTGTCTTCCCAGCACGACACTCATTAGCAAAGTGCCCCTTCTTGTCGCACTTATAGCAAACAATCTCAGACTTCCTTTTCTTGGCTGCTCCACCTCTCTAAGCACCTTTCTTGGGAAAGAACTTCCTCTTTTGACCCTGCCCAACCTGGACCACCTTAGCCTTGCTCTTCTTTAGAGAATTAAGAACCTCTTCTTGCCTCATGGCCATCTCCATAACAATATCTGAAGGATCCCTAAGGTGAGATAATGTAGCTCTAGCCAACTCATGCTTCAATCCGCTGATGAACTTCTCATTCCTCTTCATCACCGTATTCACTAAAGCATACCCATACCGGGCCAAATCTTCAAACTTTCTAGCATACTATGCAACTGACATATCTCCCTGCTCTAACTCAGCAAACTGCCTGATCAGAGCGGACTGGGCCATAACAAACATGAACCTCTCTTGGAACCTTCTCTTGAAATCCTCCCAGGTCATTGTCTCTTCATCCACCGTCACATTCACACTATTTCACTAGTACAAAGCAGCTCCCTGAAGCTGTCTAGATGCCAAACTCCTCTTCTGCTCATCATTAAGCCCTAAATCTGCAAAAATCCATTCGCAGTGCAATAACCAATTCTCCACAACAATGGCATCCTCCGTCCCCATAAACGACTTCCCTCCAAGCTTAAAATAATCTTCGCTCAGCTTAGCAAAATGGTTAACCACTGGAACTTCCGGATCCCCTGCTCTTGCAGCATTTTCTCCTAACACTCCGGCTGCAACTCCCGCCGGCATCATATTCCTGAAAAACTGATACATAGCTTCCATTCCAACCTACGGGATCTCATCACCAACATTCTCAACTTGGGCCTGGCCTTGACCTCTCACCGCATCAGGTTCAGCATTCCCTTCGGTGCTTCCCCTTCTTGGGTTAACTCTACTTCTTCTACCATCCATATCTGTATTCAAATCTCATAAGGTATAGGAAAGATAACCTAAGAAAAGATAGGAGACTAGAGATAAAGTGCATACTTATGTATAGCAAATATAAGTACGTAACTACAGCGTTATCCCGAACCCCAATCTTTCACTAATTCCTTTGGATCTTATTTTCAAAACCATCTTTAGTTAAAAATTTCATAAACCTATGCTCTGATACCAAGTTGTAACATACCATATCTAGAGGCCAAAAGCTAAGCGCAACAGATGCTGCAGTCATCCATAGTATTAACTTTTAGTGACGAAATACGATAATGCTAAAGGTATCTATAATATCAGAAACACTTAAATATGAACAAAATCACAGATTTAAAAAAAACAATTATAGTGATTACATTTCAAACAAAGTCATATCTAAGTTAAAAAATCCCAAAACGTATCCAAGGCAATGATCAATTATAATTTACAATAATACGCCAAGAGCAATATATGACGATGTCTCCTTGGATGATCAAAGCAATATAGTCATATCTAACTTAATACACAATGGAAACAAAATAAATGAATTGCTAAAATAGTTATCCGTCAGCTACATGGTCGTCTTCGGAAACTTTATTTGCCAAGACTACGAAAACGTAAACCCTCAGCTTACTCAAATCAATTTTGAGCACCCGAGGGTTTAAGGGGAAACAAAACTTTGAGTCAAACATAAAGCCTGATATGAATAATTCTGTTACATCTTGGTTTACTGATATTGAGAGAGACCATGCCGCTTAGCGGAACGACTTTCCCCTCACTAATATCCTCTTTCAAAAACAAATATTCTGCAAATCCTTTCCTGCAACCAAACTGGTTATAATAGTAATATAGCAAGTTCCATTGTGCTAAAAACAGGAAATAAATGGACTAACTATCCAAAATTTGGGCTAGCTGCCCTCAACTAGACTAACTGTCCTAAAACTAATTATACCAAAATAGCAATATCTTTAATGCTAATAAATGGGCTATCTATCCAAAATAGGTAAAAAGTGGACTAATTGTCCTTAAAAAGTAGCAAGGTCCGTTATGCTAACAAATGAACTATTTATTTATAAACTGGGCTGACTGCCCTAAACTGGACCAACTGTCCTCTTGACTAACTGTCTTTTGGGCTAACTGCCCTCAAAATGGACTAACTGTCCGAATTTAAATGGAATGACTATCCTAATTTTATTTGGGTTAACTACCCTTTAAATTTTCCTTGAAAACCTTTACAAATGATTTAGTCGTCAAATCATATATATACAAGAAAAATATATCTTTAGCTTTACTCTAATCTACTTATACCATGTTATATATATACTTTACTCAAGGTAATGTTCATGACGTCCAATAAGAATTAACTATCATTTTAAGTCCTTTATAACTTAAATCACTTAGGCTATCTGCCTATTCATTATATTCGAAACCTTTATTTAAAACCTTTAAACAACCATTTCGAAATCATTAAAGGTAACTCCTTCGAAACCATTGAAAGACCCCTTTCGAAACCAACGAAGGTAACTCCTTCGAAACCATTGAAAGACCCTTTCGAAAACATTAGAATAGCTTTTCCTTTCTTTCCTATGAAAGCTTCAAAGTATAAGACATCCTCCATTAAAACCTTTTAAACATTGCCTTTCGAAACCATAGGAAAAACCTTCCTTTTTAACCTTGTCGAAACCATGGGGAACCAACCCTTTCGAAACCATTCATGAAAACCTTTTGAAACAATCAAAACAATTCTTTTGAAAGCATTTTGGGTTCAATTTAAAATATGTGGATAACTTTCAAAACAATTCAAAGATAACTACTTTCGAAACCCCTTTTTAAAACATTTCGATCAAAAACATTTGGATTATGCCTTTAAGTAGAGAAAAAGGATCAGAAAACCGACAGAGTCGAAAGCATCTGCTTCGAAACCATTTTTAAACAAAGAAGTGAGGGTGTCGAAACCACCCCTTCGAAACCATTGGAGAGGAGACAGATTTTAGAAAATAAAACAATCCCTTCGAAACCATCTGGATCAAAAGGTAGGAGCGGCAGCTATAGGTTTTGACCATGTCGAAAGCAATCATTTAAAACAAAAGAGAAATCTAATCGAGACCGTACCTTTTAAACCATATGACTTAGTCAAAAGCTAACTAAGTCAAAAGCAATTTAGTCGAAAGGAAGTGGGCGTATTTTCCTTTAAAACCAAAATAGTGCTTCACCTCTTTCGGAACCTCATGGTTTCGACCCTATACCTTTCGCCCTCTTCTAATTCACTACGTACCAGTTATGTGATACCATGTGTATTGGTTTCGACAATATCAGAAGGGGAGGGATAGACGCAAAACCTAGGTACCGAAGGAGACGAAACAGTAAAAAGGCTGTTTATTTGTACTTTAAAATTATTCTTTTGTACCTAATCTGCTTTGTTTGTCTAAATCTGATTGGTTGCCAGATTATTCTTTTCAAAAGTACTGCCACCTTTCCATGTTTAGCAATTTAAACATTTTTATAAAAAGCCCATTCTCCTCTATAATTATATAAAACATTTAAGTCTCATACCTTAAATAATTTTATATAACCATTAAAACACTTAGGAAAAATCTGGAAAAATCCCCAAAAATCACTTTATATAAGTTCTCTAACATATTAAAATTTCAGATCCAAATAATTTATTATTTTCCTGTAAATAATTTACAATCCAAAATACCATTTTATTTATTAGAAAAATTCATATAAAATCCACGAAAACTGGAAAAAAATCAGAAAATTGAAACCCATCTCTAAAATATCTTTTTAGATCTTCATAAAAATTTGCAAGGCAATTGGTTGTCATTTAATAGGGTTTTTGATGTGCACGTAAATGTGCATAATTTTACTTCCATATTTAATCTAATTTAATTAAATAACTGAGCATATAGGGTATTTTAACATGTATAAACCAAAATTCAAATTATTTTCAAATTGCCATTTATTCATCTTCATATAGAGGAAAAATGGTCATTTTTGTGCATATATTAATTTGAGAATATTTATTTGCACATTTTAATTTTATTTGTCAAAAAATTGGATGAAGATTGCAAGAGGCTTCATGAAGAAATGTGTGGGTGTATTTCCTCCACCACCGGTCCAAAAGAAAAGGAGCCAGGCCTCTCCACCTCAAAGCCGATCCAAAGCTTCTCCAGCAACCACTGAACCAACCCTTCTCCTAAGCATCACCGGACCATCATCACCGGACCATCATCACCGGATCAGCATCACCGGAACATCATTACCGGACCAGCATCACCGGACCAGCATCACCGGACCATCATCACCGGACCATTACCACCAAACCAAAGCTCCACCGGTCCAACTATACTCCTACCACAAAACCAAGGTAAACCGGACCAACTCCACCAGGCCAGATCGCCTCAGCCCAGGCCCACCAAGCTGATATATACCTCCAAGACCCCTACCCCCAGCCTCACTTTATAAATAGAGGGGCAGGGGTACAACAATGGGGGACAGGTTTGAAAGCTCAAGCACGGAGGGAATTTTCAAACAACTTTCTTTTACTTGTATCAAAGCATTGTACTTGTAATCTAAACAAGAGAAGAGAAATAACATATAAAGTGGACGTAGGCACATTCTGGCTGAACCACTATAAATCTGCGTGTCTTTTTATAGTTTAGCCCCTGCTTTTCATATATTTGCATAAATCACTCAAACCACTAAGAACAACATAAGATCTACTAAATCATACGACTTTGAGGTGTTTGTCCATTTTTTGTGCAAACATTTTTGGTGCTTTCACTGAGAATTAGAAGCTCGAAGCTTCAGCTTCATCCACTTAACATTTTTCCTAACAGCGTCGTTCGCCACTTGGAAAACATGCCTCCCAAACAGAGAAAAGATGTTAACAAAGGAAAAAACATCGCATCCAGCAGTATTCCAAATCCAGCTGTCACGAATCAAGTAAATCGTCCTCCTCCAGCAGCAGTACCAAATGAAGGACAGGCTAATCCGACCACCCCTGCCACAGAACAGCCCACAGCAATTACTAGGGCAGATTTAGACAGAGTTGTGGTTGAAGTAACTAACCGCTTCACGTCCCAGGAGGAAGCCTTGGTGGACCATCTCATGTCACGCTTAAGGGATGCTGAAGAGTCCAACCACAACACTGAATCGTGGGGCGAGTCCCAGTCTGGAGGATCTCGGAGACAACAAAGGTCTTCCTTCTTTGAAGGAGCTAACGGCAGAAGTAGCCATGGTAGGAGCCGAGATCGAGCACAACCCGAAGTTAGGCCTGAGGAAACGTTTGGTACCGAACCCAACGGGGGAGGCACCGGACGAAGGTCAACTGTAGCTGAGCCCGTTATACTGCCTAACCACGGAAACGCCAGTGAACGGGGCCGAGCTAGAGTCCAGCCCGAAGTTGGACCCGAGGAAGTGCTTAGATCAGAGCCCAGTAGGGGAAGATCAAGGCAAGGGCCAACTGTAGCTGACCCTAGCATGCTCCCAGAAGATCAATGGAAGCCATTGGAAAATATAAGGAATGATAGACGATACCATCCCTTCAGGTCATCTGGATGGAATCAATCCCACAGAACAGAACCAAACTCATTTCTATCAGCTCCAAATTCTGATGAAAGGATGGCGCGCTTATTCAGACAGTGCGTCCAACGGGAGCAAAGAGATCGAGGGGTAGGCGCTAGGGTAACCAGCCCTTTCACCCGCAATATCGAAATTGCTATCACCCCCCCCCCCCCCCCGAGAATGGAAGATGCCAACAATGGAACCTTACAAAGGAACCTCCGACCCCGTTGTACACTTACAAAGATACACACAACATATGCTCAAGAGTGGAGCAACAGAGGGAGTACTGTGAAAATGCTTTCCGCTCTTCTTAGCAGATCTCGCTGCCTCCTGGTTCTGTCATCTACCCCAGGGATCCATCAGCTCGTGGGAAATGTTGATAGAAAAGTTTATCAGTCAGTTCTGCATTCATGTGGAGCAACCTAAGGACGCTTATTCCTTATCCAGCGTCAAACAGAAACCTGGAGAGAAATTGTAGCAATACCTAACCCGATTCAATGCCGCGGCAGCCGCAGTCCAAGATGCCGATGAGAAGCTTATTCTAATGGCCCTCTGTAGTGGTGTGCATCCGGACACTAAATTTGCTAGAAGGTTGACAAAAGAAAAACCAGCTACTTTACCCGATTACTTCCATGAAGCCGGGAAATATATGAGGCTTGAGGATGCTGCCGTTGAGGGGCAGTCAGGACAGCAAAATAAGGCAACTCACAGCAACGCCCCTGCTGTGGCAAGGGACGTTCGAAAAAATGATTCCAGAGACAATGCTGGGGGCAAGAAGGGAGAAAAGCGCCTATATCGGCCAGGACCGAGATTCGACACTTACACTCCTTTGAACGAGACCATCGAAAATATCTTCCTTGCCACCCAAGGTGAAGTTAGGTACAAACGCCCACCATACAAGAAGGAATCAGATAACGCGCAGAAGTCTGGAAAGTTCTGCCGCTTCCACGAATCTCATGGGCATGATACCAATCAATGCCATCATCTTCGGGACTTGATTGAAGAACACATCAGAAGGAAGAAACTGGAACGCTATGTAAAAGGTCAGGACAGGACTCCAGCTCCTACCAATGAAAACCCAAGGCTACCCTCACCGGAGTACGGCAGAGGAAACCGAAACACTAGCGGCTCTAGTCAAGAGAAGATAGTGGTCCATACCATCTCAGGAGGACCACACATCGCAGATAAAAGCTGGAAAGAGATGGAAAGATATGAAAAGTCGCTTAGAGACAGTAAAAACTGTGTCAATTCGGTTATAGAAGAACGCCACCCGAAACGGAAAGAAAGTGATGACATCACATTCGGTAAACGTGACCTAGAAGGAAGGCAATACCCTCACATGGATCCCATGGTTATCTCTGCCCGGCTTGGTCCCGCCGAAGTTTACCGAATCCTAGTGGACACTGGAAGCTCAGTAAATATCCTGTTCAAACATGCATTCGACAAAATGAAGCTATCGATGAAGGATGTATCTCCCTGCGATAAGCCACTACACGGTTTCACTGGAGATGCAAAGATGCCCCTCGGGCAACTGGACCTCTTCGTCGAGATTGGAAGCCATCCCCGCTCCATTGTACGGAAACAGACGTTTGTGCTAATAGAAAACCATTCGGCCTACAACGCCTTCTTAGGAAGGCCAGCCTTGTCTGACTTCCAAATTGTCCTAGCCCCATGGTGCCTAAAGATGAAATTTCCAACGGACAATGGAGTAGGGGAAGTAGAAGGGGACCAGGATGTTGCTCGAGACTGCTATGTGACTGAACTTCGCAACAATCACAGGAAGGATAAAGGGAAGGGTGTAGAGGTTGCCCTCTGCACAAAAAGTCTAGAAGCATAGCAACTAAAGAAAGCTCCTCCTCTTCGATATACCAGCGACCCTTTCAATGAATTAGACCCTAGGGACAAAGAGGAGGAGGCCACCGCCGAGCCTGTAGAGGCTATGGAGTTTGTATCTGTAGACAAGCACGACTCAAGTAGACTATTAAAAATTGGGTCCCAACTAAAAACAGAGTTGAAGGAGCAACTCATCGACTTTCTCCGCCACAACATGGATGTATTCGCATGGTCACACGCTGACATGACAGGAATCTCCCCCGACATAGCATCCACATACTAAACATTGATCCTACCAAGGCACCCGTAAAACAAAGAAAGAGAAGTATGGGGGCAGAGCGATCAACAGCCCTCGATGAAGAAGTAAAGAATCTGCTCGCCAATGACTTCATACGAGAAGCCACCTACCCGGAATGGATCGCTAACCCGGTGCTGGTAAAGAAGGCTAATGGGAAATGGCGAATGTGCATTGACTTTTCCAACTTAAACGACGCCTGCCCAAAGGATTGCTTCCCACTTCCTCGAATCGACCAACTTGTAGACAGCACAACCGGGCACGAGCTCTTATCTTTTATGGACGCATACTCAGGATATAACCAAATTCCTATGCATGCTCCCGACCAAGACCACACTAGTTTCATCACCGACCGGGGTTTATACTGCTACAAGGTGATGCCTTTCGGACTTAAAAATGCAGGAGCCACCTACCAGTGCCTCGTCAACAAGATGTTTGCAGGGCTAATAGGGCAAACTATGGAAGTATACGTGGATGACATGCTGGTAAAGTCAAGGAAAGCCGACGATCACGTAAGCCACCTAGGCAAGATGTTTCAAGTACTTCGCCAGTATGGAATGAAGTTGAATCCTCTAAAATGATCCTTCGGAGTGTCATCAGGAAAGTTCTTAGGATTCATCGTCCATGCCAGAGGGATTGAAGCAAACCCTGAACAAGTCCGAGTGCTAAGGGATATCAAGATACCTTCCACTCGAAAGGAAATGCAAAGCCTGAATGGAAAAGTGGCCGCCCTAAGCCGATTCATCTCCAAAGCAACAGACAAGTGCGTCCCCTTTTTCGAAGCTCTAAAGAAAGACAAAGGAAAGTTCGAATGGACTGACGAATGCTTGACCGCTTTCCTTAACTTAATCGAACACCTCCAGAAACCACCGGTACTCTCGAGTCCAAGCGAAGGCGAAGAGTTATACCTATACCTTGCTGTGTCATCTCACGCCCTAAGCGATGCCTTGGTAAGGGAAGACAACCGCACACAGCGACCAGTTTACTTCGTAAGTAAGAGGTTTACGGGGGCAGAAGTTAGATATCCTAAACTTGAGAAGCTAGCATACTGTTTACTAATCACATCACGGAAACTGCGTCAGTACTTCCAGTTCCATTCCATCAAAGTCCTGACCGATCAACCGCTGAGACAGGTACTCCATCTTCCCGACACTTCTGGACGACTACTTAAATGGTGCATTGAACTAAGTCAGTATGATATCACCTATCACCCTCGCACCGCCATCAAGGGACAAGCCATGGCTGATTTCATTGCAGAATTCACTACCAACGAAGATAAGGAGCAATTGGAAATAGCAGAAGATATCAAGTGGAACCTCTTTGTGGATGGTGCATCAAACGAACAAGGCTCGGGGGCAGGTGTGGTAATAATCACTCCCAGGGGAAATAAGCTACACTATGCTATAAGGTTGGAGTTCGCTGCCACCAACAACGATGCAGAATATGAAGCAGTGATAGCTGGATTAGAACTTGCCATAGAAATCGGAGCCAATTCTTTGTGTCTTCATAGCGATTCTCAACTTATTGTTAATCAAATACTAGGAGAATTCCAAGCTCGAGAAGAACGACTCATAGCATATTTAAAGAAGACCAAGTTACTTCTCAACCAATTGGACTGCTACTTAGTCAAACACATCCCTCGGGAAGAGAACCAAGAGGCCGACGAATTGGCAAAGCAAGCAAGTATGAGTGACATCGCCATCTTCGGAGCAGTAACCATCTCAAAGCAACTGACCCCAAGTTTTAAACAAGTGAATCTGATAGCTGCAACCGAAGAAGCAACTTGGGTGACTCCCATCCGAGATTACTTACAAAGCGGCACACTACCCAACGGGCGTAACGAAGTCAAGAAAATCTTGAGGAAAGCTTCCCGCTACACAATACAAGGAGACATCCTCTATCGGCACGGATTCTCTAACCCGTTGTTAAGGTGTGTCGTTGGAAGGGAAGCCAAGGAAATCTTATCCAACATTCATCAAGGAAGCTGCGGAGATCACACCGGAGGGCAAACATTAGCAAAAAAGATACTCCGATATGGATATTTCTGGCCCACCTTAAGCAAGGACGCCTTAGTTTTCGTCAAAAAGTGTGATAGATGTCAGAAGTTCGCTAAGATTCCGCGGCTACCAACGACTGAGATTACTCAAATGACCAGCCCTTGGCCCTTTGTAGTATGGGGAATTGACTTAATCGGCGAACTGCCAATGGGCCGAGGCGGGACCAAATATGCTATAGTGGCGGTCGACTATTTCACCAAATGGGTGGAAGCAGAACCTCTGAATAAAGTATCTTCAACAAAAGTTATTAACTTCTTGATCAAAAATGTTCTGTGCAGGTACGGAGTCCCACTCAAAATCATATCAGACAATGGACTTCAGTTTGACAGCGAGGAATTCACCAACTGGTGCCGAGAGCACGAAATTCACAAAAGCTTCTCATCCGTAGCGTATCCCCAGGCAAACGAACAAGTCGAAACCGTCAACAAAATTCTGAAAACTTTAATCAAAAAGAAACTCGAAAAGTCAAAGGGCGCTTGGGTGGATGAACTCCCTACGGCACTGTGGGCCTATCGCACATCCTTCAGAACATCAATAGGGCATACTCCTTTCTCTTTGGCATACGGATCGGAGGCTATGCTCCCAGTTGAAACCATCGTGCCTTCCCACCGTAGGATCCACTATAACCTAGAAGAGAACGAAGAACTCCTTCACATGTCTTTGGATCTAGTTGAGGAGAGAAGAAATGATGCAGTCCTTAAAGCGGCGGCCCACAAGCAAAAAGTGGCAGCATAATACAACTCCAAAGTCAAACATCGTACCTTACAAAAAGGGGATCTTGTCCTCAAGCGAATCTTCCCTCGCCCCGGAGCACTAGACCCAATCTGGGATGGACCATATGTAATTCATAAAGATCTCCACAATGGAGCCTATATTTTGTCAACAGTGGACGGAGAGGTGTTCCAGAGGGCATGGAACATCCAACACCTCCGTCGATACTTTTCTTAACTTGTACTGCCCATATGAAGTGAATTAACAAAGAGAATCAGTGGACGTAGGCCTTTTTGTGCCGAACCACTTTAAAAAACCTTGTATCTTTTTTAACTTGTTACTTTATATCTTGGCTGCTTGTTAACTTTATCCTTTTCTGTTGAACAAAATCCTATGCGTATAACATTTCCACTCAAAGCACTCCATGGCGCAACTTCACCTGGACAAGACCTAACAGGTACTATGTGAATCTATGCCCTCGCCAATGAGACACTTTTGCTCCGGCATCCCTCTGCTGCGGGTTAACTCATTGCTCGCGACGGCCCTTAAAGCCAACTGTAATGAGCCGATTATAAGCCACCGAGAAGGCCGACTATAGCCGAGGCAGCTCATTACGGCGTTCGGCTCGCCGACAACTGCGAACCGACTATAAGCCCCAACATAAGGTGTGGCCAGCCAGGGGCAGTTCACGGTTGACGATCGGCACCCACGCTAGCCGGCCACAGTAAATCGAATAATACCCACGATTACGGGCCATAATGGTCCGGGTAGTTACTGTGCGCGATCTCGGCTCCGATGTGTCTTAAGTGCGGCTGTGGTAAAAAAGAATTAACTCCCCGCGGAGGCGTAAGATGGGTGACAAATGTCTCCAAGACCCACAGGTAGGGAAAGTGACTACAAAGCCCGTTTGCCACGAACTTAAGCACATCAAAGGCCTTCCGTGATTGGAAGTTTTACTATTTCACATATTTCAATTTTACTTAAGCAACTTTTCTCCTATCCTCTGTAACAATCCCTGAAGTACAGGACACAGAGCAGGAGACATTCACTAATGGAAGCAGATGCTCACGGCAAGATACTGGACCGCATCCCTTACTAGGTCACACAGGATATTCAAAGCTGCCATCTACAAGCAAGATATAAAGGGCGGTATTTCCTTCTTTCATATGTAAACACATGACTATAATTTATTCACACCTCACGCTAACATTGCAAGTCATAAAATTATGTTTTAAACAAGAACCTGACATCAAACACAATTTAATTGCAAGAATATGCATAGCTGTATTTCTCATACAACATGTTGGAATAGCAAAAAAACATTTAAAAGACGACAAATCAGCTTAAGTTAAAGAATTACACGTCAAGAATAGAGCTATTTATTACAAGTAGCAAAAATTACAACCAAAGAGTTACTCTACTGTTTTAAGACTAACATATACAACCATGTCAAGTCCATAAAAAAGAATTTTCCAGGTCTAATCAAGAAGCCGGCTGCGTCGGAGTCTTATCCTTGTCCTGTTGCCCACCTGTCCGGTCAGAAAAAGGATTCGTTAGTGATAAGCAACCAAGTTAATGGAAAGACTAGAAAGAAAGATACCAGCATCTGCTCCTTGATCAGCTTGATCATCATCCTCCGCTTGCACACCTGTCTCATCAGCTGCAAGCAACCGCATGCCCTCCTTCACCGCCATCTTATCCTCCTTGGTAAACTGGGCGGTAACAACATCCATCCTAAAGGCCACGCCACCCTCCTTATCTGCCTCAGCCTGGGCCTCCTCTAGAGCCCTGAGATAGATCCTAGCCATAACCCGAGGGTAATAATCCATCCAGGACAAGTTACCCTGCCTCCAAGTACGAAAGTACATATCCTGGAGCATCCCCTCCATCAGCTCCTCGTTCTCTTCAAACTTCCTCGCCCGGGCCTCGGAATCCGACAACCTTACGACGGCGACATCTCTCTCCAATCGGTATCTCGAGCAGTCAGCCCGAAGGGATTTCCGCATTGCCTCCATCTCCTCCCTCAACTTGGCTTGAGCAAGCTCTGCAGCCTCAAGCTTTCCAGACAACTCCTCTATCTGCTCGAGATCCGCTTTCCGAACCTCATCCACCGTGGCAATGGCCATATCGATCCGCTCCTTGCAAGTAGCCTCCATTTTCCGCAGTTCGGCCCGGCTAGCCTCTTCCATAGTTCTCTTTAGACGTCCGGAGGCGGCCTCGTGCTGAGAGATCTGGATGGCCTGATCAGCGAGTTGCTTGGCCTGGTCGGAAACCACTAACCGCGGTCTTATGTTGGCACTCCCAATCTCCTCCCTGGCCTTGACCAGTCGGGCATGATGCCCCATCAACTTCCTGGTCTCCTCAGCAACCCGGTCGATATTTGCTTTAGCTTCGTTCCCCATAGCGACAACCCGAGTAGTGAGAAAATCAAGGTCCAGAGATTTGGCCTTGTCAAGCACCTTTACCATAGGGTTGCGAGGAAGAAGGTGCTCACCGGTAACCTCGTCGAAGGAAATATCATGACAACTTCGATCCAGATCAGGATGACCCACAAATGGATTACGAGCCAAGCCAGGGCGATCAATCTGAGTAACGGTAGGGTTTTCAGACGGGTGCGGAGAGGGTGTGAATTCAGTATCCTCCTCCGTAATATCATGAAGAGGCTGAATTGGGGGCTGAGAACCAGTCGAAGGCTCGGATAGGGAGCAACCCCTCTTTCTCTTTTGAATATCCTCCCCAATAACCTCGAGAAGAGGACGGTAGCCGACTACATCCCTGGAACGGTGGGTCGGAGACTTTGGCTTGGCGGAAGCTTTGGAGAGCTTGTATTGTTCAAGCCTGTGCCGAAGATCTAAGGTCTTGACCATTTTACATGCTCCTGATATGAAAACCAAGTGTCACCAACGTGTATTGAGCCATCATTCAAGAATTAAAAGAGTAAAGTGAAATTCACCTTGAACCGCCGAAGTTGCTTCGGTAGAGGCGCTCCCGGAAGATCGATCGACGCCGGTCCCAACGTTATCGGCTTTCTTAAACTTCTCCGTCCCCTCCAAACCTTCGAAGGCTTGGCGGAAAGCGTCATCCGTCCAATCTTGCATTTCGCCTACTTGCCCGGAAGACAAAGCCCTGGGGCCATCACCACCCTGTCCATCGCCACCATCATCACCATGACGATCACCGTCACTTCCGCCCTCAGCCTCACCTCTTCCATCCTCACCTTTCTCCTCCTCCTGAACATCCGGGTGTGTACTGGGAGAGGGACCGTCAGACCTTGTGAGCTTCTTCCCCCCAGCAACTGGATGTTTCGAAAAGGGCCTCCTTTTACTGCTCTTCGACGCGGCCCCTTCTTTAGCTTGGGCAGCCTTCTCTTCAGCTGTGTCCCTCTGCTTGACCACGGACTGCTGTGGAAGGATCAAGTTGTACTCCAAGAGTGTGGCGTTCCTGATCAGGTAGGCAGCCGACCTATCTCTCCCCGTTATAGCTTCTATCTCTACTGCCGTCTGAACCAGGCGATCATTCTCCACAACCGCAAAACCACCTGTCGCTAGCAAGAAATAAAAACACGTAAGATAAAGCACTGCAGTTATAACGGAAATTATAAATAAAGCTTCACACTTACAGCCGGAGGTGAAGCGACGAATGGAAACGAGTCATCCCTGATGAAGAACCATTCTTTCTTAAACATACTGAACTTCGAGTATAAGTCCAGGACGGGCTTAAAGGATACGGAAGATTCCAAGCTGATGTAAGGAGACCCCTTCTTGTAGCCTCTCAAGTTGTACAAATACCGGATCTCCCGGTTGGAAGGAGGACGCCCATATCTCCTCTGGAAGATGACGAAGAGACTCACCAGAATGGCATAAGAGTTGGGCTGAAGCTGGAATGGAGCCACCTTTAGATATGTAAGAAAGCTGACTACCCAGGCATTGAGAGGCGGGATGGCACCACACATACAATGGTATCTGCTGTAGGCAAAATATCCTTCAAGAGGATCATACGGCATCGCTCCCGCAGCCGGCAATAACATGCACGCTCGATCGATCCCGAAAGAGCGAGATATAACATCAAGTTGCTCGCCCTTGAGTGAGCTAGGGAAGCAATCAGGAGGCAAGTTGAGAAGCTCCTGAGGACCGTACCCGTCCACTAACAATCTCGGAGTGGGCCCACGTCGTTCTGGGTTCAGCTGAGCAAGGGGCACTGCGGAAGATTCTCCTTCGCCCTGGGACTTCTTTTTATCTGATCGAGTTTCTGCTTTTCGAGACATTTATCTACAACACAAGAAAAGCACATTATTTGAACAAGGAGAGGTAAAGATACGGACAAGCGAGTGCGTACAATCCGGGGTTTTCGTTTGCGATTTAAAAGCACAAAAGGCCTAAGAATTCATTCGACAAATCATGGTTCATTCGGTACTCCCAATACCAAAGTCTCATTCGGCATTCAAGCCAAGTTTCATTCGTCGATTAAGACCCAAGTTCCATTCGGTAAAGCTGAGGAAACCTCGTTCGGCAGTCCAAGGACAAAAGGTCATTCGGCAGAGTAGACCCTCACCTGATTCGGCAAAGGCTTTGGTTCGGCTAGCACTGTGATTCGGCAAAGACAAGGGAGTAGTTCGGCTGATGAGGAAAAACAGTGGCGTGAGGCCCGTACTTATAGACGAGCACGAGGTAACCGGACCAAACGGTTCTGCACTTTGGACCAAATGGGGTTATCCAGATAACAAAGCATGGCATACGCTGGCATATGCCCCACTTTGGGGGGCAAGTGTGGGTGTATTTCCTCCACCACCGGTCCAAAAGAAAAGGAGTCAGGCCTCTCCACCTCAAAGCCGATCCAAAGCTTCTCCAGCAACCACTGAACCAACCCTTCTCCTAAGCATCACCGGACCATCATCACCGGATCAGCATCACCGGACCATCATCACCGGATCAGCATCACCGGACCATCATCACCGGACCAGCATCACCGGACCAGCATCACTGAACCAGCATCACCGGACCATCATCACCGGACCATTACCACCGAACCAAAGCTCCACCGGTCCAACCATACTCCTACCACCAAACTAAGGTAAACCGGACCAACTCCACCAGGCTAGATCGCCTCAGCCCAAGCCCACCAAGCTGCTATATACCTCCAAGACCCCTACCCCCAGCCTCACTCTATAAATAGAGGGGCAGGGGTACAACAATGGGGGACAGGTTTGAAAGCTCAAGCACGGAGGGAATTTTCAAACAACTTTCTTTTACTTGTATCAAAGCTTTGTACTTGTAATCTAAACAAGAGAAGAGAAATAACATATAAAGTGGACGTAGGTACATTCTGGCTGAACCACTATAAATTTGCGTGTCTTTTTACACTTTAGCCCATGCTTTTCATATATTTGCATAAATCACTCAAACCACTAAGAACAACATAAGATCTACTAAATCATACGACTTTGAGGTGTTTGTCCATTTTTTGTGCAAACAAAATGAGCATGCACAAGAGAATGAAACAAATGAAGATGGAATTAATTCATTTCATGCAACAAGGAGGACCCCACCTACCGACTTACCATGATCACCTATTAGGTGCTAATGCATAAGATAATGGAGCTTAAAGTTTCATGCACAATTAAATGGTGGATTTTATAATGCTAATTATAACTTGGTAGCCACACTTCCTAGAGAGGTAGTTTGGGTAGTTCCCAAAAATATGGATCAGGGTTTCAAACTTGTATAAATACCCCATATGTTCATGTAATTATCCTCTTGACCTCCTTAGCCTCCATTTTAGTTAGTTAGTTTGAGGCTCAAAAATAAACAAAGCTCTTTTTTTCTTTTTCATAGCTACTTAGCCATTTTCTTTTCTTGTAATTTTCTTTTTATGCAATTTTAATTCATCCTATTTTATTTTATGTTATTTCCTTTTATGTTAGTAGTGTAGTTTATTTTTTATGCAAGTAGATTAGCTTTTATTTTAGTTTAATTAGTTCTTTTCTTACTTTGTTTTCATTTTCTCTTGTTTTGGTTCTATGTTGCTATCTATATTTGTTGAAATAATAACAAATATGAGAGGCTAAACCCCTTCAATTTAGGGGTAATGAAGCTTTGTAACGACCTGCCTTTTTGGATGATTTAAATCGATGATAAACCATACACGTCAGACTCAAACCACTAAAAGGGCAGATTGTTATGGGGTAAATAAGAAAAAGCAAGGAAAGAAAGAAAAAAATACAGAATTTCGCAGCGGAATGAGAAAATATAATAATCAAATAAACAGTTCATGAAGCTGTTTACAAATAACATTGATTAACTTTTATAGTACAAATTAGAGTTACATACAAAAGGAATAAATGATAAATAAATGAAGTGGAACAACATGATGCGGTGGAATAAATAAAATAAATAATAATAATACAAAATCTTCGTCTTCGTCCTTCATAAAGCAGTCTTCGATAAACTGAAAAGCTCAGACTGACCCGAGCGAATTGAAAAGACAAAACACTCGAGTCAGAACTAAAAGATCTTATGTAAGTTAAATCAATAGTAAATAAATATGAGTGTAACGGCGTCAGAGATGTTTATGGGGTTTGACATCTCCTATCCAGTGTCTAACGTGAGTGAAATAACTTAAGAGATGTTCGGGATTTCCATCTCCTAAGGATCCGTTAAACTATCTACTATGTAGTACAATATGCTATTATAATAGTGTCTACAGTAAGGTAAAGTATTAAAATAGCATTAAGGCGTTACCCATATCCGCCTTAACACATTTTATATAATCCCATAGTCTATACAGTACCGTAAGCTCCTCCGTGAGGTTTACCCAGAGGGCACTCCATAGGTATGGTACAAAACAAACTCGTAGTAGGCGTGATACGGCATGTTAACACGGCACTCGAGGCAATGCCAGGGTAGATATACCATTCGCACTCCCGGACTGGTGGTAATGCATAGCAGCTACTACCACCCACCTCGGACACACTCCCATAATCAAATCAAGGGTGGCCACCGAATCAATCACAAAGTAATAGTATGGTATCGAAGAAATATGCCCGATCGGAGGTGTGACCTTACTTGGCCTGGTATAGTTCATGTTTTAGTCACATGTAAGCTGACTCACGGGAGTCAGGGTTATGTAAATACCTCATACAGAATCGTACACCAAACCATCCTACTTCATTCTGGAATCTTCACCACATACACAGTTGTTAAAGTGGTTTTCGATATTGGCAAAGAGTATGACAATATCCGATCCTGGTCTCTTAAACAACCAACCACTTATTTCACACCAGATGGTTCTTTTACATTTCCAAAACCATTTCATATTGATATCAAAATATCATATTCTATTCAAACCATATCACTTTCGAAATCATAATTACTTTCAAAATCATATTCACTTTCAAAATCATATTCACTTTCAAAATCATATTCACTTTTGAAATGATATTCACTTTTGAAATTATCGATAAGATATGTTAATTAAATCCTCGTTCTAAAATCATTATATTTACTCAAATATGTCGTTTCACAAAAGGTATCAATTTTAAATCCCAACTTAGGTTGTATCATCATCAAGGATTTAAATATAAATACTTCAACTTTACACAGTCTGAAATTTTAGAAAATAGTTTAGATATTCATAAATAGTTTTAATAGTTTTAAAAATAGTTTAAAATAGTTAAAATACTCTAAAATAGTTTTAAATGATTTAAAATAGTTTAAAATAGATTAAAATAGTGTAAATAGATTTAAATTAGATTTAATTAGATTTAAAATGATTTAAATAGATTTAAAATAGATTAAATAGATTTAAATTATATTAAATAGATTTAAAATAGGTTAAATAAATTTAATTAGTTTAAAATAGGTAAAATAGATTAAATTGGATTAAATAGATTATAATAGATTAAAATAAATTAAAAATATTTTAAATTGATTAAAATAGTTTAAATTAGTTTTAAATAAATTTCAAAGTTATATCCAAACATTTTCAGTAACTCAATTTCGATAATTTCATTTATATTTGACACTTCAACGTTGAAATTCCTAATTTAAATCCTTTAAACAATTCATTAAATTAATTCCGATTTCAGCATTTAGGCTTGGATTTTCGAAAATAATTCGGTTTATATAAATCAATTTCTATTTCAAAATACCAATTAACTGAATTCAAAATTAAAAGAATTAAAAATCATTTAATTTAACCAATCCGGTGTCCGTATATAATTTTCTACCCTATGGTCAAGTGATACGGATATTTATCATTTCAATCCGCAATTTAAAATTTTACAGGTACTTATCATTTCAACCCGCAATCCCAAAATTTTATTTCAAACACATGAAACCGCTCGAGTCTACCATTTCAACCCATAACGATTTCTCCCTAATCTAATAGATCGTTCGGGTGTGTATAATTTCAACCCATAGGGAACTTGCAGTGTTATAACATATAACTATATAACATCCAATCATCCAATATCAACAATCAAACATACATCACAATCACCATACAACCAACCAATAAATAACATCAATCAATTGATAGGTATTAAATTGACAATTAAATTAAATATTAAATTAAATGACGATTAAATGCAATAAAAGTCGTATTTAGCTGGAATGACAATTTAAATATACCAAACATCAACCAATCAATTTCTAATCACATCATAAATTTAATCTAACTAACATAAGGTAGTTTAGTAGTCGTGAGTGGGTTAAAACACTCACCTTTGATTTCAAATCGATTTGAAATCCAAAATAAAGCCCAAAATTCTACAGTCTCTGAATTCGTCCAAACAAGTTCCAAAATGTCCGGAATTTCGATACGATCCCAACAACAAAAACTGCGTGTGAATCCGAGCTCGTATGAATAAGTTATTCACGTTAGAACATTAAAAATTAAAAATTCAAATTAAAATATAAAAAAAATTACCACGTCATCTAGGCTCACACGCTCGAAACCCCACCTAATAATCTCGCGTACGTGACTTACACCCAGCAGTCGTCGTTCAAACGTTTGTCGCAACCAAACCATGCACCTACGACTAGATTAGGCTTCACCGCTGCAACCCCCATCGTCGGTCGACCCCACAACCGCCGCGCCAGCACGTCCGGCCTCCCCACGTGTCAGCGCCGCCGCACCTCCTTATGGCCAAATTCTAGCGATTCCATCAACCTCTAACATGAACAAACGGCATGGATTGACTCCATTTGTCGAGCTCTACGCTGTGGTACTCTCTGATCGTCGTAAAATCGACGATCCACCATTGGATCGGAAATCCTAGAAGTGGACGGCTGAGAAAGATCATCGATTTCCGGCCAAACGATGATTCGAATCGAAAAACGAATTGCTGTAGTGGATTGCACTCTTCGAGAGCTTTCCAACGATATATAATTCGATATAGTTTTGAGGAGTTTGATTTTCGATTTGAATTTGAAATTGAAATAGGGTTTTGAGATTGAATTTGTTTCTGCCATTGAAAAGAAAGAGATAGACAGAAGTTGATGTACGTACAGAATAAGAAAAATGAATGCTAGGATAAGGGGAAAAAAGACTATTTATATTAACAAAGCCCGATAAGAAATAAACACATATCAAATCTGTACGAACGACGAATAGCGACCAAAAAGCCCGTTTCGCTTCCGAAACGAAAGGGGGTCATCCCATATATCAAAATAGATGTTTTTGATATTTTTAAACTCAATAGAACAGGTTTCAAGTCTCAATTCCATTGTATGAAGAAGTTAGCTTTTAAAATCAGCTTATTTCAAATTGATTTCAACTAAATTGATTAAATTGATTTCTAGGCATTTCGAGTTCGTATGATCAAACGACAAGTCCGATCGCTACGAAACTTGAAATCCTACAATAATTCACCGTTACGGATACGATGAAACTGGTTTCGTCGAAATCCAAGACAGTGGCCAAAATGGCTATTGTCACATTAAATAAATAAATTATTATTAAATTGGATAAATCACTTTTTAATTTCAAATCTTACAATTAAAAGATTTTATCATTTTTGATTACTTAGACATTTATAATAATTTAAAACAAATTTACATATCAATTTAGTGTTAAATATTACACTAATTGCAGTGTTCAATTTCAACTGTAATAAAAATCCAATTAAGAATATGTTTAATTGCAATAAATTGATTTAATTCAATTTCAATCTTTTTATTAAATCAATTGTCAAATTATGAATAAAATTAACATTGGGTTACGTCTTATTACACTAATATTCCCAAATTTAATCTTTTCCCATATTAGTTGCAATATTTCAATTATATTGAATTTTTGTTGATTTTCACATTAATTAAAATTTGAAATCCAATTAATTTATTTATCTTGGTTTCACTCTTTTATTAATTCAATTATTGCCTTATAAATATAATTGATATTTCCGTACATTTTATTGAATTCACCTTTTACAATTATCGTCTTAACTCATATTAAAGTAACATTTAATTACATTTAATTGCAATTGATTAAATAAATTGGTAACAAATAACAATTGTCACCATTTCTATATTTAATCACATTTGTATGTTTGTTATCTACACACAATTGTTATAGTTATTTATATAACACTAATTTTATTCAATTACAATTTATTACTTATTATTTCATTAAATCGATACAACATTTAAATTATCAATTTCTCTTTTAATCCAATTATCAATTAATACACACATTATTACAATTAATTTACAATCTATAACCAATTATAACTTTTTAATCATTTCAATTAATTGGAATTACATTTAAAGCAGTTATCAATTATCTTAAATTAATACTATTACATTTCATTCCAATTATATTCTTATTATTAAATCACAAATTTTTATTTCTTCCTACATTAAATCACAAAACCTTATTAAATTAACTATTTTTAATTATCGAAAATTATGGGTCGTTACAAGCTCTCTTAATTATGTAGATTCAACATTTTGATAATTTATTATCTCTTTTTGTGCTTAATGGAAATGTTTGAATGGGTTAAAATTTGTTGTTTAGCTTTAAATTTGATAGTTTATGTTGTTGACACCAAATAGGCTATGCTTAAACAACACGAACACAAATTACCTCTTCATCTACATATGATTATGGTAATGAAGTGAATATTAAAATCAAAATTTGATGGTCTATATTTCTAATCAATAGTTAATAGGTCATGCTAAGAATAGATTTTATTTTCAATTTCATTGTCATTTTCATGAGAATTAAGAAGTGATTTAATGGGTGTGTTATAGTTTGATGGTTTATATTAGGCTAATTAAATGCATAAATATTCCATACTTATGATAAACACATCAATTAAACTCACTAATGACCAAAAAAGATATCATAATTTCATGTTGTGTTGATTTATGTGATCAAGGGAGTGGATTTATCTCTAAATTGCCTTCAAACTCTCATATTTTTATCCATTTTCTTTTGCTAGTTTATTTACATTTTTTTAGCTTAACACACTCTCAAATCTTGGTTTAATTTGATTGAACAGAATTTTAAAATCTAAACAATTACCTATGAATCGACCCTTACTCTCCACATACTAACATTGTACACCTTGCGCTTACGGTTATTTTTAATTAAAATTTGATCTGCTATTTTCTAAACCAATAGAAATTTAGTCGTTCGAACAAGTTTTTGGCGCCGTTGCCGGGGAATCTGATATGATTTTATTTTCTATTCTTCGAATTATTTTTGTTTGATCTTATTGTGTGTTGGTTTTGTATGTTAACATGCATTTAAAAAATTATTGTTGTGTGTTTGTGTGTGATTTTTGTTTGCATTTTGTTTGTGTGTTTGTTTTCTAATTCTAATTTCATTTGCATTTCTATTAAAAAAATATACATAATTTTATTAGAAAAAGAAAAAAAGGTATTCATATTTCATTTTCAATTACATTTTCCATTTTCCATTTTCAATTTACAATTTACAATTTGCAATCTACATTCTCTTTACAAACTGTCCCTTACTGTTCATCTGTGCATACATATCATTTACACTATCTAAAACCATTTTTTTGGCATCTGACAACTGCTTCTTGCTGCATATCACTTCTTTGCCTCTTCAACTCTCTGCACTCTAAACTTCTCATCACAGCAACAACAAATCCACTCCTCTGACCAATACATTACAACTTCAACTAACCAACTTCTGCCATCAGTCATACTTCCATAAATCCTACTCATTGTTGCTCCCCATACTTCTATTACAACTCCCCCTAAACTTCATACAACTTCAAGCCTCTGTTAACTTCTGCCCCTGTACAAACTACCGACATCTCCTCACAATCTTCCATCTCCTCACACTTCATCGCTATTCAAAATACTTGCACGTAGCCTCCGCAACCACAACCACCACCAACTTGCTTGCATAACTCTGCAACCATCTTCATCTTGTTGCTTTTGACAATAGACCCCTGTTCAAACCATTCAAATCTGTCATTACAACAATCCCCACTTCACTGCAATCACCATCCATCACTGTCACCTCACATAAACAAAGTGCACATCAAATTGCTGCAATACCACTTCATCTCCAAACCACTTCCCCAACAGTGCAAGCCCCTGCCAAATATTGCCAACTGATCAACTGCTTGTGCACATATGTGTATATCCCAGTGCACACAAACACTGTGCATACCATAAACCACTACCAATATCACCCCCCACTACTGTTCAGGCCATCCCATGTATCTTCACTGCCATATCAGTGCAAACCATCATTTCCTCCCCTCTGAAAATAGCATCTGCCTGCACACCCTATCATCAACCTTACTGATCATCCTTCCATCACCAAACCACAGTTTATCCCAATTAACCCACCATTGTTTTGCATTGCATCTTCAAAACATCCCCAACAACTCCTACATTTTCTCTGTCCATCACCTATCTCTGGCTATCTCGGCCATTGCTACAACTACAACATTTTCCTCTTTTTGAACATTCACTCCTCTGACCCTAACATACCCACTAAACAAGATTATTAAGTTTTGTTTGCATGTTTGTCTGCACTTCAGTTTTGCTTGCCTACTATCTTCATCAACAACAATCAACTTCCAGCAAGATCATATGTAACGACCCGTAAATTTTAACTGTTTAGTTGAAATTTTGTGAAATTTTAAACGATAAAATTTGAAATAAAAATTTGATATTTGGAATGCGTCTAAATTAAACATAGCAAACTGTAAATTTTCATCCAAAAATATGGAAGTTAATTTCGTGTGTAACTTTATTTCAATTTAATCAGTTAAAAAGCGATGAAAATAAAATGTTTCGAAACCTGAATATTTTTCCACGGAAAAATTTTAAACCATCTTCCAAGCAAGAAGTCATTTTTCGTTTTTCAAAATTCGGACTTCTTTAGCTCCGTCGATCTTATTTTCCTGCGTTTTTCTTGTATTTTCCGCTAGTAGAAAATTCGAATTTTTGTAATTCAATCGTACCACTGATACCCGTATACCGTTTTGATCGTCTCGTCGTGCTGATCGTTGCGGCATATTCATTTCCGTGTTTCGGGGTCTGGTTCACCACGAAATCAGTAAATCAATTTCCGTATCGGTTCAGCATTAAACTTTTGGCTTTCCATTTCTTTTATATTCCTACGTCTATCTACCTATAGCCATTTGCAATAATTATTTTGTTAAATTCAACACATTAGTTCCATATTCCCACTATATTCATCTTGGAAAAGGAAACGTGTATATTGGACAGGTAAAGCGGTTATGTTATCAAACCATCCTTTATGGGTCTGTGCATTCACCATTATGATAAATAAATGAAAGTCTCCTGTTCATATTTTCAAAGCCAGCTACCCTTCTTCTTGCTCCTCTTTATTTTCTTTTCTTTCCACCTCCTCGAAAAGACTCTCCGCCTCACCAATTTCTTCTCCCATACCGAGCTACTTATAAAAAAAAATAAAAAAAATGCATGACCACAGCCCCACCTCCTCTGCCCCAGCTGACCGCCCTCGCCACCTTGTGCCGCCGACTTTTCTCTTCTCCACCGCGTCTCACCCCATCAAGCCCGTCGGCAATCGAGCCAAGCCCAGCAAGCTTCACCATGTGCACAACCTTCTCCTCTCAATTCCATGCAAGTCTCCCTCTCCTCCGCGCTTTTTGCCATCAACCGACCAAGCCTCCAGGCAGCTCGAAATCCACGACCCGTGCCTTCACCTGCTTTTCCGAACTACTTCCCTAGCCTCATGCCGAACTATACCACCCACTATGCTCGGCCACAATCAGACAAAGCCCTCAATTTCTCCACTGCCGAGCACCACCCTTCATTTGCAACGACTCACTTCCCTTCCGCCTCTCTCTACTTTGCCGAGCTGCTACCGTGAGCCGCTCGTCACCAGGCCTTCTTCCTCCCTTCGGGTTGCCGCACCAATGCCAGCCTTCACTAGCATGATTGGTATGCCTTATTCATCTTCTGATCTCACAGCTTTACTTGTATATATGCAAATTATAAGATCTATTTGTATAAGGGTTCACATATATTTTATAAAGTAATATTTTATAAAGTTTTACAGTAATATTTTTATAATGTATATCGCGTTGTAATGGTTTATAGTTTACATATATGCATATTTTACTTTCGCATATGGTGAATGGTAGCTTTATTGTTGTTAGATGTAGGGTACATCATTATGTATATTTACTCTGTTGCACTAGTTATATATGGGTTATAAGATTTATATCTTTGTCTATATGTGATCTGTAATTTATATATTCAAGTGTATAACTGAGTTGTTTTTTTTAGTATATATATACTCGGCTGTTGTGCATTGTTTATATCCATATATATTTCTGTATTTTCTAATATGTTAAAGGATATAAAATATAATATGTTTTAAAACTCTGATATGTTGACATGTTACATAAGTTATAATATGGTATATTATACATAGTGCCTATGTATTATTCTTTTGTATACTACTTTATATTCTTTTAGGGAAACTCATATTCTGAACTATATATATATATAAGTGTTATTATGTTGTATATTGTATATGCGTTTTTTTTAAATATATACCATGATTTTCTTTGTTTCAATATGGGTTTGCTGTGAAGCTTATGTTATGCAGTTTATATACATGATATAGTATGTGTCTATACTTTGTTTGTTATATTGCTGTTTATATATGTAACTGATGAGTTATATAAGATGTTTGATCACATATATAATATTTTGAAATATAACTTTCGGTTGGTTAGAATATACAGTTTAGTTTATATTACATTATTTCTTCGTCTTTAGTTTATATTTTATATATGAAAATTTTGTTTATAAAGATTTGTTGACATTGGTTCTATATGAATATTGATTTTTATAGTATATTAAGATTTTTTTTATATATAGTTATACATATATGGTCATTTATACCATGTATCTTCACTTATCTTCATCATTCCGGTTTTGATTACGTCTATTCCTATTGATCAGCCATGTTCGTCAATTCGTGCCAATCTACTTTGCTTTGCGGTTTGTGCTTGGATTCGTAGCTCATTTACATTTGTCTATTCCCTCTAGCCTCGAAAGGCGAGTAATCACTCACGATTAACGTTCTTTTATTTATTAAATCTGATTTCAATTGAAACGACAATTGAAATATGCTGTTGTTAGTTAATTACACTGTTATATATGTTATTACCTGTATCAGTTCACCTGTGACATCTGACACCATTATTTGTTAATTATACGATGATTATCCCGTTTGATTGATAATTGATTGATCGTTTGTTGTTTATATTGGATGTTAAATTGTAATGTATAAAGTGATAAATATTATGCAAATAAATTTGACATAGGATAATAAAAATTTGAATCGACATATATGTTGAATTTGATTAGTTGAATATGACCCCTTTTAATTATTAAATTAAATGACATGTAGAATAGTGATAATTACACTTTGAACCATTGAACGTATATTTGATTAATTGTTGTAGTGTTAAAATTTGAAATTGAATGACAATTGAAGAACCGTATAAATATTAGTGTAATAATATTTAATCTACATGAAATGATAGTGTAGATTCTAGAAATAATTATATTAACTTGCACAAATAACAATGTGAATTGATACGATTATTTCAGAATTATTTGAATTAATTATCGGATTGTTATTGATGTTTGTTATTGCTTGTTTATTTACTTTGACACCATCCCAGTTATCACACTGCAAGTTCCCTTTGCTATGCTTTGATTTTGAATTGAATTGGAATCGGGTTGAAATGATAAATACCCAAATTTAACTTTGACCTAGGATAGAGAATTAAATAAAAACCCGATTGGTCAATAATTTGATTTAAAAATAAAATAAAGATTTTAATTTGAATAAATGATAAGGTTTTGAAATGAAGTTGGAATTTGAATTTTTATGAAAGGAAAATGTTAATATTTAATATTATGAAACAAAATATTAACAATGTAATTGATGTAAGAACGTTGTTTTAAAATTTGGAATTATTAATAATTAAGTTTGAAATTATTTAATAATTAAGTTTTGAAATTATTAATAATTAAGATTTGAAATTATTTAATAATTAAATAAGATTGAATTATTTAATAATTAAATAAAATTGAATTCTTTAATAAGTGAAATTTAACTTCTTGAATAAGTAAAATAAGTTTCTTATTTAATTGAGTTTTGAAACTTGTAACTAAAATTAAATCAGTGAAATTGAATTTCACTAATAAGAAATAAAATGTGTTTTATTGAAATTAATGTAAGACTTGAAATGTAATGAATTTGAATTTATGAATTAAATTTAATGCAATTTGTAAGTTTGATACAATGGAGTTGAACTTAAATAATTTATTAGTAAAATTGGAATCGATTTGTGAAGGTCGAGGAAACTATTTTATTTTATAAAGCAATTTAAAATTATATTTAAAACTATTGATATTTTACTTTATAAATTTATTTTAATATAAACTATTTTAATATAAATCATTTTAATATAAATTATTTTATAAACTATTTTAACTTATAACTATTTATATAAACTATTTTATATATAAACTATTTTTATTTATAAACTATGTTATAAACTATTTTATTATATACAATTAATTTTATTATCTAAACTGTTTAAGAGGAAAGTGTTTTGAATTCCAAAACGTTATGATTTCAAACTATAGTTTCAAAGTGTTATGAATTTCAAGGTTCTGGTTTTCAAAGTGTTTTGATTTTAAAAGTCTTACGATTTCTAAAGCGATATAACTTTGGAAAGTGATATGATTTTGGAAATGGATTTATTTAAAGTGAAATTGATATCGGATGGATATGGTTTTGAAATGGCAATGATATTTCGATTTTGAAATATGAACTATTTTCAAAGTTATTAAACGACCAATCGGTGTAATAATTACGAAAGTTATTAAAGAAACCAGAATCGGTTAGGGACATACTCACTGTCTAAACCGAAAACCACTTTAATAACTATATGCGGAGTGTGATCCAGAATGAAGTGGTTGGAATGATGTACGTGATGACTGAAGAAAGAGAACAATAATGGATAGCCTTGACACTTGTGTCAAATTGGAAATGACTAAAACAGGAGCCGTGCCGGGCCAAATGGGGGCTAGCTACCTCGAGCGAACACACTTCTTCGAACTACTCATTACTTGTTGTCGATTGGTGCACCCTTGATTTTGGGAGTGTTGTTTCACGGTGTTGCGATCACTGCGGCGATGCATTTTCACCAGTCCGGATCAAGCAAACAGTAGTTTCACTACCTTGGGTATTGCCTCATGTGCCTTGTCATACTTGTATCCCTATACACGACCACTACAATTTTTTTTGTGTTATACCTATGGAGTACTCCCTGATAGCCCACTAGTTTATGGTGGAGTTTACAATGCTGTATAGACTATAACGCTTATATAAAATGTGTTAAGGGGGATAATGGTAACGCCTTAACACTATTTTGATATCTTATATTACTGATAGTCATTATCTACTTATCGTACACTACTACATAGTAGATAGTTTAATGGATCCTTAAAGGATGGTTATTCCAAACATCCTTTGAGTTACTAGTATTTCAGGTGCTATTTCACTTGAGTTGGGTTTATAAATATAAGAATGTTAATCCTGACTCGAGTGTTTTGTATTTGCTTTACGCTCGGGTCAGACTAAGTGTACCAGTATTCGAGACTCACCTTTGGAGTTGGAGCTTTTCTTGAAGATCTAGCCATCTATTCTGCTTTCAGAATTCAATGATTCCAGTGATTGTATTCTGATTCTTGTATTTGACTATTGTATTCGAGACAACTATTGTACCTTATTCAACTCTGATGTAACTTATATATATTTATATAGTAGCTTCATGAACTACTATCTCTTTTATTTCCGCTGCAAATTTATTACTCTGTGTCTGTGATCTGTGATTATTTTATTTACTGTATATGTTCAGTTTTGCCAAATTTAAATTAACAATTCGGTATTTTGAATCATTCAAGTTCGACATGTGCGGATGCGAATGGTCCAAAATACTGGGTCGTTACATCATACAACCATCATTCCACCAAAACCACACTTCATCATACCTCTTCCATGCTCCCCACTGGATACAAACCATAAACATCATCATCAATACTCCCTGCGTACTACATTCAACCTCCTCATAGTTCATCACAAACCACAGCACTGACTTCTGTCAACAAACCACAGTAACACTTCATCACCATTACAAATTCACATCACTTGATCACTGCTTGACCACTGCCCCTGCACATTACAACTGCTCTCTGCATAACTGCCTTCATAGTGTACAACAACTACACATATTACCCTATCCATTCATCTCCATTGCTTACCACTTCCACCTCCATATCCTAGCTGTGCACTGTCCCTCTGCTTGACAACTTGACCACCAAATATCATTCTACTTGAAATAAGTCGTGCACCGACCATCCACACAATAACCATCCACAGCTATCACCAATCACCTGACCAAACTCCACCATCAAACACTTCAGCCCCACTGCCTCATTCTCTAGTGATGCAGTGTTAAATCAAAATGAGCAAATTACCTTATGTCGCGAAGAAGAAGTTGTGCCTGATTCCCTAGGTCGCGAACGCGAGCTTCCAGCACCCCTTAATCGCGAAGCCCAGCTAGGTCGCGAGTCGTCTTCCTCCTAAGGTCGCAAACGACCTATGCCAGTTCCAACCTTAGATCGCGAAGCTCTAGTCAATCATTCCTCTATTTTAGGTCGTGGACGACCTATCCTAGGTCGCGAGATGCTCCAGCGAGCTACGAAGTTAGGACGCGAATTTCGCTAGGTCGTGAATTCTTCCGGTAGGTCGCTGCTATGCATCTTCCTTATGTCGAAGTCCAGTAGATCGCGAAGAGGCTTAAGTCGCTGAAGTTTAGGTCGCTGCTTTATTAAGTCGTGTAATGATGTGTTGTAACTTTCTTTAAGTCATTTGTATTTTGTATTCTTAGGTCGTACTGTGTATGTTAGGTCGTGATATTTTTAGGTCGCGTACGACCTATGCTATGTTGTAGCGTGTGTGGTTGTAAACATCTATAAATACCGGGTTTGTGTCACTTGTAATAGTTAGTCAATTTGAATAAAAATTTCTTTTGTGTGCTTTTGTGCCACCATTAAAATTGGTAGTTGAGTGTTATCTCCTATCTCCACCTTCGGCATTCGAGTGCACTCGAATCAACGATTGTTGAAGCCAATTCACGGAATCAAGTGCGCTTGATCAACGTTCGAAGAATTGTAGATCTTCTCTCACGGCATCATGCGCGATCAACGTGCCGAAGATAGCTAAAGTCCGGTATCTTCGTGATCAACGGATTTGGGCGTTTGGTATCATTAATTCATCGATTCATATTGCTTCATCTAATCGTTTCATCGATTAGTTTGACACGAAATCTTCATTTCGTTGTCATCCGTTATATCCGCTGCGTCATTTGGTATCAGAGCTAGAGCGCAAGGAGTTTGCGTAGATTTTTTGGAGTTTGAGCGAGATTTGCGTCATTTGGAGAATTGGGTTCTCGAGATTTTGAAGAGATTTGTTCATTTGGTGATTTTTTGAAGATTTCAACAAGTGGGTAGTTTTGATTTGAAGATTTTTAGATCGAAGTGAAGTTTTTGTTGGAATTTGTTGAAGAGTGATCATGCCTCCGAGAAGAGCTACCTGTTATCGCAACATTGATGCTTTGTATGGGAGAGAAGAGGCCGATGAGATGGGGCAACGAATTAACAAAAACTTTAATGAGAAGCTTAATGAAGGGATTGGTCGATTAGAGAGAATGATGTTGGAGATGAATCAAAATCAGAGAAGGGTTTCACCTGAATCTAGCCATGGGAGAAGTAGAGTTTTACCACATTCAAATCGAGAGAGAAGTGTTGATAGTGATCATAGAAGTGTGGGTCGAGATTGTGATAGAAATGTTGAGGATCGAAATCGTGATAGAAATGTGAATGATCGTGATCGGAGGAATGTAGATCGAAGGGATGTTGATGGAAGGAATGGTGGTAGTAGAGATGTTGGTGGTCAGGATCGACATCGATATGCATCAGATTTTGAAGAGGAGTTTGATGGTGGTAGTGTTCATGGACGAGGACGAGGTCAAGGAAGAAATCATTCAGAGTATGATCACAAATGGGAGTTTGGGATGAAAACTGAAATACCGGAATTCAAGGGAGGTATGCAGGCCGAGGAATTTCTTGATTGGCTAGCTTATGTTGAGGAAATTTTTGACTTCAAGGAGGTTCCGAAAGATCGTAAAGTGAAGTTGGTTGCTACTAGGTTGAGGGGAAGAGCTATGGCGTGGTGGCAGCAAACCAAACTTACTAGAGAGCGGATGGGAAAGTCGAAGATTGTTGCTTGGGAGAAGATGAAGAAGTTGATGAAGGCTATTTTCTTGCCCTATAATTACCAATCACTGATGTATCAGAGATTACAGAACCTGAGGCAAGAGACGAAGGCTGTTACTGATTATGCAGATGAGTTCTACCAGTTGATTGCTCAAAATGACATTATGGAGACAGAAGAACAGTTGACCGCTAGGTTTGTTGGTGGACTTAGAACACAGATCCAGGATATGGTGAACATGTTCGACCCTAGATCTGTGGCAGAAGCACATCAAAAGGCGTTGGCTTGGGAGAAACAAGGTAGACGTGGGGGAGGTGTGTTTCCAAGTTTTATGGGGCAGAACAAAGGAGCGGGTAGTAGTTCTAATGTTCCTAAAGCATCGAGTAAGCCGGTTGTTCAAGAAGTGGCTAAACCAAAAGTCAACACCAATTTCAAATGCTATAATTGCCAGGAAGTGGGTCACAAGAGCAACGAATGTCCGAAACCGAAGAAGAGAACTATGATTGTTGAAGTGGAAGATGAGGATGTAGAAGAAGATCTCAATTCACACCGTGATGAGGAGGAAGAAGAGGTGTCGGGAGACGAGGGATGTAATCTGATGCTACAGAGATCTTGTTTAACCCCGAAGTAGGAAGAGGAGTCGAGTTGGTTGAGGAGTAACATTTTTCATTCAACGTGCACTATTTTGGGGAAGGTTTGCAAGTTTGTTATTGATGCGGGCAGTTGTGATAACATCATTTCTACCGAGGCTGTGAAGAAGTTGAAGTTGAAAACGGAGAAACATCCTAGTCCTTATAAACTTGCTTAGTTGAGGAAAGGAGGAGAAGTGAAGGTAAAGAGGCGAGCTCATGTTCCATTTTCTATTAGGAAGAAATACAAAGATGAGATTTGGTGTGACGTGGTTGACATGGATGTTTTCCATTTTCTGTTGGGAAGCCCGTGGCAGTACGATCGGGAGGTACAGCATAATGGTCGAACAAATAGCTACAGTTTCTTGTTCGAGGGCACGAAAATCACTTTAGTTCCGAAGAAGCGACAGTAGAATGAGAACAAGCTAGAGGAGATTGAGGAATTGAAGACTTTGTTGTCCTTGAAGGAGTTCGTGGAAGAGGTAGATGAGAGTCCTGAAGTTTTTATGCTGATTGGGCATGAAAGCAGTGAAGTTACTGAAGTTCCAGAGGAAGTGAAGCCAGTTTTGGAGGAATTCGAAGATGTGTTTCCAGAGGAGTTGCCGAAAGAGTTACCACCGCTTAGAGACATACATCGTCAGATTGACTTGGTGCCAGGAGCTGCATTGCCTCATAGACCACACTATCAGATGAGTCCAAAAGAACACGAAGAGTTGAGGAGACATGTGGAGGAATTACTGGAACAAGGGCGTGTTCAGGAGAGTTTGAGTGCTTATGCAGTTCCAGCTTTGTTGGTGCCGAAGAAGGATGGAACGTGGAGAATACGCACAGATAGTAGAGCATTGAATAAGATTACGGTGAGGTATCGATTTCCTATGCCGAGACTAGATGAACTGTTGGATCAGTTGAGCGGTGTTGTTGTGTTTTCGAAGATTGACTTGAAAAGTGGATACCATCAGATTCGTATTAGACCGGGTGATGAGTGGAAGACTGCTTATAAAACTCGGGAGGGTCTGTACAAAGGGTTGGTAGTGGTATATTTTGATGAGAGTCATGAACCAGATTTTTCGACCATTTATCGGGAAGTTCGTAGTGGTATATTTTGATGACATCTTAATCTATAGTGGAAGCACTGAAGAACACCTACAGCATTTGCGGGAAGTGTTGTTGGTTTTACGACGTGAGGAATTTTATGCTACAACAAATAAGTGTACCTTCATGACTACAAGTATTCTATTCTTAGGCTATATTGTGTTGAAGGATGGTATTCAAGTTGATCAGAGTAAAGTTGAAGCTATTCGAAATTGGCCACAGCCTAAGACAATAACAGAAGTAAGGAGTTTTCATGGTTTAGCATCATTCTACCGAAGATTCATTCCACACTTCAGTAGCGTGATGGCACCAGTTACGGAATGTATGAAAGGGAAGAAGTTTGTCTGGACTGAAGAGGCTGATTCGGCTTTTCAGAGAATCAAGACACTCTTGACCACAACGCCCATTCTTAGATACCCGGATTTTCAATTACTCTTTGAGCTAAATACTGATGCGTCCAAGGTTGGAATTGGGGGAACGTTGAGTCAAAGGGGTCATCCTATTGCTTACTTTAGTGAGAAACTGACGGGTGCTAAAACGAGATACATTACTTATGACTTGGAATTCTATGCTATAATCCAAGCCATAAAGCATTGGAGACACTATCTATTTCATAAAGAATTTGTGCTATACACTGACCATGAAGCTTTGAAACATTTGCAGGGACAAGATAAAATATCAGCAAGGCATGCTTCGTTGGTTGCTTATTTACAACAGTTTACTTTCGTTGTAAAACACAAATCAGGAGTTACTAACCGAGTTGCCGATGCATTGAGCCGTAGAAATCATTTGCTGACAACTATGCGAGTGGAAGTAGTGGGATTTGATTTGTTGCTAGAGTTGCTTATTTCAGATTCTTATTTTGCGAAAGTGCTGGATCAGGTGCAGGAAGGGAGTTCTGATGATTTTGTGATGAAAGATGGATTCTTGTTCAGAGGAAACATATTGTGTATTTCGGATTGTAGCTTGAGGTTGAAGATTGTCAAAGAACTACATGAAGAGGGTCACGTGGGCAGAGATCGTACATTGCAGTTGATTTCACAATCATATTTTTGGCCTTCTATGAGAAAAGAAGTTGAAAGTTTTGTGGAGAGATGTCATATTTGTCAAGTTTCCAAAGGGACAGCGACGAATGCGGGATTGTATATGCCATTACCCATGCCTACTAGACCATGGGTCGATATCAGCATGGATTTTGTTTTGGGATTGCCAAGAACTCAGCGAGGGAATGATTCAATATATGTTGTGGTAGATTGTTTCTCAAAGATGGCACATTTCATCGCTTGTAAGAAAACGACGGATGCAGTTCATGTGGCACAGTTATTCTTTAAAGAAATCTATCGTTTACATGGGTTACCTAAATCTATTGTTTCTGACCGAGATACTCGATTTCTGAGTCACTTTTGGTTGAGTCTGTGGAAGATGGTTGGGACGAAGCTGAATTTTAGTAGTGCATATCATCCTCAGATGGATGGGCAAACTGAAGTTGTGAATAGATCATTGGGAAATCTGTTGAGATGTCTTGTGCAGGATAATTTGAAAAGTTGGGATATGAAGCTGTGTCAGGCGAAATTTGCACATAATCATGCTGTTAATCGAAGTACTGGGTTTAGTCCATTTCAAGTTGTATATTCAAGCTTGCCAAAGGGGCCGTTGGATTTAACGGTAGTGCCACAACCGAAAGGAGTGATTAAGCGGACGTCAGATTTTGTTGATGAGTTGAAAGATTGTCATAGAATAGTTCAGGAACATTTGGAGAAGACGAATGAGAAGTATAAACGAGCTGCAGATAAAAAGAGAAGAAGTGTGGAGTTCAACGAGGGTGATTGGGTGTATGCTGTGTTAATGAAGGATCGTTTCCCAGTGGGTGCTTATAACAAGTTGAAAGCCCGAAAGATTGGTCCAGTAGAAATTATAAAATGGATCAATGAAAATGCTTATAAGTTGAAGCTGCCAGAGGATGTTTATACTTCTGACGTGTTTAATGTTAAACATCTTATACCTTATTCTGGAGATGAACAACCCAATGGGGAAAAACTTTTAAATTCGATGACGAATTTTTCCCAACCAGGGGAGGATGATGTAGTGCGAAATAAAAATGAGCAAATTACCTTATGTCGTGAAGAAGAAGATGTGCCTGATTCCCTAGGTCGCGAACGCGAGCTTACAACGTCCCTAAATCGCGAAGCCCAGCTAGGTCGCGAGTCGTCTTCCTCCTTAGGTCGCAAACGACCTATGCCAGCTCCAACCCTAGATCACGAAGCTTCAGTCAATCATTCCTCTGTTTTAGGTCGTGGACGACCTATCCTAGGTCGCGAGATGCTCCAGCGAGCTACGAAGTTAGGTCGTGAATGTCCATCCTAAGTCGCGAGATGCTCCAGCGAGCTACGAAGTTAGGTCGCGAATTTCGCTAGGTCGTGAATTCTTCTGGTAGGTCACTGCTATGCATCTTCCTTATGTCGAAGTCCAGTACATCGCGAAGAGGCTTAAGTCGCTGAAGTTTAGGTCGCTGCTTTGTTAAGTCGTGTACTGATGTGTTGTAACTTTCTTTAAGTCGTTTGTATTTTGTATTCTTAGGTCGTACTGTGTATGTTAGGTCGTGATATTTTTAGGTCACGTACGACCTATGCTATGTTGTAGCGTGTGTGGTTGTAAACATCTATAAATACCGGGTTTGTGTCACTTGTAATAGTTAGTCAATTTGAATAAAAATTTCTTTTGTGTGCTTTTGTGCCACCATTAAAATTGGTAGTTGAGTGTTATCTCCTATCTCCACCTTCGGCATTCGAGTGCGCTCGAATCAACGATTGTTAAAGCCAATTCACGGAATCAAGTGCGCTTGATCAACGTTCGAAGAATTGTAGATCTTCTCTCACGGCATCGTGCGCGATCAACATGTCGAAGATAGCTAAAGTCCGGTATCTTCGTGATCAACGGATTTGGGCATTTGGTATCATTAATTCATCGATTCATATTGCTTCATCTAATCGTTTCATCGATTAGTTTGACACGAAATCTTCATTTCGTTGTCATCCGTTATATCCGCTGCGTCATCTAGCCATCAACATAGGCCATACACTTTCAAATCATATTGCTTGCTCACATATTTCATGTCTGACCTCCCTGCCCCCATATTGCTCAAATATTGATCACATATTGCCTCATTCACTGATCATATACTGATCAATTCACTATCAACACAAAACCAATACACCACATATCCCCTCTGCTCAGTGCTCCTTCCATATTATCAAAGAACGTCATCACTTCCCCGTTCACCTCACTGCAGCCTAGATCCTCTCTGACTTCTACCTTACATTTCATTTAACACACTCCTATACCATTGCATATAAAAACTACAGCCTATCTCCCCTACCACTGTCAATTAACAACTGCAACCATCACCTTGCAAACTAGAGCAGTTCTCCTCACCACTCTCCCACACTTCACCCAATCTGTCGACCCCCCCCCCCACTGCATACCAATTCCCATCAGACCAACTATTGAAACTGTTGCAACTGTTGTAACTGTGCCACAACTCCCTGCCTCATCTCACAAATTACTGCTCACATCCCTTCTGCCATCAATTCACACTAACCATCATCTTTCTGCGGAATTTCACATACCACCTCTGACAGTCACCACAGAAGACAAGTTCAAGAACATCAATTCTTCATACACCACTGCTCACAACCAAGTTCCAACAAAGCTTCCACCTGAACCCACAATCACCAGAAAATTCAACCGCAGTCACCAAAACATCTACCATTCCGTTCTCCTCCTCTACGCCTACAAACCCAAACCAAATTCCATGCCTCCTTCCGCCACTCCATCCGTGACATAAGAAAAACACATCGCCGACCAACTTCCTCACGCGCGGGACCACAATCAAACAATTCACCCTCAACCAGTTCACCAAACTGCAGTTTGATTCTTGTTTAGATGAGCAATTGTGAGTTTTATTTTCGATTTTGAGTTGCGGTGATTGACATTTTTGCGAAATTACCGTGAATTCGATTGTGAGCTTGCTTAGTATCTTTGTTCGTTCATAAGTATTAGTATTTGAGTTGTATTTTTTAAGTGGGCTGTATTGTTTTTAAAAAAAAGAAAAAAAATAGAAGAAAAAGTTGGGCCGGGTTGGTTCATGTGTGTGTTGGTTTTATTAGTGATTTGGGGAGTTGATTTGTTGTTGTGTTTGGTTTAGTTTTTCTTTTCTTTTCTTTTTGGCTTTTTTAGTTTGTTTTAGTGTCTTATTTAAATCATTTGCTTAGTTTTGAGCTGAATCTTGTGTTATAAATTTGTTTGAGTGTTAAGTATTTTATTTTTCTTACCTAGAAAAAAAAGAAAAAAAATCATTTGCCTAAATAATTTTTTTTTCTTTTAATTTGTTTTGTTTTTTTAATTTGTTTTAATTCCATTTGTTTTTAGTTACGTCTTTATTAAAAAAACAAAAACAAAAACTTTGGAAAAAAAAATTGTTTTGGTTTCATATTTTTCTTAGTTCTTCCTTGATTAAAAAAACAGAATAAATACACTGTATATATATCTTGTTCAAGCTTTCAAGTTGCCAAAGCAGGAAATTAGAAGGAGAAGAGCTGCTGCCAGAAATAAATTGCTTGCTTGCTAAAAAATAAAAAAATTGCCGCTATAAAATAATTTGCTAATAATTCTGCATGCTCTGGTATTGTGCCCCTATCTCGTGTTTTTATTTGCCTTGCATTGTTGGTTGCTTGCATTTTAGAAGAAAAAAATTTCAAAAAAAAAACAAAAAAAACAAATTCCATTTGTAGTTGCATTGTTAATACACGTTTAATTTCAAATTTTGCATTTCATCTTAGAATTTGATTAATAATAATAGTTAGATATTCGACTTAAGGGTGTCACAAGCTCATCTAGAGCTTGATTGTATATTGACAAGTCATCTTCTTTGAACAATTTAATTTCTTGGTTTCTAGGCTACGGTAGAGCAATAACCATTTATAAATATTAAAATGATTTGTAAATATTATAGTGATTGTTTCTTTGAAGGTACTTAAACCTTCGGTTGCGTTGCTACGGTGATTCGTGGTGCACCGATAAATCATGTCTGTTACTTGGCTGAGAACTATCTTGTTGGATGAAGACAAAGTGTGATCCTACAATTTTGGGTTAGGAGCTACTTAGGATAGAATATTTGTAATTAAGCCTTTGCATTCATTTAGTTGCATTAGTTCATGCATATTTAAAAAAAATCAAAAGCCAAAACTAAAAAAAATTTATAAATATTTCTTAACTTAGTTTGTAAATATGGTTTCACATCAAACTCGTATGGATATTTTAATGACAACTTTTATACAAACAATTCGAATTTTTAACAAAATTTTCAAAATGATGATCAACCCTCAAATTTTGAAAAAAGTATTGAACGATTTCGTCTTTACTTGAACTCACTAAACAAAATGATCAAAGGATAAATGATTTGTGTAATCCATATTTGTGTAATAACTCAAGTCGAAGTTTTCAAGATAATCAAGATTTGAATTCTCTTCAAAATTCAAATGATTTCGATTATAACTCATGCCAACACAATTTCAAACTCCAAAATGAATTTCAAAATCAAAATGAAAATGTGAACCACTTTTCAAATAATTTTGGCAATGAGAATAATCTCGACTATGGTGCAATGGACAATTTTCATTCTCAGCAATTTCAAATTGAAAATTCTCAAGTTAATAATTATAAATTAGATTTTGTTGAGCAAATGGACGAAATTTACAATGATCACACATATTTGTTGCTCGAAACAGATATGAAATAACGTGAGAAATAAAATCAAATCCCAACTTGTGACGAGTCAGATAATAATCCATCTTTCACTCAAATTGACGATTTTCAAATAACTTTTGAAATTTAAAATGACAATCTTAATGAAGTTGTTGAAAATTTGGGAATTAAGTTGGATTTCAATTCTTTTGATAGTGATAAAGTCGATTTAAAATTCGATCTTCCTTTTTCCGATTTTGAAAATTTGAATACAACAATTTTGGATTTTTAAATTGAAACATGCAATGAAGTTGTGAATAATTCAAAAAAGGAAGACGAATTTAGCGAACACGTTTTCTTTGGACTTTTCAAAGATGAGTTGTTAAATTCTGAAGGGGAAGATTTAAATCACCATATTGATTTTGAAATCAATAATTTTGAAAAATTTCTTGATGATAGGTTTGAATTTCAATTTGGTGAAAATTCAAATTTTACTTTTTTTGACAAAGAAAGATGGGTTTGAACGTCAACTAATTGTTTTATCTACCCCAAAAATCATTGAAAACAAAACAAATCATATGATTTTTAATAAAACGACATTCATTTTTCCAAATCAACATTCAAATTGAAATCTTTTATGGTTTGGTTTGCTTAAGCCGTTTCCCTTATACTTGACAAGATAAATGAATTGGTCTTTGGAAGACCGTTTCATTTACTCCCTGATGATATATTTTCTGATGTTGTGTAAATAATAATCTTTTCATTTTCATGTAAATATATGTCATATATTTATTTTATTTTTCTCCTTCCACTTGGGTTGACTGTGGGGACACAGTTAAAATCAAGTGTGGGGGGAGTCCCATCTACATTTTTATTTTTTCATGGTTTATTTTTTTGCACTTTCTTTCCAAAAATAAAAAAAATAAAAACAAACAAAAAAAATCCCGAAAACAAATTTTCTTTTACCATTTTGATTTACTTTTAAATACTATAGGATAAATATATGGTTTTGGTTATTAAATTGAATTTTTTGAAAATTTATTTGTCTCTACAAAAATAAAAATAAAGTTTGATTACAAGTAACGATGGTTTAACTAGTATATAGGAAGATTCATGGGTGATAATTATGAAGTATATCCTAATTGAAAATCTTTGTTTAAAAAGTGGTGGATTAAAAATAAAGGCTATAATAATTTTGATCTTCTAAGTTAAATGGTGCTAAGATAATTTTGCAAAACTCTCTCTTCAAAAAAAACAAAAAAAATATATATATAACAAAAAAAGAAATTTGTATATATGTACGTATTTTAATAAACACTTAGAGTCACGTGTTCACACGCAAGTGTGTACACTCGTCATGCTCAGTACCCTTCTCACGTAAGCCCGAAAGGTAGTGTATGATCGGTATATCTGGCCTCAGTTTATCTGAGTTAGGTGTATGTATATAAAAATTCTTTTATTAATAATGCCTACAGTCAATAGGTGTTCACACTCGTGTGTTCACTCGCCACGCTCTGTATTCCCCTCATGTAAGCCCGAAAGGCAGTGCATGGGTAATATATCTGACCTCGGTTTTTTGAGTTAGGCATATGTAAATAATTTTAATATCAATAAAATTTTCAAAAAAAAGAGAGAGTAAGCAATTGAAATCGAAGCACTATTTTTAGTTATTTTATTTGATTTGTTATTCAAAAGAAATGAAAATACCACTTTGATCAACATTGATAACCAACAAAGGATCCATTTCATAGTTGCACTATGTTATCAACCCAACTAGCCAAACTAGAGTCTGTTTGTTATGATAACTTAGATTTTATTGGAGATTTTGACAAGTAAAATGACTTGAATTTCTTGATAATAACCATAACTTATATTTAACTTCTTTGTGTTAATTTAAATGTAAATTCTTCACTTGTAAATATTTTCAATAACTTGCATCCATAACTTTGGAAATAAATCTTACATTTAGGAGTGTATCATATTGCATTGGGATTTTGTGGGTAATATCTGCTGAAAACCCTCATGAGACAACACTCGTCCTACTAGGGACACCTAGAGGTTTAACGGCTTGTTACATACGCTCAATGCAATCGTGCTCCCTACGATAACAGATTTATCTTAGCTTTAGTTTATTCGAGGACAAATAAAAAGATAAGTGTAGGGGTATATGATGTGTACGTAAATGTGCATATTTTTACTTCCATATTTAATCTAATTTAATTAAATAAATGAGCATATAGGGTACTTTAATATGTTTAAACCAAAATTCAAATTATTTTCCAATTGCCATTTATTCATCTTCATATAAGGGCAAAATGATCATTTTGTGCATATATTAATTTGAGAATATTTAATTTCATATTTTATTTTTATTTGTAGGAAAATTGGATGAAAATTACACGAGGCTTCATGAAGAAATGTGCATGCACAAGAGAATGAAACAAATGAAGATGGAAATTATTCATTTCATGCGACATGGAGGACCCCACCCACCCACATACCATGATCACCTATTAGGAACTAATTCACATGCTAATGGAGCTTAAAGTTTCATGCACATTTAAATGGAGGATTATCTCATGCTAATGATAACTTGGTGGCCACACTTCCTAGAGTGGTAGTTTAGGTAGTTCCCAAAAATATGGATTAGGGTTTCAAACTTGTATAAATACCCCATATGTTCATGTAATTATTCTCTTAGTCTCCTTAGCCTCCATTTTAGTTAGTTAGTTAGAGGCTCAAAAATAAACAAAGCTCTCTTTTCTTTTTCATGGCTACTTAGCCATTTTCTTTTCATGTAATTTTCTTTTTATGCAATTTTAATTCATACTATTTTATTTCATGGTATTTCCTTTTATGTTAGTAGTGTAGTTTTTTTATGCAAGTAGATTAGCTTTTATTTTAGTTTAATTAGTTCTCTTCTTACTTTGCTTTCATTTTCCTCTTGTTTTTGTTCTATGTTGCTATTTGTTGAAATGATAACAAATATGAGAGGCTAAACCCCTTCAATTTAGGGGTAATGAAGCTCTCTTAATTATGTAGATTCAACATTTTAATAATGTTTTATCTCTTTTTGTGCTTAATGGAAATGTTTGAATGGGTTAAAATTTGTTGTTTTAGCTTTGAATTTGATAGCTTATGTTGTTAACACCAAATAGGCTATGCTTAAACAAACACAAACACAAATTACCTCTTCATCTACATATGATTATGGTAATGAAGTGAATATTAAAATAAAAATTTAATGGTCTGTATTTCTAATCAATAGTTAATAGGCCATGCTTAGAATAGATTTTATTTTAAATTTCATTGTCATTTTCATGAGACTAAAGAAGTGATTTAATGGGCGTGTTATTGTTTGGTGGTTTATATTGGGCTAATTGATAGCACAAATATTCCTTACTTATAATAAACACATCAATTAAACTCACTAATGACCAAAAAAGAGAGCATAATTTCATGTTGCGTTGATTTATGAGATCAAGAGAATGGATTTATCTCTTAATTGCCTTCAAACTCTCATATTTTTATCCATTTTGTTTTGCTAGTTTATTTACATTTTTTAGCTTAACACACTCTCAAATCATGGGTTAATTTGATTGAATAGAATTTTAAAATCTAAACAGTTCCCTACGGATCAACCCGTACTCGCAACGTACTAATATTGTACGTCGTGCGCTTGCGGTTATTTTTAATTAAAATTTAATCAGCTATTTTCTAAACCGATAGAAATTTAGCCGTTTGAACAGTTTTCATTTCAAAACATGTCATAAAATCTATATAAACATTCATAAATCATCAACAAGTATATATATTCATTATATCATTCAAAAACATGGCAAATAGTTGCAAAATATTCAGATTTAATCTTAAAACTAAAACCAATAAAATATGAGATGTAAACATTATTCACCTTAGCTTTAGAGATTAAAGGAGCTTGAGATTTGGATGAATTTGATTTTGAATTAGCTTTTCCTTTAGCTTTTCTTACTTCTTCTTCCCCTTTCCTTGTTAATGGAGGCCGGCCTCTTTTATAAAAAATTTGAAATCAAATGAACGTGTATGTTATACATGGCTATGGGTAAAGTTATAGGAATGGCCTCTTTCCTATTTTACCCGTCCTTTAATTCATTTTAAACCGTTCTTTAATTTAGTTATTTTAAATGGCACGACTACCTTTAACTAAAATCAAATCTCAGTCCCCCTAATCAACACATTATTTTATTTTATTCAATTGGTTAAATATCCTAAATAATGTTACCAAAAATCTATGGTGTTGCATTGTGCTTACACGGGAGCGGCCTCTACTGTCTCGCAACTTTGTGCAGATAAACAAAATCCCAATAATTTCTTTGGTTATGTTCCATTATTTGGCCATGTATACAGTTGCTAAAGTGCTCTGCTTCGTGAAATAGAGATATTATTTAACCAACTTCGTATCCATTCTTGGTTGTGTTTGGTCATGTTCCTTTCGACCAACTATCATTGCAAATATTCCAAGCTCTACCTTGCTCCCTATTGCTAGGGAACATTATGCGTAATATTTACTCTTCAATCATATGATTCTATACGGAACTAAATCATATTGATCGAGTTCTTCTACCGTGAGTTTGGGCATTAGTGTGAGTTAAACATGCATGGCAAATTATCCGACCGCCCTCTGTCTAATTGAGCTCCCCCAATCCCGGTCTTGGATCGAGAAAAAGTCCAATAGTGCTTATTTTCAATTTTTCACAACTATCTTTGCCTATCCACTACTGAAAATGTCATGCTATGTCGATAAGGCTGCATTTGAAGTTCGGTCGGTATAGTTTCAATCTCTGGAAAATAGTGCATGAATTATTTGATTTTGATTATCCTTCCTTGAAGTTGCCTATTTTTGGGGAACAATAAAATTCCTAAAGGCTGGTTATTACACTATCTTAATGTTGCCAATTTCCAGATGATGAAAAATTACCGTAGGTTTTGGCTAAAATTCCATTCATGCATCAATTTCTATCTCCGAAAACTAGCACATCAAGAACTCAATTCTGATCCTTTTAGTATCAAGAGGTTCCTTTCGGTATCGAGAACTTTTCCCTCATTACTTCCACTTCTCTGTTTGTCGTTTTTCACTATGATCATGGTAAGCGATTCTGCTTTTCCATTGGTAGTCGATTGGAAGAATAGCATAATCTTGGTCCTTTCCTTGCTACCAAGTGCACATCAATAATGTTGATTTCCCTTCCTTTGCGGTTTTCAAAATCTAGTCTGCACACTAGTCTCTGTCCTCGGAGACTGGTGGTTTAATTGCTCAATTCCAAGCTATGTTTTTTCTTGCCGCTGCACCTCATGTGTTCCTGTGCAGCATATTTACCATGATTATATGCATGTAAATAATAATCCTGTAGTCATTTTGGCATATTATATTATATTATATAGCTTTGTTCAGAACTATGATGTAGCTTGGTTTAGCCAATTTCGTGGTCGTTCCTGTTTGGGCTTGGTCGAGTTCATTTCAACCAAGTGTAGGTGTATATGCCCTAGTCCATAGGGTTGATCACTTTGAATACCAAGTTCATATGCTTTTGGGAGACTAGGTTTCCTAAGCGATACTTTGACTCAACTCTATAGATTCCTCCTTGATATCACCTATCTTTGGGTAACAATCGATACCTGTAGGTTAGAGCCGATCGATTCGATCAGCTTAAAAGTTAACACTTCTTCTTGATGTTACCAGACTTTGGGCAACATCAAATTCTAGATGGTAGGGCTGAAGATTCAATGGATCTCCTAGCTTTGATCCTATAAGCCAGTGTATTAATAGTCCCATTCTACGGGTTTCTCCTTAGCATCGCCTATCTTTCGACGATGGCATATTCCTGGATCTCGGGGCCGAATGATCTTGTTGGTCCATAAGTAGGTTATCAATCCCTCTTGTCATCGCTAGACTTTGGGCAATGGCAAATTTCTACAGGTCAAAGCCGAGTTATCCATCGAGTTCCTTGTTTAGTTTTGAGAACCTTTCCTGTAGCAACCCAAAAATTTTGTAAATACTTTTAAATCGAATTTATTTGAAAACTTTGATTTTTAAATCATCAAAATTGAAATATTGGAATTTTCCAATGTAACTTTGGATTTTGTTTGTAACTTATTTTCCAAAAATAATAAAGGGGTTTTTAGGCTCAAGGAAAAAGTTGAAAAAAATAATAATCTCAGGGACAACAAGTTTGCTTTTTAAGCTGAAGGACACTTTCTAGTGTAAATCACAGAATGATATTTGTAACTATCATTTTCTGTTTACACTAGAAAGTGTCCTTCAGACTAAAAAGCAAAGTTGTTGTCTCTGGGACTAAATTTTTTTACAACTTCTTCCCTGTGCCCATTTTCCTGTATAATAAAATAATGATTTTCTCGAAATTTTATATTTTGGTCAAACTTTGACTTTAGTTGAAATTTTTAAATTTGAATTTTAAATTTCTAATCTTTACTTTGAAGTAGTATTTGATTCCAATGATCGTCCTGCTTTTCGTTTTATCAAATTCTGTTTTAACTTTTTAAAATTGATAAAATTCAGCGTTTTACACGCAATTTTTCTCTATATTTTCATTGCTCATTTTTCTATTTTATTTTCCATCTTTTATTTTGTTTGGGCTTTATTTTATTTGTTGTTTTGAATTTTGATTTGAAATGGGTTTGATAATGGGCTTTGGAAATTCGAAAGGACTTTAGTTCATTGTTGCATTTACATTTTCCAAGCTTTTCCACTTCTGGCCGTTCACTTCTCTTTATTCTCACGCACAAAACATTCCATTTCTCACATTTCATTTCATTTCATTTCATTCACCTGAGAAACAAATTATACAGGAAGTTTTTCCATGGCTTCCTCTTTCTTTCTCCTTTTCATTTTTTTTGTTTTCTCTTTTGTCTCAAAGCACAGCCTCGGCCTCTCCATCATCCAACCCCTTAACGACCACCATCACCTCCTCCTCCACCACTTGATCGGCCAGCAACCATCACCCCACTGACCCCAAGCCGTGACCACCATGATCCAAAAAATCCATCACAACATGCAAAAAACCCTAACCGGCCTCTTGTATTCAACCTCTTCCTCCTTGTAACCTCAACCACCACCACCACTAGCTCCTCCTCCAGCCTGACCGTGACTGACTGGACCACTGACATGACCCCTGACCCAGACCTGACCCTTTAGCAGTTCAGACCGAGCCATGTTGCTTTGGGCCGAACCATTGACACATAACCTTTCTTGCCTTGACCTTTTCTATTCATAAACTCCTACCTCTTCTTATTCCAATGCTTTGCCTTCCATTTTGGTGACCATGGCCGAGCATGTTTTGGTGTTGGCCGAGCCTATAAGTGATGTGGCCGAGCCCACTTGTTGACTAATCCATATTTTTTTTCAAATTGATTTATGTTTTACATTGTTGAATTCTTATTTTGTTTGTGTTGAATTATATACTTATATTTGTTATTTTTATTTGTTGTTGCAAGATCTGCATCTTGGCTCATCTTCTCCTCGAATCTAGTCGTGCTTTGTCATGCTTTTCGAGTTTGCTTGTGTGTTTGAATTTGATCTCTAGCTTTAAAAAGGTGAGTTTATCACTCTTGACTAATCGTACTTATGTAAATGTGAAACAATGTCACTTGAATTGTAGTAGTTGATATGCTATGTTATATGCTCACATCTGCCTGTTATCTGACATTATATGATGATATTACCTAATTATATATATCTGTTGTATCACCTGACATCATATGATATGTTACTGCTTATTTTATTTTTCGGTTTCTCACACTACAAGTTCCTTGTTAGTATATAATCACTATGGGTTGAAATGATACATACCCGAACGGACATTAGAATAGGGAAAAATCGTTATGAGCTGAAATGATAGGCTCAAGCGATTTTTATTTATTTGACTTGGGATTGCGGGTTTGAAATGATAGAACCCCGATTTTTCTTTTAAATTATGGATTGAAATGATATATTATCTGTATCACTTGACCTAGGTTATAAAATATTATACAGACCCGTGGTTATTTTATTTATTTTCTGAAAATTTTAAGTATTTTCAAATGTAAAAATATGATATTTTAACTTAAATTTGGATTTAAATGATTTAAATAAATTTTATAGTGATTTATGTAAGTTGAAATTGTATTAATTAATAAATGATTGTAAATGTAAATGAAATGTGAATTAATTTAATATTTGAAATTTGATTTAAAAATGGAATTTTAAACTTAACTTATTAATTAAAATATTTAGTTATGAAATTGATATTTCAAAAGAAAGAAATATTAAGATTTGTTTGTTAAAATGAAAAGTTAAGTAAATTATAATGTGAATTTGACTTAGTGAATGAATTATAATATAATTGGATATTGATTTAATAAAATGTTATTTTATTAAAATTATAAGTTAAGTAATATCCAAATAATTTTTTTTTAAAAGTGGAATAAGTTTGATAAGTTAAAAATGAGAATAGTTGAAAATATATTGTTTTAAATTGTTAAAATAAACTTATAACAGCAATTGTAACATTTAAGAAATGTTGTGCTTTCAATGTAGTGTTCTCCAAATTTCCACTATACTTACAGTAACATTCTGTAAGTGCAATTGTTTTTGAAATGTATTGGTTTTTAAAATTAACACTGTATCTACTGTAGCACTTTGTAAGTCAAATTTCAATGTAGTGTTCTCCGAATTTTATATAAATTTAAATTGATAATTAATTGAATTTTTGAATTAAATTTGTAAAATTTATTGTAGATTGGTTCGAGTTTTCCCGAATTAAAATAAATTTTGTATAAAATCACCTAAATTTAAAAATATTAAATATTGCATGTATACGTGAATATATGTATATGGGCATATATGAATAAATTTGAATTTTTATTTATATATATGTATATATATTCTGGATTTGAAATTAAATCTTAAATAGATGATTTAAAAATAAAAAATAAAATATAGACTTAGGACACAGATATAAAATAAATAAATAAAAGATAAGTTATAAAAATATAAGTAATAATACAAAGTAAACATTTGATAAAATCTAACAACAAGATTAAAATAGAAACTTATATTATAAAGTAATATTATAAATGACAAGTCCAAAAGAAAAGAAACAAACATATATACATATGGAAAGTATAAAGTAAAAAGGTAAAATATCAATGAACACCTACAAAATGAAGGAACAAAACATGCACATTATCCTTTGCATTGTACAGAGAAGAAAAATTTTATATTGTACAAACTAATTAATATCTCTTAGTACACAACCATATATCCATCAGCCGAATTGAAATAAAGAAAATATATATATTTGTTTGTACAAAACAATTAATGCAAGATCTCTCTAACACACCAAAGTCAATTCGAAAATGTACAAAATGTTTTCAGCCTCCTTAGTACACTACACAAAAGCATATCAGCCACCAACGCAAGAAAATCTCTACGTATAATTGTACCAGAGGAAAAAAAAATATCAACTTTGTACAACAAAACATGATCACCTGTACAAAATATATTCACCCAGTAAACTCAATTTCTTATATCAAACTCTTCTTCATTTCATTTTTCGTTCCACTTCAAGCTGTGAAAAACTAAGGTGTATCATCTTATATCTCAATCCATTCACCTCAGTTCATTTCGTTTTCAAAAATAAGTAAACCAGAGAGAAAGATTTCAACTTGTAACTTCAAAGATCTAAGTTTTCAAGTTTCCAGTTCAAAGCATTTCAGTCTTAATGTTCAAATTTGGAAGTCAAAGCAAATTATCACAGTTTTAAAACATAGATCAAACTCAACCTGATCTGGAGAAGTTCAAACAGATCAGAATACAACCTTCAAATCATTCAAGGCTTTCAGCTTCAATTCCCTTCGAGTTTCCAGTTTCAGTTAAAAGCATTCTCAATTTTCAAATGCAGAGCCTATTCTCTGTCTTTCAAACTCAGGTGAGCAAACCTTCTTTGTTTCCTTTACCTGTGAGTAACACCTACTTTTAAAAATTTGAAAGTATGAATCTGTGCAAGCTATATCTGTGAATGAGTATGCTCTATATATATATATATATATGGATTCTATGATATATTTGGAAGATGAATATACTTGTGTAGGCTGATATTTAAATACCTCTCTATTTTAAGTTCATGAACAAAACATCTTTGATTCAAAATTCTTTTTCTCTCAATCTACTTATAGAGTGGACTTAGAATCAAAATGGAAATTGATTGTTATGGTATAAACTTGAGATTAAAAACATATATAAGTTAAAACTAAGTTTAACTTTCTCTGGAAAGCAAGATAACCCAGCTAACTTCAAAAAGAGCAAGAATTCGAACTTCGCAATTTATGAATTCAGATGTATAAATGGGATTGTTATACTTTAATATGATTTTTAAAGCTAGAATGAAAATTTTTAGAGCTAGGATTAAGCTGCAGTTCCGGGATGAACGAAAATGGGTTATGGTCGATTTTTGGGTGATCGAGTGGATCGGAATGCTTGGCGTATCGCGTGGGGGTGAAGGAGCCTCCGGAGGAGTTGGAAAAAATATCTGGAGTTGCTCCAGTTCGACGTGGAAGCGGCGGTGGGGTTTTAAATATTTTTAACCTAATTTTGATGAGGCCGTTTTGTTCGATTCGTTCCACGCCTGGAATCGATCGAGTGTCGCGTGCTCTTGGGAATTGGAAGTGGGGGAGATGATGAGGCCGTGACCGGAATTTCAGCGCCTCCGGGGGTCGGAGCTGCAAGCGTGGTGCGTTGACAGGTTGTGGGGTTGGTGGGGTTCAGTTGTTCCATGTTCGATTGAGGACCTCGATTTCGATCGGAAGCTTGAAATGATACGGTGGTGATTGGATTGGGTTACCCCATCAAAGCGTGAGGTGCCGGAGAGTTCGGCCGAGATCGGAGGGCCTCCGATGAAGCGTGCACGTACACGGCAGTTAGGATGTGCATTTGAGCTTTCTGGTTTTGGAAACAAATACGTTGACTCAAAGTAATTCGAGTTCTTCTCGTGCTCTACTCGGGGATTTTAGTGAATTGCTCGGGTTTAATTGTGATGAGTTTTCTATTTTAAGTGGAAACTTGTACAAGTTTAAAATACAGTTTTAAAGCTAAAGTAAAAACAAAGGCAGGTTTTAAAAATGTAAAGTAAAATGTTTTGTTATAGGTTTCAACTTTTAAACCTGTCCTGTTTTAAATCTTGAAAATGATTTCAAATATAAAGCAGAGTTTAAGCTAAGTGTAAGTCCAAGTTTAAATCTGAATTTAAGTTAGTTTAAACAATTTTCAATTTTTAAGTTCAAATGTGTTTTGAAAATTTATTGATTTGGTTTTGAAATAACTATTATTATGATGATAATAAATTAATCCCTAAGTATTTTCAAATGGAATTTAATAATGTTTGAATTAACTAGGTGATTAAATTAAGTGTATCAAGCTCTAATTAATAAAAGGGCCTTAATTGATTTTGTTTGTTAATAACAAATTAATTTCAAGCATTTGAATTAAATAAGAATTTATTTGTTAATTAAGTAAATAATTTAGATAAGTGGTTTATCTTTAAATTAATGAGAGCCTTAGTTAACTAAAGATAATTACTTAATGAAATTAATTAAAGGGTTAATTTATTAATGTGATTAATTAGTTATAATTACACAATTAATTCATCTTAATTGTAGATGATTGATTATTATCGAATGCTTTGTGATATAATGCTTTGTGATATGATGCTTTGTGATATAAATTGCTTTGTATTGCGCTGTTATATCTGCGATGAATATACTGTTATATGAATATGAAAACCCTTGACCCGTAAACGGCACTTGAATTTCGATGCGACAGGGAGTCGGATTCCAGTTGGTTATCCGAAACCCACATCGAATTGTAATAGTGAATCTTTGTGACTGATAAATTTATTTTATCTATGAATCTGTGAATGAAGATAAGCGTTATCGATTATACCGCTTATCGATATATCTGTGATGATTGATGTTGCACTATTGTGTGAAAACCCTGGACTACACCATACACACACAAATATGGATTTCACGTGGAAATCGGTTAAGTCACAGATGATTTAAATTTGATGTTTTTGAAATTAAAATTTTAATTTCAATTGATTTTGAAATTGGAAATTTGGGTTTAAAGTGAAAAGCTTTTGAAATGGAATTACAAAGATAAAAGTTATTTTGAATAACTTAATCGAGTTTTGAAATTTAGATAATTTGATTTAAATTTGAATTCAAGTTTGAAATTGAATTCTATGATTTGAAACTTGGGATTAAAGATACTGTACAAGTTATATATGGGTTAAACCATTTTAAAGGTATTAATTTGGGAATTTGAATTTAATTCAAGGGTTTTAACTCGTGTAAATATAACTGGATTTTTCCGAAAAACAAAAACTACTTGTTTTCAAATAATAATAGCTTTCATTTTAAGAAAGGATTTCCAAATTGTTTTAAAAGGTTTCAAGTTTGAAATGGAATTGAAATGTTTTGAAAACTATGAAATGAGTCTTTGATTTCAAAGACCGGACAAGTTAATCCAACTTGAAATAGAATTGTTTTGAAAGACTATGAATGAATCTTTGAAAACGAGTTTTGAAAGCTATAAGTTAAATCTTGATTTAAGGATTTAACGAGTTAATTCAATTAAAATGGAAATTGTTTTGAAATCCATGAATGGATCATTGTGAACGGGGTGAACTTTGTGAATTGAATCTTTCTGTTTAAAAGATTAAAAGTGTGGAAATTGTTTAAACCATTGAAGGTTTTTTGAAATGAATCTTTTTGTTTAAAAGATTGGAAATGGTAATTTATTTTAACCATTTGAATTAAAGTTTTGAGCTTTAAGCTATGATTTAACTGAGACCCCAATATCCATATGTTTTTAAATATTGCTCTTATTATTCGGTATAACCGGGAGAGGACCTTTGTGTCATATGACCCATTCCGAATAGTGATACGACGTATATGGATAGCATTTGAAGACCGGTGGTGAAGACCGGATATTTTCGAAAATGAAAGGACAACTCGTCGAATGTCTCTGCACCGACTGGTCCCAGGTATAGAGATTTTATCACCCTTTGTGATGGGAAGTCCGAACGTGATTAGAAATTATCCGGATTTGCAAGGGCTTCTTTGGAAGTGCCTTCGGTTCCGTTCGATCCCGGAACGGACTTGTATGGATGTGTGTCTGATGTTACACTATGAGATGTAAAGCTGGTTTCTATCAAATACATTTCTGTTGGTGGCGGAGAATTTATTCTCTTAGCTTAACACCCTTCTCTGAGACGTACGAGCTCAGAGGTTATGTAGTTGATGGTTACTAGTGATACATTCCCAATTTGGTAATGTGGTACACGAAGTGCTGTTGATCATTGGTTGGTCAAAGCGTGGCTTTGTGAAAAAGCGTGGCTTTGTGAAAAAGCATGGCTTTGTGAAAAGCGTAGCTTTTTGGACGAGACTTCGTCGAGCCTCACAACCCGGTAATGGTCGAAACAAGAATGTTGCGACAAAGGTTTGTAGGGGTAGCGCCCCAAGGGTATGTCATTTCCTTCTGGATAAAAGGTGATATCATGGTATGGAGCCCAGTTATTTTACCTATGTTGATGCTGCACCGTTATTATACTTTGTGGTTGTTGCTTTATTATCGGGATCCCGGAAAAAGGTCGGTAACGACCGGGGAATGACATGACTCGTGTGTTAGTTACCTAGTTATAGCTTGGTTAAAGCGTGAGGTTGCGTCGGCCTTGTGTTTGCAAGGATCCGGTTAGGATCCGGGGCATCTTTCCAGAGGCGTTTATATTTCGGTGTAAGGAAGTTCCTTAGCCTGATCATTTGTTGGAAATCCAAAGAAGCAATACGAACCCTGTACGGTTTTTAGTTGTATAACCTGCCATGGAATGTGGCGGTAACCTGTTATTGAACATGGTAGCTATAGTAGGCATACGATGAAATGTTGTATGCTGGCTAAGATTGATATTATACTTTCGAAATATTTTCACAATATGCACTAGTAATAATATCAAAAGAGTTTTGTTTGCGTAGTGAGCATGTTTGACTATCATAAGGAGAAATCTCCTCCAATTCTGCGATTGCATTGTGTTTGTGGAGGGAGGCCTTATGGTAGTTTCATTTTCGAAAAGCATTGCGGATTTCAATGTTAAACATTCTTTTGTGTTTGTTTAAAGATAAACTATTTTGGTTGCTCATACCAGTCCCATGACTGATCCGGAGTTTATTGTTCCCTTCTTAAACTCTGGGTGCCCATCATTTTCCACACGGGCAGTCTAGAGTTGGGTTTCTCAGATATTCAGGTTTAGTAGATCATCTGGAGCTGGTTCAGTTCTTGGAGTTCAGGACTGCACTTGCTTCTCTTTGTGGTTCGAGCTTGATATTGGAGTGGTTGGAGTCAGTCTCTCTGACTGATTATTTGGAGATATCATTTCTGCTTTCCGCTGTATCATTATTTATCTCTGATATTGTTGTATCTTATTGATATTATTGTTGTATATCATTCCGGATATTTTATTCATTGGAGTTGTATATGATATCATTGTTTTCTTTCTTCCGCTGTGTTGTTATACTTAATTGTGTTATAAGCTCCGGTGAACCATATTCGGCATTTGAATCTACGGCATTTTGAGTACATGTGAAGTACGGGTGCCGATTTTCGAAGGCCGATTTTAGGGTCATCACATTTGGTATCAGAGCTAAGGTTGAACTTTAGCTCAGGAGTATAACACATTAAGTAGCTCATTAGAGATAGGGTGAAGTATACCCTAGAATGAGTATTCCCTCAGATATCCGTTCGAAAGCCTTAGTAAATTCTCTTGCTATCCACTGATAGTAAGTATGAGTGCAAGAAGAGAATGCGATAGTGGACAGAGGAATACGACTATAAATGGTCAATACTCTGTAACAACGAATAAGCAATCTTTTCTCTATCCATCTCGTTGTTCGTCATCTTTTTTCAACTCTTCGATAATTTCTGGTAGATCCAGGAAGGAGATTCGATATATTAATATGGGACATAAACTCCGGATGGACCAAAATTGTTTGTTTGGATGAATTGTTTGCTTTGTTTGTTATGATTGATAGGTATACTTTAATTCTAAACTAAAAGCTTTGGAAATCGTATCCGTATATCTATCTATTTTTGGGTTCGGATATATTCTACGAATGGTTAGTTATCCCTTCGAACTAACCGATGCCACTGTATATTTCATAGATCTGGATAACCCGAGTATCTTGTGAAGTGTCAAACAGATTCGTTCTTGTATCTATTGTTGATATTCTGATTTGGTAAGCCAAATGCAGAATAGACGTTCAATTTGATTTGATGAAATATTCTTCATCTATCTTGTGTCTCCTTGGCAATTTCGAGGACGAAATTCTTTTAAGGGGGGAAGTCTGTAACGACCCCGAATTTTATATAAATTTAAATTGATAATTAATTGAATTTTTGAATTAAATTTGTAAAATTTATTGTAGATTGGTTCGAGTTTTCCCGAATTAAAATAAATTTTGTATAAAATCACTTAAATTTAAAAATATTAAATATTGCATGTATATGTGAATATATGTATATGGGCATATATGAATAAATTTGAATATTTATTTATATATATGTATATATATTCTAGATTTGAAATTAAATCTTAAATAGATGATTTAAAAACAAAAAAATAAAATATAGACTTTGGACACAGATATAAAATAAATAAATAAAAGATAAGTTATAAAAATGTAAGTAATAATACAAAGTAAACATTTGATAAAATATAACAACAAGATTAAAATAGAAACTTATATTATAAAGTAACATTATAAAAGACAAGTCCAAAAGAAAAGAAACAAACATATATACATATGGAAAGTATAAAGTAAAAAGGTAAAATATCTATGAACACCTACAAAATGAAGGAACAAAACATGCACATTATCCTTTGCATTGTACAGAGAAGAAAAATTTTATATTGTACAAACTAATTAATATCTCTTAGTACACAACCATATATCCATCAGCCGAATTGAAATAAAGAAAATATATATATTTGTTTGTACAACACAATTAATGCAAGATCTCTCTAACACACCAAAGTCAATTCGAAAATGTACAAAATGTTTTCAGCCTCCTTAGTACACTACACAAAAGCATATCAGCCACCAACGTAAGAAAATCTTTGCGTATAATTGTACCAGAGGAAAAAAAAATATCAACTTTGTACAACAAAACATGATCACATGTACAAAATATATTCACCCAGTAAACTCAATTTCTTATATCAAACACTTCTTCATTTCATTTTTCGTTTCACTTCAAGCTGTGAAAAACTAAGGTGTATCATCTTATATCTCAATCCATTCACCTCAGTTCATTTCGTTTTCAAAAATAAGTAAACCAGAGAGAAAGATTTCAACTTGTAACTTCAAAGATCTAAGTTTTCAAGTTTCCAGTTCAAAGCATTTCAGTCTTAATGTTCAAATCTGGAAGTCAAAGCAAATCATCATAGTTTTAAAACATAGATCAAACTCAACCTGATCTAAAGAAGTTCAAACAGATTAGAATACAACCTTCAAAGCATTCAAGGCTTTCAGCTTCAATTCCCTTCGAGTTTCCAGTTTCAGTTAAAAGCATTCTCAATTAGCAAATGCAGAGCCTGTTCGCTGTCTTTCAAACTCAGGTGAGCAAACCTTCTTTGTTTCCTTTACCTGTGAGTAACACCTACTTTTAAAAATTTGAAAGTATGAATCTGTGCAAGCTATATCTGTGAATGAGTATGCTCTATATAATATATATATATGGATTCTCTGATATATTTGGAAGATTAATATACTTGTGCAAGCTGATATTTAAATACCTCTCTGTTTTAAGTTCATGAACAAAACATCTTTGATTCAAAATTCTTTTTCTCTCAATCTACTTATAGAGTGGACTTAGAATTAAAATGGAAATTGATTGTTATGGTATAAACTTGAGATTAAAAACTTATATAAGTTAAAATTAAGTTTAACTTTCTCTGGAAAGCAAGATAACCCAGCTAACTTCAAAAAGAGCAAGAATTCGAACTTCGCAATTTATGAATTTAGATGTATAAATGGGATTGTTATACTTTAATATGATTTTTAAAACTAGAGTCAAAATTTTTAGAGCTAGGATTAAGCTGCAGTTCTGGGATGAACGAAAATGGGTTATGGTCGATTTTTGGGTGATCGAGTGGACCGGAATGCTCGGCGTTTCGCGTGGGGGTGAAGGAGCCTCCGGAGGAGTTGGGAAAAATATCTGGAGTTGCTCCAGTTCGACGTGGAAGCGGCGGTGGGGTTTTGAATATTTTTAACCTAATTTTGGTGAGGCCGTTTTGTTCGATTCGTTCCACGCCTGGAATCGATCGAGTGACGCGTGCTCTTGGGAATTGGAAGCGGGGGAGATGATGAGGCCGTGACCGGAATTTCAGCGCCTTCGGTGGTCGGAGCTGCGAGCATGGTGCGTTGACAGGTTGTGGGGTTGGTGGGGTTCAGTTGTTCCAGGTTCGATTGAGGACCTCGATTTCGATCGGAAGCTCGAAATGATACGGTGGTGATTGGATTGGGTTACCCCATCAAAGCGTGAGGTGCCGGAGAGTTCGACCGAGATCGGAGGGCCTCCGATGAAGCGTGCACGTACACGGCAGTTAGGATGTGCATCTGAGCTTTCTGGTTTTGGAAACGAATACGTTGACTCGAAGTAAATCGAGTTCCTCTCGTGCTCGACTCGGGGATTTTAGTGAATTGCTCGGGTTTAATTGTGATGAGTTTTCTGTTTTAAGTGGAAACTTGTACAAGTTTAAAATACAGTTTTAAAGCTAAAGTAAAATCAAAGGCAGGTTTTAAAAATGTAAAGAAAAATGTTTTGTTACAGGTTTCAACTTTTAAACCTGTCCTGTTTTAAATCTTGAAAATGATTTCAAATATAAAGCAGAGTTTAAGCTAAGTGTAAGTCCAAGTTTAAATCTGAATTTAAGTTAGTTTAAACAATTTTCAATTTTTAAGTTCAAATGTGTTTTGAAAATTTATTGATTTGGATTTGAAATAACTATTATTATGATGATAATAAATTAATCCCTAAGTATTTTCAAATGGAATTTAATAATGTTTGAATTAAGTAGGTGATTAAATTAAGTGTATCAAGCTCTAATTAAATAAAGGGCCTCAAGTGATTTTGTTTGTTAATAACAAATTAATTTCAAGCATTTGAATTAAATAAGAATTTATTTGTTAATTAAGTAATTAATTAAGATAAGTGGTTTATCTTTAAATTAATGAGGGCCTTAATTAACTAAAGATAATTACTTAATGAAATTAATTAAAGGGTTAATTTATTAATGTGATTAATTAGTTATAATTACACAATTAATTCATCTTAATTGTAGATGATTGATTATTATCGAATGCTTTGTGATATAATGCTTTGTGATATGATGCTTTGTGATATAAATTGCTTTGTATTGTGCTGTTATATCTATGATGAATATACTGTTATATGAATATGAAAACCCTTGACCCGTAAACGGCACTTGAATTTCGATGCGACAGGGAGTCGGATTCCAGTTGGTTATCCGAAACCTACATCGAATTGTAATAGTGAATCTTTGTGACTGATAAATTTATTTTATCTATGAATCTGTGAATGAAGATAAGCGTTATCGATTATACCGCTTATCGATATATCTGTGATGATTGATGTTGCACTATTGTGTGAAAACCCTGGACTACACCATACACACACAAATATGGATTTCACGTGGAAATCGGTTAAGTCACAGATGATTTAAATTTGATGTTTTTGAAATTGAAATTTTAATTTCAATTGATTTTGAAATTGGAAATTTGGGTTTAAAGTGAAAAGCTTTTAAAATGGAATTTCAAAGATAAAAGTTATTTTGAATAACTTAATCGAGTTTTGAAATTTAGATAATTTGATTTAAATTTGAATTCAAGTTTGAAATTGAATTCAATGATTTGAAACTAGGGATTAAAGATACTGTACAAGTTATATATGGGTTAAACCATTTTAAAGGTATTAATTTGGGAATTTGAATTTAATTCAAGGGTTTTAACTCGTGTAAATATAACTGGATTTTTTCGAAAAACGAAAACTACTTGTTTTGAAATAATAATAGCTTTCATTTTAAGAAAGGATTTCCAAATTGTGTTAAACGGTTTCCAGTTTGACATGGAATTGAAATGTTTTGAAACCTATGAAATGAGTCTTTGATTTCAAAGACCGGACAAGTTAATCCAACTTGAAATAGAATTGTTTTGAAAGACTATGAATGAATTTTTGAAAACGAGTTTTGAAAGCTATAAGTTAAATCTTGATTTAAGGATTTAACGAGTTAATTCAATTAAAATGGAAATTGTTTTGAAATCCATGAATGGATCATTGTGAACGGGGTGAACTTTGTGAATTGAATCTTTTTGTTTAAAAGATTTGAAGTGTGGAAATTGTTTAAACCATTGAAGGTTTTTTGAAATGAATCTTTTTGTTTAAAAGATTGGAAATCGTAATTTGTTTTAACCATTTGAATAAAAGTTTTGAGCTTTAAGCTGTGATTTAACTGAGACCCCAATATCCATAAGTTTTTAAATATTGCGCTCATTATTCAGTCTAGCCGGGAGAGGACCTTTGTGTCATATGACCCATTCCGAATAGTGATACGACGTATATGGATAGCATTTGAAGACTGGTTGTGAAGACCGGATATTTTCGAAAACGAAAGGACAACTCGTCGAATGTCTCTGCACCGACTGGTCCCCGGTATATAGATTTTATCACCCTTTGTGATGGGATGTCCGGACGTGATTAGAAATTATCCGGATTTGCAAGGGCTTCTTTGGAAGTGCCTTCGGTTCCGTTCGATCCCGGAACGGACTTGTATGGATGTGTGTCTGACGTTACACTTTGAGATGTAAAGCTGGTTTCTATCAAATACATTTCTGTTGGTAGCGGAGAATTTATTCTCTTAGCTTAACACCCTTCCCTGAGATGTACGAGCTCAGAGGTTATGTAGTTGATGGTTACTAGTGATACATTCCAAATTTGGTAATGTGGCACATGAAGTGCTGTTGATCATTGGTTGGTCAAAGCGTGGCTTTGTGAAAAAGCGTGGCTTTGTGAAAAGCGTGGATTTGTGAAAAAGCGTAGCTTTGTGGACGAGACTTCATCGAGCCTCACAACCCGGTAATGGTCGAAACAGGAATGTTGCGACAAAGGTTTGTAGGGGTAGCGCCCCTAGGGTATGTCATTTCCTTCTGGATAAAAGGTGATATCATGGTATGGCACCCAGATATTTTACCTATGTTGATGCTACACAGTTATTATACTTTGTGGTTGTTGCTTTATGATCGGGATCCCGGATAAAGGTCGGTAACGACCGGGGGATGACATGACTCGTGTGTTAGTTACCTAGTTACAGCTTGGTTAAAGCGTGAGTTAGCGTCGGCCTTGTGTTTGCAGAGATCTGGTTAGGATCCGGGGCGTCTTTCCAGAGGCGTTTCTATTTCGGTGTAAGGAAGTTCCTTAGCCTGATCATTTGTTGGAAATCCAAAGAAGCAATACGAACCCTGTACGGTTTTTAGTTGTCTAACCTGCCATGGATTGTGGCGGTAACCTGTTATTGAACATGGTAGCTATAGTAGGCATACGATGAAATGTTGTATGCTGGCTAAGATTGATATTATACTTTCGAAATATTTTCACACTATGCACTAGTAATAATATCAAAGGAGTTTTGTTTGCGTAGTGAGCATGTTTGACTATCATAAGGAGAAATCTCCTCTAATTCTGCGATTGCATTGTGTGTGTGGCGGGAGGCCTTATGGTAGTTTCATTTTCGAAAAGCATTGCGGATTTCAATGTTAAACATTCTTTTGTGTTAGTTTAAAGATAAACTGTTTTGTTTGCTCATACCAGTCCCATGACTAATCCAGAGTTTATTGTTCCCTTCCTAAACTCTGGGTGCCCATCACGGGCAGTCTAGAGTTGGGTTTCTCAAATATTCAGGTTTAGTAGATCATCTGGAGCTGGTTCAGTTCTTGGAGTTCAGGACTGCACTTGCTTCTCTTTGTGGTTCGAGCTTGATATTGGAGTGGTTGGAGTAAGTCTCTCTGACTGATTATTTGGAGATATCATTTCTGCTTTCCGCTGTATCATTATTTATCTCTGATATTGTTGTATCTTATTGATATTATTGTTGTATATCATTCTGGATATTTTATTCATTGGAGTGGTATATGATATCATTGTTTTCTTTCTTCCATTGTGTTGTTATACTTAATTGTGTTATAAGCTCCGGTGAACCAGATTCGGCGTTTGAATCTGCGACATTTTGAGTACAAGTGAAGTATGGGTGCCGATTTTCGAAGGCCGATTTCAGGGTCATTACAGCCATGTCACCTACCATAGCGTGCTTTACTACGAGTTTGTTTTGTACCATACCTATGGAGTGCCCTCTGACGATGCCCAGTACGGGGGAGATTACGGTACTGTATAGACTGTGGGAATATATAAAATGTGTTAAGTGGGATATGGGTAATGCCTTAACGCTATTTTAATACTTTACTTTATACATTATTATAATAGCGTATATTACTACTTAGTAGATAGTTTATCGGATCCATAAATAATGGGCGATCCTATGCATTCTTTAAGTTACTTATGTATTTCTATTACAGTTCACTTGAGTTGGTTTACATTGTATAAGTATGCATGTCCTGACTCGAGTGTTTGTGTTTTGCTTTACGCTCGGGTGAGCCTGAGTATTAAAACTTTGGATTCACCTTCTGGAGCTAGAGATTGCTGGAGTTTATCTGTCTATCTAGTTGTCTTTCCATTTCAATTATTTCATTCAGCTTTGCTTATGTATTTGTGAACTTATGTATTCATACTTTTGTTGTATCTATTTTTCAGACTATGGTATTTTGATCTGTTTTTGGGAGTATGTATTGTAGTGGCTTCACGAACCACTATGTATTTTATTTCCGTTGTGAGTTATTCTGATATTCTATGCCTGTGATTCTGTGATTGGTTCTATTTGCTCCAAATTTATTTACAATCTATTGTTTTGTATTATTCAAGTCCGACATGTGTGGATTTATTGTCGATTTGAATGGTCCAAAATAGTGGGTCGTTAGATTTGGTATCAGAGCTTTGGTTTTAGGCAAACCCTAGCCTATGGAGCAAAAACTCATTAGAGATAGGGTAGAAATACCCTAGAATGAGTGAAATCAATCTTAGAATCATTTCTTTGTGAGAGAACGTATTTTTAAGCATAAATGTTTTCAAATGATTTTAAAGGAGTTTTAAAAGATTATTTTGGCTAAAAAATTTCTTGTTTAAAATCTCATTTTCTTAACTTCATTCCTTTCGGATCCATCTTGTTTATTTGAATTCTTTGATTAGGATTTCCATTTCTAGTTGAATCTTATCTTTGTCTTTCTGTTTTACCTTTGTCCTAAAATTCATTCTTGATTTTTAGGATGAATCATAATAATGCCAGAGGTAGGGGTCGTGGTATTGCCCCAGTTCCTGAGCCTGTTGCACCCATCAGGTTCACTACTCTTTGCAAGGAATTCACTCAGCTTGGTGGTACCAAGTTTACTGGATCTGAGAGCATCGTAGAGGCTCAGCAGTGGTTGAGGAGTCTTGAGAGGATTTTTACTGGTTTGGAGATTACTGATGCGCAGAAGCGTCAGTTGGCAGCTTGGCAGCTTCAAGAGGCAGCTCAAGATTGGTGGGAAGCTGTCACAGCTCAGACTGTGGAGGCAGATATTTCTTGTGATCAGTTTAGGTATCTTCTTGTGTTGTCTTGTGTTCTGTTCAACTTTTTCTCTTGAAATCTATCTTAAGCTTATCTATCTCTTTTCTAGGGAGGCTTTTGTGGCAAAATGGATGTCTGAAGCTGGGAAATCTCAGCTTTATCGTGAGTTTATGGATCTCAAGCAGGGTAGCATGTCTTTTTCTGAGTATGAGCGGAAGTTCAATGAACTTTCCAAGTTCGGTCCTAGCCTCATTGACACCCAACTTAAGAATAATGTGAAGTTCATAGCTGGTGCTCGTCCGGAGTATTATGATCATCTCATTTCTCATGTTCATGGCACTTTCACCGAGCTTATGGAAATGGCTGTCCGTTATGAGAACCCTACTTCTAAGGGTCCTGATGTTGCTAGTGCTCCTTCATCTTAGTCTTCCTCTACTAACTCTAAGAAGAGAAAGCCAAATTTCCTCCAAGAGAAGAAGAATTGGCTCAAGAATTCGAGTTTGGGATCTTCATCTTCTCCTTCTCAGAGGCAGCCTGTCGACCTATCTTCCATTACCTGTTTCAAGTGTGATCAGAAGGGACACAATGCAAATAGTTGCCCTACTTCAGTTGGTGTTGTTGTTCCTCCACCTCAGGATACCAGGAACAACCTATGTCATGTCTGTCTGCAGCCTGGTCATTTCGAGATTAATTGTCCTTTGTATCAAAAGGGCAAGCTGTCTGGTATTTTTGCTGTTACCTCTGCTTCTTCTCCTGCTCCACCTGCTCCTGCTCCTAGTGATAATCAAGGTACTGTCCAGGGCACCTTTTCTTTATTTAATCCTCCTGTTCGTGTTTTATCTGATACTGGAGCTTCGCATAGTTTTATTTCTATGGATCTTTGTGATAAGTTTGAGCATCTCCTTTCACCTATGTTTGCTGTTGTACCTTTGTGTGTTACTAATCCTATTGGGGGTCCCGCGAACCTTAGTAGGATATGTAATCAAGTGAAACTCTTCTATTCTGGCCATAATTTTTTTGGTGATTTCTATGTTCTTGGTTTCGATGCTTTTGATTTGTTGCTTGGAGGTGATTGACTTAAGAGGCATGATGCTTTTATCTCTTGCAAATCCTGAACTGTTTCTCTTGTTGATGATCGGGGTAATCCTTTGGTGATTCAGTGCAGTATGCCTAAAGATTTTGCTGGCAGCTTTATTTTAACTTTGGATTCTTCTCCTGGTGATCTTAATTCAACTCTTGTGGTTAAACTCTATCCCGATGTATTTGGTGAAGTCACTGCTTTACCTCCTAAGCGGGAAATCGATATCCGTATTGATCTGATTCCTGGAGCTCGACCTGTAGTGATTCCTCCTAGAAGAATGGCACCCCATGAGAAGGTTGAGTTGGGAAAGCAAATTGAGGACTTGTTCTCCAAAGCTGTGGTTTTTGTCACTAAGTTCGATGGTTCTTTGAGGATGTGTGTTGATTATAGGGAGCTGAACAAGCTCACTATGAGGAACAGATATCCTATGCCTCGTATTAATGATATATTCGATTAGCTTTATGGTGCTACTATTTTCTCTCAGCTTGATCTTGCCACGGGTTTTCACCAGCTCAGAGTTGCTGAGGAAAGTATTCCTAAGACTGCTTTCCGTACTGAGAACGATTTCTATGAACGGTTAGTCATGCCTTTTGGTTTGACTAATGCTCCTGCTTTCTTTGTTGATTTGATGAATCGTGTCTTTCGTGATGTGCTTAACAAGTTTGTGCTTGTCTTTGTTGATGATATTCTTGTCTTCTCTAAATCCGAGGAGGAGCATGAATCTCATTTGAGCTTTGTTCTGGGAACTCTTAGGAGTCATCAGTTAAAAGCTAAGTTCTCTAAATGCCATTTCTGGAAGGATGAAGTCCGATTTCTTGGACATATTGTTTCTATTAATCGATTTTTTGTTGATCCAGTCAAGATCACTGCGATCAATGTAAGTCTTTCTTTTCCTTCTTTTCCTCTTTATCATTCAATTATTATATCTTTTCTATTGTCCTTATTTCTCCCTATTCTGTGCAGGATTGGGAAACTCCTAGGACTCCATTTGATATTCGTAGCTTTCTAGGCCTTGCCGGTTATTATCGGAGATTCATTGAGAATTTTGCTCGGATTGCTGCACCTCTCACTGCTTTGACTCATAAAAATGCTAAGTTTATCTGGAATGATAAGTTTAAAGCTGCATTCAATGAGTTGAAGCGTAAGCTTACTTCCGCACCAGTTCTTAACGTTCCAAATGGAAATGAGGGATTAACGGTAGACACTGATGCTTGTCGTGAAGGTTTGGGGGCTGTTCATATGCAGGATAGGAAGGTCATTGCTTATGCCAATCATCAGCTGAAGACCCATGAAGTCAATTATGCTGCTCATGATTTGGAATTGCTTGCTGTGGTTTTTGCTTTGAAGCTTTAGAGGCATCATCTTTTGGGAATTAAGTTTGAGCTTTTTACGGATCATCAGTCTTTGAGATATATTTTCACCTAAAAGGATTTGAACGAGAGACAGGTTAGGTGGTTAGAGTTCCTTGCTTCTTATGACCTCGACATCAACTATACCCCTGGGAAAGCTAATGTTGTGGCCGACGCTTTAAGTCGGATGAAGGCGATGTTGTGTCAGCTTGTTGTTTCTTCTCCTCTTTTGGATCATATCATGGCTAAGCAGGATGAGGATAGGATGCTTAGGCTTATCAAGGAGAATGTTTGTAGTAGGGTTGGTGGTAGTAGTCTTGATGGTAGTGGAGCTCAGATCGATGATAGAGGTATTTTGAGGATTAATAATCGGATTTGTGTCTCGAATGTTGATGGATTGAGACATGAGTTACTTCGGGAGAATCATCGATCCAGACTTTTGATTCATCCAGGAGTGACCAAGATGTATCAGGATATGAAGAAGCTTTATTGGTGGAGAGGTATGAGGCGTGATATCTCCATTTTTGTTAGTAGATGTACGACTTATCAGCAAGTCAAGGCCGATCATCAAAAGACCCCTGGTTTGTTGCAGCCCCTTGTGGTTCCCAATTGGAAATGGGAATAAGTTTCTATGGATTTTATTGATGGATTATTGAGGACTAGGAGGGGTAATGAGAGAATTTGGGTTATTGTGGATAGATTGACCAAGTCAGCTGATTTCATTCCGGTCAAGTCTACCCGTTCTGCTTCTAGTTTGGCTGAGATCTGTATGAGGGAGATTGTTCGTCTCCATGGTGTTCCTGTCAGTATTGTTTGTGATCGTGATCCTATCTTTACCAGTCAGTTTTGGAAAGCTTTTCAGGAATCTTTGGGTACTCATCTGAATCTGAGCACTGCTTACCATCCACAGACCGACGATCAAATGGAAAGAGTGAATCAGATTTTAGAAGATCTTCTTTGTGCTTGTGTTCTCGATTATGGAGGATCTTGGGAAGATCATCTCCATCTTGTCGAATTCACCTATAACAATAATTATCGGGTATAATCTCAATTTTCTATCTTAATCTTATCTTAATCCTTTATCTATCTCATTTCATCTTTTGAATTCAGGCTATTATTGAAATGTCTTTGTTTGCTGCTCTTTACGGACGACCTTGTAGATCTCCATCTTGCTGGATTGAATCCGGTAATCGTTTGGTTCTTGGTCCTGACATGATTCTGGAGGCTTCTGAGAGAGATGAGGAGATAAAGAGGAAGATGAAGAGTGCTCAGGATAGGCAGAAGAAGTACGCTGATAGGTGTAGGAGGAGTTTGGAGTTTTCTGTTGGTGATCTGTTTTTCCTTAAGGTCTCTCCCTTAAGGAATGTCATTCGTTTTGGTCGTAGAGGGAAGCTTGCTCCTAGGTTCATTGGTCCTTTCCACATTTTGGAAAGAATTGGTTCTTTGGCTTATCGTCTGGATTTGCCCGAGAAGTTTTCTGGAGTGCATAATGTATTCCATGTTTCACATCTTCATCGGTATCTTCATGATCCATCCCTTATTGTTCAGCCTTCTGCTCTCGAGAGTTTAGATATTCAGCCTAATCTGACTGTCAAGAGGAAGCCACTTCGCATTGTCGATAGAGGTATGAAGCAGCTAAGAAGGAAATTTGTCAACCTAGTCAAAGTGCAGTGGAGTACTGATGATCGAGATTGTACCTGGGAAACGGAGGAGAGCATACGAGCTTCGAATCCGGAATTGTTTGTGTCAGGTACTATTCGTTATTCTATCTTTCTTTTTTTCGTGTTTCGTTCCTTTTCGAGGATGAAAAGTTTTGAGAGGGGGAGAGTGTAACAACCCAAAAATTTTGTAAATACTTTTAAATAGAATTTATTTGAAAACTTTGATTTTCAAATCATTAAAAATTGAATTATTGGAATTTTCAAATGTAACTTTGCATTTTGTTTGTAACTTATTTTCCAAATATAATAAAATAATGATTTTTTGGAAATTTTATATTTTGGTCAAACTTTGACTTTAGTTGAAATTTTTAAATTTGAATTTTAAATTTCTAATCTTTTTCTTTGAAGCGGTATTTGATTCCAATGATCGTCCTGCTTTTCGTTTTATCAAATTCTGTTTTAACTTTTTAAAATTAATAAAATTCAGCATTTTACATGCAATTTTTCTCTGTATTTTCATTGCTCATTTTTCTATTTTATTTTCCATCTTTTATTTTGTTTGGCCTTTATTTTATTTGTTGTTTTGAATTTTGATTTGAAATGGGTTTGATAATGTGCTTTGGAAATTCAAAAAGACTTTAGTTCATTGTTGCCTTTACATTTTCCAAGCTTTTTCACTTCTCTTTATTCTCACGCACAAAACATTCCATTTCTCACATTTCATTTCATTTCATTCACCTGAGAAACAAATTATACAGTAAGTTTTTCCATGGCTTCCTCTTTCTTCCTCTTTTTCAGTTTTTTTGTTTTCTCTTTTGTCTCAATGCATAGCCTCGGCCCCTCCATCATCCAACCCCTTGCCGACCACCATCACCTCCTCCTCCACCACTTGATCGGCCAGCAAGAATCACCACCCCACTGACCCCAAGCCGTGACCACCATGATCCACAAAATCCATCACAACACGCAAAAAACCCTAACTGGCCTCTTGTATTCAACCTCTTCCTCCTTGTAACCTCGGCCACCACCACCACTAGCTCCTCCTCCAGCCTGACCGTGACTGATTGGACCACTGACATGACCCCTGACCCAGACCTTACCCTGTAGCACTTCAGATCGAGCCATGTTGCTTTGGGCCGAACCATTGACACACAACCTTTCTTGCCTTGACCTTTTGTATTCATAAACTCCTACCTCTTCTTATTCCAATGCTTTGCCTTCCATTTTGGTGACCATGGCCGAGCCTAGATGCCTTAAACCTAGTCATGGCCGAGCATGTTTTGGTGTTGGCCGAGCCTATAAGTGATGTGGCCGAGTCCACTTGTTGACTAATCCATATTTTGTTTCAAATTGATTTATGTTTTACATTGTTGAATTCTTATTTTGTTTGTGTTGAATTATATACTTATATTTGTGATTTTTATTTGTTGTTGCAAGATCTGCATCTTGGCTCATCTTATCCTCGAATCTAGTCGTGCTTTGTCATGCTTTTCGAGTTTGTTTGTGTGTTTGAAGTTGATCTCTAGCTTTAAAAAGGTGAGTTTATCACTCTCGACAAATCGTACTTATGTAAATGTGAAATAATGTCACTTGAATTATAGTAGTCGATATGCCATGTTGTATGCTCACATCTGCCTGTTATCTGACATTATTTAATGATATTACTTGATTATATATACTTGTTGTATCACCTGACATCATATGATATGATACTGCTTATTTTATTTTTCTGTTTCTCACACTGCAAGTTCCCTGTTAGCATAGAATCACTATGGGTTGAAATGATACATACCCGAACGGACATTAGAATATGGAAAAATCGTTATGAGCTGAAATGATAGGTTCAAGCGATTTTTATTTATTTGACTTGGGATTGCGGGTTTGATGATAAAACCCGGATTTTTCTTTTAAATTACGGATTGAAATGATATATTATCCGTATCACTAGACCTAGGTTAGAAAATATTATACAGACCCGTGGTTATTTTTATATATTTTCTAAAAATTTGAAGTATTTTCAAATGTAAAAATATGATATTTTAACTTAAATTTGGATTTAAATGATTTAAATAAATTTTATAGTGATTTTTGTAAGTTGAAATTGTATTAATTAATAAATGATTGTAAATGTAACTAAAATGTGAATTAATTTAATATTTGAAATTTGATTTAAAAATGGAATTTTAAACTTAGCTTAGTAATTAAAATATTTAGTTATGAAATGGTACTTTAAAAGAAAGAAATATTAAGATTTGTTTGTAAAAATTAAAAGTTAAGTAAATTATAATGTGAATTTGACTTAGTGAATGAATTATAATATAATTGGATATTTATTTAATAAAATGTTATTTTATTAAAATTATAAGTTAAGTAATATCCAAATAATTTTTAAAAAAAAGTGGAATAAGTTTGATAAGTTAAAAATGAGAAAAGTTGAAAATATATTGTTTTAAATTGTTAAAATAAACTTATAACAGCAATTGTAACATTTCAGAAATGCTGTGGTTTCAATGTATTGTTTTCCAAATTTCCACTATACTTACAGTAACGTTCTGTAAGTGCTATTGTTTCTGAAATATTTTGGTTTTTAAAATTAACACTGTATCTACTGTAGCACTTTGTAAGTGCTGCTGTTTCTAAAGCTGAACTATTTTGAAACTAATATACCTACTGTAGCAGTTTATAATTGATGCTGTTTCTGAAATTGACAATGTTTTAAAATACTACTATATCTACCGTAACACTTTATAAGTGTTGCTGTTTCAAAAAATACAATGTTTTGAAATTGTTATAATTGAATGAATGAACTTAGAAATGCTATAATTTTGGGAATTGAATATTTGATTTGAAAGGATAATGACATCACTTTTAAATGGTTTAAATGAATTGTTTGATTTGAAATATAAACCACTTTTGAAATGTATATCCACGGGTTATAATAACGATTGGTTGTTAAAGAGACCACAGATATGGACATACTCTCTGTCGATACCGAAACCACTTTAACAACTGTGTATGCGCTGTAGATTCCAGAATGAAGTAGGATGGTGGCGACGATTCTATTGGGGTATATAAGTGGACCCGACTCTCGTGAGTTTGCATAAGGTGGCTAAAACAGGAGCGATTGACGGGCCAATGAGGTAGCTCCTTTGATCGGACATACTTCTTCGATACCATTCTATTACTCTGTGATTGATTGGGTGCACCCTTTGATTTTTGGGAGTGTGGCTCGAGGTGGGCGGAAGTGCCTGCTATGCATTACCACCAGCCCGGATGCGTAATTGGTATATCTACCCTGGCATTGCCTAGTTGTGCCGTGTCACCTACCATAGCGTGCTTTCCTACGAGTTCGTTTTGTACCATACCTATGGAGTTCCCTCTGACGATGCCCAGTATGGGGGAGATTACGGTACTGTATAGACCATAGGAATCTATAAAATGTGTTAAGGGGGATATGGGTAACGCCTTAACGCTATTTTAATAGTTTACTTTACTTTAGACATTGTTATAATAGCGTATATTACTACATAGTAGATAGTTTATCGGATCCTTAAAGAATGGGCGATCCCAAGCATTATTTAAGTTACCTGTGAATTTCTATTACAGTTCACTTGAGTTGGTTTACATTGTATAAGTATGTATGTCCTGACTCGAGTGTTTGTGTTTTGCTTTACGCTCGGGTCAGCCTGAGTATTACAACTTTGGATTCACCTTCTGGAGCTAGAGATTGCTGGAGTTTATCTGTCTATATAGTTGTCTTTCCATTTCAGTTATTTCATTCAACTTTGCTTATGTATTTGTAAACTTATGTATTCAGACTTTTGTTGTATCTGTTTTTCAGACTATGGTATTTTGTATCTGTTTTTGAGACTATGTATTGTAGTGGCTTCATGAACCACTATGTATTTTATTTCTGCTGCGAGTTATTCTGATATTCTATGTTTGTGATTCTGTGATTGGTTTTATTTGCTCCAAATTTATTTACAATCTATTGTTTTGTATTATTCAAGTCCGACATGTGTGGATTTATTGTCGATTTGAATGGTCCAAAATAGTGGGTCGTTACATTTCCGCTGTCTCCAACCTCCGAGCAGCAAAGAATTCTTGAGGACTAGGTGCTTCCTCTCCTAGTCATCGCCTATTTCGGGCAATGGCATATTCCTAGAGGCTAAAGTTTTTCCTTTATAACGCTGCCTATCTTCGTGTAATGCAAAATTCCTGAACGTTAAGACTTCATTTCCCTAGGTGGCAATTTATTATCAGAATGCTCTAAAATAGAACTGTTATTTCATCAACTCCGCAGTTATTCATGTTAAGATATGGCAAGGTTCCTTTCAACCAAGTATATGAGTGCCAATCATGGGACTAGCTATTTTGAACGCCTATATTTGGGCGTTAGTGAGAGATGCAAAGGTGTAGGGCGAATTATTTAATTGCGCCCAGTTTGGCTCTCAATCTTACTCTAGGATTAATGAAGTCTAATGTTTTAATTTTCGACTTTCTATGGTTGTCCCCGCTTGTCCTTAGCCATGATTGTCTTGCATGGCTGCTAACATCATCATGGAAGTCATATTCATATGTCAGTTCCTATCTTCAATAACTGGTAACTCGACTGCTTGGTTCCAAGAAACATTTTCGAAAGGCTGCCTATCTCTAGGCTGCATCAAAGTTCTTTCTAAGTTGAAAACTGGAAATTTAGCCATGCACCAGCTTCTATTCCTATAAACTAGCGCATAAGCGCTTCGATCCTAGGGATTCCCCTACGTCGCTGCCTTCTCTTCGGGCATCGGTTGATTTTTGTAATGAAGGGCTGAACCATTCGATTAACTCTTTAATGGTTATGTTTTCCCATTATCACCTATCTTCAGGAAAAAATAGTTATCTAAAGACAAGGGTAGAAACTCAGTTGAGCTCCAACTTCTATCTCCAAAAGCTAGTGCATCGATGGCTTACTACTGTGAGTGTTTCGCTTCGACCCTGAAGTTTGAAGTTTTCCTAGCATTGCCCGAGCAACACCAGTACTTAGAAAGTAGGTTAGTTTTCGAGCGTTTCTTGGGCAACATCTGTACATAAAAAATAGAAAGTTTCTCGGCATTGCTGGGGCAACACCGGTGCTTTGGAAATAGAAAGTTTTCTTATATTGTCGGGCAACACCAGTACTTAGGAAATAGGAAAATTTCTCGGTGCTGTCAGGACATCACTGATACTTAGGAGGTTAGGATCAATTACCCACATCGATTTGGTGGTTTTGGGCCTTCCTGACATTGCCAAAGCAACACTGGTTCTCAGAAGGTAGGGTCGATTTTCCCGTCGACCCGATGGTGTTGCATTTCAGTTGGGTATTAGTTTCATTATTCATAAATTAGCATTTTTATGATTGGATCATAACGGTCTTTTCTTAGTGCTACCAGTCTCCGGGTAGCGTTAAAGACCTGTAAGTTGGTATTGAATCATTCATCCAACCCTATAGAGTTAAGTCGATTCCTTTTGCACCAGTATGGCTGCTAAGTCGACGTTGCTAACTTCGGGCTACCACATTCCGAAATGATAAGATTCTCAGCCTTTTCCGTTACTTAGCCCTATCTATAACCATCATGTGCTCCGTTTGGAAATGCAGGGTTGTTTCTCGACCAATTCCATGATTATTCTTATTCCTGTAGGGTGGAATTTCCTCCGACCAATTTTTATTGCAATCTGACTTCCGTTTGCGGAACTCGTTATTCCCAAGTGGCAAATTCTGAGCATTTATAGAAAATTAGACCGTGGGGCGAGTAGTTACATTGCCCTTGGTACGACCATGCTAATCTAACCTAATCATGGACCGGTACAGTTTGGTAGTGCTTGTTTTGAATATATGATAATTAACCTTGCTTGTTCCAAGCCGTTTGTATTTTGCTGGGTCGTTTGCGTTGTTGTGGATATCTGCCTTATTAATCGATTCCAATCTTCGGGAATTGATAATTTAGTTCTATTTGAACCAAAAAATGGCACAAACGCCAAGTGATCGGTGGAGAATAAAAAGTGAAGAAAAGTAAATTAAAAAGAGCAAGAAAAGAACACTTTAGAGTTGTTCGGTTAATCTAAGCCAACGTCCACTTAGTGATTTTATTGCTTTGATTGCTGACTTGCAGTACAAGTTCTTATGGAATGGTATAAATCCGTAAGTGTTTACAAGTGACTGTATTTAGGGATGCAAGGAAGCAAAAAGATCCTAAAAAATGAGCCCCTGCCCTCCAATTTATAGCTGTAGGTTACCTGAAAACTTGCCCCATGATCTCCACCTCATTCTCTATGCTTAAGACCAGTTCTCCAAAAAATTAGGTGGACATCTCGTCAATAATTGTAAATCGGTACCAATCCATAAAATGGTCATTAGGATATTTTGAATGTTATTTCCTGGCTCGAATCGTGGTTAGCTTCATGATTCCAAACTTGTTTGCATCATCACTAGCTTATTTCTTGATCAATGTGATGGATTGGGGATGAAATGAAGATACAGTTTTATGGAGTTTGAAGAGATTGATCATTTGTGCATGCGAACGATCATGGGAGGCCATAAATGGGTTGTAGGCAGCATGGCTTAGAGTATAGTAAGTTTGGGGTGGTTTGGGTGAAAACTAATGGATCGGTACCGATCCATACGGATGGATCGGTACCTATCCGTCAATTGGATTATTTTTGACTTGTGAATTTTTGTGGTGGACATCTAATTGTTTTGCTATTCCGGTTGTGCTTGTTTTTTGGGCATCGTGGTCTCCTCTTCGAACCTCCTGCCTTAATGCCTTTTGAGTTTGATTCATCAAGTTCATCCATATATTGCATGGTCAAAAGGCTGGATGATACTTGCCCTCCAAAGCATGCCTTGCGAATGGAAGGTATGTATAACATCCCCCTACTTGGAGGTCCAAAATTAACTGCTACGGATGCTGCAGTCATACATAGTTATTAATCCTTGATGACCAAATACGGCGGTGTTAGGTTAGTTGATACACAGAAGCACATGAATATGGAAAAAAAATTAAAACATCAAACAGATTCACATTCCATTTCAAAACATTTCCCATTTCATTACATAATCCCATAATTGTCAACCACGTTCAGAGAAAATATATTTATTACAACATACGCCAAGAGCAACATATGAAGATGACCCTTAGATGATCAGAGTATATACAGGCAATATATCAACTTTTCTATTACAAACAACACAGCGGAATCAAAAGAAAAGAGAACTCTAAATAGCTATCATGCCTCCTGCACGTCTCCGGAAGCTTTATTCGTCAAATGAGGTACCTGAAAACCACAACTCTCAAACTACTCCAAATCAATTTTTTACCTGAGACTTTAAGAGGAAAACATAAACTTCGAGTCAGACATAAAGCCTGGTTGAATAATAATCTAGCATCTCAAATCATTTAGATATATAGTGAGACCACGCCGCTTAGCGAAATGGGTTTTCCCCTCACTAGTATCCAAAAACCTTTATAAAACCATATACTGTGCTCCTGCATCCACAATGGTTAAAACAATTCAACACAGTATAATACGATAATATGCAACACCAATGAATCAATTCTGGATTACCCATCCCCATTCATTCTAATTATCTATCTCAATTATAGTTTCTAGGATTATTATTAACCTATTAGTTTTCATGGGCTGACTAATAACCGGTAAAATATCTAAGGACTTCCTGTCCAATTACATAGTTTTCATGGGATCACTATGAACCTATTCATAACTCCAATATCTTTACTTTAACCTAGTTTTCATGGGTTGAATAGGAACCTATTGGTGACTCCAATATTCTTTCACCTTACCCTAGCTTTCATGGGCTGACTAGGAACCTTTTGATATCTGTTAATATCTTAATCCGAATATAGTTTTCATGGGCTAACTACAAACCAATTGGCCCCTGCCAGTATCAAAACATAGTTTTCATGGGCTTACTATGAACCTGTCTTTCTGACATCTTCCTTTATACATAGTTTTCATGGGATAACTCTAAAAATATTGGCCCCTGCTAATATCTTTTCTTATACACAGTTTTCATGGGCTTACAGAGAACATATTGGCCCCTCCTAATTTCTTTCTTTTATATTTTAGCATCCTACATTTTGGTATTCCTGACCTCCTAGATGCAATTCACTCATTCAGGGGTTAACTTAAATTATATTCACTACTGGGTCAATCTAACTGGTTATTCTACCCTTCCCAAAAATACAATTATGGAACCATTATAAGGTGAATATATATTTACACACACACTCATATATATAAAGAAGCACACATAATTACTTGGTTAATCCCTTTAACCTTTTAATCAAAGAAATATTCAAAAACTCCTTTTCAAAACACTTTATTTAATTACGCCATGGTTTTCTTCCAAAAATGAGTTTGGGTTATTTGCTTTGAAAACTATGGTTGTCGAAAACTTCAAAATCTTGCTTTCGACTTTATTGGATAACGTCCTTCGAAAGCATATAAACCTCTCTTTAAAACATTAGGACCCCGCCTTTCGAAACACTTTAAAACATTTCCTTCGAAACCTTTCGAACGAATTAAAGCATTAACATTTAATAATTTAAAAGCATAGCTTCGAAACCAATTGAAAGTACCCCTTTCGAAACCATTTGAAGCAAACCTTCCGAAATCATTGAAATTCTCCACTTTCGAAACCATTGGAAGTAACCCTTCCGAAATCATTGAAAGTCCCCCTTTCGAAACCATTGGGTTTATAATTAAAATATTTTTTGGGTCAGAGTGAATATAGGCGATAGCATCTCTTTAGAAACTATCCTTTATCATATAATAATATTGGGGAAAACTGATGACGTCGGCACCATCTCTTTCGAAAGCTTTAAACCATTTAAACAAAAATTGAAGGATAGCATCGAAACCTCTTTCATAACCATTTCCTTCGAAACCCTTAGACCCTTTCCAAAACCTTTAGAGAGTGACTTAAAACATATTTAAAACAAACACTACCTTTCGAAAGCATTGATGACTTTAATACCTTCGAAAGGCTAAAGGACGGCAGTAGGGCTTCGATTAGGTCGGAATCCCTTCTTTCAAAACATTCTTTCATAAGTAAAGGAACCCATTCGAAAGCAAACTTATGTTAATGGAAACCCTTTAGAAACCTTTTAAAACTACTTTCAAACCATATGCTTTGAATCCTTCGAAGGCTTAAACAAAACAAAGGCAGGCGCTTCTCTTTTAAAAACAAACCAAGGTAGCGACTCCTTTGGAAGCCATGCTTTTGAAACCTAACCTTTCGCCTTTCTCCAATCCACTACGTACCATCTTTGTGATACATTGTGTATTGGTTTTGGCTTAGTAGGTTTCGACTAGGTTGAAGGCAGAAGCTCTGTGTCGAAAGGTACTTCCAAAGTAGGCAAAACCATCTTTTCTGAGTAAACCTTGTTTAATACTCCTTAAAGCAAACCTTTTTCTTACTAACCTGGCACGTGTCAACACTAGATTGGTTGCATTAACTTTTTCAAATTCTTTACTAAGATAACTGCAACTAATTTATGATCTAAACCATGGTTAAGTTAACCAAATAAGCCCTTCCATCAATATTGCAAAGAAGTCCCTCTTCTAAAATAACTTAATTTGCATAGAAAACTACATTGGAAAAATCCCTAAAAATTCATTTTAGTCATGTTATCTAATGTATCAAAATTTCAGACCAAAATTCTTAATATACTTTCCAAAATAAATTTATAAACCCAAACAATCATATTTTCCTTTGAAAATTAATAATAGTCTTTTCATAGCTTGGAAAATTATCAAAATTGAAACCCAACTCCAAAATCATGTTTTATACAACATAAAATTTTTCTATGGCATTTAAACAATCTTCTTTAAATTTAACAAATCAATATTCAAGCATATCATCATCTAATTCACCATAAAAACAAATTTACCCTTAAATTTGAAAACAAATGATTTAAAACAAAATAGAGACGGAATTATTAGTCACCTTGATTTAGATAAGGAGATTGGATTGAGATTGATTTCCCCTAAGCTTGAATATCTAGCTTTTTTATTGAATTCTTCTTTCTTAATGGCCGGCCCTTCCTTAATCTTTTGGTTTGCGTTTTTTCAAAATGACGTGAATGAGAATGTAATGGTAGGAACAAAAATATATAAGGGTAAGGGTTATGGGCAACAACTTCCTAACATACTCTTATGTAATTTAATTAACCCAAAAACTATTCTTAAGCCCATTAATTATTTTATTAGGCATGACCTTAATTAAATTTATTCAAATCTCAACCCTCTTATCACTTAACATTTACATTATTCTAGTTAATTTATCAAATTAAATCTCCTTAATAATGTTATCAAAAATTAGGAGTGTTACAGGCACCCCTCCTTAAAGAATTGCATCCTCGAAATTCAGTAAGGACTAAATACTAAACATAGCAATCATCTGTAACGACTCCTAACAACCATACTAGTCTACCTATCCAGGAATTATCTTTATAAATCTAATATAGACATACACTCAAAGTAGATTAGGATAAGTATCTCGAATCTTGTCCTCTATTTCCCAAGTACAGTTCTTCTCGTTGTTGCTCAACTGAACTTTTACCAACTTGACTATCTTATTCCTTAATCTTTTCTCATCTCTCGCTACAACCCGAACTGGTTGTCTTATAAAAGTCAAATTAGGCTCTACTACTAGATCTTCCAACCCTGTCGGAGGAATAGTAGTCTCTGGATCATGCACATACTTGCGAAGATGAGACACATGAAATACATTATGGACCCCTCCCATCCTGCTCGGCAACTCTACCATGTATCCGAGCTTTCCAATCCTTTCTATAATCTAAATGGACCAACATATCTTGGTGCCAGTTTCCCTGACTTCCCAAACAGTACCACACCCTTCATTGGTGATATCTTTATAAAAACCCTATCTCCAACTGAGAACTCTAGGTCTTTATGCCATTTATCTTTGTAACTCTTCTATCTGGATTGAGCTTCCTTCATCCTTTCTCGGATCGACTCAATCTTTTCTAACACCTCTCTTAACAAATCTGGGCCTTAGACCAATCTGTCTCCAGTCTCCAATCAACATACTAGTGATTTGCATGGCCTTCCATACAAAGCTTCAAAAGGTGCCATTCCTATACTAGTCTGGTAACTATTATTATAGGAAAACTCAACCAAATGTAGGTGATCCTCCCAAGATCCACCAAAATCCAACACACAAGCTTTCAACAAATCCTCGAGTACCTTATTCACTCTCTCTGTCTGCCCATCCATCTGTGGGTGATATGCGGTACTCATCTTGAGCTTGGTGCTAACACATCCTGTAGACTCTTCCAGAATTCGCTAGTGAATAAAGCATCTCTGTCGCTGACTATGCTACTAGGAACTCGATGATGTCTAACTATGTTCTTCATGAACAACTTCGCCAAAACAGGTGCTATCTTGGTGACTTTACTGGAATGAAATGGGAACTCTTGGTCAACCTGTCCACAATGACCCATATACTCTCATTTCCACTGCTTGACCTTGGCAACCCTCTACAAAATCCATGGATATCGAATCCCATTTCCAAACTGGAATCTCTAGAGGCTGAAGTAACCCACTCGGCTTCTGATTTTTTGCCTTCACTTGTTGACAGTTTACACACTGCCTAACCCATAAGCCAACATCCCTCTTCATGCCTTCCCAATAGAAGCTCCTCTTCATATCTTGATACATCTTGGTCCCTCTAATATGAATCGTAAACTTGGATAGATGACATTCCTCCAGAACTTATTTCCTTAAGTTCTCAACATGTGGAACACATAATAGCCCCTTCTTTCTTAACCATCCTCCTTGGTCAAGACAAAAATATTTCAAATCATCGATCTCAGCTCCAACCTCAAGCCTTCTAATCCCCTCGGCTATAATGGATCCTCCTTCTGCTTAGAAGCAATTCTTTTGGTCAACACTGGTCCAACTTCTAAACACGACAACATAGTAATACCCTGACTAGAACTAGTAGTCGATATTAATTGCACACCGCAACTGGCCAAAGCTTCTAGATCCTTCCATTCTGCCAACATAGCCAACATCACATTATGTTGTCTTCTACTAAGAGCATCAACTACATTATTACCTTTCCTTGGTGTATACTCTATACTAAAATCATAAGCAGGTAAAAACTCCAGCCACCTCTGATGTCTAATATTCAACTCCTTCTGAGAGAATAAATATCTTTAAGACTTATGATTTGTGTATAGCTTAAATATTTCCCCCAAGAGATAATGCCGCCAAATCTTCAAGGAAAAAATCACCACAACCAACTCTAAGTCATGAATAGGATATCTTACTTCATGCGGTCTAAACTTCCTAGATGCATTGGCAATGACTTTGCCCCTCTGCACCAACACTGCTCCCAAACCAGTCCCACATGCATCAGTGTACACTACCAATCCTTGGTTTCCATCTGGAACTACCAACAATGGTGCATTGGTCAACAAATTCTTTAACTTAAGGAATACTTCCTCACATTTGTCGGACCAAACAAATTTCACCTCCTTCCTGTTACGCATAGTCAAAGGCGCTGTTATCTGTGAGAAATCCTTGATGAATCTCCACTAGTAGCCAGCAAGTCCAAGAAAACTTCTAATCTCAGTCACCGTCTCTGGTCTCTTTCAACTGTTCACAGCTTTAATCTTTTCTGGATCGACTAACAATCCTTTCTCTGAAACCACGTGACCAAGAAACTTAACCTCTTTCTTCCAAAAATGACACATGGAAAACTTCGCCTTTAGCTGATTCCGCCTCAACGTCTCAAGAACAACCCTAAGATGATATTCATGCTCTCTTTCATCCTTAGAGTGTACCAAAATGTCATCTATAAACACCAACACGATTCTGTCTACATACTCCCGAAAGACTAAGTTCATTAAATCCACAAATAAAAAGGTGCATTTGTCAACCCGAATGGCATTACTAATCAATCATATGAACCATATCTAGTTCAAAATGTTGTCCTCTACCACCCTTAACTAATGGAATACCGTCGCCAAATACAACTGGAAAAACACTCTGCCTCCATTCAACTGATCAAATAGATAGTCGTTACACATCCTTAACGACCCATCTAGTTTCTTCACAAATATCGCTCCCTAAGATGAACTACTTGGTCTAATAAAATTCCTTCCTTCTGGATCCACTAGATGCATCTTCAATTCCTTCATCTCAGTCAGTGTCATCTTGCTAGGTGGTCCACTCACAGGTTCAGCTCCTGGCAAAAGATCTACCAGAAACTCAACAGCTCGTTTTAGTGGTAGTCTTGTTATTGGCTCAAAGACATCTGCAAACTCTCTTGCTATTCGAACCTGACTTGGATCTTCTCCCACATTTATTGCACTTAACAAAGCACAACTACTCCGGTCAGATTTCTCTACTAGGAATATAATTCGGCTATGACTATCAGGGTGTCTCAGTGATATCTTTCCATCTTGGCAAAATTTCCTAGCCTCATACCTCTTAACCAATCCATACCCAAAATGATCCTGAAATCTATGAAATCGAAAACATACAGAATACATGCAAACAAATGACCTAACAAAATCAAGTTCTAACTGGTCACATCTCATCCCTAGAGTTGCATACCCTCCTATTGGATTCGCAACCCTGATGGAAGTAACAAGGTATGCGGGTTCTAAGCATAACCTATCAACCAAATACTGTTATATAAATGAATGATGCACCGGTATAAAATAGTATCCTAACTGGTATACTCTGAATCAAAAACGTACCTTCCATCATGATCTTTCCCTTAACAGCTGCAGTAGGCTTAGGTGATGATCCCACAGCAAAGACCTTCCCCTTGTCCACCTTGACTGGCTTTGGACATCGGTCCTTATAATGCCCAACTTTATCACAGTTGAAGCACTTCACATTCTTCTTATATGCAGCCTTCTTCCCCTTGCCTGACCAGCACTCATGAGCATAATGGCTCTGTTGGCTCGGTTTTCCAGCAAGTAGAGTGAAAGGGAAGAAAGGAAGTAAAAGCAGGTAGGCATGGAAGACAGAACTACCGGACCAGGTGCTTGGTTCAGCATTCACTAAAATGCCGAACCAAATATATGGTCCGGCACGCTAGACCCGATGTTTGGTCCAGCATCCTCTGATACGTCGGACCAAATATTTGGTCTATCATCCTCTGATACACCAGACCAAATGTTTAGTCCGGCATCCTCTGATAGGCCGAACCAAATTTTTGGTCCGTCACCCTCTGATATGCTAGACCAAATTTTTGGTCCGTCATTCTCTGATATGTTGGACCAGATATTTTGTCTAGCACGACATATCCATCAACGGACCAAACATTTGGTCCGGTACACAGGCATGCCGGACTAAATGTTTGGTCCGGCAAATAGGAAACTCTAGAGCAGAAGCACCGAACCAGACAAGAAAGAACAACTTGGCTAGGCAAGCTCCATGACCCAAATGCTAATCCAAACGCTCCTGCCCAGATGTCGGACCAGATTCAAAGAGTTATTATCTCCACCTCCACACTTCACAACTCCACTCTATAAATACCAGAGCTTCTCAACAACAATGGGGATGGATTTTCAGAGAAAAAAAGGGAAAACTCTACTGAGACTAAGTCACACTAGCTACTCCAAGTTTTTACTCTTTTCGAACAAACTTGTATCTATAATCGAATCAAAGTAAGAATAATAAGTTGGACAGTGGATGTAGGCACATTCTGGCTAAACCACTATAAAACTCTATGTGATTTACTTTCCTTAACTGCTTTCCGACTTTGAGTTTGTGAATTGTTCTATGACTGCAAAAATTATCCCTTAATGTGTTGGAACATTAAAAACTCCAAATCAATCAACTTAAAGGAGACCTAGCTAAAATCGAACTTAGATGTGTTTGTCCAATTTTTGTGCAAACATTTTTGGTGCTTTCATTGAGAGCGGCATGGAGAGCCGAAATCTTCTGTCCACCCTCCTTCCAAACCTTAACTCAGCATTAGAACATGGCTCCCTCTAGGCGCAACACCGATAAGGGTAAGAGCACGGCCATAGCCAGTACACTCAATACCATCCAAGAAGATCAAGAAAACCCGACTGCCCACTCTCAGCCTCCAAACTCAACTTTTACCCGAGAAGACTTAGAAGGGTTGTGAATGAGATGACTAACCGTTTCGCTGCACAGCAAAAAGCTCTAGTGGACCAACTCTTGACACGCTTGAGAGGCACGAAGTAATCAACTCACAACACTGAATCTCAAGATGAATCTCAATCTGGAGAGTTGCATAGAGGGAACAGATCCCCTGCAAATGAAGAATTCAACTAAGAAGATATAAGAACTCGAAGCCAAGCCAGGACTCAACCCGAAGCATATCCTGAAAGAGCATCAAGAGCTGGGCCCTGTCAAGGGAGCACCAGGCAAGGACCGACTGTGGCTGACCTTGTCATGCTTCGAGCCAACCATCGCCAATCCAGCCTCAACCAAGGTTCCAAACGCCATCAATATCAAAGGAAAGCCCCCACTTCTCCTAGGGCTGCCCCAGAATCTGAGGAGAGGATGACACGCCTCTTCAGGGAATATCTTAGGTGTGAACAACTCAAAAAAGGGATATGAGAAAGGGTGTCCAGCCCCTTTACCAGGCACATAAAAGCGACAGCCACTCCTAGAGAATGGAAGATGCCCACTATAGATCCCTACAAAGGCACATCCGACCCAATTTTCCACTTGCAATGCTACACCCAGCACATGCTCATGAATGGAGCAACATAGGGTGTGTTGTGAAAATGTTTTTCATTATTCCTGTTAGACCTAGCAACCACATGGTTTTGTCGCCTTCTTCATGGCTCCATTAGCTCTTGGGAAATGTTGAAGGAAAAATTCATAAGTCAATTATGAATCCATGTGGAACAGCCCAAGGATGCTTATTCCTTGTCAGATGTAAAGTAGAAAGCAGGATAACCGCTGCAGTAGTATCTTACCCGTTTTAACACTGTTGTGGCAGTAGTACAAAACACAGATGAAAGGCTTACACTGATGGCACTATACTGAGGCGTCCACCCAGATTCAAAGCTCGCAAGAAGATTGACGAAGGAAAAACCTCTAACTCTTCAAGATTTCTTTCATTAAGCTGGAAAGTACATGAGATTAGAGGACGCGACAGCCCACTGACTTAGCAAGCAATCCACAAAGGCTTCTAACGTCCAAGGAAACATGGGTGCCCCACTCTGGGTGAAAGGGGATAAACCTGAACAACGAAAGAAAAAATGGCCACCAAGGCAACTCTGGAACTAAAAAAGGCAATAAGCGACGATACAGACCTGGACCAAGATTTGATTCATACACTCCTCTGAATGATACTGTGGAGAACATTTACATGGCTACTCAACACGAGTTGAAATACAAATGCCCTCCGTACAAAAAAGAGTCAGAAGCTGCAATTAGAACACGAAAATATTGTCGCTTCCATGAGTCTCATGGGCATAACACCGAAGAATGCCAGCATTTGCGGGATCTCATTGTACGTGCAGAAAGGGCACAACTCTCCCGCTCTGATCCACGAGGGATCTGGGAAACCCCTGCAAGGGAACAACAAGGAAGGGGCAGGTACGAGCTGCTCCAACCAGGAGAAGATAGTTGTGCACACCATATCTGGAGGCCTGCATATAGCCGATGGAATTTGGGCCAAAATGGAGAGGTATGGAAAATCCTTGAAAGACAAGGAAGGATATGTTCATTCCATAACTTAAGAGCGCATCGCGAAACGGAGAGAAAGAGCCGACATAACCTTAAACGATGAAGACTTGGTTGGAAAACTATATCCACACACTGATCCCATGGTTATCTCCGCCTGGATCAGCTCGGCAGAGGTATTTCACATTTTAGTCGATATAGGAAGCTCGATGAATATTTTGTTCAAACATGCATTCAAAAAAATGAAGTTATCAATGAAAGATGTATCCCCATGCAACAAGCCCTTGCACAGGTTCACTGGAGAAGCCACGATGCCGCTTGGACAACTAGACTTGTTCGTTGAGCTAGGTCGTCACCCCCGATCAATTGTCCGAAAGAAAACATCGTGCTGGTGGATGGACACTCTGCTTACAACTCATTCTTGGGAAGGCCTGCATTGTCAGATTTCCAGATAGTCTTGGCACCATGGTGTCTGAAGATGAAATTCCAAACTGGTAATGGAATAAGAGACGTAGAAGGCGACCAAGATGCAGCTCGCGATTGCTACGTGACAGAACTCCACCAAAACAAGAAGAATGAAAAAGGGAAAGGAGTAAGGGACGCCCTCTGTGCCAAAAATGCGGAAGCATAGCAATCAAAGAAGGCCCCTCCTCTCAAATATACCGGTGACCATTTAACGAGCCGGACCCCAGAGAAAGAGATGAGGAGGTCAACGCCGAGCCCGTGGAGGCTATTGAGCATGTGATGGTAGACGAACATGACAAAAAAAGACTTTTAAAGATAGGTTCTCAGTTGAATTATAACCTAAAAATCCAGCCGATAGGATTCCTATGCAAGAACTTGGATGTATTCGCATGGACCAATGAAGACATGGTGCTTCGTTGAAGAACCTGCTCGCCAATGGCTTTATCCGCGAAGCCATTTACCCAAAATGGATCTCCAACCCGGTTTTAGTAAAAAAGCCTAATGGGAAGTGGCGGACCTATATTGACTTCTCCATCCTCAATGATGCTTGCCCCAAAGACTGTTTTCCTTTGCCCAGAATCAACCAACTAGTAGACGGAACTGTAGGACATGAGTTGTCATTCATTGACGCATATTCAGGATACAACCAGATCCCCATGCATGTGCCGGATCAAGAACATACTAGCTTCATCATGGATCTAGGCTTATATTGGTACAAGATCATGCCCATCGGGCTTAAGAACGTCAGTGCTACCTATCAACGTCTAGTTAATAAGATGTTTGAGCAATAAATTGGTCACTCCATGGAAGTCTATGTCGATGACATGCTTGTCAAATCAAGAAGAACAACGGATCTTCTGAGCCACCTAGACGAGATGTTCCAAGTATTATAAAAATACTAAATGAAGCTGAATCCTTTGAAATGCACTTTGGGGGTGTCTTCGAGTAAAGTCTTAGGTTTCATTGTGTACGTTAGAGGATTAGAGGCGAATCTTGAATAAGTACAATCTTTGAAAGACGTCAAAATCCCAACAACGCGAAGGGAAATGCATAGCCTGAACGGGAAGGTAGCCGCTCTGAGCAGGTTTATATCTAAGGCCACGAACAAGTGCATCCCGTCTTCGAAGCCCTCAAAAAGGAAAAAGAAAAATTTGAATGGACCGATAAATGCTACTCAACCTTCCAAAGTCTACTAGAACACCTACAGAAGCCACCAGTAATCTCCACTCTGGTGGATGGAGAGAGCCTCTACCTGTACCTAGTTGTATCCACCCACGCGTTAAGTGCCGCATTAGTACGAGAAGATTATCGTGTCCAAAGACCAATATACTTCATTAGCAAAAGATTCACCAGCGCAGAAGCAAGATACCCCAAGATCGAGAAATTGGCTTACTGTCTGCTCACAGCATCCAGGAAATTATGTCATTACTTTCAATCGCACTCCACTAGAGTCCTAACGGATCAACTCTTGAGGCAAGTCCAACATAAACCAGACACATCAGGGCGCCTGTTAAAATGGTGCACTGAGCTAAGCCAATACGACATTACTTACCACCCGCGTATCACAATTAAAGGACAAGCCTGGGCTGATTTCATAGCCGAGTTCATAATGTGAGATGAGGAGGCTGCGGTAAGAATTAAGGAAACTGTCAAATGGAATATGTTCGTTGACGGAGTATCGAACGAGCTCGGCTGCAACCAATAATAGTCACACCTCAAGGAAGGAAATTAAGCTATGCATTGAGACTAGAGTTCGGTGCAACCAATGACGAAGCTGAATACGAGGCAATAATAGCCGGCTTAGAAATCATTAAAGAAATAGGAGTTAAGTCTATATGTCTACACAGCGATTAACAACTAATTGTTAACCAGATCCTTGGAGAATTCTAGACTCGCGGACAAAAGCTTGCGTCCTACCTCAAAAAGGCCAAAACCCAACTTGATGAGCTAGACTACTATGTAATAAAACACATCCCGCGAGGGGAAAATCAAGAGGCAGATGCCCTCGCTAAAGGGGCTAGCGTAAGAACTGAGCCAATGCCGAGGGCAACCCTTGTCATGAGACAATCCACACCAAGTTTCAGTGTCTTCAAATCCCCAGACAGGAAGGAGACATGGATGACCCCCACCACCAAATACTTGCAAGAAGGAACCTTACCAACAGATCAGAACGAAGTTAGAAAATCCTAAGGAAGGCATCCCGCTACACCATCCAGAATGGCATACTATACTGTTGCGGCTTTTCCCTAACGGATCAACTCTTGAGGCAAGTCCAACATAAACCAGACACATCAGGGCGCTTATTAAAATGGTGCACTGAGCTAAGCCAATACGACATTACTTACCACCCGCGTATCGCAATTAAAGGACAAGCTTGGGCTGATTTCATAGCCGAGTTCATAATGTGAGATGAGGAGGCTGTGGTAAGAATTAAGGAAACTGTCAAAAGGAATATGTTCGTTGACGGAGCATCGAACGAGCTCGGCTGCAACCAATAATAGTCACACCCCAAGGTAGGAAATTAAGCTATGCATTGAGACTAGAGTTCACTGTAACCAATAACGAAGCTGAATACGAGGCAATAATAGCCGGCTTAGAAATCATTAAAGAAATAGGAGTTAAGTCTATATGTATACACAGCGATTCACAACTAATTGTTAACCAGATCCTTGGAGAATTCTAGACTCGCGGACAAAAGCTTGCGTCCTACCTCAAAAAGGCCAAAACCCTCCTTGTTGAGCTAGACTACTATGTAATAAAACACATCCCGCGAGGGGAAAATCAAGACGCAGATGCCCTCGCTAAAGGGGCTAGCGTAAGAACAGAGCCAATGCCGGGGGTAACCCTTGTCATGAGACAATCCACACCAATTTTCGGTGTCTTCAAATCACCAGACAGGAAGGAGACATGGATGACCCCCACCATCAGATACTTGCAAGAAGGAACCTTACCAACGGATCAAAACGAAGTCAGAAAATCCTAAGGAAGGCATCCCGCTACACCATCCAGAATGGCATACTGTACCGTTGCGGCTTTTCCAACCCACTACTAAGATGTGTCGTTGGGAACGAGGAAAAAGATATCCTTAATAACATTCATCAAGGGAGCTACGGTGGTCACATTGAAGGGCAAACTCTAGCCAGAAAAATCCTACGCTATGGATATTTTTGGTCCACACTGAACAAGGATACAGCCGAGCTTGTTAAGAAATGTGACAAATGCCAAATATTTGCAAAAACCCCAAGACTGCCACCTACCGGCTTAATCCAGATGGTCAGCCCCTGGCCCTTCGCCATTTGGGAAATTGATCTAATTAGGGAACTCCCCATAGGTCGAGGAGGAGCGAAATATGCTATAGTGGTGGTGGACTATTTCACCAAAGGGGTGGAAGCGGAGCTTTTGAGCAAAATTTCATCTACCAAAGCGATAAACTTCCTAATATGTAATATCCTATGCCGGTATGGGGTGCCACAGAAGATCATATTGGATAACGGACTCCAATTCGATAGTGAAGAATTCTCCCGTTGGTGCCATGAACATAGGATTGCCAGAAGCTTCTCGACTGTGGCATATCACCAGGCAAATGGGAAAGTTGAAGCAGTAAACAAGGTTTTGAAGACGTTGATCAAGAAGAAGCTAGAAAAGTCCAAGGGGGTATGGGTCGACGAACTGCCTATTGCACTATAGGCCTACCGAACTTCTTACAAGACCGCAACAGGGCACACGCCATTTGCATTGGCATACAGAGCCGAAGCCATGCTCCCCGTCGAAATAGTCGTCCCCTCGCATCGAAGAATGCATTACAATCCGAAAGAAAATGAGGATCTCTTAAGCATGTCACCCGACCTGATCAAGGAGAAAAGAAACGATGCTGCCCTCAAAGCTGCCGCTCACAGACAGAAGGTGGCAAGGCAATACAACTCTAAGGTAAAGCCTCGAGCTCTACAAGAGGTAGACTTGGTACTCAAGCGAGTCTTCCCATGACCAGGAGCACTGGATTCAATTTGGGAAGGGCTGTTTGTTGTTCATAAGGTTCTCCATAATGGATCTTACATCTTGTCAATGATAGATGGAGAGGTGTTTGGGAAAGCATGGAATCTCTAACATCTCCGCCGATATTTCTCTTGAGTTGTAAAGAAACGTATATTAAATGAAACTATAAAAGAAAGATAGTGGACGTAGGCGTATTTTGGCCGAACCACTATAAAATTTGGTGTCTCGCATTACTTATCTTATTTGAACATTCTTTGGTCTAATTATTTTATCTGATGACTATTCCTACCGCGAGCAATCGCAGGCGCTTGCTGACAGCAGTGAAAGTAAGATGGCCATGATAAGGGGCACAAAACAAGCCTTGGCAATTCAGTATTGACGATCGGCCCCCCAAGCCGGCACTGATGAACTGATCATAAGCCATAGATTAGGCCCGATTTATAGCCTAAGCAGTCCATTATTGGCATTTGGTTTGCCGGAAACTACGAATCGATTATAAACCCCATGATTAAGGCGTGGCTACAGCTAGGGGTAGTTCGCACTTGAGGATCAGCATTACGCACCCCGGCAACGATGAATCGAAAAATACTTCTGACAACGGCCTTCAATATAGAAACGCGTTTATGGTTTTCTGCATCTTCGAACATAATAATGATTAACTAAGTCGTAAAAAGTTCACAAACAGACGGAGCAGACTATACAAATTGCGCATCATAAAAGCCATTCCAGATAAACATGTAGAAGACATAAATTAGACATTACACATTTGAAATCTTTATGTACAAAGCTTTTTGTTTATATGTACAAATACTTAACAACTGTAATACATGCAAAAAGTGAAAAGAAAATTTCCTCAACTAGGGAGGAGGAACGGCCTTGTCACTCAGCTTGCTCCCTCTGGCCATGTCTCTCGAACTCTCGGATCGCCCGAGAGATTCGCCCTTCTTTTGCGAAGGCCCAACCTATCCCCAAGAAGTCCTTGCACGATGCAAGTAAGAGAAATCACAAGCTTCGCAGTCCAGGATAAGTAATAACGGAGCTAAAGCAAAAGGATGAGATACCTGTAGTAATGTGGTGTGGATCACCAAGCCCCTCGAAATCCGACCCATCCTCAACATCCTCGTCCTTCGCCAGCAGCTCATAAACCTTGGCGATGGCTTTAGTCTCTTCCACCGTGAACTAGCTGTTCACCATCCCAATGTCATACACAGTTCCTCCCTCCTACGCAACTATAGCCTTAGTCTCGTAGATGAGCTGAGCATGGATTCCTTCCATCACTTGAGGATAATCATCCATCCACTGAAGGATCCTTTGTTTTCAAAACATGTAATATGTGTCCTTCAGCATCTGGTTGACTGTATCACAAAAGTCACTAGATTTGTCAACTTTGGTTTGGAGAGACACCACCTTATTAATGTACCGTTCCTTTTCCCTCCTCAACTAGGCCTGCTTCGCCTTTAACCTATCAATTTCAACCTGGTATAAGTCCTTTTCCTTTTTCCACTCACCTCGAGACTCCTTCAGCTCAGCCAAGGCATCCTCTGATTTCTTTACCTTAGCCTTGAGGGGGCCGATCCGCTCCAGATCCTTCTATCGAGCCTCATCCACTGAGCTAATAGCATGTCAATATGTGTCTTGCATAGTCAGCGGCCTCTCTCGATGCTTCTTCGTTGGCTTTACTTATCTCAGATGCGTGAGATGCTTCGACAGCCTCTAACTTAGCCTCTTTCTCCCTAAGCGCCTTGCGAAGATCCTCTACCTCCAAATGCAACCGTACATTGACGCTCCTAACTTCTTCACTAGCCTTAGCTAAGCGGGACTGGTAATCTACAATTTTCCTGCTCTCATCCGTAATCTGGATCGTCCTCGTTGTCAAGTTGGCGAAATCGAGAGTCTTTGCCTCATCCAAAATCCGTACTAGAGGATTTTGAGGCATAAGGAACTCGGTATCAGGATCCGCCAAATGACGACACACATGGTCGGGATTGATATCAGGATGACTCTCAAAGGGATTCTGCATCGGTTGCCAATAATCCGAGAAATAAGTATCGACATCATTTGGCACTTCATGTGTTATCCCACCTTTTGGCAAGGCCGTGACACCAAGGACTTAACTGACAACCAAGGACAATCTGCCCCGAAGATCGGTTATACATAGGTTCACTATGGATACTGGTAAATTTTGTATGAGTCCAGCTCAAGCTATAATTGATATGGTATGATAAGAAAAGCCATGAAAGCCCACATTCCAAATTGCAAGTCAATCGGAGTTCGTATGCTCAAGCTATGGATCTATCAAGTTTCACTTAGAAAACATATACAATTCGTGTCCAACACTGGTTCATATCCATGGGAAGGAGTAGGTTCATTCATGTCCATCCACCTTGTACCCAAGGCCAAGTAGCACTCGCATTTGTATCCATAGAAGAGTTTCCTCGTTCGTATCCGCCTCTCTCTTATACTTCGTATCCATTAGGCATCCCTCACTTCGTATCCATCGTGCCACCCATGTTTCATATCCATACCTAAAAATATGTCATATCACTCCCACTATTGCCCAAGGCATATGAATCATCTGTGGAACAATTCGTATCGATCAGTGAGGTATCGATACGAATTCACCCACCAACTACTTAAAGCAACGTTCAAGACATCGATACGAAGGTAGAGGTCTGGAATGACACGAATGGGATTGTATCTTATTGATACGAAAGATGTAGACAAACATCGATACAAAAAACATCCCCTCCGTAATTGATACAAAGTAGAACCCTACAGATGAATATGAACGAGCATGAACGTATCGATACGAATGGAGCCTACAATGAAAGGAAGACTCGATCAATCGGCATGAAAAGTGGATCGATCCTAAAATATAGCGCCATGTCATCTGATCGACACACGCCAGCATGGATACGAACACCATCGATACGAATACCATCGATACGAACTCGGTAATGCCCTACAAATCCAAACTTGCATCGATCATATCTCAAAATCTACAAGTCCAAATTTGTGGATCGATACAAACTCAATTTGTATCGCTCCCGGATCGATTCGAAATCACCCGAACTCGATCCCATGGGCCCATTGACATGAGAGAAGAAGTCTTCTGAGATTAGGGCGAGATATTTGCTGTCTACACCTTTAAATAGTGACCCTGGACCTACAGAAAATAGACTTTTAGCTTCTTTATGCTGATACTCTGCCGAAATCATTACCAAACTTCAGCTGTACTGTTGTAATCTCTTGTAAACAACGAGTGAAATTCAATAAACATCAGTCATTCCATAGTGGACGTAGGCAATATGTCGAACCACTCTAAATCTGTGTGTTTCTGTGCATTTTCTTATCTGTTGATTGGTGTGTTTGTTAGATCTGCCTCATTTTACATTTATTTTCTTCATTTTATCTCTTCGAACACATCTGAAGAGTGTTGTGCCCAATTTTGGTACAAACACTTTGGTGCTTTCACTAAGAAAACCCAGCTTTTCTCCTACTCATTGGATCTACTATCGATATTGGATTGCAAGAATCTAAGGAGGAGATCCATATTTCAAGCCTAGAAGTTCTTCCATCCTATTCATATTTGCACCAATTCTAGAAGAGAACTTCATCATTCACCATGGTTGCTACCAGGACTACCTCAACGGCTGCAGATCCAGAAGGACGGGATGGGCAGAACTCCGCGCAACTTCCACCTACCGACTAGAATACTGTCGGACCTTCGAATCCACAAAGCCTTGTCACCAGGGAGGAATTCCAAGTACTGATGCAAGAGCTAACTCAAAGCCGCCAGCAGCTTACCCAGTAGCTCCGTGCCAACGCGGAGTTAACCAATCGACTGAACCATGAAAGACGAAGGAGATCCAAAATGGATCAGGCTTCCCACTCATCCATTTAGAGTTTGGCTTCTTCTGATTACAATCATAGATCCATGCGCACACGGCTAGATGGAAGCTATACGCAGGCTACCGGACATCATCACACTTTGACTACTGGACAACTGAGAGTTGGTCCGTCAAGCAGCTACCAGACCGGACCCTTCTCCCGATGAGGGACGGTTCCTTATCACACTACTAATAACCGCGCTGCTGCCATCACCACCGAGTTGGAAGCTGACACTTGGAAACAAACTGATCCGAACCTTCGCCAATGTGATAATACTCCTAAGCCTTATGTTCCCAAAGACCTAGAGCCAAGGAGGCGAGGTATGGACCATCGACCGCGCCCGGCACATCCTCGCATTGTGGAACCCGACCACACCTTGGCTCAGCATGCTCAGAATGTCCAGATGCTAGACATCCCGATAATGATCCGTCAGATGATCCATGAAAGCCAAGGCCTCACTAACGACGACTAGAGAACCTCTTGGAGTCATACCTCTTTCACCGAAGACATCCCCTACGCTGAACCGCCTCGGCGATTCAGAATGCCAACTCTACCTATTTATGAAGGGAGTTCTGACCCTAACCAACACATTTTAAAGTATGAATGGTTAATTAATGCCGCGCACGCTGATGATGTGGTCAAATGCCGAAGTTTCCCAATTTTCCTAGGGGGATCGCAACTATGTGGTTTACTTGCCTACCACCTTGATCCATCTCATGTTTTGACTAGTTGGCAATAAAGTTTGTTGAACAGTTTTACATGCATGTCACAAGGCCCAAAGATGTTAATACCTTGACCAGTGTCACTCAAGCTCCTAGAGAGACACTTAGACGTTATTTGGAGAGGTCTCATGTTGCATACACTGAGATTAGTAATCCTAATGACAACTCAATTTTGATGGCACTGATTAAGGGGATCGATCCCGATTTCGAATTTGGCAACTGGTTGGCCAAAAAAACCCCTACGTCATTGGACCGTTTCTATTCCAAGGCAGCTTAGTTCTTGAGAAGGGAGGATGCGAAATAGTCTAGGAAAAAGTGTGACGTAGGGCCTAGTGTGGAAGGAATCCAAAGTAATGTCACTGTAAAACAAACCGGGGAGAGTTCCAGAAAGGTGTAGTTAAACATACAGAATAAATAGAATCAACAGAAAGGAGATGGAAATCAGGGCAGGAAATGGGATCAGAATCGCGGAATGCGACGTAGAGCTCCTATGTTTGACACTTATACTCCTTTAAATACGTCTCTAGAAAATGTGTACTTGCAGACCTGCAATACTATCCAATATAAGAAACCTGCTCCGAAGCAATCGTCAGAAAATAGATTCAAACAGGGAAGTTTTGTAGATTTCATGATAGTTATGGCCACAACACAAACAAGTGTCGTCATTTACAAGATATTATCGAGAAGTTGATACGAGAAAGAAAGTTGGAGCATTTTGTTTGGGCGTCGCAATCTGGAGGTACGGGCCCATCGAATCAAAACCAAGCACCAAATCAGGATAGACTGGAGGAACCCGCTTGTACCGGCGGGAGGTTAGTGATAAACACTATTAGTGGTGGTCCTTATCCAACGGATCAGAGCTGGAGGGAAATGGAGTTGTATGCCAGCTCTATTAGGCATGCGAGCTTCAAATGTTGTAGTAATTTGGAGGACGGGGCTCCAGCCAAACAACAGAAAATGATGAAAGACGATATCGTATTTCGAGACAGGGATGCCGACAGAGTCTAAGCCCCAACCATTGATCCACTTGTCATTTCAGCTCAGATAGGTCCTGCATGGATGAAGAGGATCTTAGTGGACAATGGAAGTTCAGTAAACATACTCTTTAAGCAAGCCTATGACCAGATGAAGATGGAAGTGAAAGATTTAAAGCCTTGTTAGGCTCGTATTCATGGCTTCAATGGAAGTGCAACTATACCCACTGGGATGGTGGAGCTACCAGTGGAGTTGGGAATTGGAGAACATAGGAGAGTCCGGATATTACAGTTTATTGTATTGGATATAGACTTACTATACAATGCTTTCTTGGGCCGACCGACCCTAGCTGAGTTCAGTGCTGCTATTGCCCCTTGGTGTTTAACTTTGAAATTCCTTACCGATAATGGAGTTGGAGTCACTCAGGGAGACCAGGCTGTTGGACGAGCCTGTTATGTTGCTGAGCTGCGGGAAGCGCAGCAAAAAGAAAAGGGAAACGACATAGAGGAATCTCTCTGCGTCCGCTTTGCGGAGAATTGATAGCTAAAGCCCGGGACAAGGCCGGGGCTCCACAATCGTTTCCCAAGAGATCATGACCCGAGAGATACCAAAACTAAAGACAAAGTCAAAGGCAGTCATTCTTCTCCGGTAGAGCTTTCGATCGATGTTCCGATTGATGATGATGACAATTCTAAAATGGTAAAGATTGGATCCGAGCTAAGCCAATAGATGAAGGAGGAATTGGTTGAATTTCTCTGGGAAAACCTCGACGTGTTTGCCTGGACGCACTCCGACATTTGTGGGATCTCGCCAGATACCGCGAGCCACACATTGAATATTGACCCGCGACATGTCCCGATCAAGCAAAAAATGTCGTGGTATGGATCCAGAGAGATCTGCCGCCCTTAAGGAAGAGATAGATAAACTCAGCTCAAACGGGTTTATCCGAGATGCGTTATATCCGGAATGGGTGTCAAATCCTATACTTGTTAAGAAACCTAATGGGAAATAGAGAACATGTGTTGACTACTCAGACTTGAATAAAGCTTGCCCTAAAGACAGTTTTCCACTTCCCCGAATTGATCAGCTTACAGATTCAATTGTTGTACATGAACTCTTATCCTTCATGGACGCGTATTTTGGCTACAATTAGATACTGATCCACCTGCCTGACCAAGAGCATACTAGCTTTATCACCGATTTGGGACTCTATTGTTATAAAGTGATGTCGTTCGGACTTAAGAACATCGGGGCAACCTATCAGAGACTCGTCAACCGAATGTTCGCTAACCAGAGTGGAAATACCATGGAAGTGTACGTGGACGACATGCTTGTGAAGTAGCGATTCTCCACCAATCATATCAAAGATCTGGAAACGATGTTCAACATCCTCCGAGAGTACAGAATGAAACTCAACCAGTTGAAGTGTCACTTTGGGGTCGCATCTGGAAAATTTCTTGGACTTATCATTAATGCTCAAGGAATCGAAGCCAATCCTGAGAAGATCAGGGCAATCAGAAATCTTAAGACTCCAAAGACTATAAAGCAAGTTCAGGGCCTCAACGGGAAAGTAGCAGCACTGAGAAAGTTTATTTCAAAATCCACCGACAAATGCATTCACTTCTTCGATCTGATCAGTAAAGGGAAACATAATTTTGAATGGACTATGGAATGTGAGGGCGCATTTCAAGCACTAGTCCAACGCCTTTCCACACCACCTATTCTGTCAAAGCCCATTGATCACGAGAGGTTGTACATCTACTTTGCGGTGTCAGAAAATGTAATCAGTGTTGCCTTAACTCGGGAGGAGGACCGGATACAACGATCAGTCTATTACATTAGAAAACGACTGACCGGAGCAAAGAGAAATTATCCGAAGCTGGAAAAGTTGGCTTATTGTATTATCATTACCTCGGGGAAGCTCCGTCCGTATTTTCAGGCTCATTCGATCACTATATACACCGACCAGCCGTTACGATAGGTCCTTACGCGGCCTGAGACGTTTTGTAGGTTACTGAAGTGGAATATCGAGCTGAGTCAGTTCGACATCGCTTACACATTGAGACAAGCTATTCAAGGGCAAGTGCTAGAAGACTTCATCACTGAATTCGCTATCTTCGAGGACTTGCCCAAAACCAGTGAATCTCCCAAACATGTTCGGAAGCTACATACTGATGGTGCATCGAATGACCGCTGCTCAGGCGCTGGAGTTGTGCTTGAAACTCCTGAAGGCCGATCTATTTGCTATGCTTTAAAATTTGATTTTCGTGCGACCAATAACGAGGCTGAATACGAAGCCCTGCTCGCCGGACTAAGGCTTGCCAGAGATTTAAGAATTATTGCTGTGGAGATTTACTGCGATTCGCAATTGGTCGTGTGCCAAGTTCGGGGGGAGTACCATGCCAAAGACCGGAGGCTGGCTGCTTATCTCGCTCGGGTTCAGGAAATATTAAATTAGTTCGATTATAATGTCATATATTGTATACCCCGAGAACGCAATTAGAAGGCCGATTCCTTAGCAAAATTGGCTAGTACCGGTGAGGCACGGCAAATGGGCTCGTTCCATTGAGACATTATCTTCCCCGAGTGTTGATCAAATGGAGACCGATTGGGTATTTGAAGTCATTCCTGATAAGGAGTCATGGTTGACTCCATTCAGAAACTATCTCGAGCATGGCACCCTGCCAGAGCACAGGAGTGAAAATAGATAAGTTCTTCGAAAGGCTTCACGTTTCACCATTCAGAATGGTGTCATGTATGGAAGAGGATACTCTGTTCCTTTACTCCGGTGTATCACCCACGATGAAATCAAATGAGTATTGCATGATGTACATGAAGGAGAATGTGGCGATCACACCGGGGGGCAAGCTCTTGCCAAGAAAGTGCTCCGGTATGGATACTATTGAACGACTGTAAATCGTGATGCATCTGATTACGCCAAGATGTGTGATAGATGTCAGAAACATGCTTGGATTCCAAGGGCCCCACCTACCGAAATACCTCAGATGGTCAGTCCCTGGCCGTTCGCAGTATGGGGCATCGACATTATTGGTTCTCTACCTCTAGCTAAAGGTGGTGCGAAGTACGCCATCGTTGTAGTTGATTACTTTACCAAATGGGCGGAAGTTAAGCCCCTTGCTACTATCACAATGAAGAAAGTGATCAACTTTGTTGTACGCAACATTATTTGTCAATTTGGTCTCCCACATACCATCATCACTGACAACGGAGCCCAATTCGACAGTGTTGAATTTAAGAATTTCTGTCAACGATTCGACATCCAGAAGAAGTTCTATACAGTTGCACACCCTCAAGCGAATGGACAGGTTGAACTTGTTAATAAAGTTATAAAGTCCATTCTGAAAAAATGACTGGAAAAGGTCGGGAGCAAATGGGTCAATGAACTTCCGATGACCCTATGGGCTTATCGAACAACCCACAAGTCCGTGACCGGCGACACTCCATTTTCTCTTTCCTACGGTCCAGAAGCCGTTATTCCAGTCAAGATGGAAGTACCTTCTCATCGTGTGACATATTATGATCCGAAGACAAATGCTATATTACTTGCCTAATCTCTAGACTTACTGGATGAGAAGCGAGAAGAGGCTGATTTGAGGGCAGTCGAGTCGCCCGATTGTACAATGCCAAGGTCCGACCTTGAACCTTTGAACTCGGTGATTTCGTTCTTAAGAGAATTTACCCGGTCCCTTCGCATATGAAACCAACATGGGAAGGGCCGTATGTTACTGAACGGAGACTTGGAGATGACACCTTTAAATTATCAACCATTGATGGTCTCACTTTGCCGAGAGCCTGGAACAGCGAGAGTCTTCTTCGCTACTACACATAACAGTCTTTATTTATTCATTCAGTCTGCTTTTCATTTGCAACTTGTTTATGCATTTCAAAATTTGAATTTGTAATAAGGCAACTGACTTTGCCATATTTTCTTATTTCAGCAATAAAATGCAATCTCTTCGAGCCAGAGCAGTGATTTTTAAAAATGCGTCGTACGACCATCACCATGCACAGAGAGCCGAGTTCCACCATATAGTGGGACTTATTCAAATAGAGAGTGACTGTAACACGACCGGTCACTCCCTAAGTGAAACCCGAGCTCGGGGGCAAACCATCACACCGAAGCCAAGAGAGGATTGATATACGACAATCCTTTAACTAACTCCGGCTCCCAGAGTGCGAGCTAGAGTATAAACTTACAAAATCGGGCTCGAAGAGGGTGGATCTGTCCACCTAACGACTTCTCCCGTATTTAAACCAAGTCCGAGAAGGATGGACCCGTCCATCTAACGACATCGCTTGTTAACTAAGGGTGGATGTGATCCGACCATCCACGATCTTGATCTCTTTATCGTTCCTGGAGTGCGAACGAAATCCTAAATCTCATAACAGATGTGATCGACCGTCTATTAACCGACTCCAGATCCTAGAGTGTGAACTGGAGTATAAATATCAAAATGGGTGTAACCAACCGCCCATCGGCTAACTCCAAATTCGGAGAGTGTGAATTGGAGTATAAACACAAGCCGAGTATGAAATGACCACCCGTGAGACAACTCCAAGTCTACGGAGTACGAGCCGGAGTATAAACGCAAATTGGGTGTTGTTCGTCAACGGAATTTCTGTCGGTTTAGAAAACCGTCGAACGAATTTAGAATTAAAAATATAACCGCAAGCGCACGGCGTACACTTGTAGTACATGGCGAATACGGGTCGATCCACAAGGAATTGATGATTTTAAAATTCTATTCAATCAAATTAAACCAAAGTCGAGTGAAAGTTAAGCTAGAGAATTAGAAAATTAGCTAACTAACTAAAAGAAAAGAGATGCAAATACAAGAGTTAAATGACAATTTAGAGAATAAATCCACTCTCTAGATTATGTAGTTCAACACATATGAAATCATAATCTCTCTTTTATGGTCATTAGTGCTTTAATTGATGTGCCTATCATAAGTATGGCATATTTGTGCTATTAGTTAGCCAACATAAGCCATCAAACTTTGACACACCCCTTAAACCACTTATTAACTTTCATGAAACTTGACAATGAAAATGAAAATGAAATCGATTTTAAGTATGGCCTATTAACTATTGATTAGAAATATAGACCATCAAATTTTAATTTCAAATCACTTTCTTATGCCATAATCATATTTTGATGAAGAGGCATTTGTGTTTGTGATTGTTTAAACATAGCCTATTTGGTGTCAACAATATAGGCTATCAAATTCAAAGCAAGAACAACAAATAAAACACTTCATTGATCATCATTAAGCACAAAAAGAGAGCATGAATTAACAAATAGTTGAAGCTACATAATTAGAGAGCTTCATTTTCCCTAAATTGAAGGGGTTTAGCCACTCATATTTGTCATTTGATTAACAAATGTAGCTTGCAACATGAAAGCAAAAATGAAAGCAAAATGAAATCTAAATGAAAGAAAACTATTCTTATTGCATAAAAGAAAATCTACACTACTAGTATGAAAGGAAATGAATATGTAATTAAAAGGAAACAATAATTACATTGCATAAAAAAAAGGAAAGTTACCTGAAGTAGAAATGGCTAAGTAGCCATGGAAAGAGAAAAAGAGCTTGTTCTTTTATTTTGAGCCTAAACTAAACTAAATAGAGACTAAGCGAGAGGAGGGTTACATGAAACATAAGGGGATTTTATACATGTGTTAAACCCTAATTCATATTTTTGGGGAATGCCCAAAATACCCTCTTAGGAAGTGTGGAGGCCAAGTAATCATTAGCTTCAAATAATCCTCATTAAGTGTACATGAAGCCATTAATTCCATAAGCATGTGCATTAGCCTCTAATTTGTACATTAAGATAGGTGGGTAGGTGGGGTCCTCCATTATCTTCACTTTGAATTATTTCCATATTCATTTGTTCTCTTCACTCTTGTGCATGCATATATCATCATGTAACCACTTGTAAAATTCACCAAATTTCTTACAAAACAACATAGAAAATTCCAAGTAAATTTTCACAATTTAATAAATGCATAAAAATGACCATTTTGCCCCTATATGAAGATGAATATGTGACAATTTCAAATAATTTGAATTTTGTTTTAAACAAGTTAAAATACCCAATATGATCATTTATTTAATTTAAATAGATTAAATATGGTGGTAAATATATGCACATTTACATGCACATCAGGTGTGACTGATCACCTACGAATCAATCTAAGTCCCTAGAGTACGGATGAAATTCTAAATATTAAACGGGTGTGACTGACCGCCCTTAAATAACTTAAGTCCCCAGAGCGCGGACATATTTCTAAACCTTAAGCGGGCGTGACTGAACGCCGACGTACAAGTACAATCACCAGAGTGTGGATCCTAAAAAATGAACCCCTACCCTCCTATTTGTAGTTGTAGGTTGCCTAAAAATTCGCCCCATGATCTCTACCTAGATCTCGATGCCCAAGAACAGTTCTCTAGAAATTAGTGGATACCTCATCAATAATAGTGGATCTTTACCGATCAATGGTCTTGGATCGATACCGATCCATAAAATGGCCATATGGATTATTTTGAATGTTTTGTCCTGGCTCATTTCATGGTTATCTTCATGATTCCAAACTTGTTTGCATCATCGCTTGCTTATTTCTTGATCGAAATGATGGACAGTGATGAAATGAAGATATAGTTTTCTAGAGTTCGAGGAGATTGACCATTGGTGAATGTGAACGATCATAGGAGGCCGGAAATGGGATATAGTTAGCACTGTTTTGGAGTGTAGAAAGTTTGGGATGGTTTGGGTGAAAACTCATGGATTTGGTACCGATCTATAACTTAGTTGATTTTTGACATATGAATTTTCGAGGTGGATGATGTGCACGTAAATGTGCGTATATTTACATCCATATTTTATCTCTTTTTATTTAAATAAATATCATATTTGGGCATTTTTACATGTTAAAACCAAAATTCAATTATTTTCAAACCATCATATTTTCATTATCATTCAGGGGCAAAATGGTCATTGGTGTGCATGTGTTAATTCAAGAATTTTTACTTGGACAATTTTTATGATTTTTATAGGATATTTTGATGCATTTGGAAGTGGGATTCATGATGATATATGCATGCACAAGGAAATACAAAGGAATGAAGAGGAAATAATTCAAGTTCAATATCATGGAGGACCCCACCCACTTACCTAACTTCCAATTAGAAGCTAAGCACATGCTAAAAGGACTTAAAACTTCATGTACATATTAAGTGGGGGATTATTGAATGTTAATGATTACTTGGAGGCTACACCACCTCAAGGGTATTTTGGGAAGCTCCCTAAAAAGAGAATTAGGGTTTTATGCATGTATAAATAGCCATCTTATGTACATGAACATATCATCTACTCTTTTATTTTACTTAGGAAATTAAGAGATCAAATTGTAAGCTTAATGTTCTATGAAATAAAAATGGCTTCCAAGCCTCTTTCTTCTCTCTTTTCTACATGCTTTCCTTTGTTTTATTGTTAATGTTTATTTCTATGCTCTCTTTTTCTTTAATGTTCATAGCTTAGATTTACATTTATGCAAGTAGTGTAGCTTTAATTTTTATGCAATTAGTTACTAGTTAATCTCTCTTTCTTCTTTTTCTTAGTTTTCATTTCTTTGCTCTTTCATGTTGAAATTTACAAGTGTTGCTTCAATGCCACAAATGAGTAGCTAAACCCTTCAATTTAGGGGTAATGAAGCTCTCAAATATTATGTAATTTGAACATTTTATGATTTATGATCTCATTTGGTTTATGCTTCATGAAGTGAGTTTTGATGCAAGTTTATACAAGTCGGTTTGATAGCTTATATTGCTTATGCAAATGAGCTATTCTTATTCAACATAAAAACAAGTTGCATCATCATTTGCTAATCCATTTTTGATTTTGAAATGAAAGTAAAAATGAAATTTGATGATCTATATTACTAGCTACAATAGTAAATAGATCATACTTAAAATAACTTTTGCTTTGGCTTCATTTTCATGAGAATTACAAGTGGTATAATTGTTGTATTATAGTTTGATGGTTTGAGTTATGTTAATTAATAACATAAACAAACCATACTTATGATAAATGCAACACTTATTTCATTTAATATCAAAATTAGAGATCATAAATTCTATGTTTGTTGATTTACAAAAATATTAGAGTGGATTTGCCTCTAAATTGTTCTCTAGTTTAATAGTTTTTAAATCACATCTTAATTTTAGATTTAGCTTCTTTTTTGTAGTTAACAACTTCATCTCTCTTTGGTCTAATTTGATTGAATAGATTTTTAATCTCTCACAATTCCATGCAGATCGACCCGTATTCGCCACGTACTATAAAGTGTACGCCGTGCGCTTGCAGTTAATTTTATTTCTAAATTCGTTCGACGGTTTTCTAAACCGATAGAAATTCCGTCGACGAACAAGTTTTTGGCGCCGTTGCAGGGGAGTTTGTTTTGATTTTGATTTTCTATTCTTCGAATTATTTTTGTGTGATTTTATTTGTGTGTTTGTTTGCAATTAAAAAAGAAAATTTTTTTGTTGTGTGTGTTGTTTGTTTTTGTTGTTTGCATTTTGGTTGTTGTTTTCTAGTGTGTTGTTCATTTGCATTTGCATATATTAAAAAATAATAATAATAATAATACACAATTGCATTTGAAAAAGAAAAAAAAATTCCATTTCATTCACATTTGCATCTTTTACAGTTACAATTTTTCTTTCTCTTTTCTTCATTTTTTTTCTTTTATAACATCCACTATGACTCACTCTCTCTCTGTTTTCTCTCTGTTTTCACTCACTGTGCAGTGTGCACAACATCTCCGTTTGCTGCACAAACTGGTTACTGCCTTCCCCTTCAACTTCAATTCTGCCCCAACATCCCCTTACTGCATTGCAACTTCCTTTCAACACCATTATTGCTGCACACTACAACCCATTGTCCACCATTTCTTACTCCACATATTCAACATTTCACAACAAGCCTTCACCATCTTCATACAAACATACATACATCACCAAACAGTTCATCTCCACAACTCCACAATTCCACTTCCTCCTCTACCAAATTCTTCTTCTGAAGCCACTGTCAAACTTTGATTCAACATTCCCTCTACCATCACAATCATCTGCCCACACATGACAATTCCCACCCTCAAACAACAAGCCTTCACCATCTTCATACAAACATAGCATACAACCAGACAACAACCTCATCCACTTCTAGCAACTACAACTATTCAATCATCAGTTCAATCAGCAATTTCAACAAACAAGTCACCTGAACGACAAACTGCTCGATCAACAAAAACTTCTTACCTCTGCATTTCTTGGCTCTGCAGATCTTCCTCCCATTTCCTCTTGCAAGCTTTTCTCCCCTGCACGAAGCAACCACCATCTCCTGACAGTGCCACAAGCCCATACAACTACTCCATTGCAAATCATCCAATCCACTGCTTAAAATCAGCATCAACCAATTGCCTCAACAAATCAAACTGCAACCACTTCCATCTAAACAACTTCCACTATCTCTCTGCCCTTTCCTCAAAACTGTAGCTCCTCCTCCACTCCCCGAAACATCACCAGAGCCATCGTCTACTTGCACTCAAGCACAAACCTCTCTTCAACTACAGCAGCTACCGCAAGAAACCCACGCAATCGCCGAACACCCCAGTCGCCAAAGCAAACTTCAACAACCTGTCATCTCCATTCCAACCCGCAGTTCGCATACAATCCAAAGTTCACAGTGACATCATCTCCTACAAACACCCTCGACCTTGTTTCGACCACCCTGCTCCTCAAACCAAATCGAATCGCCTGCAGACGTTCATGCGTCTAGCATCCATCCCAACCACGAATCGCCTCACACATGAAATCGATACGCGATTGCCTTGATAGACAGTGAACAAAGCTGTGAAATTTTTAATTTTAGTTTTGAAAATTGCAACATGATTTGGGGATTCGAATTTTAGATTCATGAGTAAATCAATTTGAGAAGGTAATTTACGAAGAGAATTGTGACTTGTTGTCAATTGTTTAGAATTGGGCCACTGTTTGGTCTTGAATTCAATTGTGAAGTGGGCCGGGTTGTCAATATTTTATTTTTTTATTTATTAAGTTTGTTTTTGTTATTTTTGTTTGTTGTGTATATTTTTGATTTTATTTGTTTTGATTTTTCCCTTGTTATAGTTGCTTAGAAAAATTTCCATTTAAGTTGTCTTCTGTTAAACTTTTTGGTAAATTTTTTTTTATAAGTAAAACGCTACTTTTGAGTTTCCTTTCCAAAAAAAAAAATTTTAAAAAAAATTCCGAAAAAAAAAAGTTTAACTTTGTTTAATTTTCATTTTCCATTTGTTTTCACTTGTTGTTTTTCGCTTATTTTGTTTTTCGGCTTTGATAAACATACTAAATTATAATAAAAATTGTTGAATATATCTTGTGTTTCATCTCAGGTTGCCAAAGCAGAAATTCCAAAAGGAAGAAGTGCTTGCCCAAATAAACTGCTTTGCCTTGCTTAAAAAAAATTGTCGTTTAAAAAAAAAATTAATAATCTGCACGCTCTGGTATTGTGCTTTCATCTCTAGTGCATTGTTGGTTGCTTGCATTTGCAATTATATACAAAAAAAAATTCAAAATCCAAAAACAAAAACAAACTTCATTTTAGTTGCATTGTAAATTCACGTTTAATTTTTGTTTTGCATCCATCTCATCTTATTTTCTTTCCTAAGGGCAATACCCCAATTCACATAAGGTGAGGGATTTCATCACCCTTTCCTTAGCCCACAAACGCATTTCATCATAGAATTTGACTAATAATAAAGGTTAGACATTCGACTTAAGGGTGTCGCGAGCTTATCTAGGGCTTAATTGTATATTCACAATTGTTTTCTTTGAACAATTTTATTTCTTGGTGTCTAGGCTACGGTAGAGTAATAACCAGTTATAAAAATTACGGTGATACGTAAATATTATACTGGTTGTTCCTCTGAAGGTACTTAAACCTTCGGCTGCATTGCTACGGTGATTCGTGGTGCACCGATAACCCCCGCCCCTTACCTGGCTGAGAAATATTTTTGTTGATTTAAGACAAAGTGTGATTATACAATTTTGGGTTAGGAGCTACTAAGGACAGAAAACTGTAATTAAGTCCTTTGCATTCATTTAGTTGCATTAGTTCATGCATATATCAAAAAAACAAAAAAATCCAAAATCCAAAAAAAAAAGTTTTCTTAACTTAGTTTTTAATTCCACAAAAAAAACCTTCTTAAAACCAAAAAAAAACAAAAATTTGAAAAAATAAAAAAAACAAAAAAAAATTTTTTTAAAATTTGAAAAACCAAAAACAAAACAAAAATCAAACTTCTCTTTTGAAAATAAATTTCACTTGGTAAATATTTTTCTTCCTCTAAAAAAATTTTCACTTCGATTTTCAAATCTTCTTTCATTCACTAAACTCGATTCTAACTTCTTTCTCTTCTCTACTTTCACTTGTGCATGAGTAATTGGACTCGTGACACAACAACAAACCGTTGGACTCGCTACTCGACAACTAATCGTTTAACTCGAATAGAGGATCCTACCAAAATGGCGAATGAGAACGCCCCTCGAACTCTTATGGATAGAATCTTTCCCGATAGAGTTTCTATTCCACCTTGCATCACGTTACCCGCCCCTACGGGTAACCATTTTGAAATTCACTCAAACCATATTGCCACTCTTCCGAAATTTGGCAATTTCGAACACGATGATCCATACATCTTCTTGACTAAATTCGAACAAGTTTGTGCAACCATTAAACTCCAACAACTTTCTGATGATGGAATCAAACTTCGATTAATCCCATTCGCTCTTACGGATTACGCTGAAAAATGGTTGTACAGCTTACCATCGAACTCAATTAAAACGTGGGAAGAATTCGTAAAAGCTTTCTTAAAAAAATTCTACCCTTTGGAAAAAATGAGTAGAATCCGAAACGAAATTGTAAACTTTCATCAATTCAAGGGAGAACCATTCGGAAAATATTTTGAAAGATTCAAAGAGCTTTTGATAAAATGTCCACACCATAATTTCGAAAAATGGACGATTTCCCAAATTTTATACGATGGACTCGAAAATAGCTCACGTACCATGCTCGAATCAATGTGCCAAGGCAACTTTCTTGCCCAACATCACGACGATGCTTGGCAATTTCTTGAAAACCTCGCCGAAAAATCATCCCAATGGGAACGATCGAACGAAAAATCAGTTTACTCACGATCGAGTGCACACTTGATAGGATCCTCTATTGCTTTGGAAGCTAAGATCGACGCAATGATTAAAAAATTCGATAACGTTTTCTCATCGAATCAAATGAACCAAACTTCCCAACCGATGTGTTATAAATGCAACGATCCTAATCATATAGCGGATCAGTGTCCCAATTCTGTCGAACAAATCAATGCTTTCAATAAAGCCAAAAATGACCCGTTTTCTCCAACGTACAACCCTGGTTGGAGAAATCATATGAATTTTGCGTGGAACCAAAACAATCCCAACACAAATACGATTCGTCCCAATTTTCAAGCATTTCCGAAAAATGCTTCGAATCCTCCCTTTCAGCCCAACAATTTTCAACCAAACCTTGCGGGTCCGTCGCATAATCACCCACAACAAAATGCTGCTCATCCTCCCCAAGACGATAAACGTTTAACTTCACTTGAGAAAACTCTTGAAACGTTGGCTAAAGCAACCACTCAAAGCCTTCAATCAAACAGCAATTTGCAAAATTTATTGACTTCATATATGCAAAACACAAACCAATCGATTGCAAAACTCGAAATGCAAATGAGTCAATTAGCCACTTCTGTAAGTGAACGCGAACACGGAACATTCCCAAGTCAGCCCCTTCCAATTCCCAAAAATCAAAACACAAATTCAAATCAAGCCCATGTTGTTCAAGATAACAACGTCACCCAATTGAATGCTATCACAACTCTCCGTTCCGGTAAACAAATCGATAATCAAGTTGTTAATCCAAACGATTTACCGGAAACCTCTCTCGACACTTCTAAAACAACGAATGAATCTGAACAGAACGTGGAGCAAAATGATGAATCGAATGCCAATCCAAATTCTTCTTCTTCTGCTCGGGTAGACCCGCCTACCGAGTATCGTGTTCTATTTCCACATCGTCTCCGACCCATGAAACATTCGGACCAAATGGAAAAGATGTTGGAAATTTTTAAACAAGTGAAAGTGAATATCCCTCTTCTTGACATCGTTCAGCAAGTCCCCACTTACGCGAAATTTCTTAAGGACTTGTGTACCCAAAAGAGACACACTCAAGTACCCAAAAAGGTCTTCTTAGCCGCTAGTCTTAGTGAAGTCTTGTCCCAATCCATGCCCGTCAAATACAAAGATCCTGGCTGCCCTACGATTTCATGTATAATTGGAGACAAGATAATTAACAAATGTTTGATTGACTTAGGCGCGAGCGTTAATTTGATTCCATACTCCGTTTACGAACAATTAGGCTTAGGTGAGCTCAAACCCACAAACGTCACGCTTCAATTTGCCGATCGCTCGATTAAGAAACCCGTGGGAGAAATCGAGGACGTGCTCATTCGAGTTGGGCAATTCATATTCCCAGTTGTTTTTATCGTTCTCGAAACACAACCAGTTACAAATCCTGCGAGTCAAATTCCATTGATTTTAGGCCGGCCATTCTTAGCCACCTCAAATGCCTTAATCAATTGTCGTAACGGTTCTATGAAAATTTCTTTTGGAAACATGACTTTAGATCTTAACATTTTCAATCTTGAAAGCCAATCAAATGAACCTCGTGACCAAGCATTGGAAGTTAGTGCCATTCACGAAATCTTTGAAAACGAGACACTTGATCTTAACGATGAACGCGAGGCCGAGTATGAAAAATTATTTTATGAAATTCACAACGAGATTGAATACACTCTTCCCTTTGAATCACTTCAAGTTGAATCCGAATCTCAACCCAAGTTTGCAATCGAAAAACTCCCGAAGTTGGACCTCAAACCACTTCCCGATCACCTTAAGTACGCTTACTTAGGTGAAAACGAAACTTGTCCTGTCATCATTTCTAACAATCTTTCTCTTGACCAAGAAGCTTCTCTTCTCTCTATTCTTTTGAAAAATAGAGAAGCAATTGGGTGGTCCATTACCGATATTAAGGGAATTAGCCCTGCTATTGTCCAACATCGCATTCATTTGATTGAAGAAGCCAAACCCACTAGTGATGCACAACGGAGGCTTAACCCAAAAATGAAAGATGCGGTTCGTGACGAAATTCTTAAGCTCCTCGATAACGGTATCATATACCCCATCTCCGATAGCCCATGGGTTAGCCCAATTCATGTCGTGCCTAAAAAGTCCGGACTTACCGTCATAAAAAACGACGCTAACGAACTTATTCCAACTCGTACTCAAACGGGTTGGCGTGTTTGCATTGACTATCGAAAACTAAATGCCGCAACACGTAAGGATCATTTCCCTCTTCCATTTATCGACCAAATGCTCGAACGTTTAGCCGGCCACGAATTCTATTGCTTCCTTGATGGTTATTCTGGCTATAACCAAATTCCCATCGCTCCCGAAGATCAAGAGAAAACGACTTTCACATGTCCATTCGGTACCTTTGCTTATCGACGTATGCCATTCGGACTTTGTAACGCTCCTGCGACCTTCCAACGATGCATGGTTGGAATTTTTTCCGACATGATTGAGCGCTTTCTAGAAGTTTTTATGGACGATTTCTCAATCTTTGACGATTCTTTTTCCCAATGTTTACATCATCTCGAATTTGTTCTAAATCGATGTAAAGAAAAACATTTGACTTTGAATTGGGAGAATGCCACTTTATGGTCAAACAAGGCATAGTCCTTGGACATATCATCTCAAATAAAGGCATTGAGGTAGACAAAGCAAAAATCGATGTCATTGCGAACCTACCCATTCCCAAAACTGTTAAGGACATTCGATCATTTCTAGGACATGCTGGCTTTTACCGACGCTTTGTGAAAGACTTTAGCAACATTGCTCGTCCTTTGACGACTCTTCTTGGAAAAGACGTTCCTTTCGATTTTAACTCTGATTGTATCTCTTCCTTTGAACGTCTTAAGAACGAACTCATTTCTGCTCCAATCATTTGTGCGCCCAATTGGGATCTTCCTTTCGAGATAATGTGTGATGCTTCAAACTTTGCTGTTGGTGCTGTCTTAGGACAACACATCAACAAGATCCTTCACGTCATTTACTACGCGAGTATGACTTTGAATGACGCTCAACTCAACTACACAACAACCGAAAAAGAGTTTCTAGCTGTCGTTTTTGCTCTCGAAAAATTCCGACAATACTTGATAGGGTCACACATTACTGTGTACACGGACCACTCCGCGCTTCGATATCTCTTTGCTAAAAAGAATGCCAAATCCCGCTTGATTCGTTGGATCCTTTTACTTCAAGAATTTGACCTTACAATCAAAGACAAAAAAGGATCCGATAATGTCATAGCCGATCACTTGTCTCGTCTTCCGAACGCACCATCTTCTTTGCCGATCAATGAAAACTTCCCCGATGAACAACTTCTTTCAATTTCTATCGATCCATGGTACGCTGATATAGTGAACTACTTAGTCACTAAAGAAACTCCCTCATCATGGTCCAAACAGGACAAATACAAATTCATGTCCCAAGTGAAATATTTCTATTGGGACGATCCATACTTGTTCAAATATTGTCCCGACCAAATCATCCGACGTTGCATTCCAGATAATGATATAAGGAGTGTTCTTTCGTTTTGCCACAATCAAGCGTGCGGTGGACATTTTGGTCCTCGAAAAATTGCGGAAAAGGTGCTTCAGTGTGGTTTCTATTGGCCTTCTCTCTTCAAAGTCTCATTCGAATTTTGTAAAACTTGCGATCGATGTCAAATGCTTGGACGAATTTCTCGACGAGATATGATGCCTCTAAACCCCATTCTTCCCATCGAAATCTTCGACGTTTGGGGTATCGATTTTATGGGACCTTTTCCCAATTCTTTGGGAAACTTGTATATCCTTCTCGCTGTTGACTACGTCTCAAAATGGGTCGAAGCTGTTCCTTGCAAAACCAACGACCATAAAATTGTTGTGAAATTTCTCAGAGAAAACATCTTTTCAAGGTTCGGCACACCTTGCACAATAATCAGTGATAATAGAACCCATTTTTGTAACCGTTCTTTTGAAACTTTAATGAAGAAATACTCGATAACCCACAAGTTATCCACTCCATATCATCCTCAGACTTGTGGGCAAGTTGAAGTTTCAAATCGTCAAATAAAACAAAATTTGGAGAAAACTGTCAACAAAAATCGAAAAGATTGGTCTCAGAAATTGACGGACGCGCTTTGGGCTTACCGTACTGCTTTTAAAACTAACCTTGGGATGTCCCCATTTCGTTTAGTTTACGGTAAAGCTTGCCATTTACCCGTTGAAATCGAACACAAAGCGTTGTGGGCAATAAAAAACTTAAACTTTGACCTTGAAAAAGCTGGCGAAAACAGAAAATTGCAACTCAACGAACTAGAAGAACTTAGGAATGACGCGTATGAAAACAAGAAAATTTACAAAGAAAGAACAAAAATTTTTCATGACAAGTCAATACTTAGAAAAACGTTTTCGCCTAACCAGAAAGTTCTTTTATATGACTCGAGACTTCATTTATTTTCGGGGAAACTTAAATCAAGATGGACCGGACCATTTGTGGTACGAACTGTTTTTCCACATGGTGCCGTAGAAATAGAAAACCCCAGGGATGGATCAATTTTCAAAGTCAACGGTCATCATTTGAAACCTTTCTTGGAATTGCCAAATAACCAAGAGGAGGAGCTCATGATCCTTCATGAGCCAAGCTACGTCTAGTAAGAATGCTAACCCTCTTTAGTAAATATGTACATATTTTTCCCGTTACACTCATTATATCACGCATTGACTATGGGGACACAGTCAAAATTAAGTGTGGGGGGAAGTCTCATTTTCATTTTTTTTTTCATGGTTTTTCATGGCATTTTTGAATTTTCATCTTCTTACTTCAAAAAAAAAATCTCAAAACTCCTATATCTCAAAAACATTTTCTTTTTACCATTTTGATTTATTTTTGAAGAAACACTATGGGTTAAGTATAAGTTTTGGTTAATATATTGAAATTTTTGAAAATTTGTTTGTCTTAACAAAAATAAAAATGAAGTTTGATTACAAATAACAATGGTTTAATTGGTATATAGGAAGGTTCATCTATGTTAATTATGAAGTATGTTCTAATTGAAAATCTTTGTTTAAAAAGTGGTAAATTTAAAGTAAAGGATATAACATTTTTGTCTTCTAAGTTAAATGGTGCTAAGATAATTTTGCAAAACTCTCTCTCTCTCTTAAATATATATATATAAAAAAATAACATCCAAAGTATTCACTCTCATTTAAAAGTCCTCACGGTTATGCATGGGTGAATTACTTGGAATCTTTAATTATGTGCTTTCATACTCATTTAAAAGTCCTCACGGTTATGCATGTATGGAACACATGTAAAAAAAAGAGAAAAAAAAACAAAGAACAAACTTAATAAAAAACCACCTACGGTCGATAGGTGTATGCATGAAATTGTGTGCACTCGTCATGCTCTGTACTCCCCTCACATAAGCCCGAAAGGCAGTGCATGGGTGGTAAATCTGGCCTCAGTTTACCTGAGCTAGGTGTGTAATTTTTTTTCTTACATATAATAAGAGAACAAGCAATTGAAATGCTAGCACTATTTTTACTTATTTGATTTGATTTGTTATTGAAAAGAAATGAAAATACCACTTTAATAAACTTTGATAATCAACTAAGGATTTATTTCATAGTTACACTTTGTTATCAACCGAAACATCGAGTTAAACTATTGTTTATTTGCTATGATAACTTGATTTTTGTTGGAAGTTTTGATGAGGAATGACTTAAATTTTCAAGATAATGACCAAGACTTATATTTAACTTCTTTGTGTCGATTTAAGAGTAAATCCGTCATTTGTAAATATTTTCAAGAACTTGCATTCATCCCATTGTAAATAAATCTTGCATTTTGTAAATATTTTCACTTTGCATCTGGATTTTGTGGGTAGTATCCGCTGAAAACCCTCACGAGACAACACTCGTCCTACTGGGGACACCCAGCGGTTTAACGGCTTGTTGCATACGCTCAATGCAATCGTGCTCCCTATGAAAACGGATTTATCTAATTGTTCCTTTATTCGAGGACGAATAAAAAGATAAGTGTGGGGGTATTTGATGTGCACGTAAATGTGCGTATATTTACATCCATATTTTATCTCTTTTTATTTAAATAAATATCATATTTGGGCATTTTTACATGTTAAAACCAAAATTCAATTATTTTCAAACCATCATATTTTCATTATCATTCAGGGGCAAAATGGTCATTGGTGTGCATGTGTTAATTTAAGAATTTTTACTTGGACAATTTTTATGATTTTTATAGGATATTTTGATGCATTTGGAAGTGGGATTCATGATGATATATGCATGCACAAGGAAATACAAAGGAATGAAGAGGAAATAATTCAAGTTCAATATCATGGAGGACCCTACCCACTTACCTAACTTCCAATTAGAAGCTAAGCACATGCTAAAAGGACTTAAAGCTTCATGTACATATTAAGTGGGGGATTATTGAATGTTAATGATTACTTGGAGGCTACACCACCTCAAGGGTATTTTGGGAAGCTCCCTAAAAAGAGAATTAGGGTTTTATGCATGTATAAATAGCCCTCTTATGTACATGAACATATCATCTACTCTTTTATTTTACTTAGGAAATTAAGAGATCAAATTGTAAGCTCAATGTTCTATGAAATAAAAATGGCTTCCAAGCCTCTTTCTTCTCTCTTTTCTACATGTTTTCCTTTGTTTTATTGTTAATGTTTATTTCTATGTTCTCTTTTCCTTTAATGTTCATAGCTTAGATTTACATTTATGCAAGTAGTGTAGCTTTAATTTTTATGCAATTAGTTACTAGTTAATCTCTCTTTCTTCTTTTTCTTAGTTTTCATTTCTTTGCTCTTTCATGTTGAAATTTACAAGTGTTGCTTCAATGCCACAAATGAGTAGCTAAACCCTTCAATTTAGGGGTAATGAAGCTCTCAAATATTATGTAATTTGAACATTTTATGATTTATGATCTCATTTGGTTTATGCTTCATGAAGTGAGTTTTGATGCAAGTTTATACAAGTGGGTTTGATCGCTTATATTGCTTATGCAAATGAGCTATTCTTATTCAACATAAACACAAGTTGCATCATCATTTGCTAATCCATTTTTGATTTTGAAATGAAAGTAAAAATGAAATTTGATGATCTATATTACTAGCTACAATAGTAAATAGATCATACTTAAAATAACTTTTGCTTTGGCTTCATTTTCATGAGAATTACAAGTGGTATAATTGTTGTATTATAGTTTGATGGTTTGAGTTATGTTAATTAATAACATAAACAAACCATACTTATGATAAATGCAACACTTATTTCATTTAATATCAAAATTAGAGATCATAAATTCTATGTTTGTTGATTTACAAAAATATTAGAGTGGATTTGCCTCTAAATTGTTCTCTAGTTTAATAGTTTTTAAATCACATCTTAATTTTAGATTTAGCTTCTTTTTTGTAGTTAACAACTTCATCTCTCTTTGGTCTAATTTGATTGAATAGATTTTTAATCTCTCACAATTCCCTGTGGATCGACCCGTATTCGCCACGTACTATAAAGTGTACGCCGTGCGCTTGCGGTTAATTTTATTTCTAAATTCGTTCGACGGTTTTCTAAACCGATAGAAATTCCGTCGACGAACAATGGACTTGTATTGGTTTTGCTATTTTGGTTGTGCTTGGTTTCTAGGCTTCCCACTCATCTCTTTGGGCTTCCTGCTTTAATAAATTTTGAATTTTATTCGTTAAGTTTGTCCGTATACTACTTGGTCAAAAGGTTGGATAACAGTTGCTCTACTTCGAGCGTTATCTCCTTATCATTGTCTGCCTTTGGACAACTACCAGTTTTCAATAAGCGGGAGTCGAAGCACCTGATGGATCTTTGCATGGTTGATTATTCCAAGCATGGCTAAAGTCCAGGCCGTGGTGAATCTATGACGGTCCTGGATTATCCTTTTTGACATTTCTAGTCTCTAAGCGGCATCAGATCTTTTGAAGACAAGTTATTTCCACCAAACATTGTCGGTCTATGGGCTTTGCTGGATTCTTGCAAATTGGAGTTTGAGAACTCAATCGAGCAGCTGCTTTTGTGTTCGGAAACTAGTGTGATGAAGATTTGATTTTGGAAATGCCTTCCATCATCGCCTATCTTTAGGCGATGGTATGATCCTACCAGTCTCCCGGTAGAAACAATTTCATGGAAATTGTTTTCTCTTTCTGACATTATCGGGGAAACGCCATTTCTAAAAAAGTAAGGGATCGATGTTACCATTGATCCGTCGATTTGGACCATCAGGATGTTACCAGAGCAACGTCAGTTCTCAGTAGGTAAGGGGTCGAAGTAACCATCAACCTTGCAGTTAGAACCTTTTTGATGTTACCGGAGCAACGTCAATTCTCAGATGGTAAGGGTTGATGCGATCATTGACTCATCAAATTTGGGCCTTTTCGATGTTGCTGGAGTAATGTTGATTCTCAAAAGGCAGGACATCAATATGACCCATCGATCCAGTAGTTTGGAACTTCCCGACGTGCTGGAGCAACACCAATTCTCAGAAGGTAAGGGGTTATAGTAACCTTTGACCCAGTAGTTGGAACCTTCCCAACGTTGATGGAGTAACATTAGTTCTTAGAAAGTTAGGGGTCAGTGTGATCTTTAACCCATCGGTTTTGGGCCTTTCTGACGTTATCGAAGCAACATTAGTTCCCAAAAGGCAGGGGATCGATACGACCCATCGATTCAACGGTTGGGACCTTACCGACGTTGCTAAAGCAACATTGGTTCTCAAAAGGTAGGGGTCAATGTGATCGTTGACCCGACGATTGGTACCTTCCTGACATTAAAAGGTAAGGGGTCAATGTAACCATCGATCCATCAGTTTTGGGCCATCCTTACATTACTAAAGCAATGCCGATTCTCAAAAGGATAGGGGTTGATGTGACCATTGACTCGGCGATTGAAACTTTCCCGACGTTGTCGTAGCAACGCCGGTTCTCAGAAGGATAGGGGTCGACGTGAACGTCTACCTAGCGATTTTAACCTTCCCGACGTTGCAATAGCAATACCGGTTCTTAGAATGTTATGGGCCAATTTTATATCCCAGAACGGTTAAGACCTTCTCAACATCGCCTGTCTTACGACAATGTTGGATTTCAGAAGGTAAGGGGCGATTTGACCCATCGCTCGAAGTAGATAAGACCTTTTCAACAGCACCTGTCTTTGGGCAATGACAAATTTTGGAATGTTAGGGTCTGATTTAACTCATCAGCCCAGAACGGTTTGTGGGTCTACGCTCCCCGTCCTTCATTCGAGGATAGACAAGTGTTTTTTTGGCTGCATTGTCGGTTGCATGGAACAGGTGTTTTGCTTGCAAGAACTAGTTCGAAAAGCTAACTTCATTGCGAAGGGATGTTAAATGCCAAGACCGGCTTAATTACAATACCTTGATGTCTTTGGGTGGCTTATACTCAAAAATAATGAAAACTAGATAAGGATGAAGGAAACAGTATCAATTTAGATTGCTGCTTCATTCCTTAGTGATCGGTTAGTCAAGGGGTTACTTGATAATTAGTCTTCCGTTAGGTTGCCCGGTCCCTCTCCATTGGGTCCAGGCAGTCCTCCTTGGGCAGGTGGAACCTGGGTTCCCGTAGCTCCTTTACCACTCAGTGGTTCTCTCATGTATGGTTGGGGCTTGTTTCTTATTATCAGCTCTTCGATCCAGTTCTTCAGAAGTCGACATTCATCAGTGTTATCCCCATGGGTTTTGTGGAAGCGACAGTACATCCCAAAATGTTTATCTTGCACTGTTGCTTCTCTTCTATGCAACTTCTTATATTGCTTGCTTCCTTAAGTGGCAAGATATATATTTTTTGTTGTATCATTCAAGGGTGTATAATCCACCAATCTAAAATTCTATGGAAGTTTCATATTCATGCCATGTCCATTACCATAGTTTTGACTTCTTTTTTACTGATTACCAAAGTTCCTAGCATTCACTGTGGTGTTATTCTGGATTTCTTGCTTCAGTTGTTCATCACTAACCTTTCCTTTAGCTAATCCTGCTTCTTCCAATGGTAAGAACTGATAAGCCTTTTGATGGAATTCTACCATAGTGGTCGGTTGTTTCATGTTAATCCACCTATCAAAATCCCTATTCGGATAAATAGCCTAAAACAAAGCCTTAAACGCCATATCTTCCTTTGGATTGCTTACTTCAGTAATAGCGATGTTCAAGCGATTCAAGAAACCTTTTGGAGCTTTGTAACAACCCGCATAATTATCAATTTTATATTTAAATATTTTATTTAAATATTTAATTGTTAGTCGGATTATAGTCCGAAAAGCCACATTTTGCAAACAGTCGAATTGGGACTCGAGACCAATTCCATTGAGTTCAAAATGACGTTTGCGACCTTTTTAAGTATAAACTTCGATATGTTTGGAGTTAGTAGAATTTTGCTACTTTTTCACTTTGGGTTTGGGCTTGAGTTTCAGCCCTATATCCTAACTCAGCCCCTCTCCTCTCCATTCACTCATTTCATTTTGCAAACACTCAAGCTCAACTAAAAATGGTGGGAGAGATTGGAAATTAAAAATTCCAAACCCTAGTTCCTCTTGCAAACTCAAGTCCTTGCTCCAAATTCGAAGAGAAGCTATTGGTAAGCATCTCCTTCTTCTTCTCCAACTCATTCTCCTTTCAATTTCAGTAATTCCTAAACCTAACTTTAGGAAATATTTCTCTTTTAAGCTTAGATTCAAGCTTGTTGAGTTGGGATTGAAGAGTGATTGTCCTTGCCTTGCTCTATAGCTTCCTCTTCATTGTTTTCGTGTAAAAGGTGAGATTTTTATCTCACATCTATGTCTATAACTATCTTTGTTGTTAGGTATGAATTCCTATCATCTATTTCGTGTTCACTTGTTGTGATTTGAATTGGTTTTGTGAATTCTTCAATTTTGGTGTTTTGGTCCAATTTTATGAAAATCCTTCTATGGGCATTTGGACATTGATATTCGGAGGGTATCGAGGAGCCTTTAAGGCTGGGTTGCCGCTTGGCGTAAATCCCTAGTCGCCATTGCTCATCCGATCGCTTCCGAATCGTTTTGGCCACTTTGGCCTAGGCAAAATGTTGCCCAGACCAGGTGACTAGACGTCTGGTGACCAAGCCCAGACGTCTGGTTTGGACCTGGAGAGAAAAATGTATGCACGCTTTATTTAAAAAAATGCTAGAGACTATTTCCAGACGTCTGAAATTCAAGATCAAACGTCTGGACGAGTCTTAGACGTCTGACTTGAGGTTTCAGACGTCTGGGTGTTCTCTGGATAATTTTCCAGAGAACGAAACCAGACGTCTGGAATCAAAACCAAACGTCTGGCAATGGCTCAGACGTCTGATTTGCTATTCCAGACGTCTGGGTGGTTTTCTGAGCTATTTCCAGAAAACAAATCCAGACGTCTGGATTCCAAATCAAACGTCTGGAAGCATGCATTTCTGCCTGTTTAGGCTTTTCTAGATTGAATTTCCATTGTTTATCGATTTTGTTGATCCGACTTATTGTTATCAATTATTATCGACTTTGATGACTTCTTTTTCGGGGTTTATGTGAATATCCATTTTGATGGATTTATTATCGATTTCTTTGGATTTGATTCACGTCTTCGTATGTGAATTTTGATGATTGATTGTTTCTACAATCATTTTGTAACTTGTCTTCAAAAGGTCATACCCCACCGGGGGCGCTGCCCCCTGGACCCCTGCGACCTGACCGGGCAGGTCGAACCTCGTAGCGGGGGGGTTGCCACCCCCCTGGACTCCCCCTCCGTAGGGGATCTTATCTGAACAACATTCAGCAGAACTTCCTACTTTGATGGTTTTGGGGATTGATTTCTTTGGACTTTACTCACGTCTTCGAACGTGAATTTATGTAATTCGATTCGTTTCAACAATCGTTTTGTGACTTGTCACTTTAAAGATAGGATGGTTTCAATACTAGTAGTAAATATCAAAACTCTTTCATCAAAGCGATTTCAACACTATTTTAAATATCAAAAGTTCGTTTTCTCAAACCGATTTCCAATCAACTAGTATATACAAGTCTTTACTTCACTCGGATGAGAAATCGACTTAAACGACTTAGTAAAACGAGTGGTATGAAACGCTTGCGTTCACTTTGTCGGTTAGCTCTTGGACTTGTTCGATTGAACCCTTTTGTGACAATTTCCTAGTGAAGATCTATAGTTTGTTCGTAAATATTTAAGTTAAGCTAGTGGTTATGGGGCATGAAGCTAAACTCATATATTTACTAGCTTAGTGTAATTGACACTTCTTGATGATCATGACGATCATTTTTGTGATTTAGACTAGCAATTGTGCGATGTCTCTTTGTCTGCGAGGGAGACTAGACCTCGTTTGTGTGATGTTTCTACTCACCATTCGTGGAGCATTCGGCTCATAGGTCTTCAAACCATTCGTGGAGCATTCGGCTCATAGGTCTTCGGACCATTCGTGGAGCATTCGACTCATAGGTCTTCGGACCATTCGTGGAGCATTCGGCTCATAGGTCTTCGGACCGTTCGTGGAGCATTCGGCTCATTGGTCTTTGGACCATTCGTGGAGCATTCGGCTCATAGGCCTTTCCCTTTTTTTGTGATTTCTGGATTCCGTGTGTTGATTTCTGGATTTTGTGCTTCACTAATTTTCATGATTTTCATTGATATGATATCGGTTTTTGTGCATTGGTTAATTTATGTGTTATTGACTTGTTATGAATACAAGTTTAGGGTATGATACCCTATTTTATCTTTGAGAAGATTCTTGCGATATTGATTAATCTCTTGTTGATTTTCATTTACATACTTATAGTAGTATGTCATTATGGTTATTATATGTTTATGCCATATCTCATATTCTATCTCATTTTATCTGATAATTATAGCTAGACTGATCCGTTTATTATTTTCTTCTTAAATAATACTCGGGTCAGACTAAGATCTTACAGGTGCTTCCTCATGACTTCCTATCTGGAACCATCATCTGACTTTTGGCTAACTACTCGTGCTTAGTAGTTTTTGTTGTATACATTTGAGATTAGACTCCTTGATGTATACATATTCTATTGTCTTGTACTTGTATCTATTCTTTTGTGTTATTGTGGATCTTATTTGACCACTACTCTGATGTACACTTTCATGTGTTATATTCATATCTATTTCCGCCTTTGTGATATGAATTGTCTGCGACCGATTTGTGTTATGTTTATTTCTATATTTGTTTCTGAAGATTTTATATAGCCACCGTGTGATAGCTTTGGGTTTGTATCGGTATGTCGGATTTCCTCCTTAAATGAAGTTCATGCTATACTATCTGACATATCGGTGCTCGCTCAAAGAAGTTACATGGATGGCCGCTCCTCAACAGCCTTATTCTCCGTGCTAGTTGACAGCATTACACCGTAGTGTTCTTGGCTAGCGTGGGTATAGAGGTGGGGCGTCACAAGCTTCTTATGGTCCTCATTACAAGCCACATAGCGACATTACAAAAATCAATCATGTAGTGAGAAGCCTGAACTATTCCAGAAACTTCTTAGCCAACTCATTGAACTTCGATATGGATTTAGGCTCAAGCCTAGTGAAAAATGTCGAAGCAACTCCTTTAAGAAATATGGGAAAAACTCTACAGGAAACATCGTCTACAATGTGCGTTCCATCCATATGCCATTCAGACTTAAATAAGTGCTATTTAGGGTCGGTGGTCTTGTTATAAGATGACATTGTCGGCATAACGAACTTCTTTGGGTATTCTTCTCTTAAGATATTTTCAATGAAGGGAGTCCAGCTTGGCATGGAACCTCGATCTTCGTTTTTCCTACCCTTGCTTTCTTCCATCAACCTCTTAACCATGTTAGCGATGTACTCCTCGTTGGCATGCTTATCCAATGGTCGACTATCAAGGGGCGTCACCAAGTGTTTAACTCCGCAAAGGGTCTTGGTTTGCCAGCTGACGCCTAGGTCCTCCTATCTTCAGGAGAACCACTCCTTTACTGTTCCCTTATCGTGCATCAAGTTGAGTTGCAAATGCTTGGTTTAGCTGAGATGCAGCTATTTGAACACCATCTTTACTGAGATCCATCACAGAATCTTCATCATCAAGTTGCAAATCCGCTTCTTCGTCAAAGACTACCATAACATCCAGCTCCTGAGTATTGTCAAGCCGAGCATTTAGCTCGATGCCGAGTTGATTTGGCTCGGTCGTAGGTTGTTCCCTAGTGAGAGGAGCACTACTCTACCTCTTGCAAGTCCTATGGTAGCTCCAGTAGCTCCAACTTGTTGCTTCTGTTTTCCATTCCTTCGGTTTTGGCCAGAAGCAGAGGAATTTTCTTGTTCTATTACGGGGGAAGTTTCCCTCATACTTCTTGTTGTTGTTGGCAGCTACAACTTTAGCAATGCATCCATCTTATCCATGAGATCTTTATGACTATCGGTAAATTTCTGGATAAGTTCATTGATCATCTGATTAAGCACTCCTCTAGTGATAACTTTTTGATAAGTAGAAGATCCTAGTAGTGGATTTCCATTATTAACTTAAGTTTAGTGGGGGTTTGCTTCATCACCAGCAACTGTTGCTCCTATGGATCTTTCAGATGTAGATCTTCCTTCCCTACGAGCCATTGGAATAGAAATCTACAAATTCTTTAAGTTGAACTTCTGGATCTAACTTTTGGATATATCCAATCCAAAGAGGAGAGCCAGATCTAAGCCTGAATTCAGTTTTCTCTATGAAAGCACCAAAATGTTGACGTCAAAAAGGGATCAACGCCCAATAATAGGTTGTAGAGATCCTACGAGACCTAGATCTAGCATATTGTACTGAAAATAATAGAAAATAAAGAAGAGACACAAGATTTTATAGTGGTTTGGCGATCTCTAGCCTACATCCACTTTATAGCTGTGTTGCTTATATTTAATATAATTTGTTTGACATTACAAAGAATTAGATGAAGAAGAGTTACTAATACGGAGGTTAGATAGATTTCAAGTCTTAGAACTTTCTACAGTAGTTGCCTTTGTGACTATTGTGTAGAGAAAGGAGATGAAGAAGAGGCAGAGCTTTCGCGTAGTGATGACAGAAACTAATCCAGAGTAAAGAAGATAGAGCAGGGAGAAGATACAATTTTGTTTGCTCTATGGTTTATATTTATAAGGGAAACAGGCGTATTGGATCAAAAGTCCAATTGCAACAAAGTCCAGAGATCGGCCAGAAGTCACGTGCAATGTTGTAGGCCTTCTCGAATTTACTAAACATGCCAGTACCGACTTAAACAAATCAGTGTTGACATGTTTCCTTAGTTCGAATCACTATAAACTTTTTTGCATCCTTCTTTCTACTTCATTTTATGCCATCCCATGTTGTCTCTATAGATCATTGGTTGATTTCATTTATGCTTCCTTCATTGTTTGGTTTATTCTACTGTATTAGTTGTTAACTCTTTGATTCTTGGAATAGGTCATCCAAAACCCTTGGAAATCACTTAGACACATAAGGGAGAGATAAATATCAACCCGTGTGAAGTTAAAGTGGAGGAATATATGTTTAAAACAAGTCGGTACAAAACATGTCGATGCCAACATGATTCCTTAGTATATTTTTTGTCAAAACTTTCTCGAGCTGTTTCCTTACTACATTTAAGTGTGCTCACCAATTTTCAAGTCATCTCGACTTCGTCTTGGTAGGGATTATCCAAAGGTTGTAGTGCCTGGAGTCTTACCTGAGAGTTTTGTTGTTAGACCTGAGTTATAGCTTTGAGTCTGACCTGAGAGTTTTGTATGTCCGACCCAAGTTCTACTCAATAACGATTGCTTGGAGTCTTGAGAGTTTTATGAGTTGGATCTGAGAAAAAACAACTCGATACCGAGTTAAACATGTCAGTACCGAGTTATATACTTAGTGATGATTGCTTGGTATTTGACCTAAGAATTTTGTGTGCCAGACCCGAGTTATATTCAGTGACGATTGCTAGGAGTCCGACCTGAGAGTTTTGTGAGTTGGACCCAAGAAAACCAACTCAGTACCAAGTTGTTTTTTAACTCAAGTTTTCCTTCATTTTTCCTAGGTTCGGCTCAGGTTCGACTCCCTAAGTGGCAAGTTAAAAAACTCAAGTCAACTTTTTCTGCTCATTTTTTGATAATTCCTTTTTCTTGCCTTTATACAATGTTTCCAAAGTCCTTGAATCATTTTTTCTTCGGTTTGGCATTTCTGATTTTCGGTTGAAATCGCTTGGTCAAAACTTGGTTGATAGGGACAAAATCTTCTGTAACTAGTACAGTTAGTGCCTTGAGCCTGGCTTCTCAGACTATTGGAGATAAGCTTAAACTCCTGACTGACTTTGAAAGCTTTCCTTGATTCTAGAGAATAATAATGTGGTTGAGGAGCCTCCAATGATAAAAATGGATGCTCATGGGAAACAAGCTTTGATTATTGGCAACCAAAATGACTTTTCTCCATATACTCCCATTTAGCATGATTATTTCGATAATTTCTTACTACTGTTTGATAAAAATTTCTATACTATCATCTTATGTTTCCTTCTTTGACTTAGGTTTAACTCCTATCGTCCCGATTGTCAAGTCTAAGAAAATTAAAGCTCCTACCTCCTCCTCGGCTGCGACTACCAAAGTTGCCCCCGTTACCGACTCTATCGCTGACCCCCTTAAGGCTTTTGAGAGTCGCAAAAGGAAAAAAGGAATATGACAATTTTTCTACTGTTTCAACTCCTCCTTCTATTAAAATGGCCAAACTCAGAGAAGATTAGTCGCTTGCATTTACAGCTGAGGAATTGAATGCAGATACAGCTACAGTCAGCCAAGACTCCAATTTCATTGATTTAATTCTACCAGCTCAGAATCCTCAGAACCAAACAAAAGTTGCTCACACCCCGAGCCCTGTTATAAACATATTGAATCCCTGATCCATAGCTGCTTTTCAATGTTTATACCAGGAGTTAGGCCGGACCCCTCCTCCTTCTGAATCTATGCCTTATGAAGCTTCGATTCAATACATTCCTTTAGATTTCGATGATTTTGTTTGCTCGGTCATCCAGTCCCAATCTATGGCTTCTACAGCCTTCTTCCTTTTCTAGAGACTATATCCACATTCTCTTTTGTCAGCTTCATGTGGTATGTATCCCTATATGTCAGGCTAACATAATTTTAGCTCTATATTTCTTTATTTATTATATATTTTAGTTGGCCAAGCACTTTTTTTTCCTACAACAAGCTTCTTATGAATCTATCGATTAGATTCCAAATTTAAAAGAGCGGATTTCATCGTTGATGGATAAAATTAGGTCCCTTGAGGGCCAAATTCTTAAAGTCGTCATAATGAGGGATGAGGCTGCCATTGAAAAGAATAAACTTGCCATCACTTTAGATGAAGAAAAATAAAATGAAGCTAGCACTGAAGAAATAGTGAAATTGTGGAAAAGGAACTTGAGTAGGCCAAAATTGAAAATACTCAAATGGATGCACAAGTTACAACTTTGAAGGATGGTATGGAAAGCAAGGAGGCCACCCTTGTCTATACAAATAACATCATTAAGGATGTTAAAAAATGATTTCTTTCTTTATAAGACCAAGCCCTTCCTTAGATAAAAGATCAGTGCTATGAGTAGGCCTTCTTCATTGCGTATTTTGAAAACATAGACCGCTATCCATATTTGACTTCCCTACACTACCAACACTATAAGACAAGTTCAAGAGGAAGTTTGACCTTCAATTGGGGAGAGTTCCTATGTCATTTCAAGACGAATTCCCAGAAGTGGAAGCCATCAATCCTCGGGAATTACTATCTTTTGATGATCCTCTGCCTAATAATGACAGGGATGAGGATGTTAGAGGTAATGGTAATAAAGATGACAAAGATGGAGTTGAAGATGATGATTATTTTAGGAAGGATTGGGGTGATGATAATAAAGACCCTAAGGGACCAGAAAGTGGCGGTAATGGGTCAGGTGGCCATCACTTGGGCCCATCTACTCGTGATACGGATATTTCCGATCTTCTCGAGCCTCATAATACTTCTCAGAAAGACACCTCAGCAAAGGATGCCTAGGCTGCTAGCAAGGAGTGAGGCCAGGAGAAAATTTGGGTTTCTACCTTACAAGCTTTTACAATACAGGTATAAAGCTTACTATCTTTAAACGCTTATAATTGTCTAATAGCCTTAGTTAATAAATCTACTATTTTAACTAAGGAAAAGGAAAAAAATCATTTTGAAATTTTACACGAAAAGAGCGAGAAGGAGGTGCTGCAATTAAATAGAGAAATAAAGAAATTGGTTGAAAACCACAATAGCCTATCTAAAAAGTATAGGAGTTTTTTTGTTTATGCCAAACGATTAAAATATTTTAAGGAGAAACGAGTAGGCTTTCTCTTAAAAAGATCTCACCTTCATCAAGAAAGAGTTTTAAAGGAAAACGCAGAGTTAACCACTCTTTTTTGGATGCTTATTGAATATAAGCACACTTTAGTGGAATTCCTCTATAAAGTCTATACTAGGAATCTTTTTACTGAATTTTCCTTCCTAGGGAAAGAGAGTAGGGATTTACCTAGGCATCTTCATAATAGGTATTTGAATGATCATGGGATCTATCCTCATCCTGGGGAATACTGGAATCTTCCTAGGATTGAGATCGTTCCACATTCTTCTTGCAATCTTCCTCCGAAGAAGGTCAAGTTCAACAAAGAGAAATTTATCCTCGAATTTTACAAAGGGTCCATATTGTTTGAACTTGAGTGATTTCATTATTTTATCATGTAATCCATATAATCTTTATGATTTCAACATTCGTATTCCTTTGTTACTTAATTTGTTTTTCTTTAATGCATAGGTCAGGGGACCACTGAGCATTTCTGTTTCAAAAGAACTTTTAATTAAATTTGTCAAGATAAAAAGGATTTTAAGGAGAAAACATTAATTCTCAAAACCTTTTGATTAGCAAAGTACAACTTTCTTAGAGATCTTTAGTAAGTATACAGGCAACTTCCACACCTATATTTTGACTTCTTAAGTGATGAAAAAGTATACTCAAAGAGATCCGGTCTGACTACGCTAAACTATTATACGGAGAAACTAGCCCTCTTGTCATGGGATGGAATTATCGCCAGTTTCCCCCAGTTCAATCTCCTTACGGATTTATTGTTCCTTTTGACTCTTCTTTCCCTATATCTGTAGGTTTGCTTAAAAAAGCTCAAACTGCCATTTTCAAAATCGAGGATTGAATGCATAGGACTGGAGTAGTTTATGTAAGTTTGAACTTTGTTCATGTTTATGATACTTTGTTATTGTTAATGAAATAATATATTTTTCTCATGTGTTGATTTTTATTTTATTCAGTCTTTCTAGTAAAGTCAACTAACGCTTGCATCTTGCGATCTTGACCTCTCTTCTTGACTGGATAAATTTAAGGCCAGATTGATGTTAGACATTAGGAAGCGTTCTTTTCAAGATGTCTCGGTTACACCATTTTTGGACAACCCAAAAACATGTAAATGGTTTGACAAATACTATACATTAAGGTCAACATTAAGTAGTACGAATGAAACAATCATGAGTTTAAAGATGAAAATCGAAGAGAAAGACAAGGAGATCAAAGAGCTAAAAGAGAGCATAGATAAAGTTGGTTGACTCGGGCCCTAGACCAAAGGATTGAGGTTGATGCAGATATTGCTCGATGACACCAGAAAATTGAGGATTTTGAAGTTATTCTATTGAAGAGTCAAGTATCGTGCCAATTTTTAGAGCTTTTTGCTAGTGGGGCCCAATCCAGCCTTCCTACTCCTACTTCCATAAGGACAACTAAATCTCATTCCTTAGTCGGTAAAAAGAAATTTCTTCCTTGGAAAACCGAACTCTGGGCTTGGATGATGGAGAAATTGCAAGATGGTGTCGAGAGTATAAATAAAAATGCACTCAGTTTTTGAAAGTAAAATGGAATGAACAAGTTTTAAAATATCTTAATAGCTATCAAAGTCAGTTTGAGGAATTGGGACACGAAAAATGCGCACTTGAGCAGAAGGTTAAAAATTTAAAGGGGCCTAATACAATGCTCGAACATGAATTAAAGAATCAAATTGGCTCTATCGATGACACAACCATCATCCAGAAGAAGGAAAGGAAACCTAAAGAGCCTCTAGATGTGGTAGTTCGTCATATTACCGAACCCTCCTCCAACTTTAAAGTTTTGAAGGGGCAAGTGCATGACCTTAAGTCTCAATTGAAGATAAGTGATGTCACTTGAGAACTCCCAATTGGATTCCCTTGTAGATTATTTGCTTAAAATAATAGTTGCTTTGGCTTAAAAGTCAACTATTCTTTCTTAGGTCCAGAAATGAACTGGTGGTTTAGCAGAGCAGCAGAGGCATGATACATACGTTATTAACACCTCTTTTTATATGCGTGTGCTGGCCATTTCAAGAATATCGAAGGCCCTCATTTTTTGCTTAGAGATTCCCCTACTTCAAACCAAAGTCATCCATGTCTTCTTGAGGTTGAGGGAAAGGGGAAAGAAAAAGGTCTACTAGCATTACCCGCTCTCTCAACCTCCTCCTCGGGAACATTAAGATGACTCTTCTTGGTATTTGTAGCTTTTTGTATATATATTAGTAATTAACTTTTTACCTGAATAATTAATTTGAGTGGACCTCGTATTTGAACTAGTCGAGTTGTTTAAGATTTGTGGTTCACTTTAGAGCTTTAATTTGATTCAATATTATCCATGGTCTTCGATTAGACATAGATATGTTTGCCTGTTGCTTCTTGGAGAAATGCTTTAAACATGCCTTGATTTGAGAGTTATTTGTCGGTCCTTATAGTATCTGCTTGTCCCCTTCCTTGCAAGTAAGAAGTTTTTTATACTTTAGTGCAAACCTAAGTATTTTCTTACCTCTCCAGCTCTCACTTTTCTTGAAATCCCTTTTTGTTTTAAAAACATAAAGAAAATAGTGATGTCTTTCATAATTTCAAAAAATGATTTCTGTTTAAAACCGATCACCTTGTTTTGGCCAAAAAAATTGTGAAAAAGCTTTCTTGTTGAGCTATGAAATTTTGAAAGTTTTGTTTTGAAAATCACCTTTGGAATGATTACTGAATTAGCCAAATAAGCTTTCAAAAATGTGGTTCAACTTGCCTTCTTAACTTTCTAGGCTGAATGACTTTATAAATGAACTTTCATTGCTTAATCATTATTACCCTAGCTGGTTTTTCAAAGTAAACTTCTTTCCCTCGGTCTGGGTTTCTTGGTTATTTTTCTTTGTCATATGAGTTACAGGAGCATGAAAAGTTGCTCGACCTTTCCTTTGAATTTTACCTTAACTTTGCCTTGGGGTAAGATCGATCGTGTTTGATTTCTCTTCTTCTAGAATATTTCTTTAGTCCTTTAATATGAAATTGGACTTGTGTGACTAATTCATTTGCCCCTTCTTACTTTTTAGGTAAGGCATAGACTTTGGTTGATTTCTTTTGTACCTTCTTACCTTCTAGCCAAAGATTAAGTCCTTGATTGACTTCTTTTAACCCTTCTTACTTTTTAGGTAAGGATTTAGGTTGGTCGGTGTGTTCGGTTAGCCATCTTAGGCAGAACCAAACTCTTACCCGTCCTCCCTTTAGGAGGCACTCCGATCCAGCCTTATAGGCTGAACCGAAGGCTAGTCGATGCTTTGGCTAGTTTATCTTAGGCAGGACCAAAGACTTACTTCGTCATCCCTCTAGGAGGTGCTCCAGCCAGGCTACGTAAGCAGGACCGAAGGCTTGCGGTGCTCTGGCTAAGCCTTTTAGGCAGGACCGGTGGCTTACTCCAACATTCCTCTAAGAGGTGCTTCGACCAGGCCGCCTAGGCAGGATCGAAGGCTTGCGGCGCTCTGGATAGGTCTTTTAGGTGGGATTAGTCACTTACTCCTTCCACCCTCTAGGGGATTTTTTGACAAGGCCCTTGTGGCAAGATCAAAGGCCTTTCTTTATTTTATAAATCGTTTTATATAAAGCGTTTCTCTTTATTAATCACTTGATCTTTGTAGATACGTAGACTTTTTGCTCAAATCTTATTAACAAACTCTTGGATTTCTCCTTTTCCCAAAAATACTCTATCATCCCTTTTAAGGCTCGACACTGATTAGTTTCATGTCCATTAGTTCAGTGATATTGCCAATAAGCGCCCCCCGAGATTTCTTCTATTTCCTTGTTGCTTCCTCTTTGAAGGCCAATAGTCCATCCTCTCTTTAGTTAGGAGATAAATGTTTTCATTGGAGGTGGTAATGGAATGGGTTATAGCAATTCAGGATTTCCTAGGCGATTGTGTCTTTGGTCCCCATTTAGCTTTTTTTAACATTGGATAGACTCATTAGCTCTAACGGCAAGTTTTCTCTTTAAAAATTCTCGAGATCTAATTGGTGTGGAGGAGCGATTGATTGCTTCCTTCCACTTTTTGGTAAACTCATTGAATTCCTTTTGTTATTTCATTTTCAATGATAGTTCCTTTAACTTAAAGTTGTACGATTTTTCTCATTTATGAGAACACGTCATTCCTTTTCTTGTTCTCTTTTCCCAGAGTAGGATAATAAGCAAAAGTCGGTGTGGATCCCATAGGGAATGGATTTATGCTCTAGTTATCTAGATCATAAGGAATTACTCGCCTCTTTTCTATGAGAGTTATTAGTGCCAAGTATAAAGTACTTGGTCTTTACGAAATTAAAGATTATGGGTGACTTAATAAGCTTACTTGGCAAAATAAGGCTCAAAGGATCCTTGTTTGGAGATAGTCATTATGCGGCTTAATAGGTTATGTAGGATACATAAAGTCCACAGTAGAAATATATATGATATGGAAAGTCCTTTATATGGATATGCTGGATAGGGAAGGTCCTTTATAGGAATATGTCGAAGGTCGGAGGTCGGATGTAACACCCCATATTTTTAGTGACATTATTTAGGAAATTTAATTAGTTAAATTAAATTAAATAATGTCGCATTGATTAATGGATTAGGATTTGTGATTTAATTAATGGGTAGTCATGCCATGTTAATGAGTGAACAATGAACCAAAGAATTAAGGTGTTAGGAATTAAGGGAGGGCAAAATAGGAAAATGATTAAAATTATACCCTAAACCATTAGGAAACCAAAACACACGTTCATTTCATATTTTCTCAAACTAAAACACTCCTAAGGTTGGCCACCATTGAAAATCTCAAGAGAAGGTAAAGCTAGGATTTAAAGGAAGAATCAAATCAACTAATCAAGATCAAATCGCACATCCTTAATCACAAAGCTAAGATGAATAATTACTACATCTCACTTTTCTTGTGGTTTTCAGTTTTAATGATAATCCGAAGTGTTTTTGCAAGTCTATGCCATGTTTTGAATGATTAAATGCCTATATATACTTGTTGATGATATATGCATGTTCATATTAGTTTTTATGATATGTTTTGATATGAAAACCCTATTAAATTACATCTAAATGTCTTGCGATTTTGGATATAGATAAGAAATAATATTTTAGAGATAGGTTTAAATTTTCATAATTTTTCGAGTTAATGTGGAATTTATATTAATTTTCTAGTGAAGATAATAATATATTAGTTTATAAATTATTTACGACTAAATAATTAATTATTGGGTCTAAAATTTATATATGTTAGAAAACATATTAAATAGGATTTTCTGGAATTTTGGTAGAATTTTCCTAACTATTTTGATGATTATATAAAATTATTTAAGGTATGGGACTTAAATGTTTTATATATTTAATTAAGGAGAAGGGGTATTTTGTAAAATAAATTATTGTTTATTTCTGAAAATATTGGCAGCACTTTTGAAAAAGATATTTAGCAACCACATAAAAGTTGACAAATAATAGCAGGTTAGTTGAAAAGTGCTTCTCATTTAAGTTAAAAACAAAAATAACATGTTTTTAGCATGTTCCGCTACTTTTGGCAATAGAGGTTCCGACAAGGACGTTTCACCACCATGCTTTCGAAACCAATGTGCATGGTATTAAGTTACTTAGTATGTAGCGTATTGGATAAAAGCAGAAGGTACATAGTCGAAACGTTGGGTTCCGAAGGTGTTGGAGTATGCCTTTGTTTTAAATTAAAATAACGCATGCTTTGCTTTCAAAGGGATAGCTTTCGGCACGGTTGGCTTGCAACTGTGTCAAATGTTTTTAAAGAAAAGGTTTCAAAAGGGTTGCACTCTTTTGTTCTATATAATGCTTGTGATAGGGTCGGAATCCCTAGCTGCCGCCTTTGTACCTTTTGAAGTTCGAAGTCAATGGTTTCGAAAGGTATACTTAGCTTTTAAAATTAGCAACTTCTCCAATGCTTTCGGAACGGTTGTTTCAACACCATCACTTCTTTACTTAGAAATGCTTTAGAAAGGTAGGCTCTCGACTTAAATGGTTTTATAGACCCTTTTTGTTCTATTGAAGTATAACCCATGAGTTTCGAAAGAGAAGGTTTAAATGGTTTCAAAAGGTGTTTTTCCACATGTTTTATATCGAACCCAAGTGCTTTCGAAAAGTTTGAGTTTCTAAAGGATTGATGCTTTCAAAAGGCTTTTAAAATGGTTTCAAAGGTGTGGATTCCCTAAGGGTTTCGAAGGAGTCGAAAGGTAATGTTTTCTGATGGTTTCGAAAGAGTTGAAAAGGAAGGTTTTCCCAGGGTTTCTAAAGGCAATGTTTTGAAGTGTTTTAAGATATGATGTCTAAGGTTTTAAAGCTTTCGAAAGGAAGGTTTTCAAAGGTTTTGAAAAGGTTTGGAGAATGTTTTCGAAAGGGAGGTTTTTGCCTTTCGGCCTAAGATAAATGAAGGGTTTTACTTGGTTTCAAAAGAGATGATTTCAATGGGTTTTAAAAGGGGTACTTTCAATATAATCTAAAGGGGAACTTTCGAGTGTTTAAATGTTTTCATCAACTAAAGTTTGAGTAAAGTGTGTGTGTGTGTGTGTGTCTTAAACATGGCAAGGTGATTTTGAGTAAAGCATAAAGTTTAAGTTTTCCTTGTTTATGTTTGGTTTAAAAGTGTTTAAATCAATTTCAGATGAAAAAGGTTTTCAAGGAAAATTATGAGAACGTATCCCTAAGATAAATGACTCGGATATTTGAATACCAGATGGGACTGGTATAGGGTCGCGCTCTATACATTTGTTATTGGCCCTGGCTAATTTAGTCCAAAATTACAGTGTGTAGGGCTTTATCACAGGTAAGAATAAAATTATGATTACACATTGAAAGGAATATATGTTAGTATACATATAGGTTATTGGTAAACTCGGAAAACCTTAGGATCAAGTGACCTTGGGAGAGATTAAATTAGGGACAAATCGTCCAGAAGCGAAGTATTTAATAGATAGTTAAGGATATACCATTCAGAAGAGGTGTGTCTAATATATGTTAAATTATTTTCTTATTTTGTCTGGTTGGCCCGAGGTAGCCAAAGGTTAGTAGTTAGTCAAACAAAACTATAGTGTTCAGGTAGATAGTCCTTTTGTTACCTGATATTTATGTTTACATAATAATGCTTTATAGTATTAACCAGTTTTGTTTGTAGGATCTTGATTTGCAAAGGATATGTTTTAAAAGGATTGTAGTGAGTGGAAACCTGTTCCAATGAGCGGCGTGGTCTCACTTAATATCATATAATCGAGATGTATAGTATTATTCACAGCAGGCTTTATGTCTGACTCGAAGTTTATGTTTTTTCCCTTAAACTCACGGGTGCTCAAAATTGATTTGAATAGGCTGAGAGTTGAGGTATACAGGTTCTTAATATGATGACGAATAAAGCTACTAGTGGCGAGTAAGAGGCCAACGGATAGCTATTTAGGAGTTGTAGTTCTTGTTTTGTTGTTATTTCCACTGTGTGTGTTATGTCAATTATGGCAATATTACTCTGGTCATCCAAGTGGCCATCATCATATGTTTCTCTTGGTGTAGTTTGTAATAAGTATATTTGATCATTGCCTGGGAAGAGTTTTAGGACTTTGTAATTTGAATATGAAACATCTGTTTTGAAACGTAATGGAAAATTCTGTTTTGAAATTTGTGATTTGTTTCATATTCAAGTGCTTCTGATATTATAGATACTGTTAACATAGCCGTATTTAGTCGCCGGAAGTTAATACTCTGGATGACTGCAACATCTGTAGCACTTAGCTTTAGGCATGTAGATAAGAGATGTTACAACTTGGTATCAAAGCATAGATTTATGAAATACTTCAACTAAAAATGGTTTTTGAAAACATAGTCCTTAGGGATTAGAGTTAAGATAAGGGTATGGGATAATGCTATAGTAGTGTACTTGTATTTGCTATATATAAGTATACCTTTATCACTAGACTCCTATCTTTGTTAGGCTATTCTTATGTATCTCACTATGCTTGAATACAGATATGGCCGGAAGAGGTAGAGCTAATCTAAGAGCAGACAGCACCACCACAAATGGAAATGCCAGACCGAATACGAGGAGAACTCAAGGTCAGGCTCAAGTTAAAAATGTTGGTGCTGGAGTCCCACAAGTAGATATGGGCTATGTATCAGTTTTTTGTAAACATGATGCAAGATGGGATCGCTGCTGGGTTGTTGGAGAACTGGTTGTTGCACTGTGAAAGGATATTTACGTATTTAGTGCTCAAGGACGAACAGAAGAGGAAACTTGCCTCAAGACAACTTCAAGGGGCATCCTTATTTTGGTGGAATAGTGTGAAAACTGGAGTAAACGAAGAGGAGATGACATGGGCGGAGTATAGGAGAAGGTTCCAAGAGAGGTTCATGTTAGTAATGGTGCAATCTGTTCTGATTAGAAAGTTCGATGAATTAAAACAACGAGAAATGTCTATTTTGGAGTATGCTAGCAGGTTTGAAGAGTTGGCTAGATATGGGTATGCCACTGTTGATATAGTAATGAAAAGGAATGAGAAGTTCATCGGGGGATTGAAGCTTGAATTGGCTAGGGCTACCTTACCACATATCAGAGATCCCTATGATGTGGTAGTGGAGATGGCGGAGATGGCGTTAAGACATGAAGAGATGCTTGCTTGTTAGGAGAAGGAAAAGGAGGAGGTCTAGGTAGACGAGGTCAGAAGAGAGAGTTCTTTCATAAGAAAGGTGCTCAGAAAGGTGGAGCAGCTAAAAAGGGGAAGTCTGAAGTGGTCTGTTACAAGTGTGATAAGAAAGGCCATTATGCTCATGAGTGCCGGACAGGCAAAGGAAAGAAGGCTGTCGAGAAGAAAGGAGTTTGATGTTTTAACCATGATCAAATTTGGCACTACAAAAACCAGTGCAAAGAGCCAGCTAAAGGAGATAAAGGCTAAGTTTTTACATTGGAGCATGCTGCTTCGAAGCCGACGGTGTAGGAGAAGGGAAGGGCAGTACTAGGAGGTACAGTTCAGATCCATGATATGACTATTAGCGTTTCATTTGATACTGGTGCATCACATTCTTTTATATCCCAATGTTTGGTAGATAAACTTAACCTAGAACCCACAAAGTTAGTTACATCATTAAGTGTTGGAAATCCAATAGGTGGGTATGCGACACATGGGATGAAGTGTGACCACTTAGAGTTTGACTTGTTAGGTCATACCATTGCTTGCAGTTTGCATGTATTTGACTTTATAGGGTTTGGAAGTATATTGGGTATGGATTAGTTAAGTGAATATGATGCTAGGATATTTTTCCAAGATAGGAAAATATCACTTAGACATCCGGATTGTAGTGATTGGGTAGTTTATACCGTAGAAAATACAAACTGCGAGGCTAATGCTTTATTGGGTATTATGGAATTAGAAGATGAGTTGGATTGCATTTTCATGGTTAGATAATTCGCAGACGTCTTCGAATCGATATTTGAATTGCCACCGAAATGAGCCATTGAGTTTCGGATAGATTTGGTGCCTTAAGCAGAACCGGTAAGTAGACCACCAAGCAGGATGATGCCGTTAGAAATGAGGGAGTTGAAGGCTCAGTTGGTAGACTTGGAAGGCAAGGTTTTATTAGACCGAGTAGTTCACCTTGGGGAGCAGCCGCAGTATTTGCTAAGAAGACGGATGGATCGTTAAGGCTGTGTATCGATTATCATAACTTGAATGAGAAAATGATAAAGAATCGATATCCATTGCCTAGGATTGACGATTTGTTCGATCAGCTGAGTAGATCCAAGATATTTTCTCAATTGGATTTGGCTACAGGTTTTCATCAGCTTAGAGTGGCAGAAGATAGTATACCTATAATGGCGTTTAGAATAAGGTATGGGTCATACAAATGGTTAGTTATGCCGTTCGGACTCACTAATGCACCGGCATTCTTTGTGGATTTGATGAACCAGATTACCCGAGAGAACTTGGATAGGATCGTGTTGGTTTTTGTAGATGATATTCTGATATACTCTAAGGATGAGAAGGAGCATGAAGTTCACCTTAGAGTTGTGCTTGAGACGTTGACAGAACATCAGCTAAAGGCAAAGTTTTCGAAGTGCCATTTTTTGAAGAAGGAAGTGAAGTTTTGTTGGTCACGTGGTTTAAGAGAAAGGGTTGTCAGTCGATCCAGATAAGATTGAAGCTATTAATAATTGGAAAAGACTAGAAACGGTAACTTAGATAAGAAGTTTCCTTAGGTTGTTTGGATATTATCGGAGGTTCATTAAAGATTTTTCACGGATAGCAGTGCTGATGACCAAGCTAACGCGAAAAGATGTGAAGTTTGTGTGGACCGATAAGTGTGAGGAAGTGTTCCAAAGCTTGAAGCACTTGTTGACCCATGCACCTGTGTTAGTGGTTCCGAAGGGGAATCAGGACTTGGGAGTTTATACAGATGCATGCTGTATTGGGTTAGGAGCTGTACTAATGTAGAGGGGTAAAGTGTTTGCCTATGCTTCTAGACAACTTCGACTGTATGAGGTTAGATATCCAACGCATGACTTGGAGTTAGCTGCAATTATTTTTGCTTTGAAGGTATGGAGGCATTACCCTTTGGGAGAAAGGTTCAACCTTTATAGCGACCATAAGTCGTTGAAGTACTTGTTCTCTTAGAAGGAGCTGAACATGAGACAACAAAGATGGTTGGAGTTTTTAGTCGCTTATGATTTTTAAATAGAGTACACAACAGGGAAAGGCAACAAGGTTGCAAATGCGCTTAGTAGGAAGCATCAGAATGAAGTGTTAGCTATGATAGCAGAATAGAAAGACTTGGAAGCATTGTCAGCTCACAGAGTGCAATGAAGATCCGAGGCTGGGTCTAGTGGGGAGTCTGCTATATTGTCTTGTTTAGAAGTCAGACTGGTAGTAATTGAAAAGATTGCATCCAAATAGGAAGAGGATCTAATGTTGGCTGAAAGAATCAAGAAATTAAATGATGGAATGGAGAGCGATGACTTGAAAGATTTCAGTCTTGACCAAAGTGGATTGTTGAGAAAGAAGGGTGGATTACGTGTGCCAAATGTAGGAGACATAAGGAGGAAAGTCTTGGGGGAATGCCATTGTTCGAAGTTCACTATTCATCTAGGAGGAACAAAGATGTATCAAGATATAAAGAGAAGTTTCTTCTGGTAAGGCATGAAGAGGGATGTTGGCTTATGGGTGAAACAGTGTTTAAACTGTCAGCAGGTGAAAGCCCAGCATTAGAAGGCAAGTAGGTTGCTTCAGCCATTGGATATTCCAGTATGGAAGTGGGATTCTATTTCTATGGATTTCATAGACGAGTTGCCAAGATCAAATAGTGGAAATGAAAGTATATAGGTCATAGTGGACAGATTGACCAAGAGTGCCCATTTCATTCCAGTTAAGTCAAACAGGAAGGCACGTGTATTGGCTAAGTTATTTATGAAGAATATGGTTAGACTGCATAGAATTCCTAGTAGTATTATTAATGATAGAGATTCCTTATTCACTAGCGAGTTCTGGAAGAGTTTACAGGAAAGTTTAGGAACTAAGCTCAAGATGAGTACCGCTTACCATCCACAAACATATGGGAAAACAGAAAGAGTTAATAAAATCTTGGAAGATTTGTTAAGATCTTGTTTACTAGATTTCGGGTGATCATGGGAATACCATCTGCATTTAGTCGAGTTTTCGTATAACAATAGTTATCAGACTAGTATAGGGATGGCACCGTTTGAGGCTTTGTAAGGAAGGCCATGTAAATCTCCCGTATGTTGGTTAGAGACCAGAGATAGATTGATTCTTGGTCCCGATTTGGTAAAAGAAGCAGTAGAAAAGATTGAGCTGATAAGGGCGAGAATAAAGGAAGCTCAGTCTAGGTAGAAAAGCTATGCAAATAGAAGATGGAAAGATTTGGAATTCTCTGTTGGAGATCATGTTTTCGTCAAAGTATCGCCGATGAAAAGTGTTATCAGGTTCGGGAAGATGGGGAAGTTAGCACCGAGGTTCGTAGGACCATTTCCTATTTTAGAAAGGATCGGGAAACTCGCATATAAAGTAGAGTTACCGAGTAGTTTGGCAGGAGTCCACGATGTTTTTCGCATGCCTCATCTAAGGAAGTGTGTTAGGGATCCAGACACTACTATAGCACCGACTGTGTTAGAAGATCTAGTAGTGGAACCAGACATGACTATAGTTAGGAAGCCTATCCGGATAATCGCGAGAGATGAGAAGAAGTTGAGTAAAAAGACAGTCAGATTAGTAAAGGTCCAATGGAGTGATAATGCTAGAGGCTATACTTGGTAGACCGAGAGCAGGATTATATATGCTTATCCTGATTTGTAGATGGTATGTTTTATCTTTGATTGTTGATGTGTACCTTATCGTAAATTCAAGGAAGAAATTCTTTAAGGAGGGGAGATTGTAACACCCAATATTTTTAGCGAAATTATTTAGGAAATTTAATTAGTTAAATAAAATTAAATAATGTGGGATTGATTAATTGATTAAGATTTGTGATTTAGTTAAGGAGTAGTCGTGCCATGCTAATGAGATAATAATGAACCAAAGAATTAAGGTGTCAGGAATTAAGGGAAGGCAAAATGGGAAAATGATTAAACTTATACCTTAAACCCTTTGGAAACCAAAACACACGTTCATTTCATATTTTCTCAAATAAAAATACTCCTAAGGCCGACCACCATTAACAATCTCAAGAGAAGATAAAGCTAGAATTCAAGGGAAGAATCAAATCAATTAATCAAGATCAAATCTCACATCCTTAATCACAAAGCTAAGGTGAATATTTACTACATCTCACTTTTCTTATGGTTTTCGGTTTTAATGATAACTCAAAGTGTTTTTGGATGTCTATGCCATGTTTTGAATGATTAAATTCTTATATATACTAGTTGATGATTTATGCATGTTCATATTAGTTTTTATGATATGTTTTGATATGAAAACCCTATTAAATGACATTTAAATGCCTTGCGATTTTAGATATAGATCAGAAATAATATTTAGAGACAGGTTTAAATTTTCATAATTTTCTGGATTAATGTGGATTTTATATTAATTTTTTAGTTAAGAAAATATTTATTGGGCTATAAATTATTTACGGCTAAATAATTAATTATTGGGTCTGAAATTTATATATGTTAGAAAACATATTAAATAGGATTTTCTGGAATTTTGATAGAATTTTCTTAAGTATTTTGATGAATATATAAAATTATTTAAGGTATGAGACTTAAATGTATTATATATTTAATTAAGGAGAAGGGATATTTTGTAAAATAAAATTATTTTTTATTTCAGAAAAAAATTGGCAGCACTTTTGAAAAAGGTATTTAGCAACCAATGAAATTTTGAGAAATAGTAGTAGGTTATTTGAAAAGTGATTCTCTTTTAAGTTAAAAAATAACAACATGTTTTTAATATGTTCCGCTACTTTCGGCATAAGAGGTACCGAATAAGACGTTTCGCCACTATGCTTTCGAAACCAATGCGCATGGCATCAAGTTACTTGGTACGTAGCATATTGGATAAAGGCGAGAGGTACATAGTTGAAACGTTAGGTTCCGAAGTGGTTGGAGTATGCCTTTGTTTTAAATTAAAATAGCGCCTGCTTTGCTTTCGAAGGGATAGCTTTCTACATGGTTGGCATGCGACTATGTCAAATGTTTTTAAAGAAAAGGTTTCGGAATGGTTGGGCTCTTTTGTTTTAAATAATGTTTTCGAAGGGGTCGAAACCCCTAGCTGCCGCCATTCTACCTTTCGAAGTCAATGGTTTCGAAAGGTATACTTAACTTTTAAAACTAGCCAATCCTTTAATGATTTCGGAAGGATGGTTTCAACACCATCACATCTTTACTTAGGAATGCATTAGGAAAGTAGGCTCTCGACTTAAATGGTTTTATAGACCCTTTTTGTTCTGCTGAAGTATAAACCAAGGGTTTCGAAAGAGAAGGTTTAAATGGTTTCAAAAGGTGTTTTTCCACATGTTTTAAATTGAACCCAAGTGCTTTCAAATTTTTTGAGTTTCTAAAGGATTGATGCTTTCAAAAGGCTTTAAAAATTATTTCAAAAGGTTGGTTCCCCTAAGGGTATCGAAGGAGTCAAAAGGAAATGTTTTCTGATGGTTTCGAAAGAGTTGAAAAGGAAGGTTTTCTAAGGGTTTCTAAAGGCAATGTTTTGAAGTGTTTTAAGATATGATGTCTATGGTTTTAAAGCTTTCGAAAGGAAGGTTTTCAAAGGTTTTGAAAGGGTTTTGAGAATGGTTTCAAAAGGGAGGTTTTGGCCTTTCGGCCTAAGATAAATGAAGGGTTTTACTTGGTTTCGAAAGAGATGCGTTCAATGGGTTTAAAAAGGGGTACTTTCAATGGAATCCAAAGGGCTACTTTCGAGTATTTAAATGTTTTCATCAACTAAAGTTTGAGTAAAGTATATATATATATATATATGTATATATATATGTATATATATATATAACATGGCAAGGTGATTTTGAGTAAAGCATAAAGTATAAATGTTTTCCTTGTTTAAGTTTGGTTTAAAAGTGTTTAAATCAATTTCAGACGAAAAAGGTTTTCAAGGAAAATTATGGGAAGGTATCCCCAACTTAAATGACTCGGATATTAGAATACCAGATAGGATTGGTATAGGGTCGCGCCCTATAGATTTGCTATTGGCCCCGACTAATTTAGTTCAAAATTCCAGTGTGTACGGCATTGTCATTGGTAAGACTAAAATTATGATTACACACATAAGGGAATATATGTTTGTATACATATAGGTTAATGGTAAGCCCGCAAAACCATTAGGACTAGGTGATCTTGGGAGAGGTTAAATTAGGGACAGATCGTCCATAAGAGAAGTATTTAATAGATAGTTAAGGACAAACCGTCCAAAAGAGGTGTGTCTAACAAATGTTAGATCATTTTGTCTGGTAGGCCCGAATCAGCGAAAATTTAGTAGTTAGCCAAACAAAACTATAATATTCGAACAGATAGTCCTTTTGTTACCTAATATGTATGCTTACATAATAATGCTTTACAGTTTTAACTAGTTTTGGTTGCAGGATCTTGATTTGCGAAGGATATGTTTTAAAAGGATATTAGTGAAGGGAAACCTGTTTCGCTAAGCGGCGTGGTCTCACTTAATATCATATAACCGAGATGTGTAGTATTATTCACACCAGGCATTATGCTTGGCTCGAAGTTTATGGTTTCCCCCTTATACTCTCGAGTGCTCAAAATTGATTTGAGTAGGCTGAGGGTTGAGGTATACAGGTTCTTAGTAGGATGATGAATAAGCTACCGGGGGCGGTCAAGAGGCTAACAAATAGCTATTTAGAAGTTGCGGTTCTTGTTTTGTTGTTATTTCCGTTGTGTGTATTATGTAAATTATGGCAATATTACTCTAGTCATCCAAGGGGGCATCATCATATGTTGCTTTTGGCATATTTCTTAATAAGTATATTTGATCATTTCCTGGGAACGCTTTGGAATTAAGTAATTTGAATATGGAACATATGTTTTGAAATGTAATGGAAATTTTTTTTTTGAAATTTGTGATTATATTCAAGTGCTTCCGATATTATAGATACCATTAACATAGTCGTATTTAGTCGCCGAAATTTAATACTATAGATGACTGCATGATATGTAGTGCTTAGCTTTGGGCTTGTAGATAGGGGATGTTACATCGAAGGTCGAAAGTTCGAGCCCTCTTTCTAGTGCCAAAATGTTAGCAAATTTCTTCACTTGCTTAATATGCAAGGAAGGCTAAGACCGGTAGAAGTAAGGGCTTAAGTGGCCTTATGCAAATTTAAGAGATTATGCAAGTCCAAGCTTAAATCCAAATTTAAAGATAAGTCATATGCATGTCCATAGTACAATGATAGTTGAGTATACACATTTGAGAGAAGAATGTTATGCAAAGTTTATTATCAAAATCCTTATGTGTATGAGTTCAAGAGTTACAATCCTCCAAGGAAATTTGTTGTTCAAGGTTAAATTTCCAAGGCCTTATATGAAAAAAGTTCAAGTGTTAAAATCGATTCCAAAAATTCCCAAATCAATTTAGGGTTTACAACTTTAAAAATTGAGAAATATGGAACGAATGAATCACCCGTCTTTAGGTGCCAATGATGGCCTATTTATAGGGATGTCAATCATGTGGGATGATTGACACATGGCACGGTTTTAAATCCAAGGGCTGCAATGGCATTATCTTGATGAATCTTCTGTGTCGCATTGTTGAGTTTCGACATCACTTGCTTACACAAGTTTTACAACATAATCCCCTTTGCAAAAACTCAACATCTTTTACATCTTTAAAGTTTCAGTATTCCTTGCTACTTGTAAAACTTCAAAACCATTTGTTAGTGTTGAAGCTCGATATCATTTATTAGTAGATGCTCTACAATAGTTACTACTGTTGGGGCTCGATAACAGTTGATGCATCATAGACTTGTTATTCATAGAAACTCGATATCCTCCACTTGCGGTTAGATGCTTGAAATCCTTTAGTTGTGCAGTATCTTTACTATACTATATACTCTACAACGTTTTTGTATCTTAAAAGCTCGACATCTCTTGTTTTTCCAAGTTTGTTGTAGCTTGACATCTCTAAAAATTTACTAGTTCGACATCTTAATCGTCTTTCAAGCAAGATACCCTTCTTCATTGCTAATATTTGACATCACCTTCTACTTGTTAAATGCTCGACAACACTTGTTGTTATAGAAGGTCATTACATCTTAGAGACTAGGCACCACTTCGCTGCTTGTTAACCACTTGAATGTTCAACATCCTTAGAAACTCGGCACCTCTTTGTTATTAGATGTTTTATTCCTTTAGAGACTCGGCATCCCTTTACTTGATAACTTTACCTTCTTTAAGCTTGATATCACTTGTTATTTTCAAAATTGTTATGTCCTCTTTAAATGCTGAACATACATATTTGTAGTAACATACCTATCTCTAGGTACTTAGGCATTTGGTTTTCAAAACAAAAAATGTCTAGTCCTATTACTACTCCTGTGGCATAAAGTTAGACTTTAAGTATACGACTCTATTAATTCAAAAGTTAACTTTATTTATGAACAAGTAGAAATTATTGCCTTATTACATTAAATCCTTATGGACAGGATGCCTTATTTACAAAAACATCAGGTGACGTAAAAGTGCAAATGCTCGCAATTCCACACCCATAGAATTCGATCCCATCAACTTTTAATAGTTTGAAAGTGCTATATCCAAGCTTCAATTCTATCACATAGGGTCCTTACTAATTCGAACCAAGTACCCTCATATTCAGATAGACCTATTTCAAAATAAGGTCACCTCTTGAAAGTACGGTTTCTAACCTTGGCGTTGAACTTCTTTGTTACATTTTTATAGTGAGCAACTACCCATTGATTAGCCAATTCCCACTTTTCTTCCACTAAGTTGAGGGGTGATAACAACATCCTCTCGTTAACCTTAGGATCAAAGTGCATTCATCTATGAGATGAGACTTTAGCTTTAATCTAAACCATGGCCTCAGATCTATAGGCCAGCGTAGAATGAGTACGACTTGTCATTGAAATCTAGGTTGTTCCATAAGCCCATACACCAATGGTAAATCATCTACCTTGTTGCCCTTGGCTCATTTTTGCACTTGTTATATTTCCCTGAATATTCAGCTAAATCCTAATTAATAGTTGGTCAAATGTACCCATAGCGAAGAATTTTCTTTGCCAAAGTTTGCCCCCTAGTGTGATTGCTACATCTTCTTCCACATATATCTATAAGGATCTTCTTAGCCACATCTTTCTCGACACACCTTAACAAGAAAGTAAATATTCCTCTTCTATATAGTAATCCTTGAATAATGAACCAAGGTACCTTATGTAGGAGCTTTCATTTCTCGTTCCAACTTTTCGAGAGAGTCCCCTTTAGCAAATAGTCTTTGATCGGAGTCACCCACTACCTTTTTTTCCTCATCAAACTTCAATTCCAATCAATGTACATCTTGTAGATGCTTGGAGTTTTCTATACCACTATTAGCATGATTCCCAACAACCGCACTTCTCTAAAGCTCGCCAACATAGCTAATGAATCTGCATTCGTATTCTCCTCTCTAGGGGATGTATGTTATCGTGTAGTGCTTAATATCTTCCACTAGCTCTAAAACCTTTAACGGGTAAGGGGCTAGCCGCTCACACTTTGCTTGAAATTCCTTCTTTACATGGAAAACCACCAATTGGGAGTCACTAATGAAATACAACGTCGCCACTCCTAATTCTTTCATAATCATGACTGCTATCAGCGCTTTATATTCTACTTCATTATTCATCACATAAAACTCAAGCTTCAAAGCATAATAGATCCTCCGACCTTTCAGGGTTATTAGAACTACTTCAGTCCTGGAATAATGGTTATTGGATGCTCCATCAACATAAAGTTTCCATTGAGAAGCTCAACAAATTCTTCTTTCACTTCATCATCCCAGATGGTGAATTCAAAAATGAAATCCATCAATGTTTTTCCTCGAATCACCTTCTTAGGATGATAAGTAATGTCTGACGAACTCATCTTGATGTTCCACTTTATCAATCCACCTGAAGTCTTAGGATGATGTAATACTTGTCTGAGTGGGTGATCCATCAACGCTTTTGTCAGATGAGCCTGAAAATATGGTCCCAACTTTTTTGATGCTATCAATAGGCAATAGGCCAGCTTGTCTAACCTCAGCTTTCATTTTTCTATGATAAGTTGCTTGTTGATATAATATAACAACCCGAAATTTAAGCTATAATAATTAATTAACAAATTAATTGAATAATAAAATAAGTTTGTGAACTTATCAAAATTGAGCTATGGGAGTTGCAACATTGTGTCCGTGGTAATTTTTTGGTCAATTTCCATATATAGTTTTTCAAAATCCGTGTTAAAACGAAGAAGTTACGAAAAAAATAAGAAACGAAAAAACGAAAAAATAATAATAATAACAAGGGTCAAGTCAACCCAGACCAAGGCCAAGTCAAACCTAGGGTCAACCCCCAAAGGCCTAGGTCGACCTGCATGTCGACCCGCCCTTGTTTGTAGACGTGAATTCGTCCAGGTTAAAACTATGATGTGTTTTTCTAATTTCTTCCAATCCTGTGCATTCGTGCTTCTATCTGACTGTTCCCAATGAGCCTATGACATGGTTGCACCAGATTTAATCTTCAAATCCAACGGTATGAGATCCCCAAGCTACACTATAAATAGAACCCTAGGCCTAGCTATTTTTCTCATTCAGATTTTCTACTATTTGGGTTCATTGCCAGAGGCTGGACCCTAAATAGAAAATTTTTGTATGGAGGAAATCATTTTGATAAAAATATTCTACGCTCTAAAAGTGGATCAAGGAAGACCAAGGACTAGAGCCAAGGACCACAGGTGAGTGTGTAGTAATTATTTTAGATTTTTAAGTTATTTAAAATAATAGGGTTCTCAATAGTTATAGTTTTTCTGCAATTTTGAGACAATTTCTATATAAGTTATTTACAACTAGGTTTTAAAGTTCTTTTCAGTCTATTTTATTCTGTTATTTACAGTTATTTATAGTTGTTTACTATTATTTGCATTTATTTAAATCTATTTTACGTTAGAATTAAGCCTGTAAATTTTAGTTTCTTTTTATTTCTTTTTGCGTGAATAAAATATAAGAATATTAAAAAGAGAATAGTTCACAAATATGGATTAAAAATAGAAAACATTAAATTTATAGAAATTAGATGTAAAATAAGAAAAACTGTAATAAAAGTAAGATAGACCGAAATAGGAAAATTTGAGACATGTGCAAGCATGTTGATAACTAGTGGTTATAACAAAAAAGATTAAACAAAAGAGTAACAATTATAATGTAGATTATAATTAAGTGGAAAGAACAGTAAAGGCTTATTTCAAAACTAACAATTAATAAGCAAATATAGCAGAGATAACAGAAAAGGCTTATTTTAAGACTTAGATTAAGTTAATAAGCAAATACAGCATAAATAACAGAAGAGGCTTATTTTAAAACATACACTAAGTTAATAAGCAAAGACAGAAGCAGGGCCCGTATCAACAACATTCCTTTTCAGACTAGGACTGATGGTCTCACAATAGTTAGGTGAGGCTGGGGAGGACCCTTTCTGACTAGGACTGATGGTCTCATAATAGTTAGGTGAGGCTGGGATACGCTTATGCTAACTAGGGTAAATAAGGGGTCAATAGATAGAAACTCAAATAGGGGGATTCGGGCTAGGGGCGGAACTAGATTTTGTTTGTTAGGACCAGTACCAGCAGCATTCCCTTTCAGACTAGGACTAATGGTCTCACAAAACACTTAGGTGAGGCTGAGCAGGACCCTTTCAAACTAGGACTAATGGTGTCACAACTGATTAGGTGAGGCTGGGCATGCTTATGTTGATTATGATAAATAAGAGGTCACTAGAGGGAGCGACAGTAAGCGAGTGTCGACGATGACCGAGCGTGCGACATTGATTAGGGTAGATAAGTTGCTACTGCGTTCCAAGCGCTAAACATGTATCTTCTGCTATGAGACCCACAGGACGGGACTAGCTCTCAGTGGCACAATAGAGATAGAAGGCCGATCAACGGGTAGAATTAGGATTCGGCCTAATTAAAATAGGATTAGAATTTCGGCCTAATCATAGCAATCTAAGACAAGTGCAAACAATCACAATCAAAGCAGACAATTAAATAGTATTTTATCCTAGTTATATCTTTCCTTTATTTCCTTTTATAATAGGTCTGTTGTTAAGTCTATTATCTTTATCTTGCTTAAAAATATTAGTAGTTACTTACACTCACCAGACTTATAGTCTGACCCACTCCTCTATTTCCCCTTTTCACCCATAGGCCAATAGAGGCAAGGACAGTTGATTCAGATTTCTTGGAGACCCATTTGTAGAGCTTTCTCAATCTTTATGTATTCTTCTTCTTTCAGTTTTCTTTTCATTTGACTTTGGGTGTACTAGTACTTATGAGAGGGATGATTATTTTATTGTACTCTGATTTTATGGGACTGAGATATATTTTTCATAAGACATTTGTATTTGGTATTTGAGACATGTAATGTTTTTCAGACTTATTGATGAAGTTTTATTTTGGATAATGAGTTACCATTTAAATGTTTCCGCTATTTATATTTACTAGTGCGTGGCCCGTGCAACGCACACGGACATTGTTGGTAACTAAATTGATGTTAAATTTGTTTAGAATATAAGCCGTAAATATAAAAAAATTCTACATAGTAGAGGAATGTAGATTTTTAGTTTATTATGATGTGTATATGCAAATGTCACACGCGCGCGCGCATATATATATATATATATAAGTAGATTTAGTAGCTTTATCAATGTACGTTCTTAGATTTTCAATATGCATAGTGGTCATTAAATTTTGAAAGCTTACTTATTAATAACAAATTGGCAAATTTCGAAGAATTCCTATAATGGAAGAGACAAATTGAAAATAGGAAGTAATGCAAATTGGTTTTTGATTAGGTCTTTCTATGATCTAGTCCTTATTTCAATAAAGCGGAAGGATAAACGGTAATTGTATTTCATGGCAATGGCATGTTTTTGAAATCATAAAATGCAAAAATTGACATCTTCATTTTCTCTCCAAAATTAAAATTTACAACATAGAAAAATACAGAAAATAGCATAGACTCAAAATACACAAATCTTGAAAGTTTTCATCAATACTTGTGCCATGAAAAAACAAATCAAGTTCGCATACATCTCATGGTATTTTAGAAAACGCAATTAAATTAAAATAAATAGGCAAAGTTGTCTAAATATTTGCAAAACTTGGAATACAAATAGATGTCGCCTTCTTTATGTTAAAAAAATATAAAATATACAAAATAAAAACATATGTTAAGGGAGTGTATAATATATGCATTTCTAGAAATAAAAGTGTAGAATATATGTATTTTTGAAATCCATATACAAACCATATAAATAAAAGTGCAGATTAAATGCAATGAGAAGATTACTGTAATACATCATTTTGCAACAAAAACATTACAAATGGCAATTTTGGATATTTTATGTAGACGTAAAACCTTTACTCATTTTCGAAAATAAATAATAACAGAGAATTATCAACGGCAAATTAAAATAGTACTGTATTTGCATCTTAAACATATGAACATAATAATGAATAAAGGAATATTTTTTGAGAATGTGGATATTATGCAGTTTACGAAAAAATACAAAAAATGTAAAAATGCAAATCACTTTAAGAAAAATGAAACCAAATCACTAAATATATGCAGCTTAATACATAAAAGAATGTTAGCATTAAAAATACAAAGGTAAGTTAAGAAAAGAGAACTGTAGGATGTAACTCTTCAAATTAAACATAACGTAAAATTCAATGGAACTCTCCAGAATTGTATGTTATTCAATTTTATATTGACATATATGTTATTATTTTTATTTACAAACGTCAGATTTCATTATTTTAGGGTCAAAATCGTTATCAGCTAGGTTTAAAAACGTTGTTAGAGTTGGTCGTTGCATTTCAAATTATGGAGGTCCTTCCGTAGAACCTAAATACTTTTCCTATCTGATTAGATATGTCATTCTACTGAAGAAAATGTGATGTAACAATATTTAAATCTTTGAATAGTCCGTTTGTATGAACAACATAAATTACACGGAACGATTAGTTCCCTATATGGTATTGTCTAGCAATGGATTTGGATTGTCAAAACAGCCTAATGGAAAGAACAAAAAAAGTGCATAGTAAAAGGCATGAAGTTAGCTTTTCCTGATAAATAATGGTTAATGTCATTAATGGTTCTTGCAACTAATATTTTTATATTAATTATACTCATTGACCACTCCATGTTTTTTCATGCTCACGTTTTTTCCAAGTAAATAGTGTTTAATGTCATTAATGGTTCCTGTAACTCTTTTTTTTATTAATAATACTCATCGAACACTGCATTGTTTTTCAATACTTATATAATTTCAACATTACATTGTTTTTTCATATTTATATAATTTTGTAACACATGTACATATTTTATTTGAAACACAATCAATCAATGGACAAAAGAATCTCATTTTAAACAAACTCATTCAAAACTAATAAAAACTGAACATTTAATAATTTTGTCGAAAACATATTATTCTTTTGTAGCCGGCTCAGATAAGTCCTAAAATCATCAGTTATACAGACCAATAATTCCTATTTCATTTGTAAAAGCCTATTAGGCTTGGAAAAAGTCAGTATAGTATGTACCCACTAACTGTGGAGTTCCCAACCAAAAATCCACCAAGTTTAAGTCTTAAAAATTAGAGATTAATAAGCAAAAAATATGAAAGTTGAAGTTAATAGTACAATAAATGTTATTGAAACAAATATATGGTCAAACATCTACATCAAAGAGCATGAATTTAACTTTCGCTTCTCTTAAAGGCATCATCATACCTCTTATGAGATTAAATTGTAATGTTATCAGTTGCTTGATAGCATTAAGCCCAATTAAGTTAAAAATAAAGACCTTATATATGAAGTTTGCAAAAAGAATCTGTTAAGACATTTACTTAAAGAAAGGTTCAAATATTTATACATCAATCCTAAAATTTCCCATAAGATTTTTTGAAATCAGAATAAAGCAAAAATTAAGAAGTAGGAATATTTATTGAAATACAAATAGATTATACCCCAAAATCATACAGTCCACCATGTAAAACAGCAATCACGCACATTAGTGAAAGAGAAGCAGCTGACAAAAGAAGAGCATGTAATGGATTACATTCACAAATGCAAGAGTTTACGACCTAATTATAAAGAAGATATCAGAGTGTGTTTATCGTTTTTATCTCATTTGCACAATGCCTACACTAATAAACTTCTGAACCTTATGCTTTACTTGCGGCTTTTTTAAACGATTCTGGCACTTACTGGATTTTCTTGGAAGTCCACCAACACCTAAAATAACATTTCAGTACATTAATACACAGATAGATAGACGTCATACAAAACCTAAATATAACAGATAAGCAAAGAGTTTACCTGTGGCATCACAGGGTCGGATAAGATATTCTAGATTTCTGGATCTTGCATTGCCTTCGCCTGCACTTTCATTCAAAAACATAGCTAAATAACAGTGCAAAAAAGTCTTCAGGGACAAACATAAAACACAATGAGGAAGGATAAATAACCTGTCTTTCTTTTAGCTCTTCAGGACTAATATCGCCTATGTTTGTCATGTTGATCTGTTCTATACACCTGTCCAATTCACAATCACACATGAGATGTGTTCAGTACTACTGTCTAAATAAGTGTTTCGATCATCCTTCATTATATTTCATTACTGTTCATGTTCTCGAATAGCAAAGAAATTCAGGAAGGAACGGTTTACATGCATGCGCAGATTGCTTTACCTTCAAACACCATCAAGAAGTTCTTGGTTATTAGCATCGTATTTGAGACCCTCTTGATATGTTTCTAGAGCTTTGTCGTACTCTTTCATGAAGTACTGGACTGCACCTTTTCTTGTATATCTCTTTGTGAATGTCGGGTCCAATTCTATGCACTTCTCAGCGTCCTTCAAACCTTCGAGAAGAGCTGCCAACTTTGTGTAGCAGGCAGCTCTGTTGCTGTAAACCTGCACATATATATCACCTTAGTTTTTTAAATTATAATTTAAAAAAGCCTTTGGTAGCTGGTATAGTACAAATAACAGGCTTGAGATTTGCGTATATTCCCTTGGGTCTCGTGGATTACTCTTCAGTGCCTCCGTGTAGTGTTTCACTGCTTCTGGATATTTCATCTGCTTGAAATATTCATTGCCTGAAATCATCAAGTAAGCATTCATCCTTTTTGCTCTTACTCGCTCACTGACCTATCAATAGGTAGCATCAACATATTTACAGTGAGCACAAACAAAATTGTACCTTTCTCACGCTCTTCATCTCCCAGTTGAGGGTCGATGTATTCCTGTTGTTCTACTTTTTTCTTTGCCTCTGCGTTGTTCAGTTATTTCATCGTTTCCGGATTACGATGCTCCGTCAATGCTTTCTGAAATGTTTGTATGGTAGGATCCAAGTCCTTTGAAGTCTTTGCCAGTTTCACCAATGCGCTTCCTTTTCTGGTCGGCTCTCTTGCTATCATCTTAAAGTCTGAACGAAGCTCTCTTCCTCTCTCCACTGCTCTTTCGCAGTCTTTGATGCACTCACATTTCCTATAAGATTTGTATACATCATACCATAAAACTTACCATATACTGTGCATACATTAATCCTGAAAATTTAAATACATCAACTGTGAAAACTGATTTATGTATTCTCAATAGTTATACTGTATGAATATAATTTCTTTAGTACACTTTTACAACATGAAGGTTAAAACTTAAAACAACAACAACATCATCAGCTTCCTTAATTTGAAATGCCTTTTTGGTTCACATCGAGAAGTCCTCGGGTTAGAGTCTGATCAAAATAGTTGTCTTACCAGTGCACTGCATTGATCAACATCTGCATCCCATTCCTGTGAAAAAAATGATTATTGAACATCATTTAGGAGAAAAAATGATTGATATCTATAATGTTTAATCATAAAGATTCATTGTGTAGAAAAAACTATTCTCTTATATGGTTATAGCTGTTTGATACATAGTTCTATTTACTGGGTAAGATGTGACTAATTCTTTCAAGTTGCACCTTTAAGATGTTATACTTCCGATCGAGAAGACTAAACTAAATATAAAAGATAATATTTAATCAGGTGACTCATGTTTGATTTTATTTAATAAACAAATATGTATACCATTGTTAAACATCTAAGAACCTCACAAAATATTCATCATTTTACAAAGAACCATAAATCATATTCATGTATATTTCTAACTTCATTTGCTTTATATGTAAAGCAATTTTATAACCAAGGGTTACCAGTTCATGATTCGGCAGTTACAACTATCCCCCTCTCGATATTCAGAGGTTAATGTTTGCATGTGGTGAAATATTGTCTATATCGATAAGAGCTTCTCATCAACCACTGGTAAAAAAAAGGGATCCCATTGGTTTAATAAAATTAGACTCGTCGATTCAAATTGTATTAGAACCAGTTGTTTATGGCTAATTTGGTAGGGAGAGTACGTCTACAAAATACTTCATCTGAAGTTTCTAACATTATGAATTTTTTTTACTTTATACACCTAAATTATGTACACGGTCCCTTTATTATATAATGACAGTTAAAATTTATCATTGAACAACTGGAAAATGGAAAAGGGGACATAAAATAAATATAAATAATTTTCTGATCCATTCACATGGTTACTGTAATCTCTTCTAAAGGCTGGTTAAGACTAATAGATGACATGTTTAAAACTAACAAAATGGTACAACAATATTATAATGTTACATTTAAACTTATGTTAGTTATTACATTTTAAAACTGCATGGTCGGTGTAGGGACATCAAAATATTTGAACAAAATTAATGTAAGTGAGTACGCCATTCATTAACATCATGATTTTAATCACAAAGATCAATGTCATAGTGACATGTATAATATGTTGATTTTTCACATTAAACTATATCCTTATATCTGTCTGCCCAAGATCCGTAAGTAACTAAACAGAACACGAGTTTTGATACAAAGTGGATAAATAAATCAATATATGTTAAGGAATTGCCACATAAAATAATATGTCTAATTGTGTAACAACTATTCCCAAAGGAAAATATGGAAGTTCACAGTTAATACTAATTAATATTCAAAAGAAAAGTAAAGGATAAATGTTAAACCAACATGTGCTTAAGAACCTTTCTGTAACTGAGTATTATGGTAGCATCCTTATCAATATAAGTGTTTCTTTGAGCACAAAAAAAAATTTCATGCATTGTTCCCTCTTCAATTTTTCTCCAGATCTCAAAGTGTTCAAATGATGCTTAAATATACCACTCAAAATCCATACAATAAACAAAACAGACATGTCAACTACATCACCATCCTAGTACAATGTAATTGAATGAGAATATAAACATAAACGAAAACAGGGAAGAAAAGATAGGTAATATACTCAAAATAAGAGTGCAGCATAGTAGATTTGGGGAAGGTAAGAATGAAAATCTTACCAACAGAAGGGACCAAAGGAGTACTGCAATTTCAGAAATCATTAGCATCAAAATAGTATTCCAGACTTGCCACCAATTCATTTCGCTCAGACAGTGTACAAAATTGCAGGCATGAAAACAATGAATAAAAGACATAGTATCAAATTCATCAGTCGATTTCATCGTCCATGATGTTGATTTGATAACGAAGGATGGAAGAAGTAATATTTGATTTGTCGATAATAAAAAATCCCTAATTTCATTGCGGATGATGTTGAATTGGGAAAGAAAGTGTTAAATGCAGTTGTGAATGAAACGATAAGAAACTACTTTTACTGGTAATAAAAAATTCATTTGAAGAGAACTAACCGTGCATTGAAGAGTAACCGAAGACACGTGTCTTATTGGCAATTGTTTGGTTTCTACTTTCCAATTTAAATAATAGATTTGTCTTGTGAATCTTAGGTTCTGTGATGCTCTAGCTATACCTATAATGCACCATATCTTTTAGAGTGCCCTTTTTGGGTATACTAAGGGGTGTGGGGTGTTTCACTTGGTATCAGAGCCTAAGATTATAGGATTCCTAAAAACTTGTTTTAAAAGTAAAGTATTTTTCAAAAGTAACATATCTTTAAACTAAAAGTGTTTATCAGAAAGAAACTCTTATTATAGAAATGGTTTTTAAGTATAAGAGATATTTTATAAAAATCACCTCAAAGACCAGTTCAACTTCTTTTCGATTCTTTCGAGCCTAAATTTTCTTTTCTCTACATAGAATGTTGGACGCCCCAAATCTTCCAGAGGGTGTCCAACCCACTGCTTGGTTCCGTAGATACCACCAAGCTACGTCACAAGAGGTGCAAGGGCAAGCGCCCAATGTAGCACCAATGGGTGGAGATCCCATTAATCCACTTGCCGCTGGCAATTTTTCTAAGCTATGCAAGGACTTCGCTAGTCTAGGAGGCAGAACGTTTTCTGGCATGGAGGATTTCGTAGAGGCATGAGCTTGGTTGAGGAATACAGAGTAGATATTTGGGCTATTAGGATTGGAGGACCGACAAAGAGTTCGGCTTGCATCTTGGCAGCTAAAGGGAGAGCTTAAAGAGTTTCCTAAATTAGAAAACTCTAAGAAGCAATGGTGGAAGAATAAGAAGGATATGGATAAGAGGAAAGAATGAGGACCTCAAAAGCACATCAGGAAAGGCAGAAAATGTCATAATTGTTGATTGGTTGGGCATTTCGTAAAAGACTGTAAGAATGACACGAAGAAGGGGAGGTGTTACAACTGTTGGCAGCCTAGTCACCTTAGTAGAGCTTGTCCTCAAAGGACGGGGCAGAGAGCAGGCGCACCTATAGCGCAGGTACAGGCTTTGGATGCAGCACCTTCTAGTAGTGGACCAGATCGAGGTAGGAAAATCTATGTAGAAGGTTTGATTTCTATTTCAGATTTTCCCATTCGGACTCTTTTTGAGTCTGGAGCATCTCATTCTTTCATTTCTAGTTCCTTGGTTGATTGTTTGCCCTTAGATATTTCTCTAGTAGTAGACCTTATAGTAGTTTCAAACCCCATAGGAGGATTGGCACATTTACCCATGATTTGTAGGGGTTTGAAAATTTTATACTAGGCGTAGAGTTTGATTGTGATGCCTATGTACTGGGATTTTCGGGATATGGGATGATTTTGGGTATGGATTGGCTATCCACTTATAGAGCGATATTAGACTGCGAGAGGAGAGTCGTTACACTAGAGACATGCAGCGGAAGGACTCTCGAGATTTCTTGTGACCCACAAGGGTCAGTCATGTTGAGCTTTCTTTATTCCCTTGATTCATCACTAGAAGAGTTAGATTCCGTTCCAATCGTTAGAGATTTCCCTAACGTTTTTTAGAAAGTTAGGGGACTACGCCCTAAGAGAGAGAGATCGACTTTAGGATCTATCTGAATGACAATGCTAAGCCAGTGGCATTGCCCGTGAGACATATGGCTCCTAGGGAGAGGAAGGAGTTAAGTAAGCAGATTGGTGAGCTATTGGAGAAAAGCTTCATCAGACAGAGCATATCTGAGTGGGGAGCGCCAATCGTCTTTGCTACAAAGGCGGATGGTTCCCTTCGACTTTGCGTAGACTATAGAGAATTGAATAAGCTCACAAAGAACCGTTGCCCACTTCGTAGGATAGACGATCTTTTCGATCAATTAGTTGGCTCTTCATTTTTTTCTCAGCTTGATTTTGCCACTGGATTTTAACAGCTGAGGGTCACTGACGATAGCATAGATAAGACATCATTTAGGACACCCGATGGATTCTTTGAGTGGTTGGTTATGTAGTTTGGGCTAACCAATGCCCCAGCCTATTTTGTAGATTTGATGAGCTGTGTTTTCCGATATGTCCTAAATAAGTTCGTTGTATTATTCATGGGCGACATTTTGGTGTTTTCTAGGAGTATGCTATTCATCTGGAGGAGGTTCTTCGCACACTTCGTGTTCATCAGTTGAAAGCAAAATTCTCAAAGTGTCATTTTTGGCATAAGGAGGTGCGTTTATTGCGGCATGTAGTCTCAAGAGAGGGTTTAGCTATTGATCCCGCTAAGATAGTAGCAATACAAGATTGGAAGGCCCCCAAGAACGCTACCAAAGTTAGAAGCTTTCTAGGTTTGGTTAGCTATCATAGGAAGTTTATAAGAGATTTCGCTAAGATTTCAGCACCGCCTACTCGCCTCACTAAGAAGAATACGACATTCGCGTAGGACGTAGATTGTGAGGATTCCTTCACGATGCTAAAGATGGCTCTTACTAGTGCACCAGTGTTAGTTTTACTCGACGGAGCTAAGTCTTTTATAGTATACATTAATGCATGTGGGACGAGTCTTGGGGCAGTATTGATGCAAGAAGGAAGGGTAGTATGCTATGGAAGTAGATAGTTGAGGACTCATGAGAAGAACTACCTTACCCATGATTTCGAGTTAGATGCTATTGTTTTCGCGCTCAAGTCTTGGAGACATTACTTGCTAGGAGAGAGTAGCGTTGGATGGAGTTCTTGGCATCATATGACTTTGAGATAGCCTACACCCCTGGCAAGGGAAACGTGGTTGCAATGCATTAAGTAGGAAGGAAACAACCCTTAGTCCAATGTTCGTAGAGTGGAAAAGCCTAGGGTTTATTTCCACCTTTGATTTTAAGCCCTCTACGGACATTACCCTTTGATTATTAGTAGCACTTGAGGTTAAGCCTACCCTCATAGATCAGATTGGCTCAAGGCACCAAGAGGATTCAGTCCTTATGGATGTTCTAGAGAGGATTAGCAGAGGAGAGGTCTCTAGACATCTCTAACGTTATTCCATTGATAGTAAAGGGTGGCTAAGGAGAGATGGAAGACTTTGTGTCATTCGCACTGGTGATTTGATGAGGGCAGTTATAGCAGAAGCACACCATTCTCGGATGACTATTCATCCGGGTGGTGATAAGATGTATAGGGACATGAAGAGAATTTTTTATTGGAGTGGCATGAAGAAGGATGTAGCAGATTTTGTAGCTAAGTGTCTTGTATGCCAAAGAGTTAAGGCAGAGTAGTAGAAGCCCGATGGATTGCTTCAACCATTGGATGTACCCGAATAGAAGTGGGATTGTGTTTCGATGGACTTCATAGATGGTTTACCCTGATCTAGGAAGGGGAATACTAGTATTTGGGTGATTGTAGATCATTTGACTAAGAGCGCCCACTTCATTCCGGTCAAGAGTAAGAGAACAACACCTTATTTAGCATCCTTATATGCTCATGAGATAGTCCGACTTCATGGATTTCCCTCTAGCATAGTGAATGATAGAGACCTTATCTTTACTAGTGAGTTTTGGATAAGCTTGTAAGAGGCTTTAGGGACGCAGCTTAGATTGAGTATAGCCTATCACCCTTAGACGGATGGCCAAATGGAGAGAGTTAATAGAATTCTTGAGGATTTGTTGAGGATGTGCATTCTTGATTTTGGAGGAACTTGGGAGGAGCATCTTCCTTTAGTGGAATTCACTTATAATAATAGTTTTCAAGCTAGCATTGGAATGGAAATTTTTGAAGCTCTTTATGGAAGACCGTGCAAGTCACCTTCATGTTGGTTGGAGTCTACAGAGAGATTGCTACTTGGTCTTGACATGGTTAGAGAGACGTCGGAAAAGATTGATTTGATTAGAAGGAGAATGAAGACGGCCCAAGATAGGCAGAAATCCTATGCAGAGAAGCAGAAAAGGGATATTGAGTTCGAGGTAGGAGATTTGGTTTTCATTAAAATGTCTTCACTAAGAAAGGTGGTAAGATTTGGATCAAGTGGGAAACCTGCTCCCAGATTCGTAGGACTGTTCCCCACCATGGAAAGGGTAGGAAAGATGGCATATCGGATAAAGCTACCGGAGAGGCTCGCGGGTTTTTCATGTTTCGCACTTGAGAAAGTGCTTACATGATTCAGCAGAGGGAGTGGAACCTAGTCAACTTGAGGAAGTTGAAGTGGAGAATGAAGTTTCGGTTCGTCGTATTCCTACCAAGATCGTTGGACGTGATATCAAGACGCTTAGAAATAAGGAAATTCCTTTGGTTAAGGTGCAGTGGGGAGATAGTATTGAGGACGCTACGTGGGAGGCTGAAGAGAAAATACGTACCTCTTATCCGTATCTTTTTGATAGTACGTTTTGAATTTCGTATTTCCATCTTTAGTTTTGAATAGGTTTTTCCTTTAGTATCCTTTGGAAGGGAAGATCTTAGGATTTAACCTATGGATGGTAGGACTGAATGTAAACATGTTATAGAACATGTTATGTATAATGGACGCTAGTGGTTGCAAGTGTTTGCTAGTGGATGCTAATGGACGCATATATATACACTGGGCACGATTATCACTTAGGGATCGGCCTAACTAGGTCGCTAAAGCATATGCATATGGATGTGTGCGCATTTGCATTTTTATTTCCATGGTTGCAATAAATGGATGAGTAGCATATGATTGTTGCATTTGGATGATGGTTGTAGCATGCATATAGAACTATTAGTTATCATTAGGGAATTAGCATTAATTTGGATACATGGCACGAACATGATTCCATAAAGAGAGGTCGACTAAATCGGTAGACCGCCTAATCTTTTGCATTAGTTAAGGACATTGACACTACACTATTGCATAACATAAATTGCATTAGAAAGGTTAAGGACAATGGATGTAATGGATGGTGATTGAGTATTTGGTTGTAGAATTTGGATGAAAATATTTATTTCATTCTTCCATCCTTAGAGAATTCAGGGACGAAATCCTTTAAGGAGAGGAGAATGTAACAACCCAAAATTTAAGCTATAATAATTAATTAACGAATTAATTGAATAATAAAATAAGTTTGTAAAATTATCAGAATTGAGCCATGGGAGTTCCACCATCGTGTCCTTGGTAATTTTCTAGTCAATTTCCATATATAGCTTGCCAAAATCCGAGTTAAAACGAAGAAGTTACGAAATAAACAAGAAATGAAGAAAACGAAAAAAATAATAATAACAAGGGTCAGGTCGACCCAGACCAAGGCCAGGTCAAACCTAGGGTCGACCCCCAAAGGCCTAGGTCGACTTATAGGTCGACCTGCATGTCGACCCACCCTTGTTTGTAGAGGTGAATTCATCCATGTTAAAACTATGACGTGTTTTTCCAATTTCTTCCAATCATGTGCGTTCGTGCTTCCATCCGACGGTTTACAGTGAGCCTATGACGTGGTTGCACCAGATTTAATCTTCAAATCTAATGGTTTGAGATCCCCAAGCTACACTATAAATAGAAACTTAGGCCTAGCTATTTTTTTCATTCAGATTTTCTCCTATTTGGGTTCATTGCCAAAGGCTGGACACTAAATAGCAAACTTTTCTAAGGAGGAAATCTTTTTTATAAAAATATTCTACGCTCTAGAAGTGGATCAAGGAAGACAAAGGATTAGAGCTAAGGACCATAGGTGAGTTTTAGTAATTATTTTAGATTTTTAAGCAATTTAAAATAATATGGTTCTCAATAGTTGTAGTTTTTCTGCAATTTTGAGACATTTTCTATATAAGTTATTTACAGTTAGTTTTTAAAGTTCTTTTCAGTCTATTTTTTTCAGTTACTTTATTCAGCTATTTTATTCAGTCATTTACAGTTATTTATTATTATTTGCATTTATTTACATCTGTTTCACGTTAGAATTTAGCTTGTAAATTTTAGTTTCTTTTATTTCTTTTTGTGCGAATAAAATATAAGAATATTAAAAAGAGAATAATTCGCAAATATGGATTAAAAATAGAAAACAGTAAATTTACAGAAATTAGATGTGAAATAAGAAAAACTGTAATAAAAAGAAGATAGACTGAAATAGGCAAATTTGAGACATTTGCAAGCATGTTGATAACTAGTGGTTATAACCAAAAAGATAAAACAAAAGAGTAACAATTATAACGTAGGTTATAATTAAGCGGAAAGAACAGTAAAGGCTTATTTTAAAACTTACAATTAATAACCAAATATAGAAGAGATAATAGAAAAGACTTATTTCAAGACATAGATTAAGTTAAAAAGCAAGTACAGCAGAAATAACAGAAGAGGCTTATTTTAAAACTTACACTAAGTTAATAAGCAAAGATAAAAGCAGGGCCCATATCAACAGCATTCCCTTTCAGACTAGGACTGCTGGTCTCACAATAGTTAGGTGAGGCTGGGCAGGACCCTTTCAGACTAGGACTGATGGCCTCACAATAGTTAGATGAGGCTGGGAAACGCTTATGCTATCTAGGGTAAATAAGGGGCAAATAGATAGAAGCACAAATCGGGGGATTTGGACAAGGGGCGCAACTAGATTTTGTTTGTTAGGACCAGTACCGGCAGCATTCCCTTTCAGACTAGGACTGATGGTCTCACAAAACACTTAGGTGGGGCTAGGCAGGACCCTTTCAGACTAGGACTGATGGTCTCACAACAGATTAGGTGAGGCTGGGTACGCTTATGTTGATTATGGTAAATAAGAGGTCATAAGAGGGAGCGACAGTTAGCGAGCACCGGCGATGACCAAGCATGTGGCTTTAATTAGGGTAGATAAGTCGCTACTGCGTTTCAAGCGCTAAACATGTGTCTTTTGCTGTGGGACCCACAAGATGGGACTAGCTCACATTGGCACAACAGAGATAGAAGGCCGATTAATGGGTGGAATTAGGATTCAGCCTAATTAAAATAGGATTAGGATTTTAGCCTAATCACAACAATCTAAGACAAGTGCAAACAATCATAATCAAAGCAGACAATTAAATAGTATTTTATCCTAGTTATATCTTTCCTTTATTTCCTTTTATACTAGGTCTGTTGTTAAGTCTATTATCTTTATCTTGCTTAAAAATACTAGTAGTTACTTTCACTCACCAGACTTATAGTCTGACCCACTCCTCTATTTCCCCTTTTCCCCCATAGGCCAACAGACGCAAGGACAGTTGATTCGGATTTCTTGGAGACCCATTTGCAGAGCTTTCTCATTCTTAATGTATTCTTCTTCTTTGAGTTTTCTTTTCATTTGAATTTGGATGTGCTAGTACTTATGAGAGGGATGATTATTTTATTGTACTCTGATTTTATGGGACTGAGACGTATTTTTCATAAGACATGTGTATTAGGTATTTGTGACATGTGATGTTTTTCAGACTTATTTATGAAGTTTTATTTTGAATAATGAGTTACCATTTATATGTTTCCGCTGTTTATATTTATTTGTCTTGTGAATCTTAATCTCTGTAATGCTTTAGCTATACCTATAACGCACCATATCTTTTAGTGCGCCCTTTTTGGATATACTAAGGGATGTACGGTGTTTCATATAATAAACCGACCTTTGGAATTTACACTCCTCACGCACCCATGCTACATTTAATGGATGAGTCCAGACTGATAGGTAAATACGAATATCTGCTCCCTCCAAACGCTTTGGCAAAATGGGTTGTTTCTTCAAATGCTCCAATAAATTTTGAAAGGTAGCTTCACATTAGCTCATCTGTTGGAACTTTCCATTTTCTTTCTTGAGTGCATCAAAGAGTGATATTCATTTATCAATCACTTCTGAGATGAGTTGACTCAAAGAGGCGACTTTACCATTCAAGCTCTGCATTTTCCTCCTAGTCCTTGGGGAAGTAACCGATTTTAATGCTTCGATCTAATCTGGGTTAGCTTCAATGTCTATTGAGTTTACAATAAAACCCAAAAACTTGACCGATTCAACTCCAAAGGAACACTTAAATGGATAAAATCTCATTCCATATTTTTGGAGTACACCGAACATTTCAAAAAGGTCACCTATGTGGTAGTAATTCTCTCCAAATTTACAAGCATAATATACCTCCACTACCTATTCGATCTATTCTCTGGACATCTTATTGACCAAACATTGGTAAGTATCTCTAGCATTTTTCAAACCAAACTAAATCACTCAATAACAATATAGCCCTAAATCTATAATAAAACTGTCATTCTCTTGATCCGGGATGTACAGCACAACCTAATTTTAACTGGAGTACACATTTATGAAGAACAGTAGTTCATATCTGACTGTTCCATCCACAAGCTTGTTGATTCATGGTAGGAGGAAGTAGTGCTTCAGGCTTGCCTTATTCAAATTGGATTAATTAAAGCATCTCTGCCATATACCGTTGGCCTTGAAAAACATTGGATTTAACAACCGCTGCGGGTATAGTGTAGTATGGATAAAGTGATATGCCTTAAGCTTATATGCTTCTTCATTCAATGCCATGGATCACTCTGGTTCCATGTTAGTCATTTTTATTACATTAGAGGGTTGCTTGGGTTCACATTCAGTTTGTGACATGTGATTTCAGGTGAAATCACATGCATATCATAATGTGTCCAAGCAAACACATCTACATTCGCCAGGACAAACACTACCAACTCTTTCCTTTCCCTCAAGCTATGTTGAGATCCAACTTTGAGAACCTTCTATGGATCATCATCACCTATCGAGGCCTCAAATATCTGCTCCACTGGTTCCGCCTTTAACTCTTTAGACTCCTTTCATGGGTCCATGGCTTTGTGGCACCTGCTATCGAACATTAGTCGAGGCTTGGGTAGTAATTGCTATTCATCAGCAGATTTGATGTAGAGATACTTTGCATCTTTTCCTTTGTCTTATCGACTCGCCACTTTGAGCATAGTAACGTAGCACTCTCGACATGTTCTCTAGTCTCCTTGAATTTCCTCCACTTTGTTCCCTATGGGCAACTTCATTAGTAAGCAGAATAGAATGAGTGCAACTATAAATTTAGCCTGGTCGGTCGACCCAACAAAACAACATAGGTGGAAAATCCATCCACCACCATGAAATTTTGCAACCGCGCCACCTTGTGGTCTCCATCACCAAGTTCACTGGACAATTTGGTGCAATCGATTGGATCCTTGGCCTCTTCGGTAAATCCTATGATGTGTGATTGACATGGCTGCAGATCCTTTTTGTCTAGTCGCATCTTATCAAAAGTCTGCTTGTACAAGATATTTACCAAGCTCCCACCATCACTAAGGACTCGATACACAGTAACTGGCCCAATCACGGCCTAATCACCATTAGACCAAGCGTTGGTGCCTCAACTCCATCAACATCTTGGTTATGGATATATTATTATCAATCCTCTACCGTTGTCTAGCTGAACCCCTTCTTCTATACTATAGCACATTTCTCGAGGCACATGCCTCAAATAACCCACATAATGATCCATTTTATTCTAACTTTTCTATATAGGATGAGAACCTCCTTAAATAGTATACAATACCTCTAGTTAGTTGCCTAGGCCCTTTACCATTGGGCTGAACAACATTACCTTGAGTCTGCTATGTCTGAGGCTACCATTTCACTACCTACCCTTCTACGGGTTCCTGAAATATTGTTGTAATTTATTTTTTCTAATCATATCTTTAATCAAACAATGAGGGCACTCATTCGTACTGTATCCATGAGTATCATGGAAGCAAAAATACTTGCCAGAGTGGATCTCCTCTTTGGTAGCATCTCTCAGGGCAAACTTTTTATATTACTCTATACATTGCATAGAAAGGTAAATGTTCTCAATGGAATCGACCAGTTCCTTGTAGTTCCCCATCATGAACGAACCTCTAACGCTTCTTAGTATCTTGCTTCTTGCCATAAGCTTTATTGAAGTTCTTTCACTTATTTCCATTTCCATAATTATTATTTCCATTCCTGTCACCATCCTTATTGATAGGCACATTACTCTACATTATGTTGTTTAGTCCAGTCTGACCACTAGCACCAATCCCTTCTTCAAGTTCTGCCTTTTCCCATCATAGAAACTGATTTTATTTGCTGTAGAAATCTTTTAGTGAGGCTGGCTCCTTCATCCTAAGCCACTTCCTAAATTAATTAATTGGATATGGAATCCTCCTACCAAATCCATTAAAATAATCTCCTTACTTGGGATTTTTACCTCATTGACAATGACATTGAACCTCTTCAATAAACATAAAGTCTTTTCGGATTCTTAGTGCAATTTTCCACTGACATCACATCCATTGAACGCACAGAATGCACCCTAAACTTTTCTAAAAACTTCTCAACAAGTCGATCGAAAGAATATATAGATACTAATTCAAACCCGAAGAACTATATTGTATCACATCCCGCAAGAGGGGGGGGGGGCGTTTACATCTCACAACATCAGTTGCACGTGCACCATCCATGTGTCATACATACTTCATTACATTGTGCATAGGATTAGTGAAACCATTGTAACTCTGCATCATTGGCATAACCAACTTTTTTGGATATAGAACCATTCTAATTTCTATAATTAATTGGCTCTGACTAGCCATGGACACTCATCCTTCATCCTGTTGTTGTTGATTCTAATGCAATAGTCCTTTTACTATCTCAGTCATTAATTCATCATTGTTGACATTTTTCTTTGAGTGGCGATCGTCATATGCATCATCGTGTGTTTGCGTAGGCGAATGCTAATGCTTAGCATGATGAGATCTAGGTCTCTCAATCTCTGGGGAGTCTACTTGCATAATTGTCTAGCGATGTCGAAGCGGACGACGTCTTCTTATCATTGGTATAGTATTGTTACCTTCAATACCACCAGTATAAAGACCAGTAGCTTGTCCATCTCCATCAACATCCTATAAATCCTCCTCAAAAACAGAGATATTCATTTGCTCTTGGAATTGATTCTTGATCGATCAGTGCCGATCGATACTCCAATTAAAATTGTCACTTTTACTTTCGAATTTTGTTTCTTCTTTGTCCCTACATCTCTCTTATGCATCTTTTGCTTGCCTTCTTTATGATTTTGCTCTAATGATGAAGAACTCTTCTCATTTGAATCCGAAGATAGGTAATCTCTCTCGCTCTTACTACACTTTTGAGTCTTTTTTGGCTGTTAGGATCGAGACAACAGTAACTTAATCTCTTCCATGGTGGACATCTGATTCTGTTATTTTCTTATTCATCTCCACCATCATGTAGTCCAACTCAACCTTCGTTACCATATCTAGCGCATTTGAAGTTTCTAAATGGGTTGGTTGAGTGGTTTCATCTTCATAGTGAGAGACTTCATGCTTTCCTCTACAATAGCTATGATCTAGTTGCTTTATCCTTCTTAGGAGCCATTTCTTCTTTAGACCCGAGTGGAGACTTTACTAAAGTAATAGCAATGAGATCCAACCTTGAATTTTAACTTTCGGTTAAAACACCAAAAAATGATGGTCGACACCCCCAATCGAATTAAAAAGGAAATTAGATAGGTAAGAATCAAAAGATAAGGGAGAAAAGACACATATTTAAAGTGGCTCGGCCAAAAAATTGTGCTTACTTCCACTATCAACTTTATTTCTAATTTCAAAGTACAATTGATTTCAGATTTAAAAAAGACACAACCGAAATATAATCAATTTTAGATTTAGAAAAGATGATTTAGAAAATGACACAACCAAATTACAATTAATTTTAGATTTTGAAAAGGTTGAGTTCGAACGGGAATAACTCCACATAGAATCCCATAGAAAATACCAAAAGTCGTTTTCTAGTGGATATATATTCTCTATTTATAGACAAATTCAAGCATGAAATTGCTAGATTTTGTTTAAATGAGCACGAATTCCATCATCAATTTATATGGATCATTACCAACCCAAACTTTTGACCTTTCTTTATCCTTTCCTTAGCATAGTACAACAAGTCTTTAAGTTTGAATAGCTATTTTTTTATGGACTCCATATGGTTTGCTACCGACCCATTACCGATCCGATATCGATCCATGTTAAATCTTGCACTTATCTTTTTTGTTCATCTTCAAGTATCGAATCTTTCTTAAGCTAGGTGGGTTCCACAATTCATATTGTTCAGTACTGACCCATATAGTTCGGTGCCATCCTATTTGTCTTTCTCCATACTTAGCCAAAAAATCATGTAACCTTCAATCTTGATATCTCCAAGCCTCTTGAGCTTTTCCTTTATCATTTTGTAGTCTAGATCGATCAAAATATCACTTGGTTCAAGTACTGAACACACATACAATAAATGAGAAATATTATAGTATAAATAAGTATGAAAACCATTTATTTAAACTAGTAGACAAATTAGTGATCAAACTGACTGGAATAAATTAACCCAACTGAATATACAGATGGCTTGACGGATGAATGCAAAATTGGTCAAAAGTAAACGATATAACCCAAATAACATCATTTATAACTAAACTAGAATTGGCGCAAATGGAGGATGTTTTTTGATTGAAATTGGCTACTTAAGTGGTAGTATTATAAGTCCTAAGTTGTATATACGTACTACAAGTAAATGTGTGTCCAGCGATTCGAATCACGCTGCGTAAGGTTTGAAGTTGTGACTCCATGGACCGAGGCCGAAGCACCTATCCACTAGGATAGTGGACTTAGACAATAGAGGACACTCTTTGTTAATATTTTTCCATTTGCATATTTATTATCATAAAAGTGAATTGGATCACCTACATTGAAAATTTCTCTACTCTTAGGGAAAATTCAATGGAAAACTTTGGTTTCAAGGGATTCAAGTCATAGAAAGTAAATATAAATTTGTTAGTAGTAATTGTTGCTGGTAAACCCAAATAATCCATCTATATGGATAATTATCTGTACTATACTATTAAAAGCGAGTCTTAAATCCTCTTCTCTCCTTCAATCTCAAATTTGTCTTTACAGTTCTCTCCACTTGCCATATGACATCCCTTCAATCCATTCCTCTTAAATGCTCTCTCATCTCCTTCTAATTTCAAGAATAAAAACTCCACTTCTCCCAATAAATATTCTTCCCTAATTTACCTAATCTTCTTCCTTTTCTAAGTTACAAATTAAATTATCTTGTATATATCAAATTTTCTTAGTAAATTATGGCTTTATTTTCCTTGGATGTTCAAATTTAATTCATCCTTATTTGTCTTAGTTTTTCAATAGTAGGTCATGTCACAAATCAGTTATATTAATCATGCTACTATTGTTCACTTCCATTTCACCTATAGTAGAATATATAAGGTGATTCGACTATTGATTTTTTTTATGTGTAGATAATTATGGTTTTATTTTTATGAATTCTAAAGGTCATAAAAAGTTTTATTGGATGATTTTGGATCTATTTGTTCTTCATTCATAAAGAAGCTCGTACACTTTAAACGTAACAGTTTTCCAACTTCATGATGAACATTTATTTCCAAATTCATACTATGCACTATAACATTTTATTGAATAAAGTGAGTATCTTTTTATAATTGCATGTTGCAGTTTTATGTTACATAGTTAGATACAAAATGTCTTTCTCTTCATCTCCTAAGAAGCAAATAATGGATTTTGGATAACTTTTTATTGCCACAAAAGATTCTTTTAAACCTGATATTTGTATTTACCATAAATCAAATGCCATTTCTACTGATTTGCAGTAGGATCGTTGAAAGAGGCTTTGCACATCAGGTTCCTATTTCTGATGTTGTTATAACAAAAATCCATGTAGCAATGAATATATAAGTTAGATACCTATTACTATAGATTAGAAAGTGCAAACTAGCTAGCACTTTCTTAATAGACAGTGTAAGTTAACTTGCGTTTTCAAAAAGTTTTTCAAAAATGGAAAAATCATATTTTATTTATTTGTATCTAGTAATATTTTTAATTTTAATATAATTTTAGTAAATAACTATAACTTTATTATAGAATTTTTTTATTGTTTTGCCAAAAACTGCAAGTCAAATTGTATTTTCTGCTAGAAAAGGGAAAGTCACCTTGCATTTTCTGTTTTTAAAAAATCGATATCTAATTACATATTTATTGCTATTAGGACTTTTTTATAACAATATAAAAAACAAAGACATGTCGCTTTTTTAATATTAATGAAATCCATATTTCATTAACAATGGAAAATTTAGGGGTTTATTTTTAATATGATAAAGAATAACTGTATAGAGACATAATGACATTTTAGGAGGTTTTTTATTTTTTAAACCATAATTTTCTGATACGGCCATAGATTTGGAATAAATTTTAATGGTTTCACAAAACTAGGATATTTTGATAATCATCTTCATGTAATTATTTTATTATCAAATTGCATCTTATTAAGTTTGTATTGAATGATAGTTCATGTGACAATTTATGTGATTTGTTTGTAATGGTTTTTTGTAGGAAACTATCCTAAAAACACCCTTCTAAAATTTCAAAATTCATGTCTGCCCTCCTCAAAAATTGGTTTTAAAAACTATGTTTTATAATTTTTAGGATATTTATGAAAAAATCAACAAATATTTACAGAGATCTGCAAATATTTGAAATTTCTAGACTGCAAATATTTCTAGAGTTCTCTACAAATATTTGCATTCTTTTCAAAAAAAAATTTGATTTAATCACAGAAACATGCGGCTAATTTGGATTTATTTTTTGGAAAAAATTATTATTTACTGAAACTATAAATTGGGGTGTAATGTTAAACATGTTTTTAGGAAGGTTTTTTAATGTATCAAATGTGGAGATGTGGAGTGGAACCAAACTTCTACTTTTTTATATACTTATAGGAGGTAACTCTTACATTTACTAATCATTATTACATATATTATTTACATCTTTTTGCTACTATAAAAGATATAGTTTATTTTTAGAAAATAGTAATTAAGGCTGGATCATAATGGAGAAGGTAATGGTTTATGTGAATTTGTTACAACTTTATATTTAGTTTTTAACCATAAGATTTATCACATTTATATTACTCAAGATTGTCGCAGTTTCATTTAATATTTTTCCACCACATCCTTCTTGGTTAACGAAAAAATTAGTCAAATCTTTATTTTGTTGAGATGGTGAAAGTTAGACTTATGAAATTCTCTATGTAACTAAAAAATGAGACAACTCAAAATCAGAAGGTACTATACAATTGTGATTTTCATCACTCGTATCATTCTATGAAAAAAGACATTTAGAGTGCCATATCAATGTCATAAATCATTGACAATGCTCTAGTTAATATTCTACCTAACCTATAGAATGGTTCTTAATTAGGTTTTATTTGGTTATCAAAAAAAATTTGAGATCGTCAATTAGGTTAGGATCGATATGGATTCTTTACAATTGTGTCAAAGGTAAGCAGTTTATTTAAATATTATAAATTTAATATACATGTTGTAATATTTTAACAAAATTTGGGAAGGTTTTATTATGAAATAAGAAATTATGCTCAATTATCTGAGCTCGTAGTTAATTATTTTGTTGTTTGTTTGCTTTTTATGTCGATATTTTATATTATTTTGTAACATTCCCTATTTTGAGGCTCGGAAATAGATATTATTGATGTCGCAGTAATCCTTGGCATTATGTTCCAGTGAAAGAATGAGATCAGTTATTGAATCATTAACACCAAGAGCACTAGAGCTTATAAAATTTTGAACAAAATATTTCATTCATTAATTTGCAAATTCATTAGATTTCATTTCCATAACCCCACGAATACATCGTTCAGATAAAATATAATAATTACATACATAATCCCAAGAGTAACATATGATGATGGCATTACATTTATAATCCCAAGAGTAACATATGAAGATGGCTCCATGGATGATCAGATTTTTAACTACTTAGAGAGGTATAGTACCCATTATTACATATATTCAACCAAAGTAAAAAGCAGTTAAACTACTGCATAGCGGAAATATATAATCTTTTATATAGTAGATTGCACATCTCCGGAAGCTTATTCATATAAACCTGAACTACCCTACTTTCAGCCAACTAAATAACAAACTGAGCACTTGAGAGTTTATGAGGAAATCAAAAACATTAGGTTAGGAAAAAAGACTGGTGTGAATAATATTATATATATATATAACAACATGTCTTATTTTTAAATTAGTAACATAGCTGCGAATAGATTAATATTTTTTCAAGCAAATTCATTTATGAAAGAATACAACATGGTTGAAATATATCCGAATAAATGGATGAAATGAATTTAATATGCGTGGGTGGTAATATATATAATGACAACTGCATATAAATATATAATTATACATACCAATAAATGATTGTAAATACAAATATAGAAACAAATTTGGTTCATTTGATTGCTTGGTGATATATATGTATATGTATGTGTGTCCGCTATTCACATTGATAAGATCCATAAATAAAATAGATGAATATATACTTAGAAAAGAGTGATTCGAATGTATCTAACTAATTTGAATATGTATGTATGTTGTCTGCATGTGTCTGTGTGCGTGTGTTTGTGTGTATGTATAATAATTTAATATCGTACGACCATAGCTTAGCTCATTGCAAAGAACTTTAATTTTTTTATATTTGATGAGCTTATTATAAATAAGAACAAATATAGAACTAAGTTTCTTTATTCTTGTGTGTCAGTGTATAGATATGCATGCATGTGCCTAAGTATAATTATTTCAGCAGTGATCACTTGGCTTATGTGAAAATAATGTAAGCTTGATATTTTTTAAGAAACAAAGTAAATTTTTGTTCTTATTATTCCTACCAAGACAATATTATAATTAGTGCTTAAATGTGAAAGTTTATAATGCACACTCCACAATTTCAATTCAAAATTAGTTCCTCAACCTACAACAATAAGAACACAGAATACGCTAGAATTTTACATCACCATTTCACCATTATTTTCTCAGTAAATAAACCGAGGAACAAGATATTAGTTGCTATAACCATGTTTTGCGATCACGTAACATAATATTTGTTGTCGTCACATGACATTATGGTTTTAATTTTTAAGCTAATAAGTTTTATATGATTGCTCTAAAGTAACTAATTAAATTGGTCTTAATGAATACCACAAAGATAAAATTGGTGAGTAACAACATAATTTTTATAGCTTGTCAATCGAACTGTATATTTCTATATTTGTACTAGGGATATTTGATATTGTTAATGAATGAGTTTTATGAGATCTTATAAATCTTGATGTTTAATCTTTAAAACTATGTGTTGAGATTAAGGTAATATTCAGTACAATACTTTATGATGTTCTTAGTATAACTACATAAAATCTTCCATCCAATTTTTAAAACTGAGGAGAAAACATTTATCTATAACAACCTCGATAAACCAATTTTTTGAAATGGAATAACTTATATACACCTACATGCAATGTTGTCCTTAATGGTACCCTATAATACAATCATCTAACATAACTTTATCCTAAGATCGTCATCACCTTAGCATCATTTGGTTATGTATTGCTAGCATTTTTATGCGATTCTACCATGGAACATACCATTTCTTAGTATTAATTTTTTATACTGACGTATTTATACGAAAATAGTAACTAAATGCAAAATATATTAAGAATATTTCAAATTTTAGCAATTTGCCGATATTACTTTAGTGATTGTGGTATGTTGTGATTGAAATAATTTTAGCAACATTGAATCATTAAGTCAAAATCCATTATTTGATAAAAGTGTGTCTTTTGGTTAATTAAGAGATAAACCATTATGCAGAAATGACATTGTTGAGTTTCTTGTCATTTTACGAAGCCCAAAGTCTTCGGCATTGATGGTTGCATTTTGGATCATGACAATTATTTAGTTTCTAGCCTTCATTTGAATTTGAATTGAAATAATGATATATCCATGTCTGTAGCACAGGTTCATCCTAGTTATATTAAAAATTACAAAGCTCTTGTTGTCAAAAGCACCTTGAGGAATTCACTTATATAATGTTAAAACCAAAATAACATCTCTTTACCCCTAAATAATGATAATCGTAGGTTGTGTAGCAAATTTGGTTATAGACTCAAAATATATTTATTACTACCATTAATAATGTAAATTCCACCAATAGAATTTCCACCGTCCCGATTTTAAATACCAAAAACACCTCCATTCCGCACCGCCTCCCAGACTCCTTTCCTATCCTAATTTATAAAACTAGTGTTTCGCTAAGGGTATTTTTCCTTAGAGCACCGCATTCGACATCTAACCACAAAACAATAATTTTTTTGTACTACGGGCGATGGTCAACTACCGACCAAACAGTGTTTGCGAGATGGCTAACCCTCAGACGTAGTGCCCCAAGCAACCAATGCGGTGCCCTTAGCTAGTTTTATTATGACCAAACCCAACCATGGTCCAATCTCAAAAAACCTCAAACCATGGACCGCTGTGGTCCAGAACTCAATCAGATATTAGTTGTACACAAATTGAAGGTTGGACCCTCAAACCAGTGGTTCAACCGTACATTTTACCTAGTTGAACCTTGTTTTTCTTGTTTTCTTCTTACTTTATTACCACATATCATTCTCATTCTCCCTAATATTTTGAAGAGGAAAAATCAAATCATTAAAAGAATCATCATCGTCCCAAAATCTAAATAACAAACTCCACCACTTCATTCTTTGATGCAGCAAGCACTTCTAAGGCCACGATGGATTTCGCCAAGTTCGCTTCTACTAAGCTTTTGTCATTGTGTACTAATATTATATGAACAACAGCAGTTGTGCAACTGTAGTTGTGCACAACTGTTGTAATTATGTAATGCAGGAGTACATAACTTCGGTTATGCATTTTTTTTATAGATATTAATACCCTTTTTGACTCGATTGTATAGCATTTTTCTTTTAATATTTTTGCATATAATTGTATTTAAATAAGTAAATTTTCAAAGGAAAAAAAACACGGTTCCACTCAAGCTTCGGTTATCATTACTATGCCCTTAGAAATGCACTGAAACTAAGATATGCTATATCTCCCAATTCTTCCAAAATCCCAAATTTACTTCCCAATTCAATTCATCACCACCATCTTTCCAATATCCTCTGAAAGTTACCTTCATCTAACTCATCACTTTACAATTGGCTTCCACCATAAACTAGCCTATCGACACCACCACGTTGTATTTGCGTAGCTACTTTAATGCATGTTTCAACCATCCTCCATTCACCATTGAGCATCAACACTGATTAAATCGACAAACGTCATTACTAGAAAGGCACCCATGCTTTCAGGTGGTTATTTGTATATAACCTTAAATTATCTTAGGTAGTACTTCGATAGATTGACTTTGCTATGTACCTTTGATTGTTTAACTACGTATGATTTTGGTGTAACCACTGAAATGACAACCATCATTAATCACGAGTAATTAACGGTTGTTTACCAACATGGGCATTTGATATAGCAATGTTTTTCATTAAAACCAAACCAAAATTAACTTCTATTAAATGTGCAAAGGTTGCATCGGTTCCAACTAAACTTACCCCTTTGTTAGTCCAAAATGTCGTTGTACATATTCACAAAATAATAATATGGTACTTGATTCGATGAAATATAACTTACATAAGGACTTTACTCTTTATGATGTATTCTTTAACTTTAAATGTTAAATCAGCGAATAATTCTATTCATAAATCATTACTAACTTTACCTACACCATACAAATTCTAATAAAATATTAAATAAAAATGACCATATTTAATAAGCAATAACAATCGGTATTAAAGAATCGTAGATCATAGTATAACCAATACAATTTCTTTCGTAAGCAACTAAAGTTCCTATACATCATCGGTTGAATTAGATTTAAATTTCTTTTAGGTATCAAATTCTATTTATGCAGATCAAATTGTATTCATTTATACTCAACTTTAACATTTTTCACTATAAATTAAATATAAAAGTTAAATTTTATAATATGTTACTGAAATCATTATGATTCGTAAAGTACTAAATTCCTCTCAAATACTTACTTAAGTTAATCCAACTTAAATTAATCCAAGTTTTAATTTAACATCAAAATTTTACTATCGAAATTTAGTTTAATTTTCTATATATAAATAATTAAATAAATTTCAATTCTATTTAAGGTATTTTAACTTGAAAATTGAAATTTACAAAATTGGATATAGGGAAATTGGGAAACTTAGTTTGATTAATGCATGAAAGGGGAAAATTTAATGAAAAAAGATAAGTGTTTTATTTTATTCAAAGTGATGGTAGTTTCATAATATGTACGGTGTATGTTTAGTAAAAGAAAAATGCTATAATTTATAGTGTATTAATAGAATTTGCCATAAAAATTTTCATGCTTGCAATTGTATTGCTTCACCTTTTATTTTTACCCTTAGCTTACCAATATAGACCGCATATGATGGTATGTTTGGGTTTCTTCTCCTTATTGGCTTAGAAACAATTTTTTTTGACATGCATAAGTATAGTCCGTTTCAATGGTTATACATGTCATTTTGCACAATTTACACTCTTTTTTCATTATCATTGGTGTAATATATAATTTCTTACTTATGTTATGTGTATGTGCATTATTCGTTAGCCACTTTGATTTGGGATAGATTGCATTGTTATTATGTTTAAAATTTTCGTTTGATATCTTTGGAATCTCACAGGCAGTTTTTTCTAACCTTGGCTAGATTTTTGTTCTATTTGTAGAAACTGTTTATTATTATTATTACTATTAAAATTTTATATGTCAAATGTGTTTTTTATATTATGTAACAAAAGATACATGCCCTACATTTTCAACCTAAAGTTAGCGGATGTACGGTTAGTAAACATAAAATATATATTTTATAACTATGAGTTAATTACATCTTTAAAATGCTTTTAGAAAGATAGCTTCATGACATCAAGGAAGTTAGATTAATGTGATTACACTTTAATTTTATAGCGGGTGATTTTGAAAATCATTATTTGAAATACCATCTATATGCACCCACTTGACCCAGTGAGCTATCTATAAAACCGCATAAAATATCTATCCCAAAAAAGCGTGCTCTAGAATCTTCTTAAAGCCCAAATGGTTCCCATATCTATTTATGTGTGTCTATTGGTGTCTCCATGTTTTCAATGCACTCAAACAGTTGTGCTTGATGTCTTCTATGCCCTGTAACTCCATTAGTTCTTAGAGAAACTTTCTCATTAAGATTTTAGGAAACTATGTTCAGTTATCATTATACTGATAACAAACATAAATCTTGCATATGCTCATCTCTTTTAGAATATCTAGGGATGTGGGACTAATCATAATTCAATCTACGCACCCAATCTAATACAATGCGAGCCACACCTAACAGATCTCCACCTTAGGGAGCATTTTCTCAATTTAACTTAAAGTTATACAAAGTCCTTAACCACTTGGATAAGGTCGCTAACACCTTCAGCAGTTTAGATTAGGTCGCTACCACCTCTCAACAGTTGGACCAAACTGTTTTACAAAGAGTCTCCTTTTCCATGGTTGGAGCAGGCTATATTCTAACTTATAACTCTGCCTTAATGAGAATCCCGAGCTAAAGCCACATACTGGAGCATACTTAGGTAAATGCTGCATCATATTGGTCCCTTCGAACCATCGGCTCTGATACCATGCTGAAATTTTCGGCACACCCCCACATCTTCCACTATGCGCAAACTTCATTTAGTGTGAGTGGCAAGACCATTGAATGGAGCATTTTTGGTGCCAGCATTATGATTGGATATCCCTACATTCTTCTTAGAGCACATACATGTTCATGGTAATATTTATTGCAACAAAAGGAATCCTTTTGTTGTTACATGCTACAAATCACATATATGTGCTCATCTCTTTTAGAATATCTTGCGATGTAGGACAAATCATAATTCAATCTATTAACCCACTCTAATACAATGCGATCCACACCTAATAGTATATCTATAAATATTTGATAGTGAAAATATCTATATTGTTATGTATAATTATATCATGTTATTATTTGTGTAATACTATATACCACATCTAAAGTTATAACCTTATGGGATACGTTAGCTATAATAAATTTTGATTTGTTAATAGGTTATATGATTTGTGAGATTTCGCCCATTTCTGAGATTCTTAGTACGTTATATGATATGTTATTATTAATATCCCTTTGTGTATAATTATTTATGAGACTATTGAACCAATGATGCACTTGGTAAACCAGTAGTATATGTTTAATGCATATTAACATTGTAGTATCTGTGAAATGCATATTAAAATTTATTTATGTATTTATTTATTTAGTAAGTCAAGCAAATTAAGTGTGAATGGCATGAGATTGCTCAAGGGGTAAGTGATTTCTACAAGCTTGAGCCAACTACATTTCACTTAGTAATGTATTTTCAAACTTCTCTTATTTTTTCTTTTGTAGTCTACAACTGAAGAGGATGAAAGGTCAATAACAATCAAACAAAGTGATAAAATAAGAACTATACATAATTAGTTTAGGCATAAGAATTTTCTTCAAAAATAAAAACATAGTTCCGAGTAGATCATTGATGAATACCAAAATTCTCTCATTGCAAATTCATAGAAATATACATCTAGGAGCTAGACAACAATATATGATTGGAGTTACACATATGGGATGTTTTCCATTAGAGGGGTAGACAATTTCATGTATGGAAGTGGCTATTATGAAGATTACAATAACATTATAAGAGAATTTTATCTAAAATTACAAGCACCAGTGAAACACCCTACCTCTACACCCATACTGTCCAAGAGTATCATAAAGTGATACTGTCTGATAATACTGAGATTAAGGCTTTATGGGGTACACACATGAATATTTCCTTGGGCTAACACTGGTACGTATTTCAAAAAATCAAATAAATAACTCACTTATACGTACTTAGTATCGGTATAAAGCAATAAACACATGCATCTTTAAGATAGAACAATACACAATATACAGTAAATATCATAGATCACAGAGTCAATCATGGCAATAATATATAATATGAAAAACATAAGACTGGAAGAATATAAAACATCTCAATTGTATGCTATCTCAATATAATATAATGTATGATCATTATATACAACACAATAACATACAAACCATGAGATAACAAAAAAAATATGATACATATAATGATAAGAAATCTCAGTCTCCTTTATGCCCACATAACACATACTGGTCATATTTTACCTATATTTGTAATGTCCCGGACTGACCCGATTATTACATAAATAACACATGGGTCGGACTATATTTAAATATAATAATCAACACACACATACAAATATATATAGGATATGCATAGTACAATAGAAATGACATACAAAATAAGAGTATAACAAAACAACAACAACCACGAAACTAAGTATAAAATGTCATCATCCACGTAAAATCACATCAAACATTATTCAGTCAAATAATATCAACTGGGTGAATTATCCATATCCAGAAAACATTATCAATGTCCACTAATCATCAATAAATGAGATATCATCAAGTATAATTGGGCTAACACACAACAAATCCCAAATATCTCTCGATCTCGATAAACAGGGTATCATTATTAATATGTATGTATGTGTATATATGTATGTATGTATGTATGTATGTATATATATGTGTGTATATAGAATAGGCTGCCTATTAGTATAATAAAAGATATGATAATCCACTTACTATGAACACTTATCCAGATATAATCTCATCTACTCATATATGCATAAATCAAATATAACATGATGTGGACTGACTGTACGATAGACATGAAGTCCCAAGTAGAGTCATAACCAAACTAAATGAAGTGTATCAATAGTATATGCTAGTCTACTACGTTAGTACCAGAATGGAGACTGATAGCATGAAGCAAGCTCTAGAGTCACGAAGTCTCCACAGTCTTTAGTTACCTTTACAATATCATGACATGTATCCACTAGTGTGCTCATTAACGTAAGGCTCAAAAGTCAGGACCCGATTCTAGCTCTTATAGATTGCAGACTACTAGCCTAAGTGACACAGGGCGAACACAAGAAGCAAAAGCATGAAGCTATATATATAAGGTGCCACGGATTTGGGCTGCGACCCCATGATCAGGAAGCTAGGGTGGATTCTAGCCATCTGGTCCTCTCCAATGCTAACAAAAGGATTACATTGTGATAGTAGCACAAATACTAATAAATATTGACACAAAGTGATGCAGCCCAACCTGATGTAGTCTTAGGTCGCGAGCGACCTAACGAGCTGTTAAGTCGCGTGCGACCTAACTGGGTGAAGTATACCGAGATAAGATAAGGAGGAGATGCAACGCCAACAGCCAACGACCTATGTGTTGAGTCGCGCAGCGAGTTACGACCTAGCAAGGCATCAAGGTTGTGCAGTGAAGCGAGTTATGTAGGGAAAGGGGAACCAGCGACCTATGATAAGTCGCTCAACTTTAGGTCGCGAGCCTCCTTAGGTCGCTGACCTCTTAGGTCGCAAGTCTTTGAAGAAGTATTAATTTCTTATGTCGCTGAAGGGTTAGGTCGCTCCAAATACTAAGTCGTTATCTCGTAGGTCGCTCACACAGCCGAAGCTCAGCCTGAAGAGGTGTTATCTTTTAGGTCGCTCAAGAGTTAGGTCGTAAGTCGTTCCTGTTGTAAGTTGTGATGTTGTAACTATTTCTATTAAGTCGTTCTGCTGTGTTGTTGTAATATGTTAGGTCGTTGTAATTTTAAGTCGCTCATGTTTTATTCGTTAAGTCGTTTCTGTATTAGGTCGCGTGAGACCTGTGTTGAATCGTGCATTGTTAGGTCGTTAACGACCTATGTAAGGTCGCGTGTTGGAAGGTCGTGTAAGTGTGTTGTTGTAACCCTATAAATAGGGATGGTGGTGTCATTTGTAAACTTGGTTGATTTTGAATAAAACTTTGTTTGAGAGCTTTGTGCCTCTTCTTAAATTGGTAGTCGAGTGTAATCTCCTATCTCCACTTTCGGTATTCGAGTGCGCTCCAATCAACGATCGCTGAAGCCGATTGACGGAATCTAGTGCGCTAGATCAATGTTCGAAGAATCGTAGATCTTCTTTCACGGCATCGTGCGCGATCAACGTGACGAAGATAGCTATAATCCGGCATCTTTGAGATCAACGGATTTGGGCGTTTGGTATTTTCAATCCATCGATTGCTACTTTCACCGTTTCATCCATTTCTGTTATCCGCTGCTGCATCATTTGGTATCAGAGCTTGACTTAGCCAATCATAGCTAAGGAGAGTCTTTGGAGCCAATTCCTATTGAAGAATTCAAGCCGAGCCAATTAAGTGTCGAAGGCCGTGCATCACTTTGTAAATCAAGGCTGAAAGTTTAAGTGTTGGAGTTGTGAAGATTTGACGATGCCGCCGAGAAGAGCTAATCGCCATCAGAAAGTTTAAGCGTTGTATAGAAGAGAAGAAGCCGAGCAAATGGAACAACGCATCAATGAAAAGTTTGATGAAGGCATTGGGAAGTTAGAGAAACTGATGAATGATATGAATCAAAGTAAAAGGAGAAGGTCGCCAGTCTCGAACCATGGAGGAAACAGAGTTTCGCCATCGGTTATGGAAGCGGGGAGGGTGTCGCCGCAATCTTACCGAGAAAGAAGAGAATCTTCAGTTTCATTGAGAAGAGAACATCATGAGTATAGAGATGAAGAGAGAAGAACTCCATGTGAGTTTGAACATGAACCATATCGTGATGATGAAAGACAAAGTAGAAGAGATGTGGATGGTTGAGATCATTATCGAAGTACACGTGATTATGATGAAGAGAGTGATAGAAGTAATATTCATTATCGAGATCGAGACCAAGTACGAAATGCATATCGGGATGTAGAAGATGATTGACGATGGGAGTCGGGGATGAAAACTGAAATTCCAGAATTCAAGGGTGGAATGGTAGTGGAAGAATTTTTGGATTGGTTGTCTAATGTGGAATAAATTTTTGACTTCAAAGAAGTACCCGAGCATCGTAGAGTGAAGTTGGTTGGTACACGATTGAAAGGAAGAGCTATGGCATGGTGGCAGCAAACTAAATTAACACGGGAGAGAATGGGAAAGTCAAAGATTGAGTCATGGGAGAAGATGAAGAAGTTAATGAAGGCTACATTCTTGCCGTATAATTATCAGTCTCTTATGTATCAACGATTGCAGAATCTGAGACAGGGAACAAAGTCAGTGAATGATTATGCGGATGAATTTTATCAATTGATTGCAAGGAATGACATCATGGAGACAAAGGAACAGTTGACCGCTAGATTTCTTGGAGGGTTGAGAATGCAGATTCAAGATATGGTGAATATGTTTGATCCCAGATCTGTTGCTGAAGCACATCAAAAAGCTCTAGCTTGGGAGAAGCAAGGTAGGAGAGGTGGTGGTGTGTTTACAAATTCCAACAATCAAATGAAAGGGGCTAGTAGCAATGCAAATGTTTCTAAGGCTGTTGCAAAACCGTTTGTAAGTGAAGTTGCTAAGTCCAAGGTCAATAGTGGTATCAAATGCTTCAATTGTCAGGAGTTTGGCCACAAAAGCAATGAATGTCCAAAGCCAAAGAAGCGAGAGATGGTTGCTGAGGTTGAGGATGAGGATGTAGAAGCTGAATGTTCTAATTCACTACAAGTTGAGGAGGAAGAAGAAGTGTCGGGAGATGAAGGGTATTCATTAATGATGAGGAGATCTTGTTTAACACCAAAGCAAGAGGATGATTCTAGTTGGTTGATGAGTAATATTTTCCAGTCAACATGCACTATCTTGGGAAGGGTTTGCAAGTATGTCATTGATGCGGGAAGCTGTGATAACATCATTTCTACCGAGGCTGTGAAGAAGTTGGCATTAAAGACTGAGAAGCATCCGAAACCTTACAAGTTAGCTTGGTTGAGAAAAGGTGGGGAAGTGAAGGTTGGACGAAGAGCTTGTGTGAATTTTTCGATTGGGAAGAAATAAAAAGATGAAATTTGGTGTGATGTTGTGGATATGGATGTATGCCATCTGTTGTTGGGCAGACCATGGCAGTATGATAGAGCTGTGCAACATGATGGTCGTACTAACAGTTACAGTTTCATGTTTGAAGGTACTAAAATCACTTTAGTTCCTAAGAAGCGACAACAAGAAGAAAGCAAGTTGGAGGAGATTGAAGAACTTAAAACTTTGCTATCTTTGAAGGAGTTTGTTAAGGAAGTAGAAGAGGAGCCTGAAGTATTTTTGTTGATTGGACGTGAGAGTAATGAAGTGGTTGAAATTCCTGAGGAAGTAAAGCCAGTGCTGGAAGAATTTGACGATGTATTTCCTGAAGAGCTGCCAATGGAGTTACCACCATTGAGGGACATACAACACCAAATAGATCTTGTTCCAGGAGCTGTGTTACCACATAGACCACATTACAGAATGAGTCCAAAGGAACACGAGGAGTTAAGAAGGCAAGTGGAAGAGTTGCTTGAACAAGGGCGTGTACAGGAAAGTTTAAGTCCTTGTGCAGTTCCAGCCTTGTTAGTGCCGAAGAAGGATGGAACATGGAGGATGTGTACTGATAGTCGAGCACTAAACAAGATTACAGTGAGATACAGATTTCCTATGCCTAGATTGGATGACTTGTTGGATCAACTTAGTGGGGCTACTATCTTTTCGAAGATTGATTTGAAGAGTGGTTATCATCAAATTCGAATTCGACCAGGGGATGAATGGAAAACAGCGTTCAAGACACGAGAGGGGTTGTACGAATGGCTGGTTATGCCGTTTGGTCTTTTGAACGCACCTAGTACATTTATGCGGGTGATGAATCAGATCTTTAGACCATTTATTGGGAAGTTCGTGGTGGTGTATTTTGATGATATACTGATATACAGTGGAAGCCCAGAAGAACACTTGCATCATCTGAGAGAAGTGTTGATGATGCTGCGACAGGAACAATTTTATGCTGCAACGAAGAAATGCGTGTTCATGACGCATAGTGTTTTATTTTTGGGATATGTTATTTCAGAAGGAGGTATACAGGTGGATCAGAATAAAGTTGAAGCAATCAGAAATTGGCCACAACCCAGGACGATAACAGAAGATAGAAGTTTTCATGGTTTAGCATCGTTCTACCGAAGATTTATTCCACACTTCAGTAGCGTGATGGCACCAGTTACTGATTGTATGAAGGGGAAGCAGTTTTCATGGTCAGAGGAAGCAGGATTTTCTTTTGAGCGAATCAAGGAACTTTTGACGACAGCACCAATTCTAGTATTACCAGATTTTCAGTTGTTGTTTGAGTTACATACTGATGCATCTAAAGTTGGGATTGGAGGGGTGTTGAGTCAAAAAGGACGTCCTATTGCATATTTTAGTGAGAAGCTATCGGGAGCCAAGATGAGATATAATACTTATGATGTGGAATTCTATGCTATTGTTCAAGCTATAAAACATTGGAGACACTATTTGTTCCATAAAGAATTTGTTCTGTATACTGATCATGAAGCACTGAAACATTTGTAGGGACAGGACAAAATTGCATCCAGGCATGCTTCGTGGATCGCATACCTGCAACAATTTACATTTGTGGTGAAGCATAAGTCAGGAATTACAAACCGTGTGGCAGATGCATTGAGTCGAAGGAATCATTTGTTGACTACAATGAAGGTTGAAGTGACGGGGTTTGATGTGTTGCCAGAATTATTTGTTGATGATCCTTACTTTGCCAAGGTGGTTGATGAAGTCGAAAAGGGAAAGATGGATGAGTACGTGTTGGTAGATGGTTTTCTATTCAAGGGAAATAGGTTGTGTATACCAGATTGCAGCTTGAGAATGAAAATTGTAAAAGAGTTGCATGGAGAAGGACATGTTGGTCTGGATCGCACATTGCAGTTGATTTCTCAATCTTATTATTGGACTTCGATGAAGCGGGAAGTTGAAAAGTTTGTGCGTAAATGTCATGTTTGTCAGGTTTCAAAAGGGACAGCTACAAATGCGGGATTGTATATGCCTATACCTGTTCCTACAAAACTGTGGGTAGATGTAAGTATGGATTTTGTGTTGGGCTTGCCGAGGACTCAACGGGGAAATGACTCTATATATGTTGTGGTGGATCGTTTCTCGAAGATGGTACATTTTGTTGCTTGTAAGAAGACGGCAGATGCAGTCCATGTGGCACAGTTGTTCTTTAGGGAGATCAATCGCTTACATGGTTTACCGGAATCTATAGTTTCGGACAGAGATACAAGATTTCTTAGTCATTTTTGGCTGAGTTTGTGGAAGATGGTGGGAACAAAGCTGAATTTCAGTAGCGCTTATCATCCGCAGTCGGATGGACAGACTGAAGTTGTTAACAGATCCCTGGGAAATTTGTTGCGATGTCTTGTGAAGGATAATCTGAAGAGTTGGGATATGAAGTTATGTCAAGCGGAGTTTGCCCATAATCATGCTATCAACCGTAGTATGGGTTTCAGTCCATTTCAGATTGTATATTCAAGCTTACCAAAGGGGCCGTTTGATTTAATGGCAGTGCCACAACCAAAGGGGACAGTTAAGTGGGCCGCTGATTTCGTTGATGGGTTGATAGAATGCCATAGAATCGTTCAGGAACGATTGGAGAAGACGAATGAGAAGTATAAACGATCTGCGGATCTGAAGCGAAGAAATGTTGAATTTAATGAAGGAGACTCGGTATATGCTGTACTAACGAAGGATCGTTTTCCAGTAGGAGCATACAATAAACTTAAAGCTCGAAAGCTTGGTCCTGTAACGATTGTGAAACTGATCAATGAAAATGCTTATAGGTTGAAGCTGCCGGAGGATGTGTACACTTCTGACGTGTTTAATGTTAAACATCTTATACCTTATTTTGGAGATGAACAATCCAATGGGGAAGAACTTTTAAATTCAAGGACGAATTTTTTCCAACCAGGGGAGGATGATGCAGCCTAACCTGATGTAGTCTTAGGTCGCGAGCGACCTAACGAGCTGTTAAGTCGCGTGCGACCTAACGGGGTGAAGTATAGCGAGATAAGAGAAGAAGGAGATGCAACGCCAACAGCCAACGACCTATGTGTTGAGTCGCGCAGCGAGTTACGACCTAGCAAGGCATCAAGGTTGTGCGGTAAAGCGAGTTATGCAGGGAAAGGGGAACCAGCGACCTATGATAAGTCGCTCAACTTTAGCTCGCGAGCTTCCTTAGGTCGCTGACCTCTTAAGTCGCTGACCTCTTAGGTCGCTGACCTCTTTGGTCGCAAGTCTTTGAAGAAGTATTAATTTCTTATGTCGCTGAAGGGTTAGGTCGCTCCAAATACTAAGTTGTTATCTCGTAGGTCGCTCACACAGCCGAAGCTCAGCCTGAAGAGGTGTTATCTTTTAGGTCGCTCAAGAGTTAGGTCGTAAGTCGTTCCTGTTGTAAGTTGTGATGTTGTAACTATTTCTATTAAGTCGTTCTGCTGTGTTGTTGTAATATGTTAGGTCGTTGTAATTTTAAGTCGCTCATGTTGTATTCGTTAAGTCGTTTCTGTATTAGGTCGCGTGAGACCTGTGTTGAGTCGTGCACTGTTAGGTCGCTAACGACCTATGTAAGTTCGTAGGTCGCGTGTTGGAAGGTCGTGTAAGTGTGTTGTTGTAACCCTATAAATAGGGATGGTGGTGTCATTTGTAAACTTGGTTGATTTTGAATAAAACTTTGTTTGAGAGCTTTGTGCCTCTTCTTAAATTGGTAGTTGAGTGTAATCTCCTATCTCCACTTTCGGTATTCGAGTGCGCTCGAATCAACGATCGCTGAAGCCGATTCACGGAATCTAGTGCGCTAGATCAACGTTCGAAGAATCGTAGATCTTCTTTCACGGCATCATGCGCGATCAACGTGACGAAGATAGCTAGAATCCGGTATCTTTGAGATCAATGGATTTGGACGTTTGGTATTTTCAATCCACCGATTGCTACTTTCACCGTTTCATCCATTTCTGTTATCCGCTGTTGCATTTGTTAGGCACGTAGCCTTACTCATCGAATATAGGCACGAAGCCATACTTATTACTACTTGTACCACCTCACAATCATAACATTATTCCCATCTTGTGAGTGTCATCTACTTATAATGAATAAGAATAAATATCACAAATGCTTCTCATACCAATGTATGAGGCTCAAATGTTTATTCACTGCTTATAAACTAAACTCAGTCTACATATATTCTTATTACGAGTCCAATAAATAACTAGAGAAATATTACTAAATGCATCCATCCCTAAAGGCATTATAACCCTGTTTTTCAGATTCCTCATCAATGCAGAATTAAATATCATGGAATCATATAGAAGGATGTCATCATTGCATTATATCAAAATTAATAATCAAATTTTTGCAATGGTGGATCACTCATATCATCCAAAACAGTATTGAAATGACGAGAAATCAGAAAATTAAAATAAAGTCTTATTAATCAAATATATATGAAATATACTTATTTAAGCTTTTTTATTACATATTACTTTTTAATATTGGAAACCTTAATTTGAAGCTATTTCATATTTTCTAAAGTTGTATACATACATACATAAGTACATACACACACACACACATATATACACCTTAACACTTACGTAAAGCCAAAATAGATTTACTTTTGATAAATTATTAACCTTTAAATACATAATATACATTCACTTTAATAATTTAATCCCAAAATAATGATTTGAATACAACAATTTACTTCTAATCTTACTTATATATTTTAAACATTCAAGGTCGCATATAAACCAAATTTCCTTTATAATAGAATTTTCTACAACTTTCTATAATTAGTTACTATTTTTAAATATATATATATATATATAAACATGCACACACTTCAAAATAAATTATATTTATTTCAAACTATATAATATAATTCAATATTTATGCTTTATTTTCAAACTAATTAGAAACAAAACATTTTCATTTTAAATTATATCATAATTGAAATTCTCATAGAAAGAAATTTTTGTTTGTTCAAAACATATCCTTAATAATAAAAATATATTTAAAATATATTATCATTTTCATAGTATATTTTATAAAATAGCATTAAATTCTATTTTGCTTTTAAAATAATTTCAAACATATATTATATTATAATATTGATTTTTTTTAAGTTTTATAATCAAAAGAAAATTATATCTATATTTATAATTTAAAATATGTTTATAAATATGAAAATAGCTAATTGAATAGTATTTAGAAATATAATTATAAAATACTTTTAATAAAATTTCAAAACCCTTAAATAATTTTACAAAACATTCCAAACATCTTTTTAAAACAAGAAAGTAATTAAATATCTAAATATATAAATTATGGAGTAAAATTGCTCTAATATTATAAACCAATCATCAATATAAATTTTATCATGTGACCAGTCGAATTCCATTGAACTTTAGTCATATACAAAATACACACATCGACACAGTATATATATATATATATATATATATATATTCGTAATTGGATAGAGTTTTGTTTGGAAATTGACACATCCAACCAACATAATCAACCAATTGTCACATCATCCATATCAACCAAATTCATCACAATACACTAAACAAATAATTCAACTAATTCAAATTACTAAACCAAATAGAACCATTGCATGTAGTTGTATTTCTAGCACTTCATTCATTCGCAACCAAAATTCATCGTAGACTATACTCAATTAAAACCAAGCAAGGGGATAATTGTTCTAGATATAGAAATATGAGCTAAATAGAATAACTCATCAAAAATTCCAGGTGAAAATGCCAGCAACTACATCACTTCCCTTCATCGCTACATCAACTGTCGCTTCCTATAACCGCCTGCTCTAATTTTATGTCGTTAGACTCGTCAAAACTGCATACACAACCTCCAAAAGCCTCCTCTTCCTCGATGTCCATGTTTAGCTTCCTTCACCATTGCAACCTCTCCTCTAATCATTGTCCACCAAACCCACATGAACATACATTGGAGCCAACGAATACGCAACCTTCAGATCGCATCGACCTTAACCCCGACCACCTACGACTTTGTCGCCATTTCCTCCTTACCGCTCAAGTCATTCACCTGCCCAAGCCCAAGCATCTACGTGCGCAACCAACTTTTTCACGATTTGAATTTCAAAATTCTGGAGGGTTGTGGCATGATAGGAACATATAAGGAAATATAGGATTTTGGTTTTCTAAATTTTGGAACTAGTGGTCTTAGGCTTGATTTGTAAGGTGAACGATATTCTAGAAAAGGAGAGAAACTTATATATATATATATATATATATTTCTTTTCTTTAAGAAATTTTTAATTTATTTGTAATTAAATTTCAATCTAATTTAAATTAATTTCCACTTCACTCCATAATATATATTTCGATTATTTTTCAAATTCTTTTAATCCAATATTTATTTATTTCAACTTAACCATCCACTGTATTATTACAAAATAAATTTATTTTTTCAACTATTTTAATGATATATGCATATTAATTACAATTTGAAAATAGTTTATATTTGTAAAAATATTTTGTTCAAGTTCAATATATTATCCAAATTTTTTTATAAATTAATTCAATTTACTAAAACAAAATCCCTCATTACATGGACTTTAATTAAGTAAAATTTTATTTTCAAAAAGAATAGTTTTTAAAAATCAAATTCAAACATTTTATTTTAATTAAATTTATTTATTATTACAAAATAGAAAGCAGGGTTGTTACCGATTCCCCCTTATGAAAATTTCTTCCTTGTAATTTCTTATATGGAGACATTAAACAACACATACCTTGACTTTCTTCGTATATACGATCTTCTATCAAACTTAAACTTACACAATCCTATATGTGGCTCTTTCTCCAATTTCTCTTATTGTATGCTATGATTTAAATAGATTCAATTCAATGACTTTTTATTTTTGTGAGAAATGCGGAATACAGATCTTTAGGCTAGAATAAACACTAGAGGGGGGAGGGGGGTGAATAGTGTTTTAAGAATTTACTAATTCTTTTTGAGTTTATATTAATTGGAACACAAATGTATGCAATATTCAGACATAAATATAATCACAGAATCAAACACAGATGCAAATATAAAGTAAAAGCAATAAAGGAAAGAACACACCGGATTTTATACTGGTTCGGAGTTACCCTACATCCAGTCCCGCAACACAAGTACGGATTTCCTTTCAAAATCAATTCTTACAATTACACCCTCGATTTCAAGGCCACGAGGTACACCACTTCAGATTCACAATCCTCTGGGTAGAGATACTTGATTTTACGGGCAACAAGTTCACCTGATTTATTCCTAGGCTACAATCACACCTTCTCTCACTTGATTGATTTTCCAGGCTACAATCACACCTTTTCTCGCTCGATTGATTACAAAGAAGCCTATAACTCTTAATAGCACCGGGATCTTGTTGAGATAGTGATAGAGAATCAAACCAGAGATGATCTAGTTAGATTCAATGGTGATTTCGGCTGAGTAATAGTAAAAATGTATATAAAGAAATGTGGAAGAAGAGGAGGAGTGAAATCAGAAAATTATGAATATAAATTCGTTTAAAACATCCCATATTTATAGTAGAACAACAGCCATGTCCATTCGGGAAAGGATATGACGAATAGACACTTCCTTTGAAATTCAAACTTTTGGAATCAACTTCCATCATGTCGACATGGGTACCTAGGGGTTGTTGACATGCCTAAGGTATTTTTGATAATTTTTTTTCTTTTGAAAATAACTTCTATCTTATATTAAAACTATTTTAAATTTTATAAATATACTATAGTTAAAATACATAAATAAGTATAGAGAATAATATTTTGGTATATATAAAATTTTACTATAATTTCATATTTAAATCTTAAATATAAATATTAAAAGTTAAGTACATTATAATTAAAGATAGTTTAAAACCAAGGATAATTTTGATATTGAAAATAAAGATTATTTTGAGGCTAAAAGTATTTAAAACCAGGATAGATGTTTTTGATTTAAAAAGGATGATTTTGAAATCATTTTGAAAACAAGATATAATTTTGTAAAACATTTGAATAGTGGATACAAAACGATGTTCCACTAGATTTTTCTTAGGTTCCATCCTACTTAGGGTTTAATCCGTTTAACAGGCTCGAAGTGGATTCCATTCCACGAATAAAATGGATTTTAAGATGTCAGTGCTTTTCTAGGAGTTTTAACATAATTCTAGATTCGATACTTGTCTTGTACTATTGAAATCTTGAACTCTTGATATCTTGATACTCATGAGTCTTGAATCTTGATGTCTTCGATCTTGAGTCTCTATACTGTACAGACTTCACCCTTAGTACCTGCATGTTTATATCCTGCATATACATATATATCTAAACTATAATGTTAGTATTTATATTTTATAACAAGTCCTAAGGTTGTTGTCATCAAAACCAACTTCTCAGGGACTAACAATCTCCCCTTTTTTGATGATGACAACCTTTGTTTATAAAATATTACTTCTATCCTAATAACTCCCCCTAAAACTAATAACTCCCCCTTAATCTATGCCTAACTGTCCTATTTTATACTTCTCCCCCTTTGTCATCAACAAAAACAAACTAACTCCAAACTATATAACTCCCCCTTATTCTTGTACTAAAGTACTTGCATTAAAATATACAATGGAGTATATAATAGATAAATTAAGATATAATTATACTGATAGACATGATAACTAATCAAAGATCATATAAATATCAATGTATATTTATACATATTATGTTTTGCACACCAATTATCAATCCATACCAAATCAAATCAAGTCAAATCAATCCAAGCAATCAATTCAAATCAAATAAAACAATCAAATAAAATCAAACATTACGTGGAACTTCCACCCATCCTTCTTCTCCAAATATTGGATCTGCTTTAATGGCATCCCAATTTTCATTGTCATTGGTGAGAGAGACTGAAGGATGTGCTTCATTATCATCTTTGTGCAAGGAGGAAATCATCCATCGAATCGCATCGAAATGCTTTTCTTGTTCCTTGATCATCTTCATTTGACTTAACTCTAAGTGTCGCTGATTACAGAGAATGAAATAAAGAATATTCTTGAAAGAATTAAGGGTTTCTTCAAGATTCTCAGTCAAATTATGAATTGGATTGGCCATTTTTGAATTTGTGAGAAGAAATATAGATAAAGTAGATAATAAATGATTTTGAGTGATGAATTCTGGAAGAAATATGTATTTATAGATGTAGGAATTCATTTGAAATGAATAGACACAAGGTAGTTATTCAAATTTCAAATTTAAAATGAGAAGTCATTTCTGACCAATACTTGTCGACATGGTGTGTGGGGGGTTGTTGACAGGGGTCAATTCATTTTGATGACTCATTTTGATTTTGTGAATAATTGTGTATATGTATATATTTATATAATATACTAACATTTATTCTGGAGATAAGATAAGCTAGATAACAGAAAAGTAATTTGATTTCATTTCATAATAGAATGATACAACGATTAAACATTAAGAACTACACGAACATTCAAATCAAATCATACTAAAACAATACAACATGATATGAAAAGGTAGATCTAGTTAGATGATGACGAAGATGAAGATAATCAAAGTTTCTTGCTAACTTTGGAGAAAAACTTGTTCATCTTGGATGACATTTTATCCAATTTCTTACTAACGGACTGTTTAAGAATCCATTGGTTTTCAACAATAGTCTTTTGATTTTTGACTAAGGTTTTGTTGGTTGGATTAGAGGGATAATCAATAATTTCCAAGGATGTTTCACCTTCTTCTTCTTCTATTTCCATTTCATCCCCTTCTTCTTCTTCTTCTTCCTCCTCTTCCATCTCTTCATGAGCCAAACACTCTTCCTTTTCGGCAAGAGTCTCATATGGTTGAAAAACATATGGAATTTTCATAAGAGAAATGTTTGAGTGATTAAAAACTTTTCTTGATACAAATTCTTCTCCTTTGAAATCTACTCCAAAATAATTAAAAATCCGAGTGAGATAGATTCCATGATATAAAGTATTTTCACCCATTTCAATATTTTTGGGACGAAGTTCATCCAAAATAACTTGTGCCCAATTAATATCATAATTTCCAAAAATAGCAAAAAGTGCTTTGCAAACTTTTGAAGTTGGATTGTTAAAATTCTCGATCTTGGGGTCAAAGTATGTTGTAAAAGAAGATTAACAATTCTTGCTTTTGGTCGAAAATTTCGATTTTTGAATTCAAAGTTTTCATCTCCTTCAAAAATGTGATGAAATGTCTGACGATCATTTTCATCGATTTTAAAACTAGAAATATCCATTCCCGTGCTTTTGCAATTGAGAATGGTACCCAAAATATCACAATTTAAAATGATTATAGTGCCTTTGACACTATCCATATTTCATCATCGTTTCCATTATAAAATCCACGATTGAGATTTGCATAGAAAATTTTAACAAGATTTGGATAACAAACAAAATCATTTTGGTGAAGCATCAACAAGACTAAGAATTTGGTTGTTTTCAAAAAGAGAATTGATTTCATAAGAAGAGAAATCTTGAAATATAGCAAACTTTCCGGGATAGACTTTTCCATAGTTAGCATAGTTGATATATGCTTTTATAACCTCCGGATCATTGAAGAGTTGCTCTTTCATGTTTCTGGAAAGTCTCATTGTGGAGGGGTTGCTTGAAGAAGCCATTAGAGTAGAGAGTAGAGAGCTTGAAATTTTTAAATAAGAGTTTGAATTTGAAAATGAAAGTGAAAAGTTGTGATATGAGATAGTAAATAAATAGATTCTCAAAGGACAGGTTCTCTGGTCAAAAGATGACTTTTCAGAGTCTTGAATGAAGTGAAAAGATGGAGGGATATTCAAACATTTGAATTCAAATTTGAATTTCAAATTTCTGTACCTTTGTCGACAACGTGGGGGGGAACCATGTCGACAGGTGTCTCTGAATTTTCATGATTTATTTCTTTTAAGTATTCTAATATATATATTTATTATTTTTAATGACTATATATATCTGAAATTATAGTATATTGCATAAAATGTTATGATACTATTTTTTTTAAATAAAAATAATAAAAAAATAATAATAAAAATTTAAAATTAAAACGACACACCAATTCAAAATCAATCAATCAATCATTCAATCATAAGCATGCAATTTCAACCAATGTATTGTAAACGTGTACCTTTTTCTAAGTTTGTTTTTCTGAATTCATCGGAGTCGTGAACTGCCGTGAAACACATATTTGAATTATCTGTCTTGTGATCATCATCGCTCGAGGATGAGTCTGATTCATCTAGAGTAGCGGTAAATGCACGTTTTCGTTTCTTTGCGGATTCATTGTTTATAGGAAGATTTTGCTTATCTGGATGCGGACAGTCTCTTTTGATATGACCTGGTTCGTCACAGTTGAAACATTTGATATAGTTTGGCACTATATTCTGATTACCAAAGTTCTTATAGTTGTTTCTCTTGAGATCATTCATCTTTCTATATTTCAGGAATTTCCGAAAGTTCTTGGTCATAAAGGCTATCTCTTCATCATTATTGCTGTTTGAGTCTGATCCATCGGTCAATGCATTGAATGCAATTGATTTCTTTTCAGATGCTTTGCTTTCTCTTCTCCCAATCATTTGGACTTCAAACGACATTAGATTTCCAATTAATTCTTCTATCTTTAAGGTACCAATGTCATTTACCTCTTCGATCGCAAGTGTCTTTTGATCCCATTCTGGAGGAAGAGAATTTAAGATTTTTCTGACTTGATCTTCTTTCGAAAATACCTTTCCCAAAGATATAAGAGAATGTACAATATCCTAAAATCTACTATAAATATCTGAAATAGACTAATTAAGAATCATTTTAAATAATTGAAACTGATTTATGAGCATGGAAATTTTGGTCTGTTTAACTTTGCTTGTTCCTTCGTGAGTAACTTGCAAAGTTTTCCAGATTTCATATGCAGACTTACAAACTGACACTCTATTAAATTCATTCCTATCAAGTGAACAAAATAGAATATTCATAGCTTTAGAGTTATTTTGTGCGACTGTCTTTTGCTCAGCAGTCCACTGTGCAAAATCAGTTGTGGGTTCAAAATATTCAGTCTGTGTGATATTCCAAGTGTCTAGACCTACTGATTGTAAATATATTTTCATCCTACATGCCCAATATGCATAGTTACTGCCATTAAAAAGTGGTGGTCTGACAGTACACTGACCTTCTATAAATGAACTAGTGTTGGTAGCTATTTTGAAAATTTTCTAAATTCAGATTATGAAACTTTGAAATCCTTGCTTTGATACCAAATATGAGAATGTGGATTACGAATCTTAAGGCTAGAATAAACACTAGAGGGGGGGTGAATAGTGGTTTAAGAATTTACTAATTCTTTTTGAGTTTATATTAATTTGAACACAAATGTATGCAATATTCAGACACAGATATAATCACAGAATCAAACACAGATGCAAATATAAAGTAAAAGCAATAAAGGAAAGAACACACCGGATTTTATACTAGTTCGGAGTTACCCTACATCCAGTCCCGCAACACAAGTACGGATTTCCTTTCAAAATCAATTCTTACAATTACACCCTCGATTTCAAGGCCACGAGGTACGCCACTCCTGATTCACAATCCTCTGGGTAGAGATACTTGATTTTACGGGCAACAAGTTCACCCGATTAATTTCCTAGGCTACATACACACCTTCTCTCACTTGATTGATTTTCTAGGCTACAATCACACCTTTTCTCGCTCGATTGATTACAAAGAAGCCTATAACTCTGAATAGCACTGGGATCTTGTTGAGATAGTGATAGAGAATCAAACCAGAGATGATCTAGTTAGATTCAATGGTGATTTCGGCTGAGTAATAGTAAAAATGTATATAAAGAAATGTGGAAGAAGAGGAGGAGTGAAATCATAAAATTATGAATATAAATTCATTTAAAACATCCCATATTTATAGTAGAACAACAGCCATGTCCAGTCGGGAAAGGATATGACGAATAGACACTTCCTTTGAAATTCAAACTTTTGGAATCAACTACCATCATGTCGACATGGGTACCTAGGGGTTGTCGACATGCCTAAGGTATTTTTGATAATTTGTTTTTCTTTTGAAAATAACTTCTATCTTATATTAAAACTATTTTAAACTTTATAAATATACTATAGTTAAAATACATAAATAAGTATAGAGAATAATATTTTGGTATATATAAAATTTTACTATAATTTCATATTTAAATCTTAAATATAAATATTAAAAGTTAAGTACATTATAATTAAAGATAGTTTAAAACCAAGGATAATTTTGATATTGAAAATAAAGATTATTTTGAGGCTAAAAGTATTTAAAACCAGGATAGATGTTTTTGATTTAAAAAGGAAGATTTTGAAATCATTTTGAAAACAAGATATAATTTTGTAAATCATTTGAATAAAAGTTAGTGGATACGAAACGATGTTCCACTAGATTTTTCGTAGGTTCCATCCTACTTAGCGTTCAATCCCTTTAACAGGCTCGAAGTGGATTCCATTCCACAAATAAAATGGATTTTAAGATCTCAATGCTTTTTTAGGAGTTTTAACATAATTCTAGACTCGATACTTGTCTTGTACTATTGAAATCTTGAACTCTTGATATCTTGATACTCATGAGTCTTGAATCTTGATGTCTTCGATCTTGAGTCTCTATACTGTACAGTCTTCATTGTTAGTACCTGCATGTTTATTTCCTGCATATACATATATATCTAAACTATAATGTTAATATTTATATTTTATAACAAGTCCTAAGGTTGTTGTCATCAAAACCAACTTCTCAGGGATTAACCATTTTCACGTATGATAAAAAATTTATGAAAATTTTATAAGTGTTAGATTTTTAAAAAATTTCGGCAGTCTCCATTATATGGAGAGCATTCTGGAAAAATCAAAACACAATAATATCACAATATTTATATACATCCTAATACAAGGCATCTCAAAACAAGAGAAAACAATATAATATCACATTATATATCGATATATTGTAAAAACTTACCTTTTTATTATCATTTTGAGCAATTTTCCTTGTTTATAAGTGAGCTTGTGTCTAACACAATAAAGATAGCCATCTTCGTGAACCTAATCTGAACAAAAATGACTCATATAAGATCATATTTAAAAGCATAAATTAACATTACATTCACATAACTTAGAAACAAAGTTGCATCATCATATTAGTGACATTGTAACTAAGTTTTAAGAGTTATAACTCAAAATTATTTAATGCTTCAAAAAGATAAGTTGCCATATACTCGAATATATTTCAAAACAATTTTCGAATGTTGAAAATGTGGTTTTCATCACAAGTTGCATTGGATTTACTAAACAATTCAAATTCTAGAATGAATTTTAAAATGTAGGCTTGTTCCTATAAAACACAATTTTAAACTTGCAAACTACAAATTTTTGCAAAACTTTGAAAACAAAACTTGTTCCTTACCATCCTAACTTTAAAATAAGTACAAGATTGACAAAAATGGATGAAAGAGTCAAAAGTTATGATGAAAACATTATGTAACGACCCGCCACTCATTCCATAGAATGACGCATCATTAATAAGAAAGAAAGGGGTAGAAAATAGAAAAGAAGAGAAGAAAGAAGAAACAACGACAACGATCTCACAACGGAATGAATAAATTATATTAATAACATAAAGAAACTATTACATAGTATAAAACACTTATCAGAGTTTACACAACTATACAACACATACTAGACAGTTATAAACATCTGTCTAGATATTACAACTCAAATACAATACAAGACTCTAACACAGATATCAACACAGCGGAATACTATATCTACGAACGCCGAAGCCTCCTGCTCCATTGCTCCTCCACAATTCGTCAAAGCTAAACCTGAATCCCTTGGCTACTCGTAAAAATTTGAGTACCCAAGAGTTTATAAAACAGAAATAAACAACTTGGGTCAGACATGGGTCTGGTGTGAGTAACAGGTTAAACTTGTTTAACTTCAAAACCTTTTGAAAGAAAAGGTATCACGTAAGACTCCCCACAAATAAACATGGGTAAGTTTTTACCTTACGCTAACCAAAACATTGATAGGAAATTCGATTGTATTATGATAGGGTCTAAGGTTTTCAAATAAATATGAAATAGCCGAAATTGTTACATTATTAAATTCCAGCATACATAAGTATACAATCAAGTCCGTTATCACTTATTGGAATTTGGATTTCCATACAATGGCAGAGCTACCGGGGTACCGCTCATCACAGTACGGGGCCTAGATCACCGTACCGAGGATCACTCCCAATCCTCTGCAACACAAAGCCGGAACCATCCCTTACTGGATAATCCCGAATAAAATCACCCCACAGATGGCCGTCGCCAACTGCACCACTAAGCCGAAATAAAAGGAACTTCTCTAGACAGGGATGACCTTACTCTCAGTGGGTGCTACCCACGAAGCCTTGCTGCACCTCCCCTGTTTTAGCCATTTCCGGTTTGATGAGGCTTGAGGTCACGATTTACCTTTAAATCAGAACATCACTTAGAATGCTCATTGTCCACCTGACGATGTTTTGAAAGCATTCGATCCATACAAGTTCGTTCCGGGTTCGAACGAAACCGAAGGCATTATCTCGTTACACTCGTGTTGGAATCACCCTCAGAGTTAACGACAATAACCCTTGCACTTTGAATCTTCATCTTCACTTGAGATTCACGACCTATCGTTAATTTGGATCGATGTGGTATTCGGGTCTCCAGACCTGGCATCCCGGTATACGGAAACCCGATCCCGGTCTCATCGAAATCCAAAACGTATCTTTTAAGGCCAAGTTGTTTTAAAGTTAAAACAATTCAATTCTTATCTATACTACACACAGATAGATAATAGATAATCCATATTATCATCCAAACAGATAATTCATATTATCATTTTAATCCAACCAACATCTATATCATAGATCAGTATATCTCTTATCAGAGATATCAACAATGCAAAGCATTTAATACTACTCATCCATCCTAAGTAATGATTTATATCATCTCTAATCAATTTAAAGTGAATTAAATTAATTACTTCATTTTATAAATCCTGCTTACTTAATTATTAATTAAACCAATTAATTAATCATACTTTAAGTATCATCTTAATAAATAGTATCATCTTAATTAATCATTCCTGATTAATTATACTTTAATTACTTTAAGTAATTAATACTTAATTAATTTCACAAATTAATTATCTTAAACCATTCAGTAATTAATCTTAAATTACTTCATTAATTAATTAATTATACTTAATTACATTAATCCTTAATTAAGTACAATTAATTAATTACTTTAATCATTTATTATTGATTAATTAATCTTAATTAATCAACCTTTAATTACATTATTAATTATATTAATTAATAATCCCTAATTACTCCATTTAAATTAATTACATTTAATAATTAATCTTAAATTAAACCATATTTATTAATCACCTTTGATTAATTTCATTTAGTAATTAACTTCCCTTAATTACTCTTCCATAAATTAATTACTCATTAATTAATTATCTTTTAATTAATCCCTTGATTAATTATTCTAAGTAATTAACTCAAATTACTTTCATTATCTCCATTTAATTACATCAAGTAATTATCTTTAATTACTTCCTAAGTAATTACATTTCACTAATTACATTTAAGTAATTATACTAATCACATAATCAAGTGATTATCTTAAATTAATTCAATTAATAAATTTAACTAAATCAAATTTATTAAATTAATTACCTTAAGTAATTAATTACCTTAATTACTTCCATTAAGTAATTATACTTAACTAATTTCATAATGATTAATTAATCTAATTGATTATCAAAATCAATCATATTAATTAATTATTTAATAACCCTTAATTAATGATCCCTCGTTAATTAATAAAAATTCTTTAATTATTTCTTTAGGTAATTAATCTTTAATCAATTATTAAAACAACTTGATAAACTCTTACTTACCAATTAATTAATTAAATTATCAATCATTCTTTAATTACCTTATTAATTTAATTACTCCTATAAAATTAAATCTTAATTACTTTCTGAACTAAAGAATTAACCTTTAACTACTTTAGTTATTATTAACAAAAGTCTTTAAAACATTTTTCTTTAAAATCTTTTCTTTTAATTCATTTTAAATTAAAAGATTTAAAATAGATTACAATTTAACTTTAACCAATATTTAAATCAAATATACAAAATCTTTTTAAAACAAATGTTAAGAACACTTAACATTTATAAAAGAAATTTACAAGATTTTAAAACCAATTTATTTAATTTAAAAATTCTTTTAAACTATACTTTAAACATTTAAAGATGTTTAAATATTAAAATAAAAACTTATTTATTTTTACAACTGGGATTTAAGTTTAAATTTCTGTTTTCAAATTTTAAATCAATTTTAAAATTTAAAAACACACAGGCTTTAAAACCTGTAACTATTCAACTTACCCGAGCCATATCACAAAATACCCGAGAAAAAGTTGAAAACCCCCGAGTATCCCTTCGAGTTTTTCCTTCTATTTTATTTCTAAAAACTGTTATAACCCATACGAGTTTTCCCCTGGAAACAACTCGAGCCAGATCCCAACAATCACGAGCACGACTTCGAGTCACTCACGCACTTTACTCGAGAAAAATTCGCGACCTCCTCTGCTAAGCCAAACAAAACACTAACACGCTGATACTCATTCACGTGCACACACGAGATGATCACCTCCTATCATCGATGACCACGCCAGCATCTCATCCACGACCATCCCTCATGATCCTGATCACCAGCAACTCGAACCATCTTCCTACTCGAAATCGAGCTTCCTGTCATGGAAACTAGAGCAAAACCCAAAACCTGTCAACGTTCTCCCCTTAAAACTCCGACCACCATTTCCTTTGAAACTCCGGCGAAGACCCCGTCAACCCACCATCTTCCAGTGCCCAAAACCCCAACCAACTCGATCACCAGATGAACTCGAACTCACGCAAAAATTGTAACCCAGTAAAACTAGGGTTCCAAAGCTTCAAATTTAAAATCGTCATCACTAAATTGAAATTTACCAAAACTGATAATTTTCCCATCCTCATAGATCACTTCTCCACCTACGGAAGTAAACTCAACCTCCAAGATCAAACAGATCACCAGAAAATTCAAATTTTCCCTTTCCAGTTCAAACATGAATTGCTCTCAACTCCTAATTCTAAAAATCCTAATTTTAGTTTTAAAATTCATGATTTGGTTCAAGTATTCCATTGATATTCCTGAATTTATGAATTTATAAGTTTTAATTTTCCACTTTTACTTATTCTACTCTGTTATTCATGGTTTCCAGTGAGCTTCTAAATTTATTTTTACTTAAATCAAATTTTAAAATTTACTTTATGATAATACAACCAACTTAAGTTTAGAACTTAGATCCTAACAAGGCTTAGATAAAGAGGAATTGAATTTCATTGAAAATCTTAGTTTTAAAACTAAGAACAGAGATGTCACAGAGACAACTAACATGCACACATCAATACATCCAACTATACACAAAAATTTCATAAATAAACAAACACACTAACATGCTTTTATTCCAGAATTTACATGCAACCAGATTAAGATACTTAAGCTTTTAAGAAAAGGTGTTACTCACCAGATTTTGAGAATGAACCGAGCATATCTTTTGAAACTGCTTTTGAATTTTAAAACTGGAATTGCCTTTGCCCTTTTAAAACTTTTAAACTTGAATATTGGCTTTAGAAACTTGCATGCACGTCATTATCTTGTTGAGATAATGCTTTAGATTCCAGGTTATTGCTTGTTCCAGATTTGAAGAAATGCAGGCTTCCAGATTTGAAAATGAATGTAGACAGAAGACTTGTTTTCCAGATTCTTATTTCCAGATTGCAAATGCATTACAGGGATTGAAGAAGAAGTTTTACAGGCTTTTGAAGAAGAGATTGCAGGCTAATGGTTTGAAAATGAATTACGGTTTGAAGAAGTTTCTGGTTTGAGAGATTTTTACAGATTTGCTTTTCTTCTGGGAATTTTTGTTTTGAAAAGATGCTTTAAGTTGCAGATTTAGTTTTTGAGAATTTTGTTTGAGTATACTTCAGATTTTGGTTTTTGAAAATAGGCTGAAGTCTTTTGTCTTTTGAATTGAAGAAGATAGAAAAGAAAAAAAATGAGGATAAGAGATAGATGTATATATAAGTAAAAATGATTTATTAAAACAAAAGAAAAATGGAAATTAAAAAGATTGACACTTGTCTTTCTTATGCCTTAATCTTATAACACATATTATATTAAAGCCTTAGGAACTAACACATGTCTTTTTAGTTAGTTTATATTTATTTTAAATGTAGATAAAAGCTTTTTTCTTTCTTTACTTAAATACTTCTCTATTTATAAATTACTTTTAAAAGAAAATAAAATCAATTGTATATGTATAAATAAAAGCTTATACATGAATTTTTGAATCCAAATATTTTAAAATATCTACCTTTGATTTTCAAAACTAATTTACATTCAAACTCAAATTATATTTAAAATCCAATTTAAAGTCAATTTAAAACAACACATTCAATTTGAAAATAACAACCTTATTTTATTAAGATCTATTTATTTAAAAACAATATACTATTAATATTGTTTGAAAATAACTCATTAATCAATTTTAAAATAATTTATAAAAGAGATTATAAATTACTACTATTTATTAAATGAATTAACATATCATATATAAATGGTATTTTAAACTTATATATACTCTTAAATCATATTTATTAACAATATTTAAAAAGAAAATAAATTAAACCTTATTATAAATCTTATTTAAAACCATATAGATATTTATTTTAAATAACTTTGAAAAGCTAATATTAAATAAATCCAAATCTCCAAACTATCAATATATATATATTAGAAATTTAAAACAAGATTTTATTTATTATTTAAATTCCAAATCCAAGCTTATCCATTTACAATATATACAATTGTATATACATTATAAATAGAAATAATCTTATTAATTTTTTTAAAGGATAAATTCACTAATTAAATATTCATTTAATTAGATTATTTAATCAATTTAAATATTTATTATTAAAAATTATCAATCAATTTAATTATTTAAACAGATTATTAAATTGATATTATCCCAAATTTCCGGGATATTACATTCTTTCCCCCTTAAAATAATTTCGTCCCCGAAATTTAAAACAAAGGTAATTTAATAATCTCTTTAAATCACAAACATATATTATCATCCATATGCTAACAACCATAGAAACTAATTTATCCAATCAAACAATTTTAACTATCCAGAAAAAATTCTGGATAGAATTTCCTCGAGTTTCCCCAAGTATATATATAAACCGGAATACTCGCTCTACAGAAATCAATACTACTAAGCTATAGAGCTTCTACTCATCTAGATCTACAGAACTAAACAAGATATCAGACTACAGACGAGTCTGACTCTACAACCAAATACTCCAGAACTGCTGGTTCCAAAACCAGAGATAGATCATATACGTACTCCCTCAGAGATACGTAAAACACAATGAATTCCAGTTATCCAAACTGACAATTCAACCTTGTAGATCAAAGTACTTATCCAAATTAGATCACAGAAAAGATCCAAAATAACTCGGAGCTAACTTCCCAGACTTACCCAATCTTATAGCTCCCTTTAACCAGAGAAAAACTTCACGACCACGAAGTCTCCAACTTCGAATTTCAAATTCCTTCGTCTCTTATCCACAAAATCCTTCAGACGATCCTGAGCTGTCTACAGATCTTTCCTGATCAACTCAACCTTTGCTGATGCTTTTAGAAATAAACAGAACCAAAAACAACTCAACAGAATGATCCTCTCAAGATCTACCAATAATCCAAAACACAACTCTACTACCAAACATCAGAAGATCGAACTAACTTCTCCTATCTGGAAAAGACAACAAGAGCACTCGCCAAACTGCTTCTGCTGCACCACTCTGATCTGGAGAGAATGAAAATGCTGATGATGAACACAAACACAGACTGGACAACACATCCCAGAAAATCTCGGATAACTCAAGAGAATACTCAAACTATCGCAAGTCACTTTTGCGATCAACCCAGCCAAATCCAAATAAAACTGTTCTATCTTTACAAATCAGAACAGCTCATACTTATCTATCCAATCCATCGAAGAAATGGATATACTCTACTTCTTCTGAACTCCACCTTCAGAAAAACTACTCAGCCAGAAAACTTCCTGCCAATACAGAACACTCCGAGCTGCACTGCTGCCACAGATGCCAAAGACTTCTCAATCCAAAGCTCTTCGAGAAACTCGAACCCAAACCAAACAGAGGCACCATGCTGGACTCAGCCACAACACCGAAACAGACACACTTCATTAACCTGTTCCAAAGAAAACATCTTCGGGAATATCCATATTCACCGCGTCTTATCACACAGCTACTTCTTCCAGAAGATACCAAGATTCTATCACTCGCTTCTGTTCAACCGACAGATCCAAATTCTACTCATCCAACTTAGAAGATGGACTCCGAACCTTAACAGGTTTCCTTCAGAGATTGTGAAATCCTTACAATTGCAAAGTTCACTTGAGACGGTATTAGGTTTACAGTCTCGACAAATACACTTCCAACCTCCACTCTCAGACTCCTATTCCTAGATGATAAATTATTATCATCTCAACCAATCATTACAAATACCATATATATTTAAAATGATACTTTTTATATATAGAAATTATATCTGGGTAAAACTATTTCACCTTCCCTTTTTAAAATAATATTGTGTCCATTGGCCTGGTCCAAGTGTTTAGAGATCCCTATCAATAACGTTAGCTACTCGTATTGACCAGAATCCATATACCACTTAACCGATCAATTAACACAATATAAAATCATTTTATATAACTAACAAATACGCGCTCTCGTATATATATATATACACTCAAACAGGTTGCTACAGATCCTGTCTCTAATGAACAATCCTTCCGAACCTAGGTATTCACTTAACCTAGTGTTCTGATATTCACTTAACCAAAAGCTTAGGCATTCGCTCAACCTATGCTCTGATGCCAACTGTAACGACCCGCCACTCATTCCACAGAATGACGCATCATTAATAAGAAAGAAAGGGGTAGAAAATAGAAAAGAAGAGAAGAAAGAAGAAACAACGACAACGATCTCACAGCGGAATGAATAAATTATATTAATAACATAAAGAAACTATTACATAGTATAAAACACTTATCAGAGTTTACACAACTATACAACACATACTAGACAGTTATAAACATCTGTCTAGATATTACAACTCAAATACAATACAAGACTCTAACACAGATATCAACACAGCGGAATACTATATCTACGAATGCCGAAGCCTCCTGCTCCATTGCTCCTCCACAATTCGTCAAAGCTAAACCTGAATCCCTTGGCTACTCGTAAAAATTTGAGTACCCAAGAGTTTATAAAACAGAAATAAACAACTTGGGTCAGACATGGGTCTGGTGTGAGTAACAGGTTAAACTTGTTTAACTTCAAAACCTTTTGAAAGAAAAGGTATCACGTAAGACTCCCCACAAATAAACATGGGTAAGTTTTTACCTTACGCTAACCAAAACATTGATAGGAAATTCGATTGTATTATGATAGGGTCTAAGGTTTTCAAATAAATATGAAATAGCCGAAATTGTTACATTATTAAATTCCAGCATACATAAGTATACAATAAAGTCCGTTATCACTTATTGGAATTTGGATTTCCATACAATGGCAGAGCTACCGGGGTACCGCTCATCACAATACGGGGCCTAGATCACCGTACCGAGGATCACTCCCAATCCCCTGCAACACAAAGCCGGAACCATCCCTTACTGGATAATCCCGAATAAAATCACCCCACAGATGGCCGTCGCCAACTGCACCACTAAGCCGAAATAAAAGGAACTTCTCTAGACAGGGATGACCTTACTCTCAGTGGGTGCTACCCACGAAGCCTTGCTGCACCTCCCCTGTTTTAGCCATTTCCGGTTTGATGAGGCTTGAGGTCACGATTTACCTTTAAATCAGAACATCACTTAGAATGCTCATCGTCCACCAGACGATGTTTTGAAAGCATTCGATCCATACAAGTTCGTTCCGGGTTCGAACGAAACCGAAGGCATTATCTCGTTACACTCGTGTTGGAATCACCCTCAGAGTTAACGACAATAACCCTTGCACTTTGAATCTTCATCTTCACTTGAGATTCACGACCTATCGTTAATTTGGATCGATGTGGTATTCGGGTCTCCAGACCTGGCATCCCGGTATACGGAAACCCGATCCCGGTCTCATCGAAATCCAAAACGTATCTTTTAAGGCCAAGTTGTTTTAAAGTTAAAACAATTCAATTCTTATCTATACTACACACAGATAGATAATAGATAATCCATATTATCATCCAAACAGATAATTCATATTATCATTTTAATCCAACCAACATCTATATCATAGATCAGTATATCTCTTATCAGAGATATCAACAATGCAAAGCATTTAATACTACTCATCCATCATAAGTAATGATTTATATCATCTCTAATCAATTTAAAGTGAATTAAATTAATTACTTCATTTTATAAATCCTGCTTACTTAATTATTAATTAAACCAATTAATTAATCATACTTTAAGTATCATCTTAATTAATAGTATCATCTTAATTAATCATTCCTGATTAATTATACTTTAATTACTTTAAGTAATTAATACTTAATTAATTTCACAAATTAATTATCTTAAACCATTCAGTAATTAATCTTAAATTACTTCATTAATTAATTAATTATACTTAATTACATTAATCCTTAATTAAGTACAATTAATTAATTACTTTAATCATTTATTATTGATTAATTAATCTTAATTAACCAACCTTTAATTACATTATTAATTATATTAATTAATAATCCCTAATTACTCCATTTAAATTAATTACATTTAATAATTAATCTTAAATTAAACCATATTTATTAATCACCTTTGATTAATTTCATTTAGTAATTAACTTCCCTTAATTACTCTTCCATAAATTAATTACTCATTAATTAATTATCTTTTAATTAATCCCTTGATTAATTATTCTAAGTAATTAACTCAAATTACTTTCATTATCTCCATTTAATTACATCCAGTAATTATCTTTAATTACTTCCTAAGTAATTACATTTCACTAATTACATTTAAGTAATTATACTAATCACATAATCAAGTGATTATCTTAAATTAATTCAATTAATAAATTTAACTAAATCAAATTTATTAAATTAATTACCTTAAGTAATTAATTACCTTAATTACTTCCATTAAGTAATTATACTTAACTAATTTCATAATGATTAATTAATCTAATTGATTATCAAAATCAATCATATTAATTAATTATTTAATAACCCTTAATTAATGATCCCTCGTTAATTAATAAAAATTCTTTAATTATTTCTTTAGGTAATTAATCTTTAATCAATTATTAAAACAACTTGATAAACTCTTACTTACCAATTAATTAATTAAATTATCAATCATTCTTTAATTACCTTATTAATTTAATTACTCCTATAAAATTAAATCTTAATTACTTTCTGAACTAAAGAATTAACCTTTAACTACTTTAGTTATTATTAACAAAAGTCTTTAAAACATTTTTCTTTAAAATCTTTTCTTTTAATTCATTTTAAATTAAAAGATTTAAAATAGATTACAATTTAACTTTAACCAATATTTAAATCAAATATACAAAATCTTTTTAAAACAAATGTTAAGAACACTTAACATTTATAAAAGAAATTTACAAGATTTTAAAACAAATTTATTTAATTTAAAAATTCTTTTAAACTATACTTTAAACATTTAAAGATGTTTAAATATTAAAATAAAAACTTATTTATTTTTACAACTGGGATTTAAGTTTAAATTTCTGTTTTCAAATTTTAAATCAATTTTAAAATTTAAAAACACACAGGCTTTAAAACCTGTAACTATTCAACTTACCCGAGCTATATCACAAAATACCCGAGAAAAAGTTGAAAACCCCCGAGTATCCCTTCGAGTTTTTCCTTCTATTTTATTTCTAAAAACTGTTATAACCCATACGAGTTTTCCCCTGGAAACAACTCGAGCCAGATCCCAACAATCACGAGCACGACTTCGAGTCACTCACGCACTTTACTCGAGAAAAATTCGCGACCTCCTCTGCTAAGCCAAACAAAACACTGACACGCTGATACTCATTCACGTGCACACACGAGATGATCACCTCCTATCATCGATGACCACGCCAGCATCTCATCCACGACCATCCCTCATGATCCTGATCACCAGCAACTCGAACCATCTTCCCACTCGAAATCGAGCTTCCTGTCATGGAAACTAGAGCAAAACCCAAAACCTGTCAACGTTCTCCCCTTAAAACTCCGACCACCATTTCCTTTGAAACTCCGGCGAAGACCCCGTCAACCCACCATCTTCCAGTGCCCAAAACCCCAACCAACTCGATCACCAGATGAACTCGAACTCACGCGAAAATTGTAACCCAGTAAAACTAGGGTTCCAAAGCTTCAAATTTAAAATCATCATCACTAAATTGAAATTTACCAAAACTGATAATTTTCCCATCCTCATAGATCACTTCTCCACCTACGGAAGTAAACTCAACCTCCAAGATCAAACAGATCACCAGAAAATTCAAATTTTCCCTTTCCAGTTCAAACATGAATTGCTCTCAACTCCTAATTCTAAAAATCCTAATTTTAGTTTTAAAATTCATGATTTGGTTCAAGTATTCCATTGATATTCCTGAATTTATGAATTTATAAGTTTGAATTTTCCACTTTTACTTATTCTACTCTGTTATTCATGGTTTCCAGTGAGCTTCTAAATTTATTTTTACTTAAATCAAATTTTAAAATTTACTTTATGATAATACAACCAACTAAAGTTTAGAACTTAGATCCTAACAAGGCTTAGATAAAGAGGAATTGAATTTCATTGAAAATCTTAGTTTTAAAACTAAGAACAGAGATGTCACAGAGACAACTAACATGCACACATCAATACATCCAACTATACACAAAAATTTCATAAATAAACAAACACACTAACATGCTTTTATTCCAGAATTTACATGCAACCAGATTAAGATACTTAAGCTTTTAAGAAAAGGTGTTACTCACCAGATTTTGAGAATGAACCGAGCATATCTTTTGAAACTGCTTTTGAATTTTAAAACTGGAATTGCCTTTGCCCTTTTAAAACTTTTAAACTTGAATATTAGCTTTAGAAACTTGCATGCACGTCATTATCTTGTTGAGATAATGCTTTAGATTCCAGGTTATTGCTTGTTCCAGATTTGAAGAAATGCAGGCTTCCAGATTTGAAAATGAATGTAGACAGAAGACTTGTTTTCCAGATTCTTATTTCCAGATTGCAAATGCATTACAGGGATTGAAGAAGAAGTTTTACAGGCTTTTGAAGAAGAGATTGCAGGCTAATGGTTTGAAAATGAATTACGGTTTGAAGAAGTTTCTGGTTTGAGAGATTTTTACAGATTTGCTTTTCTTCTGGGAATTTTTGTTTAGAAAAGATGCTTTAAGTTGCAGATTTAGTTTTTGAGAATTTTGTTTGAGTATACTTCAGATTTTGGTTTTTGAAAATAGGCTGAAGTCTTTTGTCTTTTGAATTGAAGAAGATAGAAAAGAAAAAAAATGAGGATAAGAGATAGATGTATATATAAGTAAAAATGATTTATTAAAACAAAAGAAAAATGGAAATTAAAAAGATTGACACTTGTCTTTCTTATGCCTTAATCTTATAACACATATTATATTAAAGCCTTAGGAACTAACACATGTCTTTTTAGTTAGTTTATATTTATTTTAAATGTAGATAAAAGCTTTTTTCTTTCTTTACTTAAATACTTCTCTATTTATAAATTACTTTTAAAAGAAAATAAAATCAATTGTATATGTATAAATAAAAGCTTATACATGTATTTTTGAATCCAAATATTTTAAAATATCTACCTTTGATTTTCAAAACTAATTTACATTCAAACTCAAATTATATTTAAAATCCAATTTAAAGTCAATTTAAAACAACACATTCAATTTGAAAATAACAACCTTATTTTATTAAGATCTATTTATTTAAAAACAATATACTATTAATATTGTTTGAAAATAACTCATTAATCAATTTTAAAATAATTTATAAAAGAGATTATAAATTACTACTATTTATTAAATGAATTAACATATCATATATAAATGGTATTTTAAACTTATATATACTCTTAAATCATATTTATTAACAATATTTAAAAAGAAAATAAATTAAACCTTATTATAAATCTTATTTAAAACCATATAGATATTTATTTTAAATAACTTTGAAAAGCTAATATTAAATAAATCCAAATCTCCAAACTATCAATATATATATATTAGAAATTTAAAACAAGATTTTATTTATTATTTAAATTCCAAATCCAAGCTTATCCATTTACAATATATACAATTGTATATACATTATAAATAGAAATAATCTTATTAATTTTTTTAAAGGATAAATTCACTAATTAAATATTCATTTAATTAGATTATTTAATCAATTTAAATATTTATTATTAAAAATTATCAATCAATTTAATTATTTAAACAGATTATTAAATTGATATTGTCCCAAATTTCCGGGATATTACACATTACAACGCTTAAGAGTTGAAACTTCAAAGTAAAAAGGAAATATTCAAAACTTAGGAAATATTCAAAGTCAAGAGTCGTTATTGACCCCTAGGCTACGGGTCGGTACCGAGTCTTAAACTTTTATATATTATATATATATGTATGAGGATGTTTGCTTATGCAGATATTCAAAGTCAAGAGTCGTTATTGACCATGTACAAGCATTCCTCTTTACGTAAGAATGTGCAAGTGAATATACATACGTATATATATATATATATATAATACCCGTTGATCGAAATCAAAGGGAAATCAAATTCAAACCTGAGAAATCCATGAAAGGAATCAGTTCAAAATCATTAAGCTCAAAATGGTAGATTATGAGATTACCTTCCAGAATTATAATTTCAGATGTTGGTGGAGCATCACGACAGATGACTATGGACATAACCTTTCATTGAATCGATTTACAAGAAAGATAACGACCATTCGAAACACAAAGTGGAGTCCTTCAAGGAAATTCCTACTTGTCTCGATTCAAAGCACATCACATTTGAAACAAGATGTACTTTGGAGGGGCAAGTGTTATCCAACCTTTCGACTAGGTAATGTTCTGAAAGATTGGATGGGTTGAACTTGGAGTAATCAAGGCGGGAAGCCTAGAGGGATAGCCCAGGAGTTCAAAAACTAAGCTCAAAAAAAGTCCCAAGGCTACTACCAGAATAATCCAACATAACAACCAACCCACCCCAGTTAGGTTTTGGTACCAAATCCACCCTATGGGTAGGTGCCGACTCCTGTTTCGACCTCAGTTGGACCCTATCTTCTGCTTGTAACCTCTACTTGATGCCCAAAGTCTACTTCCAATGTCGTTTTGTTGGTATTATGCAATTCTCCATCGATCTTCACGAACACTTGAAGCTGCAATTCTACTCTTCTACAACACCATCAGTTGACTTGGAAACAAGTTAATATTTGTGCGAACAAGTGTGGAATCACAAAGCAAAAATCACGATAAGTCGAGATGAAGACTTGAAGACAACCAATATGGCCATCCTAGGAATCAGTACCTACCCTTACCTATCGATCGGTACCGACCCCTACTTTCTGATGATATAGCACCTATTTTTGAAGGAGAATTGGTTTAGATATTAAGTAACGGCCTGGAGATATTTTGTATGAGATTTTAGGCTCTCTACTTCTATAAATAGGATGGTGGGGCTCATTTTCAAGATCTTTTGGCTCTAGTTCTTCCCTACTGCATATTCTTGTAATTCTAAAAATCTAAGTGTCAGGGTTGTACCGACCCCTAAGAACTTCTGCCTCCAAGTTAGATATAAGTAATAAAATCTTAAAGTGGACGTAAGTATTACTTTGCCAAATCACTATAAATGATTATGCCTTTTTATTTCTCATTTTCATTTACATTTTTTCATATTTTATTCTCCATATAAACTCTAGGTGTTTACGCCATTTTTGGATCAAACATTTTTGTGCTTTTACTAAGAGCTTCAAATCTCAGGCTACTTGGATCTATCATCTACTATTGGATTTCCTATATCCAAGAGATGGATCCAATTTCTCTACCTTTTAATTCTACAACTCAAATTTGCAAAGATCTATTAGAAGCTGTTTGCCATAGCCCAATCAAGAACTAATTACAGAATGACTACTGACACTGAAAATCAGAATCCTTGGCATAGAAATATAGTTGTCCAACCAACTCAACTGAAGATCCAGACTCCAACTAACGTTGTGATTAGAATATAGATGGACAGGATGATGAAGCAGATGGAAGATAGATTCCAGGCTAGTCAGAATGCTATGAATCAAAGGATCAGCAAAGCTTGAGGCTATTCAATAAGCTAACTCAAAACATCTGTAGAAGGAGTAGAAGGAATTATAGTTCTTCATCTGAAAGTTCCCTATCATCCGAGCGGAGACGAAGGCACAAGAAGCAGAAAAAGACTCAGAATGTTATTGAAATGTCATACCAGGGAGGAAGACGAGTCCCTGGCTCAAGTTTAGGGATCGGTACCGACCCAAGATTATGGGTCGGTATCGGCCCCTCTAATGGTAGGCCCAGAACCCATCCTTTGGAAGGTGACATGGACTTGGTTTCAAGATGCGCTGCTGGTGGTCAGAATTTGGAGAATTGTGTTGTTGTTGATTATATTACCCAAGCGAATCAATTATGGGGGACTACTGGACGATTGGATCTCCCGGAGGCTAGAGAACCTGAGCATCGAGAGCCAAACTGAGAGTACTCGCTAGGCCGAACACTCGGGGCAGAGCCTAATTACTTCCATTCAGTTGAACCTGTTGATCCAGACTAGCTGGAGGATATGTACAAGAGACTTTTTAGCAAAAATCGCTTCATAAGCAAGATGAATAGGGTACCTCTCCGAATTAGAATCCGTTTACAATAACATTTGATGTGGGAGATACTCTTGGAGATTTGCAATGCCATCTATGCTATTGTAGGGAGGAACGACGGATCCTAGAAATCATTTGATGAGATATGAATGGCATATGGATTCAGCAAGAGCTTCCCGTGCAGTGGAATGCCACTATTTCACAATTTTCTTAGTAGAAGTAGCTATGATGTTGTTTAGTCAACTTTCTCTGAGGTCTGTATCATCTTTTGCTGGGTTATCAAAGAAGTTTGTAGAACAATTCCATTTAAATACCGCACATCCAAAGCATGTGATGTCCCTATAAGAGCTCTTCCAAGCCATGGCAGAAGTTACAGACCCAAAGGATGACATAGTGTTAATGGAATTGATTAGAAGGATTCATCCTAATACAAAGTTCGGGGAATGGTTGGAAAGGAAGCCCCCATCGACAATGGATGCTTTCTATAGAAATGCTAATGAGTACTTATGCTTGGAGGAAGTGCATAAACATCAATAGAGGAATAGTGCTGAGAAATCAAACGAAGTGGTACAAAGCAATGTTGCTGTAAAGCAGTTCGGAGGAAGGTCTAGAAATGTAGATGTGAATGTTGGTAATCAAAAAAATAATCGAATACGAAATGATGATGAGGCTAAGAAGAAGAAACCAAATAATAGGAATCGTATTAGGAATTCTAAGTATGACAGCTATACCGAATTGAACAAATCGATAGAGAATATCTATCTGGTAACTCAAAACATTGAGCAGTACAAAAATAGAGCTCCAAGATAGTCAACTGAGAAGGAGAGAAAGTTAGGCAAGTTCTAAAGATTCCATGAAACTCATGGTCACAATACCAACGAGTGCATATACTTGTAGGATATGATTAAGGAGTTGATTAGTAAGAAAACATTACAACAATATGTGAAAGGCTCGTAGGATGGCAGGCAAGGAAACTCTAACACCCCTGGGTCGTCTTCCCTATGGGGGCAAGCTGAGCCTGATGCTGATGCATTCAGGCGGCCAAAAAAATGATGGGTGATTAATACAATTATCGATGGGCCACACCCAGAACATAAGAATCCAACTGAGATGGACATATATGTTGGTAAAATAAAACATGCGGAGAGTGAAAGTTGCTTTGTTGTTGAAGATGAGACTCGACCAAAACAATGCAGAACGGTGACTGATGATATTGTTTTCCAGAATAGAGATGCTGATGGCATGGAAGCTCCAATGATTGAGCCACTCATGATTACAGCTACGATTGGTCCTGCTATTGTTTGGAAGGTGCTTATTGACTGTGGGAGTTCAGTCAACGTTTTGTTTAAGTAGGCTTATGACCAAATGATGCTGGCAGAGAATGATTTGAACCTTATAAATCTCAAATACAGGGGTTCATTGGGATGGCAACATAGCTAATTGGATATGTAGAATTACCGGTAGGACTTGATGAGGGTGACCGCAAGCGTGTGCGAGTCGTTCCTTTTTTAGTGTTGGATATTTACTCAGGTTATAATGTATTTCAAGGTCGACCAGCCTTTGTTGAGTTCAGAGCGGCACCTTGGTGTTTGACTATGAAGTTTCCTACAAAGAATGGCGTAGGAATTGTCTAGGGTGGTCAGGTGACTAGCCGAGAATGCTAGGTCGCCGAGCTAAAAGAGGTAAGGTGAAGGGAGAAAAGAAAAAAATATAGAGGGGACCCTTTACATTAAGGCGTTGGATGCATAGCAACTGCAGTCTGAACCTCGGCTCGAACAGCCCAATCGGTTCCACGATGACATGGACCGGCTTAAAGGGCCACAAGGTAGAGGAGCAGCTCCCGTCGAATTGATAATCGTTGTCCAAATTAACCAGAGTGATCCAAAACGGGTCCTAAAGGTCGGCTCGTAGCTTAGTGTAAAAGTGATGAAGGAGTGGTCTGTTTTCTCTGCGCAAACCTTGATGTGTTTTCCTGCATGCAATCAGATATGCGTGGAATCTCACCGGAGATAGCGAGCCATGAATTAAATATAAATCCCAAATGCGCTCCTATAAAGCAGAAACGTCGCAGCCTAGGTTCAGAAAGATCCACTGCACTCAAAGAAGAGGTGGATAAGTTGAAGTACAATGGCTTCATTCGCGATGCCTTATACCTAGAGTGGGTATTTATCCTGTCTTGGTAAGGAAAGCGAATGGGAAGTGGAAGACATGCATCGACTATTCTGATTTGAATAAGCCATGCCCAAAAGACAACTTCCCACTCCTAAGGATTGATCAGTCGATGGATTCGACAGTTGGACATGAGCTACTTTCATTCATGGATGCGTACTCTGGATACAACCAAATCTCAATGCATGTCCCAGATCAGGAACACATCAGCTTCATAACCGACCTTAGACTATATTGCTGCCTGATTATGCCCTTTGGATTGAAGAATGCATGAGCAACTTACCAAAGGCTTATGAACCAAATGTTTCAAGACCAGATTGGATGCTCGATGGAACTTTACGTGGATGACATGCTTGTGAAGTTGCGGCATTCGACGAACCACGTTGATGATTTGGCAGAGATGTTTGGCATCCTTCGAAGTATGGGATGAAGCTCAATCCTTATAAATGCTCTCTTGGCGTTGCATCAGGGAAATTCTTAGGTTTCATTATGAAGTTCCACAGGATTGAAGCCAACCTACAAAAAATTATGGCACTGAGAAAAATCAAAGCCTCGAAGTCGATCAAAGAGGTCCTAAGATTGAATGGAAAGATCGTCGCCCTGATTCGGTTCATTTCCAAAGCCATAGATAAATGCATCCCTTTCTTCTATGTGATTAGGAAGGGAAAAAGGAACTTTGAATGGAATCATGAGTGTAAAGACGCATTCCAAGCTTTGGTGGATCGCATGAAGAGACCTCCAATTCTTTCAAAGCAGGTAGATGACGAGGACTTGTTTACATACTTGGCATTGTCGGTGCATGCTTTGCTTTGAGCGCGACACCTATACGTGAGGAATCTTGCATCCAACGACCGGTTTATTACGTTAGTAAGTGGTTGACAGGCGCAGAATGAAACTATCCGATGCAGGAAAAGCTCGCATACTGCCTTTAGATCGCTTCAAGAAAGCTCCGCCCTTACTTTCTGGTTCATCTGATCAAAGTTCTCATCGACCAGCCTTTGCGACAAGTCTTGCAGAGACCTGAGACTTCTGTAAGGTTTTTGAAATAGAACATTGAATTGAGTCAATATGGTATAACTTAACAACCTTAGAGAGCAATCTAGGGTCAAACCTTGGCAGATTTCACAGCTGAATTCATTGCATGAGATGATCCTCTGGGGAGTAGTGGTCAGAAAGATACTGGATGGAAGATGCACATGGATAGTGCATCTAATTCCTATGCTAAAGTTGTACTCGTCACTCTCTAAGAACACCCGATCTGTTATGCCTTGTAGCTCGACTTTCCGGTAATAAGCAAAGAAGCTGAATATGAGGCTTTGATTGCATGACTCAAAGTCACCAAAGAACTTGGAATAAAGACTTTGCACATTTTCTACAACTCCTAGTTGGTGGTTTGCCAAGTTCGAAAAGAATTTCAAGCAGAAGGGGCAAGACTAGCTCCTTACCTAAACCAAGTCCTTGAGTTGCTTGCTGACATTGCACATAATACAATCACTCATATTCCCGAAGAGGAGAATAGAAGGATGATTCACTGGCTAAACTTGCCAGTTCCGTAGATGCGTAGCTCTGAGCCTTATTTTGATGGAAGTACTTTCAACTACGAGCATCAACCAAATGGATGTCAATTGGTTCTTGGGGATCGAGCCTAAAAAGGAGTCATGGATAACTCTGATTCGGAATTATTTGCAAAAAGAAACCCTTCTGAAGAGAAGAAATGAACGACGAAAATCCCTTGACAAGCTTTGAGATATATCATGCAACAAGGAGTACTATACATGAAGGCTTTCTCTATCCCCATGCTTCGGTGTATCACTCACGACGAGGCTAAGCGAGTCTTAAGAGAAGTTCATGAAGGGGCCTATGACAACCACACTAGGGGAAAACCCTAGCGAAGAAGATCCTTCGCTATGGATATTTCTAGCCAAATGTTAATGGAGAAGCAGCTGATTACACCCAAAAGTGTGACAAGTGCCAGAAATTTGTTAAAAACAAAGAGAGCCCCACCAATGGGGATTACCCAAATGGTTATTTCTTAGCTGTTTGTAGTCTGGGGAACGGATATCATCGGCGTGTTGCCGATATCTAAAGGTGGCACGAAATATGCCATCATTGTAGTTGATTATTTCACCAAGTGGGCTAAGGCAGAGCCATTGGCCACGATCACCATAAGGAAAGTAATCAAATTTGTTGTTCAAAATATCATCTGTCATTTTGGAGTTCCACAGGCAATCGTTACCGATAACGAGGCCCAATTCGACAGTATTGAGTTCAAAGATTTCTACCACTGGCATCGCATAGAGAAGAAATTTATTATAGTGGCACATCCTCAGGCTAATGGGTAGGTTGGAGCTATGAATAAGATTATTAAGTCCATTCTTAAGAAGAGGTTGGAAAAGGCTAAGGGCATGTGGATCGACGAACTTCCATTAGTACTATGGGCTTACCAAACAACTGACAAGTCAACAACTGGCCACTCTCCATTCGCCCTAGCCTATGGGTTTAAGGCTATGATTCGGGTTGAACTAGAAGTACCTCCTCATCGAGTGATTCACTACAATCCATTGACTAATAAGCAACTCCTGCTAGAGTCTCTTGATACGATCAATGAGAAGCGCAACGCAACTTAGTTAAGGGTAGTTGCACACCAACATCAAGTCGCATGATATAACCATACCAAGGTCAGGAATCAAACCTTTGAAGTTGGTGACATGGTTGTCAAATGAATCTTCTTTGGCTCTGGAAGCTTGGTCCCGATCTAGGAAGGTTCATATGCAATAGAAAAAAAGCTTGGAGATGGAACTTTCAGGCTTGTGACGACAGACAAGATTTCGCTTCCAAGGGCATGGAATAGCGAGCATTTACGATGCTATTTCACTTAGAAATAAATTCATAAATAAATGGCTGGAGCCGTGTAATAAGGCAGATTTTTTCATTCCCTGTCTTTTATGGAATAAACGGCTTTTCAAGTCCAAGACTCTGTCTTTCCATTACTTAAGAGTTGTGACTTGACCGACTCAAATGAATCTGCATGTGAATAATACAGGTGTGCAGGTACTTGAAGATAGGTAACAACCAAACTTCTACATACCATCGGACCCTTAAAGTCTTTCTCGGTATCCGGAGATTGATACCAACTAACTCTTTTCCTCCGGTTAGGGGAAGGAGTATAAACTCAATAGATGTGATCCGACCATCCATCGATTAAGTCTTGCTCTCGATGTAGAGGCAGGAGTACAAACTAAACGGGATGTGATTCGACTGTCCATCAGCCAAAATCTTGTCCTCAAATTAGGGGCAGGAGTATAAACTAAAGTGGACATGCCAAGATCATCCAACTCTTAATACCTTTCTTGAAATAAGGGAAACCAAAGATTCATACCTAGCATAAGGCGTGTTCTCGCCTATGAACTTTGAATCGATGTCTGGAGTTAGACACGATTGAAACTATACGTCCTGGACAAGGAAGTGCGAACTATTATAAGTTAATTCAGATTAGTGCCCGGAGTTCGGCGCAATCGGATATTGTGATCCTGAAAAAGAGTACCTGAACCGCTGTTCTAAGTAATTAACTCCCACTAATGCCTAGATTTTGGCACTTCAACAATCACTTTACGTTTGCAAGAACGACAAAAGGCCATAGAATTATAAAATAGACTAAAGATTTGGTCCAAAAATAATAGCTGGAAGAAATAGATCGCAAATGCATTAAATGGAAAGCATTTTTCTTAAGTACTTAGTCAAATCAATACAAGGAGTTCTAAAACCTTTGCTATTCACATGAAATTTGGAGAACTAATTACAAGTTGTATTAATACTAAAACAAAAAGGAAAAGTGAGGGTCGAACCCGTACAAAGCCGGCCAAAAAGTCCCAAAAGAGTCCATGTGCACAAAACAAACCGACATCCATTTTTTTGACTTCGTTCTCCTTTGCTTCTTCTTAGCACTTGGAGATACATCACTAGAGTCCTCATCTTTTCATTTTCATCCTTTTCTCCCACTTCCTTTGCCTTTGGGTGGAGTGCCCTGCGATGATCTAGTAGGCACACTTTAAGCACTCCCAAGTAGAGGAACGAAGGCCGAAATGCTTTATGAGGATCCTATGGGTGTGCTTTGAGTGCTCCCAGGTGGAAGAATATAGACCGGAGCAAAGACAGTCTTCCTAGGTAAGGCGATGGATATAGGAGAAGGGATGGCTTCCATCTTCTCTTGCTCGATTTATGTGGCAAGGAGGATGTCTTTCCAAAGTTCCTGCTTAAGCTCATGCATAGTTATACACGATAGGGGCATGGAGAGCCCGATAATAAAAACATCTTCATCAATCTATGTTTCTTGAGTCCCACGAACACCTTCATTCAATAAAGCATCAATCATTTGCTCTTCGAGGCCGTGGGTATCTTTAACCAGGATTGTTGGAATCATTGTCGAAGTGGTAATAGTAACTGATTATTTTATAGGCTCATGTAGTCCCAACTGAGAGCCCTTGTCAGGAAATGGAGCAATATGGGGCGGAACTAAAGCTTGAGAGAGAGATAAACTATGTTAATTGGTGAAACGTCAACTTTCTAGAATACAGGAGAAGTCAATGAGATACCTTCTTCGGTTTGGGGTTCTTTACAGGCTCGGATGCCACCGGAGTTCCCCTTAGGAATTTGAGAGAGAATGGTAGGCCTGTAGATCTTATGCCTCTTAGGATCACACCTAGATAGAGGAAGAATCTGAAGCAACTTGAGACCCAAGCGTTTGGCTGGCAGTAACATCATGTAGTGTCAATCCAGAGCATTCGTCCAAGTCTTTATGCACTTTCGGGGCAAGCTCTGGATGAAGTATAAGCTAACCATCCTTTAACACTTTAGGCTCCTCTCCTACCAAGACTTCTTTCTCTAGCTGCTCCAAATCCACCTTGCTGCCTTCGAGGAAAGCTTTCTTTTCTTCAACAATCCGCTCCTAGGCGAGGGCGAGGATTCTAGGATAATCATCTTTGAATCACTACAAGTTTCAGAATTTGAGCACGTTGGCATTGTACTGGTTCAGTGGTGGTTCAAACTTCCCCATCACACGGTCTTCTGCCCGTTGTTCGATGATGCAGTGCAGAAAGCTAAGGGTCTAGGTCGCTCACGATCTAAGGAGTGTGTAGGTCGCTCACGACCTAAGGAGTTAGAGGGGGGAGTGAGTGATGCCGAGAAGAGTGGTTGCACAGTCCAATTCGGTGAAGTGGTAGGTCGCATACGACCTAACAAGGCTTTTAAGTTGGAGCTACGACCTAACAGAAACGAGGTGCTGGAACGACCTAACATGTTCTTAGGTCGCGTACGACCTAACTGTGCAGTGCAACATGGTGAACGATCTAACATAACACCAAGTACAGAGCTACGACCTAACGGGTTAGTGGATGGCGAACTAAAACAAGGAGATAGGTCGCTGGAACGACCTAACATGCTTTTAGGTCGCGTACGACCTAGCGAGATAGGAAAGAGGGGGCTGGAACGAGCTAATGGGGTGCTCCGACCTAACAAATCACGACTTAAGATAGGTCGCAAAGTCTTAGGTCGCAAAGGCCTAGGTCGCAAAGTCTTAGGTCGCAAAGGCTTAGGTCGCATAGTCTTAGGTCGCAAAGGCCTAGGTCGCAAAGCCTTAGGTCGCAAAGGATTAGGTCGCAAGGCCTTAGGTCGCGAAGGCTTAGGTCGCGAAGAATCTCTGAAGCCGCTTCTGTTAGGTCGCAAACGAAGGGATGCCGTTCATTCTTAGGTCGCAAAGCTCTGGAGGCCATTGATTTCCCCAACTCGCCGATCTGGAATGCTGTGTGTTCATTTGTTAAGTCGTGGAATAATGTAATTAGGTCGTTACCGACCTAAGTGAGTTGTTTGTCTTTTAACATGTTTGTTAGGACGCGTCTGTACTAGGTCGCAACATTCAAGGTCGAAGGTCGTTTTCGACCTAAGTACTTGTAATATTTTGAAACTTTTCTGCTGTGTTGAGTTGTAGCCTATAAATAGGTGTGTATGGTCATTTTGTAAAGGTTGTTGATTTTTGAATAAAATTCTCTTTTGATTGCTTTGTGCTTTCATTCAAATTGGTAGTTGAGTGTAATCTCCTATCTCCTCTTTCGGTTAATCGAGTGCGCTCGATTCAACGATTGTAGAAGCCGATTCGCGGAATCAAGTGCGCTTGATCAACGCTTGAAGAATTGAAGATCTTTGAACCCGGTATCGTGCGCGATCAACGAGTTCGAGATAGCTAGAGTTCGGCATCTTCGGATCAACGAATTCGGGCAATTCAGCATTCATCAATCCATCGACTGCTACTTTCACAGATCTACATTGTTTTGAATTATCCGCTGCGTCAGTTTTTGGTATCAGAGCTTGTTCTAGCCAATCATAGCTAGATCGAGACTTGGAGCCTAATCATTTGAAGAGATTTGAAGTTTGAGGTGATAGCCGAGAGCTTGAGGTGTGAGCCGTGAGCAAGTGAAGTTGTTCGACCTTGCATTGAAGATTGTTTGATCGAATTTGTAGTGGGAGACCGAAACTTTGTCCATCGTGTTCATCGCGATTTGCTACAAAGTGGAAGTTTTCGATCCGTTTCATTTTGGATCAAAATCCGAAAAGTGTTTGAATTTGAAGATTTGTGAAGTTTTCAAGTATGCCGCCAAGAAGAGCTAATCGCCACCAAAACGTAGAAGCTTTATATCGAAGAGAAGAAGCTGATGAGATGGAGCAAAGAATCAATGAGAATTTTAGTGAAAAGCTTAACGAAGGAATTGGCCGGTTAGAGAGGCTTATGACAGAGATGAATCAAAATCGGAGAAGGGTTTCACCAGAATCTAACCATGGAGGTAGTAGAGTCTCACCACATTCCAATCGAGACCGAAGTGTTGAAAATGACCAAGGGCGTGGGAGGAACGTGAATGGTCGTGAACGGAGGAATGTCGATAGAAGGGATGAAGGTGGAAGGCGTAATGCTAGTAGAGATGTTGGTGGTCAGAATCGACATCGTTATGCATCTGATTTTGAAGAGGAGTATGATGGTGGTAGTGTTCAAGGAAGAGGTCAAGGAAGAAATTACTCTGAGTATGATCACAAGTGGGAGTCGGGGATGAAGACTGAAATTCCTGAATTCAAAGGTGGTATGCAAGCAGAGGAGTTTCTAGATTGGGTGGCTAATGTAGAGGAGATTTTTGATTTCAAAGAAGTACCAGAACATCGTAGAGTGAAGTTGGTTGCTACGAGGCTGAGGGGTAGAGCTTTGGCATGGTGGCAGCAAACCAAGCTTACACGTGAACGAATGGGGAAGTCAAAGATTGAATCTTGGGAGAAGATGAAGAAATTGATGAAAGCAACGTTCTTACCATACAATTATCAATCTTTGATGTATCAACGTTTGCAGAACTTGAGGCAGGGCACGAAGACAGTTAATGAATATGCTGATGAATTTTATCAACTCATTGCAAGGAACGATATTATGGAAACAGAAGAGCAGCTGACATCTAGGTTCATTGGAGGATTGAGAATGCAGATTCAGGATATGGTGAATATGTTCGATCCAAGATCTGTAGCAGAAGCACATCAGAAAGCGTTGGCTTGGGAAAAACAAGGGAGACGAGGAAGTGGTGTGTTTTCTAATTCTAACAATCAAGCGAAGGGTGTTGGAGGAAGTTCTAATGTTTCTAAAACTATCAGTAGACCAGTGGTGAAAGAGGCTGAGAAGGCGAAAGTTAACAATGGTTTCAAATGTTACAATTGTCAAGAAATGGGTCATAAAAGCAGTGAGTGTCCAAAGCCAAAGAAGAGAACCATGATTGCAGAAGTTGACGAAGAGGATGTTGATGGAGATTGTTCTAATCCAGCTGAGGAGGATGAGCAGGATATTGCGTCAGGGGACGAAGGTTGTAACCTAATGCTGAGGAGATCGTGTTTAACACCAAAGCAGGAGGAAGCTAGTTGGTTGAGGAGTAATATCTTTCAGTCAACATGTACTATTCTGGGGAAGGTGTGTAAGTTTGTGATCGACGCAGGAAGCTATGATAATATTATTTCAACCGAAGCTGTGACGAAGCTGAAATTGAAGACAGAGAAACATCCGAGTCCATACAAGTTAGCATGGTTGAGAAAAGGAGGAGAAGTGAAAGTGGATAGACGAGTTCGTGTACCATTCTCTATTGGGAAGAAATACAAAGATGAAATATGGTGTGATGTAGTAGAGATGGATGTTTGTCATTTATTATTGGGAAGACCATGGCAGTATGATCGAGCAGTACAACATGACGGTCGGACCAATAGCTACAGTTTTATGTTTAAAGGCACGAAGATTATCTTAGTTCCAAAGAAGAGATCACAAGAAGAAAGTAAGTCCGAAGAAATCGAAGAGCTGAAAACTTTATTATCTTTGAAGGAGTTTGTGAAGGAAGTAGAGGAGGAGCCTGAAGTATTCTTGTTGATTGGACGTGAGAGCAGTGAAGAAGTTGAAATTCCAAATGAAGTTAAACCAGTTTTGAAAGAATTTGACGATGTATTTCCAGAGGAATTACCAACGGAGTTGCCACCGTTGAGGGATATACAACATCAGATAGATCTTGTTCCAGGTGCTGTATTGCCACACAGACCACATTATCGAATGAGCCCGAAGGAACATGAAGAGTTGCGGAGGCAGGTAGAGGAATTGCTTGAGCAAGGACGTGTGCAGGAGAGTCTGAGTCCTTGTGCTGTACCAGCTTTATTGGTACCCAAGAAGGATGGGACATGGAGAATGTGCACTGACAGTCGAGCATTGAATAAGATTACCGTGAGATATAGATTTCCAATGCCGAGGTTGGATGACTTGTTGGATCAGATAAGCGGAGCTACTATCTTTTCTAAGATTGATTTGAAGAGCGGATATCATCAAATTCGTATCAGACCAGGAGATGAGTGGAAGACTGCTTTTAAAACCAGGGAGGGTCTATACGAATGGTTGGTTATGCCGTTTGGTTTATCAAATGCACCGAGTACTTTTATGAGGGTGATGAATCAGATTTTTCGACCGTTCATTGGGAAATTCGTGGTGGTGTATTTCGATGATATTCTTATTTACAGTGGGAGTTCAGAGGAACATCTGAATCATCTTAGAGAAGTGCTGATGGTACTAAGACAAGAACAATTTTATGCTGCTACAAAGAAGTGCGTGTTCATGACGCACAGTGTGTTATTTTTGGGGTATGTTGTTTCAGAGAAAGGAATACAAGTTGACCAAAGTAAAGTTGAGGCGATCAGAAATTGGCCGCAGCCCAAGACAATAACGGAAGTTCGTAGTTTTCATGGGTTGGTTTCATTTTATCGGAGGTTTATTCCACACTTTAGTAGTGTGATGGCGCCTGTTACAGATTGCATGAAAGGTAAACAGTTTGCATGGACAGAGGAAGCAGGGAGTGCTTTTGGGAAGATCAAGGAATTGCTGACGACTGCACCAATTCTAGTATTACCTGATTTTCAGTTAGTTTTTGAACTACATACTGATGCATCCAAGGTTGGGATTGGAGGGGTGTTGAGTCAGAAGGGACGTCCAATTGCCTATTTCAGTGAGAAGTTGTCAGGAGCGAAGATGCGATACAGTACGTATGATGTGGAGTTCTATGCTGTTGTACAATCTATTAAGCACTGGAGACACTATCTGTTTCAGAAAGAGTTTGTTCTGTATACTGATCATGAAGCATTGAAGCATTTGCAAGGGCAAGACAAGATTTCAGCGAGACATGCATCGTGGATTGCATATCTGCAACAGTTTACTTTTGTTGTGAAACACAAGTCAGGGGTGACAAATCGAGTGGCTGATGCTTTGAGTAGGAGGAGTCATTTGTTGACTACACTGAAAGTTGAAGTGATGGGGTTTGAAATGTTGCCGGAATTATTTGTTGAAGATCCTTACTTCATGAAGTTTGTTGATAAAGTTAAGGAGGGAAAGACGGATGAGTTCTTGATGGTAGATGGTTTTCTTTTTAAAGGAAGTCGATTGTGCATACCGGAGGGTAGTCTGAGAATGAAGATTATCAAGGAGTTACACGAAGAAGGGCATGTTGGAAGAGACCGTACCTTACAGTTAATTTCACAATCCTACTTTTGGCCATCGATGAGGAAAGAAGTGGAGAGGTTTGTGGAGCGTTGTCATATTTGTCAAGTTTCGAAAGGAACTGCGACTAATGCTGGTTTATATATGCCATTACCTGTACCAACTAAACCATGGGTTGATGTGAGTATGGACTTCGTGTTGGGATTACCAAGGACACAGCGTGGTAACGATTCCATATATGTGGTGGTTGACAGATTTTCAAAAATGGCACATTTCATTGCTTGCAAGAAGACGGCAGATGCGGTTCATGTTGCTCAGTTGTTTTTCAGGGAGATCTATAGACTTCATGGATTGCCAGAATCTATTGTGTCGGATAGAGATACTCGATTTCTGAGTCATTTTTGGTTGAGTTTGTGGAAAATGGTGGGAACGAAGCTGAAATTTAGTAGTGCTTATCACCCGCAAACGGATGGACAGACTGAGGTGGTTAATCGATCGTTGGGAAACTTGTTGAGGTGTCTTGTTCAAGATAATCTGAAGAGTTGGGATGTGAAGTTATGTCAGGCAGAATTTGCCCATAATCATGCTGTGAATCGAAGTACGGGGTTCAGTCCGTTCCAGATTGTTTATTCAAGTTTACCGAAGGGACCGTTAGATTTAACGATGATACCACACTCGAAGGGGACAATTAAGAAAGCTGCTGATTTTGTTGAAGGGCTGACGGAGTGTCATAAAATCGTTCAAGAACGATTAGAGAAAGCAAATGAGAAATATAAACAAGCTGCAGATGTGAAACGACGAAAAGTTGAGTTTAATGAAGGAGATATGGTTTATGCAGTGTTAACAAAAGATCGTTTTCCAGTGGGCGCGTACAACAAGTTGAAAGCCAGGAAAATTGGTCCGGTGGAAGTTGTGAAACGAATCAATGAAAATGCTTATAAACTGAAGCTGCCAGATGATGTGTATACATCTGACGTATTCAATGTTAAACATCTTGTACCATATCATGGGGAAGAGTTTGTTGGGGATGAAGAGTGTGCGAATTCGAGGTCGAATTTCTCTCAACCAGGGGAGGATGATGCAGTGCAGAAAGCTAAGGGTCTAGGTCGCTCACGATCTAAGGAGTGTGTAGGTCGCTCACGACCTAAGGAGTTAGAGGGGGGAGTGAGTGATGCCGAGAAGAGTGGTTGCACAGTCCAATTCGGTGAAGTGGTAGGTCGCATACGACCTAACAAGGCTTTTAAGTTGGAGCTACGACCTAACAGAAACGAGGTGCTGGAACGACCTAACATGTTCTTAGGTCGCGTACGACCTAACTGTGCAGTGCAACATGGTGAACGATCTAACATAACACCAAGTACAGAGCTACGACCTAACGGGTTAGTGGATGGCGAACTAAAACAAGGAGATAGGTCGCTGGAACGACCTAACATGCTTTTAGGTCGCGTACGACCTAGCGAGATAGGAAAGAGGGGGCTGGAACGAGCTAATGGGGTGCTCCGACCTAACAAATCACGACTTAAGATAGGTCGCAAAGTCTTAGGTCGCAAAGGCCTAGGTCGCAAAGTCTTAGGTCGCAAAGGCTTAGGTCGCATAGTCTTAGGTCGCAAAGGCCTAGGTCGCAAAGCCTTAGGTCGCAAAGGATTAGGTCGCAAGGCCTTAGGTCGCGAAGGCTTAGGTCGCGAAGAATCTCTGAAGCCGCTTCTGTTAGGTCGCAAACGAAGGGATGCCGTTCATTCTTAGGTCGCAAAGCTCTGGAGGCCATTGATTTCCCCAACTCGCCGATCTGGAATGCTGTGTGTTCATTTGTTAAGTCGTGGAATAATGTAATTAGGTCGTTACCGACCTAAGTGAGTTGTTTGTCTTTTAACATGTTTGTTAGGACGCGTCTGTACTAGGTCGCAACATTCAAGGTCGAAGGTCGTTTTCGACCTAAGTACTTGTAATATTTTGAAACTTTTCTGCTGTGTTGAGTTGTAGCCTATAAATAGGTGTGTATGGTCATTTTGTAAAGGTTGTTGATTTTTGAATAAAATTCTCTTTTGATTGCTTTGTGCTTTCATTCAAATTGGTAGTTGAGTGTAATCTCCTATCTCCTCTTTCGGTTAATCGAGTGCGCTCGATTCAACGATTGTAGAAGCCGATTCGCGGAATCAAGTGCGCTTGATCAACGCTTGAAGAATTGAAGATCTTTGAACCCGGTATCGTGCGCGATCAACGAGTTCGAGATAGCTAGAGTTCGGCATCTTCGGATCAACGAATTCGGGCAATTCAGCATTCATCAATCCATCGACTGCTACTTTCACAGATCTACATTGTTTTGAATTATCCGCTGCGTCATTCTACGTCCTCAACTTCACTTTTAACGAGTGCATCAACATCTTTCGCACACTCGAGCGCTTTGTCTCTTTCCTCCCTGGCATCAAGTAACTCATCACGATAAGTCTAAGCTTGCTTGAGCGCATCATCTTTTTTTCTGTTTCATGCTCTAGCTTTTTTCAAGCTCAACCGTGTTTTTGTTTGCGGTATCCCCTCTCCATTACTATAGCATAATTTTGGTGGAAAGCCTTCTCTATTTCACCTTGATGCTAAATCTGCTCCTCTTCGAGTGCCTTGATGACCTCTTTGGCTTTCTTCTCAGCTTTGGCTTGGGATGTTCTTAGTTTCTCAACCTCAGCATTAAGATTAGTAATGTTCTCCTATTATCAGCTTTAATGAGTTTTTGATTGTCGATCTCTAGCTACCTGTCCTTGTAGACTTTGGAAATTTTCTTAGCTGCCTTCGTCCATTCGTTATGCCGGTTGTGAACATCGACCACGCAATCGATGGTCATCTTTTGGAGGTCTGTAGGGATTCTTTTCAAGTTATGCACAGACATAAGACCATCAAAGCTATTCCTCCATAGTGATAGGTAGGACTATAGCGGTTTCTTTGCTAGGCCTGTGCTGGGAAGTTTTAGAGCCACTCTAGCGATGCCTGCAGTCGGAGGATCGATTGGACTGAGATGGCACTGGGGGCTGCACATTAATGGAAGCTGGAGGTTGAATGCGATAAGCATCACTAGGTGGGATGTCATCGTGATAATTAGGTTGCCTGTCTGGACCTCTAGGAGAAGGTGATCTAGACCTAGGGCAACACTTGGAAGTAGTTATGTGATGTGAAATCTCTGTCGTAACTACTTCTATATTAGTCATCTCTATCTGGCTACAGCGATAGCCTGACTCATAATCGCGATCACTCTCCAGGTGGAATGAATTCGACTGAGACCTTTGTGCTAGGATGCTTTCTCCTCCAAAAACTGATATATGTATTTCCTTTTCTCCATGGATCCTGCATGGAAAACAAGAACAAGTTAGATCGAACAAGAAAGGACACAAGTAAAGTGTGAGCTTTGTGAAGTGCACAAGTGCATGAGTGTCATAGTGTCACCCTGATAGACTGTAAGAGCTGGAGCTTTACTCATAGGAGTAACCTCTCCCATACTAGTAGGTATGAAGTCCTTATCGAAATGAATAAGGGAGACCATGCCCTCAATACTAATATTACCAACATCGAAAGAGCCAAATTCGGTAGGTGGCCTTAAGCCAGTGAATGTGCCTGTTGAAGGAAAATATGGATTTTTATCTTTATCTTTGACTAGTATGAACTGGGTAGAAGGCTACACCTTAGAGATTTTCACGATTAACCTCTTCTTCAAAGCAGGCGGTTGATCGTCCATAGATTGTTCAGGCTGAGAGTCAGGACCCGCATCGATGTTACCTTGGCCAGCTCGCCACTTTCACTAATAATTTCGCCTTTCTCGGCGACTTCTGGTACTTGTTCAATATTTTCTTCAACTCCAACCCTAGCACTTAAGACTGGGAGAAAATCAAGATCAACTATAACGACCCGATATTTTGGACCATTCGCATCCATTATAAGTGTATAGGTAGACACTCATGCCGGAATTGAATTGCTCAAAATACCGCGTTGTTAATTTAAATTTGGCAAAACTGAACATATACAGTAAATAAATAATCACAGATCACAGACACAGAGTAATAAATGCAGCGGAAATAAAAGAGATAGTAGTTCATGAAGCTACTATATAAATGTATAAGTTACATCAGAGTTAGAACAGATACAACGGTATAGTAATACGATACATCATATACAAATCAGAATACATCACTGGAATCATCGAATACTGAAAGCATAATAGATGGCTGGATCTTCAAGCAAGCTCCAACTTCAAAGGTGAGTCTCGAATACTGGTACACTCAGTCTGACCCGAGCGTAAAGCAAAACACAAAACACTCGAGTTAGGATTAACATTCTTATATTTATAAATCCAACTCAAGTGAAATAGAAATAGAAATACAAGTAACTCAAAGGATGTTTGGAATAACCATCCTTTAAGGATCCGTTAAACTATCTACTATGTAGTAGTGTACAATAAGTAGATAATGTCTATCAGTAATATAAAGATATCAAAATAGTGTTACGTCAGGGCCCATTCCACCCTTAACACATTTTTATTCCCAAGAGCATATACAAGACCGTAGTTTCCCCAAAACCGGAAGTCACCAGAGGGCAATCCATATACTAAAGGTACAAAACAAATTCGTAGTGGTCGCGAATAGGGAATACAAGTATGACAAGGCACATGAGGCAATACCCAAGGTAGTGATACTACCGTTTGCCTGATCCGGACCGGTGAGAATGCATCGCCGCAGCGACCGCAACACCGTGAAACAACACTCCCAAAAATCAAGGGTGCACCAATCGACAACAAGTAATGAGTAGTTCGAAGAAGTGTGTTCACTTGAGGTAGCTGACCTCCATTGGCCCGGCACGGCTCCTGTTTTAGTCATTTCAAATTTGATACAAGTGTCAAGGCTATCCATTATCGTTCTCTTTCTTCAGTCATCACGAACATCATTCCAACCACTTCATTCTGGATCATCACTCCGCGTATAGTTATTAAAGTGGTTTTCGGTTTAGACAGAGAGTATGTCCAAAACCGATTCCGGTCTGTTTAATAACTTCCGTAATTATTACACCGATTGGTCATTTAATATATTTCAAAAACCAAATCAATTACAATTTCAATTAGAATTCGTAAATCAACATTTCATTTGTCCTTCTAAATCAATTTCCATTATTTACGTTTCAAAACTTCCACATTCATAATTTCAAAATCTAATAATTCAATTTCAATTTCTATTTAAAACAATTCAAATATTGATTCAAGTTCATATAAGTTTCATTCCGAAATCATTTAAATTAATTTAATTTAACATTCAAATCAATTTAACTTCATTTATCGATTGCATTCAATATTCATTAAGTAAATTTGCCATTCAAAACAATTTCTATTAAATTTCCAATTCATTAAATCCATTATTTAAATTCAACTTTCTTATATCAAAACTTACAAATTGAATTAAATTAAATTCATCAAATCGAATTCTTTAAATTTCAAGTCTTACATTAATTTAAATAAATCACATTTTATTTCTTGTTAAAGAAATTCAATTTCACTTATTTACTTACTTAAATAATTTTCCAAAACTTAATAAATAAAGTAGCTCAATTTCAATTATTTACGAAGTAAAAATTCACTTATTAAAAGTTCAATTTCGCTTATTAAAGAATTCAATTCAATTTAATCATTAAATAATTGAATCTTATTTAATTATTAAATAATTCAAAACTTAATTATTAAATAATTTCAAAGTTTAATAATTTCAAACTTAATTATAATTTCAAACTTAATTCAATCATTTCTCAAATTAAACAACATTCTTCATCAATTACATTGTTAATATTTTGTTTCAGATTATTAAATATTAACATTTTCCTTTCATTAAAATTCAAATTTCAACTTCATTTCAAAACCATATTCTTTATTTAAATAAAATCTTCGTTTTATTTTTAAATCAAATTATTGACCAATCGGGTTTTATTTAATTCTCTACCCTAAGTCAAAGTTAATTTTTTTGGGTATTTATCATTTCAACCCGATTCCAATTCAATTCAAAATCAAAACATAGCAAAGGAAACTTGCAGTGTGATAACTGGGATGGTGTCAAAGTAAATAAACAAGCAATAACAACAATCAATATCAATCCAATAATCAATTCAAATAATCCCGAAATAACCGTATTAATTCGCATTGTTATTTGTACGAATTAATATAATTATTTCTAGAATCTACACTATCATTTCATGTAGATTAAAGATTATTACATTACGGTTTTTCACTGGTCATTCAATTACAATTTTATACTACAACAATTAATCCAATATACGTCGATGGTTCAAAGTGTAATTTATCACTATTCTTCATGTCAATTAATTTAACAATTAAAAGGGGTCATATTCAACTAATCAAATTTAACATATAAATCAGTTTTAAAATTGTTAACTATCCTATATCAATTTCAATTCTGCATACTATTAATCACTTAACATTAACAAATTAACATCCAATATAAACATCGAACAACCAATCAATTATTAGCCAAACTAGATCATCATTTCATAATTTACAGTTAATGGTGTAAGATGTCATAAGTAAACTGATACAGGTGATAGCATATAAAATAGTGTAAATAACTAACAACATCATATTTCAATTGTCGTTTCAGTTGAAATCAAATTTAATAAATAAAAGAACGTTAATCGTGAGTGAGTGCTCACCTTTCGAGGTTAGAGAGGATAGACAATGAAATTGAGTTACGGAATGCAAGCACGACTTCCAAAGCAAAGCTAGATGAACACGGTTCGACGAACAAGGCTGATGGATATTAATTGACGAAATTAGATCGGAATGGGATCGATGAGGATAAATAGTATAAGTGAGCTTATATATACTTACATGTATAAAACATATTCCAATTACAACACGTTTATTTAAAATATATACATACATTTCAAATCATTGTTTTTTTTAAATTAAACGCATATATAATATATACTTTAAAATCAAACTCATTTGCTAAGAATCAAAGATAAATATATTATATTATTTTTAAAACCAACACTTATATACATACCGAATTAAGAACCACATACAACTTCGTATTTAGCAACCGACAAATATATAACATAATTTGAAATCATTACTTATATATATTATATATACAATAGATTCAAAATATCTTACCTGCAGACATATTCAAATACACTGCCTTTATTTTTTATAAGACTCATTTAAACAGTATTTTAATAACAATATATATATATATTCCTTCCGTACGTCAATATCCATTTAAAAATCCCATATAGCAACAAACCTCATAACATATATACATTAAAGTATTTTATAAAGTCTGTAACAAAATAATTAAATGACTTGCATCAGCGAATAACAAATTACAGGTAACTTGATATCAACAAATAGATGCTGATGCATCATAAAATATAAGCATACTAAACTTATATATATACTTGGATTATTTGCAGAACAGTTGAGTGGAAGGCTTGGCAAAATGTATATAATACTGACCCTAATTTGTATCTAACTAACATATTATATATAAGCTAACAGTGAAAACTTTCGTATGCAGTTGTATATAAACAGATAATATAACTACTATAATTTACATCTGTGAATAGAGTTTGGAGAAAAAAAACAGAGAAGTTTGGGTACCCAACAATAAGGCAGAGCACGGCTGGAAAGGAGATGCTCGGCCGGTGAGCTTGTGGTGGTGACGCAAGTGGTCGGTGCGGCTGGAGGAGAGAGAGAACGAGGCGGATGAGGTGGATGGGTGGTGGACGACCTGCCGAGCGTGGTGGAGAGTGGAGGAGCTGAAGTCAGGTGACAGAGGCTGTTGAGGCGTTGGTGACGGAGATCGAGTGACGCGGATTTGGGATTGGTTTGCAAGGAGGTGCATGGAGGCTCGGCTGGTGACAGCTCGGTGGTGGCGATGTTGCTGCGTGGAAGAGGCCGGTCTGTGGGAAGCTTGAATGGTCGACCGTCGGCATCTCGTTGAAGCTTCAGGTGCGTGGTGGGTTCAAGATCGGAGATCTGGGTAGGGCGGCTGAGTGTAGTCGTTGTTGCCGTGATTGGAAAGGATGAGCTTGGAGTCCGGAAAGAGTACTGCCCACGGTGGGGACCGGGCAGTGGTTGATGACGAGGCCAGTATGGCAGCGGAGGTGGATGAGGCCGAAATCGATCTGGGATGGTGCTGCCGAGCATGTATAACCGAATGGACAATATAAGCTTGGGATGCTATGCTAAATATGAGCAGCCTCAAGGAGAAGTGAAATGGTTTTGAACGCAAGTAGGTGGAAGATGGAAAGTAGGGAATGTCATCATTTAGTTCATATTTTATATAACTCATCAGTTTCCCAAAAGTGATGGGAATAGTGATGGCCACGTCAATGAATATCAGTAATTATTAATTGTTAATGGCTGTTGAGTTTCACGATGCAAAGTTGAACCGACAAAAATTCAAAAGTCACAGAAACCAAAAGTAACAAAACCAGTACCGATACGGTTGTCGTTTTTTTTTACGGATTCCGCAGCGAACCGGACTTTAAATCGCAGAAATAAATATACTGCGAAGATCAGCACGATGAGATGATCAAAACGATATATAGATATCGGTGGAATGGTTGAATTATAAAAATTCGAATTTTCTAATAGCGAAAAATGCAAGAAAAACACTGAAAAATAAGATCGACGGAGCCAAAGATGTCCGAATTTGGAAAAACGATAAACTGACATCTTGCTCAGAAGATGGTTTAGAATTTTTCTATGTAAAAATATTTAGCTTCCAAAAATGTTTTATTTTCATCGCTTTTTAACTGATTAAATTGAAGTAAATTTACGCACGAAATAAACTTTCATATTTCGGACGAAAATTTACCAGTTGCTATGTTTAACTAGACGCATTCCAAATATTAAATTTTTATTTCAAAATTTTATCGTTTAAAATTTCACAAAATTTTAACTAATTACGTTATTAAACGGTTAAAATTTAAGGGTCGTTACATAAACCTCGCCTCCTCCTAGTGGGTTGTTATCATCATTGTCATCGTCGTCATCACGGGAAGCTATTTGGATGATGCCTGTACTATGACCCTCTTATAACAAGCCATAGGTAAGAAGATTTCCATTTGACAGTTTTGATATCTCTACCGCTTACCGGAACTGCCATAAGAGTGTTAATGGCATGTGAAAGTGTCAAGCTACTGGGTTGTAATGAACCGGGGTTTTCGGCCCTTGAAAATCGACAATAATACGTTTATTGTGTCACATGCCGAGCAATCGAATGCCGGAAAACCAGATTGTTAGGGAAAAGAAAGAAGGAAGAAGATAAGAAGAAAACTAAAAAACACAGAATCTCACAGCGGAACGAATAATCCATAATATATCTTAAATCTTTACACAAAAACAAAACTGTAATATATGTATATACAGACATCAATCAGAGTATATTAACCTATTTTAGCCTGGACAGTTATAACAGCCCGTCCTCACAATTTCTGATAAAATAACAATGAATGCAGAGGAAAATAACCATCTACGTGAATACATCTCTGGGCCTCCAACTCGTCTCTTGAAGCTCCAAGCATCCAAACTAATCTATAATATGCTCGGTCTGACACGAGCATTATAATAAAATAACACCCGAGTCAGTCTGGAAAACCAGCGTGAGAAAAGACACCCAACTAGATTTAAAGTTATATAAAACCTTTGAAATCAAAGGTATCTCGTAAGACCACGCCACACATAAACACAAACGGGTTTTTACCTTACGGTAACCAAAACCATTTCTATAAAAAATCCATTTATATTATAATAATGTCTAAAGGCGAAAATAATAATAATCAAATAGTTGTGATGCTCGTGAGTGTACATCACAAAAATACTAGGTATATAATCGAAAATTGATAAGGCGCATTCACTAATTGTGTAGGATATCCCTGGAGGTTCCTTCAGTACTTTGAGGAACGGTCCTCCTGCACAAGGATCAGAGATATCCTTCCGAAGCAGCATACATCCCTAGTGATGTACCATACGAAAACATAGCTGGTCTAGCTAAGACCAAGTGCATCGCCTCATGCATGCATAACAACTGTAATTAACATCTAGGAGGAGCCGACTACACCCTATGGGTTTGCCAACCCTACTGGCCATGCCTCCTATCTCTGGTTTTAGTCATTCCCGCTGATGAGGCTACGTCCGACATTCCAACTTATGCACCGCAACCAAATAGATCACGGAATCTCACATGGATTCCAACACCCCAACGTGTCTCGGAATCTCACATAGATTCCCACATCTCCATTTGATCTTGGAATCACACCGGATTCCCATACCCCAACGGGTTTTGGAATCACACATAGATCCTAAAATATCAATATATCACGAAACTCCTCCATAGAATCGTATATGGTTTTCGGAGTGGTCACGGGTTTGAGTCATCTCTTATGAGTACACTCTTCTGCTTACGGGTGCTCCACAAACAAAACGCCGATTTTTGGAATGCTCAATACCAGTTCTTTTGGAAATAATCAGACAATACATTAGAGTGGGGATCACCCCCTAACCATTTAAGTGGATGGATCTCCTTATCATTTGTCCTAGAAGAACGAAACGAGTTTATACGTATAGTATAGCACCACCGACGGTAACCGTACTATATAATTCCCATGTTCCCCTAGATATTTCCAGAGTTAAAATCCTTCGGTGTTAAGTAGGGAGTATTTCCGTACCACCAAAATTAAAAGGATTGCATATTTAGGCCAAGATTTGATAGTCAGTTATTTAACTATCAAATAAACAAACAATCAAACAAAGATCATATAAGCACTCATTAGCCTCATATCATAAATCTTCATAAATAAAACCCACTTTGTAAATTACTTGTATATAAATAACTTTACAATGATATACTCTCAAATCTCTATATTTCAATACTTAGAAATATCTATATGCTTATCTCAACGGTATAAGTATATTCATAGAATTTAGAAAGAGTTTTTTTATTCGATTCAAAACCCACTTATAAAATTCCTTATGATTCTCTAAATACATTTATAAACCATTTTATACATCTCCGACAAACCATTATAAACCATTTACAAATCCAATCACTTATAAGATTCTTATGCATTTCAAAGATTATTTATAAACCCTTCATAAACCTATAAACCATTTAAAAATTTCCTTTATAAATCTATAACCCATTTCTAAAATTCGTTTGTAAATATCTAATCATTTATAAACTCTTTAACCTCATAAATAATCCGTCCTTAAGTCTTCAATCCATTTTATAAATCCCTTTACAAAATGCAAGCCTTTCAACTCTATTCGTGGTCTCGAAAATACTTATAAATGATTAAAATCATTTACTTCAAACATCATTATATAATAATAATTATTAATAATGAACATTGTAAATAAATGGAAATTATTAACTTTAAAATATCCTAAAATAATAATTAATCAATCCAAAATATTGTTTAAGAAATAATAAAAATTTACCTTTACCATTTTTATAAATAAAAATGATTTATTCTAAAACCTTATTAATAATCCTTATTATAAATTCCAATACATAATTATTCTTAAATAATTAACCTTATCACATTTTGATAATTGTTAAATTCCATATTACTATAAACAATTAACTTTAAAACAATACAAATATAATTAAATAACCATTAATATCACTATAATTAATTACCTTTAAAACCATATTAATATAATTAAATACTTCTTAAACAGTATTAATTAAATTTACATAACTTAAAAGTAATATTACTATAGTTAATTAGCTTCAAAAACAATATTAATTTAATTAAACACTTAAAAACAATATTTCTATAATAAAATAACTTTAAAACAATATTAATACAATTAAATAATTTTAAAACAATTTTATTATAGTTATATAGATAATCCTTAAAACAAAATATTTCCGAAAACCCAATTTCAAATTTAAAAATTGTTTCATGTTTTCAAAAACCAATTTCAACTTGAACGGCAATTTACAGTATTTTTAAATACTAATTTGAGACCGACAGCCACCCAACACTTAACCAATATCGATATTGATATTTTTTTCACTACTGGGTTTTATTTTCAAACAGATAACAATTTTATAACTACAGTATCAATAATAAATATTTATTATTCAATAATTCATATAAAGGAAATATTATTGAAACAATTCGATAATAGCGAGGAATGCCGTTGGATCCCTCCAACCTGTTTCCCTACATCACAAACATTAGGCAATCATAAAATGTAATCAACCGCTTCGAGGCGGGATTCGTATACAAAGGTTCAAACGCTCTTACACAAGAACGTAATAGGGTCTCATCCGCTCTAATAGGCGGGAATATATCCAAACCAACTAATAAGTATAATAATTTATCTAAACAACCATTCAACAATTTTTATCGTATAAATCATACTAGTTATCCAAAAAGGTGTGTTGAACTCACCAAAATTTTCCGTCGTCGCCGAGGTATTCCGGTTTGGAACGTTCGATTTTAGCCCAAATTTCAATAGTCACGAAATTTTCCAAACTAGTTCCATTGCGAAGCTTTCGTCTTCACGAGCGCAATGCAAAAAGTTTCGTCTCGATCGGACCTCGTATGAAGGAGTTATAAATTTTATAAGTTATTGATACATTTTAAATAATAATTTAAAAAAACAAATTGCAACTTGATTTAATTAAAACTCTACCCTTCCTCTTTCTTCCGCAAATCTAACCTCCAACTTCTTGTATCGGATATGCATACCATAGTTGTGTGCACGCAAGCTCCAATCCCCGTCCTCATCATGCTAAAATCCAATCCGACAAGGCCAAACGACTACCCATTGAAGTCTCCACTAGCCTGCCACAACGAATCGCCTCTACCACGCTTGAAGCCAATCGCGACACCCCCCAGGCCATACAAGACGCGTGACAAAAACCTCCACCGATCCTTGCCAAAATTTGCGCCAAGGTGCCAAATTCTTCGATGAACTCGAAAACGATCTCGAACAAGCCAATCGATGCTCCAAATTCCCATAAATCTAAACCATAGTTCTAAACCCATTATTGTCGATCACTCCAAAAATAGCCGCAACCCCTAGAAAACCATCTACACGAAGATCTCATTGAATCAAGAATTTTAAAATTCGTTTAGCAATTTTTCATTGAGTAAAAATTGAAAAATAAAATTTTGAAGTTTTCATATTCTTCTTTCCTCTGTTCTGCAACGTTTATATAAGAGAGGAATGATGGAAAATATCGTGGAAGGGTGTGGGTGTACAGGGTATGGTCAGATCGGATGGTGATGGGTCAATGGCTGTATGGTCAAATCGATATATATATATATATATATATTATTTAAAAATTCACAAATATCTAGTTATATAATTCCATACCCCAATCGAGACGTGCCGCCTGGCATTCCATATGTTATACCCCTATTCCGAACGCAATGGAACAAGTTTCGAGACCTAGATTGATAATACCTAGAAGATAGCTTTTTGAACCCAATTGTTTTATTAATTTTTCAACATTAATTTCAACACGTTTTGATTTCGCACGACCAAACGATACGTCTGATCGCCATGAAATTTGACGGTGCATTATAATTCACTATTACGGACCCAATGACATTAGATTCATCAAAATCCGAAACTCCGCCCCGGAAGGCTATTTTTATATGTTTATTAAAACGAGTTAATGTCAAAATCAATTAAATCTCTTTTAAATCTAGTTTAAAAGTTTTATTACCTTCATTCTTATTAAATAGAAATTTAATAAGCTTTTAAATCATCTTTATCTAAATAAAAATTCAAGATTGAATTATTTAGACGATTTCAATTATTAAATTCAGCAATTAAATTATCCAATAAATCGCTATATTTGAAATTCAAGTTTATTAATCTATAGAATTAACATTTCAATTTTTAAAATTAATTAATTATTCCAATTTCAAATGATTGAAAATTCTGGGTCGTTACATTCTCCCCCCTTAGAAGAATTTCATCCTCGAAATTTGCCAAGTTAGGAAGAATACCCAACCCCTCACTTTTTAAAACCAATTAGTTGAAATAACTTCCCCAAATCCCTTTTCCTTTAACTTTCCAAAATCAATTTGTTGAAACCTTGTTATTACTTTTACTAAGTTTCCAAATTCATTCATAGATTCAACTAATATTATCCATTCAATCATTTCAAGTTATATCCCAAAATCAAATTTTGGTTATAAAAAATTTCTTCATAATTTCTAACTCTTTAAATTTTCGGAAATTTCGCTGGCGTATTTTATTCTTGGCTAGATCAGAACAACCACCAATCACCACTACGGGCCCAAACTAGCAAAAGAAAATAAAAGGCAAGTAGCTCAACCATAAAACCGTCAAATTCAAACAACAATTTAAACATGTACCATTTAGTCGGATAACCAAATTTTCTTATGAAATCAAAGGCATCAAATTAGCTCTTTCTTTTATATACCTGGATCTTATTTAACAAAGATGTCTAATCATATTGTTCACAATCATATTATTCTGCATTTTCAATTTCCAACATTTGCTTTACTAAAACCATGCGATGTACATATCATCCGTACGTAATATCAAATCTGATCGCTCGCTAGAACACACAATTTCACCTCCGAACTAGTATCGTTCACACGACCACTCTAGTGCGGACTCAGACCTGGTTCCTTGAATAGAAATAGCCATTCTCCTTGCATAGCCATATTGTAACGCCCCACCTTTATACCCACGCTAACCAAGAACACTACGGTGTAGTGCTGTCAATTAGCACGGAGGATAAGGCTGTTGAGGAGCGACCATCTATGTAACTTCATTGCGCGAGCACCGATATGTCAGATAGAATAGAATGCATATCTTTTAAGGAGGAAATCCGACATACCGAAACAAACACAAAGCTATCACACGGTGGCTAAAAATGATCTTCGGAAACAAATATAGAAATAAACGTAGAACAAATCAGTCACAGACAATTCATATCACAAAGGCGGAATAAGATATGAATATTACACCTAAAAGTGTACATCAGAGTAGTGGTCAAATAAGATCCACAATAACACAAAAGAATAGATACAAGTGCAAGACAATAGAATACGTATACATCAAGGAGTCTCATCCCAAATTCATACAACAAAAACCTACTAAACTAGAGTAGTTAGCCAAAAGTCAGAAGATGGCTCCAGATAAGAAGTCATGAAGAAGCACCTGTAAAAACTCAGTCTGACCCGAGTATTATTTAAGAAGAAAATAATAAACGGATCAGTCTAGCTATAATTATCAGATAAAATGAGATAGAATATGAGATATGATAATAGAACGTATGATAACAAAAAGGTGTCATACTATGAAAAGTATACATTAGAAATCCCATAAAAGTCATACAATATCTCAATAATCTCAAAACAGAGAAAAGAATGTCATATTCTTAATTTAATTCACCAAGCCACAATAAAATGACATACTCATCAATGTCAATGGTAAAAGCTGGTGAAACATAAAATTCCAGAAATCAATCATTAGAAATCCAGAAATCACAAGAAAAGGATGGCCAATCCCAAACAGGAGCATGAAAGCCGGTACATTGACGCAGTGCAAACGGTACGTCCAATGAACCAGAAAGCCAAGACATCGATGTAGTACAAACGGTACATCAGATGAATCAAACATTGACGCAGTGCAAACGGTACGTCCAATGAATCGGAAAGACAGAGACATCGATGTAGTACAAACGGTACATCAGATGAATCGAACATTGACGCAGTGCAAACGGTACGTCCAATGAATCAGAAAGCTAAGACATCGATGTAGTACAAACGGTACATCAGATGAATCAAACATTGATGAATCAAACATTGACGCAGTGCAAACGGTACGTCCAATGAATCAGAAAGACAGAGACATCGATGTAGTACAAACGGTACATCCTAGTGAAGGCAAGCGGTCTCGAGAAGCCAAACCGGTCAAATGACCAAGTACTAACTCGCGAACGACTTACGACTTAAGGGAGGCAAGCGACTTACGACTTAAGGGATAAGGTCATACGACCTAAGTGGAGTGCCACGCGACTTAGCAGAAGAACAGGTCGAACGACCTAGGGGAAAAACAGGTCAAACGACCAAGTACTAACTCGCGAACGACTTACGACTTAAGCCTTTAACGACTTAACGACTTATGCCATTAGCTCCTGAACGACTCAAGCTAGTAACTCGCGAACGACCTAGCGAAGGCAGAAACGACCTACGACTTAAGGTCATACGACTTAACTGCTTATGCCATTAGCTCCTGAACGACTCAAGCTAGTAACTCGCGAACGACCTAGCGAAGGCAGAAACGACCTACGACTTAAGGTCATACGACTTAACTGGGCATACGACCTAACGAGTTAGCAAGGCACGCGACCTAAAGACTTAAGCTTTGAATACGAGCTACGTGTTAGCAAACGAATGTCTTAACGACCTAAGCCTTGAACGACTTAGTGGAACGAACGACTTACGACTTAAGCTCCAATTCGAGCTACGGGCTAAGGCTGGAACGACCTAGTGGAGTTAGGTCGAGGACGACCTACGACTTAAGGCCAGGGCGAGCGAGCTAACTGCAAAACGACCTAAGACTTAAGAGCCATACGAGCTACGACTTATCACTTAACTCGCGAAAGACCTAGCGAAGGCAGAACACCCAGAACGACTCAGGCCTTTAACTCGAGAACGACTCAAGGAGTTAACTCGCGAACGACTCAAGGAGTTAACTCGCGAACGACTCAGGGAGTTAACTCGCGAACGACTCAGGGAGTTAACTCGCGAACGACTCAGGCCTGGAACAGAAATGCACGCGCGCGACTTAAGCCCTTAACTCGTGAACGACTCACGACTTAGGCTTAACTCGTGGACGACTCAGCGAAGGCCAGAACGACTTAAGGCCAGAAAAATCACCAAAACGCTGAAAATTGAAGTTTTTCGCCAATCCAATCCAAACCAAATGCAAGTGTTGATGCAAATACAATAGGGGATCATTCCCAACAGTCCAAGATAGATATAGGCAAGATGTGAGATCAAAAATCTCACCTTTTCCACGAAATTGATGAAGATGGAGCTCGGGGGCAAAGCAAAGATCAACCACAAGCTTGAATCAATGTCTTCACTTTGAATTTGGAGTTAGATGTTGAATTTGCTAAAGAATTTGAGCTTGGGATTTTAATTTCCTACTCCCTCCACCATTGTTGCTAAAGCTTCAAAGTTGATGAAGTGATGAGGAGAAGGAAGGGGTTGGGCTGAGGTAGAAGAGGTGCAGCCCAAACCAAAAGCTCAACACAAAAAGTGACGAAAATTTCACTATCTCCAAACATATCGAAGTTTACACTCAAAAAGATCGCAAACGTCATTTTGAACTCAATGGGGGTGGTCTCGAGTCCCAATTTGACCGTATGCAAAAAGTAGCTTTTCGGTCTAACATCCGACTAACAATAAAATATTTAAATATAAAATCGATAAATATGCGGGTTGTTACACATATACTATGATAGAGAATTCTGGAATCAATCAAAAATCCATATCCAGTGTTCGCCGTCGAGAATCGAGTGAAAAATCCTAACTCGGATCGATGTAAATCATTTCGAAATCATGTACTCGAATCTAGATCAAATCGTTATGCCAATAATATACGTACAAAACACGTATTTATTTCAATTGATTTCTTAGCTATACCAAAATCCCTTTTTTCATATTCACTTCATTCATTTCTTTTATTCACCTTCATTTGATCGACATTCGATTATTCACATTCACTTATTTACTTAATATATTCTTTCAATACCAATATCACTCAAGAACCCTTCAATCAAATTTTCTTAAGTTTATTATAAATATTTTATACAACTCTCATGTTTATTTCCAATTTACAACTTAAGTTCATATTCGATTTAAACCAAAGTCAATTTCAATTCCATTTAACTCAATTCATCTTCCAATTTCAATATTCAATTTTATCAACCACACCCCAAAACCATATTCTATTTGCTAACTTATTTAATTAGTTCATCCACTAATTCTTTCAATGATAATCAATTTATTTCTAGAATTTTTTCATTTGACCAAACATAGGTCAAATTCCTCTTCAAGATCCATTTTGTTTAACTCATCTTAAGTTAAATTTCATTCCCAAGTTCAATTTCAAATTTTACTTTTCTTGCATTCACATTCAACAATTTAGAACATTACTTTAACTTACTAATTTTCAAACTTATAAGTCATCAAACTTTTTTTTTTCTTCATATACTCAATAAAATATTTAAATGAAAATCCTAGAGTTTAAACACCTTGTTCTTAAGTATTTCAAATTATTTTTGAAATACACACAATCCCTTGGTATATCAAATTATTCTTTTGAATTTTAAAACCAAAATCAGTTTTACCAATAGAAAACTCCAATGGTAGCAATTCTCTCTTGGAAACTCGAAAATGAACGTCGATGATGCTGTAGTCATCATCAAAATTATTTCCCAGCGACCGAAGTGAGTTCAGTGCTTTTTACCCCTTTTAAATCCTTTTTAATATATTTTCATTTAAAATATTTTCCAAATAATATTATTATTATTTTCCCAAAACTTTGAAAAACATTTTCAAAACCAACAGGATTTAAATTCCCAAATTCCCATCTTTTAAACTCTTTTTACTTATAATTATATTTATAATATACTTTAGGAATTTCATTTCCTTTCAATTTATAAATCACATTTATAAATCATATTTATATAATTCCATTTTGTTATATAAAATCATTTTGTAATTGTTATTCTTATTTGCATTACAATAATAACAACTTTTATTTGATTATAACAATAACAATAAATGATAATAATCAAATATTATCATTTTCAAACAACCAAGCATACCATATATACTATAATAATTTCTGAAAATTATCCTTTTATATATAAAATAAATACAAGTAAAATTATTTCATTTAACCAAACAATACCATGTCAATTGCCCTTTCATGTGTTTAGAGATCCCTATTAATAAAGTTAATTACTCGTATTAAGAAGAATCCATAAGCCACTAAATACATCAACCAACACAATATAAAAAAAATTATATCACTAACAAATAGGCGCTTATATATATATATATACACTCAAACTAATTTTAGGGTGCTACTGACCCTATCTCTAATGAGTTACCCTACCAAAGCCAAGGTTCTCGCTTAACCTTCAGCTCTAATACCAAATGTAACGAACTGGGGTTTTGGGCCCTCGAAAATTGACACTAATACATTCACTGTGTCACATGCCGAGCAATCAAATGCCGGAATACCCGATTGTTCGAGGAAAGAAAGAAGGAAGAAGAAAAGAAGAAAACTAAACAACACAGAATCTCCAGCGGAACGAATAATCTATAATATATCATGAATCTTTACTCAAAAACAAAACTGTAATATATGTATATACAAACATCAATCAGAGTAACCAACCTATTTCAGCCTGGACAGTTATAATAGCATGTCCATACAATTGCTAATAATACAACAATGAATGCAGCGGAAAATAACAATCTACGTGAATACATCTCTAGGCCTCCAACTCATCCCTTGAAGCTCCAAGCATCCAAACCAATTTGTAATATGCTTGGTCTGACCCAAGCATTATAATAAAATAACACCTGAGTCGGTCTGGAAAACTAGCGTGAGAGAACACACCCAACTGGATTTAAATTAATATAAAACCTTTCAAATTAAAGGTATCTCGTAAGACCTCGCCATACATAAACACGAACGGGTTTTTACCTTCTGATAACCAAAACCATTTCTATAGAAAATCCATTTATATTATAATAATGCCTAAAAGAGAAAATAATGATAATCAAATAGCTGTGATGCTCGTGAGTGAACATCACAACAATACTAGGTATATAATGAAAAATTGATAAGGCGCATTTGCTAATTGTGTAGGATTTCCATGGAGGTGCCCTCAGTACTTCGAGGAACGGTCCTCCTGCACAAGGATCAGAGATATCCTTCCGAAGGAACATACATCCCTAGTGATGTACCATAGGAAAAACATAGCTGGTCTCGCTAAGACCGAGTGCATCGCCCAATGCATGCATAACAACAATAAGTAACATCTAGGTGGAGCCGACTACACCCTATGGGTTCGCCAAACCTATTAACCATGCCTCCTATCTTTGGTTTTAGTCATTCCCACTGATGAGGCTATGTCCGGCATTCCAGCTTACGCATCGCCACCAAATAGATCGTGGAATCCCACATGGATTCCAATACCCCAACGGTTCTCGAAATCTCACATAGATTCCCACATCTCCATTTGATCTTGGAATCACACTGGATTCCCATACCCCAATGAGTTTCAAAATCACACATGGATCCCAATATCTCAATATATCACGAAACTTTTCTATAGAACCGTATATGGTTTTCAAAGTGGCCATGGGTTCAAGTCAACTCTTACGAGTACACTCTTCCGCTTCCCGGGTGCTCCACAAACCAAATGCCGATTTCTGGAATGCTCAATAGCGATTCAAAAATTATGATAATCAAATAGCTGTGATGCTCGTGAGTGTACATTACAACAATACTAGGTATATAATCAAAAATCGATAAGAAGCATTTGCTAATTGTGTAGGATTTCCATGGAGGTGCCTTAAGTACTTCGAGGAACGGTCCTCCTGCACAAGGATCGGAGATATCTTTCCGAAGGAACGTGCAACCCTAGTGATGTACCATAGGAAAAACATAGCTGGTCTCACTAAGACCGAGTGCTTCGCCCCATGCATGCATAACAACTATAAGTAACATCTAGGTGAAGCCGACTACACCCTATGGGTTCGCCAACCCTATTGGCCATGCCTCCTATCTTTGGTTTTAGTCATTCGCGCTGATGAGGCTATGTCCGGCATTCCAGCTTACGCACCGCCACCAAATAGATCACGGAATCCCACATGGATTCCAATACCCCAACGAGTCTCAGAATCTCACATAGATTCCCACATCTCCATTTGATCTTGGAATCACACCGGATTCACATACCTCAATGGGTTTTGGAATCACACTTGGATCCCAATATCTCAATATATCACGAAACTTCTCTATTGAACCGTATATGGTTTTCAAAGTGGCCACGGGTTCAAGTCATCTCTTACGAGTACACTCTTTCCGCTTCCCGAGTGCTCCACAAACCAAACGCCGATTTCTGGAATGCTTAATAGCGATTTCTTTTGGAAATAATCAGACAATACATAAGAGTAGGGATCACCCCTTAACCGTTTAAGTGGACGGATCTCCTTATCATTTGTCCTAGAAGAACAAAATGAGTTTATACAAACAGTATAACACCACCGATGGTAACTGTACTATATAATTCTCATGTTTCCCCTAGATATTTCCAGAGTTAAAATCCATCGAAGTATAGTAGGGAATATTTCCATATCACCAAAATTAAGAAGGATTACATATTTAGGCAAAGATTTGATAGTCAGTTATTTAACTATCAAATAAACAAACATTTAAACAAAGATTATGTTTCATAGGAAAAACGAACATTGGTTAAGCATAAAAGCACTCACTAGCCTCATATCATAAATCTTCATAAATAAAACCCACTTTGTAAATTACTTGTATATAAATACCTTTACAAAGATATACTCTCAAATCTCTATATTTCAACACTTAGAAATATCCATACACTTATCTCAACGGTATAAGTATATTCATGGAATTTAAAAAGATTTTCTTTTTATTCGATTCAAAACCCACTTATAAAATTCCTCATGGTTCTCTAAATACATTTATAAACCATTTTATAAATCTCCGAAAAACAATTTATAAACCCTTTACAAATCCAATCACTTATAAGCTTCTTGTACATTTCAAAGATCATTTATAAACCCTTCATAAACCTATAAACCATTTATAATTTTCTTTTATAAATTTATAACTCATTTCTAATTCCGTTTATAAATATCTAACCATTTATAAACTCTTTAACCTCGTAAATAATCTTTCCTTAAGTCTTCAATCCATTTTATAAATCCCTTTACAAAATGCAAGGCTTTCAGCTCTATTCATGGTCTCGGAAATATTTATAAATGATTAAAATCATTTACTTCAAAACATCATTATATAATAATAATTATTATTAATGAACATTATAAATAAATGGAAATTATTAACTTTAAAATATCTTAATAATAATTAATCAATCCAAAGTATTATTTAAGAAATAATAAAAATTTACCTTTACCATTTTAATAAATAACAATGATTTATTTTAAAACCTTATTAATAATCCTTATTATAAATTCCAACCCATTATTATTCTTAAATAATTAACCTTATCACATTTTGATAACTCTTAAATTCCATATTACTATAAAGAATTAACTTTGAAACAATACAAATATAATTAAATAACCTTAAATTAATACCACTATAATTAATTACTTTAAAACCATATTAATATAATTAAATACTTTTTAAACAGTATTAATTAAATTTAAATAACTTAAAAACAATATTACTATAATAAAATAACTGTAAAACAACATTAGTGTAATTAAATAATTTTAAAATAATATTATTATAATTATATAGATAATCCTTAAACCAAAATATTTAAGAAAAGCCAATTTCGGATTTAAAAATTGTTTCTTTATTTTCAAAAACCAATTTCAACTTGAATGGCAATTTACAATATTTTTAAATACTAATTTGAGGCTGACAGCCACCAACACTTAACCAATACCGATATTGATTTTTTTTCACTACTGGGTTTTATTTTCGAACATATAAAATTTTATAACCATAATATCCACAATCATATTTATTATTCAATAATTCATATAAAGGAAATATTATTAAAACAATTCGATAATAGCGAGGAATCCTATTATATCTCTCCAACATGTTTCCTTGCATCACAAACATTAGATAATCATAAAATACAGTCAACCACTTTGAGGTAGGATTCGTATACAAAGGGTCATCCGCTCTTACATGGGAACGCAATAGGGTATCTTCCGCTCCAATAGGCGAGAATATATCCAAATCAACTAATAAATATATAATTTATCCAAACAATCATTCAACAATTTTTATCAACTATAAATCATACTAGTTATCCAAAAAGGTGAGTTGAACTCACCAAAATTTTCTATTGTCGCGGAGGTGTTTCGGTTTGGAACTAAAATCGAACGACGTCCGATTTTTGCCCAAATTTCAATAGTCTCCAAATTTTTCCAAACTTGTTCCATTGCGAAGCTTTCGTCGTCAAGAGCGCAACGAAAAAATTTCATCTCGGTCGGACCTCGTACGAAGGAGTTATAAATTTTATAAGTTATTAATACATTTTTAATATTAATTTAAATAAACAAATTGCAACTTGATTTAATTACAACTCTACCCTTCCTCTTCTTCTCCAAATCTAACCTTGAACTTCCTGTACCTAATATGCACACCATGGCCGTGTTCACGCAAGCTCCATTCTTCCTCCACACAATGCTAAAATCCAATCTGACAAGGCTAAATGACTCCTCATTGAAGTCTCGACTCGCCCGCTACAACGAATCGCCTCCACCACGCTTCGAGCCAATCACGACACCCCCAGGCCATACAAGACGCGCGACAAAAACCTCCACCGATCCTTGCTAAAATTTGCACCAAGGTGACACATTCTTCAACGAACTCGAAAACGATCTCGAACAAGCCAATCGATGCTCCAAAATCCTAGAAACCTAAATCCTAGTTCTAAACCCATTACTATCGATCACTCTAAAACAACCGCAACCTCTAGAAAACCATGTACGCGAAGATCTCATTGAATAAGAATTTTAAAATTTGTTTGGGAATTTTTCATTGAGTAAGAATTTAAAAATAAATTTATGAAGTTCTCATATTCTTCTTTCCTCTGTTCTGCAGCATTTATATAAGGAAGGAATGATGGAAAATATCATGGAGGGGTGTGGGTGTATATGGTAAGGTCAGATCGGATGGTGATGGGTCAATGGTTGTATGGTCAAATCGATATATATATATATATATATATATATTATTCAAAAATTCAAAAATATCTAGCTATATAATTTCGGACCCCAATCGAGACATGACGCTTGGCATTCTATATGTTATACCCCTATTCCGAATGCAATGGAACAAGTTTCGAGACCCAGTTTGATTGGTATGCAGAAGATAGCTTTTTGAACCTAATTGTTTTATTAAATTTTCAATATTTATTTCATCGTGTTGTGATTTCGCACGACCAAACGATACATCTGATCGCCATGAAATTTGAAGGTGCATTATAATTTATTATTACGGACCCAATGACACTGGTTTCTTTGAAATCCAAGACTGCACCCCGGAAGGCTATTTTTATATGTTAATTAAAACAAGTTAATTTCAAAATCAATTAAATCACTTCTAAATCTTTTTTAAAAGTTTTATTACCTTCATTCTTATTAGATAGAAATTTAATAAGCTTTTAAATCATCTTTATCCAAATAAAAATTCAAGATTTAATTATCTAGACAATTTCAAGTATTAAATTCAGCAATTAAATTATCCGATAAATCGCTATATTTGAAATTCAAGTTAATTAATCTATAGAATTAAATTTTCAATATTTAAAATTAATTAATTATTCCAACTTCAAATGATTGAAAATTCTATGTTGTTACGTTGGTCTAGCTAGAACATTTGGATAGCAAGCAAGGGTATGAGTTAAGTCTACATACTATAAAGTAAATTCATATAATGAACATGGTGAGGAACTTACGTTCGGACAACCATCTCCATGTGAACATGGTAGACAACAGACATAGAACCACTTAGTTTTGAAATAACTCCACTTGTTCCATGTGCTGAAGACTACCCTGCATCCTTTGATCGGTTCCAGATAGACTATGGATAGAATTTCTTTTAGGCTCTTGAAGATGTGTGTGTGTGTGTGTGTATATATATATATATATATATATATATATCAATCTGCTCATCTATAGGCGCTCGATGTAAGTCTTTTGTGAAGACCATATATCTTCCAACGAGAAAGGCAAAGCTATTTCGGTTTAAGTGTGTTGGAGCAAGCCTCATGAAATTCGAAACTCGACGGATGAATTAATTGAACTGTGGGATGTAATCCGCCAAACACATGTATCTTTTGCAAGTAATATAACCCACTTGGAGATTTTAATCTCTTTGATTGCGAGACGAGACCAAGATGTCATCGAATGGAATTCCATGTTTATTGCATATTCTCCAAGGATGTCATCGATAAGATTGTTAAAAATTACTACATCCTCGGGGCTATCAAATGTGGGATCCACTTCTAGCCTATTTACCGGGTTAACGAAATTTTCTAGAATTTGCTATTCTACTTGTGGGTTTTCTTATTGTTGTACATGCTCTATTGGAGTTTGTGTGCATGTGGAGTCGTAATTAAACATGACTCGGCATCGTATTCGACGTATCTTGTGATGGCCACCTCCTCGATCCTTCGAAATTGACACTAATACATCCTCGGTATTCACAAGCCGCAAATCCAAGCGCCGAAAAGGCGGATTATCATGGGTTAGAAAGAAAATAAAGAGAGAACGAAATCTCACACGAAAGTAATAACATATATTATTTCAACATATAACCTTTACAATAGAAATTTTAAATACGTTTATCAGAGTTAAACATGGACAGTTATAAATGTCCATCCTTACAAATGCGGAATATAATGATACACATGTGTGGTGGAAACAATCTTCAGAAAAATCCTCTCACTCCATGTTCCAAGCTCTGCTAGATTTCTTCGAACGAAACCTAACTACGAGGCTGCTCGGGGAAAATTAGGGCACCCAAAGTTTAAGGGAAAGGAAAATAAACTTTGGGTCAGTCATGGGACTGGTGTGAGCAACTCAAAATACTCAGTTTGAAAAAAATGCATCTCATAAGACCATGCCACACATAAACACGGAACATGTATTTACCATATGATAACCAAAACATTTGCGATGCAAAATAGGGGGATATTATTTTTAATGACCCTCTTTGAAAAAACTTTTCAAGTAAATATATTCATATAGCCGAAATTGTTAGATTAGTTAAATTTGATGGCATAATAGGTTTACAATCAAGTCCGAAGGCACTTATTGGAGAATGGATTTCCATACAATGGCAGGTAATGGACTACCTTCCATATAGTACATCTCAAGAGAAATGTACTGAGGGTATAGAAATAATCATCTGCATCTACCATGATCGGTCTATCCCTATTTTGCACTCATACATGGCCTGGGTAGAATCGAATATCACATCACCCCAGTCGTAACCGACCTATCTGAGGCTCCATAGCATACACTATATACTCGACGTATAGAGAGTAATCTAGAAAGGTGATGACTTTACCCTAATGGTTGCGAACCGCATAGCCTTGCGGCATACCCCGTTTAAGCCATTACCGGGTGATAAGGTCTGAGGTAGCGATTACCTTTCACATAGCACAATCCACTTTGAATGCCACACTGCCATTTCATAGTCACACAACTGATTTCTGCAAACGTATAACTCCTGAGCACGTACGTCTCAGGGAAGAGTGTTAAGCTAAGAGAAGTTGTCTTCTCTGCTACCAAACAAATTATATTTTCATAGAGATCAATTTATGTAACTAGAAATGAAATGTCAAACATTCGTCCATACAAGTTGTCCAGGAATGGACAAACCGAAGGCACTCTCCTACCACATCCTATTGAGAATTAACCCTAGGTTTAGTAGCGAGAAGCCCTTGCATCGAAGATCTTAAATGTAGAACTACTTCCACATAATATGATATGGAAAATTTCCCCCGAGGTTCAGTGACAAGCAGCCCTACATTCCATCTTCCGAATTATATCCATGTCTTCACTTTATATACGTAAAATTGTTTGAATGGGTCTTCGGATAGGAATTACCCAAATCCGACCCAGGTTCCTTCGAACCAACCATCGATAAAAAGATGTTATATCAATATGGAATCATTCTTTGATTGATTAAGTTCTTTTTACCAAAATCTCCTTTGGAGCTATATATTTCTAAAACGTTCTTTCTGATATATTTAGAATCATTAAACCCCTCTTATCAAATCCTTTGATTACTTTAAACCCTTTTAAACTTTGAATAATTTGAAATTATTTCATTTTTGCTTAAGGAAATATTGATCTGAGCAAACCAAATTCACTATCCCATCCATGAGACCTGTCTGGATAGTCAGGGAGAGCAGGAAACTAGTTATCCAAACTCAAGCCTAGACACTATCTCTATGACACCCATAAGGCGGTCATGTTGTTTGATCGACTCTAAATCATTTAACATTTATCCATTCCATAAATCCTTGAAACCATCTTTAAAATACTTTATAAATCATTTGGAAACATTTACATAAGATTTGGAAAAGAACGGTTGTGTTTAAAACTATATTTCAAAAGTTATAGAAAAGTGTTGTGGAAAAGTGCTTCGGAAAGTGTTGTTTAAGCTATAATGATCAAAACAACTTTTTATCATTTGAAAATTTATTTTTATAACTCAAATCACTTTTAAAACATTTTAAAATATTTTTAGAATTTATTTCATAATTTTAAATAATTTTAAAATATCAGTTTTAAAGAAATCCTTTTTTGGACTCCAAACTGCAAAAACGCGATTTTTTTTTAAAAACTTGTTTTACTCAGGTTTCAAAATCTACTTCATGAAATCTTAATTTTCTTTCTTTTTTGGAAAACTATGGATATAATAGTTCGTAAAATTCTTAGCTTGAAGAATTCTTAGCTATATTCCATTCGATACACTCGTTTGACTTTTATGGCGCAAAATCGTGAACTACCGTTACGCGACGCGCCTAATTTTGAATATATTTTCAATTACCTTTCAAAATTCACCAAAACACTTTCATATGTTTACAAACATTTCAAACTCATTTTAAAACCTTTTTAGGGAGGTTTAACATTCCACATACACCAATTCATTCAATAAAGGAAAGTGATTTCCTTTGTGTTTATTGACATGTATTTCCGTGACTTGCATATATAATTAACATTTATATTACAACCAAACTTGGTGATCAAAGCATATTAAACATCCATTGCAAAACATCATATCATAATCCAAGAATATAATATAAGTAAGAGTTTCTCACATTGATTTTCTATCGATAAAAGGCTATAACTTCACTAACCCACGATCTGAGCTCATGAACCCCAACACCTTGCCTCCTGGTGTGCTTGGCCATTCCATTCCAAAAGTGGTACTCATCCAAGCAAGGGGAATGAGGTGTAGGACTTTGGATTATTATTGAATTTACCAATAACTAGACCTAAAAATAAGTCAATTTCTCTTGGATTTTTGGATATTCTTCTCTCTGAATTTGAAAATATGGTCAATGTGAAAGTTGTAGAAAATTCTTTTCTCTACACTTTCAAAAAACAAATCATCCATGTTGGTTTAGTTTTAAATGAGATATGGTCAAATGAAGAAGAGGCATTCTCGGATTTACCAAAAGTCACACCTGAAAATAGGTCAACTTCCAACATAATTTTAGACGTGTTACTAAATGAAATATGAAAAAGGTCAAAAGGAAAGTTCTTGCAAATTCTTTTCTCTATAATTTGAAAAAATACTAAATACTCAATTTCTATTTGTTATGAGAAAGATATGATCAAAAGAAGAGAAGGCATTCTCGGAACTAAAATTTTGGGTGCGAAAATTGGTAAAAAGTGGGTTTTGAGCATGGCTAAGCTTAGAATGGGAAGAAGAGGTAACCTAGAAAGTTGTTAGCCACTAAAATTTCGAATGGTTTGAAAATTAGAATTTCATCATTTTGTTCGATTTTGAGAAAGCTATGGAGGAACGAAGAAGAGGCAAAATGGGTGGGTATTTATAGGCAAGTGGAGAGGTAGAAATATCTCTACCTTACATTATCCACCATCACCAACCCTCATTACTACCACCCCCTCCCTACATCATCCTAGGATGGACAGAAATGATGTTCACGTAGGTGCATCCATGTGCTTATCCATGTGGGTGTGTACTTGTGTGTACTTTGTTGACTTTAAGCTTGCTGAAGGTTTAAGTAATTTAGAAATATCTTACATATTTCTTTTATATATGTATATGTATGTATGTATATTTGTATGCATGTTTGTGTATAAGTTAAAGTGTATGTTTAGGTGCGTATTTATGTGTTATATATGTGTACAGGACATATAAAACAACGTTGCATTGACTCCGAACAACTTCCGTTCGATAAACAGTTGCCAATCAGAGAACCGGTTCCCAATCACATTTTCACTTATACATTAAATTACATATATATGTAAACAAAATTTGAAAATAAATTTATAATCATTTTTAATTAATTAAAATGATCACATTTGAATTATAAAACCATATAAATTGATATTAACAATTATTTATAGTAGTTGCTATTATACCGATTAAGCGATATCAATTTTTTTCTTATATTTTCGAATCAAATATATATCTTCATAAAATTATTACAAATGATTTACTATTACTTTATAACCTATTTAAAATGAATTATAACCATTTCAAATCATTATTTGAATAATTATAATAATGATTAAATCATTAATTCTCAATTAAATTTAATAAATCGATTATTATATTTAAGGGCATTACAAACAATGTCATAAATACATTTAATTTTCAAAAATACAGTAAATTATTTTATTTCATATTCTTGGTCAATTATAAAATTAAGTGTATGTGTCTAGCTCCAAGCATAATGTTTTACGATTATAGAGCTGGTGATCGATAAAATGGTTTTCGATCATTTTATTGATTTAAATCCCGAGGAAAATATTTTTGTAAATATTTATTCGAAATAAGATTATTATTATTTATTATCACTCAAAACAATATTATTTGTATTACCAACCTTTTATTTTAATAAATTCCAAAATAAATATAATTTATCAAAGTGATAAATTTGCGGGTCGTTACAGACTTCCCTTCTTAAAAGAATTTCTTCCCCGAAATTACCCAAGACAAAGACTGAAAGTTTTTGCCCAAAATATTTATTTTTAAACTTACATCCATACAATGTATATAGATCATCCATGCACAATATCAAATTCGATCTTCTATTTGAATTCACAACTTTACTTCCGAACTAGCATTGATCCCCCGATCCTTTAGTACGGACTCTAACCAGGCTTTTTGATCAGAATTTTAGTTCTTCCTTGCATAGCTCTCAACTATGATGGAAAACTCAACTGCCTAAACACAAGCCCTCATCAATGTTCATCGTCAAGAATCGAGTGATATATCCTTTTTCAGGTCGATGTGAACATTTTAAAGTTCTGCACTCAAATCTTAGATTAAATCATGCAACGAAATAATCCACATACTTCATGTGTATTTATTAACCTTTCCAAAATTCTTTTGAAAATACTTCTTAAAATTTTCATCTTTTATTCAACTATTTATAAAGATACTTCTTTATACATAACCATTTTACATTTTTATTTCCAAACATTTCTACTTAAAAACACATTTCTTTTCATAATGCAATCTAAGGGTTTAAAAATAAATGTTGCGAAAACATCGTTTACTAGAAACCCCAAAACCATTCATTTATTACTTTAAACATTTATTTTAAAGATCAAAGCATAACCATGTTTATCAGTTAAGATAATACACTTTGATAAAAATTGACAACCATCAATTAATTTATCAACTAATGATTCATATTATGCTTTCTAACTTTAGAAAATTATATTGACCGAGTAACTCAAAATTGATTCCAAGGAACTGGCTACTGCTAATAGTATCGCACATTTCCTTGACAAGAAAGAGAATACTTAAGAGAAGCGCTTACCATCCGAACACGTCTCTTTTCCATTTTTAGTTACTTTCGAGTCGATCAATTAACCATAAGATAGTTTTTTTTGTTTTAAAAATCCCATTTTTAGAAATAATACTATTATTATTCCTTTCCCAAAAATGATTTGAAATTCGTTTCAAAAATACTGGAATTTAAATTCTCAATAATTCCTTTATAAAGCACATTTTATAAATCCAGTTCATAAGAACATATTCATAAAATTTATTTATCTTAAATAAATTCCATTAATCCTAAACCAACATTATTATTTATCGAATACCTCATAGTCAAATGGTGAAACTAAATTCACGAGGTGTTCTATTTAAACTTTTAAATTAAATAACCAATTAATCATCGATAATAACTAAGTATTACCATTTTTTGAATCAAATAACTATATTAAATAATATTCTGTATATTCAAAGTATAATCCTAGGTAAAATTATTTTATTTACAAATTTTCAAAACCAAAATCATTTGTATATATATCATTAACAAATACGCGCTCATATATAACACTCTCACACTCATTATAGGGTATTACTAGTCCTATCTCTAATGAGTTGCTCATCCTAGAGCATTATTAACCATATCTCTGATGAGACTTTACCCCTCCAAAGCTAAGGTTCTTGCTTGACCTTGTGCTCTGATAACAAATGTGACGATCCACCTCCTCAATCGCTGGAAATCGACACTAATACAGACTCAGTATTCACGTGCTGCAAATACAAGTGCCGGAGAGGTGGATTATCATGGGTAAGAAAGAAAATAAAGACAGAACAGAATCTCACATGAAAGGAATAACATATATTATTTTAACATCTAACCGTTACATCGGAAATTTCAAATACATTTATCGGAGTTAAACATGGTCAATTATATGTATATGCCCTTACAAATGCAGAATATAATGATATATAAGTGTGGTGGAAACAATCTTCAGAAAAATCCTCTGACTCCATGTTCCAAGCTATTCCAGATTTCTTTGAACGAAACCTGACTACCGGGTTGCCTGGGGAAAATTAGGGCACCCAGACTTTAAGGGAAAGGAAAATAAACTTCGGGTAAGTCATGGGATTGGTGTGAGAAACTCAAAATACACAGTTTGAAAAAGAAAATGTATCTCGTAAGACCACGCCGCACATAAACATGGAATAGGTTTTTACCCTATGATAACCAAAACATTTGCTCTACAAAATATGGGGATATTATTTTTAATGACATTCTTTGGAAACACTTTTCAAGTAAATATATTCAAATAGCCGAAATTGTTACATTGGTTAAATTTGACGGCATAATTGTTTAACAATCAAGTCCGAAGACACTTATTAGAGAATATATTTCCATCCAATGGCAAGTAACGGACTACCTTCCGTACAGTACATCTCTAGAGGAATGTACCTAGGATACACAAACAATCCTCCGCATCTAGCAAGACTGACCTATCTCTATTTGGCACTCATACAAGGCCTGGATAGAACCGAATATGACATCATCCCGGTCGTAACCAACCTATCCTGGGCCCCATAGCATACAGCACATACTCGTCATATAGAGAGTAATTGATGAAGCAGCATACCTAAGCTCCAATTCGATAGCCTCCGACCTAACTCCCACTCCAGTTGCCGACCTAAGCTCCAATTCGATAGCCTCCGACCTAACTCCCACCTTCATGCCGACCTACGACCTAACTCCCACCTCAATCGCGACCGACCTAAACCTAAATCATTGCCAGAAACTCGCGAGCGACAGTGGTAAGTCGCGGCACCTGAATAAGTCGCGATTCGTTGAGTCGTTGCCGAGATACTCCATAAGTCGGAACCGAGATACTTCCCCCTGAGTCGGTTGCCGAGATAGGATCCATAGGTCGTTGCTGAGGTAACGGAAATCACTGCAATCTTAAGTCGCGAAAGAAGATGAAGTCGTGCCGAGCTATCCCTAAGTCGCGAAGCAGATGTTGTTAACTCGGAACCGAGTTAGGACTTAGAGTAATTTCGTTGTTTTTTTTTGGTGTAAATTGTAATGTGCCTATAAATAGGCGTGTATGGTCATTTTGTAAAGGTTGTTGAAAATTGAATAAAATTCTCTTTTGTTAGCTTGTTGCTTTCAATTTCAATTGGTAGTCGAGTGTATCTCCTATCTCCACTAACGTCATTCGAGTGCGCTCGGATCATCGTTTGTTGAAGCCGATTCACGGTATCTTGTGCGCAAGATCAACGTCGAAGAATCGTAGATCTCTTTCCCGGTATCTTCGGATCAACGAGTCAGAGATAGCTAGAGTTCGGTATTTTCGGATCAACGAATTCGAGCATTTCAGTATCCATCAATCCACAGATTGCTATTTACGTCGATTGAAGACCGTTTTGAATTATCCGCTGCGTCAGTTTGGTATCAGAGCTTGTTTAGCCAATCATAGCTAAATCGAGTCTTGGAACCGAGAATTTGAAGTGTTGAAGTTGTGTTCATCGTGTTCATCATATTTTGCAACAAAGTTGGAGTTTTCGATCCATTTCATTTTGGATCAAAGTTCGAAAGGTGTTTGAATCGTGAAGTGTGAATTTGTTGAAGTAGTTGAGAAGTATTCAATTATGCCGCCAAGACGAGTTCAACGTCATCGCAATATTAATGCTTTGTATGGAAGAGAAGAGGCCGATGAAATGGAGCAACGAATCAACGAGAATTTCAATGAGAAGCTTACGGAAGGGATTGGTCGATTAGAGAGGATGACGTTGGAAATGAGTCAAAATCAGAGAAGAGTATCACCTGAATCGAGCCATGGAAGAAGTAGAATTTCACCACATTCAAATCGAGAGAGAAGTGTCGATAGTGATCATAGAAGCGTGGATCGAGATTGTGATCGAAATGTTGATGATCGAGGTCGTGATAGAAATGTGACTGATCGAGATCGGAGGAATGTGGATCGTAGGAATGTTGGTGGACGACGTGATGGTGGTAGAGATGTTGGTGGTCAGGATCGACATCGATATACATCGGATGGTGAAGAAGAGTATGATGGTGGTAGTGTTCATGGACGAGGACGTGGACGAGGAAGGAATCAGTCGGAGTACGAACACAAGTGGGAATTTGGGATGAAGACCGAAATTCCAGAATTCAAAGGTGGTATGCAAGCTGAGGAGTTTTTGGATTGGATGGCTAATGTTGAAGAAATTTTTGATTTCAAAGAAGTTCCAAAACGTCGTAGAGTGAAGTTGGTTGCTACAAGGTTGAGGGGTAGAGCTTTGGCATGGTGGCAGCAAACTAAACTTACACGAGAACGAATGGGGAAGTCAAAAGTTGAATCTTGGGAGAAGATGAAGAAATTTATGAAAGCAACGTTCTTACCTTACAATTATCAATCTTTGATGTATCAACGTTTGCAGAACTTGAGGCAGGGCAAAAAGACTGTTAATGATTACGCAGATGAGTTTTATCAGCTTATTGCAAGGAATGATATTATGGAAACGGAAGAGCAGCTGACATCTAGATTCATTGGGGGATTGAGAATGCAGATTCAGGATATGGTTAATATGTTCGATCCAAGATCTGTGGCGGAAGCACATCAGAAAGCGTTGGCTTGGGAGAAGCAGGGACGACGAGGAGGTGGTGTGTTTACGAATTCCAATAATCAAGTGAAGGGTGTTGGTGGAAGTTCTAATATGTCTAAACCTATCAGTAAACCCGTGGTGAAGGAGGTTGAGAAGGCAAAAGTTAACAACGGTTTCAAATGTTACAACTGTCAGGAGTTGGGTCATAAAAGCAATGAGTGTCCAAAGCCAAAGAAGAGAGCAATGATTGTTGAGGTTGAGGATGAGGATGAAGAAGCTGAATGCTCTAATTCTTTACCAGTTGAGGAGGAAGATTTACTGTCGGGAGATGACGGGTATGCATTGATGATGAGGAGAAGTTGTTTAACACCGAAGCAAGAGGAGGAAAGTAGTTGGTTGAGAAACAATATCTTTCAATCTACATGCACTATTCTGGGAAGAGTTTGTAAATTTGTTATTGATGCTGGAAGTTGTGATAATATTATCTCTACAGAAGCGGTGAAGAAGTTGGAGTTGAAAACCGAGAAACATCCTAAACCGTACAAGTTAGCTTGGCTGAGGAAGGGTGGTGAAGTGAAAGTTGGACGTAGAGCTTGTGTGAAGTTTTCAATTGGGAAGAAATACAAGGATGAGGTTTGGTGTGATGTAGTAGACATGGATGTGTGTCATCTGTTGTTGGGCAGGCCATGGCAGTTTGATAGAGCAGTACAACATGATGGACGGACCAACAGTTACAGTTTCATGTTCGAAGGTACAAAGATTACTCTGGTTCCGAAGAAACGCCAACAGGAAGAAAACAAAGTGGAGGAAATCGAAGAGCTGAAAACTTTATTGACTTTGAAGGAGTTTGTTAAAGAAGTTGAAGAAGAGCCGGAAGTATTCTTGTTGATTGGACGAGAAAGCAGTGAAGAGGTTGAAATTCCAGAAGAAGTTAAACCAGTTCTGAAAGAATTTGACGATGTATTTCCAGAAGAGTTACCAACGGAGTTTCCATCGTTGAGGGATATACAACATCAGATAGATCTTGTTCCCGGTGCTGTATTGCCACACAGACCACATTATCGAATGAGTCCGAAGGAACATGAAGAATTGCGGAGGCAGGTAGAGGAATTGCTTGAGCAGGGGCGTGTGCAGGAGAGTCTGAGTCCTTGTGTTGTACCAGCTTTACTGGTACCCAAGAAGGATGGGACGTGGAGGATGTGCACTGACAGTCGAGCATTGAATAAGATTACTGTGAGATATAGGTTTCCAATGCCGAGGTTGGATGACTTGTTGGATCAAATAAGTGGAGCTACTATCTTTTCGAAGATTGATTTGAAGAGCGGATATCATCAAATTCGTATCAGACCAGGAGATGAGTGGAAGACTGCTTTTAAAACCAGGGAGGGTCTATACGAATGGTTGGTTATGCCATTTGGTTTATCCAATGCACCAAGTACGTTCATGAGGGTGATGAATCAGATTTTTCGACCGTTCATTGGAAAATTCGTGGTGGTGTATTTCGATGATATTCTTATTTACAGTGGGAGTCCAGAGGAACATTTGAATCATCTTAGAGAAGTGCTGATGGTATTGCGACAAGAACAATTCTATGCTGCAACAAAGAAATGCGTGTTCATGACGCATAGTGTTTTATTTCTAGGGTATGTTGTTTCAGAGAAAGGAATACAGGTTGACCAAAGTAAAGTTGAGGCGATCAGAAACTGGCCGCAGCCCAAGACGATAACGGAAGTTCGTAGTTTTCACGGGTTGGCTTCATTTTATCGAAGGTTTATTCCACACTTTAGTAGTGTGATGGCGCCTGTTACAGATTGTATGAAAGGCAAACAGTTTTCATGGTCAGAGGAAGCAGGGATTGCTTTTGGAAAAATCAAGGAATTGCTGACATCTGCACCAATTCTAGTGCTACCTGATTTTCAGTTGGTGTTTGAACTACATACTGATGCATCCAAGGTTGGGATTGGAGGGGTGTTGAGTCAGAAGGGGCGTCCTATTGCATATTTCAGTGAGAAGTTGTCCGGAGCGAAGATGCGATACAGTACATATGATGTGGAGTTTTATGCTGTTGTGCAATCTATTAAACATTGGAGACACTATCTATTTCAGAAGGAGTTCGTTCTTTACACTGATCATGAAGCATTAAAGCATTTGCAAGGGCAAGACAAGATTTCAGCAAGACATGCATCGTGGATTGCTTATTTATAGCAGTTTACTTTTGTCGTTAAGCACAAGTCAGGGGTAACCAATCGTGTGGCTGATGCTTTGAGCAGGAGGAGTCATTTGTTGACGACAATGAAAGTTGAAGTGACAGGGTTTGAATTATTGCCAGAATTGATTGAAGAAGATCCTTACTTTGTGAAATTTGTTGAAAAAGTAAAGGAAGGAAATACGGATGAATTTGTGTTGGTGGATGGTTTTCTGTATAAGGGAAATCGTTTGTGCATCCCAGACTGTAGCTTGAGAATGAAGATTGTTAAAGAACTACATGAAGAAGGCCATGTGGGTAGAGATCGTACGTTACAGTTGATTTCACAATCCTACTTTTGGCCATCGATGAGGAAAGAGGTAGAAAGGTTTGTGGAGCGTTGTCATATTTGTCAGGTATCGAAAGGAACTGCGACTAATGCTGGTTTATATATGCCATTATCTGTACCAGATAAACCATGGGTTGATGTGAGTATGGACTTCGTGTTGGGATTACCGAGGACACAGCGAGGTAACGATTCCATATATGTGGTGGTGGACAGATTCTCGAAAATGGCACACTTTATTGCTTGTAAGAAAACGGCAGATGCTGTTCATGTTGCTCAGTTGTTTTTCAAGGAGATCTATCGACTTCATGGATTGCCAGAATCTATTGTGTCAGATAGAGATACTCGATTTTTGAGTCACTTTTGGTTGAGTTTGTGGAAAATGGTGGGAACGAAGCTGAAATTTAGTAGTGCTTATCATCCGCAAACGGATGGACAGACTGAGGTGGTTAATCGATCGTTGGGAAACTTGTTGAGGTGTCTTGTTCAAGATAATCTAAAGAGTTGGGATGTGAAGTTATGTCAGGCAGAATTTGCCCATAATCATGCTGTGAATCGAAGTACTGGGTTCAGTCCATTCCAGATTGTTTATTCGAGCTTACCGAAGGGCCCGTTGGATTTAACGGTAATACCACAATCAATGAAGACAGTTAAGAAAGCTGCTGATTTTGTTGAAGGGTTGACGGAATGCCATAGAATCGTTCAGGAACGATTGGAAAAGACAAATGAGAAATACAAACAAATGGCGGATAAGAAACGAAGGAGTGTAGTCTTCAAAGAGGGTGATTCTGTTTACGCGGTATTGACAAAAGATCGTTTTCCAGTTGGGACTTACAACAAGTTGAAAGCTCGAAAGATTGGACCAGTAGAAATCTTGAAGAAAATCAATGACAATGCTTATCAGTTAAAGTTGCCAGATCACATTCACACTGCTGACGTTTTCAACGTTAAACATTTGATTCCGTACCATGGAGATGAGCTTGTTGAAAAAGAGAGAAGTACAAATTCGAGGTCGAATTTTTGTCAACAAGGGGAGGATGATGAAGCAGCATACCTAAGCTCCAATTCGATAGCCTCCGACCTAACTCCCACTCCAGTTGCCGACCTAAGCTCCAATTCGATAGCCTCCGACCTAACTCCCACCTTCATGCCGACCTACGACCTAACTCCCACCTCAATCGCGACCGACCTAAACCTAAATCATTGCCAGAAACTCGCGAGCGACACTGATAAGTCGCGGCACCTGAATAAGTCGCGATTCGTTGAGTCGTTGCCGAGATACTCCATAAGTCGGAACCGAGATACTTCCCCCTGAGTCGGTTGCCGAGATAGGATCCATAGGTCGTTGCTGAGGTAACGGAAATCACTGCAATCTTAAGTCGCGAAAGAAGATGAAGTCGTGCCGAGCTATCCCTAAGTCGCGAAGCAGATGTTGTTAACTCGGAACCGAGTTAGGACTTAGAGTAATTTCGTTGTTTTTTTTTGGTGTAAATTGTAATGTGCCTATAAATAGGCGTGTATGGTCATTTTGTAAAGGTTGTTGAAAATTGAATAAAATTCTCTTTTGTTAGCTTGTTGCTTTCAATTTCAATTGGTAGTCGAGTGTATCTCCTATCTCCACTAACGTCATTCGAGTGCGCTCAGATCATCGTTTGTTGAAGCCGATTCACGGTATCTTGTGCGCAAGATCAACGTCGAAGAATCGTAGATCTCTTTCCCGGTATCTTCGGATCAACGAGTCAGAGATAGCTAGAGTTCGGTATCTTCGGATCAACGAATTCGAGCATTTCAGTATCCATCAATCCACAGATTGCTATTTACGTCGATTGAAGACCGTTTTGAATTATCCGCTGCGTCAGTAATCTAGAAAGATTATGACCATACCCTAATGGTTGCGAACCACATAGCCTTGTAGCGTACCCAGTTTAAACCATTACCGGGTGATGAGGCCTGAGGTAGCGATTACCTTTCACATAGCACATTCCAATTTGAATGCCACACAGCCATTCCATAGCCAAACAACTGATTTCTGCAATTGTATAACTCCTGAGCCCGTACGTCTTAAGGAAGAGTGTTCAGCTAAGAGAAGTTGCCTTCTCCGCCACCAAACAGATAATATTTTCATAGAGATCAATTTATGTAACTAGAAATGCAACGTCAAACATTCATCCATAGAAGTTGTCCAGGACAGGACAAACCGAAGGCACTCTCCTACTACATCCTATTGAGAATTACCCCTAAGATTAGTAGAAAGAAGCCCTTGCATCGATTATCTTAAATGTAGAACTACTTCCACATAATATGATATGGGAAATTTCCCCCGAGGTTCAGTGACAAGCAGTCCCTACATTCCATCTTCCGAATTATATCCATGTCTTCACTTCGAATACGTAAATTGGTTCGAAGTGGTCTTCGGATAGGAATTGCCAAAATCCGACCTCGGTTTCTTCAAACCAATCATCGATAAAAAGTTGTTCTGCCAATAAGGAATCAATCTTTGATTGATTAAGTTCCTTTTACCAAAATCTCTTTTGGAGATATATATTTTTAAAACGTTCTTTTCGGTATATACAGAATTATTGAACCCCTCTTATCAAATACTTTGACTACTGTAAACCCTTTTAAACTTTGAATTTTTTTAAATCGTTTCATTTTTTCTTAAGGAAACATTGATCTGAGCAAACCAAATTCACTATCACATCCATTTGGCCTGTCCGGATAGCCAGGGAGAGCAAGAAACTGGTTTTCCAAACTCAAGCCAAGACACTATCTCTCTGACACCCACAAGGCTGGTCAAGTTATTTGATTGACTCTAAATCATTTAACATTTACCCATCCATAAATCCTTCAAATCATCTTTAAAATACATTATAAATCATTTGGAAATATTTACAAAAGATTTGGGAAAGAATGGTTGCGTTTAAAACTATATTTCAAAAGTTGTAGAAAAGTGATGCGGAAAGTGCTTTTTAATCTATATTGATCGAAACAACTTTATCATTTGGAAATTTATTTTTATAACTCAAATTACTTTTAAAACATTTTAAAAGATTTTTAGAATTTATTTCACATTTTTAAACAATTTTAAAATATCATTTTTAAAGAAATCCTTTTCTGAATTCAGAACTACAAACCGCAATTTTTCCAAAAACTTTTTCTTACTCATATTCCCAAATTTACTTCATGAAATCTCAATTTTATTTCTTTATTGGAAAACTATGGATATAACAGTTCAGAAAATTCTTATCTCAAAGAATTCCGAGCTATATTCCGTTCTATACACTCGTTTTAGCGTGAAATCGCGAACTGCCATTACACGATGCTCCGAATTTTGACTAAATTTTCAATTACCTTTCAAACTTCACCAAAACACTTTCATATGTTTACAAACATTTTAAACTTTTAAACCTTTTTATAGAGGATTAACATTCCATATACACCAATTCATTCAATAAACGAAAGTGATCTACTTTGTGCTTATCGACATGTATTTCTATGACTTGCATATATATTCAACATTTATATTAAACAACCAAACTTGATGATCAAAGCATATTAAACATCCATTGCAAAACATCATATCATCATCGAAGAATATAATGTAAGTAAGAGTTTCTCAAATTGATTTTCTATCGAAAAAAGGCTACTACTTCACTAACTCACGATCCGAGCTCACGAACCCCAACACCTTGCCTCCTAGTATGCTCGGCCATTCGACGACAAAGGTGGTACTCGGCCAAGCATGGGAAATGAGGTGTAAGACTTTGGATTATTATTGAATTTACCAAAAACTAGACCTAAAAATAGGTCATTTTCTCTTGAATTTTTGGACATTCTAATCTCTAAATTTGGAAATATGATCAACGTGAAATTTGTATTAAATTATTTTCTCTACGGTTTCAATAAAATAATCATCCAATTTGGTTTAGTTTTGAATGAGTTATGGTCAAATGAAGAAGTGGCATTCTCGGATTTACCAAAAATCACACCCGAAAATGGGTCAACTTCCAACATAATTTTAGACATGTTACTCAATGAAATATGAAAAATTATCAAAAGGAAAGTCCTTGCAAATTCTTTTCTCTATAATTTGAAAAGATGAAATACTCTATTTCTATTGTTTATGAGAAAGATATGATTGAAAGAAGAGAGGGCATTTTGGGAACTAAAATTTTGGGCCCGAAAATGCAATGGTAAAAAGTTGGTTTTGAGCATGGCTAAGCTTATAATGGGAAGAAGTGGTCAACTAAAAAGTAGTAGCCACTGAACTTTAGAACGGTGTGAAAATTAGAATTGCATCATTTTGTTCGATATTGAGAAAGCTATGGAGGAATGAAGAAGAGGCAAAATGGGTGGTTATTTATAAGCAAGTGAAGAGGTAGAAAACGTCTCTACCTTACATCATCTACCATCACCAGCCATCATCTCTACCACCCCCTCCCTACATCATCCTAGGATGGCCAAAAATTATGTTCACATAAGTGCATCCATGTGCTTGTCCATGTGGGTGTGTACTTGTGTGTACTTGGTTGACTTTGAGCTTGCTTAAGGTTTAAGTAATTTAGAAATATCTTATATATTTCTTTTATATATGTATATGTATGTATGTATATTTTATGCATGTTTATGTATAGGTTAAAGTGTATGTTAGGGTGTGTATTTATGTATTGTATATATGTAAATGACATATAAACGTCATTGCGTTGACTCCGAATAACTTCTGTTCGATAAATTATTGCAAACCAGAGAACCGGTTCCCAGTCACATTTTCACTTAAACATTAAATTACATATATATTTAAACAAAATTTGAAAATAAATTTATAATCATTTTTAATTAATTAAAATGATCACGTTTGAATTATAAAACCATACAAATTAATATTAACAATTATTTACAATAATTGCTATTATGCCGATAAAGCGATATCGATTTTTTTTCTTATATTTTCAAATCAAATATATATCTTCATAAAATTATTACAAATGATTTATTATTAATTTATAACTGATTTAAAACTAATTATAACATTTTTAAAATCATTATTTGAATAATTATAATAATTTTTAAATCATTAAATCTCAATTTGATTTAATAAACAATTTATTATATTTAAGGGCAATACTAACAATGTCATAAATACATTTAATTTTCAAATACAATAAAATTATTTTATTTCATATTCTTGTTCTATTGTAAAAATAAGTATATGTATCTAGCTACGAGCACGATGTTGTACGATTATAGAGTTGGTTATCGATAAAACGCTGTTCGACTATTTTATTGATTTAAATCATGAGGAAAATATTTTTGTAAATATTTATTCAAAGTAAGATTATTATTTATTATCACTCAAAATAATATTATTTGTATTATCAACCTTTTATTTGAATAAATTTAAAACTAAATATAATTTATCAAAGTGATAAATTTGTGGGTCATTATAGACTTCCCCCTTAAAAGAATTTCGTCACCGAAATTACCCAAGACTAAAACCCAAAGGTTTTGCCCAAACTATGTATTTTTAAACCTAAGCATGTACGATGTATATAGATCATCCGTATGCAATATCAAATTCATTCTTCTATTCGAATTCACAACTTTACTTCCGAACTAACATTGATCCCCCGATGCTTTAGAGCAGACTCAAACCGGGCTTTTTGATTAGAACTTTAGTTCTTCCTTGCATAGCTCTCAATTTTGATAGAAAACTCAAGTACCTAACCACAAGCCCTCATCAATGTTCATTGTCAAGAATCAAGTGATAAATCCTTTTTCTGATCGGGGTGAACACCTTAAATTTCTACACTCGAATCTTAAATTAAATCATGCGATGAAATAATCCACATACTTCATGTGCATTTATTAACCTTTCCAAAATTCTTATGAAAATACTTCATAAAATTTTCATCTTTTATTCAAACTTTTATAATGATACCTCTCTATACATAACCATTTTACATTTTTATTTCCAAACATTTCTACTTAAAAACACATTTCTTTTCAAAATGCAATACAAGGGTTTAAAAACAAACGTTCCTAAAATATCGTTTACTACAAACCCCAAAACCATTCATTAATAATTTTAAACATTTATTTAAAGATCAAAGCATACCCATGCTTATTAATTAAGGTAATACACTTTGATAAAAATTGACAACCATCAATTAATTTATCAACTAATGATTCTCATTATGCTTTTTAACTTTAGAAATTTATATTGATCGAGTAACTTATAAATGGTACCAAGGAACTGAGTACTACCAATAGTATCGCACATTTCATTAATAAGAAGGAGAATACTTAAGAGAAGTGTTTACTATTCGAACACATCTCTTGCCTAGTTTTAGTTACTTTCGAGTCATTCGGATCAATTAATCATAAGATAGTTTTTTATTTTTCAAAATCCCATTTTGAGAAATAATACTATTATTTTTCCTTTTCCAAAAATCATTTGAAATTCCTTTCAAAAATACTGGAATTTAAATTCTAAAAAATTCCTTTATAAAGCACGTTTTATAAATCTAATTCATAAGAACATATTCATAACATTTATTTATCTTAAATAAATTCCTTTAATCTTAAAACATTATTATTATTTATCGAACACCCCATATTCAAATTGTGAAACTAAATTCATGAGGTGTTCGTATATAAACTTTTAAATTAAACAACCAATTAATCAATGATAATAACTAAGTATTATCATTTTCTTAATCAAATAACTATATTAAATAATATTCTTTATATTCAAAATATAATACTAGGTAAAATTATTTTATTTACAAATTTTCAAAACCAAAATCATTTGTATATATCATTAACAAATACGCGCTCATATATAATACTCTCAAACTCATTCTAGGGTGTTACTAACCCTTTCTCTAATGAGTTGCTCATCCTAGGGCATTACTAACCCCATCTCTAATGAGACTTTACCCTTCCAAAGCCACGGTTCTCGCTTAGCCTTGCGCTTTGATACCAAATGAGATAACCCACCACCTCCACCCCAGAAATCGATACTATTACACCTTCGGTATTCATGTGCCGCAAATCCAAGTGCCGAAGAGGCGGATTATCATAGGTAAGAAAGAAAATAAAGATAGAACATAATCTCACATGGAAGGAATAACATATATTATTTCAACATATAACTGTTATAGTGGAAATTTTAAATAAATTATCAGAGTTAAACATGGACAGTTATAAATATCTATCCTTACAAATGTGGAATATAATGATACACAAGTGTGGTGGAAAAAATCTTCAAAAAAATCCTCCAACTCCATGTTCCAAGCTCTTCCAGATTTCTTCGAACGAAACCTGACTACCAGGCTGCCCGGATAAAATTAGGACACCCAAAGTAAGGGAAAGGAAAAAAAACTCCGGGCCAGTCAAGGGACTTGTGTGAGAAAATCAAAATACACAGTTTCAAAAAGAAAAGGTATCTCATAAGACCACGCCGCACATAAACACGGAACGGGATTTTACCTTATGATAACCAAAACATTTGCTACGCAAAATATGGGGATATTATTTTTAATGAGATTCTTTGAAAACATTTTTCAAGTAAATATATATTCAAATAGCCGAAGTAATTACATTGGTTAAATTTGACGGCATAATAGGTTTACAATAAAGTCCGAAGGCACTTATTGGAGAATGGATTTCAATATAATGGTAGATTAGGGACTACCTTCCGTACAGTACATCTCTAGAGGAATGTACGAGGATACACAAACAATCCTCCCCATCTGGCAAAACTGGCATATCCCTATTTAGCACTCATACATGGCCTGGATAGAACTGAATATGACATCACCCCGGTCGTAACCGACCTATCCAGGGCCCAATAACATACACCACATACTCGACTATAGAGAGTAACCTAGGGAGGTAATGACCATACCCTAATGCTTGCGAACCACATAGCCTAGCGGCGTTGCCGGTTTAAGCCATTACCGGGTGATGAGGTCTGAGGTAGCGATTACCTTTCACATAGCACATTTCACTTTGAATGCCACACTGTTATTCCATAGTAACACAATTGATTTCTGCAAACGTATAACTCCTGAGCCCGTACATCTCTGGGAAGAGTATTAAGCTAAGAGAATTTTCCTTCTCCACCACCAAACAGATGATATTTTCATAGAGCTCAATTTATGTAACTAGAAATGCAACGTCAAACATTCGTCCATAGAAGTTGTCTAGGACAGGACAAACCGAAGGCACTCTCCTACCACATCCTGTTGAGGATTAGTAGCGAGAAGCCCTTGCATCGAAGATCTTAATTGTAGAACTATTGTCACATAATATGACATGGGAAATTTCCCCCGAGGGTCAGTAACAAGCAGCCCTACATTCCATCTTCCAAATCATATCCAAGTCGTCACTTCGAATACGTAAATTGGTTCGAAATCGTCTCCGGATAGGAATTACCCAAATCCGACCCTGGTTTCTTCGAACCAATCATCGACAAAATGATGTTCTGTGAATGGGGAATCTTTCTTTAATTTATAAAGTTCTTTTAATCAAAATCTCTTTTGGAGATATATATTTCTAAAACGTTCTTTCGGTATATACGAAATCATGAAACCGCTCTTATCAAATCTTTTGATTAGTTTAAACCCTTTTAAACTTCGATAATTTGAAATCATTTCATTTTTGCTTAAGGAAATATTGACCTAAGCAAACCAAATTCACTATTTCATCCATCAGGCCACTCCAAAGAACTAGAGAGAGTAGGAAACTAGTTTTGCAAACTTAAGCCTAGACACTATCTTTTTGACACTCATAAGGCGATCAAGTTATTTGATCAACTCTAAATCATTTAACATTTACCCATTCCATAAATCTTTCAAATCATCTTTAAAATAATATATAAATCATTTGGAAACATTTACATAAGATTTCAAAAATAACGGTTCCGTTTAAAATTATATTTCAAAAGTTATAGAAAAGTGTTGTGGAAAAGTGCTGCGGAAAGTGCTTTTTAAGCTATGTTGATCAAAACAACTTTTAATCATTTGGAAATTTATTTTTATAACCAAATCACTTTTAATATATTTTAAAATATTTTTAGAATTTATATCATATTTTTATACAATTTTAAAATATCATTTTCAAAGGTATCCTTTTCTGGATTTCGAATTGCAAAACCGCGATTTTTCCAAAAACTTGTTTTACTCGTATTTCAAAATCTACTTCACGAAATCTCAATTTTCCTTCTTTTTTGGAAATTTAGGGATATAATAGTTTAGAAAATTCTTATCTCGAAGAATTCTGAGCTATATTCCATTCTATAAACTAGTTTGACTTTTATGGCGTGAAATCGGGAACTACCGTTACGCGACTTGCCTAATTTGACTAAATTTTCAATTTCCTTTCAAACTTCACCAAAACACTTTCATATGTTTACAAACATTTCAAACTCATTTTAAAACCTTTTTAAATAGGTTTAACATTCCATATACACCAATTCATTCAATAAAGGAAAGTGATTTTCTTTGTGCTTATCGACGTGTATTTCCATGACTTGTATAAATATCCAATATTTTTATTAAACAACCAAACTTGATGATCAAAGCATATTAAAAATCCATTGCAAAACATCATATCATCGTCCAAGAATATAGTATAAGTAAGATTTTCTCACAAAGATTTTCTATCGGAAAAAGGCTATAGCTTCACTAACTCGCGATCCGAGCTCAAGAACACCAACACCTTGCCTCATAGTGTTCTCGGACGTTCCATTCCAAAAGAAATGCTTGGCCAAGCATGGGGAATGTAACGACCCATAATTTTCGATAATTAAAAATATTTAATTAATTAAGATTTTTGCAATTTAATATTGTGAGAAATTAAAATTTTATGATTTATTAATGAGGAGAATAATTTGAATATGATTTAATAATGTTGGTTGAATGTTATCGACAACTATTTTATTGTAATTTAAATCAATTGAAATAATTGTAAAAGTTAATTTTGTTGTAATTTGACGCTGAAATTAATGAAATGTTTAAATATTGAATTTGTCATGGAAAATTAATTTTTTTAAAGATTATAAATTTCTGGGTAATCAGAAATGATGAAATTTGTTAACTATTAAATTTGAACTTAAAAGTGATTAAATTAATTTAATAATAATTTATTTAATTAATGTGGAAATTAGCCATTTTGGCTACTGTCTTGGATTTTGACGAAACCAGTTTCATCGGATCCATAACAGTGAATTATTGTAGGATTTCAAGTTTCGTAGCGATCGGACTTATCGTTTGATCGTGCCGACTCGAAACGCGTAGATTTCAATTTAATGAATTCAATTAATCTGATTTTAAAAGCTAACTTTTGTATATAATGAAATTGGGTTTGAAACTAGTTCCATTGAGTTTTAAAATATCGAAAACATATATTTTGGTATGTTGGATGACCCACTTTCGTTTCGGAAACGAAACGGGCTTTTAGAGTCGTTATTATCGTTTCAAACCATTCAATATGTCCATTCATATCTTATCTATCTTTGTCCATATAAATAGATTTTCTAAACCCTAGCAGTCTTTTTATTTCTGTATATACGTACATTTCCTTCTCATCTCCTCTTTCCAATGCCAGGCAGACCAAAACATAATTCCCAATTTCAATTTCAAATAAAAATAAATTTCAAAAATTTAAACTCTCCAAACCCTATCATATTATATATCGTTGGAAATCTCTCGACAAGCACAATCTACAACAGCAATTTGTTTTTCGATTTGATGCATCGTTTGGCCAGAAATCGATGAAGAACCTCGGCCATCCATTTCTAGGGTTTCGATCCAATGGTGGATCATCGATTATACGACGATCGGAGGGTACCACGGTGTAGAGCTCGACGAATGGAGTCAATACATGTCATTCGTTCATGTCATAGGTTGATGATTTCACCAGAATTGGCCAATGAAAGGGGCGGCTGCAGCAGGCTCTTGGAGGCGCCGTGATGGCCGGTGTTTGGCGTGGATGGGCGACTCTGTGAGGGGAGGTAGGCGGCGACGTCTGATCATGATGAAGTCGAGCGTGTGGTCGGCGATTTGCTTGTGAACGATGGCGGCCTATAGGGTATTCGACTGTATGCGTGCGTGAGTAGGGTTTTCAGAGGTAAACCAAATTACTGTTTTGCCCTTGATAATTTTAAATTAAATTTAAAATCTTATAACTTCTAACGCTTATAACTTTTTCATACGGACTCGGATTTGGATGCAATTTCCTCCGTTGCGATCGCATCGAAATTCTGGACATTATTGGACTAGTTTGGCTACACTCTGAGACTAATAGATTTTTGGGTTTTAATTGGATTTTTAATCGACTAAAAATCAAAGGTGAGTGTTTTAACCCACTGACAACTACTAAATCGCCTTATGTTAGTTAAATTAAATTTATGGTGTGATTAGAAATTTATTGATGGCTGTTTGGTATATTTAATTTGTCATTCAAGTTTAATTTGAATTTATATTGAATTTAATTGCCATTTGAATCAAATATTGAATTTGAATTGCTAGTTAAATACCTGTTAATGATAATCAGTTAATTGATGTTATTTATTGGTTGATTTGAATGATGATTGTGATGGATGTTTAATTATTGATATTTGGATACTTGGATGTATGTTTATTTATATATTTATCACTACAAGTTCCCTTAGTTATTGTTAGGAAAATCACCATGGGTTGAAATGATACATATCCGAATGGTCTTATAGATTAGGAAAAAATCGTTATGGGTTGAAATGATAAACTCGAGCGATTTTATGAATTTTGAATTTTAACTCGAGATTGCGGGTTGAAATGATATATACCCGTAAATTTAAATTTTTGCAAGTTGAAATGATATACATCCATATCACTTGACCATAGGGTAGAAAATTATATACGGACACCGGTTTGGTTGAATTAAATGATTTTTAAATCCTTAATTTTTGAATCCAGTTAAAAAGATATTATGAAATAAAATTTGATTTATATGTACTGAGTTATTTTCAAAATCCAAGCTTTAAAATGTTGAAATTGAAATTGGTTTAAATGAATCGTTTAAAGAATTTAATTGAAATCTTAAAGTTGAATTCCGAAATATAAATGAAATTTATCAAAAATTGAGTTATTGTAAATTTTTGAATATTTAAACTTGAAACCTATTGAATTTGAAGTTGTTTAAATTTGTAGTTCAAACATGGATTTGAAATCGATATAAATTGAAATGGTTTTAATGAGAATTTGAATTGAAAACTTTTGCCTTTTTAATTGAAATAGTTGAACTGAGATTGATTTAAATTGAATTTTGAGAACTAAAGTTGAGTTGAACTGATTTGTGAAAATGGAAGAACAATTCTAATTTGAAACTACTTTCGATGTAAACTCTTTTAATATATAAACTCCTTTAACATATAAACTATTTTCTCATATATACCATTTTGATATATTAATAATTTTTAATACATTAACTTTTTAAATATATAAACTATTTTAATATATAAAAATTATTTTAATATAAATAAACTATTATAATCTATAACCTAGTTTTAAATTATAAACTATTTTAATATATATTATTTTAAGTTATAAACAACTTTTAATATATATATTTTTAATATATAACCTATTTTAATATATAAACTATTTCTAATATAAATATTATTTCTAATATATATACTATTTCAATCTATAATCTATTTTTAAAATATAAACTATTTTTTATTATGACTATTCTAATATATAAACTGCTCTCAATATTCAAACTGTTTAAAGTTGGAACTGTTATGATTTATATTTAATTGATTTAAATGCAAAATTTTGATAAGATGGTTTAAACTATTTTGTGGTTATGATTTCGCAAATGAATATGATTTAAAGTGAATAATGATTTCGAAAATGAATATTATTTCGGGAGTGAATATGATATTTTGATATCAATTATGAATTGGTTTTGGAAATGTAAAAGAATCAACCGGTGTGAAATAAGCGTTTGGTTGTTAAAGAGACCGGAATCAGATATTGTCGTACTCTTTGCCAATACCGGAAACCACTTTAACAATTGTGCACGTGGTGGAGAATCATGAATAAAGTAGGATGGTCTGGCGAACGATACTGTATGAGGTATGAATGCAGCCTTAACCTCATCGGGTCAGCTTGATGTGACTAAAACAAGAGCCATGCCGAGCTAAGTGGGGTCGCACTCCCTAATGGGCACATTTCTTCGATACCATATTATTACTTTGTGATTGATTTTGTGGCTACCCTTCGATTTGATTTTGAGAGTGTGTCTCAAAGGTGGGCGGTAGTAGCTGATATGCGTTACCACCAGTTCGGATCCACAAAATGGTAGTATCCTACCTTGGGCATTGCCTCGCTGCCTTGCCATATGCCTTATCGAACCCACTATGAGTTTGGTTTGTGTCGTACACTATGGAGTGCCCTCTGATAGCCCTCCAGTTTACGGTGGAATTACGGTACTGTATAGACTATGGCATTTACATAAAAATGTGTTAAGGGGGATATGGGTAACGCCTTAACGCTATTTTAATACTTTACTTTACTGTAGACATATTATAATAGCGTATATTACTACATAGTAAATAGTTTAACTGATCCTTAGGAGATGGTAATCCCGAACATCTCTTAAGTTATTGCACACACGTTAGACACTAGATAGGAGGTGTAAAATCTTGTAAACATCTCTGAAGCCGTTATACCCATATTTACTTATTTTAATTTAACTTACATAAATCTTTTAGTTCTGACTCGAGTGTTTTTGTCTTTTCATTACGCTCGGGTCAGTCTGAGCTTTTCAGTGTATTGAAGACCATTTTATTTGGAGGATGAACATGGAGATTAGTCTACTATTTATTATATTTATCCCACTGCATCATGTTGTTCCGCTGCTTTATTTTTTATTCCTTCTGTATGTATAACTCTGATATATTGTAAAAGTGTAATCAAATGTTATTTGTAAAAAAGATTCATGAACTGTTTATTTGATTATTATATATTGTCATTCCGCTGTGAGATTATGTGTTTTGTTTTCCCTTTCTTTTCTCTTATTTTCTTATTTACCCCATTAACAACCCTCCCTTATGAATGGTTTGAGTTGACATGTGTGGATTATTGTCAATTTTAAACCGTCCAAAAAGGTGGGTCGTTAAAGTGAATGAGGTGTAAGACTTTGGATTATTATAGCATACACAACACACTTAACATGAAAGTTATAGAAAATTATTTTCTCTAAGGTTTCAATAAAAGGATCATCCAATTTGGTTTAGTTTTGAATGCGAGATGCTCAAATGAAGAAGAGGCACTCTTGGATTTACCAAAAATCAAACTCGAAAATATGTTAACTTCCAACATAATTTAGACGTGTTACTCAATGATTTATGAAAAATGGTCATAGGGAATGTTCTTAAAAATTCTTTTCTCTATAATTTGAAAACAAGTAATACTCGATTTTGATTTGTTATGAGGAATATATGATCAAAAGAATAGAGGGCGTTCTCGGAACTAAAATTCTAGGCCCTGAAAATGCAATGGAAAAAAGTAGTTTTTGAGCATGGCTAAGCTTAGAATGGCAAGAAGTGGTCAACTAGCATGTTGTAGCCACATTATGAATGGTTTGAAAAAAAGGATTGTATCATTTTGTTTGGTTTTGAGAAAGTTATGGGAGAATGAAGGAGAGGCGAAATGGGTGGGTATTTATAGGCAGGTGGAGAGGTAGAAAATATCTCTACCTTACGTCATCCACCATCACCAACCATCATTACTACCACCCCCTACTTACATCATCCTAGGATGGCCGGAAATTATGTTCAAATGGATGCATCCATGTGTTTTCCCATGTGGGTGTGTACTTGGTTGACTTTGAGCTTGCTTAATTTTTAAGTAATTTAGAAAAATATTATATATTTCTTTTATGTATGTATGTATATTTGTATGCAACTTTGTGTATAAGTTAAAGTGTATGTTAGGGTGTGTATTTATGTATTATATATGTATACATGACATAAAAATAACATTGCATTGACTCCGAACAACTTCCGTTCGATAAACCGTTGCCAATCGAAGAACCAGTTACCGGTCACATTTTCACTTATACATTAAATTACATATATATGTAAACAAAATTTGAAAATAAATTTATAACCATTTTTAATTAATTAAAATTATCATGTGTGAATTATAAAACCATATAAATTAATATTAACAATTATTTACAGTAATTGCTATTATACCATAAAGCGATGTCAATTTTTTTCTTATATTTCCAAATCAAATATATATCTTCATAAATTATTAAAAATGATTTATTATTACTTTTTAACTTATTTAAAATGAATTATAACCTTTTTAAAATCATTATTTGAATAATTATAATAATTATTAAATCATTAAATCTCAATTTGATTTAATAAATCAATTATTATATTTAAGGGCATTGCTAACAATGTCATAAATACATTTAATTTTCAAAATTACAATAAATTATTTTATTTCATATTTTTGTTCAATTATAAAAATATGTGTATGCATCCAGCTCCAAGCGCGATGTTTTACAATTATAGAGTTGGTTATTAATAAAACGGTTTTGGGACATTTTATTGATTTATATCCTGAGGAAAATATTTTTTTTAAATATTTATTCGAAATAGGATTATTATCATTTATTATCACTCAAAACAGTATTATTTGTATTATCAACATTTTATTTGAATAAATTTTAATTTTTTTTATCAAAGTGATAAATTTGCGGGTCGTTACATATCTCGAAGTGGATGTACCCGTGGCTTAAGTAGCTAGGCATTTGGAACATCCTTGATCCATTTACATAAAAAACTCGATAGATAATCAACATTAGAAGATTAATTGTAGGCTATACCCCCACACTAAATTGGATTCTAATCTTGTGCCATATGCAGTGATGCGTAGTTTAAGTTTTCAATATTATTTAACAATTCATTTTTAAATTCTGGATATCACTCGACATGATCGTCATTGCTGACCATCTTGACAAGTTTCATAGCATTGGCCATGCTTTAGGAAAATGTTCAAAGCTAAGAAGAAGGCATTGGTTCATGGGGCAAGATTTACCTACGAACCAAAATTTTAGAAAATTGCCTAAGTGTGGGAGTTGCACAACTCCAACACTTGAAGAAAAATTCACCTTTCCTCTTCACTTTCACCTTCCTCAAGCCACGACCAACGACCCAAACTCCATCCATGTCCCGTCAATATATGACCATCCAAATCTATATCCATAGCCACACACATTACTTACCTATGTAATTCGAAGCAAAGCTTTAGATCGGGTGTTTTTGCATGAGATTAAGGCTAGGGTCTGATCGGTGCAGATGGCTCGTAGCAAGGAGATGCGAGCTATGTCAGATGTAGGAGAGGATAGGTGGTAGCAGTCCTAAGTTCAAGAGGAAGCATGGGTTTGTTTAGAAGGTCTTAAGAAATTCAATGCAAGAGGTCTAGATTTTTAGATTGGTAGAAATAAAGTGAAGAAGGAAATGAATTGGAGTGGGTTTTATAACCCAGACCCAAAGTCTCAGCCATTAAATTTGGGAAATATCCAAAGTCAAGGGTCGGTATTGACCCCTAGGCTATGGGTCAGTACCGAGTCCTAAACCTATATATATATATATATATATATATATATATTGATGGTTTCTTATGCAAAAGCATGTGATTGACCATGTACAAGCATTCCTCTCCACATATGAATGTGCATGTGAATATGTGTGTATATATATATCCAATACCTCGCGATCAAAATCAAAGGAAAACCAAATTCAAACCTGAGAAATCCATGGAAGGAACCAGTTCAAAATCATCAAGCTCAGAATGACAGATTACAAGATTACGTTCCTAATTTATAATTCTAGATGTTGGTGGAGCATCATGGAGGATAACTATGGACATAACCTTTCACCGAATTGATTTATAGGAAGAATAACGACCATTCGAAACACAAAGTGGAGCCCTTTACGGCAGTTCCTACTTATTTCGATTCAAAGCACATCACATTTGAAATGAGATATACTTTGGAGGGCAAGTGTTATCCAGCCTGTCGACCAGGCAATATTCGGATAGATTGGACGAGTCGAACTTGGAGTTATCAAGACAGGAATCCCATAGGGATAGCGTAGGAATCTAGAAACTAAGACAAAGTCACATGGCTAATATCAGAATAATCCAACATAACAACCAATCCCCCAAGTTAGGTTTGGTACCGACCCCACCGTATAGGTCGATGTTGACTCCTATTTCTACCTCAGGTGGACCCAATCTTCTACTTGTGATCTCTGCTTGATGCTGAAGCCTATTTCTAATGTCATCCTTTTGGTTCAATGCAATTCTCCATCGATCTCCACGAACACTTGAAGTTGCAATTTTATTCTTTTACAACTCCATCATTTGGACTTGGAAACAAGTTAATATTTATGCGAACAACTATGGAATCACAAAGGTGACAACAAGATGAGTCAAAATGAAGACTTGAACACAACCAATATGGTCATCTTAGAGATCGGTACCGACCCCTACCTATGGATCGGTACCGACCTTTACTTCCAAATGATGTGGCACCTACATTTGTAGGAGAATTGGTCTAAATCTTGAGTAACGGCTTGGAGGTATTTTGTAAATAATTTTTGGCTCCCCACCTCTATAAATAGGAAGGTAGGGCTCATTTTTGAGATCTTTTGGCTTTAGTTCTTTCCTACTCCATATTCTTCTAATTTTGAAAATCTAAGTATCGGAGTTGTATCGACCCCTATGAACTTCTGCCTCCAAGTCAAATATAAGTAATAAAATCTTAAAGTAGACGTAGGCCTTGCTTTACCGAACCACTATTAACGATTATAACTTGTTTATTTCTCATTTTCATTTACATTTCTTCATATTTTATTCTCGACGTATACTTTTGGGTGTTTATACCATTTTTGGTTCAAACAACAGTATGTATAGTAAATATCAAAGATCACAGAGTCAATCACAGTGATAATATATAATATGAAATATATAAGGCTGCAAGAATATAAAACATCTCAGATGTACGCTATCTAAATATAATACTATGTACAATCACTATATACAATGCATTAACATACAAACCATGAGACAACATAAACAATATGATTCCTATAATGAGAAAAAATCTCATGTCTTCTCTATGCCTACAGACACATACCGGTCATACTATCCATGTACATGTAATGTCCCAGACTAACTCGAGTATTACATAAATTACACATGGATCAGACTATAACTAAATATGATGGTCAACACATATATAGATATAGGATATGCATAGTACAATAGATATGACAAACAATGCAATAGTATAGCAAAACAATAGCAGCCACGAAACTAAGTATAAAGATGTCATCATCCATATAAAATCATATCGAATATTATTTAATCGATACAATATCAACTGTGTGGATCATCTATATACAAAAATCATTATCAAAGTCTAGAAATCATCAATAAATGAGATATCCTCAAGTATAATTGGGCTAGTACACAACAAAGCCCAAATATCTCTCAATCTCGGTAAATAGAGTATCATCATTTATATACATATATGTCGGATAGGCTGCTTATTAGTATAATAAAAGATAAGAGAATCCACTACACTCTAGACACCTATCTATATATAATTTCATCTCCTCATATATAATGAATCAGAATAAATCATTGTAGCGAATGATTGTACGATAGACACGAAGTCTCAAGTAGAGTCATAACTAAACTAGGTGAGGTGTATCAATAGAGTATGCTAATCAACCACTCCATCAGTACAAGAAGAGAGACTGGTAGCACGAAGCAAGCTCCAAAGTCTACATTTTTTAGTTACTTTAATGATATCGTGACACGTATCCACCAATGTCCTCCTCAATGTGGGGACTGAAATGTCACGACCCGACTTTAGCCCCTATAAGTAACATATTGCTGGCCTAAGCGACACAGGGGCGAACGCACGAAGCGAAAACATAAAGATATATGTAGGGTGTCAGAAATATGAGGCACGACCCCACGATCAGGCTACTAGGGTAGATTCTAACCATTTTTTCCTCTCCAACACTAATAAATGGAGTACATCATAATAGTAGCATATAGTACTAATAAATATAGACACGAAGTCTTGATCATCGCTAGGCACGCAGCTTTACTCATCGAATATTGGCATGAAGCCATACTTATCACTATAGCATCACCTCACACTCATAACATTATTCCCACTAGGTGAGTGCCATCGACTTACAATAATAACCGAACAAATATTACAACAGCGTCCCATACCTCTGCATGATACTCAAACGTTTATTCATTGCATATATACTATGCTCAATCTACTTAATATACTATACTACGAGTCCAATGAATAACTAAAGAAATATTATCGAATGCCTCATCTCAAATGGTACTATAACTCCGTTTATCCATATTTCTCATCACATAGAGTTAAATATCACGAAATCACATAGAAGGATGTCATCACCGTATCATATCAAAATCCTCAATCAAATTTATATCAACGGTGGATCATTTGTATCATCCAAATTAAGTATTAAAATGATGAGAAATTAGAAAAGCATAATAAAATACCATTAATCAAATATATATGAAATATACTTATTTAAGCTTATTTATTATATCTTACTTATTGGAAACTTCAACTAGAAAATTTTCATATTTTCCAAAATTATATATATTCTTTGAATACTTACATAAAGCCAAAGTAGATTCACTTTTGATAAATTATTAACCTTTAAATATATTGAAATATACATTCAGTTTATTTATTTAATCCCAAAATAACAATTTAAATACAAAATTTACTTCTAATCTTACTTGTATTTTAAACATTCAAGATCACTTACAAACCAAATATCCTTTATAATAGAATTTTCTACAACTTTCTATAATTAGTTACATTTTTATTTAAATAAATATATATACTTCAAAATAAATTATATTTATTTCAAACCATATAATATAATTCAATAATAACACTCTATTCTCAAACAAATTAGAAGCAAAACATTTTCTTTTTAAATTATACCATATTTGAAATTCTCGTGGAAAGAGATTTTTATTTATTCAAAACATATCCTTTATAATAAAAATAACTTTAAAATAATTTTCTCATTTTCATAGTATATCTTATAAAATAGCATTAAACTCTATTTTACTTTTAAAATAATTCCAACTTATATTATATTATAATATTCATTTAAAAAAAGGTTTTTGAATCAAATGAAAATTACATTTATATTTATAATTGAAAATATATTTGTAAATAAGAAAATAGCTAAACTGAATATTATTTAGTAAAATAATTACTTTTAATAAAATTTCAAAACCCTTAAATAATTTTACAAAACATTTCAAACATCCTTTTAAAGCAAGAAAGTAATTAAATATCTAAATATATAAATTATAGAGTAAAATTACACTGACTGCAACAACCCAGATTTTTGGTAATATTATTTAGGATATTTAACCAGTTGAACTAAATAAAATAATGTGTTGATTAAGGGATTGAGACTTGATTTTAATTAAAGGTAGCTGTGCCATTTAAAACAAATGAATTAGAGAAGAGTTTTAAAATGAATTAGAGGAGGGGTAAATTGGGAAAGAGGCCATTCCTATATATATTCCCTTTGGCCGTGTATTATACATGTTCATTTCATTTGATTTTTTTTTAAATAGAGGCCGACTACCATTAACAAGGAAAGGGAAAGAAGAATTAGAAAAGCTAAAGGAAATGCTAATTCAAATCAAATTCATCCAAATCTCAAGCTCCTTTAATCTCTAAAGCTAAGTTGAATAATGTTTACATCTCAAATTTTTATTGGTTTTAGTTTTAAGATTAAATCCAAATATTTTGCATTGATTTGCCATGTTTTTAAATGATGGAACGCTTATATATACTTGTTAATGATTTATGCATGTTCATATTGATTTTTTATGATATGTTTTATGGTAAAACCCTATTAAATGACATCTTTATGCCTTGTGAAATTTTATGAAGATCGTAAATAATATTTTGGAGATGGGTTTCAATTTTCAGAATTTTTGGAATTAATGTGGATTTATATGAATTTTCTAGTAGCGAAAATGATATTTTGGGTTATAAATTATATACGGGTAAATAATTAATTATTTGGGTCTGAAATTTTTATATGTTAGAAACATATATAATTTGATTTTCTGGAATTTTTCTAGATTTTTCCTAAGAGTTTTGATTAGTATATAAAATTATTTAAGGTATGGGACTTAAATGTTTTATATATTTTATAAAGGAGAAAAGGGAATTTTGTAAAATAAATTGAAATTGTTATTTCTAGAAAAATGGCAGCACTTTTGAAAAGTAATATGGTAACCAATCAGATTTAGACAAACAAGGCATGATAGGTACAAAATAAATAGTTTTAAAGTACAAATAAATAGCTTTTTCACTGTTTCGTCCCCTTCGGCACTTAGGTTCTGCCTCCATGCTACCCTTCCGATACAGTCGAAACCAATGCATATGGTACCAGTGAATCGGTACGTAGTGAATTGGAAGAAGGCGAAAGGTATAGGGTCTAAACCATGAGGTTCCGAAAGGGATGAAACTTTGTTTTGTTTTAAAGGAAAAATACGCCTGCTTGCTTTCGATTTGGTTGGGTTTCGACTAAGTCAAATAGTTTAAAAGGAAATGCTTTCGACTGGGATGCATCTTTGTCTTTAAGTGAATGCTTTCGACTAAGTCGAAACACCTAGCTGCCGCTTTTTTACCCTTCGACCCAGTTGGTTTCAAAGGGGTTGCTTGTTTTCTAAAATTTTCCCACTTCTCAAATGTTTTTGAAGGGGTGGTTTCGAAACTATCACTTCATTACTTAGGAAATGGTTTTGAAATAGTTGCTTTCTACTTAAATGATTTTAAAAGCCCTTATTCTTTTGTTTGAAGTATAACCCAAATTGGTTTTGAAAGAGATGGTTTTTCAAAGGGGTTTCGAAGTAGTTAACTTCAAAAGGTTTCGAAAGGTTTCTACATGTTTCAAATTGAACCGATATGCTTTCGAAAGGGTAAGATTTATTGCTTTCGAAAGGTTTTAAAAGAGGTTTTAAAGGGGTGGTTCCCCCAAAGTTTCGAAGGAGTCGAAAGGTGTTGTTTTCTAATGGTTTCGAAAGAAATGGTTTTCCAATGGTTTCGAAAGGAAATGTTTAAATATTTTTAAAAGAAAGATGTCTAAGGTTTTAAAGCTTTCGAAAGGAAGATTTCCAAAGGTTTCGAAAGTGTTTTGAGAATTGTTTCGAAAGGAAGGTTTTGACCTTTCGGCCTAGATAAAAGAAAGGGTTTTTCATGGTTTCGAAAGGGTTTCTTTCAGGGGTTTCGAATGGGTTGTTTAAAGGGTTTAAAAAAAGGTTCGAATATAATGAATGGGAAGAATAGCCAAAGTGTTTTCAAGCTATAAAGGACTTTAACTTATTTTAAAAGGATAGGTAATCCTTATTGAATATCATCGACATTATTTTGAGTAAACTGCGTGTAACATGACAAAATAGCTTTAAATAAAGCTAAAGATATTTTTTCCTTGTATATGCATGATTTAAAGGACCAAATCATTTTGAAAAGGTTTTCAAGGAAAATTTTAAAGGGTAGTTAACCCTAAGAAAATGACTTAGATTAGAAGACCAGACAGGACTTTTCTAGGGTCGCGCCCTATGCTCATTAGCTATTAGCCCCTAGCTAATTTAGTCCGGAATTCCAGTGTGTAGGGCTTAGTCATAGGTAAGACTAAAATGTTGGTTACACATAGAATGGAATATTGTTGTACAGATGTAGGTTATTGGTAAGCCACAAAACCATTAGGATCAGTTGACCCTTGAAGATGTAAGTAAAGGATAGACCGTCCAAAAGTTTTGTCTATGTGACGACCGGCCATGACCCCCGCACCGAACATAGAAATAGTGTGCTGTAAAGTGTGCTAGGCAGCCATGGACGATTGCCAAGGTTAATTAAAACAACAGAATCTATCGTATTACTCACAGCGCATGGATAAAATACAATAGAAAGTATATATAGTGAAGCTTTACAGAACAGAATCTCTATTAAACCTCATAATAGTTGGTACAACATCTGAATAGTCAATACATCAAGCCTCACTACATATCACTCAGAGAATATACAAGCAGCGGAACATCCAGTACATATCGTAAGAAACTAATACGCAAGCCTCCAGCTCGTCTTCGTCATCAGCATCGTCGGTCACTAAGAACAGCACCTGTCACCTGCTACCTAGTCTGCCCATCCCAAAATGGATGAACAGTCCAAGGTAATAAGAGTGGAACGTAAACCTTGAGTCAGACAACAGTCTTAGTGAGCGGTAAATTTACTAACAACATACCAAAAGAGCATAAAGGTAAAAGGAATAGGAATCCAACCTTCCCACTCCACCTCTTTCTACAGTGATAGCCCTCAAACACACTAAGCAGAAATAAACATAGCAAAGCAGACATTTAAAGTAAACAATTATCACTCGAGTCAAGGTCGGTGTTTTCCAAGTACAAACCCCCAAGGCCTAAACCAAGATCAGATAAGCACCCAGAAAACATCGCTCTTGAGACCGAATGACGATACAACCAAACATCCATGACTCTGGCTATCACCGTTATCTTTGCTTTGATACCACCGTTAATTGAATGACTGGCACATTCTTTCAACCGTCCGTCAAGGGTTAATGGCAACCCCGGTTCTAGACAGAACTCCGCACGTCGTCGCAGCCCGTGCCTAGGACTATCGAATCTGCCCAGAGTACTCGACTACAATCATAGTCTTTAGGGACTATCGAATCTGCCCAGCGTACTCTTGCTTTGAACCTGCTAGAACCTTCAACAACGATGAAATCTCAGCCTTCTAGTCATCCTCCTCGACGACTATTTCCATACTAGCCCAAGCGCCTCTCGAGCCAACCATTATCCTCAACTCGAACCATTTCACCGAGTTATCAACATGCTTGGAATGATCCCGTCTGGATTAAACCAAGGCTATCTCATACCATGCCTCGCTTCATCTCATCATAGCAAAGCGTCATCTCAACATCAACATCATCAAATCTATCCATATGAGCTTCATTATCTGCCACATATGCCACAAGCAACTTTACCAATTCAAGAGCCTTTCCCTTAGCTTTTGAATCATCTTCGACTAACTTGTCCAAATCAAATCATCAATCAACTAATTTACAACAATCAATTAAGTCAAACATTAATTCAAGTAATCAAGCATTCAAACATGATCAAATAAACAATTATAACAATAATGGCAATTTAGTAAATGAAGAGTCCAAATCTAACAAGCATGAATCATGAGAAATATCTCTACAACTTGATGAATGAACTTGCATAGGTTAACATGTAGTAAAATGGATGTCAAATCATCATGTACAATAGATCTACATTTAAGTTTATGAAAATGCATGGAAATCACTATTTTAACACAAAATCAAGCCATCAATCCGATATACTCCTTTGGATCCGTGTGAGAGATAATCACCACTCACCAAATCACCTTAACACCTCAAAAGCAACACACTTCAGATCTGGACAGCGAAGAATCTAACTCGATCTATCAAAACTCCGCTTCAAACGATGAAATCTCTCTTCGATGGTTGAAGATCTTCAATCTAAGCTCTTGGATCTTCGATTTGATCTTCGATTTGGATGGAAGGAATCACAAGATTAGAGTGGAGAAAAGAAGTGAAGAAGTATAGAACTCGAGCTCTCAAAATAGCAGCACTTCGTCGCTTCAAAATCCGGATCCCAAAAATGAACAAGAACCCGCCGATTTATAGGCTGATTTCCTTAGGTCGTCCGCCCCCTTAGGTCATCCACGACCTAACTATCGTGACCTACGACCTAACAAATACTTCGACCTAACACTTGCGTGACTTAACACATACGTGCGACCTACGACTTACGACTTAGCAGACACTCGACTCACTGACTTAACGGAAGCCACGACCTAACTTTAGCTCGCTCCTAGGTCGCTCACGACCTAACACTCAGCAGCCTAATCCCTTAAGCCTTCACGTGACTTAACCACACACACACATACGCACGACCTAGCAACCTACCGCATATGCGCTTCCACGACCTAAAATGTCACGACCTAAGATTCAACACTAATGTGCGACCTACGACTTAAGCCCTTGCGCGACTTAACACCCTACGACTTAACTCTCAGCGACTTAACGCTACACGACCTAACAACTTAACTAGGATACGACCTAAAATCCACGCGACCTAACGACTCATCCCACTTATCTCCTTAACTCGTCCACGACCTAACCTTCTTAGGTCGTTAACTCACTTAGTTCCTTAGGTCGTTAACTCGCTAACTCCCTTAGGTCGCTGTCTTTCCTTAAGTCGCCGATTCATGTAGGTTGCTAACTCTTAGGTCGTCCACTACCTTAAGTCGCCAACTTCCTTAGGTCGCTCCAATCCCTTAAGTCGCTCACCCGACCTAACTACTACTCGACCTAACATATTCCACGACCTAAGCCACCACACGATTTATCTTCCAGACGACCTAAGCTACACATGGCTTATCTTCTATACGACCTAATGACAACTGTTTTACAAACATTCGATCCATAAAAATACGGGTCGTTACATTCTCTCCCCCTTAGGAATTTCGCCCCCGAAATTCCAAACAAACAAGAGCAATCAAAAGCTATTCTGCATGCCTACCATCCATAGCAATCAACAAACCATGCATCCAATTCTAGCCTAGCATGCAGAATTCTAAAATTAGAACAAGTTACAATGTCATGAGATGTCACGACACCTTATGGCCATACCTCGAAGAGTTCAGGATGAGCTGCCTTCATCCTCTCTTCCACCTCCCATGTACAGTCGTTAACATCATTACTCCATTGTACCTTGAGCAACCTAACTACCTTCCTCCTAAGCTGTTTTGTGTCAGTTTCCACAACACAAAGCGGCTTACGAGGTCTCTCAACAACTGGATCTACCTCAAAATCTTCACAGCTATCAGCAGAAACTACTGTATTCGAGTCGTGCACATACTTCCGTAGATACGTTACATGAAAAACATTGTGCACACCCGACATCTTTTCTGGTAACTCCAATTTGAAGGCGAGCTTTCCAATTCGCTCGATAATCGGAAATGGTCCAACAAATCTCGGAGTCAATTTCCCTTTCTTCCCGAATCGAATAACATTCTTTAGTGGAGAAATCTTCACAAAAACCATATCACCTATGTCGAACTCCAAATCCTTACGACGCTTATCGGCATAACTTTTCTGACGGTCTTGGGCTGCCTTCATTCGTTGCCGAATGATCTCTATGCAATCTGAAGTCTGTCGAATCATTTCTGGCCCAAGTATCAGCTTTTCTCCTGTTTCTAACCAACATGTCAGAGAGTTACACGGTCTTCCATACAAAGCTTCATACGGTGCCATACCAATGCTTGACTGGTAACTGTTATTATACGAAAATTCCACCAAATGAAGATGATCTTCCCATGATCCTCCGAAATCCAAAACACAAGCTCTAAGGAGATCCTCCAAAACTCGATTGACTCTCTCGGTCTGACCATCTGTTTGGGGATGATAAGCTGTACTCAAACACAACTCAGTTCCCAAAACTTCCTGGAAGCTCTTCCAAAATCCACTACTGAACAATGGGTCTCGATCGCTCACTATACTCTTCGAAATACCATGGAATCGAACTATCCACTTAACATACAGCACAACCAACTTTGATGCAGTCCTAGTTGATCGAACAAGAATAAATCTTGCACTCTTAGTCAAACGATCTACAATGACCCAAATCCCTTCATTTCCCGCTCTTGTTCTAGGTAACCCATCGATAAAATCCATCGATACTTGCTCCCACTTCCATGTAGGAACTTCTAATGGCTGAAGCAGTCCACTTGACTTCTTCTGTTGGGCTTTTACCAACTGGCAGTTCATGCACTTGGAAATAAAATTTCCAACATCCTTCTTCATACCTTCCCAGTAATAGGTTCTCTTCATATCCCGGTACATCTTATTTCCACCTGGATGAATTGTCAACTTCGAGTGATGACTTTCCTTCAGAATTTCATTTCTCAATTCATCTATATCGGGAACAACTAGTCGTCCTTGCTTCCGAAGCCAACCCTCTCGATCGACCTCGAATCCTTTATCCTTTTCTGGGTCCAATCCAAATTCCAAATCACGGATAATCTTGACAAGCTTATCATCTTGCTTTTGGCTCTCGCCAATTCTTTCCACAAGAGTCGGTCTTATCAATAAGTTTTCCAACATTTTAGGTTCCAATTCACATCTGGGCCTGAAGTCAAATCCAGCCAAATACTCGAGACTCTTCCATTCTTAAAACATGGCTCCCAATCCTGCATGTCTTCGACTTGATGCATCTACCACTGCGTTACCCTTTCCCGGAGTATAGGCTGTACCAAAATCATATGATGCAAAAAACTCTAGCCATCGTTGCTGCCAAAGATTCAAATCCTTTTAGGAGAAACGATACTTCAATGACTTATGATCTGTAAACAACTCGAATCGAACTCCCAATAGATAATGTCTCCACATCTTTAGAGCAAAAATAATCGCCGCTAACTCCAAATCATGAGTCGGATAATTCCTTTCATGCGGCTTCAGTTGTCGACTTGCATACGCAACAACTCTATTCTTCTGCATCAGCACTGCTCCAAGTCCAGTACCACATGCGTCGGTGTAAACCACCATCGCTTCATTTCCACTTGGAATAGTCAAAACAGGAGCACTTGTCAGTCGCTCTTTCAGAATTCCGAAAGCTTGCTCACACTTTGCATCCCATCTGAATACTTGATTCTTTTTCGTCAATCCTGTTAATGGTGCAGCCACCTTGGCAAAGTCTTTGATAAATCGACGATAGTATCCTGCTAATCCAAGAAAACTTCTCACATCAGATGCATTCTTAGGTCTAACCCAATCCTGGATTGCTGCCACCTTAGCGGGATCAACCGCTATTCCGCTTCCAGAGATAATATGGCCTAAGAACCTCACTTCACTCTTCCAGAAGTGACACTTCGAAAACTTAGCCTTCAGCTGATGTTTCCGTAAGATTTCCAAAACAATACGCAAGTGCGTCTTGTGCTCTTCTTCAGTTCTGGAATAAATCAAAATATCATCCACGAACACTAGTACGAACTTGTTCAACTGATCTCTGAACACTCTATTCATAAGATCCACAAAATATGCTGGTGCATTGGTCAATCCAAATGGCATTACCAGCCACTCAAAGAAACCGGATGGTGTCCTGAAAGCAGTCTTCAGCACACTATCCTTAGCCACTCTTAACTGGTGAAATCCCGTTGCCAAATCCATCTGAGAAAACACTTTAGCTTCGTGAAGCTGATCAAACAAGTCATCTATTCTCGGCAATGGATACTTGTTCTTCTTAGTCACTTTATTCAGCTCACGATAATCCACACACAACCTCAACGATCCATCCGCTTTGGTTACAAACACAACTGGTGCACCCCATTCGGACACACTACGCCGAATGAATCCTTTCTGTAACAGATCATCAACTTGCACCCTCATCTCTTGCTGTTCCCTAGGCGTCATTCGCCTAAGAGGCATCACAACAGGTCTGGCTCCTTCAACTAAATCGATACGAAACTCAATCTCTCTAGGCGGCGGTAACCCTTTGACTTCATCAAAGACATCCTCAAATCCATTTGCGATTGGCACCGATGACAGTCCATCCCGTGGAACAACCAGCGAATACATGAAGCTCATGAAGACGCCTTCCTCATGCTTACATCGTATCACAACCTTTTGCCCCTCCACATTCTCGACTGTCACCTCCAACCATTCACAATCAACCTTTGCCGCATACTTCCTAAGCCAGTCCATACCCAAAATAATACCGAACCCCGCAAAGTTCAGAACAAAACAATCACAAACAAAAGAGCAATCATGACTCGATACAATCAGACCACGGCACAGCATACACAGACAAGACGAACCCCCAACTGGATTAGTCACAACCAATGGCCTATCAACAATATCCAGTTCTAAACCCATCCGGCCTACAAGTTCATTACAAACAAAAGAATGCGACGCCCCAGTATTGAATAACACTCTAACTGGAACACCACATATGGAAAGAGTGCCTTGAACCACCACACTCTTTCCTTTCTCTTCAGCGGTAGGAGCTTTTGAAGATGATGGAACAGCCCCAAAGCATAAGCTTGCACAATCTGCTTGTCCCTCCGCGGTTCTCGACAATTCTTCTTAATATGCCCCAGCTTGTCACAGTTGTGGCACTTCATCGACACCTTTGGATTCTTGCAATCTCTGGAGAAATGGCCCTTCTACTGACAATTGTAGCAAGTCACTTCGCCCTTTGGCTTCTTCTGGCCATCCTTACCCTTTTGTTGTTGCTGCTTCCTCTTCTTGTTTCCACCCTGCTGTGGTTTAGACTCCTCCTTGGTCACAGCAACAACAGATCCTTTTTTAGGAAATAGATTCTCGTGCCTTAGAGCCTTCTCCACAAGCTTCTCAAATGAATCATCCAGATGATCCACCAACTGCCTCCCAAGATAACTGTCCAAGCCTATCACAAACTTCTCGTTCTTCTGATAAGGAGATTCAATATACGACCGGGCATACTTGGACAGAGCTTCAAACTCAGAAACATACTCTAGAACTGGTCTCCCACCCTGCTTGAGCTCCATAAACTTCTTAAACAGAACAGATTTCTAAGCCGTAGAAATGAACTTAGCTTCGAATCTGGCTTGGAATTGCTCCTTAGTAATTTCTTCCTCCGTAGTATCAATGGTGATAGAGTTCCACCAGTCAGAAGCTCTCCCTTGAAGCTGTCTTGATGCAAGCTTCCTTTTGGTTGCATCCTCGATTCCCAAGTCACCAAAGATCCTTCTACAAGCATCTATCCACCTCTGGACTTCAATGGTTGACTCTGTTCCCAAGAAAACCTTCCCTCCAAGAGCAGTATAATCTTTACACAGCTTAGCAAAATCCACCGGTTTTGGAGTTTGAACTTGAACTCCAACATCTACTGATGGGCCCGGAGCTGGCATCCTTCTCATGATCGAAGTCATCATAGCTTCGAACATAGCAACATAATCAGCAGCTCCCTCAGTAGCACGGCCTTCCCTAGCAGCCGGTCTCCCTCTTCGACTCAACCTTAATATCTATAAAAAGGAATGATTAATACACCTTGAGAACAATTGCATAAAGAACTCAAATCCTTCTAAGCTACTATATTATATATAGTAATCATCCATCAAAATATAATTACGTCTCTCATACGTAGTTACGTTAGCGAGCGTAGTGTAAAATCGATTAACCAATGCTCTAATACCAAATGTGACGACCGGCCATGACCCCCGCACCGAACATAGAAATAGTGCGCTGTAAAGTGTGCCAGGCAGCCATGGACGATTGCCAAGGTTAATTAAAACAGCAGAATCTATCGTATTACTCACAGCGCATGGATAAAATACAATAGAAAGTATATATAGTGAAGCTTTACAGAACAGAATCTCTATTAAACCTCATAATAGTTGGTACAACATCTGAATAATCAATACATCAAGCCTCACTACATATCACTCAGAGAATATACAAGCAGCGGAACATCCAGTACATATCGTAAGAAACTAATACGCAAGCCTCCAGCTCGTCTTCGTCATTAGCATCGTCGGTCACTAAGAACAGCACCTGTCACCTGCTACCTAGTCTTCCCATCCCAAAATGGATGAACAGCCCAAGGTAATAAGAGTGGAACATAAAACCTTGAGTCAGACAACAGTCTTAGTGAGCGGTAAATTAACTAACAACATACCAAATAAGCATAAAGGTAAAAGGAATAGGAATCCAACCCTCCCACTCCACCTCTTTCTACAGTGATAGCCCCCAGACACACTAAGCAGAAATAAACATAGCAAAGCAGACATTTAAAGTAAAGCAATTATCACTCGATTCAAGGTCGGTGTTTTCCAAGTACAAACCCCCAAGGCCTAAACCAAGATCAGATAAGCACCCAGAAAACATCGCTCTTGAGACCGAATGACGATACAACCAAACATCCATGACTCTGGCTATCACTGTTATCTTTGCTTCGATACCACCGTTAATTGAATGACCGGCACATTCTTAAAGCCGTCCGTCAAGGGTTAATGGCAACCCCGGTTCTAGACAGAACTGCGCACGTCATCGCAGCCCGTGCCTAGGACGATCGAATCTGCCCAGAGTACTCGACTACAATCATAGTCTTTAGGGACTATCGAATTTGTCCAGCGTACTCTTGCTTTGTGCCTGCTAGAACCTTCAACAACGATGAAATCTCAGCCTTCTATTCATCCTCCTCGACAACTATTTCCATACTAGCCCAAGCGCCTCTCGAGCCAACCATTATCCTCAACTCGAACCATTTCACCGAGTTATCAACATGCTTGGAATGATCCCGTCTGGATTAAACCAAGGCTATCTCATACCATGCCTCGCTTCATCTCATCATAGCAAAGCCTCATCTCAACATCAACATCATCAAATCTATCCATATGAGCTTCATCATCCGCCACATATGCCACGAGCAGCTTTTCCAATTCAAGAGCCTTTCCCTTAGCTTTTGAATCATCTTCGACTAACTTGTCCAAATCAAATCATCAATCAACTAATTTACAACAATCAATTAAGTCAAACATTAATTCAAGTAATCAAGCATTCAAACATGATCAAATAAACAATTATAACAATAATGGCAATTTAGTAAATAAAGAGTCCAAATCTAACAAGCATGAATCATGAGAAATATCTCTACAACTTGATGAATGAACTTGCATAGGTTAACATGTAGTAAAATGGATGTCAAATCATCATGAACAATAGATCTACACTTAAGTTTATGAAAATGCATGGAAATCACTATTTTAACACCAAATCAAGCCATCAATCCGATATACTCCTTTGGATCCGTGTGAGAGATAATCACCACTCACCAAATCACCTTAACACCTCAAAAGCAACACACTTCAGATCTGGACATCGAAGAATCTAACTCGATCTATCAAAACTCCGCTTCAAACGATGAAATCTCTCTTCGATGGTTGAAGATCTTCAATCTAAGCTCTTGGATCTTCGATTTGATCTTCGATTTGGATGGAAGGAATCACAAGATTAGAGTGGAGAAAAGAAGTGAAGAAGTATAGAACTCGAGCTCTCAAAATAGCAGCACCTTGTCGCTTCAAAATCTGGATCCCAAAAATGAAGAAGAACCCGCCTATTTATAGGCTGATTTCCTTAGGTCGTCCGCCCCCTTAGGTCGTCCGCGACCTAACTATCGCGACCTACGACCTAACAAATACTCCTACCTAAAACTTGCGCGACTTAACACATACCCGCGACCTACGACTTACGACTTAGCAGACACTCGACTCAACGACTTAACGGAAGCCACGACCTAACTTTAGCTCGCTCCTAGGTCACTCATGACCTAACACTTAGTGACCTAACCCCTTAAGCCTTCACGTGACTTAACCACACACACACATGCGCACGACCTAGCGACCTACCGCATATGCGCTTCCATGACCTAAAATGTCAAGACCTAAGATTCAACACTAATGCGTGACCTACGACTTAAGCCCTTGCGCGACTTAACACCCTACGACTTAACTCTTAGCGACTTAACGCTACACGACCTAACAACTTAACTAGGATACGACTTAACATCCACGCGACCTAACGACTCATCCCACTTATCTCCTTAACTCGTCCACGACCTAACCTTCTTAGGTCGTTAACTCGCTTAGTTCCTTAGGTCGTTAACTCGCTAACTTCCTTAGGTCGCTGTCTTTCCTTAAGTCGCCGATTCCTGTAGGTTGCTAACTCTTAGGTCGTCCACTACCTTAAGTTGCCAACTTCCTTAGGTCGCTCCAATCCCTTAAGTCGCTCACCCGACCTAACTACTACTCGACCTAACCTATTCCACGACCTAAGCCACCACACGACTTATCTTCCAGACGACCTAAGCTACACATGGCTTATCTTCTATACGACCTAATGACAACTGTTTTACAAACATTCGATCCGTAAAAATATGGGTCGTTACCGTCTAATAGTTGTTTGGACTATTTGATATAGTATCCCATAGGCCCGAGTCAACCAAAGGGCAGTCAACCTAGATTTCGGACAGTTAGTCCATTTATTACTTGTTTATAGCATAACGGATCTTGCTATTATTTTATTATCATAATCAGTTTGATTAACTAGTTTGCTCTTAGGAATGGATATGTAAAATATATGTTTTGAAAAAGGATATTAGTCAGGGGAAGCCCGTTCCGCAAAGCGGCGTGGTCTCACTCAATATCAGTAAACCGAGATGTAACATAATTATTCACACTAGGTTTTATGTCTAACTCGAAGATTTTGTTTCCCCTTAAACTCTCGAGTGCTCAAATTTGATTTGAGTTGGCTGAGGGTTTAGGTTTTCAAGCGTTCGTAGTTTTGGCGAATAAAGCTTTCGGAGATGAGCAAGTGGCTGATGGATAGCTAATTTAGGACTACAATTCTTCTGTTTTGTTTCCGCTGTTTATTAAGTCAGATATGACTATATTGCTTTGATCGTCTAAGGGGGCATCATCATATATTGCTCTTGGGGTATTATTGTAAATTATAATTGGTCATTGCCTGGGATACGCTGGATTTTGTAAATTGGATATGATATTATTTTGAAATGTAATCAGCTAAATGTTGTTTTTCTAGAAATTTTTGATTTTGTTCATATTCAAATGCTTCTGATATTATGGATACCATTTGCATTGTCGTGTTTTGTCACTAGAAGTTAATACTATAAATGACTGCAGCATCTGTAGCGCTTAGCTTTTGGCCTTTAGACATGGGACATTACACTGATATTATCAACTAATCATCAATATAAATTTTATCATGTGACCCGAGTCGAATTTCATTGAAATCCGATCATTTATAAAATACACGCATTGACACACACGATATATAAATATATATATGTATGTATGCGTGTATATCAATTCGTAATTAGATAGTGTTCTGTTGCATATTGAAACATACAACCAATCCAATTAACCAATTATCTCATCATCCATACCAACGGAATTCGTCACAGTATACCAAACAAACAATTCAAAAAATTCAAATTACTAAACCAAACAGAGCCATTGCATGTAGTTGTTTTCCAGCATTTCATTCATTCACAACAAAAATTCATTGCAAATTATAATCAAATAAAATCAAACAGGGAGGATAATTATACCAGATATAAAAATGTGAGTTAAATAGAATAAATCACCCAAAATTCCTAGCAAGAATCCAGCAACTACATCGCAACCCTTCATCGTCACATCTACTGCTCCTTTCCACAATCGCCTGCTCAAATTTGGTGCCGTCAAACTCGTTAAAACCACTCATGCAACTTCCAATAGCCTTCTCTTACTTGACATCGACGTTTAGCCGCCTACACCATCGCAACCTATCCTTCAATCATCGTCCACTAATCCTGCATGCACACACATTGCAGCCAACGAAGACATGACCTTTAGATCACACAAACATGCCCCAATCGCCTACAGCTTCACTGCCATGCCTCACTCATTGCTCGCGTTGTTTGACTACCGAGGCCCAAGCGTATACCTACGGCCCTTTTTTTCAAGAATTGAATTTCGAAAATTCTAGAGGGTTAGGGCACGATAAGAATGGGTAAGGAAATGTAGGGTTTTGGTTTATTAGATTTCGTAAGAAATGGTCTTGGGATTGAATGGTAAGGTGAAAGATATTCTAGAAAATGAGAGAAATTTATTATATATATATATATATATGTATGTATGTATTTCTTTTCTTTAAGTAATTATTTTAATTTATTTGCGATTAAATCTCAATCTAATTTAAATTAATTTACACTTTACCTCACAAAATATATTTTGATTATTATCCAAATTCTTTTAGTCCAGTACTTATTTATTTTAATTTAACTATCCATTGTATCAATATAAAATAAATTTATGTTTCGACTATTTTAATGGTATATAAAAATTATTCACATTTTGAAAATATTTTATATTTGTAAAAATACTTTGTTCAAGTTCAATATATTATCGGAAAAGGATTTATAAATTAATTTCAATCTACTAAAACAAATTCTTTCATTAAATGGACTTTAATTAAGTAAAATTTTATTTTCAGAAATAATAGTTATTAAAAATCAATATAAAACATTTTATTTTAATCAAACTTATTTATTATTATGATGTAGAAAGGAAGGTTGTTACAATTGGCTAATAATTGAACTAAACTTTATGTTGAATGAGAATAACTTATGGAAATGCTTATGATATAGTGCCTCAGGTCATTCAGAAGCCAAATTCATTTGATAATCACTTGAATACCATTTATAGTTTAGACCATTATCAGGATTTATGCAGTATTTGTTCCATTAACTTAACTAATGTTTTGTATATTAATTGCATGTAATCTACTATGGTAGCACGTTTCTTATTTTCTTTCAACCTTTCAAACATTTGTTTCTTCTTTTTTTCTTTTTGCATGTTATTATGATAGTTACTTGCAACTTGGAAAGATGAGAAGCTCACTATACCGTCCTATTCATTACTTTCATTAATTAGTCATCGATGTTACAATCACTTCCACTCTAGCCTTAAATTCAAAGTCAACTTTGTATGCGAAAAAAGCTTGGTTGTGCAAGTTGACGTTAATTTGTTTTTGGTCCCTCCTCATTTCTTAGGATTCTTGAAATGCATATCAAATATAGAACTTAATTATAGCATAATAACGCGAAGATGATATACAAAAAACCATAATAATCTTCTATTGTATAGATTGATCATCATATATACAATTATTAATATACTTTTGATTTTATTATATGAAGCCATATTAGTGTAGTTTCAATTTTTGCGAGTGCTTCTCTTTCGTTGTTTTCTACTGTTTCAACCGTAAAAATGTATCCTTTCAATTTTTTCTATGTGTGGTTATTGGTTGTTTTGATTGGGTGTTTTAGGATCCGATTTGAGTTCATATGACTGTTGTTAGAATCGAATGAAATAAATGTGTCATATATAGTTGGCATTATAGTCGGAGGGAGAGAGTTGTTTCCACTATTCCCTAGAGAAAGTAGAGTGTTTGGAAATAAAGCACGCTGAATTATTTTTCCTAATTGGTATGTTATCATATATCTAAATTTGACAGTTAATATATTCTATAGGGAAACCACATTGTTCAATGACAGATTAAGTCAGTAAAAGATCTAATTGTTTGGTCATATGAGTTGTGTATTTTTAACACAATTACTTACTGATAATTAGAGCTGCAGTATTGAACAATTCAGTGCATGATTTTGATTCTATTTAGTAGAAAAATGTATATAGCATAATTGAACAAGTCTCTACATGTGCAAGTGAGTATCATGTGCAAAATATCTGAATCCACCTATATGTGTGTGTGTGTGTGTGTTTGTGTGTGTGTATGTATGTATGTATATCACTATTACTGTAAGCTTTGAAACAATAGCTCAATTATTAACAAAATAATAGCAGTTCCTGTTCTCTTCTTGAAATCTGAAACCTAAATTCTAACTTGGTATCGGAGCCTCCTTTTCCTTATAGTTATTCATTGGATTCAATGCTTTTCATCAGATCCAGAGTGAATCCTTTCTCCATCATCATCGCTTCTTCATTATCAGATCACAGTTTCTCTATCAATCAAGAAGTACCAAAAAATCTATCATATATGGAATAGCTAGAATGGCTAAACACAACGATTAATCAACATACGAAAGCATAAACACATCACAAAAGATCATTGATGAATCCCTAAAAACAATAGTTTATCCACAAAGCTAGCTATCATGATTTCAGTTGACGAAAACTTCTTACTTTGGAAATTTCATATTGAAACAGCTATCAAGGATTATGGATTAGAAGATTTTATCAAAGGAATAGTTTCAACCATGGTTCAAGATTCCGGCCGGCACGTCGGAAACCCGACTACTCCGTTCTGGTTCCGACGTTCGTCGGACCGGAATTTGTTAAAAAACTCGTTCCGTTGACGTTAAAGAAGAAAATAAAATAAAATTGTTTTCATTGTGCAAACACAAAGAAATACTCGAATTTGTTGCAAATCAATGATAATCGAAGGATGAGAGCAGAAATTGTGAGAATCAAATCCAAAAACGAAGAAGAAAAAACCTATTTATGAGTGTGGAACCTAAATTCGAGCATCTCCAATCGAGCGTCATATTGAATTGGATAATCTAGGGTTTGCGCGTTAACTAGATCGAAGGATTTTGGACCTGGTTTTGGAGCCGATAGTTGTTGCGTGTGTTTGATGATGAAGATATTAGCAGTTGCGTGTGTTTGATGATGAAGTTCTAGGGCTTCGGGAAAGACATGATATTGGGCTTTATTATTATGGGCTTTTCTAAAAAGAAGTTGCAGTATGCATTTGGTTCGGGGATGAAATTACATCTTTATGTCATATTTATACTCTAATTTTTAACTAAGTTAAACAAAATATAATTTGAGGACAAGAAGATGAATTTTTCGTATTAAATACAAATTTGCAATAACTATTGAAGTTTTTACTTGAAAAAATATATAAAAAATCCAGAATCGGAAAAATAACGGAATTTCTGAAACGGAACCGAAATTCTTATAATTTTAATCGATCGAGACGGAACCAAAAACCGGAATTTCGAACCCTGGTTTCAACTCCTTTAAAATCCATAACAGATCCAGGAGATAAAGAGAAACTCAATAGCAATCTAGAATTTACAATTCATTAAAGACAAGACAATCTATTAAGTTTTTGGCTATTATCTTCCATGAGCATGAACCTTCTCCCTCAATTAATCAAATGTACATCCTCCCATGAAATCTAGACCACGATATAAGAGAATTTCAACTAATAGTCATCCGCAAGAATTATGCATTACAAGAGACAACTCCAAAATGTAAGATAAGAGAACATATCCATCCATGAATACCTAGCAAAAATCAAGATAATATGTGAATTGCTTGAATCATGTGGTCACAAGGTATCTGAAACTGAATTCATACTCACAATCTAAATGGCCTCGACAATTACTATGAAGAAGTGGTGGAAATTATCTCATCAAGAGAAACTGCACCTACTCTACTATATGTGAGCTATTACTTTCTCATGAAGGAAGAATAGAAAAAAGACTACCAATAATCATGATTTTTCAATCAACTATGCAGCAAATACAAGAAACAAGAATACTAAACAAGGTTTCAAGAATGAATACAGTAGAAGCAATGGAACAAATAATCAAAATTCCAGATATGATCAATCATCTAATAAAGGTGGATCTTCAAACCTTGCTAAGGGAAGGCTCAGATTCAATAGCAATAGGACAAGATGTTAGATTTGTTGCAAATTTGGACACACGGCACTGAGGTGCTACTTCAGGTTTGACTCGAACTTTTCAAACACTCAGCAAGATTTTGCTGATCAAAGAGAGTTCATTATTAATGTAAGTCAATTAAATAAAGAGGAGCAAACGGCAACAATCAGAGGACTTAATCCTCCTCGATCCAACCAAACTGGGCTAGGAAGGAATGAAGACATGCTAGATGAAGAATGGTACCCTGGTTTAGGGGTGGCATATGATGTCACGATAAATGATAGAACCTGAATCTCGAAGGCACACATATCAAGATAATAATTCTATACATATGGGGGAATGGTACCCCCTTAAGATCACTCACATAGGTTATGCAAGTATCAACTCTCGTAGAAATAGGAGGTTATTATATTTAAAGAACCTTCTTAGAGTTCCACATATTTAAAAGAAACTCGTTAGCATCTCATAATTTGCCAATGATAACGAAGTTTACTTTCAATTTCATTCTAAAAAATGTCACGTTAAGGATAAACTAACACATGGTATTGTTACAAGTAAAACTGGACAATGGTTTATACAAATTTCATCTGGAATCTCAACAAACACTCGAAGGTAACCTCGAGCATTGCAGCCTGTAAGAATACAATGGGAATCATATCTAAAAGGTGTTTGATATCTGACACAAGAAACTATACCATCCCAATGAAAATGTTATGGAAATTATATTAAATAAAATTAGTATTTCATGTGATAATGTTGATCTACCTTACGTATGTACATAATGCTAAATGGGTAAAAGTCATAAACAACCATTCTGTCAATCCCATACCACATATAATAAACCACTTGAGCTAATTGAGTCCGATCTTTGGGAACCTACACCAGTGAATTCAGATTACGGATCTAGATATTACATTACCTTCGTTGATGCTCACACTAGATACATATAGATCTATTTCCTCAAACAAAAATCTAAAACTTGCAGTGCAGTTTATTAACCAAACAGAGAGGCAATTGAATACTTATGTAAAAATATTCCAAAGTGATGATGAGCTGAATTTAAAACTCTTAAGGAATACTTTAATAACAAAGGAATTCTTCAAAGATTGGCATGTACATATACATCTGAGTAGAATGGAATTGTTGAAAGAAAACACTGCCATATTGTTGAGTCTGGACCGACCTTGCTTGCTCAATGGTCTTTAACTCTCAAAATTTGGTCGGATGCCTTCTCTATAGCCGTTCACCTCATCCATAGATTACCTATAAAGGTATTGTAAGACATCAGCCCAATAGAAGCTCTATATGGCATTTCTCCTAACTACATGAGTTTAAGGGTCTTTAGATGTTTATGCTTTCAACTTTTAAGGCCCTATAATGTACACAAACTTGATTTTAGGCCATTACCATGCACCTTCCTTGGCAATGGAAGAAACCAGAAAGGCTATAAGTGTCTCACTAATAATGGAAAAATAGTAACGTCGGGACATGTTGTGTTTAATGAAAGTGTGTTCCCTTTTGCAAATAAAGAGATAAGAACCACAAGCAAAATATACAATCCGAAGATGTACATGCCTGCTATACCACTATGCATAAGAGAGCAAGCAAAGCAAGCAACCCAACCTTTACATGATGAATCAGATTATGCTTCAACACTATGTAGTTCCACCAAGCATATTCTAGCACCTAATAGTTCCAACAACTATGATATAGAAAACCATGATTAGAACTCACATTCTGATAACAACTCACTCAAACCGGATAAGCATCATAACATCTCACATCAAGCAACTATATCTATCACAACAAATCTCACTCAAACCATTCAACTGAAATATCATATGATCACTGGAACAAAGTGAGGAATCTTCAAACTAAAAATTTACTCAACAAACAATCATCAAGATGACCTAGACACTTATGAACAAGTTGTAAAAGATCCTGAATGGAGGAAAGCTATGGTTGATGAGTATCAAGTTTTAATAAAAAACAATACATGGACTCTCACCATACTACCAAAGAACAAGTCTATTGTAGGATGCAGGTGGATCTATAAGGTCAAGAGAAATGCAGATGGAGCTATTTGAAAAGCACAAAGGACGGTTAGTTGCAAAGGGCTTCACACAACAATATGGATTTGATTTCCATAAAACTTTCTCACCAATTGTTAAACCAACAATAATTAGAGATGTATTAACTATTGCACTACACAAGAAATGGAAAATAAAACAACAAGATGTACGCAACACTTTCCTAAATCGTGGCCTACAGGAAGAAGTCTACATGACACAACCGAGTGGACTTGGAACTGATGGCAAATCATGGTTAGTATGCAAGCTAAACAAAGCTCCCTATGGCCAAAAGCAGGCATCCAGAGTATGGTTTAATAAGATTAAGGAAAGTATGATAAAATTAAACTATCAAGACACTGGTTCTGACAGCTCACTATTCACTAAGATTACTGAAGATTCAACAATCATTTTGCTTGTATACTTAGATGATTTCATCATTACTGGTAGCAGTGATGCACACTACACCCATGATTAGCAATGTCCATTTGTCATGGAACAAAGGTGATCCAATAGAAGATAGTTACCACCGTAGAAGCATTGATGGTGCAACCCACATAACCATCACTGCGCCGGAAATCTTCTTTAATGTGAACAAGGTTTGTCATGCAGAATCCACTAACATAGCATTGAAAATCGATGAAATGAATCCTAAGATATCTTCGAGTAATAACTAACTAAAGACAAAGCTTCTAACAAGCAACTCACTAAACATTCATGCCTATGCTGATGTGGATTGGGCCATCGACATAGATGACAGGCGCTTAACAAGTAGGTGCTATGTATTTCTTGGCAATAACATCATTTCGTGGTGCTCCAAAAAGCAACCCGCCATATCTCGCTTATGCACTGAGGATAAATGCTGAAGTGTAGCTAGTCTAACATCTGAAATAATATGGTTGCAAACCCTGCTATCTGAACTAGATCATCAAACAACTGACAAACCTATCATATGGTTCAATAACCTATGTATCGTCTCAATATTAGCTAATCCCGTACTACACTCCAGGCTAAGCATATAGAATTAGATCTGTATTTCTTCAGAGAACAAATAACTAAAGGGAATCTATGCATATATCATATTCCAGCATTTTTTCAACGTGTAGACATACTGAAGAAGCCCTCTCATCCGCACACTTTGTTAAACTTAGAAAAGAACTAACAGTGGAGCCACAATTGAAAGAGAAGAATGAAAAATGGATAATGGAGAAGAAGAAAAAGAAAAAAGAACAATGGGAACTGGAATAAGGTGATGGGGTAGAAAGCGAGCAGCTGACGAGGATCTTTTTGAGGGAAGCAATTAGAGCAGCAGTATTGAACAAGTCAATGCATGATTTTGGTTTTGTTTTGTAGGAGAATATATAACATAATTAAACAATTCTCTGCATGTGCATGTGAGTATCATGTGCAAAATATGAAAAGCCACTTGTGTGTGCGTGCACATATGTTCAAGCACCGAGTACACCTCAATTTGGCTACACCTTAATTCTCCTTTGATTTCCACCACACATTCCAATTAAATAATATTAATTTCACACTCATGTCACTAACTATATTGTTTAATTTGGAATGGGTGGTTGAAATTAAGGGAGAATTGAGGTGTAGCTGTATGAACCCTGAAATTCGAATGCTTCGTCTTCGAATATCGAAACATTTCGAAATATAATTAAGTGTCATAAATATGATTTTATAACCTTGTTAAACATCATTATTAATAATTAATGATAAAAAAAATTGTTTGAGAAAATTGTTTACAAAAATATATTCTTCTAAGAAAAATCGATAATGTGACCGAAAATAGGTTTATCTGTAAACAGCTTTCGATCGATATAAGTTTTTCATACTCTTATGCACATGACTAATGATCAAATGAACACATTAGAAACTAATTAACACACACCTCTTTATAAAGCTTGGAATGTCCTAGAAACTTCTATTGGGATAAGAGATATTATCATGAGATGGGTAAAATGGTAATTAGAATAAAAGAGAAGTGACTTAAAGCAGAAGTGATGGGAGGTGAGTCTTTCATGAAATGAAGGGGGTGAAGGCAAGCTTAAAAAGCATAGTTCTTAGCCTAAATAAGGAAGGGCATACCCTTAGTTATCATTCACAAATTTCCTAAAGAAAAATAAGGCTTGTTTGAAAATAGCATAGTTCTTAGCCTATATAGTTCTTAGCCTATATAAGGAAGGGCATACAAATTTTTTCATAAAGGGGTAAAGAATTGCTTAGTAGCTAATGGTTAATTGTTTGATTACTTGTTTGAAAAGTAATTAACTATGCTTAACACTAAATGCCAACGAAATAACTGACGCAGCGGAAATAACAGAAATGAATGCAACGATGAAAATAGCAATCGGTGGATTGAAAATACCAAACGCCCAAATCCGTTGATCACGAAGATACCGGATTCTAGCAATCTTCGACACGTTGATCGTGCACGATGCCGTGAGAGAAGATCTACAATTCATCGAACGTTGATCAAGCGCACTTGATTCTGTGAATTGGCTTCAACAATCGTTGATTCGAGCGCACTCGAATGCCGAAGGTGGAGATAGGAGATAACACTCAACTACCAATTTTAATGGTGGCACAAGAGCACACAAAAGAAATTTTATTCAAATTGACTAACTATTACAAATGACACAACATCCCTATTTATAGGGTTTTACAACTCAACACACGACTTAAGAAAATTACAAAACAAGCAACTTACAAAACAAACGACTTAATAAAAGAAACGACATAACAAAAGAAAATACAAACGACTTAAAAAAAACATTACATCAGTACCAATGACTTAGCAAAATGCCACATAACATCATATGAAGGTATTACAGCTCTTCGCGACCAAAAGAATCAACTTCTGGAATTTGCGACCTAACGAATGCGACTTAGGGACATTCGCGAGATAAGTATGTGGGGCGACCTACTGGAGACGACGACTTAAGACATCTCGCGACCTAACGAAGCTCGCGACCTATCGAACAGCAACTTAGGTTGAAGCTTGCGGCATAGGCTTGCTCGCGACCTAGGGAAGAGTGACTCGCGGCATCGTTTTGTTCGCAACCTAGAGCGGAGCGACCTAAGGAATCTGGGGCTTCTCGCGACCTAGGCGGGAATCCATCGCGACCTAGGCTGGAAACAAGCGTTACCTTCTGGAGCTCTCTGCGATTTAAGGAGGAGGAAATTCGCGACCTTTGATTTAGGAACTCGCGACATACGGAGGAGGAGGAACTTTTTGATCTAGGTGAGGTACGCGGTGCATCATCCTCCCCTGGTTGAGAAAAATTCGTCCTCGAATTTAAAGTTTCTTCTTCTTTGACACTCTTATCCTCGTGAAATGGAACCAAGTGAAGATGACCCGGCAAACTCAACTTACCAACATTCTCATTAATTCCCTTCACAACTTCCAAACGAGCCATCCCTCCAGCATCTAGCTTGTTGTAAGTACCAACAAGAAATCGTTCAACCATCAAGTAGATAGATTCGTTGCCACTTTGCGTCTTCATCAAACCCAATACCGAGTCCATACTTACCTCCACCCATAATCTAGTATGTATGGGTAATGACATACAAAATCCTGACTTCGTCGCGGTCTCTTTTGAAATTTGATAATTATGGCTCTTCTGAACAAACCTTTCAACCTCCTTCCTTATTGACGGCCCAAAACAAGACGTTGCAATCAACTGCATGGTACGATTACAGTCCTCGTGTCTTTCTACATGTAAGTCTTTGATAACTCTTATTCGCCAACTACAATCAGGAGTATACAATTGCCTTCCTTCGAACAGAAACCCATCAACCAGTCTTCTCAACTCTACCTGCTCTGTCGGACACATATGATTACGTGGCATATACGGTACAATAGCACCAGGCACTTGATCAACATGATGTTGTACGTCCCTCAGTGGTAGTAATTCCTTGGGCAACTCTGCAGGAACTACATCTTCACATTCATTCACCACTAGCTTAACCTCTTCGAGAATTTCAACACGTTCATTGGTTTCATTTTCATTCAACAGGAATACTTCTGCACTATCCCCCACTTCTTTAACAAACTCTCTTGTAGATTGTAGACTAGTCGAATCTACTTACTTCACCAATGAATTACCCCCTTCAGTTCCTGACACACTTTCTTCATCCTCATCAAACTTTGCTGGTTGTGAATTTTCAACCTCATGTTCATCAGATTTTGTTGGTTGAAAATCATCAACTTCATCTTTATCAAACTTCGGTGGTTGTGAACAATCGACTTCATCTTCCACATCAACAAATTCCTTTAAAGACAACAAAGTCTTTAGTTCCTCGATTTCCTCCAATTTGTTTTCACTCTGTTGTCGCCTTTTAGGAACTAACGTGATTCGTGTATCCTCGAACATAAAACTGTAGCTGTTGGTGCGACCATCATGTTGCACAGCTCTATCGTATTGCCATGGTCTCCTCAACAACAAATGGCATACATCCATATCAACCACATCACACCAAATTTCGTCTTTGTATTTCTTCCCAATCGAAAAAATTACACAAGCTCTTCGATTAACCTTCACTTCCCCTCCTTCCCTCAACCAAGCTAATTTGTAGGGGTTTGGATGCTTCTCTGTTTTCAATGACAACTTCTTTACAGCTTCTGAAGAAATGATATTATCACAGCTTCCTGCATCGATGACAAATTTACAAACCTTTCCCAGAATAGTGCATGTTAACTGGAAAATATTGCTCCTCAACCAACTAGAATCATCCTCTTGCTTTGGTGTTAAACAAGATCTCCTCACCAACAAACTACAACCCTCATCTTCTGTCAAAAATTCTTCTTCTTCAACTGGTAGTGAATTGACACACTCTACCTCTGCATCTTCATTCTCAATCTCCGCAATCATTGCTCGCTTCTTTGGCTTTGTACATTCATTGCTTTTATGGCCCAACTCTTGACAATTAAAGCATTTGAGACTACTATTGACCTTTGCCTTGTTGGCTTCATTCACAATCGGCCGACTGACGACTTTGGAAACATCCGCACTGTTACTAACATCCTTGTTCTGGTTGTTGGAATTCGTAAACACACCACCACCTCTCCTACCTTGCTTCTCCCAAGCTAGAGCTTTTTTATATGCTTCAGCAACAGTTCTGGGATCAAACATATTCACCATATCTTGAATCTGCATTCTCAACCCTCCAACAAATCTAGCGGTCAACTGTTCCTCCGTCTCCATGATGTCATTTCTCGCAATCAATTGATAAAATTCATCCGCATAATCATTCACTGACTTTGTTCCCTGTCTCAGATTCTGCAATCGTTGATACATAAGAGACTGATAAATATACAGTAAGAATGTAGCTTTCATTAACTTCTTTATCTTCTCCCATGTAGCAATCTTTGACTTCACCATTCTCTCCCGTGTAAGTTTAGTTTGTTGCCACCATGCCATAGATCTTCCTCTTAAACGAGTAGCAACCAACTTAACTATCCGATGCTCGGGAACTTCCTTAAAGTCAAAAATCTCTTCAACATTAGACAACCAATCCAAAAATTCCTCAGCTTGCATACTACCCTTGAATTCTGGAATTTCAGTCTTCATCCCCGACTCCCATCGTCGATCATCTTCAACATCCCGATATGCATTTCGTACTTGGTCTCAATCTCGATAATGAACACTACATCTATCACCATCTTCATCAAAAACAGATGTACTTCGATGACGATCTCGACCATCCACATCTCTATGATCACGCATATCCCTTCTACTTTGTCTTTCAACATCACGATATGGCTCATGTTCAAACTCACGTGGAGTTCTTCTCTCTTCATTTCTATACTCATGATGCTCTCTTCTCAATGAAACTGAAGATTCTCTTCTTTCTTGGTAAGATTGCGGCGACACCCTCCTCGCTTCCGTAACCGATGGCGAATCTCTGTTTCCTCCATGGTTCGAGACTGGCGACCTTCTCCTTTGACCTTGATTCATGTCAATCATCAGTTTCTCTAACTTCCCAATGCCTTCATCAAATTTCTCATTGATACGTTGTTCCATTTGCTCAGCTTCTTCTTGTCTATACACATCGGCAATATTCTGATGACGATTAACTCTTCTCGGCGGCATTGTCTAATCAAACAATCTTTACAACTCGGCTTGGACTTACAAAAGTGATGCACGTCCTTCAACTAGCTCGGATCTACACTTCAACACTTCAATACAAACTCTTCTCCTTGGATTCAAGACTCGGCTTATCTATGATTGGCTAAGTCAAGCTCTGATACCAAATGACGCAGTGGAAATAACAGAAATGAATGCAATGATGAAAATAGAAATCGGTGGATTGAAAATACCAAACGCCCAAATCCATTGATCACGAAGATACCGGATTCTAGCAATCTTCGACACGTTGATCGTGCACGATGCCGTGAGAGAAGATCTACAATTCTTCGAACGTTGATCAAGCGCACTTGATTCCGTGAATTGGCTTCAACAATCGTTGATTCGAGCACACTCGAATGCCGAAGGTGGAGATAGGAGATAACACTCAACTACCAATTTTAATGGTGGCACAAGAGCACACAAAAGAAATTTTATTCAAATTGACTAACTATTACAAATGACACAACATCCCTATTTATAGGGTTTTACAACTCAACACACGACTTAAGAAAATTACAAAACAAGCAACTTACAAAACAAACGACTTAATAAAAGAAACGACATTACAAAAGAAAATACAAACGAATTAAAAAAAACATTACATCAGTACCAATGACTTAGCAAAATGCCACATAACATCATATGAAGGTATTACAGCTCTTCGCGACCTAAAGAATCAACTTCTGGAATTTGCGACCTAACGAATGCGACTTTGGGACATTCGCGAGATAAGTATGTGGGGCGACCTACTGGAGACGACGACTTAAGACATCTCGCAACCTAACGAAGCTCGCGACCTATCGAACTGCGACTTAGGTTGAAGCTTGCGGCATAGGCTTGTTCGCGACCTAGGGAAGAGTGACTCGCCGCATCGTCTTGTACGCGACCTAGAGCGGAGCGACCTAAGGAATCTGGGGCTTCTCGCGACCTAGGCTGGAATCCATCGCGACCTAGGCTGGAAACAAGCGTTACCTTCTGGAGCTCTCCACGATTTAAGGAGGAGGAAATTCGCGACCTTCGATTTAGGAACTCGCGACATATGGAGGAGGAGGAACTTTGCGATCTAGGTGAGGTACACGCTGCATCAATAAGGCTTATCTATTTGTGAGAGCTAAGATTGATGTCGAGTAGGGGCAGTGTAGTAGAGCTCTAACGTACCAGTTTACCTCTTAGCTGAGGAATAGTTAGTTGGAAAATGCCAGAAACATGTTAATCGTGTTAATTTATTACTTGTTAATGGAAATCATAAATATTATACCTAACACTAAAAGGCAACAAGGTAGACTTATCTATCGTGAGATCCAAGAAAGAAGTGTCTAAGAAAGACTTTGATGCTACCAGTGCCCTAAATTACCTGGCTTTACTTTTGGACGAGGAATAGTTAAGTTGGAATGTCAGAAACGAGTTAAGTGTGCGAATCGTTATTTTTATAAGCAATTGTTTTTTACTAGATAATCGATTAGTCAATTATCAAAATTGACCTAATATTAACTTAAGAAGAAATCGAAAGGCTTGCAATTTATGAGAACCTCCAGGGAGGAGTATTGGTATGAAACACCTCTAGCTTTCACTTACTTTTGAAAGAACCGAAATTGAGTTAGCCGAAAATACATCTATTAGTTTTGAAGAGTTTGAGATTGGTAAGTGTTTTACTTACCGAATACTACTTTAAAACTAGTATACAAGTTCTATGTTTTGGAATCGGTTGAAAATGGGAATCTATGTAGAGAATCGAGATCTGTTCTAAATGCTCGAATCTGATGATTCATGATATGTTCAAGATATGGGAATCCATTTAGGTATTCGTGTCTTGTTCGAGTGATGAAGACTCGTGTGAAAGATACTAAATGTAACCTCAACATAGGAAATGACTAAAACCAGAGTAGGTGTAACAACCCGAACTCTAGTGGGCCTAGATTTTTGCTAACCCGAAAACTCTAGTCCACTAAAATACGAACCGTTAGTTTGGTATCCTACAAAAGAGAAGCTATATCAAAGCACTAATGGTAATAACTCACAGCAGAAATAAGTAAATATAATAGATCATAATAATTACTGACCCATAATTGACATCTCAAATGTCAAGTGCCTCATCCATACCACTGCTCCGAATCAATACTGGTACCCGCCCTTTTAAATCCTACGGGTTGTAATGAGAAGGTGGTCAGAACAACGTTCTGGTGACTAGTATATTATACATCTTATAAACAACAGTAGCTTATGTCGATTGTTTACCATTTCTTGTTATGTTGGATTAATCATTGGTTGCTACGACTACATCACTGCGAATGAACCTTTCCAATCTAAACCATGTAGATATATATCTATATATATAAGTATATATATCCCATCGCGGACCTAGATACTATCCCCACTAGTATATATCGTTTAGCACCATGTAATGATTCATCACCTCGCTGCATCATGATCGTCGTATCACTCGAGGAAATCCTATAGTTCGCACAAACGACCTCCGATTCATAACATCCTATATTCTTTGGGGATTTTCACCTTTGCCTGCTTCATATATCATGGATTTCCGGCTCCACGCACCATACCCCCTCCTTGTTTTAAAGGAATCTCTTTATGGGTTAATTAGCCTTGCCCTATCAAACAAACTAAATAACAACTGTGGCGGTGCATAACCCAACTGAATCAATCTTGGTAGGTGGAAGAGATCAGTTAGGTGTAATATTGTCCTTCTAGTAGAGTGCAAGGGACCAATGTCGAGCTCGCTAAATATGCAACTCCTACCCCTTGTTTTGGTACCTATGTAAGCCAGCCTTTGTGCATGCTATTGTATAAGTCCGATCCCACCCATCGTCCATTTAGATTACCTTGTGCAATCAAGGAAATACCCTCCTCTAACAAATTTGAACCATACTACTAGTGCTGGTACAGTCTCGTCATACGTAAATGGTCTGCCCATTGCCTGCAATTATGGAGGTTCCTTTCCAAGCACCTATAGACTTGAGGATATCCCTTCATCTATTCGCAAGCGTATACTCTCCATGGGTCCTATTGGTTGGATATGTTTCAAGCATCCCAACCCAGTCTAATGACCCTAGGTCATATATTCTCTATAATTATAACAAATAATTTATAAATATTCACACCCATTATAAATGCATATCCGAGACTACATTTATACATACTTCATATTCATGTATATTAATTTTTCTTACATTTTATTTACTTCCTCTACATCTTTTATGTTTGACCCTAGGTCTTCATTTTACTTTGCATTTAACTTTTCACTTATCAAATTCGTTTACCGCTTCTCATTTTCTATCAGCAATATCATTGCTACTACATTCATTAGTTCAACTTCAATCTCTACTCCATTTCATTTAATTATCAGATTTAATCTATTTTATTCAATTATCACACTTAATTCATTTCATTCAATTACCAGACTTAATTCATTTCATTCAATTATTAGACTTCATTCATTTCATTTAATTATTAGACTTAATCCCTTTCATTTCCTACTTCTTTTTCTTATCTATTAGTCAAACTTCCTTTTTCATTGGTTTTCACTATATTAACTTTTAGTTCCATTCTTATTTAAATATTACACCTTTGGGATTTACTAAAATTTAACAATTAACTGTTACATGGTGAATTTTCATATTTTGTCACAAAGATGTGGTTGTGCAATGTTTGTAATTACGAAGAGTTCTGTAACAACCCTGGTTTTGATGATTACCTGTAATATTAAATTATAGCGGTGGTTATAATTTAATATTGGAAAATAAAAATAAATTAGGGATTTAAAATTGTTTATTTTGAATAAACAATAAATTTGGAAAGAATAAAATGGAGTTAAGAAGATAATGTTGGTTATAAATGGCAAACAATGGGAATATGATGAATTGGGAATTTGTTGAATTAATTAAGTGAGATAAAATGATTTAAATCAACATTAGTTTGTTGTAATAAATGTGAAATGATGAAAATAATGTTTTAAAAGGTTAGTTTGGAGAAATTGACCATTTTATAATTTTAAATTGAGAAAATGCAATAAATTTGAAAACTATTGCCAAATTTGATTTTTAATTGTTTTATATGAAGTGTTTGAATTTATTATGATGTATTTTATAAATAAAAAGATGGAATTTTTTTTGAAATAATATCTAGATGAAAAATAATGTAAATAGTGGGTTGTTGTATTTAATTGTACAAGAAAATAATTTTTGTGTAATTTTTGATATAAAAATTGGTGTTTTATGTAAAAAAAGATGTAAATTTAGGTATTTAAATAAAATGGAGAATTAATTATAGATATTAATTTTTATAGCTAAAATAATTTTATTATGTTGTGAAAACATTTTATTTGACACAAATATATGTTGTACAAAATTTGCTTGGTTTTAAAATGATAAAATATGTGAATATATTAAGAATAAGGTGAAATTATAAATTTATTTAGTTAAATTTGATTAGTAATGCAAATGGGTATTTGGATATTGGGTTCAAACCCAATACTCATCTCTGGAAACATCTAAGAAAGGAAAGAGTACGTACTTTCCTTCTCTCAGTTGTTCATCTTCTCAAAACAAAAGGCTGAGAAATAGAATTCATGGCCATTTCTTTCCTCTTCAAATCTTGCATCTAAGTTTAGTGAAATCAGTGAGAAATTAAAAGAGAAAAGCTAGAAAATCAAAATAATAACAGGTAATCACATCCAAACCATAAAATTGTTTCATCAGTTTCTGTTTAAGAAAAATTGTCTGTAACCATTTTCTTTTCTGTATGCATGTCTTCTTTCCTAGTTTTTACAGGTCTGAGAAGCCTATTTGCTCCGGAAAGATATAAATTTGCATCTTGAATCCACTCCAGTCTTTGCTAAGGTGAGTTAAACTCACAAATTCTAATATTGAGCAAGTTATGAGCTTGAATTGTTTGAGTATGCGTTTACTGTAACAAGAATTCTCTGTTTGAAGTTTATAGTAACAATATGTTTCTGACCTCTTCTTTGTGTGTTTATAATTTCCGGATTTTGCTATGAAATCATACCGGATCTTCTCTAGATTGTTGTTTGAATATTGTAGATTGTGTATGTAAAAGTCCATTGTCAAAATCAACTGTTTGATACTTGTAATTGCAGTGCAAAGATCGAATCGATGAAGAAAATGATGCTTGACAAAATTCCCGTGGCAAGGGTCGACCCTAAGGTCGACCCATGCTCTTTAATGGTCAACCATAGGGTTGGCCATTGCTTCCTTCAGGTCGACCTTAGGGTCGGCCTGTGCAATCCAATGGTCGACCTTAAGGTCGACTTGTACATTTGCCTTTTTTCCACTTTGTTCCTTTTGGTTTACAGCTCTTTACTTCTTGATCCTATGACTTTTACTACTAGTTTTTGCACCGTTTTGAGACGTTATCAAAGGGCTCTAACCTATCAATGGGTAAGCCAATATTTTGGTTAATCCGTATTCTGGATTTATGAGTTTTCGAGATGTTTTCATACGCTGAATTTTTAGTGTTTTTCGATGATTTCTATTGTTTTCGAGCATGGATTTTCTGAATGATTTTTGAAATGGTTTTTATATTAAAATAGCATTTGAAATAAATATTTTTCAATATTTAAATTTAATTTTAAAGCTATTTAAAATTTAGATTCTCTATATTAAGGGGAATTTTTAAAGAGTTGTTTCCCAAATGATTTCAAAAACGGTTTAAAAAACTAGTTTTCTCAAGTAAATTATTTTATATATAAAATACACTATTTTGCACTCTTCGAACGTATGAGAAAGAGAATTAAACAATTTAGTAAAATATGTACTATAGGACACACACGTTTACTTTTTCGGTTAATTTCGGACTTGTTCGTTTGAAGCTATGAACTTTCGTGGTTTTGTTTGAGATTGCCATTCTTTGACGAGTTATGAGTTTGTAATCTCCTATTTTAGGAGCTATGGTTTGAAAACCATCACGATGTCTTTTATACTTGCCGATGATATGAGGCGAGTTATGAGTTTGAGATCTCCTATTTTAGGAGCTATGGTGTGAAAACCATCACGATGTCTTTTATAGTTGCCGATGATATGAGGCAAGTTATGAGTTTGAGATCTCCTATTTTAGGAGCTATGGTGTGAAAATCATCACGATGTCTTTTGTACTTGCCGATGATATGAGGCAAGTTATGAGCATGAAGATCTCCTATTTTAGGAGTTATGGTTTGTAAAAACATCACGATGTCATTTGTACTTGCCGATGATATGAGGCAAGTTATGAGCTTTTTGAGATTTATGATTTTGATGATGTTGTTTTCTAATGCGAAATTGACTAACAGTTAGTAAACTGTTAAGTGAGATCATGTGGTATGGGACGCACTGTTAACACTTTTCGGATTCCTATCTGAGAGTTTGTGACAGATTCACGAGTTATGCCAGTACTATAGACCTTCGGATCATCACGATGTATTACAACTTCGGTCGTCATGAGGTATTACGACTTCGGTTGTCATGATGTATTACGACTTCGGTCGTCACGAGGTATTACGACTTCGGTCGTCACGAGGTATTACGACTTCGGTCGTCAAGAGATAGGTACCTAATACATAGTACTGGATACGAGGATAGCACATGTAGCATTGCTTCGGCATGCAATCAGGGATTTGGCCAATCCGGGAATTTTTTTGAGTTTTGATGTTTTACGATTTCACCATTTCAAGATGTTGTTTTGTATATTTTATAGCCTAGAGCTATATATGATTTTATTTATATATGGTGATTTCATTTGTGAGATTTTATGAAGTATTGAACTCTTGATTGAGTTCCATGAGTTATGAGATTTTCTGAGTTTTGAACTCTTAATTGAGTTCCAAAAGATATGAGATTTTTGATGATTTCTATGGTTTCCTTCTGAGATTTTATATGATTTAGTTGGAATGTATATTATGAGTAGCTTTTAAGAAGGAAATACCTTATATTGAATTGATGTTATTCATGAGTTAACCCTTGAGATATTTTCGAGATTTCCATCACTTTTAATTTGAGTAAATCCGAGTTTATACTATTCCTTTTGATTAAAGGAATATTTCCCTTATGAGACTTATATCCTATTTATCATTGCTAATCATCTTGTTCAAGTTAGACTGACCCGTGTATTCATTACATGGGTCAGACCGAATTGCAGATTAGACTAGTTGGCTTTTTCTTAGCTGTTCTTCATGGATCATCTTATTGACCTTTTGGATATTCACAGTTTTGAGTTGATATCTTGTACTAGCTTGACTTGATTATGTATATTCTTTTGTGGGGGACTTGATGTATATTAATATAGTGGTGTTTCACCACTCATCTATGACACTATGTATTGTTCTTGATGTATGTATATATATATGATTGTGTTTGTTGTTCTGTGATCTGTGTTCATTATTTATATTGTATTTTGGTCTGAATCGATCCTGTAGCCACCATGGTTAGGTAAGAATTAAGTATGTCGAACCACTTGAGATGAAATGAAAAAAAATGAGCACATTATCGACATACTTAATACTTATTTAACACAAGACTATGATGGTCGCTCCTAAACGGCCCTATTCTCTGCACTAGTAGACAGTATTACTTAGTAATACTCTTTGTTAGTGTGGGTCTCTGGGTGGGGCGTCACAAATTCTCTTTTTATTTTTCAAAATAGACGTTATAAAATAAATTAACTACCTTTATTTTGTACTATCTCTTTCCTTTATCGACATATATTTGTTTCTTGTCATTTCAAACATCACACTTTTGCTAAATATTAAACTTGACAATATAGAAAATCCACTTACAATGTATACATCCCAATGAATTAAAATATCACTAAAATCCTAAAAGTCCAATTAACTTTATTTTCAGTCTTAATCACCAATATTAATTAAAATGAGATCACAATCCATTATGTTTTTACTCTGACGTAAAATTGATAGCTAAAATCATTTCGCAATTACAAAATTAAATCTAATCATTATGCTTCTATAATTATCAATAAAAACTTATAGGCAAGTTTATGTTCTTCAATATTTCATATATATGAATTCATTCAAAATTAAATTATTAGACTCAGGCATATAGGAATAGATCTGCAATGGTATAATCTACTATTATATAAATTATATAATATTTTCAGTCACCTTTAATTAGCGCTTCCAAATCTCTACATCTAATTCAGATCTAACCCTGCTATTTATATTGTCCGCTTTTTGACTCCCTATTTGGATCCACAGACTATATTTATATAGGTCTTATTAGAAATTGAATTAGAGAAAAGGACATAGATTTATTAATAGAACTAGATAAAAAAAATTACCTTTGATGTAGCAACCAGATATGAACCTATTTCCTATCCTATTTTTTCCCTATTCCTTTCCAAAGTGTATCCATGCAATCTTGATCTATTTTAGTGTATTTAGAAATATTGGAGGATAAAGGAAAATGAAAGAGCTTCCACGCTAGTTAAAAAATAATGAGTTGGAAGTGAAGCCTTAGGTTGTAATTTACAGAAATTCAAATCAGCGCTAACCGTCAGAATCAACTGGATTAATCTAGGCAACACGACCTCCCTTCACCGTCGCCTTCAAAACAAGGTGAGTCGACAGCCCTTGACCTAGATTGACTTCTCATGGTCGACCTTGCCTAGGTCACGGTCAATCTGACTAGGCCAAAAATAGTGTATTTTTTAGAGTTGGCTGCTTTAATTGATTTGGTACCATTTATTATCCAATTAACATTAACCAGTGTTATCTTATGCCTTAATTAATTTTCTTAAATGTTCAGCTACCGTTAACTTTAACCTTGTTAGTTAATTTTTAGTTAATTTTAAATTATTTCCTTAATTGCACATATAATTATTTCCAACTATGAAAATTCAGACACTGATAACTTTTTCGTTTGAACTCTGATTGGAAAAGTTTATATATATAAATTAATCAAAAATCGCCATGAATCCAATGGTATAAGTTTTGTGGCCAAATTCCAATATTTGTAAAAATTCCATTTTTCACTGTATATTATTTATTAAGTAATTTTTATTTTAATTAATTTACGTAAAAACATAGGGTTTGATCATGTAAACCATCACATATCCATTCTACACTAACAATTAATTAGTGTACAACTAATTTTGCAACAATTCGTGTTCATATGCACAGTAGATCACAATACATATGTTATGCGTGAACAATAATTTCTAATTGGCGCCTCCTATGAATGATTTCATTTTTAAATCAATTTCAAAAAATATGATTTTATCAGCCTAATATACTGGCAATTCTACACGAGTGCAACTGTTTGAAAAATCAAAAACAGTTTTTCACCTAAATTTTCCCACACCTCTATAAATAGAAGCATAGTTCAACCAATTTTTCATCCAATCCTTACCATCCAAATTCCTAGCATACCATTTCTAACATCCTTATTTAGAAAAATTCAGTTTTCTAAACCTATTATGTTATGCTTGGAAAGGGTCTAGATGGAAAATTCCATATTTCCATCATTATCTATTATAGCCTTTTTCCAATGTAGCATGGGATCTACTCCTTTGCCCCCAATCTTTTCCTTACTTTCCCAAGTACAATTTGCATAAGCAACCTTTATTTTTTTTTAAAGTTCAAAAACATTAATGTTCCAAAAATCATCTTTTTAAATTTCCCTCATCGGCAAGGTTCCTCAAAAAACTTCCATAAACAAAGCAACTTGTCGCTCACTATATCCATTTTGCTGCAATTACCGTTACGTGGTAAAATCTACACTATCAACTTACCGACTTTTCCCCACTATCAGCATGCAATACTTTAAAATTTCTAAAAATTAAAATCCTTAACTTTAAAATCTTTCAAAGCTATGTATATATATTTATAATGAAACTTTTCATAGAATTTTTTTTCTTTTTCAAAATATATGTATAATTACATTTTATAAATAACCTTTTCGCATTTATGATATCGAAGTTTAGTCAACCATCCACCGTCCATAACGGAGCTCGCTTAATTGCATGCTAAATTTTTAAGTTCCCAAAAACTTTTCTTTCTTGTTAATATCAGCAGCACACATGTTGAATTCTAAATTTCAGTCTTCGAGGAACAGGAACATTGACCCGTGGCTTACCTCTCTTTGCTCTTGTCCTCCGTTTATTTAAATTTCATTCTCCAAATTTTTTTTATTCTTTTCGGAACATACATTTTCATTTTAATTTTATTTCGTAGTTAGTTTTCTTAATTTAATATTTAACTTCCAGTTTTAACTATTTTCTTTTCCCTCGCATTAGTAATTAAGTGGCACTCTCTAAAATTTCTTTTTTATTGCTTTCTCAAATCATTGTGGTACACTTAGAAAATATATAAAAAGAAACATTTTCCTAAATGTACGCAGTTCATCACAACAACTAATGCTTACAGCCCATGAAAAGGAAACTAACACTGGAAGGAAACAAAACGCCACTAACTACTACTACAACAAGAATAGACCTTTCTAACACGCCATCCCTCTACAACAACCATCATATCTTGTCCTTCCTTTATTACTTCCGGTGAATAAGGACTATTCAACTTTTACAATCCATACCAATTATGAAATAATTATGCCTCTTCTCTCTGCATTGGATAAGAAATACAATTTATAAAATCTTCATACCAAATGGCAACTAAGCTTGGGGAAATAACCTTCCAATTCCTCTCTTGCTTCCTCAACTTAAGTCTACCAATATCCTCCATATGTGTTTACCATCTCATTACCCTACCCTCTGCTAGTATCTTCTCTTAATCCCATTCATTTGATAGTATTCTCAATCCTTGATATTTCCTTTGTCCATAAGCCTCCTGTAAGCATATCCAAAACTTATAGAGGTGTACTTTAATATCCTCTTTATGGTTTACACACATATCAAAACAACATTTCTAGGCTCTTTCTAGCGTCCCTCACACTCTATGGGGATTTTTTCTTACAATTCCAAAAGTAGTCATAGTAATCTCCTTCATAACCTTATGCTTTTAACCATCTCACCTAGGTGCTAACTCCAATCTACTCCACATTTAAAATTCTGGTTTGGTCTTTAGTAAAACTTCAAAAATTTTGAAATATTTATTCCTAAAACTCCTGTCTTTAAAAGTGCTACTTAGAAACTTTATTAAAGTCAAAAATATTTGGTGTCTTAACCTTTTTCAAAACACACATTTTAAGATTTTTGAATTTAACTTATTCACCAAACTTTAAAAAGGAATGTTAACAATTCTAAGTATAAAAAAAATCAGATTTTTCTTTTAAAGACAATTCTAACTTTTATTACAAAGTTGGGATTTCTAGTTCAACCATTTATTAAGTTTTTTTTCAAAAACTTATTTATTTCACCAAACTCTTTTTTTCAAAAATATACTTTACACGTTTCTAAAACACTTTCATAACTTTATATTATAAAAACTAGAGTAGATAAGAACAACTATCATCCAATTATTTTTCTTGCATCTCATACTCTCCCTACATCTAATATTTGGAAGAGTTTCTAACATCATGAAAGGGGGACTTCTAACGGATACTAGAAATAAATGCACATAACAATGGAAAATGTCTATTTTCCTTTGTTTTGCTTCTCTTTTTAGGTTACTAGCATTGTTTAATATAATTTACTATTTATTATACTTAAGGATCCTATATTTTAATGCATTGAATTACTTTTCTCTCAAAGAGGAATCATTAATGCTATAATTCTCTATGAATCAGTTAAAAGAGAATTCGTGCTTTGTGTGAAATTACAAGGAATTATATTTTATTTTCATTATTTCTTTATTGAAATAGACAACACAAAATATGGAACTTCCGATATTTTGCACATCTCTTCCTTTGCATTTACATTCCTTATTATTTCAAACAAAACATCTTTATTTATGACTTGACTGATTCATAAAAACTTATTTTGTTACCTTTTTTCATTCTAATGAACTAAAATATGTCAAATTCCTACCTAATTACAATAAGTCAACCTCTCTTTCATTTATACTTTCTAACTTCCTACTACTTAATTCTTCAGTCCTAACTGCACTAATTCCAACAGTTTTTCTCTTAGTTTACCATCCTTTTTACCTAAATTATTGTAGTGTAGCCACTTACAACTTAATTTTAAGGCTTTAAGTCTTCTTTTCTGTACCGTTCACCCTGTTCTGTTTTATATATCACTCATATTGTCCACCCATAAAAATTCTAACAACCTGCTAATCTGCACAATTCAAGCTGACAATAAACCACCCATGTCCGACCCCAAATTGAATGGATAGTTATGGGAAAGAAAGAAAAAAGAAGAAGAGAAGAGACGAAGAAAAGAAAAAGGAATTGAAAACAACATAGAATCTCACAATCGTAGTGGAACAATATATAACATAATATCAACGATCTTTACAAAAGACAAACTGTAATATAAGTTATCCGAGTTTTTGACCCAAGGGAATTCAAAGGAAGTTAGAACATCTACGTCAAGTCAGAACAACTCAAGAACTAACCAAAAGGACTAGAAAAGGGAACTAAGAAACAATTAAGAAAAAGAAATCAAAAATTGACCAAGATGATGGATCGCTAGCGATCCATAAGGGTTGCTTGTTGGATCCTTCTATCCTTTTACATCGTGATCTATTTGGTTTTTAGGGATGCCTGCAAAGATTCATGGTATTCCAAGCAAGCTAGTTCAAGGAGTGAGCATTCATCTGATTCCAAGCATGGTTCAATCCAACCTATGCACGAGATACCATCAAAACAAGGCAACTATTCATCAAATTGCACGAAGAGCATCTACAAAAGAGATGGAATGTGGAACAACAAAAGCGAGCCAAAAATAAGCAAACTGCATGGATCACTAGCGATCCATCATATTAGCTCGGCTCGCCTACAAAATTTATTAAGCTCCTTCGTACCTTCAAATGCAAGCTTCTAGTAAGGTGGCCTAGCCCGATAGCTCTCCAATCCCTATAAATGCTCATCCATCTGCAACATAAGATGGATTTTTTGGATTGGCTGAAACTCTGTAGAAATTATTCTTCACTCTTCTTCTCCCAAACAACAGTCATCTAAAGGGTTCACTGTGATTCTCAGTGAACTCTAACACTGGTGACTTATCTAACCTACAAGGTCCAATCAAATTATAATCAAATTCAACTTGCAATTGCAGTTAGTTAATAACAAAAATTATAATGTGGACATAGGCTTCATTAACAGCCGAACCACTATAGAAATCTCTTGTCTCTTTACTTTATCTTCAAATTATTATTCCTTGTTTCTATTTTATTTACCTTGATAGATAGGGTTGGTGCTTTCACACTTATTCCAGGGTGTTGATCCATTTTTGGGTTAATATTTTGGTACATTCACTGAGAAAACTGAACTCAGGCTTAGATCTAGCTATCTGCTTTGGATCAGATTGGTTCAGAAGTTAGATCCTCAATCTCAACTCAGAAAATCTTCTGCATAGAATCAATGGCTCCTGGAAGAACGAGAGCTACTTCTGGAAGATCCATAAGAGCTACCATTGTTGGAGAAGAAACAAACCCTTAGCAAATTGAAGTCAACAAACCCAACAATCTACATTTAGGAGCAAACTCCGGAGATTAGGTTTTAGGATCCTCTATTCAACGTGAAATTGTCACTAGAGATGAATTAAATAAAATGGTTGACGTAATTAACCAAAAGATGGAAAATAGCCAAAGGGCTCTTATGGACAAATTGAACGCCCTATTGACCTTATAATCACATGCTGTTACCATGACAAAGCCCACGGCTGCCATGGAACAAGAAAATTCTTCCGTCTCTAGCCTAAACAGGAGAAATGGAAAGCAGCCACGGAAAGGAATGATACGTGGAACCGTAGGAATCAATATGTAAGGAAATGCAAACACTCCACCAACTATAAGGCAACAAGCTACAAACTTGAATCTAAGAGTGAAAACCCCATAGGAAGATATAGCCATGGATCTCTCCGACTCAAAAGATGGGGGCAACTTGACGATGACAAGCTAGAAAGAAATACCAATGCATTCAATAACGCCAGAGAGATCCAAACTGCCCCCATTAGACCAACTGCAAGCCAACGGAACCATAAAGGAGTGTCTCTTCCGAAGACAGGAGAGCCTAGGCTTCAGCCCACTCACCAAGATCATTTGCAAAATCAAACACTTGGTGTAGTCATTGATATCCGAACCCCAGATTACTGGACATCTGAGGCATATATCGTGGACATGGTCAAGGGACTAATGGATGAAAGTAATGAAAGAAGGGACGATGAATGGGGATCCACTCCAAGCCGGACTCCTTTCACTGATGATGTTCTGAATGACGGTTCCCCAAAAAGTTCATTATGCCAACTTTTCCATCTTATGATGGAACGAGAGACCCGAAACCCCACTTGTATAAGTACAGTTGGTATATGATTGGAGCAAATGCTTCGGATGCCATTTGATTAGATGTTTCCTAATTTTTCTACAAGGAATTGCTTCCATGTGGTTCACCAAGCTTTCGCCAAGATCCATCTCCATCTTCAACTACCAACATGATTCCTTGATCAATTTAGACTTCACACGACACAACCAAAGATGTGATGTCCGTATCCTGCCTATTCCAAGGACGAATTGAATCTCTGAAGTCTTTCATGAATCGGTTCAACACTATGGTAACTGAAGTAAGTAGTTTGAACGAAGATATGGTTTTCATGGCCTTAGTCTACGCAATTCACCTAGAAACTGAATTCGGGAAATAGATCAAAATGAAACAACTCACCAGTAGAAAGGACTTCAACCGAAAGGCAAACCAGTACTTGAGATTGGAAGAGGCACAGGAGTTAGAAGGGAAATCTGCTAACTTACAACCGACCAATGTTGGGTAGAGTGGTATGGCGATAAACAAAGATATAAACACCTCCGAGACCGTTGATGGGAACATAGGAAAAAATAGGAGTTAGAAAAGGAAGAACCAGAATATTGATAAGCGAAATAGAAGTTGCAAGCGACTCAAAGGTTTGTGGCCTGAAGAATACACCCTGCTCAAAGATACTCCAGAAAAAATCTATCTCGCAACACATGGGACAGAAGAGTACAAGAAGCCGCTAAAAAGAAAGCAACTGAACAGCAAAAGCATTCCAGAAAGTACTACCGCTTCCATGAGAAATGTAGCCACTAAATGAATGAGTGACATCACCTGAAGAACTTGATTGAGTTGTTGATTTGGGAAAACAAGCTTCAACAGTATGTGAGGAAACCACTAAATCATGACTAACCCGTAGTGCCCCAAGCTCCTACAGACCAAGGGAACCAAGCTGGAACCAGCAAAGAGGAACCCAAATGGACTGACTGGAAGTCATCATTGGATCGATATCTTGAGGGCCCATCCCACGTAGAAGAGTTGGGGAGAAATGGAGCAGTATGCGACCTCATTAAAGCGCGCTCTAAAAGATGCATGCTTTGTGATCGAAGATGGAACCCCTTCTAAGCAGCAGAGAACACAAAACGATGATGTAGTATTCTGAAATCAAGACATTGAAGGAATAAAAGCTCCAACTCTCAATCCCATGATTATGACTGTAGGAATCGGACCCACCACGGTCCGACGAGTATGGGTAGACAATGGCATTTCTATGAATATCCTTTTAAAATGCACCTTTGATCATATGAAGATCAATATGAAAGATTTATCGGCATGCCAAACAAAGATTCAGGGATTCACTGATGAACCAAAACAACCTTTCGGAAAGATTGACTTACCCACAGAATTTGGAGAAGGGGACCGAAGGGTCACCCTCATCCAAACCTTTATGATCGTAGATGAAATTTCAGCCTACAATGCCCTCCTAGAGCGACCCGCTTGGTAGATTTTATTATTACTTTAGCTCAATAGTGTTTGAATGTGAAATTTCCAATGGAAAATGGAGTCGGGGTGATCAAGGGAGACCAAAGTGCCACTAGGGGATGTTATATGGTGGAACTACACGAGTCTGAAAGAACAGAAAAGGTGAAGAATATGGGGAGAAATCTCCACATTCGTGAACCTGCCGAATAGCAACTACAGAGCTGCCATTGGATTGGGGACCATAGCCGATTTGATAAAGCTTTGGACCCTAGAAAGAAGAGTTCAGGTGATGAACGGGTAGCACCAGAAGAATTGATGGTGTCTGTCCGGGTTGATATGGATGACCCAATACAGGTCCTCAAAATTGGATTGCATCTTGGAAACAAAATGCAACTATAACTCATCAAGTTTATTCGTGCCAATATGGATGTTTTCTCTTAGGCGCATTCCGATATGTGTGGGGTGTCGTCGGAGATAGCCTGCCATGCACTTAACATGGATCCTAAGTATATGCCAGTGAAGCAGAAAAGGCGCAGCCTAAGGTCTAAGCGATCCAAAGCACCTAAACAAGAAGTGGACAAGCTGATGGTGAATGGTTTTATCCACGATGCAACCTTCCTAGAATGGGTTTCCAACTCGGTTTTGGTCAAGAAATCCAATGGGAAATGGAAAACCTAAATCCACTACTCGAATCTGAACAAAGCTTGCCCGAAAGACAGCTTTCCTCTACCTAGAATCGATCAGCTTGTGGATGGGATAGCTGGGCATGAATTGCTATCATTTATGGATGCATACTCGGGGTATAACCAGATCATGATGCACGAACTTGATCAAGAAAATATCGGTTTCATTACCGATCTAGGACTATACTACTATAAAGTAATGCCATTTGGCTTAAAGAATGCTGGGGCAACTTAACAATGACTAGTGAACACCATATTTAAACTTCAGATTTAGAAAACTATGGAAGTTTATGTAGACGATATGTTGGTTAAATCACACATAGCTGCAAATCACTTGGACAACCTCGTAATGTTCAAAATACTTCGTAAATATGGAATGAAGCTCAATCCACTTAAGTTTCATTTTGGGGTAGCCTCTGCAAAGTTTTTGGGATTCATCGTAAGTACCAAAGGCGTTGAAGAAAATCCTAAGCAAATAACCGCTTTGCGAGAAGTCAGGCCACGAGGAACGGGAAAGAGTTACAAAGCCTGAATGGAAAGGTTGCAGCACTGAGCCTGTTTATCTCAAAAGCAACCGATAAATTTATACCATTCTTTGATGCGCTAAAGGAGGGAAAGAAAAACTTCGAATGGAATCAAGCTTGTCAAACTACGTTCAAGGGCTGCTGCGACATATAGAAAACCCACCAATCCTATCCAAGCCGTAGATGGAGAAGATTTGTACATCTACTTAGTAGTCTTGCTACATGCACTGAGTGTCGCACTCATACGAGAAGAAGCTAAGATCCAGCGACCCGTATGTTACATCAGTAAACGGTTCACTGGAGTAGAAAAGAACTATCCAAAATTTGAAAAACTGGCATATTTCTTCTTGATTGCATCTAGAAAGTTACGACCATACTTCCAGACACACCCAATCAGAGTGTTGACAGATCAACCCTTGAAGCAAGTGTTATACCGCCCTGAGACCTCTAGACGGCTTATCAAATGGAACATCAAATTAAGTTAGTACGAAATCACATACCATCCTAGAAAGGCGATAAATGGGCAAGCGCTGGCTGATTTCATTGCTGAATTTACAATACAGGATGGCGAGGAAGGGACGACTCCAGAAGTTGAGACACTTTGGAAGCTGTTCGTTGATGGTGCGTCTAACAACATCTGCTCAGAAGCAAGGGTAGTGCTCGAGACTCCCGAAGGACGATTCATTTGCTATGCCTCGTGCTTGGAATTCCCTGCAACAAATAATGAGGCAGAATACGAAGCATTGATAACTAGGCTAAAGATTGTGAGGAAACTCAAGATAAAATCTATAAACATCTATAGCGACTCTCCGCTAGTTGTCTGTTAGGTGAAAGGCGAATACCAGGCTCGGGGCCAGAACCTCGCCCCATATCTATCTAAATTGTAGGAACTGCTAAACGACATCGAGCATTACACCATTACTCATATCCCAAGGGAAAATAACATGAAGGCGGATTATCTAGCCAAGCTGGCCAGTTGAGGAGAAGCTCGGTCATTGGGACTAGTCCCAGTTGAAACCCTGACTACTTCGAGCACAAACAAAATGGATATTGACTACATTTTTGAGACAACCAAGGAACTAGAGATATGGTTGACGCCAATCAAAGATTACCTACTTATAGGAGCTCTCCCCATGGAAAGGAACCAGCAGAAAAAGCTTCTCCAAAAGGCACCTCGATTTGTAATAAAGGATGGGATACTCTACCGAAAGGGATTCTCTACCCCGTCGCTCAGATGTGTGACCAACGACGAAGCACGAAGTATCCTAAAAGAAGTTCATGAAGGAGACTGCGGAGATCATACTAGGTTGGGCAAACCCTTGCAAAGAAAGTTCTTCGATATAGGTTCTTTTGGCCAACAGTGAAGCGCGATGCAGCATATTACCCCAGAATGTGCGATTAATGCCAAAGATTTAGAAAGATCAAAAGAACCCCATCGACGAAGCTAACACAGATGGTCAGCCCATAGCCGTTCGCAATTTGGGGAACCGATTTGATTGGCGTATTACCGATGGCTAACGAGGGAGCCAAATATGCTATCGTTGCTGTTGACTATTTCACCAAATGGGCTGAAGTGGAATCGCTGGCCACTATTACCATAAAGAAAGTCATTAACTTTTTTACCAAAAATATTATTTGTAGGTTGGGGTGCAACAAAAAATCATCACAGATAACGGGACTCAATTTCAAAGTGCTGAGTTCAAAGACTTATCCAAACGCTTCAGAATTGAGAAAAGCTTTTCCGCTGTCACACATCCGTAGGCAAATAGACAAGTTGAAGCAGTAAATAAGATCAAAAAGTCCACCATCAAAAAAGGCTAACTAAAGAAAAAGGAAATTGGGTTGACGAACTTCCACTTGTGCTATAGGCCTAGAGGACAATGTACAATTCTATAACTGGGCACTCTCCGTTTGCCCTAGCATATGGTTCAGAAGCAATGATCTCGGTTGAGATAGAAGTCCCTTCTCAACAGAGGCGAAACTTCAATCAACGATTGAAAAAACAACTCATATTTGAGTCACTTGATATGGTCGATGAGAAGTGGGAAGAAGCCGAATTAAGGACTGCTGCTCATCAAAAATAAATCGCATGGTACTTTAACTCCATAGTTCATAACCATGCCTTCAAGGTGGGAGACCTTATCCTCGAGAGGTTCTACCCTATACTGGGAGCATTTGGACCAAACTGGGAGGGACCCTATGTGATCGGTCAGAAGCTAGGGGATGGCACATTCAAGCTAACAACTGTTGATGGAGCCCAAATTACCCAAGCATGGAATAGTGAATCGCTGCATCCTTACTTTATCTAAGAATATCTTATGTATTTCCTATTTCCAGCAAATAAGCTACCTCGGAATACCGGAGGCATTGTAAATAGGTATAACTTGCCCAACTTTCATTAATAAAATTGCTTTGCTTTCTGAATCAATAAAATTGTGTTCACAAAAGTAACCCGCCGAGTCGACAGGGTCAAATCGGCTCAAAACTGTCTGATAACTACTTGAGATTATGGAATCACGCTCAAGAATGCCCCAACTACCGCCGGTCGACAAAAACAAATCGACTCAAACTGTTGGATCGACGAAACTCGATCCCTACCTTCTAAGAAATGTTATTGCTCCAACAACAGTGGGAGACCCCAATCAAAGTAGCTCATCTCCATAAGCCATGCATTGTTCTTGAGTCATGGAACCTGCTCTCGAAACATGAACTCCTCACGTTTCTCGAAAATTAGTAACGTCGAAAATTTCCAAACCGTTGCGGATCGATGGGTCATTTCAATCCCTAAAGCCACACATCCCATAAGCCGTGCACACCCCAAAAGCTGCGCATCCCATAAGCCGCGCATGCTCTTAAGTACCAGTATTGTCCTGGTAGTGCTAGGAAACTCATATATTACAGGACTAACAAGAATTTATCCACTCCCACTTTTAGGAGTAATGGGCATGAATCCAGCATTGTCGCATGACTACGAATCGGCAAAGAATCCCAATTGTTGACCGACAAAATCTCTTGAATCGAGGCGCTCAAATTGCATGTTCCTAAAGATAGGAACCACAAAATAGACTCGGTTACAAACTTTCGAAGAATCGCATGGATTAGCCGGTCATTCGTCAAGTATTTGAAGTAAACAGCCCTATGAACTAGGGGAGCACACACCGATACTCAAAAATAAAAAACCAAGTACTTAACAGTTCTGTTACTCCAAACAAAGAATTTTGGCGGTAATTATAGGACTAGATAAAATAGCAGTAAATAAAATTGGCATAAGTGCATGAAACATAGATAAGTAGACAAATAAAGTTACAATCAAAATGTCAACATTGTATTACTTACAGCATTTTCTACACAAATTCAAAATGCGGGGGTCGTACCTATACAATATCGACCAACAAAAAAGTAAAATATAGTGCTACAACAATTGAAGCAATAAGTGCAGAATCTACACTTGTACAAAATACATATCAAACAAAACAGAATGTCCGAGAATTTGGCTCCACTATTACCGAAGCCTGTCAATGCTTCTTTCCAACGCTCCCCTTCCTACCTTTAGTTGAAAGTTTCTTGTTCCTCTCAGAATCCCTACCAAGGGTAGTGTCGCTACCTGAAATATCAACTATCTCCTCCTTGCCAGCATCTCCTCCATGTTCTTCGACCTTCTTGGAAGACCTCACTGGGTCCTGTGCTTCCGGGACTTGCGGGAGCTCGTTAAAGATTTTCTCTCTTCGATCTTTTCCTTCTTAACTGCCACCATCTATTTTTCAGATTTATTTAGCTAGCCAGCGTGGTCTTCCTGCTCTCGAGCTTCAGCTGCCTTGAAATCACCCTGCAAAGATATGGAAGGGTCGTCCAAACCATGCAAAGCAGCAATCTTCTCGTATTCCGGCCTTGGTTCCGAGCTAAACACATGTGCAACAATCAAAGCGGCTACAGAAACAAGCAGCGAGGCAGTTGAAATAGCAGCAAGCCCAGGGATTGAAGAAATCGGCAAGTCGGTAGGTAAAGAAGACGGACCTATAAGATCAAAAATGAAAGCATTCAGTTCGTCTTGTTCTTGCGGCGTGAGTTGAAAATTCTTACACCGGGGGAAACAAGAATGTTACCTACATCAAAAGAATGGCCGAGAATTTTAATCTCATACTCCCCACCTTCTCCTTCTTTGGATGGCTACACGATCATTGGAGAAGTTCAAGGACCAAGTGAAGCTTCAAAGACAGCTGCCGGAGGGGCAGACAACAAGGCAGCACCAGTCGAACTCGCTAACTGATCGCGAGGCTATTTTGATGATTCGCCGGGCCCGGAAATGAAAGGCTCTAGTGAAGTTTGAGCCACTGTAGTCACAACAGCATTGGTATCCTCCTGTTCCTACTCAATTCGAATGATCTCCTGGCCCTCTATCAAAGCTTTCTTCGATTCCAAATTGAGATAGGCATCCTCCAACTCTTGCTCGGTGTATACATCCCCATTCTCTCGGAAACGGACCAGAACTTCTTCCCAAACCACAGCAAGAGTACATGGGAATTTGGGGCCCAGATTGTTGAGGCTCCCTTGATGCAGCAAGGAGTTGTCATAGAAATTTATGATGGTGCCATCCATCTTCGTTTCAAAAGTATCCTGTAACTCGAAGTAGTCCACTATCACGGCAGCCTTCTCAACTTCAACTTGGGTCTTCTCAATGTTAAGCTGTGTGACTCTCTCCAACAGGGAAGCAATCATTTGAGTCTAAACAGAAATGGTCTTCTCACGGGATTCCACCACACTTGCGTAAGCAGCAATTGTCTTTTTGTAGGCTTCAACAACTTCGTTATGATTGGCGATATTTTTCTTCTAAGCTTCAATAATCACGTCATGGTTTTCAGGCTCCTCTTTCAGCTTAACCTCATCCACATGGGCCTTCTTGATTTCTAGGTCTCTTTCAGTTCCACGAGGAAGCTTGCGTTGCTCTTACTTTCTCGAAGTGCAACGTCCTTCTCCTTTGTTAATCGCTCGATTCTAGCGTCACGTTCTACTAACGCCCTCTCATAATCATCCTTTTCTGATTCAAAGGAAAGCATCTCTTGATAATTGTTGCGGTTTGTGTTTGCCAGTTGCTTGCATAACTTTTCCCATCCCTCGGCTTGATCCAAATCACTTTGAGTCACCTGAAGATGGGGCATATAGGAATCTTTACGTATTGGGCGCAGGTCACGGTCAAACTTAACTCCTTTTAGAAACCACCCAGGGGGCGCAACTTCGAGTATAGGGGGACCGGACAGAAGAATATAAGATGGCCTCTTGTAAGGACGTGAAGAACCAGAAGTAGGCACTACGTGAGTCATCGAAGCTTGGGATGAAGGTGAAACTTGAACAGTGGAAGCCGGAACTTCAATTCTGACAAGGATTGGGGTCGGGGCAAAAGCTTGATGCTCAGAGGTATGAAAACCATGATCTACCTTGGGTTCTTGGGCGGCACTTCTTAGTTGTCAGGAGTTTTTCTCTTCTCATAACCACTCTCGTAAACCCTACCTCATTCTCCATCGTCCCGACAACGTACTTCAGCTTCCAAGTCTTTCCGCCTTCTCCACTCTTTCTCAGTTTCACATGGCTAATGGTCGCTTGAAGACCGTCTTGACCTGCCTTGCGAATCAGTAAATTGTTCAAGATCCTCACAAAGTCCGTGGCCTCTCATTGTACCTGATGTAAAAAATAAATAAAGAGCTTTAGCGATAAAAAATAGGCCTAAATAATGCATGTGTAAGTGAACGTGACCTTGGTGAAATGTGTAACATGTCATAGGTAGCCTAAAAGGACGTCACAAACCGGATCGAGAAGCCACCATGGTAGAAATCGGGCTAACCGTAGACATAATTTGACTGGGATAAGGAGATGATCCCTTGAATTTGAAATCTTCTCTCATGAGTTCATTGATATCTACGTAAACATTGCTCAAATCCCAAAAGTCAATACCGGTTTCCTCAAGTAGGGAATCCTGAAGTCGCTCGGCTGCTGGGGGAGCATCTTTATCATGAGTCTATTAGGGAGGCGAATCCAGGAGAACGTGACTTATTCCCGAAGTTTCCATCACCGAAATTTGCATCGAATTCATCATCACTAGAGGAGGAATCATAACTGCTGCTGCCATTAATTTCACCCTCCTCCTTTTTTGTTGTCACCGCAGCCTTGCCCTTACGCTGCTTGAATTCTTCCTCCTCCACCTCCGAAATCAAGGGCATCCTGGGAGGGCAGCTGGCTTCAGTCGTAACACCTCTTCCTTTATGAATTTCTTCGGTCGACCCACCGGACGGACCAAAAATTGACCAAGATGATGGACCGCTAGCGATCCATCACCTATAGATCGCTAGCAATCCATGAGGGTTGCTCATGGATCTTCCTATCATGTTACATCATGATCTAATACGTTTTCTAGGGATGCCTACCAAGTTTCATGGTATTCCAAGCAAGCTAGTCCAAGGAGTGAGCATTCATCTGATTCCAAGCATGGTTCAATCAAACCTATGTGCGAGACACCATCAAAACAAGGCAAATATTCACCAAATTGCACGAAGAGCATATACAAAAGGCATGGAATGTGGAACAACAGAAGCAAGCCAAAAATAAGAAAACTGCATAGATCGCTAGCGATCCATGCCCTATGAATCGCTAGCGATCCATCATATTAACACGGCTCCTTACAAAATTTCTTGAGCTCCTTCGTACCTTCAAATGCAAGCTTCTGACAAGGCGGCCTAGCCCAATAGCTCTCCAATCCCTATAAATACTCACCCATCTGCAACATAAGAGGGATCTTCTGGACTGGCTACTGAAACTCTACAGAATCTATTCTTCACTCTTCTCCTTCCACAAAACAATCATCTAAAGGGTTCACTGTGATTCTCTAGTGAACTCTAACACTGGTGACTTGATCTAACTTACAAGATCAAATCAAATTGTAATCAGATTCAACTTGTAATTGGCCTCAGTCAATAACAAAAGTTATAAAGTGGACGTAGGCTTTGTTAACAAGCCGAACCACTCTAAAAATCTCTTGTCACTTTACTTTATCTGCAAATTATTATTCCTTATTTCTATTTTATTTGCCTTGATAAACAGGGTTGGTGCTTTCACACTCAATCCAGGATGTTGATCCAATTTTGGGTTAACAATATACATTCATTAAATCAGAGTACGCTAATCTATATTAGTCCAGATAGTTTAACAGTCTTTCCTTACAATTTCTGATAAATACAACCAATTGACAACATAGCGGAATACAAAGAAATATGTAGATATGTCTTGGAACTCGGGCTCGTCTTCTAAGCTCTAATGCATCCAAAGAAATACATAAATATGCTCGATCTGAGCCGAGCATTATAATTAAATAACACCCGAGTCAGTTTGGTAAACCAGCATGAGAAACACACTCAATTGGATTTCTTTATTGATATAAAAACCTTTCAAATAAAGGTATCTCATAAGACCACATCGCACATAAATATGGACAAGTTTTTACTTTACAATAACCAAAACATTTTCTATAGAAAATCTAGTGATATTATAGTAATGTCTGGGGATTCAAAGTAAACATATAAAATATCTGAAATGCTTGCATCTTATGTTTCAGCATAGTTGGGCACAAGTACGTCCGTAAAGCTCGTATTAGAGAATGGATTCCATACTATGACAAGGTAAGGAACTACCTTCTGATGGTACATCTCTAGATAAAATGCACCGTGGTCTGACAAGAACATCTTGTACCCCTGACACACAAGATTGGCCTACCACTTGACTAGTAGTACCGAATATGATCACCACTTTTGTTAATGGGCCCTGAAGCATACATGAGTAGATAGCAATCAATCTAGATTTGGGATGACCATACCCTGATGGGAGCTACCCACATAGCCCTACTGCATGCCCGATTTTTGCCATTTCTTGGTTGATGAGGCTTGAGGCTACGTTTATCTTTATATAGCACTTCTCACTTTGAATGCTAACACTACCCCTTAGGCAACAATTTAATATCAACATTCATCCATACAAGTTTGTCCTAGGACTGAACGAAACCAAAGGCACAACTTCTACAACATCCATTTTCGAAATCACCCTCAGGATTAGTAGCAAGTAGCCCTCGCACATAAAAAAGATCCATTTCGGTTATCCTTAAGATATTCCAATTCGAAACACTTATGCCGGTTCGAAGTGGTTTTCGAATAACATATCCAATCCTGGTCTTTCCGAACCGACGACGTTAGTTTATAAACTGGCCAACATTTGATAGTCGGTTATTTAACTATCAAATAAACAAACAATCCAACCAGAGATCAAATTTCCAAAGGAAGCAACACCGGTTAAGCTCCAAGCAACAATAAGCCTCTTTAATTAATCCTTTCATTAATAAAAACACTTTCCAAATATTTATTTCAAAGTATCTTTACGAAGATATATTCTCAAAAACACTTTTAATCTTCCTATATTTGGAAAACACTTACATATACTTATCTCAACGGTATAAATATATTCACAAACCATTTCATTTTGAATGTTTAGACAATGCCGCTATATACTAAAATCTATAATAACCATATTTACAACTATTGAGGAAACTTCTTATTTCCCAAAATACACTTTATTGGGTCAAAATGAATGTTGTGTAAAACATTTTTACGACAACCCAAAGACACTAATATAGAGATCCAATTAGTTATATTTAATATTAATCATGTATACTATAAAAACGTCTCCCTGTGGAGATCATCTACTATAACAACAGTGTTATAGTTTATGCATTCCTCACTTTCCCGAAAACATTAATTACAATAAAAATGTTGAAATCCATGTCTTCCTACCACTTAACGCATTTTAAATCACTTTTAAAACCATTAACCTCCATTGAAATTATCACTTTCAGAATATTCCTTTAAAAGATTTTTTTAAATTTTTAACATAAATATATTTCCTTGATAAAAGTCCATATTTAAATTTGAACATAACCATTTCTTATAAATCTCTTTCCATTTTATAAAACCTCTTTTTTTATAAAATCCCTTTATTTATAAACCACGTATATAACTCTATTCCTTTATAAATCTCAATTATTCATAAAATCTCATTTAAAACATCACTTATAATCTATTTTTAATGTTTCTTTCATATTATAAATTTACTTTATGAATTCCTTTCTATTTATAATATATCGTTTAGCATCTCTAAATTATCCTCGCTTTCAATTTCCAAAATAGAATCAACTATTTTTCCAAACAACATCCCACATATTATTATAAATCCATAATTGTGATTTATTTTCCCAATTTATCCAATGATAGCAGTTTCCCTTAATTTATAAAACAATGTTTATAAATCTATCATTTTAATAAATATGATTTTACAAATCTTCACTTTATTTGTAAAATTTCACATTTATAAATTATTACATTTATAAATTTCCATATATATAAATGAATCTTAAACATGTGTGTATATATATATATATCATTTTGTATAAAATGCTTAGTAAATATTTATATGAAAATATTTCTATCTTGTAGCGGCCCGCAGTTCCGTACCCCTTTGAGTTGACAACAATTCACTCTTGTCCAATCCAAAGTGTACGTAAGAGCGAATAACTAGGGTAAAGAAGAAAAGATAGAAGAAGAAAAAGAAAACAACAACACAGAATCTCACAGTCGCAGCGGAAAAAAATATAATATATAATAACAGATTTTTATACGAAGAACTGTACTATTAATATACATACCATTATCAAAGTACAATGTACAACAATCAATCTGGACAGTTTACTAACTTGTCCTTATACAGCGGAAATATAAATCAAGTACGGAGATACGTCTCTTCTCCTCCAGCTCGCCTCCTGAGCTCCATAGCATTTTATCCTGAAACTATAATACTCGGTCTGACCCGAGCATTATAATAAAATAACACCCGAGTCAGTCTGGAAAACCAGCGTGAGAAAACACACTCAATTTGAATTATTAACTTTTCAAAATTCTTTGAAAACAATGGTACCTCGTACGACCACATCACAAATAAACATGACGGATTTTTACCTTTTGATAACCAAAACTATTTTTATCAAAATCATCTGATATTATAATAGTGTCTATAGAAAGTAAATAGAAAATAGCTGAAATGCTTGCATCTCACGTTTCAGCATAGTTGGGCACAATTAAAACTGTACGTCGCTTATTGGAGAATGGATTCCATCGAATGACTGAGCCACTGGGTTACCGCCCGTCAGAGTACACCTCTAGAACAATGTACCGAGGACCATGCCAGGATCCCCTGCTACATAAGACCGGCTTACCCCTGACCTGGATAGACTGAATATGTTATCACCCCGGGTGTTCCCACCCTTACCATAAAGCGCTTCTACTTTCATGTATACCCATAATTAAGATAAATAGGGTTCCGAGGACATCTAGAAAGGTGATAACATATCCTACTTGGGTGAGACCCACTTAGCCTTGCTGCATCTCCCCTGTTTTAGTCATTCCCGGTTCGTGAGGTTTGAGGCTAAGCGTTACCTTTTAGGGAACAAAATTTTACTTGGAATGCTCATCGTCCTCCAGTGACTATGTTCTGATACCATTCGTCCATATAAGTTGTCCTGGGTCTGGACAAACCGAATCACCATCTTCATCATCTTCACGATATTCATTCGTAACGTTCAAACCAGATCGAAGTGGTTTTCGGATAATTAAATCTGATCCCGGTCTCTTCGAAACGATTAACGAAATTGGCCAATATTGATAGTCAATTATTTAACTATCAATAAAACATCCATAAGCAGTCACTAGGGCCAATTTTATATGTCTCCAAAATATTTATTCCAAAACATCTTCACCAAGATATATATTCAATCTGTTTCAATATTTATATATTTGAAAACAAATTCAACACTTGTATCCATAACAGGATATTTCTCTATTTCAATACTTAGAAATATTTTCAACTTCCATTTTTATAACACTTAGAAATTATTCCTATTCCAAATCTTTTTCGCTAAAATATTTCCAAAACCTTAATTTCAATGCTTAGGAGAATATTTATACGAATACTTTCCAAATCAATTATACTTATTTATAACCCCAACCAACCAATTATAACTTCTTTAATTGGATTCAAATTCCTTTCCGAAGTTATAGCATCTGACATAGGAAATTCTCTTAAGTCCCTATAATTTAATTTATAAGATTTCTCTTATAAAAATCTCATCCTTAATTTAAAACTAGTTTACATTTCTCGAGAGAATTTTATAAATAAATTTTCAACCATTTCAAACTATATGTATATATATAATGGCATTTTTAAAGAATAGTGTTTTATTTTTATTTTAAAATATGTTTTAAGTTATTATTTAAAATATCAAATTGTAATGACCCAAAAATTTTAACGGTTTTAATGACGTAATTAACTAAATTTTTGTGAAATTTTAAATAATTGAATTTGGAAATGAAAATTTGATATTTGGTATACATCTATTTAAACACAGCAAATGGTAAAATTGTATTTAAAAATATGAAAGTAAATTTCGTTGTGTAATTTTCAATTTCAATTTAAATCAGTTAAAATTGATGTAAATAAAATGTTATTGAAATTTGAATATTTTTATACAATAAAAATGGTTAATATTTTTTGAGTGAGATGTCATCTTTCGTTTCATTAAATTTGGATTTCTCTAGCTCCGTTTATCTTATTTTCGATGAATTTGCAGTAGTGGAACAACGAAATATCGACTTTTGATAGGATTGTCGTACCACTGATATCTGTCTATCATCATGTTCGTCTCGTCGTGCTGATCTCCGCAGTATATTCATTTGTACATTTCGGTATTCGATACACGGTAAATTGTGAAACAATTCACTGTACCGGATCCGTATTTAAATATTTTGGTTTCTCTGGGCATTCAATAGTTCATAGGTTGAAACGAATGGACATTAATTTTTATTATTTGCTAAAATTCAGCCGTTGCCATCCCACACATCCCATTTTTCCACCCTCTTCCTTTATTTCTGCCATTTCGAAAGTATAAAATGTATCAAATTTGTAAATGTTATGTATTCATTTAATTTGGTTCATTTTAATTTGCCTTTATAACTTATTTATTTTTTGTTTTAAATTGCAACACTTGATATATTTTGCTGTCACCTTACATTCATCTTCTTCCTGAACCATCAGCCTCTCCCATCACTTGGCCATCCTCCTCTCTTTCATCTTCGCAAGACATCTCACCTTTTGCCTCCACCCATCGACCCCTGCCCCCGTGGCCTCACCACCGCCTACTTGCTCACACCCGCCATCTCCTCCCGCAACCACTTCCCAAAGCCCCATATTTTCCTCAGCCTCACCATTACCGCATACCCTTTCACTCCTTCCTTCCACCAGCCAAAACCAAACCCTCCACCGTTCCAACTCATTAGCAATCCCTCCTCCTTGCTCAGCCGCCACAGCCTCCTTTCCTTCTCCATTGACCACCAAAGTCAAAACCCCGACAGCAACCTCCACTCCACACGTGTAAACCCGGCCTTCCATTTTCACCTCAATAGCCACCACCTTTCCCTTCGCTAATCTCCTCCACGCCGCATAGCCAAACAACCCACTGCTCCTTCCTCCACCTTAGCCTGCCAACCCACTTCCCACTGACCCCAAGCCTTTACTTGCCTTTATATATATATATATATATATATATATATGTATATAAAGGGTTATATTGTGTTTGCTCGTATATTGACCTAAAGCTTCTATTTTCTTGCCGTATTTCCCTCACCCACCTGAGCTTTGCAATCCATGCCACCGTTGCTTCCTGTCCGCCTCGACTTCCTGCCTGAGCTCATCACTTCCCCTCACTGTCTCACCACAACAAGAAGCCAACCTCAGACCCATGCCACCAAGCGTCCACCTCCTCACCATGCATCTCATCCACTAACACAACTCTCATGCCCACGCCCAGTCACTCCATCACCCAGACTGCCGAGATCTGTCGCAACTAGCTTCTACTAGTTCATACATATATATATATATGTAAGTTTATATTTATTAGTATTTATATGGTTAAGTGTTATATACATATATATATAATTCGTTTAAAACTATAGTAATATTTTGAAGTAGGTTTGTATCGAATGTAGATAGTCTGTGGTCAAAATATGTAAATTTATGTAAGTTTATATATTGTCAGTGTACACATGTTAGTTCATATAAGTTATATACTATGTCAGTTTATATAAATGTACAGATGCTAATTTATATAAGTTATACTATATGTGGTCTATATATATATATATATATATAAGTTTACGCAAGCTATAGAATATGTCGGTTTATATAGAGATTGTCTGCATATGTAAATTTGTTGAGAAGCCCACATATATACATGTTTGGTTGCATAAGTGTTATATCATATAACAGTATTTATATATAGGGGTCTACGAGTATATTTATAGTTATGCCTACTTTATATATTGTATTATGTGTTTTAAATGTTTATATTATATGTTATATATCATATGTTTTAATAAATGTTGATATTTTGAAATGTATAAATATATAATATGTTATGTTAATATTTGAACTGAAGATAGATTTTGCATATATATTATATTATGGGGTATTGGATTTAAAAAAATTGATCTCTAAACATATATACGAGAATTTATTTTGATGCGTGATTCAAATTGAATATTGAAAAAAAAATTAAATTTTTGGTTTTTAAATATATGTGTGTATATATATATATATATTATTTTAAAGATGTGTTTTAAATTGAATATTTATCTTTAGAAGAGGGATATAATATATACTTTGTTCCATTTTTATCACATAAATTTTTGACTTGTTTTCATCGATTCCAAATTATCAGCTTGTTTCATCGATCTCGAGTCCATCGTGCCTTGCTATGGGATCTTCGTTTAGATTGGTCGATTGTCCAGTTCGTGGTTCAAAATAGTAGCAATTCCTAGCTTGTCGCTGTCCCGCTAGTCGTATCTGTGTCCGTATCCGTGTGCGTGTTCGTGTCATCTTCTGATTTCTCTAGCCTCGTAAGATGAGCAATCACTCACGATTAACATTCTTATAGTTAGTAAATTTAATTTCACTTGAAACGACAATTTAAATATGCTGTTAAATTTGAATTGCTAGTTATTGAACTGTTAAATATGATATGCTATTATCTGCAATTGTTCACCTATGATATATGACACCATATCCTGTTGTGTATATTTTATTTAAATTTGTTACTGTTGATATATGCCTTGTAACGACCCGTATTTTTAACACTTTAAAAATACGAATTAAAATGAAAATTTTGGATAAAAATCCAAAGGAAATAAAATTTTGTGTTGTTAAATGTGAATTTCAAGTTGTAAACCAAATTGGTTATGATTGTAAACAAGAATAAATAAAATGGTAGATTTAATATTGAAGTTATAATATGGAAATCAACGTAAATGAATGTAATTTAATATTACTTTGAATTTAAATAAGATGATAGCTGAAGAAAATGAAAGTAAATGAATTATAAACTATTGATAATAAATATATAAGTAAATGGTTGATTCAATAATGAAAGTGTAAATCGAAATAAAAGAATTCATTTGGAATTAAATAACTTGAATTTGAATTACAATATAATTGAACGCTGAACCTAATATAATCTTTTATATTGGATTTATAATGGAAAACTGCATTGTAAAAGATTGTTAATTACTGTGAAATTAAAAATGGAATTTGTGAACAATTGAAATTTGATCTAAAATTTAATAATTTAAAATTGGGAATTTTATATTGAAATTAAACAGTCGAATAATTTATTTTTCGAATACTGGATTTAATTAGACAATTAAATCGATAATTTAATAAGTTAAATTTCAGAAATAATTGAAAATCGAGTTGAATATGATTGAAAATGATTTGTAAAATTTTATCTTATCATATTGGAGTTATAGTAATGTTATAGAACTTTTAAAATTGAATTTAAAGTTAATTTATGAAAATTGAATATTTTAATATTTTATTATCGACTGAAAAATAGCCATTTTTCGAACAGTCTCAGAATTGAACGAAACTCATTCCATTGGATCCGTAATATTTTGTTATTGTCGGATTTCAATTTTCGTACCAATCGGAGTTATCGTTTGACCGTGGCAGCTCGAAACGCATCGAATTGTTTTTAATATTAATTCGGCGAGAGAAAATAGTCATTTTTCAAAAAGTCTCGGATTTCGACGAAACTAGTTTCATCGGATCCGTAATGTCATATTATTGTAGAGTTTCAAATTTCGTGTCAATCGGATTTACCGTTTGTCCGGGGCGAGCCCAAACGCACAGAAATTTGATTAACCGATTTAATTTTAAATCGATCGTTTATTGCCGTAACTCGCACAGATGATCGAATTAGCTTCCGAAACCTGTTCCATTGTGTTCGGAACGCGGGGTAAACCTTAGAAACGTCAGTCGGCACGCTTCGTTTGGAGTTCGGAAAATCCGGGATGAATAGTGTCGCGTATTTTTCTATAAAAGCCCGTCACTTTCTCTATTTTCCAAAAACCCTAGGGTTTCAGCCCTTAGCCGCCACTTTTAATTCAATGGCCAGAAAATTTCGAAACTTCTTTCCTTAATATCTCTCAATCCGTTCAACGAAATCGAAAAATTCCAAAAGCAAAAGTGTAGATCTCGGCGAGCTCTTCAAATCCATACGGAGATGATCGAAAACGGAGCAACGGATCAACGGGAATTTGCAATTAAAGTTTCGTGTTTGTCCTCAATTTTCATGCAGCAGAGATGGCCGAGCTCCACCGTACTCTGGCCGATGGTAGCCTCCTTGAAGGCCTTCGACGTGGTATTCCCTGATCGTTCTGGAAGTCGTCGTGGAGGTCGTGAAAATTGATGGAAGAAACGACGGCCTATGGGTTTCATTTTCTGGGAGTTACGTGAGGGAGAAGAGAAGGGAGTGGACAGCCTGATCTGGTGGAAGAAAAAAATGGACGGCCCAGATCTGATGAGGTTTAAAATTATAAAAGAAAATTGTAAATATTTATAAAATAAATTCGTGTTAACTTCAAAAATGTATAACTTTTTCATACGAGGTCCGATTGGAACGAAACTTTTTGCGTTGCGATCGTAATGACGAGAGCTTCGAAATGAAACTGGTTTGGATGGATTTGGAGACGGTGGAAATTTGGGTTAAAGTTGGGCGTCGTCCAGTTTTAGTTCCAAACCGGAATGCCTCGGCGACAACGGAAAATCAAGGTGAGTGTTTATACGCTCACAATTGACTAAAATAATTTGTGTTAGTTAAACTTATATTCTGAAGTGATATGAAATTTATTGGCTGTTGTTTGGTAGGATTAATTACCATCTGTATTGATGTATGAATTAATTGATAGAAGTTAAATTGACCGTCAAAATAAATTTAAATTTAAATTGGCAGTATATTACTCGATATTGATAATTATAAAATTGTTGTGAATGTTATTGGCTTTATGGTTGATTGGTGGTGATGGATGCTATTGGTCGATATTGGTTGTTTATTTGTTTTGATATATCATGCTATCATCATGAATATTGTTTATTGCATATAAAATTGTAAACTGAATCATTTCGAATAAATTAAGGAATATGTTGAAATGATATACCTATGACATCTATTTGGATTGAAATGATACATATCCATCCTTGAAATTAAAAATCAAAATAATTATCCACTTGGCCATAGGTTAGAAAATTATATACGGACACCGGGTTGGTTAAATTAAATGATTTTAAAAGTTGTTTTGAAATTATTTAAATGAATTGATTTTAAGAATAAAATCCAATTTATGGAGATTGAATTATTTTGAATTGAAGATCGAGATGTTGGAATTTAAACTTGGTAAATGAAATTGTTTAATTATTCAAAGTTTAGATTTTTAAGAAAAAGATTGAAATACGACGTAAATTTTCGAAAGTTGATTTGTTTTAAAAGATTGGACTTTTAATCGAACTATGAATATTTCTAAGAAAAATTATATGAAATGATATTTCAAGTTTGAGTTTGGAATTGAAAATTAATTTGAAATTGAGATTTAATTAATTTGGAATTTAATTGAAATTCAAAGAAATTTGTGAATTGGACTAAATTGAAACTATTGAATTAAATTTGAAGATAAAATTGATCTGAATAGGATTTGAACTGAAATTGATTTGGAATGTAATACTTAAATGAATTCTTGAAATTCGAATGTTAATCTAAGTTTATTGAATTGGAATTGTTCCAGAAATTAAGTAAACTACTTAATACAGATGTGTAATTTGAAGTATATTCTAATTTGAATACGAAATGGTTTTAAAGCGAATCTTATATAAATATATGAACTGTTTTGAAATGTGAAATATTTAAAATTTCGAAATATATTGGAAGTGAATTTGTTTATTTTATGGTTCAAATATGTATTTGAAATTGATTTTTGAAATCGAAATGAGATATTGAGGCGAAAAATGATTTTGAAATCGAAATGAGATATTGAGGCGAAAATGATTTTTGAAATGAAATTGTATACTTTGAGTAGATATGATGATATTTGAATGGATTTGATTTTGAAGCGAATATGATATTTTGATATCAATTATGAATCGATTTGAGATGTAAAAGAGCCACCGGTGTAAAAATACGTAGTTATTAAAGAGACCGGGATCGGATATGGACATACTCTCTGTCGATACCGAAAACCACTTTAATAACTAATACACGCGGAGTGTTGATCCAGAATGAAGTGGATTGTTTTGATGTACGTTGCTGATTTGAAGTAAGAGAACGTTAATGGATGCCTTGACACTTATGTCAAATTTGAAATGACTAAAACAGGAGCCATACCCGTGCCAGTGAGGTTAGCTGCTTCTAGCATTCACACTCCTTCGTATACTATATCTACTTTGTTGTCGATTGGTAATCACCCTTGATTTGGGAGTGATGTGATGCGGTGGGCGATCGTAGCAGCGATGCGTTACCACCAGCCGGAGACGCGAAACGGTAGTATCCTACCTTGGGCATTGCCTCACGTGCCTTGTCATACTTTTACCCTTATGCGCGACCACTACGATTTTGATTTAGTGTTAGTGTATCACGGCGCGTCACTATCCACCGACGGTTTACTGGTGTGTTATATGCAAACTGTACACTAGGGCTTAAAAATGTGTTAAGGGGGATCAATGTAAAGCCTTAACACTATGAAAATTATTTATTTTACTTGATAGACATTACATATATAGCGTATTGTACTACATAGTAGATAGTTTAACGGATCCTTAAGAGATGGAAAATCCCGTAACATCTCTTAAGTTATTGCACTCACGTTGACACTGGATAGGAGATGTCAAACCCCGTAAACATCTCTGACGCCGTCACACTCTTATTTCTTATTCGATTTGACTTACATGAGATATTTTAGTCCTGACTCGAGTGTTTTGTCTTTTCATTACGCTCGGGTCAGCCTGAGCATTTCAGATAAGGTTGAAGATCTATTCTGGAGGACGAAGACGGAGTTTGGTATTACATCATTTGTATTCTGCTACTGTATTATTTTTCCGCTGCATTGTTGTATTATCTCTGATATGTATGTAACTCTGATTTATGATGTATAATAATAATCAAGTTTATTTATTTAACAGCTTCATGAACTGTTATTTTATTATTATATCTTGTTCCTTCCGCTGTAAGATTCTGAGTTTGCTTCTGTTCTTTCTCTCCTTTTCTTATTTAACCCCAATAACCATCTGCCTTTTTGAACGGTTTGAGTTGGACATGTGTGGATTATTGTCGACTTGAACGGTCAAAAATGTGGGTCATTACAGTTGGTATCAGAGCTTTGGTTTAGATTACCTGAGCTCTAGTGGGGAATAACTCGTTGAAATAGGGTTGAAACCTATGAATGAGTTTGAGTGTATATGAGAGAGCGTACTTGTTATTTGCTATAAAATGGTTTTATATTGTGTTGATTTGTTCCGTTCAGTATTTATAAATTTTGGTCGGTACATGGGACGCCATGGCATCGATAGGGATTTCTAAACACTCGAATAGGACAAACTGACATAATATCGTTTTGAATTATATTTTATATAAATATTATTATGAATATATAAATTTTGATTGTATTGGTTGGTAGGAGATGATAATATTAGATTATCGTCGTCAATTGGTTGACTTGTCAATATTTCTAAATTATTGACAAATGAAAAAAAAATGAATTGGGAAATATAATTGAAAATGGAATTAAATGAATATGATTTTGGATTTGAGAATATAAATTCCAATGTTTGAAATTTGTTGCAAATGGTTTGAAAATAATATACATATTATATGAAAGAAACTCGAATAGGAAAGATTTTAAATGACTTTGAAATGAAATAAGTGATGTATGCCCCACTTGACGTTTGGAAAATAAGTGTCACGACCTGAAATTTTCGACTTTCGAAAATTCGACATCGATACTCACTTTATCGACTGCCGAGCAATCGAGTGCCGGAAACTCCAATAGTGAGGGTTGTAAGAAAAAGAAGAAGTAGAAGAAGAAGGAGATAGAAGAAAAAGAAAGAACAACAACAACAGAACAAGAGCAGAAACAGAAAACAATATCAGAATCTCACATATCGCAGCGGAACAATATATAATAGATAAATGAATAATCTTTAACAAAGAACTATATCATTTTATACATACATCAATCAGAGTCAATATACAACTCAATACAATACATCACATCAATGGACAGTTATATAACTTGTCCTCATACAGAATACACAGCGGAATAAATACTATCAGATACAAATACTACGTCTGTAACATCCCGTATTTTTAAGCCATTGAATTTGAACATTTAATTCATTTTAAATGTTTAATGTGGATCCTTAATTGATTTTGTAGTGGATGGATGCGGGTTCAATCATTAAAATAAATTATAAATTCAAATATAATTTGGATAATAATAACTAAATATTCGAAAATTGGGATAAAGGGTGAATTTGGGATAAATGATTATAAAATGGTGTTTAAATGTATTTTTAGGTTCGATTGGTTATAAATAATATTGTTGGATTTTTAGATGAATTTTAAAGTGAATAAATTATTATTTGGGATTTTATATTAATTTAAAAATGAATTTAATATTATTAAAATGCAAATAATCAGATTTTGAGTCCGGATTGAGCCGGAATAATTTTAAATGTGGTTATACATTTTATATGATTTATTTTTAAGTTAATAAAAATGTAAAAGTAAAATTTTAAGCGTTTCTGATAATTTCAGAAAATCGCCTGATTAAATAGACGAGTGAAAATAGCCTTCCGGGGCACAGTCTCGGAATTCGACGAAACCAGTTCCATTGGATCCGTAATAGATAGTTATTATCGGATTTCAATTTTCGTAGCTATCGGAGTTGTCGTTAGACTGTGGCAGCTCGAAACGCCTAGAAATCGATTTAACCGATTTAATTTTAAATTGATCGTTTAATTCCGTATCTCGCGCATACGATCAAATTAGCTTATGAAACCTGTTCCATTGTGTCCGGAACACGGAAAAACCCCAGGATAGCCTGTCGGAACGCGTAGTTTGGAGTTCGTTAGCGAAAACTGTTAACTTGAGATATTTTATTAATTTAATAATATTAAACCAATTTTATATAATCTTTTCCTCTCTCAAACCCTAGTCTCAGAAACAGACGCAGCCGCCACTGATAAAATTAATGGCCAGTAATCACCATTCTTTTCTCCTCGAATTCGCAAAATCCATCGATTTTTAGGGAAAATCTTTAACTAGAAAATTGGAGAGGGGGTCGAGTTCTTTGAGTTGGACGGTGGTGATCGCATTTCGAGCAGTGTGGAGAGTGTGAGGCCGCCGCGTTCGTCGCGAGTTGGGAGAGCTGCTGCGTCGCCTAGGGACGACCGAGTTCATCGAGTCTCTGGGCGTTAGTGGTGTAGGCGTCGGGCTTCGGAGGGGTGGCCTCCGATTGAGGTGAAGGTCGTCGGGGAAGGTCGCGTTCTTCGATTGTGAAGGCGGCAAATGGGTTCATTCGAACCCTGGTAATTCGCGATTGAGAAGAAGGGTCTCACGGCCGTGATTTCTTCTTGTCGATGTGTGGCCAGATTTCGTTTCTGGTAATTTTTTTTTTTAAAAAAAAAACAAAATTTGTTTTAAAATGTTGTTCGAACTTTATAAAATCATAACAAATTCATACGTATTCAGAATTTGACGAATCTGGAAGCGTTGGAATCGCAGAGAAACGTACTACGAGATGGTGCAGTCCGGGAGTCATTCCGGGCAAGTAGGAATTTGGGTTAAGTCGGACATCGTCCGGTTTAATTTAAATTTCGAACGCTCGCCGAAACTCAAAGTGAGTTTTTCTCACTCACATCTGGATGCTAGACATTATAAATAGTTGATATTTAAATATCTGTGTGATTGGTTGATTATAACTGTTGTTATCAGTCTGGATTGATATTTATATTGCGATGTGCTAATATTTGTGGATGCAGGGAGAAACAGGTTGGAGGGATCCAACTGGATTCCTCACAATTGTAGCAATTATTTTATAATTGTTAGTGAATACCTGTTTATATGTTGTGATTGATAAATCTGGAAATTTAATTGTGTTGTGAAATTGTTGTATAAATCATAATTACAGAATTTAGTTTATAAATGGACAAAATTGGGTTTTTACGAAATAAGTAAATTGTTAAATTAAGAATTTTTGGAAAATAGAATTTGAAATCTGGTTTGGAATGGGAAATGAAAAATTGGTAAAATTGGGATTTAATATTGTGGGAAAATTTATCAATCGATAAATATGAAATATAAATTTTCTGGAGGTTAAATTTATGAAAGTATAAATTGTTTAAAATAACGATGTTTATTTTAATAATGGCTAATGATATCCGAAAATTAAAAATATGTTAAAATGGAGTTTCCGAATATAAATTAACAAGTTCAAATGAAAAACAGAATGTTTTGAAATGCCGTATTTCATTGGAATTTAATTAAGCGAATTGGAAATTTGGCTTCCATTGAAAATTCACCAAAATGTTTAAACTATAGTTAAAAATGAATTTCCGGAAATGAAAAATTGTGATTTAACTTCAGAGGAAGTTATAGTTAAGTATGGAATTGGAAATTTATGTTGAAATCATAAATTGACTTGAAATAAATCAGTGGATTTATATGAAAGAGTACTTTGGAATGTTTAGAAACGGGAAAGTGTTTCCCTGGGAAAACCAAGTAAATGTTTATAAAAAGATTTTTTATTTAACTAAGGTTAAGTTTTAAATCGTTTTAAAAGTATTTTTAAGAAATCGTTATTTTTAAAGAAATAAATTAATAATTTTTAATACCGTAACAATTTGGGAGTATATTAGCAATTATTTTTACAAATGGATTTATTTAAAAGTTGTTTTAGCTTAAGTTGTTAAAATTAGCATTTTTCTTTTTATAACGCTATTTTGAATTTAGTTAAACTAAACCCTTATTTTTAAAATCAAAGTTTATGGTGTTAATAACTAGTTTTCTTCACATATTTTAAATTTATATTTTGAGTAAATAAATAGAAGTAATTTTCATATATTAAAGTATATTTCAGTATAAAGCATTTTAACTGTTTTAAATGCAAATTGTTTTATACTTGGTTATTCCCGATGGGAATAAAGGGTAAAGGATTTACCTTGTGAAGGAAGGGTTTGGAAAATTGTTTTCAAATGGGTTTTGAAAATGTGAAAATATATCTTTGAAAGATATTAGAGGCAAATGAATAATATGGAGATTATTTATTGTGTGATGGATGTGTATGGATGTTTGTGAACATTAATTGATAGTTAAATCACCGACTATCAATATTGGCCAAATGCGCTGATCGTTTCGAAGAGACCGGGATCGAGTTTCCGTATACCGGGATTCTAGGTCTGGAGACTCGAAAACCACTTCGATCCGGTTTGTACGTTTCGCGAAAACGATTTCGGAGTCGAAGATGGAGCAGTGAAGAGCAAGGGCTAGTCGCTACTAATCCTGAGGATATTTCCAAAATGGATGTAGTAGGAGTAGTGCCTTCGGTTCCGTTCGGACCCGGGACGGACTTATATGGACGAATGCTTTCGTGACATCGTCAGGTGGACGATGGGCATTCAAAGTGAATGTTCTGTAAAGGTATCGTTTAGCCTCAAGCCTCATCAACCGGGAATGACTGAAAATCAGGGGTTATGCAGCAAGGCTTCGTGGGTAGCCCCCACTTGAGAGTAAGGTCATCCCTGTCTAGATGTTCCTTTTATTTCGGCTTAGTGGTGCGGTTGCTGATCCCAACCGTGGGGTGATTTTACTTGGAATTATCCAGTAAGGGATGATTCCGGTCTTGTGTTGCAGGGGAGCGGGCGTACTCCTCGGTACTGTGATCTAGGCCACGTACTGTGATAGGTGGTACCCCAGTGCCTAGTCATTCGTTGGAAATCCATTCTCCCTACGTGCCTTGTACGAGTTTTGTTTGTATTACCCACGTTGTGGCTAGTATGCCGGAATTTAATAGATGTAACAATTTCGGCTATTTTATAAGTATTTGTAAATAGACACTATTATAATATCAGAGGATTTTTATAAAAAGTGTTTTAGCTATCGTAAGGTAAAAACCCGACATATTTATTTGTGGCGTGGTCTTACGAGATGCTTTTGTTTTCAAAGGATTTTTGAAACTTTAATAATCAATTGGGTGTATTTATGATGCGCTGGTATTCCAGACTGACTCGGGTGTTATTTTATTATAATGCTCGGGTCAGACCGAGTATATTTCAGGATAGGTTGCTATGGAGCTCAGGAGAGGAGCTGGAGTCCGAGACGTATTTCTCGTACTTGTATTATTCCGCTGCTGTGATTGTTGTATTGACTGATTGACTGGATATTGATGATTGTATTATGACATACTCTGATGATGATGTATTGTATATAAACAGATATAGTTTTCATTTTGTGTAAAGATCTGTTCTATATATTATATTTTATCCGCTGCGACTGTGAGGTTCTGATTTTGTTTAGTTCTTTCTTCTTCTATCTACTTTCTTATTCTCCTACAATCTGTCTTTTCCGGCATTCGATCGTCGGCATATTATACTGTTGAGTATTTTGTGTCGATTTTCGAGGGTCGAGAAGGGCGGGTCGTGACAGTTGGTATCAGAGCATAGGTTGGCGACAACCTAGGCTTTGGTGGGAACTTTCTCATTAAATAGAGTCAATAGTACTCTATAATGAGTTGAGTGTAATAATAGCTATGAGAGCGTACTTGTTAGTGGATATAAAATTGTTTTTGTACTATGTTGACTTATCGGTTGAGTGTTTATGAATTCTGGTCGGTGCGGGAAGTACAACCGTATCGATAGGGGTTTCTAAACTCTTAAACAAGATAAACCGACATAGTATTGTTTTTTAAAGTGGGTAAATGAAATAATTTTACCCAAAATTATATTTTTATATAAAAAGAAATAATTTTCTAAATTATTATATGTATTGGATGCTTGTTTGGTTGTTTCTTCTATAATCAAATAAGAAGTTAAAATATTAAAATGGTTTATAACCAAATGGAATTGACTAGATATGTTTAAATAAGAAAAGTGAAAATTAAAATTTGATTTAAACTAGAATTTTTACCCCGGAAATTTTGAAAGGGATTTCAAATGGGATTAAACAAAGTTTTGGGAGTTTGACTTTGTGGAAATGTTAGAAATGTTTTCAAAAGCATTTGTAAGAATGGAGTATATTTTGGGGAAATATTTTTGAATAGAAATTGTTTTGAGGTGGATTTTGGAAGTGGAAAGCATTGAACTCACTTCAGTCGCTGGAAAATAATCCTGATGATGCTGGCCACATCATTAGAATTCATTTTCGAGTTTCTAAAGTGATGGATTGCTACCAAAATAGTTGGTTATGACATTGTTTGGACTTGTTTGGGAAAACAAGTAATTTTAAAATTTTCAAAGGAAAATTATTTGGTAAAAGCAGATTGTTTTGGAAATTGGTATTTGATTTGAATATCAAAGAGTAATGTGTTGATTTTTATTTCGAATTGGTTTTGAAATAAATCCGGGTAAATTGAATTCTGGGAATTCTATTTTAAATAAAAAAAAATGTGAAAGTTGAAATGATTCAACTACATAATTTATAAGGGAAAGTTGATTTAAAGAAGAATTGAGTATATATGGAATGTAAATTTACTTTGAATAAATGAAGGTGAATGGAATATATCTAGATTTAACTTATGATAAGTTAAATAAAATTAAGGATTTGAAATTGAATTAAATCTAAATGAATTGGAATTAAAAGGAAGTTGAGATAATGGTGAAATGTAAATGCTTATGGTTGTGCAAATGAATTCATATTCTTAAGCTATTAAGTGTTAAAATTTGACATTGTGATTATAAAATGTGGATTGGTTTGAAATGAGCAATATAAACTTATAAGTAAATAAGTTGGAGAACTTGAGAATGGAAGATTTGATTTTAACTCAAGTAAAATGGAATTATAATCACAAATAAAAATGGTTAAGTGGAATGGTGAATTCGAACTTAATTTTAAATGGAATGCAAAGTAAGGTGAAACAATTATAAAATATAAAGGAGGTAAGTGAACTGAAGTTAGTAAATAAGTTGAACTTGGATATGGAGAATTAAGATTAAATTGAATTTGGTTTAACTTCGACCAAGATGGAATTAAGTTGAATATTAAAATTTCTGTTGTGTTATGGATAAAAATGAATGTAATTAAATTCTTATTTAAAGTAGTAAAGGAAATGGTTTAAATTCAGGTGGGCTAAATAAAATTTAGATGAGCTTGAATAAATTCTGGAAAGGAATTAAATTGAAAATGCATATATAATCTAGTTAACCTTGAATTAAAATGGGATAAGAATTGAGTTTAATGGAAATTTAATTCAGTTGAGATGATGTTGAATGGAATAAATGTTTACTCAACTAAATCCAAAATGATTGTTTGGAAATAAATCTTGTGTAAGCTAAATAAAATGGAATTTGTATTGCAATAAATAGGATTTTGATAGTTGGTCAAAGTTTGAAAGGTAAATAAAATCCAGTTTTGGGATGGAATTTAAGTTTGGCAATAAAAGTTGGAAGTGAGAATGAATAATGGAATTAACTTATAATAGTGATGGTTTGAATTGTAAATAAAATTCAAATGAGAGAAATAATTTAAGGGGTCTCTTTGTTAATAAAATAAATTTGTACATGGATATAGTAAATAAACAAAGAGCATTAAAGTTGTAAATGAATTGGAATTTATTTGAATGTGAATCAAATAAAATTGATATAAGAAGATGATGGAAATTTTGTGAAAAAAAAAAAAAAAAACTTAAGCAACATGGAGAAACAAATGATTGTGGATGGGCTTTATTAAGTAAATCTGAATGAAATTTGTTAGATAATAAAACTGAAAAACAAGTGAAATGAGTTTTAATTAATTATTGAGATGAAATAAGGATGTATGGGTTGTAAACAATCCAGAATGGAATGATATTGATATAAACTTGAGTTGGTTAATGAAATAAAATGTAAGGAAAGTTTAATTTAATTAACAAATTGCATTGGAATAAAAATACTTGGATTGTGAACCATGAAAAATGGAATAAAATTTATATGAATCTAAGTTGGGATTAATTTTAAATGGTTATAAGCTTAAGTGGCAATTGTTTTGCTTGAATAACATGAAATTGCTTGTAATCGAAATTGAGTTGTTTAACAGGCAATTGAAATTGAATTTTGAATAAATTGATATAAATGGGAACCCAATTCAAAGAGTTTTGTATATGAATGCAAGTGAATTGGTTAAGAATAGCAAATGAAATTGATTTTGAATCAATAGGAATGAATTGACCTCTTAATGAGTAATGTTTGCATATGAATGGAAATGGATCATAACTGAAATGCAAATGTTTCAAGTTTAAAATGAAATTTGATTGTAAACCAAATTTGGAATGTAAGTTAAATTTAAAAATGTAAGAGAGGCATATGTTAATCATATTGAAGTAGAAATGAATTGGTTGAGATAAATATAAATTGTATATGGTGAACTTGAATGTAAATCATTCAAATGAAATAAAATAGTTGGACTTGAATAAGTAACTTGAAAGGTGATTGAAAACTTGAATTTAAGGCATTCAAGTGAAATAAAGTGAAGTAGACTTGAATAAGTAATTCGAATGTGATTGAAACCTTTAAATTGTTGAAAAATATGGTTAACATTGTTAAATTATGAACTATGCTTGGTTGGCTATGAAATGGATATGTTTGGCTTGCATTTATATTGGAAATGCTAATGAAATGTTCTGATCTTTGAAATTTGATGAGTTTGTTGAGTAAGTACAGGTACGGGAGGCGTTCGAGAGAGTTGGAGCGCGTATATGCGTTATATTAGCCGCTCGCTATTAAAAATTGCTTAAAAGGTACGCCTACGCCAATATAATTGGGAAAATGATAAATATATTGTGATATATTTTGGTTTCCGGCCATGTGAGCCGATGTATATATATTTGTGTATCCTGCGATATCGCAGAAGCTCCTCCGTACAAAGGAGACTCCGCCAAAATTTTCCAAAAATTTTGGGAGTTAGAAAATTTTTGGGGTTTTGGAAAATTTCATTAACTAGTAAAGTTATTTGGAAACAATGTTGCCACAAAAAAAAAAAAAAAGGCTTTTGAACGTGGATAAAGCAAATGGGTTTGGAATTGAGTTAAAGGATTTTGGAAGTGAATATAGCTTTTAACTAAGCATATGGGATAAGTGAGTTGAGTTGAAGTATATTTTTACCTTAGCAAATTTCGGGGACGAAATTTTTGTAAGGGGGGAAGAATGTAACATCCCGTATTTTTAAGCCATTGAATTTGAACATTTAATTCATTTTAAATGTTTAATGTGGATCCTTAATTGATTTTGTAGTGGATGGATGCGGGTTCAATCATTAAAATAAATTATAAATTCAAATATAATTTGGATAATAATAACTAAATATTCGAAAATTGGGATAAAGGGTGAATTTGGGATAAATGATTATAAAATGGTGTTTAAATGTATTTTTAGGTTCGATTGGTTATAAATAATATTGTTGGATTTTTAGATGAATTTTAAAGTGAATAAATTATTATTTGGGATTTTATATTAATTTAAAAATGAATTTAATATTATTAAAATGCAAATAATCAGATTTTGAGTCCGGATTGAGCCGGAATAATTTTAAATGTGGTTATACATTTTATATGATTTATTTTTAAGTTAATAAAAATGTAAAAGTAAAATTTTAAGCGTTTCTGATAATTTCAGAAAATCGCCTGATTAAATAGACGAGTGAAAATAGCCTTCCGGGGCACAGTCTCGGAATTCGACGAAACCAGTTCCATTGGATCCGTAATAGATAGTTATTATCGGATTTCAATTTTCGTAGCTATCGGAGTTGTCGTTTGACCGTGGCAGCTCGAAACGCCTAGAAATCGATTTAACCGATTTAATTTTAAATTGATCGTTTAATTCCGTATCTCGCGCATACGATCAAATTAGCTTATGAAACCTGTTCCATTGTGTCCGGAACACGGAAAAACCCCAGGATAGCCTGTCGGAACGCGTAGTTTGGAGTTCGTTAGCGAAAACTGTTAACTTGAGATATTTTATTAATTTAATAATATTAAACCAATTTTATATAATCTTTTCCTCTCTCAAACCCTAGTCTCAGAAACAGACGCAGCCGCCACTGATAAAATTAATGGCCAGTAATCACCATTCTTTTCTCCTCGAATTCGCAAAATCCATCGATTTTTAGGGAAAATCTTTAACTAGAAAATTGGAGAGGGGGTCGAGTTCTTTGAGTTGGACGGTGGTGATCGCATTTCGAGCAGTGTGGAGAGTGTGAGGCCGCCGCGTTCGTCGCGAGTTGGGAGAGCTGCTGCGTCGCCTAGGGACGACCGAGTTCATCGAGTCTCTGGGCGTTAGTGGTGTAGGCGTCGGGCTTCGGAGGGGTGGCCTCCGATTGAGGTGAAGGTCGTCGGGGAAGGTCGCGTTCTTCGATTGTGAAGGCGGCAAATGGGTTCATTCGAACCCTGGTAATTCGCGATTGAGAAGAAGGGTCTCACGGCCGTGATTTCTTCTTGTCGATGTGTGGCCAGATTTCGTTTCTGGTATTTTTTTTTTAAAAAAAAAAAACAAAATTTGTTTTAAAATGTTGTTCGAACTTTATAAAATCATAACAAATTCATACGTATTCAGAATTTGACGAATCTGGAAGCGTTGGAATCGCAGAGAAACGTACTACGAGATGGTGCAGTCCGGGAGTCATTCCGGGCAAGTAGGAATTTGGGTTAAGTCGGACATCGTCCGGTTTAATTTAAATTTCGAACGCTCGCCGAAACTCAAAGTGAGTTTTTCTCACTCACATCTGGATGCTAGACATTATAAATAGTTGATATTTAAATATCTGTGTGATTGGTTGATTATAACTGTTGTTATCAGTCTGGATTGATATTTATATTGCGATGTGCTAATATTTGTGGATGCAGGGAGAAACAGGTTGGAGGGATCCAACTGGATTCCTCACAATTGTAGCAATTATTTTATAATTGTTAGTGAATACCTGTTTATATGTTGTGATTGATAAATCTGGAAATTTAATTGTGTTGTGAAATTGTTGTATAAATCATAATTACAGAATTTAGTTTATAAATGGACAAAATTGGGTTTTTACGAAATAAGTAAATTGTTAAATTAAGAATTTTTGGAAAATAGAATTTGAAATCTGGTTTGGAATGGGAAATGAAAAATTGGTAAAATTGGGATTTAATATTGTGGGAAAATTTATCAATCGATAAATATGAAATATAAATTTTCTGGAGATTAAATTTATGAAAGTATAAATTGTTTAAAATAACGATGTTTATTTTAATAATGGCTAATGATATCCGAAAATTAAAAATATGTTAAAATGGAGTTTCCGAATATAAATTAACAAGTTCAAATGAAAAACAGAATGTTTTGAAATGCCGTATTTCATTGGAATTTAATTAAGCGAATTGGAAATTTGGCTTCCATTGAAAATTCACCAAAATGTTTAAACTATAGTTAAAAATGAATTTCCGGAAATGAAAAATTGTGATTTAACTTCAGAGGAAGTTATAGTTAAGTATGGAATTGGAAATTTATGTTGAAATCATAAATTGACTTGAAATAAATCAGTGGATTTATATGAAAGAGTACTTTGGAATGTTTAGAAACGGGAAAGTGTTTCCCTGGGAAAAACCAAGTAAATGTTTATAAAAAGATTTTTTATTTAACTAAGGTTAAGTTTTAAATCGTTTTAAAAGTATTTTTAAGAAATCGTTATTTTTAAAGAAATAAATTAATAATTTTTAATACCGTAACAATTTGGGAGTATATTAGCAATTATTTTTACAAATGGATTTATTTAAAAGTTGTTTTAGCTTAAGTTGTTAAAATTAGCATTTTTCTTTTTATAACGCTATTTTGAATTTAGTTAAACTAAACCCTTATTTTTAAAATCAAAGTTTATGGTGTTAATAACTAGTTTTCTTCACATATTTTAAATTTATATTTTGAGTAAATAAATAGAAGTAATTTTCATATATTAAAGTATATTTCAGTATAAAGCATTTTAACTGTTTTAAATGCAAATTGTTTTATACTTGGTTATTCCCGATGGGAATAAAGGGTAAAGGATTTACCTTGTGAAGGAAGGGTTTGGAAAATTGTTTTCAAATGGGTTTTGAAAATGTGAAAATATATCTTTGAAAGATATTAGAGGCAAATGAATAATATGGAGATTATTTATTGTGTGATGGATGTGTATGGATGTTTGTGAACATTAATTGATAGTTAAATCACCGACTATCAATATTGGCCAAATGCGCTGATCGTTTCGAAGAGACCGGGATCGAGTTTCCGTATACCGGGATTCTAGGTCTGGAGACTCGAAAACCACTTCGATCCGGTTTGTACGTTTCGCGAAAACGATTTCGGAGTCGAAGATGGAGCAGTGAAGAGCAAGGGCTAGTCGCTACTAATCCTGAGGATATTTCCAAAATGGATGTAGTAGGAGTAGTGCCTTCGGTTCCGTTCGGACCCGGGACGGACTTATATGGACGAATGCTTTCGTGACATCGTCAGGTGGACGATGGGCATTCAAAGTGAATGTTCTGTAAAGGTATCGTTTAGCCTCAAGCCTCATCAACCGGGAATGACTGAAAATCAGGGGTTATGCAGCAAGGCTTCGTGGGTAGCCCCCACTTGAGAGTAAGGTCATCCCTGTCTAGATGTCCCTTTTATTTCGGCTTAGTGGTGCGGTTGCTGATCCCAACCGTGGGGTGATTTTACTTGGAATTATCCAGTAAGGGATGATTCCGGTCTTGTGTTGCAGGGGAGCGGGCGTACTCCTCGGTACTGTGATCTAGGCCACGTACTGTGATAGGTGGTACCCCAGTGCCTAGTCATTCGTTGGAAATCCATTCTCCCTACGTGCCTTGTACGAGTTTTGTTTGTATTACCCACGTTGTGGCTAGTATGCCGGAATTTAATAGATGTAACAATTTCGGCTATTTTATAAGTATTTGTAAATAGACACTATTATAATATCAGAGGATTTTTATAAAAAGTGTTTTAGCTATCGTAAGGTAAAAACCCGACATATTTATTTGTGGCGTGGTCTTACGAGATGCTTTTGTTTTCAAAGGATTTTTGAAACTTTAATAATCAATTGGGTGTATTTATGATGCGCTGGTATTCCAGACTGACTCGGGTGTTATTTTATTATAATGCTCGGGTCAGACCGAGTATATTTCAGGATAGGTTGCTATGGAGCTCAGGAGAGGAGCTGGAGTCCGAGACGTATTTCTCGTACTTGTATTATTCCGCTGCTGTGATTGTTGTATTGACTGATTGACTGGATATTGATGATTGTATTATGACATACTCTGATGATGATGTATTGTATATAAACAGATATAGTTTTCATTTTGTGTAAAGATCTGTTCTATATATTATATTTTATCCGCTGCGACTGTGAGGTTCTGATTTTGTTTAGTTCTTTCTTCTTCTATCTACTTTCTTATTCTCCTACAATCTGTCTTTTCCGGCATTCGATCGTCGGCATATTATACTGTTGAGTATTTTGTGTCGATTTTCGAGGGTCGAGAAGGGCGGGTCGTGACAACGTCTCGCCATCCAGCTTATCTCCAAAGCTCCAGAATATCCTGATAATATAACTCTAGGCTGCCCGTGTGGAAATTGGTGGGCACCCAGAGTTTAGAAGGGAACAATAAACTCCGAGTCAGTCATGGTGACTGGTGTGAGATCGTAAAACAGTTATTTATCTTTAAAATAAACAACAGAAAATTTTAAAGTCAATTCGCAATGCTTTTGGATAATGAAACTACCATAAGACCTCCCGCCACACACACAATGCAAACGCAGACTTGGAGGAGATTTCTTCTTATGATAGTCAAAGATGCTTACTACGCAAAAATCAAATTCTTTTTGATATTATCATTAGTGCATAGTGTAGAAAACATTTTGAAAGTAGAATATAAATCTTAGCCAGCATAGGTACCATTATAGTATGCTTGCTATAGCTACCATATTAAATGGCAGGTTCTACAACTAAAACCGTACAAGTCACGTATTGTTTCTTTGGATTTCCAACAAATGGTCAGGCTAAGGAACTTCCTATCCACGATGGGTACGTCCCTGGAATAGACGACCCGAGAACCTAACCGGATCTCTGCCAACACAAGGCCGGGTTACCTCTGCAAAAATAGGTAACTACTGACACGCGTATGCCATCCCCCGATCGTCACCGATCTTCCCGAGGATCCCCGATTCGCAACAAACCACATAGAAAATAATAATGCAGTAACCACAGAGGTTAAGTATCTGGGCTCCATACCATGATACCACCTTTATCCAGAAGGAATGACATACACTAAGGGGCGCTACTCCCTAGAACCTTGCTGCATTCGTCCTGTTTCGACCATTTCCGGGGTGTGAGGCTCGACGAAGTCTCGTCCACAAAGCTACGCTTTCTCAAAAAGCCCTGCTTCGGGTCAAACAAAAATGATCAACCTATGATCACAAAGATATAAGATCAAACAAATGATCATATCACAAATGATCAAACACTGATCATTTCACAGCAACACTCAGTATGTCACGTTACCAAATTGGGATATATCGCTGATAAATTTCAACTACATAACCTCTGAGCTCGTACGTCTCAGAGAAGGGTGTTAAGCTAAGAGAATAAATTCTCCGCCACCAACAGATATGTATTTGAAAGAAATCAGCTTTATATCTCAAATTGTAACGTCAGACACACAATCCATACAAGTCTGTTCCGGGATCGAACAGAACCGAAGGCACCTCTCACGAAGCCCTTGCACATCCGGATAATTTTCAATCACGTCAGGACTTCCCGTCACTAAGGGTGATAAAAACCTCTAAATCGAAGATCAGTCGATGTAGAGTAACTCGACGGTAATCCTTCCGTTTTCAAAAATATCCGGTCTTCAACACCGGTCTTCAAATGCAATTCATAACGACGTATCACATATTCGGAATGGGTTATACGACCCCATGGTCCTTTCCCGGCTAACCCGAATAGTGAGCGATTATTCAAAAATAAGTGTGGCATTCAAATTCATCCAATCACAACAAATACCTACTAAAGGTAATTATTGATAGTCGGTTATTTAACTATCAATAAAGATGCGCAACATCATCAGATTCCAAATAATTTTCCCAAATTATTTTATCTTCCAAAATATCTTTTATTAGATATAAAATTTCCACACTTAACATTTGAAAACAATTTCAAATCAATTTCCACACTTCAAAAATAAATCAATATTTATTTTTAAACAACTTCGCTTTCTTTTATAAATTCCGTATCGAATTTAAAATATCTACTGATATACGATTTTCAAATCGATTTTCAATATTCAATTTCAATTTATCTTTTACAAAGATAAATTCTCAAAACGTTCATTTCATTGGAAAAGCATTTCCATACTTATTTAAAAATAAGTGTTTCACAAATCTATTCATTTTCAACACTTGAACATATTCGATATACTTAAATCAAATTAAGTATATATTCATCCTTAAAGGAAAATATCCTTTTAACACATTTATTTGAGTCAAAACGAATGTTGCGTAAAACATCGTTACTACGACTCAAAATCACTAGTATAGGGATTCGAAATTTAGATAGATATATATAAATCCCAATACTACATTAAAAACATTTCCTTTCGGAAATCATTTACTATAACAACAGTGTTATAGTCCACCATTTCCTTATTTTCTCGAAAACGTCTATTTCAACAATAAATGTTGAAATCTATGATTTCGATATTTAACACATTTTAAAACACCTTTAAAATGTTTAACTTCATTTTTTAAAATATTACTTCTTCAAAAATGAATCCATTTTATTCAATAATATATTCACTGTCCAAAATCGTGAATATATCTTCTTTAATAATCTTCCATATTTAATTTATCAAATTCAATCTATTTCGAATTTATAAGCACGTTTATAAATTCTATTTCTATATTTTTTTTTACAACTTTGATTTATAAATCTTCTTTATTAACGATCCGATCAATATTCCATTTAAAAGCAGAAATCCAATTTATAAGTAAATTTTCTTATAATCATTCATTCTACAACTTCATTCTTTATAAATCTATAAATTTCATATCTTTACAATTTATAATTCTATACACTTCGTATCTTCACATTTTATAATTATAAATTTCATATCTCTTATAAAACTTATTTTAAAATTCCAATACTTAAATTGATAAATATCAATTTGATACATCTTTTTATATACATTGGTTTAAGAATTCAAAAATCTCAACTTAAACCATTTCATAAATTTCTTAACTCTTTATTTCAAAAGAATTATTTTTTTTTGTTAAAATTCACAAAATCTCAACTTTTATAACTTAAAAATTTTAACGTTTATCCTTTTAAAGTAAATCAATTCAACAATTTAAATAAACGTATATTTTCAAAGATCACTTTTAAAATTTCACTTTAAAAATCAACATCGTTATTTTTAAATTTCAAAATTTTGAATCCGATGATGCAACGCATCAATTAGTCAATCACAACAGTCAATATCATATCTCAACATATGACAACAGAATATATATCAACATCTGTAAATAAATAAATACAGTTGAGGAATCCAGTTGGATCCCTCCAACCTGTTTCCCTGCATCCAAAGATGTTAGCACAATACCAATTCCGCTCCAGTACGGAATTATCGCGGTATATAGGTTTTTATAAATTCGCTTACTAACGGCGCAATAGGGTCTCATCCGCTATACGAGGCGGGAAATAAATCAATCCAATATATACATATGCCAATATGTATATACTGCTATATATATAGATATATCCTATCATATCTAATAGCACATCAACATAGCAATCATATCATCAATCAATAACTGCAATTCAATATAAATCTGAGTGAGGAGATCTCACCTTAGCTTTTTATTTGACCATCCATTTTGAATCCAACTTATTTCTTCACCGTTTAACCTTGTATAAGCAATTATACAATTTTATTAATATTTTGAACAAATCGAGAAATAAATTTTTATTTGATAATTTCGATTCGCCGGTCATTTTATCTTGATACCAAATCAATAAATTTTCGTTTAATAACTTTTATTAACACGTGATTTTATTTTAAACAAAGAATTATACTATAAACAAATCTTCTCCTTTTTAATAAATTTATCTTAACAAATTATTTTACTTACAATCTATTTCTTCAAGATTTTAAATCCCTTTTTCAAAAATTCCTCAAATCATTAAATAAGCTAATTTTGACAAGTTAATTTCCCCAAATTAGTTTTAAACTTAAAATAGATATATTTTTATTTTTATTTCTCTCTGTTTTAAGGTAATTATTTATATATATCTTTTATACATATATAAACATATCTAAATTCAATTTCATAAAAGAAAATACCTCTCTGCCTTGCCTACGATGACTTCACCAGAGAACATCGCCCAAAACCCTAGCTTCGACCATGACTTCGATTGCCCCTACCATTAACTCGCGATCCCATTCCACTGTTTAACTCGGTCGAACTCGTGATCGACTCTGACCAACCCAGAACGCGATCGCACGCCATCTCATATCGCGCTTGCCCACGTCGCGACGTCGTACGCGATCTGCTCGCGAATGCCGCCACCATCCTTCCAGATTCCACTGCTCGAACTCGAGCCAATTCGCCTACACTACTCCGCGTCGCATACGCGACCTTAGGTTGTCGATCGCCTCATCACGAACTGCCGCCGTGATTCGAATTTGAGAACCCATCTTCGTTCGCGACCCTAAATCCCATCGCTCACACGCACGCGCTCGATTTCCTCCCCAGCTCAGCCTTTGCCTTGATCGAACGAGCGCCTCGAGGGAACTGCCTCGTCGAACTCGGTTGCCATTAAGATTCGAACGAGAGTTTTTATTATTATTCTTTTTTTTTTCTTCTCTTATCCGTTGAAAATAATGGGAGGAGAGGGAAAGGTTATTCAGAATTTGACGAAGTATGGCCATCACGATCTTCTTGCGTGATCGAAGGCGTGATAAAAGGAATAACGTGGTGCTGATGTAAATTAATAAAATTTTAAATTTTAAATTTAAATTCGATAAAGATTCAACGCGTCTATATATCGTGTGCTCACGTATCAACTCAGAAAATTATGAAAATTGAAATCCGGCAATAATACAACATTCCGGACCCAATGGAACTGGTTTCGTCGAATTCCGAGACTGTTTGAAAAATGACTATTTTTAAATATTGATTCGAACGATTTAATTTCAAAACTGAACAGAACAGTTCGAAATTAAATTCTGAAGCTTCTATCATCTTCAGTATTGTCAATACGAATTTTAATAGTTTTCGAAATAATTTTCTTCAACTTAAAATTGAAGATACAAATTTTTTATTCGACTATCAATAGATTAAATTCTGTATTTTAACCGCAAATTTCAAAGTTTTATTCGGGATTCAAATTAAATTATAGTTCAAATATTTAAAATTAATTAAATATTTTCAATTTAATTCGTTCAAAATTCCGGGTCGTTACAGACTTCCCTCCTTAAAAGAATTTCGTCCTCGAAATTACAAGTTAGGAAAAATGTCCTTAACTCGTCTATTATTTTTCAACATTCAATAGTTTTATCAATTCTTTAAAACAAATCTTTCTACTAAAGATTCGTTATCATTCAACTAAATTTCCAACTTCAATTATAAGTTTCAAAACAACATTGTTTAACTTCTAAATTCCAATTCGAGTTTAAATTCAAATTTAAACTGTCAAAATTTCTCAAAAATTTTCTAACACTCTAAATTTTCGAAAAATTTTGCCAGCGTCTCCTTTGCGCGGCTAATACGGTACGACTACAAAACGTCCCTACGGACCCTCAGATTTCAAAAAGAAAAAGAAAAAGCCAAGCGGCTAGAGAGAAATCATCAAAAACTCATATTATAATTCAAATACGTACCTTTTGTCGAGCAATTCAAATTATCTGTGAAATCAAATTCAATTCCCTTTATACCTGTATATCTACTAGCCATAATATCTAGTTACAACATTCAAACAATTTGCAAATTCTATTACAAATTTTCAATATAAACTGCTTATATCATTCTTAAGTTCGTTATTGAAGTTATATCCTATTCATTCAATTTTACATTTCACATCCATTTGGACTTATAATTCACATTTTCAATTCTAAAATATTGAATTTCATCGATTACTTTTCATTTATAACTGCTTATTTTAGATTAGTTTCAATTACTAACTCATTACAAATTCCAATTCACTTACAATTTCAAATTTGTTTTCAATTTCATTTACAATTGCAAATTATTCATTCATCCACTAATTCATTCATTTTCAATTTGAATTCTCATTTCTATCAAATTTCAAGTATTTTATAAGTCTTTGACTTATTTACATTTCGATTTATCCAATCGTTTATACATTTACTTACAATTTCATTCTACTAATGAATTTTGATTTCAATTATCTTTTCTGGAATTCCATTTTCATTTATGAATCATATTTACAATTCGTATTCATAGTTTTCGTTCATATATGAATTTATTTTCTTATACTTCCAATTCACATTTATATATTTCATTTGTTAATGAACTTTAATTCCAATCACAATTACATAATTTACATTAACAATTTCTATTTGTATAAGTTATAAATTCAATCATATTCCATAAATATTCTTATACAGTATTCCAGAGTCCTTTCAACCTTTCAAAACCATTTTGAAAACAATTCAATTTTATCTTTTGAATTTTCAAAACAAAACTAAATTTTCCAAACAACTTTCATTTAAAACAATTTGGCAGCAATTCCTCTTTTGGAAACCCGAAAATGAATTCTAATGATGTGGCCACCATCATCAGGATTATTTTCCAGCGACCGAAAAGAGTTTAGAGCTTTCATCTCTCCAAAATACTTTTCAAAACCTTCGAAATTCATTTTCAGATTAAAAAAGAATTTAAACTTCCCAAATCTCCAAAATTTTCAAATCCTTTTCAAAACATTTCCAAAAACTTTTCTGGAATCCCGTTTCAAATTACAATTCATATTTATAATTTATATTCTCAAATTCTACTTGTATATGGATTCATTTCTTAATTCTTTATTTTTTTGATTTCCATTTCATATATAATTTCTCACATATATATATCAATGATGATAATTAAATAATATTACTTCTAGCAACCATGCAACCATATACTATAATAATTCATAGAAAAACATTCTTTTCTATACAAAAATAGTTTGGGCAAAATTATCTCATTCACCCTATTCAAAAACAATACTGTGCCGAATTGTTCTATTCGAGCGTTTAGAAACCCCTTCGATACAGTTGCGCAGACTGTGCCGACGAAGGTTCATATGCCACTCAATAAACCAATCATCACAATACAAAACAATTTTATATTCAATAACAAATACGCGCTCATATCTATTACTACACTCAACTCATTCTAGAGTACTGCTGACTCTATCTCTAAAGAGTAACACCCAACAGAGCAGGGTTGTCGCTTAACCATATGCTCTAATACCACTTTGTCACGACCTGAAATTTTCGACTTTCGAAAATTCGACATCGATACTCACTTTATCGACTGCCGAGCAATCGAGTGCCGGAAACTCCAATAGTGAGGGTTGTAAGAAAAAGAAGAAGTAGAAGAAGAAGGAGATAGAAGAAAAAGAAAGAACAACAACAACAGAACAAGAGCAGAAACAGAAAACAATATCAGAATCTCACATATCGCAGCGGAACAATATATAATAGATAAATGAATAATCTTTAACAAAGAACTATATCATTTTATACATACATCAATCAGAGTCAATATACAACTCAATACAATACATCACATCAATGGACAGTTATATAACTTGTCCTCATACAGAATACACAGCGGAATAAATACTATCAGATACAAATACTACGTCTCGCCATCCAGCTTATCTCCAAAGCTCCAGAATATCCTGATAATATAACTCTAGGCTGCCCGTGTGGAAATTGGTGGGCACCCAGAGTTTAGAAGGGAACAATAAACTCCGAGTCAGTCATGGTGACTGGTGTGAGATCGTAAAACAGTTATTTATCTTTAAAATAAACAACAGAAAATTTTAAAGTCAATTCGCAATGCTTTTGGATAATGAAACTACCATAAGACCTCCCGCCACACACACAATGCAAACGCAGACTTGGAGGAGATTTCTTCTTATGATAGTCAAAGATGCTTACTACGCAAAAATCAAATTCTTTTTGATATTATCATTAGTGCATAGTGTAGAAAACATTTCGAAAGTAGAATATAAATCTTAGCCAGCATAGGTACCATTATAGTATGCTTGCTATAGCTACCATATTAAATGGCAGGTTCTACAACTAAAACCGTACAAGTCACGTATTTTTTCTTTGGATTTCCAACAAATGGTCAGGCTAAGGAACTTCCTATCCACGATGGGTACGTCCCTGGAATAGACGACCCGAGAACCTAACCGGATCTCTGCCAACACAAGGCCGGGTTACCTCTGCAAAAATAGGTAACTACTGACACGCGTATGCCATCCCCCGATCGTCACCGATCTTCCCGAGGATCCCCGATTCGCAACAAACCACATAGAAAATAATAATGCAGTAACCACAGAGGTTAAGTATCTGGGCTCCATACCATGATACCACCTTTATCCAGAAGGAATGACATACACTAAGGGGCGCTACTCCCTAGAACCTTGCTGCATTCGTCCTGTTTCGACCATTTCCGGGGTGTGAGGCTCGACGAAGTCTCGTCCACAAAGCTACGCTTTCTCAAAAAGCCCTGCTTCGGGTCAAACAAAAATGATCAACCTATGATCACAAAGATATAAGATCAAACAAATGATCATATCACAAATGATCAAACACTGATCATTTCACAGCAACACTCAGTATGTCACGTTACCAAATTGGGATATATCGCTGATAAATTTCAACTACATAACCTCTGAGCTCGTACGTCTCAGAGAAGGGTGTTAAGCTAAGAGAATAAATTCTCCGCCACCAACAGATATGTATTTGAAAGAAATCAGCTTTATATCTCAAATTGTAACGTCAGACACACAATCCATACAAGTCTGTTCCGGGATCGAACAGAACCGAAGGCACCTCTCACGAAGCCCTTGCACATCCGGATAATTTTCAATCACGTCAGGACTTCCCGTCACTAAGGGTGATAAAAACCTCTAAATCGAAGATCAGTCGATGTAGAGTAACTCGACGGTAATCCTTCCGTTTTCAAAAATATCCGGTCTTCAACACCGGTCTTCAAATGCAATTCATAACGACGTATCACATATTCGGAATGGGTTATACGACCCCATGGTCCTTTCCCGGCTAACCCGAATAGTGAGCGATTATTCAAAAATAAGTGTGGCATTCAAATTCATCCAATCACAACAAATACCTACTAAAGGTAATTATTGATAGTCGGTTATTTAACTATCAATAAAGATGCGCAACATCATCAGATTCCAAATAATTTTCCCAAATTATTTTATCTTCCAAAATATCTTTTATTAGATATAAAATTTCCACACTTAACATTTGAAAACAATTTCAAATCAATTTCCACACTTCAAAAATAAATCAATATTTATTTTTAAACAACTTCGCTTTCTTTTATAAATTCCGTATCGAATTTAAAATATCTACTGATATACGATTTTCAAATCGATTTTCAATATTCAATTTCAATTTATCTTTTACAAAGATAAATTCTCAAAACGTTCATTTCATTGGAAAAGCATTTCCATACTTATTTAAAAATAAGTGTTTCACAAATCTATTCATTTTCAACACTTGAACATATTCGATATACTTAAATCAAATTAAGTATATATTCATCCTTAAAGGAAAATATCCTTTTAACACATTTATTTGAGTCAAAACGAATGTTGCGTAAAACATCGTTACTACGACTCAAAATCACTAGTATAGGGATTCGAAATTTAGATAGATATATATAAATCCCAATACTACATTAAAAACATTTCCTTTCGGAAATCATTTACTATAACAACAGTGTTATAGTCCACCATTTCCTTATTTTCTCGAAAACGTCTATTTCAACAATAAATGTTGAAATCTATGATTTCGATATTTAACACATTTTAAAACACCTTTAAAATGTTTAACTTCATTTTTTAAAATATTACTTCTTCAAAAATGAATCCATTTTATTCAATAATATATTCACTGTCCAAAATCGTGAATATATCTTCTTTAATAATCTTCCATATTTAATTTATCAAATTCAATCTATTTCGAATTTATAAGCACGTTTATAAATTCTATTTCTATATTTTTTTTTACAACTTTGATTTATAAATCTTCTTTATTAACGATCCGATCAATATTCCATTTAAAAGCAGAAATCCAATTTATAAGTAAATTTTCTTATAATCATTCATTCTACAACTTCATTCTTTATAAATCTATAAATTTCATATCTTTACAATTTATAATTCTATACACTTCGTATCTTCACATTTTATAATTATAAATTTCATATCTCTTATAAAACTTATTTTAAAATTCCAATACTTTAATTGATAAATATCAATTTGATACATCTTTTTATATACATTGGTTTAAGAATTCAAAAATCTCAACTTAAACCATTTCATAAATTTCTTAACTCTTTATTTCAAAACAAATTATTTTTTTTGTTAAAATTCACAAAATCTCAACTTTTATAACTTAAAAATTTTAACGTTTATCCTTTTAAAGTAAATCAATTCAACAATTTAAATAAACGTATATTTTCAAAGATCACTTTTAAAATTTCACTTTAAAAATCAACATCGTTATTTTTAAATTTCAAAATTTTGAATCCGATGATGCAACGCATCAATTAGTCAATCACAACAGTCAATATCATATCTCAACATATGACAGCAGAATATATATCAACATCTGTAAATAAATAAATACAGTTGAGGAATCCAGTTGGATCCCTCCAACCTGTTTCCCTGCATCCAAAGATGTTAGCACAATACCAATTCCGCTCCAGTACGGAATTATCGCGGTATATAGGTTTTTATAAATCCGCTTACTAACGGCGCAATAGGGTCTCATCCGCTATACGAGGCGGGAAATAAATCAATCCAATATATACATATGCCAATATGTATATACTGCTATATATATAGATATATCCTATCATATCTAATAGCACATCAACATAGCAATCATATCATCAATCAATAACTGCAATTCAATATAAATCTGAGTGAGGAGATCTCACCTTAGCTTTTTATTTGACCATCCATTTTGAATCCAACTTATTTCTTCACCGTTTAACCTTGTATAAGCAATTATACAATTTTATTAATATTTTGAACAAATCGAGAAATAAATTTTTATTTGATAATTTCGATTCGCCGGTCATTTTATCTTGATACCAAATCAATAAATTTTCGTTTAATAACTTTTATTAACACGTGATTTTATTTTAAACAAAGAATTATACTATAAACAAATCTTCTCCTTTTTAATAAATTTATCTTAACAAATTATTTTACTTACAATCTATTTCTTCAAGATTTTAAATCCCTTTTTCAAAAATTCCTCAAATCATTAAATAAGCTAATTTTGACAAGTTAATTTCCCCAAATTAGTTTTAAACTTAAAATAGATATATTTTTATTTTTATTTCTCTCTGTTTTAAGGTAATTATTTATATATATCTTTTATACATATATAAACATATCTAAATTCAATTTCATAAAAGAAAATACCTCTCTGCCTTGCCTACGATGACTTCACCAGAGAACATCGCCCAAAACCCTAGCTTCGACCATGACTTCGATTGCCCCTACCATTAACTCGCGATCCCATTCCACTGTTTAACTCGGTCGAACTCGTGATCGACTCTGACCAACCCAGAACGCGATCGCACGCCATCAAGTTTCCCCCATATCGCGCTTGCCCACGTCGCGACGTCGTACGCGATCTGCTCGCGAATGCCGCCACCATCCTTCCAGATTCCACTGCTCGAACTCGAGCCAATTCGCCTACACTACTCCGCGTCGCATACGCGACCTTAGGTTGTCGATCGCCTCATCACGAACTGCCGCCGTGATTCGAATTTGAGAACCCATCTTCGTTCGCGACCCTAAATCCCATCGCTCACACGCACGCGCTCGATTTCCTCCCCAGCTCAGCCTTTGCCTTGATCGAACGAGCGCCTCGAGGGAACTGCCTCGTCGAACTCGGTTGCCATTAAGATTCGAACGAGAGTTTTTATTATTATTCTTTTTTTTTTCTTCTCTTATCCGTTGAAAAGAATGGGAGGAGAGGGAAAGGTTATTCAGAATTTGACGAAGTATGGCCATCACGATCTTCTTGCGTGATCGAAGGCGTGATAAAAGGAATAACGTGGTGCTGATGTAAATTAATAAAATTTTAAATTTTAAATTTAAATTCGATAAAGATTCAACGCGTCTATATATCGTGTGCTCACGTATCAACTCAGAAAATTATGAAAATTGAAATCCGGCAATAATACAACATTCCGGACCCAATGGAACTGGTTTCGTCGAATTTCGAGACTGTTTGAAAAATGACTATTTTTAAATATTGATTCGAACGATTTAATTTCAAAACTGAACAGAACAGTTCGAAATTAAATTCTGAAGCTTCTATCATCTTCAGTATTGTCAATACGAATTTTAATAGTTTTCGAAATAATTTTCTTCAACTTAAAATTGAAGATACAAATTTTTTATTCGACTATCAATAGATTAAATTCTGTATTTTAACCGCAAATTTCAAAGTTTTATTCGGGATTCAAATTAAATTATAGTTCAAATATTTAAAATTAATTAAATATTGTCAATTTAATTCGTTCAAAATTCCGGGTCGTTACAATAAGTTTCGGTAATGTGTGCACACATTATCGGCGTTTATTTTTCAAGAGTCCGAGTGGGGGAGACCACTAAATGTTTTCTGTACTCTTCGAATAAACTAGAAATTGAAATTTTTCTAAAATATGTAATAGAATTTAAAGGTTAAAATGAAAATTTAAATTGTAATAGTAAACCTTAATGTGATAAATAATAAATTGAAGATTTGTTAAATAAGCTCAACACTAGAATTTAATGAAAATAAGTTGTATATTATCAACTGCACTAAATTTGCATAACCATAACTTACCTAATATTTAAAAGTTTAAAATGCATATTTTGATAAGTAAGTAAAAAAAAAATATACAAGTATGATAGTGTAAATAAAATGTGAAGATCAAATTGATAGTTGCAAATATAAAAGAAATTCAAATTGAAAAATGAATAATATATACTTAGTTGATGGTATGAAATTTAATTTGAACAAGCAAAATTATTGAATTAAATCAATGAGGAAAACATGTAAAGTGAATTATGGAATTTGATATAATCCAAACAAAGTAAATGAATTGAGTAAACTTGATTTGTTTGGAAATGAATAAACCAATTGAGACAAATAAAAGAAATTGATTGACTTGGTGGTAAATTTGGTATGGACGTTAATGTTGTTGTGCTTTGGTTGTAGATGGATGTTAGGTGAGTAAATACGATTCATAATGTAATGGAATTGAATAAATGGAATAAAAATTTAAGTAATTAAATTTAATTTGTAGTAAGGTGATGTTGAATATAATTGAATTCAATTTAATGTGAAGCAAAATTGTCTTGAGTTAAAATGTGGAGGTAATAAAGTGAATAAACCGAAAAACGAATTTAGTGTAAACTTATTTCATAAAATATAAAGGAAATTAACAACTTTGGGTTAATGCTTGATTTTCCGGAAACTTTAAATTGGATAGTTTGTATTTGTAATAACAAACAAATGTAGAAATCTAAAATTGTCCGGTATGTGTTGAAACTAAAAGTACCATAACTTTTAAATGAATAATCGGAATTTGATGATCTTGGACTTTTCAGAAAGCTTAGAATCTGTAGCACGACTTTTGTTTAGAGTATTTCAGAAAATTCATTCGTTTACTAGGTTAAAAATGTAAATGTCTATCGATGTCCTGTGTAAGAATAAGCAAAACCAATAGCATTTGACCTTAGTATTTATGACATAACTTTTTACTGGTGTATCGTATTTTGATGATCTTGCACTTTCTGAAAAGCTTAGAACTTAAGCTAAAACTTTTGTTTTAAGAATTTGGTGTTTTAATGTCGTTTAGATGGTCAAAAACGTGACCAAATGTCGCTGACCTGCGCAATTCATTGCCAGGCTGAGGCGTTCCTATTTAGTAAAATGGTCGTAACTTTTGAACGGATGGTCCGAATTCAATGATTTTGGACATTCCGGAAAGCCTGAAACAAATGCAACAACTTTTATTTAGATTCCATTCTAAAATTTTATCGTTTAGGTGACCAAAAACAGGGATTTGTTCGCTGTCCTGAATTTAAAATTTTCAGTTTTGAAGTTAAATATGTATATGAATGTTGTTTATGCTAAGTATATCGATCTATCTTTATATGCATGGTTCTAACTTGGTTATTGAGCATTTTAGTAGGTAGCAAAGGGGTTGCGCTTCGCTTGTGGAGCTCGCTTCTGCGCTAAATGCAAAATGTAAGTTAAAATGCTAATAACCGCTTAATAAAAGGTACGTTCTCGGATTACGGTTTATGTTGTGGTATATTATTGTGTTTCCCATGTTTTGGGATGCCTCATTCTTGCAATGAGATGTATATCATGCAATTATTACCACTGTGAAATTTTTCGGTCCTAGCCGCGCAAAGGAGGTGCTGCCGAAATTTTTCAAAAATCCGGGAGTTAGAAAATTTTGTGAAAAGAAAAAAATCCTATAACTAAATTTTGCAAATAAGTAGAATATTTTGAATGAATTATATCTAGATGATGGTTTCCCCTTCTCCGTTCCTTTTCGAGGACGAAAAGTTTTAAGTGGAGGAGAATGTAACGACCCATATTTTTAACACTTTAAAAATACGAATTAAAATGAAAATTTTGGATAAAAATCCGAAGGAAATAAAATTTTGTGTTGTTAAATGTGAATTTCAAGTTGTAAACCAAATTGGTTATGATTGTAAACAAGAATAAATAAAATGGTAGATTTAATATTGAAGTTATAATATGGAAATCAACGTAAATGAATGTAATTTAATATTACTTTGAATTTAAATAAGATGATAGCTGAAGAAAATGAAAGTAAATGAATTATAAACTATTGATAATAAATATATAAGTAAATGGTTGATTCAATAATGAAAGTGTAAATCGAAATAAAAGAATTCATTTGGAATTAAATAACTTGAATTTGAATTACAATATAATTGAACGCTGAACCTAATATAATCTTTTATATTGGATTTATAATGGAAAACTGCATTGTAAAAGATTGTTAATTACTGTGAAATTAAAAATGGAATTTGTGAACAATTGAAATTTGATCTAAAATTTAATAATTTAAAATTGGGAATTTTATATTGAAATTAAACAGTCGAATAATTTATTTTTCGAATACTGGATTTAATTAGACAATTAAATCGATAATTTAATAAGTTAAATTTCAGAAATAATTGAAAATCGAGTTGAATATGATTGAAAATGATTTGTAAAATTTTATCTTATCATATTGGAGTTATAGTAATGTTATAGAACTTTTAAAATTGAATTTAAAGTTAATTTGTGAAAATTGAATATTTTAATATTTTATTATCGACTGAAAAATAGCCATTTTTCGAACAGTCTCAGAATTGAACGAAACTCATTCCATTGGATCCGTAATATTTTGTTATTGTCGGATTTCAATTTTCGTACCAATCGGAGTTATCGTTTGACCGTGGCAGCTCGAAACGCATCGAATTGTTTTTAATATTAATTCGGCGAGAGAAAATAGTCATTTTTCAAAAAGTCTCGGATTTCGACGAAACTAGTTTCATCGGATCCGTAATGTCATATTATTGTAGAGTTTCAAATTTCGTGTCAATCGGATTTACCGTTTGTCCGGGGCGAGCCCAAACGCACAGAAATTTGATTAACCGATTTAATTTTAAATCGATCGTTTATTGCCGTAACTCGCACAGATGATCGAATTAGCTTCCGAAACCTGTTCCATTATGTTCGGAACGCGGGGTAAACCTTAGAAACGTCAGTCGGCACGCTTCGTTTGGAGTTCGGAAAATCCGGGATGAATAGTGTCGCGTATTTTTCTATAAAAGCCCCTCACTTTCTCTATTTTCCAAAAACCCTAGGGTTTCAGCCCTTAGCCGCCACTTTTAATTCAATGGTCAGAAAATTTCGAAACTTCTTTCCTTAATATCTCTCAATACGTTCAACGAAATCGAAAAATTCCAAAAGCAAAAGTGTAGATCTCGGCGAGCTCTTCAAATCCATACGGAGATGATCGAAAACGGAGCAACGGATCAACGGGAATTTGCAATTAAAGTTTCGTGTTTGTCCTCGATTTGCGTGCAGCAGAGATGGCCGAGCTCCACCCTACTCTGGCCGATGGTAGCCTCCTTGAAGGCCTTCGACGTGGTATTCCCTGATCGTTCTGGAAGTCGTCGTGGAGGTCGTGAAAATTGATGGAAGAAACGACGGCCTATGGGTTTCATTTTCTGGGAGTTACGTGAGGGAGAAGAGAAGGGAGTGGACGGCCTAATCTGGTGGAAGAAAAAATGGACGGCCCAGATCTGATGAGGTTTAAAATTATAAAAGAAAATTGTAAATATTTATAAAATAAATTCGTGTTAACTTCAAAAATGTATAACTTTTTCATACGAGGTCCGATTGGAACGAAACTTTTTGCGTTGCGATCGTAATGACGAGAGCTTCGAAATGAAACTGGTTTGGATGGATTTGGAGACGGTGGAAATTTGGGTTAAAGTTGGGCGTCGTCCAGTTTTAGTTCCAAACCGGAATGCCTCGGCGACAACGGAAAATCAAGGTGAGTGTTTATACGCTCACAATTGACTAAAATAATTTGTGTTAGTTAAACTTATATTCTGAAGTGATATGAAATTTATTGGCTGTTGTTTGGTAGGATTAATTACCATCTGTATTGATGTATGAATTAATTGATAGAAGTTAAATTGACCATCAAAATAAATTTAAATTTAAATTGGCAGTATATTACTCGATATTGATAATTATAAAATTGTTGTGAATGTTATTGGCTTTATGGTTGATTGGTGGTGATGGATGCTATTGGTCGATATTGGTTGTTTATTTGTTTTGATATATCATGCTATCATCATGAATATTGTTTATTGCATATAAAATTGTAAACTGAATCATTTCGAATAAATTAAGGAATAGGTTGAAATGATATACCTATGACATCTATTTGGATTGAAATGATACATATCCATCCTTGAAATTAAAAATCGAAATAATTATCCACTTGGCCATAGGTTAGAAAATTATATACGGACACCGGGTTGGTTAAATTAAATGATTTTAAAAGTTGTTTTGAAATTATTTAAATGAATTGATTTTAAGAATAAAATCCAATTTATGGAGATTGAATTATTTTGAATTGAAGATCGAGATGTTGGAATTTAAACTTGGTAAATGAAATTGTTTAATTATTCAAAGTTTAGATTTTTAAGAAAAAGATTGAAATACGACGTAAATTTTCGAAAGTTGATTTGTTTTAAAAGATTGGACTTTTAATCGAACTATGAATATTTCTAAGAAAAATTATATGAAATGATATTTCAAGTTTGAGTTTGGAATTGAAAATTAATTTGAAATTGAGATTTAATTAATTTGGAATTTAATTGAAATTCAAAGAAATTTGTGAATTGGACTAAATTGAAACTATTGAATTAAATTTGAAGATAAAATTGATCTGAATAGGATTTGAACCGAAATTGATTTGGAATGTAATACTTAAATGAATTCTTGAAATTCGAATGTTAATCTAAGTTTATTGAATTGGAATTGTTCCAGAAATTAAGTAAACTACTTAATACAGATGTGTAATTTGAAGTATATTCTAATTTGAATACGAAATGGTTTTAAAGCGAATCTTATATAAATATATGAACTGTTTTGAAATGTGAAATATTTAAAATTTCGAAATATATTGGAAGTGAATTTGTTTATTTTATGGTTCAAATATGTATTTGAAATTGATTTTTGAAATCGAAATGAGATATTGAGGCGAAAAATGATTTTGAAATCGAAATGAGATATTGAGGCGAAAATGATTTTTGAAATGAAATTGTATACTTTGAGTAGATATGATGATATTTGAATGGATTTGATTTTGAAGCGAATATGATATTTTGATATCAATTATGAATCGATTTGAGATGTAAAAGAGCCACCGGTGTAAAAATACGTAGTTATTAAAGAGACCGGGATCGGATATGGACATACTCTCTGTCGATACCGAAAACCACTTTAATAACTAATACACGCGGAGTGTTGATCCAGAATGAAGTGGATGGTTTTGATGTACGTTGCTGATTTGAAGTAAGAGAACGTTAATGGATGCCTTGACACTTATGTCGAATTTGAAATGACTAAAACAGGAGCCATACCCGTGCCAGTGAGGTTAGCTGCCTCTAGCATTCACACTCCTTCGTATACTATATCTACTTTGTTGTCGATTGGTGATCACCCTTGATTTGGGAGTGATGTGATGCGGTGGGCGATCGTAGCAGCGATGCGTTACCACCAGCCGGAGACGCGAAACGGTAGTATCCTACCTTGGGCATTGCCTCACGTGCCTTGTCATACTTTTACCCTTATGCGCGACCACTACGATTTTGATTTAGTGTTAGTGTATCACGGCGCGTCACTATCCACCGACGGTTTACTGGTGTGTTATATGCAAACTGTACACTAGGGCTTAAAAATGTGTTAAGGGGGATCAATGTAAAGCCTTAACACTATGAAAAATATTTATTTTACTTGATAGACATTACATATATAGCGTATTGTACTACATAGTAGATAGTTTAACGGATCCTTAAGAGATGGAAAATCCCGTAACATCTCTTAAGTTATTGCACTCACGTTGACACTGGATAGGAGATGTCAAACCCCGTAAACATCTCTGACGCCGTCACACTCTTATTTCTTATTCGATTTGACTTACATGAGATATTTTAGTCCTGACTCGAGTGTTTTGTCTTTTCATTACGCTCGGGTCAGCCTGAGCATTTCAGATAAGGTTGAAGATCTATTCTGGAGGACGAAGACGGAGTTTGGTATTACATCATTTGTATTCTGCTACTGTATTATTTTTCCGCTGCATTGTTGTATTATCTCTGATATGTATGTAACTCTGATTTATGATGTATAATAATAATCAAGTTTATTTATTTAACAGCTTCATGAACTATTATTTTATTATTATATCTTGTTCCTTCCGCTGTAAGATTCTGAGTTTGCTTCTGTTCTTTCTCTCCTTTTCTTATTTAACCCCAATAACCATCTGCCTTTTTGAACGGTTTGAGTTGGACATGTGTGGATTATTGTCGACTTGAACGGTCAAAAATGTGGGTCATTACATGCCTGTTATTGATATGTTATATTGATACCATATTTGTTCTCACTCTGCAAGTTCCCTGTTAATTTAGAAATCCCTATGGGTTGAAATGATACATACCCGAACGATCTTGTAGAATAAGGGAAAATCGTTATGGGTTGAAATGATAAACCCAAGCGATTTTCATTGATTTTGAATTTTGGGATTGCGGGTTGAAATGATATATACTTATAAATATTTAAATTGTGGATTGTAATGATAAATATCTGTATCACTTGACCATAGGATTGAAAATTATATACGGACACCGTTGGCATATATTTGAAAAATGATTTCCAAAGTTTGAAAGGAAATATATAGGTTTTATTAAATATTGTTTTAAATAATATTTGTAAATGTAATTTCTATATATGTATAAAAATTTAGATTTTAAATTTATATGTTTTATAAATTTTAAATTATAAGTCAGTTTTGGAAAAATATAAAATTTAAAATTTTCTTATAGTTTTATTTTTAAAAAATATATAAAATAAGAATTAATACAAAATACAATTTATAATAAGATTTAAGTTAATAAAATTTAATTTAATTAGTGTATAATATGTTTTCAAATACTTATTTTAAAATTTATATTAATATTTTAAAATAGATTTATAACTTTAACAATTAAGGTTGGAAAGATAAATTAATGTTGACTTGGAATTTTAAATTGGTTAATAATTGAATTTAAGAAAGAATTGATTTAAATTTATTAGTTTTGAGATTTTGAAAAGGTATGATTATAACTTGCTTTATACTTTGATTGATAAAAAGGTGATTAAATGAATATTCTCAATTTTGAATAAAATTGAGATTTAATATTGATTTAAATATATAAATTAGGATTTAAATAAATTGTCATAAAAATGGTTAAGGGAATAATTTCCAATTTGGACAAATTTAAAGTTAAATGTTGAAATATAAATGAAATATATATTGTAAATGTTTGAATATTTAAACTAGAATTTTTGAACTTTAGATTGAAATGGTTGAACTGGAATTGATTTAAATCGAATTTTGGAATTTAAGATGATTTAAATCGATTTGCGAAATGGGAGGAAACTAATTTTATTATACTATTTTCAACATCTAAACTGTTTAGGTGGGAAGTGTTATGATTTCAAAGTGTTATGATTTCGGAAGTGTTATGATTTCGGAAGTGTTATAAATTTTGAAAGTGCTACAATTTTGGATATGAGTATTATTTAAAGTGAATAATAATATTGAATTTGATATGGTTTCGAAATGAATATGATATTTTGATTTTGAAGCATGAACTATTTGAAATGAAATGACCATGGTGTGAAATAAGCATTTAGTTGTTAAAGAGACCGGGATCGGATATTGTCATACTCTCTGCCAATACCGAAAACCACTTTAACAACTATGCACGTGGTGGAGATTCTAGAATGAAGTAGGATGGTTTGGTGATGGTTCTATATGGTATTTACGTAGCCCTGACTCCCGTGAGTCAACTTGATGCAGCTAAAATAGGAGCCACGACGGGCCAATTGAGGTCATTCCTCCGATCGGGCACACTTCTTCGATACCATTCTATTGCTTTTGTGATTTGATTGGGTGCACCCTTTGATTTGGGAGTGTGTCACGAGGTGGATGGTAGTAGCTGCTATGCGTTACCACCAGTCCAGATACGCAAATGGTATATCTACACTGGCATTGTCTCGAGTGCCTTGTCGCATGCCCCATCGCGCCTTCTACGAGTTTGTTTTATGTCGTACATATGGAGTTCTCCTTGATAGCCCACTTGCGAGTGGAGTTTACAGTATCTGTATAGACTACGACATTATATAAAATGTGTTAAGGAGGATATGGGTAACGCCTTAACGTTATTTTAATAGTTTACTTTACTATATACATATTATAATAGCGTATATTACTACATAGTAGATAGTTCCATGGATCCTTAGAGGATGGGTATCCCAAACATCTTTTAAGTCACTTGTATTTCAGTTGATATTTCACTTGAGTTGAATTTATTAATATAATAATGTTAATCCTTACTCGAGTGTTTTGTGTTTTGCTTTACGCTCGGGTCAGACTAAGTGTCACAGCATTTGAGACTCACCTTTGGAGTTGGAGCTTCACTTGGAGATCCATCTATATCTATTCAGCTTTCAGCTATCCAGTTGTTTTTTTCAGGCTTGTCATCTGTTTGTATTCGAGACTACATTGTATTTGAGATATTCTGTTGTATTCTATTTCAAACTCTATTGTTTTTTTATAGTAGCTTCATGAACTACTATTTAACTTTTCCGCTGCTTATTGTTATTTTACTCTATGTCGGTGATTCTATGATTGATCTATTTACTGTATATTCTGAGTTTTTTCAAATATAAAATAACAATCTGTTGTTTTGAGCAATTCAAGTCTGACATGTGCAGATGCGAATGGTTCGAAATACCAGGTCGTTACACAAACATTTTAATAAACCATCAATAACTCATTTAAAATGAAACAAATCAATTTACAAAGCTGATTATAAAAGTTAAAATTTTATTTCAATAATATTAAATACTTCGAAAAATCCATTTTCCGAAGTATTCCAATATTAACTAGTTTAAAATTTCATAGTTTTAAATAATAAAATTTTCCTTATGAAACGAACTAAACTTCTTAAAAATATATTTTAAAATCTCGATAATCAATTTAATTTATAACTTCCACTCGATTTCACAACATATCGATTTATTTCGATTCCCTAACCATTCCTATTTCAAAAATAGAATCTACTATTTTTCTCAACCCTATTTCCGTATTCTAATATAAACTCACCCTATGAATTTATATTTCCAATTATCATCTGATATCGAATTCCTTTATTTATAATCATCGTTTATCAATTTTATAATCCCTTGGTTTTACCTGTTTATAGAACAAATCTTATTTATAAAATTCCATTATATACATTCATTCTTTATAAATTCCTTCTATACTTCCAATCTATTTTAATATTGACTTTAACTCCTTTCTATATTTCTAGAATATCATTTATAAATTATTTTATATAATTCGCTTTTAAAAATCTCCATTTACTAATTCACAACAGTTAAGTATAACCAAACTCAAATATATTTTATTTTATTTTTTTCTAATCTAATTTGTTTAAAATAACTCCAATTTCAATATGTATATTCTGATTATCAAATTCCCTTCAATTTCATAAATTTTAAAAATATATTTATAGTATTTAAATTATCAAAATTCAGGCTAGTGCTACAACATCATCCAATAATTCCAATCACTACAATAATCTATAATAGATTATTCTACACAAATCATATATCACCATATATGAAAAATAAACAATAAATTTGAGGAATCCAGTTGGATCCCTCCAACCTGTTTCCCTGCATCCACAGATGTTAATACAACATAAAAAAATACCAATCCCACTTCGAGGGGGATATCGCGGTATGTAGGGTCATCCGCTATTATGCGGGGCACATAGGGTCTCATCTGCAATAAAGTGCGAGAATATCACTCCAATACTAATATATATACTACTATATATATAGTCATCCACAGATAATTATAAATTTATCAGTCAATCCAGCATCCAATAATTTTAAATTTAAATATGGAAATCCAAAATGGTGAGAAATTCTCACCTTTGATATTAACTTTGCACCCCATTTCAATCTCGATTTGTTTCTCTATTTTTAAACCTCGTATAAATGAATATGAATTAGTGAAATTTCCAAATAAATTAATCCATTATCAAATTTCAAATTTTCAAAATTGTTTTCATCCTAAATTACCTTCCAAGCTTAATCCTCCCTTTAATCCCTACTGCACACAATCGAGTTCGACCATGAAAAAACCTCGACGCCCTCGCCCTTTGACAACCACGCCCCTCTCATCCTTCGGAAAAACTCACGCACACGAAACAAATGTGAACTCGACCAAAACTTCACCTCGCCCCCCTTTACGTGACTGGCTTCCAGAACTGTCGCGAATCGTCGCACACTAGCGCCGCCTGCGTACGTGACTCCACCACCATCCATCACGCTTCCGCGCTATCCACTTCCCAACCATCTCGATCGCCGCCTGCCTCGAATGCGACACCGCCTTCCACTATGCAACATCCTTCCTCCATCATTCGCGCACAAGCCTCAGACCATGGCAACGAGATCACGAATTGATTCGTGATAATACAAAATCGATTTTGATTTCGTTCCTCTCTTCCTTTTCTTTTTTTTTATCATAAACGAATTCAATTTTTCATTTTGAATGATTTGATTTCGTTCTTTTGTTTTGAAGAAGTAAAACCATCTGCCATTCCACCGAAGAGATGCGGCTGTTAATTTATAACGTATATTTGAAAGAAAAAAAAGGTACACGATTTGATTTTGACGGAAAGAAGGTCGCGTGCGATTTGGGTTTACGTGTTTAAATGGGTAAAGCGAAATCCTAGGTTGTAAGAAATATGATAGATTTGACTAGCAATATATATATATATATATACTAATTTCAATTTTAAAACCGTCTTGATTTCGTAACCTAACATCTAGAATCCATATCGAGGCGTGCCGTTAGGCGTTCATAAAGTTATACCCCTATTCCGATCACAATGGAAAAGGTTTCGAGTCCAAATTCGATCGTATGGAAAAGATTGCTTTTTGGACCCAATTATTATATTGAATTTCGATATGAATTTCAACGTGTTTATATCTCTGACGGCTAAACGATAACCCCAAAAGCTAGAAATTTGAATGTCGATAATAATACAATATTACGGATCAAATGGAACTGGTTTCATCGAAATCCGAGACTGTGCCTCGGATCGCTATTTTTAAATGTCAATATGAACAAACCATTTTTAAAATCGAACAGATCACTTTTAAATCCAATTTTAAAACTTTTACTATCTTCATTATCATTAATATAAATTTTACAAGCCTTTAAATTATTTTTATCGAGCTTAATACTCCAGATACAATAATTTAACCAATATTCAATTATAAAATTCAATAAACAAATTATCCAGTAAATCGCTATATTTTGAATTCTGAATTTATTTTATAAATAAAAACCCAAATTTTCCATATTCAAAATCAATCTATAATTCAAATTCAATATTTAAAACCATTTAAATATTCCAAATCAAACGTCGAAAAATCTAGGTCGTTACATATCTTCTTTTTGAAACTGTATTGCTTTATTATAAAAGACGGACTTACTTTTTAGATTTTAAAAATCTTTATTTTACAGCTCAAAAATCTCTATTTAAAATATATCATAAATCTATTAAATTATAATATCTAAAAATCATACCTTTAAATTCCCTCTTTTAATAATTCAAGAATAATTATTAAAACATATAAAATTTTGAAATCGCATAAAATCCTTTTTAAAACTAAATCTTCACTTTATAGTATTTCAAAATACTAAAAATATGGCCCAGTTTTACTATAGCACTAAATAGGGAAAATCATCCAGGTCATCAAATATGGCATCCAAAACATCATATATCAAAATGTAAGAAAAGTAAAAACAATAGTGTGAGAAATCCAGTTGGATCCCTCTAACATGTCCCCTGCATCACATATAGTATACAATCATAAAATATAAATCAACTGCTTTGAGACGGGATCGTCATCCGCTTATATATGGGAATGTAATAGGGTCTCATCCATTCCATGGGCGGGAATATATCAAAACCAATGAATAAAATAGTAAGCCATCTAATCAGTCAAAAAACAATCAGCAATAAAATTATCCGCACTAATATAAAAATATAAGTGGGCCAAAGAGGTGAGTAAACTCACATTGGTTGTAGTTTCCACCAAAGCACTCCTGTTTGAATTAAAATCGAATAGGCGTTAAATTTTATCTCAAATTCCTAATAGCTTCAAATCCATCTAATCCAACTCCATAACGTAGGATTTACTGATACGATCGCAATGCAACTTGTCACGTTAAAATCCGGCCTCATATGAATTAGACATGAATAAATAAAAGCTGAGATTATTTAAATTTTAATTAACTTTAAATTAATTACAATTTTAAACTTTTAATTTACCTTTCCCTCCACCCTCATATGCTTGCTCGTTCCCAGGAAAACAAAAATGCTACCGTGCTTTTCGCCATTCGCTGTTGCCATTTGATGTGCACGTAAATGTGTATATTTTTACTTCCATATTTAATCTAATTTAATTAAATAAATGAGCATATAGGGTTTTTTAACATGTTTAAACCAAAATTCGAATTATTTTCAAACCATCATTTATTCATCTTCATATAGGGGTAAAATGGTCATTGTTATGTATATATTAATTTGAGAACATTTATTTGCATATTTTATTTTTATTTGTAGGAAAATTGGATGGCAATTCCAAGAGGTTTCATGGAAATATGCATGCACAAGGATGAAAACAAAGGAATGAAGATGGAAGTAATTCAACTCATGCATCATGGAGGACCCCACCACTACAAGAAAATGGTTTATTGATAACATGAGAGGATTGCATTGGAGCATGACTTGCAATCATTAGCTATTTAGTAGTTGTCGATATAAAAATTATAGCTCTCTAACACGCAATAAATTAAAACCAAAAGTTGGCGCGTATAAATTTACTCTCCCGGTCATATTTCTATCTCTACCCCGAATATCCCATTTCACACTTCACTCCAAAATCCCTAAGTTAATCATCAATTGTCGTTCCTCTACCTCGCCGCTCGTCGTTCCTCAACTTCCTCAACCTCGCCGCTGCTTCGATTCGTCAACTTCCTCAACCTCGCCGCTGCTCCGATTCCTCAACCTTGCCGTGAACTTTGACCATTTTCAACCTTACCGTGAACTTGCTCTATTTTGTTCTATATCTTCAATTAAAGCAGAGGATCCCTACAGAATTTTCGATTGGGTTGTTACATTTTGTGAAATCTCCCCTCTTGATGGCATATCCAGTTTCTGTAATTCGGGTAAATCAGGTACTAATACCCATAACAGTGAATATTAACATTTCCAGGTAAACATACCCAACTATTGAGGTTATTCTTACTTCTTAGTGATTTATAGTGTTTATGGAACTCTAGCCAGCATTAAAGATTGCTATAATGAACCGGTAGTTCGAACCATCTGACTTCAACCGGGTTTACTGTACTAGATGTACTATTGCTTTGGTTTTCCATTGTAGGATAGTATTAAAGATTAATAAAAAAGCTCGTATCTAATGTGTTCAATACATCTCCATCTCATTTATTTTTCTGTTAACATTGGTAAAAAAAATTGCCAATGAAATTCGTTGTTAAAATTTATATATTAACAGTTTAGAACTTTAAAACTAGATTAGCAGGTTGTTGGCAATACATCTCATGCATTCATTTGATTTTATTTTTATTGGTTATACATCTTTTGCATATGAAACAGGAATGGAGTACAAAACAGAAAGAATTCATACGTAGATGGAGTACAAGGAACAACATGCCTTATCCCACCAGGGAGAAACTACACATACAAACTTCAAGTGAAGGATCAAATTTGAAGTTTCTTCTACTTTCCTTCACTTTACATGCACAAGGCAGCAGGTGGTTTTGGTGGCATTAAAATCCTGAGCAGACCCAGAATTCCAATGCCTTTTGATGAACCTGCTGGCGACTTCACTCTTCTCATTGGTGACTGGTACAAAAATAATCACACGGTAATTATCTTTCAACTTCGATTATCATTTCTAAATATCTTATAAAACGATACTGCTAGGGGCTTATAATCACCTTAAAAAAGTAGAAAAACAACATAAGTGAATCTAGACCGTTATGTGTACAAATGATGAGGTTTTTAACAATTTAACCTATTATTTTAATAGGTAATAGAAAGAAAAATTGTGCCACTGATATAACTATGAATACATACCACCGGTACATATTATTAATATTGCATAATTTAATGATATAAAAAAGTTTTGACTCTTTGATAAATAGGCGAGAATATTGAGATATCATTACTATTATTTCTTCTACGAAAACACTGTTTGAATTGCGATTTCAATGCGGTACAAGTTTTGAATTATTAAACAATCAAAATATGTATGATGTATTATTTTGCACTTCAAAAAACTCAGTGCTTAAAATGGATTTTACACAAAATGAAGAAGAATGAGCATTTTACTAAACAAATTCAGAAATGAGTAAAAAAAAAGTTCAGACGGAGGGGGAACCAAATTAAGATGTATTGTTTACTACGTTAGATGAATTGTCATATTAAAATACACCTAAACATAGCTTATTTAGCTAATAAGTTGAAAGACATTACGTGGTGAAAATCAGTATGATTAGGTCCAAAATGTAGTTAAGATAGCTAAAGAATGCAGACTAAGATCCCTCATGATGAAATTATAAAGAAAAAAACAACATGTCAAACATAAATAAACATATGTATTAATTCCTACATTTAACGGAGATACTTTGAGATCAAGAAACTCCACATCAATGATAAATCGACCATGAAAAGTGCAATCGATTGGCCAAACAAAGTCTTCGCTAGTCCGGAGAAGTCTCTCATGAACTGAGAAGATTATAAAAAGTTAGTCAGTAAGAAGAAAATGATGATACATTGCTATAGTAGCATGAGAAAGTTGATATGTTTATGTTTTATATTATGCTGTGACAATGATACTGATGAAATACAAGCTACCAGATATGTATTGTGAAAAGATAATTGTTTGTCTAATAGACAAAACCTTCACCCATTACGGCGATTTCATCAAAAACTGTCTAGAGTACAGTTAAGATAAAATTTTTTCCGATGAATTATGTAGCTTTGGAAATGATTCAGAGGCGATGATAAGCCACCTGAGCATTTAGGACCAAGCATGGAATATAATGTGGATATATGGTTCCAAGGTTATTGGCTTATGCGTAATTGCATATATATGATTCTCAGTTATACTGATCACTGTTACTTTACATTCTTTGGAAAATGTAAGCTTTTTACCTTCTACGGTGCTTAGTACACTGATCACTAGTTTTTTCTTCCTTTTCTATATGATTAGTAATAGGATGTTATGTTGTGAACACAAAGCCAAAGAGGGACTTATGCTACAGAAATAAATCCAATAAGGTTAAGTTTCCATCAAAGTAGTCACCACAACTCACTTGTTGATCCAAAGGCGAATGAATACTAGTGCAGGTATTGGACATAGTAGTCTGAGAGGGGTGAGTTTATCAGAACAATACATTTTCCTTTACATGATTTGCTTTGATGATAATCTTTCTTCCGTGCGTTCGACTTTAAAACTGAACTGAGGCAACACACCTCAGTTTTGGTTGAGGCATATTTTCCTCAGTTAAAACCGCGGCATGTTGCCTCAGTTAGGCATTATTGCCTTACTTTTAACTGAGGCAACACGCCTCGGTTAAAACTGAGGAAACGCGCCTTAGTTAAAACCAAATATGCAATAATTACTTTGCTAATATCGTCAGAATAGAATACACTTTCATAATTAAGTTAAGTTCAGTTAATCATAATATTACCGTAAATATATAAGTGAAATCTCATTTTCATAATTATAGAAGTGAAGTTTTACTTATCTTCGCCATTCAGCTTTAGATACAATGGAAGAAACTCTTTTGCGGCAATGGTTGCAGCTCATGTTTGCTTGCATCACAATCACCTGCTCCTGTTTTATAGTTCTATTAATTTTTATAAAACTTATATAACTTGGCCAAAAAAATACTTAAATTTGTGAACTTATTGTAAACATTTAGATGTCACAGTGGGGTATTTGATTAAACTTGTTATAATCAAGTTACCTAAGTGAAATGTTATGTTGTGTACTCAATAAAACACTGTAGATGTTGAAGTCTTTCTCTGTTATGTTGTGAAATGTTATGTTGTGTACTCAATAAAACACTGTACACTGAAATGTTATAATCATTTGGTGTATCTAAGTAGCAGGTGATGAATGATAGCTATTACCATTCATGTACCAAGAAAGAAAGAGCCAGTTGATATTCTTACCTTGCCGGTCCTAGCTAATTGATATGCATACCCAAGAACTATATCAAATATACTATTAGCAATCATTGAATATGAGTGAAGTGGTATTTAAACTGAACTAATCACTTGTCTTTGTACACACACACGCACGCATGTAAGGGAGCATGTTCCGGTTACGCTTGATAAATGGAAGAATCTAAGTGACGAACTATAAGTTGCTTTGTGGGATTGCATTCAGGTATATCTTCATTTGTTTATATCTATTTATTTGTTATAGCTTGCTGTTTTTTTTTGTTTTGTTTTTTGGTCAATTTGTTTTGATCACAGTAATTTGGATGATCACAGTAAATTCTGACAGAATTATTAACACATAGAATAAACACTTTTAACTCCAAAGTTCATAAAATAGTATTGTTTGTACCAAAAATGGGCACAACACTCTTCGGAAGTTTTTGAAGAGATAAAAGTGAAGAATGAAAATTAAAACTGCGGATTATCTAACAAAAACTCCAAATAACAGAAAGTAAATTGCAAAGACAAGCGATTTAGAGTGGTTCGGCGTTTTGCCTACGTCCACTATGAAGTTTGATGATTTTATTGCTCGATTACTTGAAGGTTACAGTAGTTAATAATGTAATACAACTGAATTTAAATGCTAAGTGTCAATCTAAAGCAGCGGCGGTGTTCTGGAGTAGATCTGGCAGAATCTGGGCGCTCTTCAGTACTTAGAATTCTCCGACCCCTTTTCTGAATGACCAGGGGCTCTATTTATAGGTGTAGGAGGCTGATATTTCGCCTAAAATGAGGGGAGACCAGTTCTGGTACGTCAGGGGGCCCACATGGACGAAATCTGGAGATCCGGGCCCACTTTGGGATCGATTCGACCCTTGGTTCAAATCGATCATGAAATCATCCAATCGAGCTGAAATTTGGTGTGGACATTCTTCATCATGTGTTTAAGCTTATGTGAAAATTTCATGGCATTTGGACTTGTAGAACTCGAGATATGATCGATTCAATGTTGCATTTCTGGAGAACATGGATACTTCGAATCGATCTTAGTTCGAATCGATTCGGTCGACTCGATGCTTGCTGCGACGTGGCGCGTGTCTCTCGCTTCGATCCGTTTTGTACTTCGGTTTGATTGGGTCGAATCCATGGCTTGGATTCGAGGTAATGGATTCGAAGGATCTCTTCCTTCGAATCGATGAAACTGGTGCTCGTTCGAATCGATCTAGACTTGTAGCTATAGACCGATTCGAAGTTGTCTTGGCCTGGGGATTCGAATGCATGGATCCGAAGGATCCTTCCTTCGATGGATTCGAACTACGGTGTATGCGAGGATGGATTCGAACTTAAGGCATACGAGGGCTTGCTTGATGGAGTCGAAGGCGGTGATTGCTTCAATGGATTCAAAGCTATCGGTTTTGCCTGGTGGAGTCGAAGCAATTCCCCTTTGACCGATTCGAACCAGCCTCTTTTTCATGGATACGAGGCAATGCTTGTCTGATGGATTCGAACATAGGCTTCGCCTATGGATTCGAACTAAGGATGTTCTACTCCATCTTTTGTCGACAATATCTCGAGCATACGAACTCGGATTGACTTGAAACTTGGATCGTTGGTTCCCACGGCTTTGCTTGACGTGCCTTATCAATTGTAGCCCGATCCGGACTTGAACAAATTTCTTCGATATCCATAGCGATCCTTGCGTGTAACCGATTTCCGAGACGATCTGTCGCCGGTTTCTGGTTAAGTCCTTGGTGTCACGGCCTTGCCAAAAGGCCGGATAACATTTGCCCCCCAAAGTACGTCTTGTATTGTTGCACTCGAACTCTCCTGCGTTCTCCAATCCCCATTTCCACTGGTAGTTCCACTATCCCAGTAGGTATTGTTGCACTCCCATTGAAGCCATGAACTCGGGATTGGCAGGGTTTCAAGTCTTTTGCTTCCATCTTCATTAAATCGTAAGCTCGTTTGAATAAAATGTTTACAGAACTCCCACTGTCAACCAGGATCCTCTTCATCCAAGCAGGACCAACTTGGGCAGATATGACCAGTGGGTCAATTGTTGGAGCTTCGATTTTGTCAGCATCTCTGCTTCTAAATATGATATCGTCAGACATCGTTTTTTGTTGCTTAGCCGGGGTTCCATCCTCACAATTACTGCAGCATTCGAAGCTCGCATGCCTGATAGATCTAGCATACGACTCCATTTCCCTCCAGCTCCTATCCGTTAAAAAAGATGAGGACCACCACTTATGGTATTGATAACTAGCCTCCCGCCTGTACGAGCGGGTTCCTCTTGTCTTTCTTGGTCTTGCGCACGGTTCGGGTTCGAGGGGCCCGCACCACCAGACTGCGGCGCCCGCACGAATTGATCTAACTTTCTCTCCCTGATCAACTTTTCTATGAGATCCTGCAAATGGCGACAGTCATTAGTATTGTGGCCATTACTCTCATGAAACCTACAAAACTTTCCTGTCTGAATCTGCCTCTCCGATGACCGCTTCGGAGCGGGTTTCTTATAATGTTCAGTGTTGCAAGTTTGCAGGTACACATTTTCCAGCGAAGTGTTCAATGGTGTATAACTTTCGAACATCGGAGCCCTACGCCGTGGGCCTGGATTCAGATCTCTCTTCTTATTTTGACCATTGCTACCTCTTGGCTGAGTTTGTTTGTTCTGTATGCTTAACTAAACTTTTCCGGAACTGTCACCGGACTGTTTAACTGCTACATTGCTTTGTATTCCCTCATTTCCAGGTTTCGCATCGTCCTGCTTCCTAGACTGTTTCGCGTCCTCTTGCCGTAAGAATTGAGCGGCTTTGGAGTAGAAACGGTCCAACGATGCGGGTGGTTTTCCGGCTAACCAATTTCCAAATTCAGAATCGGGATCAATTCCCTTTGTCAATGCCATTAAAATTGAGCTGTCGTTGGGATTACTAATTTCCACACATGCCGCATGGAATCTCTCCAAGTAACACCTTAATGTTTCCCCACGAGCTTGGGTAACATTGGACAGGGTGTTAACATCTTTGGGTCTAGCGACATGCATACGGAATTGTTCAACAAATTTCTTAGCCAATTGGTCAAATGAAGAGATAGATCTTGGAGGTAATCTTGTAAACCACATTGTTGCAATTCCTCCCAGTGAGATGGGGAAGCTTCGGCATTTTACTGCATCGTCGGCCCTTGCGGCGCTCATTGACCATTCGTATTTCAATATGTGCTGATTGGGATCAGAACTTCCTTCGTACATAGGGAGAGTTGGCATTCTGAATCGCCGAGGAGGTTTAGCGTATAGTATCTCGTCCGTGAAAGGAGTATGGCTTCGAGAAATCCCCCAATCGTCATTGGTAAGACCTTGGCTTTCACGGATCATCTGACGTATCATAGTCGAGATGTCTGGCATTGCTACATTTTGAGCATGCTGAGCTAAGGTGTGGTCGGGTTCCACAGTGCGAGTTTGGACCGGGCGCTGTCGACGGTCCAAGTTTCGCCTCCTTGGCTCAGCGTCTTCCGGGACGTATGGTTCAGAAGTACGTCCCTGTTGTTGATTACTCGAATCCGGAAGATGTCGGGTATCAACCCTTGTTTCTATTGTGGCAGCTGTGACATGATTGTCCGTAGTATATTGTGGAGTACGACCACCTCGTGCTGATGGCCCAGCCTGGAAGCTGGTTGACGGTCCTACCCTCAATTGCCCGATAGTCAGGGTGGGTTGATATCCAGCAGTTTGAGCATGATCTCCGTCTAATCGGGGATGGGTAGATCTATGATGATAGTCAGATGAGGCATAACTTTCAGTGGATGAGCGGGAAACATCATCCCTTCTGGACCTCCTACGGCCCTGGCGGTTCAGTTGGTTTGTCAATTCAATATTGGCACGCAACTGTTCGGCTAACTGCTGCCGACTCTGAGTCAACTCTTGAAGCAACACCTGAAATTCTTGTCTAGTGACTGCCCCAGACGGATCCGAGTGGGCAGTGTTGTCTTGGTTGGATGGCTGCTGTTGAGCAGGATTCTGTCCATCCCTACCTTCTTGTCCAGCAGCTGTAGAAGTGGTTCTCGTGCTAACCATTTTGAATGATGAATCCTTTTCCTAGATTTTATGCAAATCTGAGTAGAATGGAAGGACTGTGAATTAAATATCTGGATCTTCCTCTTGGATTTGTGCAATCCGGTATCGATGGTAGATCCAAGGAGCAGGAGAAAAAAGGTGGTTTTTTCTCGGTGAAAGCACCAAAGTGTTTGTACCAAAAATGGGCACAACACTCTTCGGAATTTTTTGAAGAGATAAAAGTGAAGAATGAAAATTAAAACTGCGGATTATCTAACAAAAACTCCAAATAACAGAAAGTAAATTGCAAAGACAAGCGATTTAGAGTGGTTCGGCGTTTTGCCTACGTCCACTATGAAGTTTGATGATTTTATTGCTCGATTACTTGAAGGTTACAGTAGTTAATAATGTAATACAACTGAATTTAAATGCTAAGTGTCAATCTAAAGCAGCGGCGGTGTTCTGGAGTAGATCTGGCAGAATCTGGGCGCTCTTCAGTACTTAGAATTCACCGACCCCTTTTCTGAATGACCAGGGGCTCTATTTATAGGTGTAGGAGGCTGATATTTTGCCTAAAATGAGGGGAGACCAGTTCTGGTACGTTAGGGGGCCCACATGGCCGAAATCTGGAGATCCGGGCCCACTTTGGGATCGATTCGACCCTTGGTTCGAATCGATCATGAAATCATCCAATCGAGCTGAAATTTGGTGTGGACATTCTTCATCATGTGTTTAAGCTTCTGTGAAAATTTCATGGCATTTGGACTTGTAGAACTCGAGATATGATCGATTCAATGTTGCATTTCTGGAGAACAGGGATACTTCGAATCGATCTTAGTTTGAATCGATTCGGTCGACTCGATGCTTGCTGCGACGTGGCGCGTGTCTCTCGCTTCGATCCGTTTTGTACTCCGGTTTGACTGGGTCGAATCCATGGCTTGGATTCGAGGTAATGGATTCGAAGGATCTCTTCCTTCGAATCGATGAAACTGGTGCTCGTTCGAATCGATCTAGACTTGTAGCTATAGACCGATTCGAAGTTGTCTTGGCCTGGGGATTCGAATGCATGGATCCGAAGGATCCTTCCTTCAATGGATTCGAACTACGGTGTATGCGAGGATGGATTCGAACTTAAGGCTTACGAGGGCTTGCTTGATGGAGTCGAAGGCGGTGATTGCTTCAATGGATTCGAAGCTATCGGTTTTGCCTGATTGAGTCGAAGCAATTCCCCTTTGACCAATTCGAACCAGCCTCTTTTTCATGGATACGAGGCAATGCTTGTCTGATGGATTCGAACATAGGCTTCGCCTATGGATTCGAACTAAGGATGTTCTACTCCATCTTTTGTCGACAATATCTCGAGCATACGAACTCGGATTGACTTGAAACTTGGATCGTTGGTTCCCACGGCTTTGCTTGACGTGCCTTATCAATTGTAGCCCGATCCGGACTTGAACAAATTTCGTCGATATCCATAGCGATCCTTGCGTGTAACCGATTTCCGAGACGATCTGTCGCCGGTTTCTGGTTAAGTCCTTGGTGTCACGGCCTAGCCAAAAGGCGGGATAACAAGTATTAAAAAATACGATAATTGATATGAGCTTATTGAGTATGCATGTTTATTAGTCAAGTTTGTAATACTATTTTATCAAAGCCAACATCAATGATTCATAGTATTCTTTTTCTATAAAAATAAGAAATTGGAGTACATATAAAATTGGTACAGTGGTCCTTCATGATCTAAAGATAATTCGTGTATTGAAAGAAAGCAACAATTGTTGGTAGTAATCCTAAAATAGTGCAATGTTCTTTAACTGGCTCATGCTAGTGATATTAATATATAAGAGTATATAATTTGCTTTCTCATTTCTATTATATACAATGTCAACAATATGAATTTTCTTTCTTGTTTTCTCAAGGGATAGACACATATTTTAATAGTGTAGTCATTTGCACTATAAGAAAAATTGTTATTAGTTGCATTAATTAGAAGCGTTTAATGATAAATGCAACTGCTAGTCATTTATAAAAATAAAAACAAATAAATAAACGTGGCCAACTTGTCCCGCCCATCATTTCACGAAATTTTGGTAAAATTTATTTGCACCGCTCTTTTTTCTCCCTTGTAACACATAAAACATTTTTATCTTCCTAAATCCCTGACCAAGCCTCCTCCTTAAAAAAAATCTACACCTCAAAATTTTGTTTCGTGCTTCCTTTGCTGCTTTATGACTTCGCAATGCTGCCTCACCGTCGTCAAGGATGTTGATTTGGAAACCGCTTATTTTCGGGTTGCTCGTGAATTGGAAGCGACTACTACCGTGTTAGATCTAGAAGCCGCTGGAATCTGAGTCACGATAAGGTTACTGGTGCTGGAAAATTGCTAATGATGTTTGCTTGATGCTTCTATATTAAACATATGTTTTAGTCTTGACTTTGTTGCTTGATGATGAACTTGCAGCCTTGTTTCTGCTAATATTTTGTGTTAACTGTTTTCTTATTTTTGTTATAAATGATGATTTTGTACTAAGTCTTGTTGCAATTCACATGTAGGAAAAGCTCAATATTCATGGTGGAGCTGTTTCTTTGGGGCATCCTCTTGGTTGCAGTGGAGCTCGTATAATTGTCACTTTATTGGGGGTAAATTGCTATACATTGTTTTGGTTCATTATAATCGTTTTAGATTTATGCTTAAAGTAAATGGTTGTTAGTCACTTCCATCTTGATTTCAGCTCTTCCTGGACTACCATTTCTAACAGCAGCACTACTGCCTTGGGCCCCGGCCATGTCCAAGGCCACTATGGGGGTGTCCTGGGGCCTCCAAGTTTTGGGCTCTCATATTTGATTTATAGATTGTATATATAGCTAACCATATGTGTTGTGTTTATATGTCATAAGTGCATATGACATGATGGCAAGGTTGCTTGAAACACTAGGGAAGGAGTAAAGTTTGAACCTGATGTTGTGCATTGCTCTCCCTGTAAATATTTTCCTCCCAATTTTCGTTGTCTCAAGTTAAAATTCACCATAGGGTTTCCAAATTGTCAGCACTGGACCTGGATGTATATTGGAAAATTTAAAAGCTCTATTATGCAGTCGCAAAACACATGGATGATAAATTGATACATGAACTGATGATATATAAAAATTGAAGATTTTGAAATTTGAATTTTTGAACAAGTTTTCTTTATTATTCATTTGGTAGAGTCAGAAAAATAAAATGATAATTACTCATCTATGTGCACAAGTATTGAAGATAAACGTTAATACCAACCGTATTTTAAAGCTTTGGAGCTCATTTAACGCTACTAGTACCATAAAAAGTCATGATGTATCCACTCTTTTTTATCTCATCTATAAAAGCAACAGTTTATAAAGATAATTAGTAGCAAATAATGGGAACTGTCTCATGTGATGCAATCAGACTTGATTTTTGATTTACTTTATGTGGAGCACAGGCACATAGACATCGAAATGGGAAGCATGGGGTTGCATCAATTTGCAATGGTGGTGGAGGAGCTTCTGCTATTGTTCTTGAGCTCATGTAAGAATTAATTTTGACTCAAATTTTTATTTATACTATCATTAAGATATTGAAGTTGTCAGTCTTTGTTTTGCCATGATTAGATGCACGGATCATGATATTTGAACACGTATATCTTTTTCAGCCTGTACGGATTTATTATAACGACCCACACCGTTTATCAAGAAGTTACATTTAATGACGAACGAACGTGGGGAGACTCATCACTGATCTTACTAAATCTCTGCCTCGTTTGCTCGTTTTTATTTTATATATACGCTGATTCTGCTATTTGTTGGGCTATATCTTTTTCCTGGATCATTGTCGAGCAATCAATTTGTAGGTTTTTCTGGTCTGTGTATTTTGATATCTCATTCAGTTGACGAGAGTAAAAAAATGTTGTTGAAAATTTAATAAATATCACATCATTTTAACACCGGCAACAGACCCATATCTCAGATTAAGATCGTCTAAGCCCTGACCAAATAAACTCTGTATGACTGTAATTTCATATGTTTTTGTAAGTCAATTGAATTAATAGGGGAAAAAACAAACAAACAAAAAGGTACAATGATCCAGCTGTAACCAGATTTTATTCACAAGATCTTGCATCCATTTGTATCCTGTTACCGCTTTCTTTAATATCTTCCAGTAAATGATTCATTTAACCAAATCTTAAAATAAAATACACTTACAATACTTCCGTCGGCCGGCAACAGCAGAATAATATTCATTAAATGGTTAAATGGAAGGTGACTGAAGCTTCTTTTTGTCCTTACTGCACTCTTCCCTACCCAGCAATACAATCTTTTCCAACATTTTTCTTTTCTTCACTGTGTATGGAATGCATTTTTCTTCTTCTTATTATTGATACATATTCTAATTACACTACAAAGGTGAAGTACATAAATAAAATAGAAGAGTTTTACCGCAACCCCTGTTTCCTCTCTTTAAATTCTAGTTATAATTGCTACCGACATTTTAGTGCTATATAACTAACTTCCCTCTCCTTATTCTTATCACATTCATTTCATTTCATACCAGCACCAGAATGCATTCTTCATTAACCAAAGAAATATCACCGCAAGACCTTCGATCAGACTTATATGAATTCACAACTCAAAATAAACCCAAAACTCCATTAGTAATCTTGGTCCTTGCTTCTCTATTAGAAAGAACAATAGCAAGAAATTGACGCAGCGGCAAATACCCAAAATGGATGAAACGGTGAAAGTAGCAATCGATGGACTGAAAATACCGAATGCCCAAATCCGTTGATCTTGAAGATACCGGATTCTAGCTATCTCTAACACGTTGATCACGCACGATACCGTGTTAAAAGATCTACGATTCTTCGAACGTTGATCTTGCGCACAAGATACCATGAATCGGCTTCAAATCCGTTGATTCGAGCGCACTCGAATACCGAAAATGGAGAAAGGAGCTCACACTCAACTTCCAATTTAAGAAGAGGCACAAAGCACTCAAACAAAGTTTTATTCAAAATCAACCAGCTTTACAAATGACACCACCATCCCTATTTATAGGGTTACAACAACACAACACAGCCTTCACCGACCTAACATAAGTCGCTAACGACCTAACAGATCAAACGACCTAACAAAATACAAGTTACAACAAGTAAACGACCTAGTACATAGAACACAGTACATGACTTAACAAATAACGACTCAACATTTATACATGACGACATAACAGTGAACGACTTAACAACAGAACACAAGTTGCGACCTAAACAACACAGCACATACGCGACTTAAGACTCACGCGACTTAAAATACACGGCAGCGACCTATCTTCACAGCGGCACAAGCTTGAATGACCTTGCGACTTAAAGGATAGCATAGCTTCAGTAATCTTGCGGCATAATAATCAGCGACCTAACATAGGTCGTAACTCGTTTACGCGACCTAACATAGGTCGTAATTCATTCCCGCGACCTAACTTAGGTCGTAACTCGTCAAAGTCGAAACTCGAAAAGTCGGAGAGACCTAATGAAATGCGCGCTGGTTTGTTTATCTCGCTTGGTTGCTTGCATGCCTTAACGCTGAATCCATTAACTAGTGAGTGACCTTCACTAGGTCGTGAGCGACCTAAAGTCCTTGAATGACTCAAATCTAATGAGTTGGTAGATTGCGCTGCATCATCCTCCCCCGGTTGGCAATAATTCGACCTCGAATTTGCACCTTCCTCTTCCACAACAAGCTCATCCCCATGATACGGAATCAAGTATTTGATGTTAAAAACGTCTGTAGTGTGAATATGATCTGGCTATCTTAACTGATATGCATTATCATTTATCTTCTTCAAGATCTTTGCCGGACCAATCTTTCGTGCTTTCAATTTATTGTACGTTCCTACTGGAAAATGATCTTTTGTCAACATGGAGTAAACCAAATCACCTTCTCTGAAGTTCACACTCCTTCGCTTTTTATCTGCCAGTTGTTTATACTTCTCATTTGATGCAAGCAATCGTTCATGAACAGTTCTGTGGCACTCCTGCAACTCAGTCACAAAATCACAAGCTCGCTTAACAACTCCCTTCTGATATGGCACGGTCGTCAAATCTAACGGTCCCTTCGGAATTACTGAATATACAACTTGAAATGGACTGAAACCCGTACTACGATTAACAGCGTGATTATGTGCAAATTTCGCCTGACATAATTTCATATCCCAGCTCTTCAAATTATCTTTCACAAGACATCTCAACAAATTTCCCAATGATCTATTCACCACTTCCGTCTGCCCATTTTTTTGCGGATGATAGGCGCTCTTTAAATTCAGCTTCGTTCCAACCATCTTCCACAAACTTAACCAAAATGGCTTAGAAATCTAGTATCCCGATCAGAAACAATAGATTCAGGTAGCCCATGTAATCGATACACCTCTTTAAAGAACAATTGGGCAACACGGACGGCATCAGCTGTCTTCATACAAGCTATGAAATGTGCCATTTTCGAAAATCTATCCACCACAACAAATATAGAATCATTTCCCCTTTGAGTTCTAGGCAAACCCAAAACAAAATCCATGCTCACATCAACCCATGGTCTAGTAGGCACAGGTAATGGCATATATAATCCTGCATTTGTAGCGGTTCCCTTCGAAACTTGACAGATATGGCATCTCTCCACAAATCTCTCAACTTCTTTTCTCATTGACGGCCAAAAATAAGATTTTGCAATCAACTGCATTGTACGATCATGGCCCACGTGTCCTTCCTCATGCAATTCTTTGATAATCTTCATTCGCAAACTACCCTCTGGTATACACAATTGATTTCCTTTTAAGAGAAAACCATCCACCAACACAAACTCATCCGTCTTTCCCTCCTTGACTTCATCTACAAACTTCGCAAAGTAAGGATCTTCAACACACAATTCTGGAAGTACTTCAAACCCCATCACTTCAACTTTCATTATAGTCAATAAATGATTTCTCCTGCTCAATGCATCTGCCACGCGATTCGTAATTCCCGACTTATGTTTCACAACAAATGTGAATTGATGTAGGTATGCAATCCACGATGCATGCCTAGCGGAAAATTTCTCATGTCCTTGCAGATGTTTCAAAGCTTCATGATCAGTATATAACACAAATTCCTTGTGAAACAAGTAATGTCTCTAGTGTTTCACGGCTTGCACAATAGCATAAAATTCTACATCATATGTATTATATCTCATCTTTGCTCCTGATAGCTTCTCACTGAAATATGCAATAGGACGTCCCCTCTGACTTAACACCCCTCCAATTCCAACCTTAGATGCATCCGTATGTAACTCAAACAACAACTGAAAATCTGGTAATACTAGAATTGGTGTTGACGTCAAGAGTTCCTTGATTCGCTCAAAAGCTAATCCTGCTTCCTCTGACCATGAAAATTGCTTCCCCTTCATACAATCAGTAACTGGTGCCATCACACTATTGAAGTGTGGAATAAATCTTCGGTAGAATGATGTTAAACCATGAAAACTTCTAACTTCTGTTATCGTCCTGGGTTGTGGCCAATTTCTGATTGCTTCAACTTTATTCTGATCCACCTGTATACCTCCTTCTGATATAACATATCCCAAAAATAAAACACTATGCGTCATGAATACGCATTTCTTCATTGCAGCATAAAATTGTTCCTATCGCAGTATCTTCAACACTTCTCTCAGATGATGGAAGTGTTCTTCTAGACTTCCACTGTATATCAGTATATCGGTATATCATCAAAATACACCACCACGAACTTCCCAATAAATGGTCTAAAGATCTGATTCATCACCCGCATAAATGTACTAGGTGCATTCGAAAGACCAAATGGCATAACCAGCCATTCGTACAACCCCTCCCGTGTCTTGAACGCTGTTTTCCATTCATCCCCTGGTCGAATTCGAATTTGATGATAACCACTCTTCAAATCGATCTTCGAAAAGATAGCACCTCTACTCAGTTGATCCAACAAGTCATCCAATATGGGCATTGGAAATATATACCTCACAGTAATCTTGTTCAGTGCCCGACTATCAGTACACATCCTCCACGTTCCGTCCTTTTTCAACACTATCAAGGCTGGAACTGCACAAGGACTTAAACTTTCCTGTACGCGCCCTTGTTCAAGCAATTCTTCCACCTACCTTCTCAACTCCTCGTGCTCCTTTGGACTCATTCTGTAATGTGGTCTATGTGGTAACACAGTTCCTGGAACAAGATCTATTTGGTGTTGTATGTCCCTCAATGGTGGCAACTCCGTTGGCAGCTCTTCAGGAAATACATCTTCAAATTCTTCCAGCACTGGCTTTACTTCTTCAAGAATTTCAACCACTTCATTACTCTCATGTCCAATCAACAAAAATACTTCAGGCTCCTCTTCTACTTCCTTAGCAAACTCTTTCAAAGATAGTAAAGTTTTAAGTTCTTCAATCTCCTCCAACTTGCTTTCTTCTTGTTGTCGCTTCTTGGGAACTAAAGTGATTTTTGTGCCTTCGAACATGAAACTATAGCTGTTGATATGTCCATCATGTTGCACAACTCTATCATACTGCCATGGTCTCCCCAACAACAAATGGCATACATCCATATCCACAACATCACACCAAATTTCATCTTTGTATTTCTTCCCAATCGAAAAATTAACACAAGCTCTTCATCCAACCTTCACCTCCCCACCTTTCCTCAACCAAGCTAACTTGTAAGGTTTCGGATGCTTCTCAGTCTTTAATGCCAACTTCTTCATAGCCTTGGTAGAAATGATGTTATCACAGCTGCCCGCATCAATAACAAACTTGCAAACCTTCCCCAGAATAGTGCATGTTGACTGAAAAATGTTGCTCCTCAACCAGCTAGAATCATCCTCTTGCTTTGGTGTTAAACAAGATCTCCTCATCATTATGAATACCCTTCATCTCCCGACACTTCTTCTTCCTCCTCAACCGGTAGTGAATTTGAACATTCTGCTTCTGCATCCTCATCTTCAACCTCAACAATCATCGCTCGCTTCTTAGGCTTTGGACATTCATTGCTCTTGTGACCAAATTCCTGACAGTTATAGCACTTGAAATTGTTGCTGACCTTGGTCTTAACAGCTTCATTGACAACCGGTTTTCCGAAAGCCTTGGAAACATTCGTATTGCTACTAGCCCCTTTCATTTGATTAATGGAATTTGTAATCACACCACCACCTCTCCTACCTTGCTTCTCCCAAGCTAGCGCTTTTTGATGTGCTTCAGCAACAGATCTGGGATCAAACATATTCACCATATCTTGAATCTGCATTCTCAACCCTCCAACAAATCTAGCGGTCAACTATTCCTCTATCTCCATGATGTCATTCCTCGCAATCAATTGATAAAATTCATCCGCATAATCATTCACTGACTTTGTTCCCTGTCTCAGATTCTGCAATCGTTGATACATAAGAGACTGATAATTATACGGCAAGAATGTAGCCTTCATTAACTTCTTCATCTTCTCCCATGTAGCAATCTTTGACTTCCCCATTCTCTCCCGTGTAAGTTTAGTTTGTTGCCATCACGCCATAGCCCTTCCTTTCAAACGAGTAGCAACCAACTTAACTCTTCGATGCTCAGGAACCTCCTTAAAGTCAAAAATTTCTTCAACATTTGAAACCCAATCCAAAAATTCTTCTGCTACCATTCTACCCTTGAATTCTGGAATTTCCATTTTCATCCCCGATTCCCATCGACGATCATCTTCAACATCCCGATATGCATTTCGTACTTGGTCTCGATCTCGATAATGAATATTACTTCTATCACTCTCTTCATCATAATCACGTGTATTTCGGTATCGATCTCGACCATCAACATCTCTTCGATCACGCATGTCTCTTCTACTATGTCTTTCATCATCACGATATGGCTCATATTCATACTCCCATGGAGTTCTTCTCTCTTCATCTCGAAATTCGTGGTAATCTCTCCTTGTTGAAACTGATGACTCTCTTCTATCTCGAACAGATTGTGGCGACACCCTCCTCGCTTCCGTAATCGATGGCGAAACTCTGTTTCCTCCATGGTTCGAGACTGGCGACCTTCTCCTTTGACTTTGATTCATATCTATCATCAATTTCTCCAATCTACCAATTCCTTCATCCAACTTCTCATTGAATTTATTACTGATTCGTTGTTCCATCTGTTCAGCATCTTCTCTTTTGTACAAATCTTCAACATTTTGATGACGATTAGCTCTTCTCGTAGGCATGATTGAATCTTCAACAAACTTCAACTCTCGGCCTTGACTTACAAATGAACAAAACAATGCACGTCTTCAACTTCAAATTGAACTTCACACTTCAACTTAGCTCGACTCAACTCTCGGCCTTGAACAACAAAGTGATACACGACCTTCTACACTTCAATACAAACTCTTCTCCTTGGCTCCAAGACACGGCTTAGCTATGATTGGCTAAGTCAGGCTCTGATACCAAATGACGCAGCGGAAAATACCCAAAATGGATGAAATGGTGAAAGTAGCAATCGATGGACTGAAAATACCGAATGTCCAAATCCATTGATCTTGAAGATACCGGATTCTAGCTATCTCTAACACGTTGATCGCACACGATATCGTGTTAAAAGATCTACGATTCTTCGAACGTTGATCTTGTGCACAAGATACCGTGAATCGGCTTCAAATCCGTTGATTCGAGCGCACTCGAATACCGAAAATGGAGAAAGGAGCTCACACTCAACTTCCAATTTAAGAAGAGGCACAAAGCACTCAAACAAAGTTTTATTCAAAATCAACCAGCTTTACAAATGACACCACCATCCCTATTTATAGGGTTACAACAACACAACACAGCCTTCACCGACCTAACATAGGTCGCTAACGACCTAACAGATCAAACGACCTAACAAAATACAAGTTACAACAAGTAAACGACCTAGTACATAGAACACAGTACACGACTTAACAAATAACGACTCAACATTTATACATGACGACATAACAGTGAACGACTTAACAACAGAACACAAGTCGCGACCTAAACAACACAGCACATACGCGACTTAAGACTCACGCGACTTATAATACACGGTAGCGACCTATCTTCACAGTGGCACAAGCTTGAACGACCTAGCGACTTAAAGGATAGCATAGCTTCAGTAATCTTACGGCATAAGAATCAGCGACCTAACATAGGTCGTAACTCGTTTCCGCGACCTAACATAGGTCGTAATTCATTCCCGCGACCTAACTTAGGTCGTAACTCGTCAAAGTCGAAACTCGAAAAGTCAGAGCGACCTAATGAAATGCGCGCTGGTTTGTCTATCTCGCTTGGTTGCTTGCATGCCTTAACGCTGAATCCATTAACTAGTGAGCGACCTTCACTAGGTCGTGAGCGACCTAAAGTCCTTGAACGACTCAAATCTAATGAGTTCGTAGATTGCGCTGCATCAGAAATGAAAGGCGACCAGACAATGAATTTCGATTGAATGTGGTCAGAGGATGGTGTCGACAGTTTTACAATGGTTGGCAGTTTTATATGTTGTATATGTACAGGGCTACACAGTTGTATATGAGGATTATTGCAGTAGGATGAATTAGAGGTGGATATATAGTGTTGATATGTATTGTTGATTGGTGAGCAGAGAGAAGTGGAGCAGGCAGTAGGATGAATTAGAAGTTAGCAGCAGGATGTAGGAGATGGTAGTTGGTCGAACATAGCTAGAGTGTACTGCAATTTTGTATGGACAATGAAGTGGTGGTTGTATGATGGCTGGATGTTATTGTGGTGACTGAAGTTGTGAGCAAGGAGTGGTAAGGCAGGGAAGTTGATGGTAGTTTGAATGAGATGAAGTCAGAGGGGTATGTGGTGGTTAACGAAGTGGAAGTGGTCAGAGATGTTTGTGCACTGCGTGTCGGGGGTGGTAGGATCTGCAAGAGGATGATGTATGTGCAGGGATGAATATATGTTGATAGCAAGTAGGTGGCAGTAGTGTTAATAATAAATGTGGGTGAAATAGCGATGTGATGACAGAGGTAGGTTGCGTGTTTGGTGAAGGAAGTAAGGTTGCTGGTGGTTATGTTTGTGGATGATCAATGATGAATGAAGAATGACTGGTGGTAGACTTGAGCAGTGAAAAATGAACAGAGGTAATTAGCAAGTTACAATTCAAAATCATTTTGGGCAATGTTTATTAATTTTTGAATTCTATTTATTTAGCTATTAGTTTTTAATATGCATGGTTTTGGTCACAACTGTATTTTTGTAGACGGGTCTGGAAGTCGATTCTAATGCAGTTGCTAAAGTCATTATGGAAGAGTCGCTGATCATTTTGAAGTTGTCAAGTCTTTGGTCGAGGTCGTCGAGGGGCTTCAGGTACATGATCATAAGAGGCTTCTTCTTAGCTAAAATGCTTTAGTAATAAGCGGTTCACATATATATACATGAATCCTGTAAAAATAGGTGATTCATATGCAGTTTCAGCAACACCTCCAAAAATATTCTGATCGCCAATACAATATATAGATAGTGCAAGACATTGACAGGTGGAGTGTAAATGATTGACTGATTTAGTTTATTTTTATGTACCATATTAGGGTATAGATGTAGATGTATATATATAAACTTTATTTGGTTCTTGTTGTGTTCTGAAGTAGTGGATAAAACTTAGATTTTAGATTGTATTGATTACAACTTTACCCAGAATCCTAGCAAGCCAGTGTCACTGTCCTTAGTGTGCTTCTTTAAAGCATGATTGATCACAATAACAGGTTCATTAGGGGTTATGCTAGTTTCAGTAACTTAGTCTTTGATGATGCATCTTTTGTACTTATACATACTTGTATATATTGACTAACATATGTATGTTTTTGTTTCTTCTTCACAGGTGTTGTATGATGCTTTTGAGGTTGATACATGATGTCGCACTCTTTCTCCTTTAAATCGTTCATGCTTATCGAAGGTCATTAAAATATTTTTAGTATGTATCATTTTGGTATGCTACACTCAATTTGTGTACTTATGTTTAATTTTTATCACAAATATTTATGTTTAATTCTTCATGTATGAAATATTATGGATATATATATATATTTTGTGATTTGGCTTATGACTCAATTTGTGTACTTATGTTAATGTGATGAATGTGGTTTTTTGAGTTATAATATATAAGTAGAATTGAAAATTGTAAGCTTTGAATGTTATGGCAGCAAAAAATGTACAATAGAATTTTTTATAGCGTTCTAACTATGCAATAAAAAGAAAATTGTTCATCTTTGTTATACTATAGCATCATGTTAGTGCTATACAAAATATTTTGCAAAGAGTAAATAGTTTTCATAGCAATAAGACGGTGCTATAATAGATAGTAATGAATTTTCTATAGCATTTCAATGTGTCATAAAAGGTTGACACGATGATTCCATAGCGCGTTCAAATGCTATAATAATATAGCATGTCGACATATTTATAGCAACTAAAATGCATCATAAAAAGTTCTATAGCACGTTTCATAATGCTATAGAAAAGCAGTTGCACCAATATGACCTATTTTAGATGGCAAGAAAAATACGTTTTCCATTGCAAGTATGACACGCTATAGTATCTACCAGACTTTTTACAACATGTTGATCTATGGCGATTATAGAATCGCTATAGAAAGTTTTTATAGCGGTTTTTACACGCTATAAAAAGTCCTTTTTGTTGTAGTGCACCTACCCACTTACCTTAATCTACAATTAGAAACTAATGCACAAGTTAGTGGAGGTAAAAGTTACATGCATACTTGATGATGGATTAATTAAAGACTAATGATAACTTGGTGGCCACACTTTCTAAGGGGTAGGGTAGTCTCCAAAAATAAATATTAGGGTTTTATGCATGTATAAATACCCCATATGTTCATGTAATTAAGCCCTTAGTCTCCTCTTTAGTTAGTTTAGTTTTAGGCTAAAAAAAACAAAAAAAAAAGCTCTTCTCTGTTTCATGGTTTCTTAGACATTTTTTTATGTAATTTTTTATGCAATTTTAATTCATGCTCTTTTTTTACTTACATGCTCTCTTTCATTCCATTTTAGTAGTGTAGATCTTTTTACTTATGCAAGTAGATTACTTCTCTTTTTATTTTAATTAGCTTTCTTTTTAATTAGTTTTCATTTTTCCTCTTGTTTTTGTTTCATGTTGAATTCTACATTTGTTGAAATAATAACAAATATGAGAGGCTAAACCCATTCAATTTAGGGGAAATGAAGCTCTCTTAATCATGTAGATTCAACATTTTGCTAATTTTTTATCTCTTTTTGTGCTTAATGACAATGTTTGAATGAGTAAATTTTTTGTTGTTTTTGAATTTGATAGCCTATGTTGTTGACACCAAATAGGCTATGCTTAAACAAACACAAATACAAATTACCTTTCATCTACATATGATTATGGTAATGATGTGAATATTAAAATCAAAATTTGATGGTCTATATTTCTAATCAAGAGTTAATAGATCATGCTTAGAATAGATTTTATTTTCAAATTCATTGTCATTTTTACTAGAGTTAAAAAGTGGTTTAGTGGTTGTGTTATAGTTTGATGGTTTATGTTGGGCTAATTAATAGCACAAATAGGCCATACTTATGATAAACACATCAATTAAATTCACTAATGACCAAAAAGAGAGATCATAATTTCATGTTGTGTTGATTTATGTGATCATGGGAGTGGATTTATCTCTAAATTGTCTTTTAATCTCATTGTTTTCATTCACATTTGTAGTAGTTAGTTTTTGCAATTTTTTGTAGTTAACCACGCTCTCAAATTCTTGGTTTAACATGATTGAGCAAAAAATTTAAGATCAATACAATTCTTTGCGATCGACCTGTAGTCGCCATGTACTAGAATTGTACGCCGTGTGCTTGCGGTTATTTTTAATTAAAAAAATTCGGCAATTTTTCTAATCTGGTAGAGATTTAGCTATTAAATAAGTTTTTGGCACCATTGCCGGGGAATTTATTTGATTTTATTTCTATTTTTCGAATTATTTTCGTTTGATTTTATTATGTGTATGTTTTGTTTGTTAAGCTGCATTTAAAAAAAATTGTGTGTTTGTGTAATTTTGTTTTCATTATTGTTTGCTTGCTTGTTGTTTGTCTAGTTGCATTGGCATTTACATATATAAAAAAAAGAACATACAATTTCAAAACAAAAGAAAAAATATTTTATTTCCTTTTTTATTTTCATTTACAGTTTTTTTCCACTCCAAATTTTTATTACAAGCTTTTGTTTCTACTTCACTGTTCTTTTGTTTACAATTTTTATTAACATTACACTGTGCACTATACATTTCAACATTACACTATGCAACTTCAAACCAATCTCAACTCCCAACAACTTGCCCCCACATCACTCATCCAAACATCATTTTACATACCACTACCATCTTCACACTGAACCACTTCTGCAAATGCCATCTTCCACTGACCAACTCATGTCACACTACTGCCCACACTTCATATTGTGCAACATACCCGCATGCATGTAGATTGCACAATCACACTTCAATCATCATCTTGACATACCTAACAAAACCTTCCACACTTAATTCACCCCATAGTCGATTCACACAATTCAATTGTCATTCATATTCACCTTAGACCCAAACAAAACTGCTACATCCCCACTTTCTCTACATCATCATCCACCAACAAATAGCCACCTCTTCACAACAAAACATACCTCTTCCAACATCATACAACTTAGTAACAGCCTCGCCAAGCTTCCCCCTTCCTTCCTCTGACGAATACTGCAACTCCAGCAGCCAATACCCAATCATAACCAACAGTCCATCAACTACATACCCCCCATTCCCACTGTTGCACCAACACTTCACTGCTAAGTTAAACATATCACTGTTGTATTACAAGTTAAACATATCATAGTGCAAAGCCACCACTGACAAATTAAACAACCTTCTACATCATTGCCCACCACATTCTTCTACATCACATTCTTCTACATCACATACATCTCTTCCAATTCTAAACAACAGTGTTCACACGTCCCAAAACTACCCTCTTCAACACTTCACTACTGCTTTCGATTCCTCCACTTATCATCTCCAACAACCACTGCCAAATTCTCCTCCTCCTCCTCATACTTCTCTATGCATCAAACTCCTGAAACATTAGACATCTTACTACCTACACAACAACCTCCTCCTAATCCTCTTGACCATCACCATTCTAACTGTCAACAAGTTTTAGACTCCCTCCATACTTGCCTTCACATACAAAAACTTCAAACATACATAAATCATTAGCCTGCACCCTTCTCCCCTGCCATTGTCAAACCATCCCCTTCTTTATCATGCCATACTAACAACACTGTCACTGCCATACATCAGCTCCATCCCCTTCTATAACACACCACATAAAAAAACTTCTACAACTACAACACCAGTGTCATCATCCATCTCAACAACCCTGAACTCTACACATCCTCCTTGCCGCTAAACTTCACCACTTCATTTCCTACATGTTCAATTGCAACATTTACCACTTCAACATCCACCAAATACCCACAACTTCTACCTAAAATACAACTCTGCTCTGCATACATACCTCTGACACATACATACTTCTACCACAACAAATACCCCTAACTGTTCTACATTCATCAACTACAAACTCAACACAGTGCACATCAAACACCATATATTAGCTACATCGACTACTTGCCTAACCTTCCTTGCCTCCACAAACACAACATAAACTTAAACGGTGCATATATACACCTGCCCTGTTTCACTGCATCACCATAATACACCACTGCCACCACCTGTAACTACACATCCACTCCCCACAACTACAACTTCACCGAAATTCAAATCAACAAACTTCCGACAACCACTTAAACCATCTCTTCACAAAACCAAACATCACTGCCTTTGCATTCTGTCAACGTCACCCTTATACAAAGAAACACAAATCCACACCATCACCCCTTACTGACAATCTTCATTGACCACTACAACAGTCAACAAACATCTTCCCCTGACCAAACTTACCTGAACCACCTCGCGATCTCCAAATACGCCAACTCGCTACCTAATCGAGCATAATTAAACGTCGCTTGAAACCCACTGACACCCCCTCACTACTTCAACTTCATCCCAAAATCACTCGCGACCAAGCTCTGGCACCAATGCAATCAATAAAGTGTCTAATTCAAATCATTGGGGGAGTTGGCAGTTGTAATTAGAATTGTATTTTCGAAATTTGATTTTGAGAAAGACAAGAATTTGGATTTAAAAAAATTTTGAAGTGAAATTATGAATTACTAAAGTGAAATTGCAAAATTTGTTTGTGTTGAAGTGCTAATATTTTATAACTTTGGGCCGGGATGGTTTTGAGTTTGTATCTCCTTTTTTTTCCTTTTTTCTTCCTTTTATTTACTTAATTTGTTTAAGCAATTGGATTTTTTTCTTCTCTTTAAAAAAAGTAAAAAGGAAAAAACTTTCAGTTTGTTTTGTTTTCACTTGGTTTGTTTTGTTTTGATTTAATTTCTTCTTTGATATATATATATATATATATATATATCTTATTTTTAATTTCAGGCTGCCAAAGCAGGAAATCAGAAAGAGAAGAAGTGCTACCAAAAATAAATTGCTTGCTTGCTTATATAAAAAAAATAGCTGCTTTTAAAATAAATTGCAAAAAAATCTGCATGCTCTGGTATCGTGTCCTTACCTCGTGTTTTCCTTTTCGCTTTGCATTATTGGTTGCTTGCATTTCATTTATAAAAGATATCGAAAAGAAAAACAAAAATAAAGTGTCATTCGTAGTTGCATGGTTTAACTCATGTTTAATTTCAGTTTGCATTCATCTCATCTAATTTTTATTTTCTAAGGGCAATACCCCAATCCATATAAGGTAGTGTATTTCATCACCCTTCCTTGGCCCATAAATTTCTTTTCATCTTACAATTTGATTAATAATAACGATTAGACATTAAACTTAAGGGTGTCGCGAGCTCACATAGGGCTTAATTGTATATTGACAAGTTGTCCTCTATCGACAATTTAATTTCTTGGTGTCTAGGCTACGACAGAGCAATAACCATTTATAAATATTACGATGATTCGTAAATATTAAAGTGGTTGTTTCTATGAAGGTACTTAAACCTTTGGCTGCATTGCTACGTTGATTTGTGGTGCACTGATAAATCCCATCCATTAACTGGCTAAGAACTATTTTGTTGAATTAAGACAAAGTGTGATTATACAATTTTGGGTTAGGAGCTACTTAAGGATAGAAAATTGTAATTAAGCCCTTTGCATTCATTTAGTTGCATTAGTTTATGGATGTTCAAAAAAGGAAAAAGAAAAAAATTCAAAAGCTAAAACTTAAAAATTGTAAATATTTCTTAGATTACTTTTTAAATCCTTTTCTTTAAAAAAAATTCTTTCGAAATCAAAAATCCAAAAAAATTCTAAGTTAGTTTTTCATAGGAAAATAAAAATCTAAAAAAAATTAATAATCTTTTCAAAAAAATGGAAAGTCCAAAATAAAATAAAATATCTCTTTTGATGACAATTATTGTACAAACAATTCGAATTTTGAACCAAAAATTTTTCAAAATGATGACCAACCCTCAACTCTTGAAAGTAGCATTGAAATGATTTCGTCTTTACTTGAACTCTCTACACAAAATATTAAGAGGATAAATGATTTGTGTAATTCATATTTGTGCAATAACTCTAGTCAAGGATTTCAAAATAATGCAAATTTGAATCCACTTCCAAATTCAAATGATTTCGATTATAACTCATGCTAATTCAATTTTGAGCTCCAAAATGAAATTCAAAATCAAAATGGAAACAATTGTTTAAATGATTTTGGCAATTGGAGTTGTTTCAATTATGTTAAAAAAATTTGTTCTCAGCAATTTCAAATTAAAACTCCTCAAGTTAATAATTATAAATTTGATTTTGTTGAGCAAATGGATGAAATTCACAAGATCACATGGATTTCTTGTTTGAAACCAAGATTAAACAATGTGGAAAACAAAATCAAATCCCAATAGAGGACAAGTCAAATAACAATCCACCTTTTACCAAAATTGTCGATTTTCAATTAATAGCTTTTGAAATTGAAAAGGACAATCTTAATGAAGTTGTTGAAAATGCGGTAATTGTGTTGGATTTTAATTCTTTTGAAAGTGTGGAATCAAATTTAAAATTCAATCTTCCTTTTCCCAATTTTGAAAATTTAAACACAACAAATTTGGATTTTGAACATGATATATGCAATGAAGTTGTGAATAATTCAATAAAGGAAGATGAATTTTGTAAACACGTATTTTTTGGACTTTTTGATGCTTCAAATATACAACATGGATTCTGGCAATGCAATGGAGTTGGACCCTCATGTCGATCCGAATGAATCAGTCTTTCCACAGAGGTCAATATTTGCCTGCCAGGTCAGAGGGCAGCAAGTTATAAATTCTGTCTCGGTTTTAAATTCTGAAGGGGAAGAATTAAATCACCATTTTGATTTTGAAATCAATAATTCTGAAAGAAGTTTTCATGACAAGTTTTAATTTCAATTTGGTGAAAATAAACATGAATTTCAACCAATTGTTCTATCAACCCCAAAAATCATCGATAGTAAAACAACTCATACTATTTTTAATTAATCTACATTCATTTTTCCAAATCAACATTCAACTTCGAAATCTTTTGTGGTTTGGTTTCTGTGCTTAAACTGTGTCTCTCATACTTGACGAGACAAATGAATTGGTCTTTGATAGACTGTTTCATTTACTCTTTAACAATTTATTTTCTGATGCCATGTAAATAGCAATCGTTTCATTTTCATGTAAATATAGGTCATATTTTTATTTTTATTTTTCCTTTTTCTCCTTTCACTTGGGTTGACCGTAGGGACATAGTCAAAATCAAGTGTGCGGGAGAGTCACATCTTCATTTTTAACTTTTCATGGTTTATTTTTTGCATTTTCTTTCCAAAACTTAAAATAAAACAAAATTCCAAAACAAATTTTCTTTTAGCATATTGATTTACTTTTAAAGAAACACCATAGGATAAGTATATGTTTTGGTTATTACATTGAAATTTTTGGAAATTACTTGTCTTAACAAAAAAATAAAGTTTGATTACATGTAACGATAGTTTAACTAGTATATAGGAAGGATTATAGGTGATAATTATGAAGTATATCCTAATTGAAAACTTTGTTTAAAAAGTAGTGGGTTTATAAAAAGGATATAACAATTTTTACCTACTAAATTAAATGGTGCTAGGATGATGTTGCAAAACTCTCTCTTCAAAAAAAAACAAAAAAAAATATTTGTATATGTATATATTTTTTATTAACACCTAGAATCATGTGTTCACACGAAAGTGTATACACTCACCATGCTTTGTACCCTTCTAACGTAAGTCCGTATGGTAGTGCATGATCAATATATCTGGCCTTAGTTTATCTGAGTTACATGTATGTATATAAAAAAATCTTTTAATAATAATGCCTACAGTCGATAGGTGTATACACTTGTGTGTACACTAGCCATGCTCTTTATTCCCCTCACGTAAGCTGAAATGACCCTATTTATTTTACCTAATTTCACTAGGATTTTTTTTACATTAATAAGTTTCCTAGAGTCATTAGCCTTTCTACTAAATTATCCAGGATCCTAATGTTTCTACTAATATATTTATATCAGTTCATTGATAAATATATTCACATACATGTGAAGATGTATGTGACCCTCTTGCCTGGATCAGAGTATTGGTAAGCAAGAGTGCATCCTGATTGAATTTGAATTTCTAGTCAACCAGTACATAGCTCACTTTCCTTTGTTTGATATATAAATCATGGGAGTGAATTCCCATGATCATATATAATTTTTACCTATTAATTTTTGATCAGTCTTGTGGTGATTGTCTGATAGTTTGTCTTAACAAAGTGATCTCAGAATGTAGCAAGCCATCATGATTTTTGTTTAATTATTTGATATTTGATCAAAGCCAGAAAGGAAAAATGATATACTCATTTATCATTTTCACCATAAGTGATTTTATCACAAATTCCTTTACTCAGAACCAAGTCAGTTGAGTAATTCTTTCACAATCTATATAGTTGTATTTCCCTGAACCAAATTCATTCCCTAATCCCTGAGTTACCTCAGCTTGCATTCTAATTTACGGGTTGCTTTACTGGATTTAGAAAATCAAGATTTTATGGTCATTTAACAAAAGTAATAATTAAGTAATATGTGTGCATATCAGATGCAGTGTGCTTTCTGGACTGAGAAAGCTATTCAAAAATAAAAGTGAATTGCTCAAGTATTTGAAGATGTCTTTGTACATGCATTTGCAAAGAAAGCTTCAGATTTTACAAATGCATTTTCTTTCTTTAGACCCAAAAACTCTGGTCATCTTGATCAACCCAGACCTCACTATTTTTTAAGTGGGTTAACCTTACGACTAAATCATCAAAACATTAGTGCCTGGCTATTGCAATGTGAATTCAGATACAAGACACTTGAAAAATCTCTTAGAACATGTACTCCTCTTTATATAATGCACAAATATATATATATATATATATATTTTCTTTTATCAAAACACTTCTGCATATTGTTACTAAATTCTTGAAATATTACTTCTAGCTAAAAATTCAGATTTTTAACCTTCAAACTCAAAGTTTTTAAATAACTCAAAATTAACTAATACAATATATGTATATATATATATCCATTTCTCAAATACAGGCATATATCATCTACAGATTTCCACCATAATACTCAAATATATTTTCTTGCATAGATTCAACTAAGTCTTTGGTTTTTCCCAACCTTAATTCATTACACGATTCAATTGAAACAACTAAATAAAATCCAAACATTCAAGATCATTACATAATAACTAAAGCAGAACTATAAAAACCTCCAAGATTACATGCAAATAATTCATTCTAAGTTCTTATTTAATTCTAATTTAGCATGCTTATCCAATCATTCTCCTTAGCCATAGCAGCTTCCTATTTAGAACTAGCATTCCCTGAAAGAGCATTAAAGGCTGTCCCATTTTAATTGAGACACCCCAGATGCCATAAGCAAACAAGGGTCAGACACAAGATCTGGTATGAGCAAAATCAAAAATTCCATGATATTAAGTAGATAAGTGAGACATAAGCATTTTGGATGGGTTGGCATAATTTCTTTAATTAATTTTCCTGACTTGTTTTTGAAATATTGTGCATATGTGATCAGTATTAAAACTAATTAGGTACACACTTTCAACAATGCAAACATACATGTCAAACAGAGATACTCATGAACTATCATAGCTCCAGTCCAACCATCCTAGGAATAACTCAAGTTCCTACTTCATCAATTTAAGATTGCATTTACCAAATTTCTTCCTAGCCTCATCTGCCATAAAGGAATCACGAGGACACATTGCAATAAAATAATTCACAATATTGCACAAAGATCTCAGGGCTTAAACAAGCCATGTGCCAACTTGCATACTTTAAATACAACAAGCATTCCAGCAGTCTTCTTGGCTCACAATCCTTAGTTTATTTACTAAGTGTTCATGTTTGATCCTATCATGAGATAGCTAGGTGATTGAATCACAGTGTACATGAAACATTACATAGAGCTTACAAGCATAATTCAAGAACAAGCTAACATTCATATCCAGGGGAAATCATATTTTCAAATATTCTGGCTTAAAGAAAATACAAGAATATTTACAACTGGGAATGAAGACTAGGCATGTGGGTTATTTTTGTTTCATAAGCAACCATGTTTGAACTAAACTCAAGATCTAGCTTAAACAAGATTTCTGGCTCATGGGTTTTCTATTTGATCAAGAGTTCAGCACTTTTGGATATTTCCATTGCACCCTTGAATCTTTAATTGAGCCTCAGCACTTACACAAGTGTAATGCAAATCATATACATTTTGATTTCTATATTTTTCATGCCATATCTGAACCAGTTACATATATTCTCTACTTACTTTCATGATTTCATACTTTAACATTTCTGGGTGTAACCAAACAGAGCAAAATACTCAACCATCAAAGCAATAAAAAGCATTCATAAACACCCATTAAAGCATCCATTAAAACCATAGTAATAAAATCAGAAACATGTAGAAAAATAACATGAACTTGGCTGCCTCATAACAGGACTTAATGCCATAGGTTTAGTGAGATTACTCACAGAAGAATGCTTCTCTTGCTTAATCCAGAAAAGAAACCTTTCAAAACTTGCCTTTTTGCTTGTAGTTATTTTTCTTCTTTGTTTTCTTAAATGTCTTGGGTAGCAAATGATTTTTCTGGTTTATACTTGGATTTATAAGAGAGGTTTTTCTAGGGTTTTATCATTGTAAAATCCCATTCCTACCCTGGCCAAAACTCATGCATTTTGCATTTCAGATTTGCTTATTTTTCACCCTTAATACCCCGGCCATATGTGATGCTTACTTCCCCTTTTTCTTTTCCAGAATATATTATATTCTTCTTAGGTCATGATAATTGTGTGACATTGTCACTTGTTTATTTTCTAAAAATCCCCATTTCTATTTTCTGCCTAAAGCAATTGTTTTGCTTGCAATATGTCTCTTGCTATTTTAGTGTTACACTTTTCCTTGCTTATTACTTTTTAATATTTTCAGTACTTATAGAAATGTACATATGCATACATATCTTATCTAGGCTTATTTAACTCCTCCTTAATTTCAGAAAGACATGAAAATATATGTGCATACAGGTTTCAAATCCTTATAACATTTTTTCTGGGTTTTAAGTAAGATCTGTTTACTGATTCAAAACAAAACCTACTTTTCTTATTTTCTAGGATAATTCATATAATTCCAGAAATCAAATATCCATATTTGGTTTAATAATTTTCATTACAAAATCATGTTTGTAATGCTTTTTAATTCTTGTTTTAATTTCAGGAGATTTGGAGTTCTTCCTTGTGCCATATCACTGTGCACGTGCACACATGCACACACACTTGCACATAATTAATTCCATATATTCCTATACAAATAAATTCATATATTTTCAAAATCCAACCAAAATAAGATTCCATGAATTTCTGGGGCATTACAATCACCCCACCTTTTTAGGAATTGTGTCCTCACAATTTTCTCATTTTGACTTTAAACATTTCCAGATTTTTATAAAATCTATCAAACATTGCATAAGCAAACAATTCAGTCAAAACAACCATACATATTAAAAAAAATTATTTAGGAATTTAGATTTTACCTTCTACTTCAAAAAGCTTAGGGTAATCCATTTTTATCTTATCCTCTAACTCCCATGTACAATCATTAGGGTCTAGGCTCCATTGAACCTTTACCAATTTCAAAGTTTTGCTCCTCAACTTCTTTTCCTCTTTAGCTAAAATCCCGACTGGTTCTTTCTCATAGACCAAATTAGGATTTATTTGAACTTGAGTTGGTTTCTCTAGAATTTCCTCTTTATCATGCACCCATCTCCTAAGTTGTGATACATGAAATACATTGTACATTGCACTCATCTCTTCTGGTAGATCCAACTTGTATGCTAATGAACCTACTCTTTCCAAAATCTTGTAAGGTCCAACATATCTTGGGGTAAGTTTTCCCTGCTTGCCAAACCTCAACACCTTCTTCATAGGTGAAACTTTGATGAAAACATAATCACCAACTTCATATTCTACCTGCTTCCTCCTTACATCTGCAAACTTCTTTTGCCTATCTTGAGCTGTTGCCATTCTTCTCCTCACAAGTACAATTTTATCTGTAGTCTCTTTAAAATACTCAGGCCCTAAGACAGCCCTTTCTCCTGCATCAACCCAACATATTGGTGACAAACATGGTTTGCCATACAAGGCTTCAAATGGTGCCATGCCTATGGTGCTTTGATAACTATTGTTATATGTAAATTCAACCAAATGGAGGTGATCTTCCCAATTACCTCCAAAGTCCAATGCACATGCCCTAAACAAATCCTCCAAAACTTTATTTATTACTTCAGTTTGACCATCTGATTGGGGTGGTATGCAGTACTCAAGCATAACTCACTTCCCATGGCTTGTTGAAAGCTCTTCCAAAATCTGGATGTAAAGATTGTGTCCATATCACTCACTATAGTTTTAGGAATTCCATGCAACCTTACTACTTCTTTCATGAATATTTGAGCTAGTTTAGGTGCATTTCTTTCTGCCTTCACTGGTATAAAGTGTGCTACTTTAGTCAATCTATCAACTACTACCCAAATGCTTGTATTTCCTCTCTTTGATCTAGGCAGACCATCTATGAAATCCATAGATATATCTTCCCACTTCCACTGTGGTATGCTTAGAGGTTGTAATAGGCCTGAGGGTCTTTGGGTTTCTGCCTTGACTTATTGGCAAGTCATACACTTTGCAACCCGTTTGGCCACATCTGATTTCATCCCTCTCCACCAATAATCCCTTTTTAGGTTTTGGTACATTTTGGTGCTGCCTGGATGTATAGAATATTTGCTCCTATGATATTCATTAAGTATCTCTTCCTTCAATCCTATATCCTTTGGAACACATATCCTACCTTTATTCCATAAGTAACCATTCTTATCAATGTGGTAGTTTGCTACTTCTTCTCCTTTTTCTATTAGAGTTTTCTTTTCTAATAAATCTGGATCTTCCTCTTGCATTTTCCCTACTTTAAAAATTAAATATGATTGCAAAGTTATCAAACTTAATTTTCCTTTACTCCCTTCTTCAATCATCTCCATGTTTACCTCATTGTTTTCCTCAATTTCCAAATCAGTAAGTAGAGATAAATTTCTAAACTCTTCTATCATTAACATGGCTACTTTTGCATGATGCCTGCTAAAAGCATCTGCAACCTTATTAGCTTTTCCTGGAGTATAAAGTATGTCTAAATCATATGCTACTAGAAACTCAACCCATCTATGCTGCCTCATATTCAAATCTTTTTGTGAAAAGAGATATTTTAATGCCTTAAGGTCAGTGTATAAGATAAACTTAGCACCTAGAAGATAATGCCTCCAGAGCTTTAGTGCATATACCACTGCTGCCAACTCAAGATCATGGGTTGCATACTTTGATTCATGTGGCTTCAATTGTCTTGATGCATAGGCTATAACTTGATCTTGCTGCATCAATACAGCTCCTAGCCCAGAACCACTTGCATCAGTATAAAAAATCAAATCCTCATTTCCTTCTGGTACTCTCAACACTGGTGCATTGACTAAGGCCTCCTTGATTCTACTAAAGGCTTGTTCACATTTCTCAGTCCATATAAAGGGTTGGTTCTTTCTAGTCAGGTTGGTAAGAGGTGATGACATCTTAGAAAAATCTTTTATAAATCTTCTATAATACCCTGCCATTCCCATAAATGACCTAACTTCTCATACTATGCTTGGCCTTTTCCATGCTTGGATTGCCACAATTTTATTGGGGTTCACTGAAATGCCTTTGGCAGATATAACATGCCCAAGGAAATGCACTTCTTCTTTCCAAAATGCACACTTAGAAAATATTGCTTTTAAATCTTTTTCTCTTAATCTAGAAAAAACAAGATGTAAGTGATTTTCATGTTCCTCTACTGTTTTAGAATAAATCAAAATATCATCAATAAAAATCAACACAAACTTGTCTAAATAATCCCTGAATATCCTATTCATCAAGTCTACAAAGTATGATGGGGCATTTGTCAACCCAAATGGCATGACAAGAAACTCATATAAACCATACCTAGTATTAAAGGCTGTATACTTAACGCTTGAGTTCTCAACCTTTATCTGATGGAATCCAGATTCCAGGTCTAATCTAGAAAATATTTTTGCTCCACTAAGTTGATCAAAAAGATCATCAATTCTAGGTAAGGGGTACTTGTTTTTGATAGTGACTTTGTTTAACTCCCTGTAATCTATACACATCCTTAAAGTACCATCATGTTTCCTTACAAACACTACTGGAGCTACCTAGCATGAACTACTTGGTCTTATAAATCCTTTGCTTTCCAATTCTTCTAATTGTTTCTTCAATTCCTTCAACTCACTTGGCCCCATCCTAATGGGTTTCTTAATAATTGGACTTGCTCCTGGTATCAGACTAATATGAAATTCCACTGGTCTGTGGTGTGGAACACCCTCAACTTCTCTAAACACATCCAAATATTTGTTAATTATGGGGATTTCTTCAATAGAAGGCTCACTGGGATCCTTATTTAAGTCAATTAAATGATATAATTTTCTTTCTTTGGCTACTTCACACAAAATTGTGATTCTTTGGCCTCTAGAATTTTGTAATGATATGGAGGATGAGTCTAAATTAATTATGGCTTTGTATTGCCTTAACCAGTCTACACCCAATATAACACCTATATTTGGGTAATTTAAAATATATAAATTGGAAATAAAAACATTTCCTCCTATGTTTAATTCCACATCCACACAAATCATGTTTAAAACACTAGAACTTCCCAATGGGCTTTGCACTAACAAAGGGGTTTCAACCAGTATGCAATTTAATTTAAGCAATGCAACTAATTCATGAGAAATCAGAGAATGTGTGGCCCCTATATCATACACTACTGATATAGGTAGGGTACAAATAAATAAGGTACCTTCCACTTGACCATGATTTTCTGCAATGGCCTCTACTGTGGATTTGTTTTTGCTCTCCAAACTTGCTAGCTTCCCTTGCTGTTTATACTCAGGGCAGTTTCTCTTGATATGTCCCTCCTTACCACATAGGTAGCACTTGAAAGCCCCTCCCTTCAATTCTGGACACCTTGGTTTGATATGTCCTTCTTTTCCACAATGATGACATGCTATTTTCCTCTTTGTATCAATGGTCTTAGTATCATTGGTTTTCTTTCTTTCTGTCTCCTCCTTCTTTTTGTCATAGGGGTGATACCTTCCCTTATTTTTCTTGTTGTTATTGTTCTTAAAACTCCTATACTTCTCCCTCTCCTTGTCATGTTGCTCAAACTTTAAGGCCAGATCAATGACTTGATCAAAAGTTTTATCTGCATATGGCAACATAGCCCTACTAAGCCCTGGGTTTAAGCCCTTAATATACCTATCATTCTTTGATGCCTCATCAGCCACAAGCATGACTCCGTACTTAGACAAGCCCTCAAACCTATGAGTATACTCAGCCACATTAAAGGTTCTGTAACGACCCAGAATTTTTGATAATTAAAATTCGAATATTTAATTGATTTTAAATATTAATAAGTAGAATTAATAAGTCGGATAATTTAAAATTCGAATATCGAGTTTAATTGGATAATTAAATCAATAATTTAATAGTGAAATTCCAGAAATAATTGAAATCTGGATTGGATATGATTGAAAATGATTTGTAAAATTTTATTTAATCATACTGAAGTTATAGAAATATTTTAGAACTTTCAGAATTGAATTTGGAGTTAATTTATGAAAATTGAATATTTTAATATTTAATTATCGACTGAAAAATAGCCAATTTTCGAACAGTCTCAGAATTGAACGAGACCAGTTCCATTGGATCCGTAATAGTTAGTTATTATCGGATTTCAATTTTCGTACCAATCGGAGTTGTCGTTTGACCGTGGCAGCTCGAAACGCATCGATATCATTTTAATTTTAAATCGTCGAGTTAAAATAGTCATTTTTCGAACAGTCTCGGATTTCGACGAAACCAATTTCATCGGATCCGTAATGTGATATTATTGTAAGATTTCAAATTTCGTAATTTTTGGATTTACCATTTGTCCGGTACGAATTAAAACGCCTCGAAATCGATTTAAATCGGTTTAATTTAAATTGATCGTTTATTGTCATATCTCACACAGATGATCGAATTAGCTTCCGAAACCTGTTCCATTGCGTTCGGAACGCGGGGTAAACCCCAGGAACGCCAGTCACCGCACGTAAATCGGAGTTTGAAAATTCCGGAATGAATAGTGTCGTTCAAACTTCTATAAATAGACCATTATTCCTCACAAAATAAAAAGAAAAAAAAATAAACTAGGGTTATAAACAGCAGCCGCCAATTCTAGGCTGAACGGCCAGAAAGCAATTTTCCTTCTCCCTCCAGATCTTCAAATCCGTCAATTTATTCGAGAAACTTTCTACATGAAAGTTGTAGAGGGCATTGCAATCTTGATATCCAACGGCTATGATGGAGAACGGAGTTGTGGTTTGTCGGCAAATTGAGCTGGAAGGGGCCGGGTTCGTGCTCGATTTATGGGTGAAGGAGGAGACCGGAATTCGTGGCATTTGGACCGTAGGTGGAGGTAGGCGAGGCGGTTCGTGTGGTGGTGATTTGATCGAGTTTCGTCGATGTTAGGGTGGTGCGAAAATTTGATTGATGATGGCGGCATGGGTTTCTTTTGAACGAAGAACAAACGTGAAAACGAGATGGGAAGGAAGATGCGTGGAACGGCAGGGATCTGGGCAGTGGAAATTTGAACGGCTGTTGATGATTAGGGTTAGGAAATATAAATAAAAATGTAAATTATTTATATTAAAAATTCGTTCAATGTTTAAAATTGCATATCTTTTTGCTGCGAGGTCGGAAAATTACGAAACGAAAAGCGTTGTCTTCGTCTTGTCGAGCTCTTCGCGATGAAACTGGATGGGAGACGATCGGGGTCAGTGAAATTTTGAGTGAGATTAAACGTTCGTTTAATTTCATTCGAAATTAATCGCTACAAATTGCTATCAGAAAATCACGGTGAGATCTTCTCACTCAAGAATTGAAAAGTGGAATTTTCAGTTATTTATTTGATTGCTATTGGATGTGATATTAGATATAGTAGGATATATATCTATATATTGGATTGATTGATTTCCCGCCTCGTATAGCGGATGAGACCCTATTGCGCCGTTAGTAAGCGGATTTTTATAAAACCCATATACCGCGATAATTCCGTACTGGAGCGGAATTGGTATTGTGCTAACATCTGTGGATGTAGGGAAACAGGTTGGAGGGATCCAACTGGATTCCTCACCAGTAGTTATTTATTTACAGATATTGATGTATATTCTGTTATCATATGTTGATATATGATGTTGTTGTTGTGATTGACCAATTGGTGTTGTAGCATCATCGGATTCAAGTTTTAAAAATAACGACTTTTACTTTAAGAGGATTTTAAGTGATTTTTGAAAATATACGTTTTATGGAATTTTTGAATTGATTTAAAAACGTTAGAAATTTAAAAGTTATAAAAGTTATAATTTTTGGTGAAATATAACCAAAGTGTCGTTTTTGAAATAAAAGTCGATTTATTTATAAAATGATTTGAGTTGGGATTTTTGAATAACTATAAACGATTTGTATAAAAAGATTTATAAAAAATTGATATTTATAAATCAAAATATTGGAATTGTAAAATGAGTTTTTATAAGTGTAAAAATGAAATATTTATGGAATTCGTAAGTAAATGAAATTTATAGATTATAAATTGTGAAGTTATAAAATGGATGAAAATGTCGAATAGGAGATTTATAAGAAATTAACTTATAAATTGGGTTTTTGCCTTCAAATGAAATATTGATCGAACTGGTAAATAAAGGAGATTTACAAATCGAAGTTGTTATAAAATAGAAATAGAATTTATAAACGTTGTTTTATAAATTCGAAATAAATTGGATTTGATAAATTAAATATAGAAGATTATTAAAGGAGATATATTCGCGATTTTGGATAGCGAATTATTATTGAAATAAAACGTGTAGAAAATAGTGAAATGTAATTAGTGAAGTATATTCACGATTTTGGACAGTGAATATATTATTAAGAAAAATGGATATGGTTTTGGAAAAGTGATATATGAAATGGAGTAATTGTTTTAAAAGATGTTTTAAAACGTGTTAAATATCGAAATCATAGATTTCAACTCTTGTTATTGAAATAGATGTTTTCGAGAAATTTAAGGAAATGGTGGACTATAACACTGTTGTTATAGTAAATGATTTCCGAAAGGAAATGTTTTTTTATGTAGTATTGGGATTTATATATCTATTTTAATTTCGAATCCCTATACTAGTGATTTTGAGTCGTCGTAACGATGTTTTACGTAACATTCATTTTGACTCAAATAAATGTGCTTAAGAGAATGATTTCCTTAAAGAATGAATATATACTTAATTTGATTTAAGTATATTGAATATTTTCAAGTGTTGAAAATAAATAGATTTGGGAAACACTTATTTTTAAAATAAGTATGGAATTGCTTTTCTAATATGAAATGAAACGTTTTGAGAATTTATCTTCTTTAAGATAAATTGAAATTGAATATTGGAATCGATTTGAAAATCGTATATCAGTAGATATTTTTGAAATATAAATTCACTATGGAATTTATAAAAGGAAAGGGAAACTGATTAGAAAAATAAACGTTGTTTTATTTTTGAAGTGTGGAAATTTTATATCTAGTAAAGATATTTTTGAAGATAAAATAATTTTCGAAAATTATTTGGAATCTGATGATGTTGCGCATCTTTATTGATAGTTAAATAACCGACTATCAATAATTACCTTTAGATAGGTATCTGTTGTGAATTGGATGAATTTGAATGGCACACTTATTTTTGAAATAAACGCTCACTATTCGGGTTAGCCGGGAAAGGACCATGGGGTCGTATAACCCATTCCGAATATGTGATACGTCGTTATGGATCGCATTTGCTATATTACAGCATGATAGGGGGTTCTCGCTTCGCGGTTTGGTGGCGAACGGGGGACTCTTACCCCTACATGTCCCTGAGTGGGATGGGTTGGTTGTGACAGTCGAGAGGCTGGCCGTAAAAGCAACTGCGAGGTGCCAGTGTGAGCCACGGTGGGGCTGGGATGGTTGCAAAGCCTACCGGTCGCTGCTGCCGGAAATGTCCGAGTCGTTACATTTGGTATCAGAGCCAGGTTAAGCGACAAACCTGCTCTGTTGGGTGTTACTCATTAGAGAAAGAGTCAGTAGTACTCTAGAATGAGTTTGAGTGTAATAATAGATATGAGCGCGTATTTGTTAGTGAATATAAAATTGTTTTATATTGTGATGATTGGTTTGTTGAGTGGTATATGGATTCTGGTCGGTATTGTCCGTACAACTCTATCGATAGGGATCTCTAAACACTTATATAGAACAATTCGGCACAGTATTGTTTTAAATAGGGTAAATGAGATAATTTTGCCCAAAACTATTTTTGTATAGAAAATAAATGGTTTTCTATAAAGTACTATAGTATATGGTTGCATGGATGTTAGGAAGTAATAATAGTAAATTATTATCAATGAAATCGGATAAGAAATTGAAATCATAACTCCAAAGTTAAGAGATAAATCCATATACTAATGAAATTTGAGAATGTAAATTATAAATGTGAATTGTAATTTAAAACGGAATTCCAGAGAAGTATTTGGAAATGTTTTGAAAATGATTTGAAAATTTTGGAGATTTGAAAAGTTTAATTCCTTTTTGATTTGAAAATGAATTTCGAAGGTTTTGAAAAGTATTTTGGAAAGATGAAAGCTCTAAACTCTTTTCGGTCACTGGAAAATAATTCCGATGATGATCGCGACATCACCGGTGTTCATTTTCGGGTTTCCAAAAGAGAAATTGCTGCCAAATTGTTTTAAATAGAAGTTGTTTGAAAAATTTGGATTTTGATTTTGAAATTCAAAGGATAATTTGAATTGTTTTCAAAAATGGTTTTGAAAGGTTGAATATAAGTTGGATAACTTATAAAATGAGAAAATGAAAGTGAAATAAATGATGTTTAATGGGAATATAACTTAAGAAATGATGAATGAATTTGATTTTGGGTATCAAAATTTATTACTGAAATGAATATGAACTTGAGTTATATAAGTGAAATTCAACTCGAAATGTTAAGTGAATTAGCAATTGAATAAATAAATGTATTGGATGTTAATCAATCTAATGAAAGTAAATTGATATGGAAAAATGAATAAGGATTGAATCCGAATAAACTACTTTGATAATTAATTGATTCATGAAATGGAAGTTGAATTAGTTAAATTGAAACTTGAATTTTGAACTAAATAAAGAATGGTTCGAAATTACAAATAACTTCAAGTAAGTAGAAACAGATTTGAATAAGTGGATTAGAATTTGAAAGGAATTAGTAATTGAAACTAATCCAAAATAAGCAGTTATAAATGAAAGTTAATCGATGAAAATTCAATATTCAGAAGTTAAACTGAATCCAAATTAGATTGGAATTGTGAATTGAATTCAAATGAATGTGAACTGTAAATATTGAACGATAATGAATATGTAACTAGATATTATGGCTAGTAGGATATACAGGTGTTATAAAGGAATTGGAATTTTGATTTCGAAGATAAATTTGAATTGCTCGACATAAAGGTAAGTATTTGAATTATAATATGAGTTTTTGATGATTTCTTGTCTAGCCGCTTGGCTTTTTCTTTTTTCTTTTTGAAATCTGAGAGTCCGTAGGGACGTTTTGTAGTCGTACCGTATTAGCCGCGCAAAGGAGACGCTGGCGAAATTTTTCGGAAATTTAGGGCGTTAGAAAATTTTTGAGAAATTTTGAAAGTTTAAAATTTGAATTTAAACTCGAATTTGAATTTTGAAGTTAAACAATGTTGTTTGGAACTTATAATTGAAGTTGAAAATTTAGTATGAATAATAACGAATCTTTAGTAGAAAGATTTGTTTTGGAAAATTGATAAAACTATTTGAATGTGGAAAGATAGTAGACGTGTTAAGGATCACTTTTCCTAACTTGTAATTTCGAGGACGAAATTCTTTTAAGGGGGGAAGTCTGTAACGACCCAGAATTTTTGATAATTAAAATTCGAATATTTAATTGATTTTAAATATTAATAAGTAGAATTAATAAGTCGGATAATTTAAAATTCGAATATTGAGTTTAATTGGATAATTAAATCAATAATTTAATAGTGAAATTCCAGAAATAATTGAAATCTGGATTGGATATGATTGAAAATGATTTGTAAAATTTTATTTAATCATACTGAAGTTATAGAAATATTTTAGAACTTTCAGAATTGAATTTGGAGTTAATTTATGAAAATTGAATATTTTAATATTTAATTATCGACTGAAAAATAGCCAATTTTCGAACAGTCTCAGAATTGAACGAGACCAGTTCCATTGGATCCGTAATAGTTAGTTATTATCGGATTTCAATTTTCGTATCAATCGGAGTTGTCGTTTGACCGTGGCAGCTCGAAACGCATCGATATCATTTTAATTTTAAATCGTCGAGTTAAAATAGTCATTTTTCGAACAGTCTCGGATTTCGACGAAACCAGTTTCATCGGATCCGTAATGTGATATTATTGTAAGATTTCAAATTTCGTAATTTTTGGATTTACCATTTGTCCGGTACGAATTAAAACGCCTCGAAATCGATTTAAATCGGTTTAATTTAAATTGATCGTTTATTGTCATATCTCACACAGATGATCGAATTAGCTTCCGAAACCTGTTCCATTGCGTTCGGAACGAGGGGTAAACCCCAGGAACGCCAGTCACCACGCGTAAATCGGAGTTTGAAAATTCCGGAATGAATAGTGTCGTTCAAACTTCTATAAATAGACCATTATTCCTCACAAAATAAAAAGAAAAAAAAATAAACTAGGGTTATAAACAGCAGCCGCCACTTCTAGGCTGAACGGCCAGAAAGCAATTTTCCTTCTCCCTCCAGATCTTCAAATCCGTCAATTTATTCGAGAAACTTTCTACATGAAAATTGTAGAGGGCATTGCAATCTTGATATCCAACGGCTATGATGGAGAACGGAGTTGTGGTTTGTCGGAAAATTGAGCTGGAAGGGGCCGGGTTCGTGCTCGATTTATGGGTGGAGGAGGAGACCGGAATTCGTGGCATTTGGACCGTAGGTGGAGCTAGGCGAGGCGGTTCGTGTGGTGGTGATTTGATCGAGTTTCGTCGATGTTAGGGTGGTGCGAAAATTTGATTGATGATGGCGGCATGGGTTTCTTTTGAACGAAGAACGAACGTGAAAACGAGATGGGAAGGAAGATTTGTGGAACGGCAGGGATCTGGGCAGTGGAAATTTGAACGGCTGTTGATGATTAGGGTTAGGAAATTTAAATAAAAATGTAAATTATTTATATTAAAAATTCGTTCAATGTTTAAAATTGCATATCTTTTTGCTGCGAGGTCGGAAAATTACGAAACGAAAAGCGTTGTCTTCGTTTTGTCGAGCTCTTCGCGATGAAACTGGATGGGAGACGATCGGGGTCAGTGAAATTTTGAGTGAGATTAAACGTTTGTTTAATTTCATTCGAAATTAATCGCTACAAATTGCTATCAGAAAATCACGGTGAGATCTTCTCACTCAAGAATTGAAAAGTGGAATTTTCAGTTATTTATTTGATTGCTATTGGATGTGATATTAGATATAGTAGGATATATATCTATATATTGGATTGATTGATTTCCCGCCTCGTATAGCGGATGAGACCCTATTGCGCCGTTAGTAAGCGGATTTTTATAAAACCCATATACCGCGATAATTCCGTACTGGAGCGGAATTGGTATTGTGCTAACATCTGTGGATGCAGGGAAACAGGTTGGAGGGATCCAATTGGATTCCTCACCAGTAGTTATTTATTTACAGATATTGATGTATATTCTGTTATCATATGTTGATATATGATGTTGTTGTTGTGATTGACCAATTGGTGCTGTAGCATCATCGGATTCAAGTTTTAAAAATAACGACTTTTACTTTAAAAGGATTTTAAAGTGATTTTTGAAAATATACGTTTTATGGAATTTTTGAATTGATTTAAAAACGTTAGAAATTTAAAAGTTATAAAAGTTATAATTTTTGGTGAAATATAACCAAAGTGTCGTTTTTGAAATAAAAGTCGATTTATTTATAAAATGATTTGAGTTGGGATTTTTGAATAACTATAAACGATTTGTATAAAAAGATTTATAAAAAATTGATATTTATAAATCAAAATATTGGAATTGTAAAATGAGTTTTTATAAGTGTAAAAATGAAATATTTATGGAATTCGTAAGTAAATGAAATTTATAGATTATAAATTGTGAAGTTATAAAATGGATGAAAATGTCGAATAGGAGATTTATATGAAATTAACTTATAAATTGGGTTTTTGCCTTCAAATGAAATATTGATCGAACTGGTAAATAAAGGAGATTTACAAATCGAAGTTGTTATAAAATAGAAATAGAATTTATAAACGTTGTTTTATAAATTCGAAATAAATTGGATTTGATAAATTAAATATAGAAGATTATTAAAGGAGATATATTCGCGATTTTGGATAGCGAATTATTATTGAAATAGAACGTGTAGAAAATAGTGAAATGTAATTAGTGAAGTATATTCACGATTTTGGACAGTGAATATATTATTAAGAAAAATGGATATGGTTTTGGAAAAGTGATATATGAAATTAAGTAATTGTTTTAAAAGATGTTTTAAAACGTGTTAAATATCGAAATCATAGATTTCAACTCTTGTTATTGAAATAGATGTTTTCGAGAAATTTAAGGAAATGGTGGACTATAACACTGTTGTTATAGTAAATGATTTCCGAAAGGAAATGTTTTTTTATGTAGTATTGGGATTTATATATCTATTTTAATTTCGAATCCCTATACTAGTGATTTTGATTCGTCGTAACGATGTTTTACGTAACATTCGTTTTGACTCAAATAAATGTGCTTAAGAGAATGATTTCCTTAAAGAATGAATATATACTTAATTTGATTTAAGTATATTGAATATTTTCAAGTGTTGAAAATAAATAGATTTGGGAAACACTTATTTTTAAAATAAGTATGGAATTGCTTTTCTAATATGAAATGAAACGTTTTGAGAATTTATCTTCTTTAAGATAAATTGAAATTGAATATTGGAATCGATTTGAAAATCGTATATCAGTAGATATTTTTGAAATATAAATTCACTATGGAATTTATAAAAGGAAAGGGAAACTGATTAGAAAAATAAACGTTGTTTTATTTTTGAAGTGTGGAAATTTTATATCTAGTAAAGATATTTTTGAAGATAAAATAATTTTGGAAAATTATTTGGAATCTGATGATGTTGCGCATCTTTATTGATAGTTAAATAACCGACTATCAATAATTACCTTTAGATAGGTATCTGTTGTGAATTGGATGAATTTGAATGGCACACTTATTTTTGAAATAAACGCTCACTATTCGGGTTAGCCGGGAAAGGACCATGGGGTCGTATAACCCATTCCGAATATGTGATACGTCGTTATGAATTGCATTTGAAGACCGGTGTTGAAGACCGGATATTTTTGAAAACGGAAGGATTACCGTCGAGTTACTCTACATCGGCTGATCTCCGATTTAGAGGTTTTATCACCCTTAGTGACGGGAAGTCCTGACGTGATTGAAAATTATCCGGATGTGCAAGGGCTTCGTGAGAATTTTATGGATTGTGTGTATGACGTTACAATTTGAGATATAAAGCTGATTTCTTTCAAATACATTTCTGTTGGTGGCGGAGAATTTATTCTCTTAGCTTAACACCCTTCTCTGAGACGTACGAGCTCAGAGGTTATGTAGTTGAAATTTATCAGCGATATATCCCAATTTGGTAACGTGGCATACTGAGTGTTGCTGTGAAATGATCAGTGTTTGGTCATTTGTGATATGATCATTTATTCGATCTTATATCTTTGTGATCATAGGTTGATCATTTTGTTTGACCCGAAGCAGGGCTTTTTGAGAAAGCGTAGCTTTGTGGACGAGACTTCGTCGAGCCTCACACCCCGGAAATGGTCGAAACATGAAGGATGCGGCAAGGTTCTAGGGAGTAGCGCCCCTTAGTGTATGTCATTCTTTCTGGATAAAGGTGGTATCATGGTATGGAGCCCAGATACTTAACCTCTGTGGTTACTGCATTATTATTATCTATGTGGTTTGTTGGAAATCGGGGATCCTCGGGAAGATCGGTGACGATCGGGGGATGGCATACGCGTGTCAGTAGTTACCTATTTTTGCAGAGGTAACCCGGCCTTGTGTTGGCAGAGATCTAACCGTAATGTTAGGTTATTTCTCGGGTCGTCTATTCCAGGGACGTACCCATCGTGGAAAAGGAAGTTCCTTAGCCTGACCATTTGTTGGAAATCCAAAGAAACAATACGAGCCTTGTACGGTTTTAGTTGTAGAACCTGCCATTTAATATGGTAGCTATAGCAAGCATACTATAATGGTACCTATGCTGGCTAAGATTTATATTATACTTTCGAAATGTTTTCTACACTATGCACTAATAATAATATAAAAAAGGATTTGATTTTGCGTAGTAAGCATCTTTGACTATCATAAGAAGAAATCTCCTCCAAGTCTGCGTTTGCATTGTGTGTGTGGCGGGAGGTCTTATGGTAGTTTCATTTTCCAAAAGCATTGCGATTGACTTTAAAATTCTCTGCTATTTATTTTAAAGATAAATAACTGTTTTACGATCTCACACCAGTCACCATGACTGACTCGGAGTTTATTGTTCCCTTCTAAACTCTGGGTGCCCACAAATTTCCACACGGGCAGCCTAGAGTTATGTTATCAGGATATTCTGGATATTCTGGAGCTTTGGAGATAAGCTGGATGGCGAGGCGTAGTATTTGTATCTGATAGTATTTATTCCGCTGTGTATTCTGTATGAGGACAAGTTTATATAACTGTCCATTGTTGTTTATTGACTCTGATGATATGATGTGATGTAATGTAATAACAGATATAATTCTTTTGTTTTTAAATGATATTCATTTATCTATTATATATTGTTCCGCTGCGATATGTGAGATTCTGATATTGTTTCCTGTTTCTGTTTCTGCTCTTGTTCTGTTGTTGTTCTTCTTTCTTTTTCTTCTATCTTCTTCTTCTACCTTTTTCTTCTTTCTTAAAACCATAACTTTTCGAGTTTCCGGCATTCGATGGCTCAGCAGTCGATAAAGTGAGTATCGATGTTGAATTTTCGAAAGTCGAAAATTTTCGGGATGTTACAGGTTCCCTGCCTAAGTCTGATGAATTCTTCAAGCAATAGAGTTTTGGCTGATGCTGGAACAAATCTAGCTTCCAACATCTCCTTGAATTGATTCCAAGTGATTTCATTCTCAATTCTCTCAGCTATGACTATCTCCCACCAGCTTAAAGCCACACCTTTCAGTTGTCTTGAGGCCACTTGCTTCTTCCTTTGATCATCCAATTGCATGTCATTAAAAATTTTGTCCAGTGTTTTCAACCATGCTTGAATTTCGATCACATTTTCATTCCCTTCAAAGCTCTTGCCTCCCAGATTGGTATAAGTCTTTAATAGTTTTGAAAGTTCCTCATGTGGTTTCTCAAGTCTCTGACTTACTCCATCCCTCAAAGCCCTTATAAAGTCTTGCATATGAAGCATTTGTGGTGTACTTGATCCTGCATTGTGATGAGATCCTCTTCCTACCATGATTGCATAACTAGAGTATGGGTAGATAGGGTTAGTTTATCATGAGTATTTTCTTTTGCTATAACTTTCTATCTGAATTATTATTTTACTCAAACAAACAATCAGTACATACATATAGTTATAGTACTTCAATCAATCGATACAATCATTCTTAGCTATGTATAGTTTTAACATAGCTCTGATACCAAATGAAATGACCCTATTTATTTTACCTAATTTCATAGGATTTTTTTTTACATTAATAAGTTTCCTAGAGTCATTAGCCTTTCTACTAAATTATCCAGGATCCTAATTTTTCTACTAATATATTTATATCAGTTCATTGATAAATATATTCACATACATGTGAAGATGTATGTGACCCTCTTGCCTGGATCAGAGTATTGGTAAGCAAGAGTGCATCCTGATTGAATTTGAATTTCTAGTCAACCAGTACATAGCTCACTTTCCTTTGTTTGATATATAAATCATGGGAGTGAATTCCCATGATCATATATAATTTTTACCTATTAATTTTTGATCAGTCTTGTGGTGATTGTCTGATAGTTTGTCTTAACAAAGTGATCTCAGAATGTAGCAAGCCATCATGATTTTTGTTTAATTATTTGATATTTGATCAAAGCCAGAAAGGAAAAATGATATACTCATTTATCATTTTCACCATAAGTGATTTTATCACAAATTCCTTTACTCAGAACCAAGTCAGTTGAGTAATTCTTTCACAATCTATATAGTTGTATTTCCCTGAACCAAATTCATTCCCTAATCCCTGAGTTACCTCAGCTTGCATTCTAATTTACGGGTTGCTTTACTGGATTTAGAAAATCAAGATTTTATGGTCATTTAACAAAAGTAATAATTAAGTAATATGTGTGCATATCAGATGCAGTGTGCTTTCTGGACTGAGAAAGCTATTAAAAAATAAAAGTGAATTGCTCAAGTATTTGAAGATGTCTTTGTACATGCATTTGCAAAGAAAGCTTCAGATTTTACAAATGCATTTTCTTTCTTTAGACCCAAAAACTCTGGTCATCTTGATCAACCCAGACCTCACTATTTCTGAACTGGGTTAACCTTACGACTAGATCATCAAAACATTAGTGCCTGGCTATTGCAATGTGAATTCAGATACAAGACACTTGAAAAATCTCTTAGAACATGTACTCCTTTTTATATAATGCACAAATATATATATATATATATATATATATATATATATATATATATATATTTTCTTTTATCAAAACACTTCTGCATATTGTTACTAAATTCTTGAAATATTACTTCTAGCTAAAAATTCAGATTTTTAACCTTCAAACTCAAAGTTTTTAAATAACTCAAAATTAACTAATACAATATATGTATATATATATATATATATCCATTTCTCAAATACAGGCATATATCATCTACAGATTTCCACCATAATACTCAAATATATTTTCTTGCATAGATTCAACTAAGTCTTTGGTTTTTCCCAACCTTAATTCATTACCAGATTCAATTGAAACAACTAAATAAAATCCAAACATTCAAGATCATTACATAATAACTAAAGCAGAACTATAAAAACCTCCAAGATTACATGCAAATAATTCATTCTAAGTTCTTATTTAATTCTAACTTAGCATGCTTATCCAATATTATCCTTAGCCATAGCTGTTATCCCACCTTTTGGCAAGGCCAGGACACCAAGGAGTTGATTGGATTCCAAATATCGCTTATCATGGATATCGCTGAATTTTGTCCGAGTCCGGATCAAGCTACAATTGGTAAGACATGACTAGGAAAGCAAGGTGAACCAACGTTCCAAGTTTCAAGTCAATCCGAGTTCATGTGCTCAAGTTATGATGGATACAAGATTGGAGGGAAAAGCATGTTTTCGTATCCATCGATGATATTCATTTCGTATCGATCGGTTTCGTGTCCATCGATAGTTAGTGCAACTCACATAGGTTGGCCAAGTGTCTATTTCGTATCCATCCAGCCCGTGTCCATCATCTGCTTCGCATCGGCACGATTCCACAATTTCGTATCGATCGAGTTGGCAATATTTCGTACCCATCGAGTTCGTATCGATCAGGTTTGTGTCCCTCAACAGATGACGTGCCTCGCAGCCATCAGTCAATGTCTACTTCGTATCCATCAGTCACTGTCTACTTCGTATCCATCTAGGCACTACTCTTCGTATCCATCAGAAAACCTTACTTCGAATCCAGTGACTTATTCATATCTAATGAGTTAACCAACTAGGGTGACGTGTCGTCCATCGAAGTAAACAATGCGAGATATATGGAGTCGAAGTGGTCAATACGGAATGAAGGCCGGATCGAAACGAAGCACGCACGCCACATCATCTTGAGAACACATGCAGTCATCGACATGAAGTGATGGAGTCGAAGCCATGGAGACGAACCAAGCAGCCTTCGAGAAATCTCAGTTCGTATCTACCATATCTCGTGATCCACTGATCCAAGTCCAATGATATTTTCAGGGAAGCTTGCATACGCACTGGAGGATGTCCCTGCCAAATTTCAGCTCAATTGGACACCATCTTGATCGATACGAAATGGATTCGTATCGATCGTAGATCGAGACGAAACTTTCTCGAAATGGTCGCGTGGGCCCCTTCACGTGCCAGGCCAAGTCTCCCGAAGTTTGAACAAGATCTCAGCCTCCTATGCCTATAAATAGAGCCCCAGAGCATACAGAAAAAGGATCTTTTGATTCTGAAGCGTCCAGACTCTGCCGGATCAAGACTTGCATCATACCTTTGCTGTCAATTTCGAATTCTAATCTGCAATCCGCTGTTGTTTACTGTAATCGTTTGTAATCATTGAAAGAGAATCAATAAAATCATCAAAACTTCATAGTGGACGTAGGCAATACGCCGAACCACTCTAAATCGCTTGTCTCTGCATTTTATATTTCTGTTTGTTGGAGTTTTTGTTAGATAATCTCTGTTTTATATTTATATTCTTCACTTTATCTCTTCAAAAATTTCCGAAGAGTGTTGTGCCCATTTTTGGTACAAACACTTTGGTGCTTTCACTGAGAAAACCAGTTTTTTCTCCATCTCTTTGGATCTGCCATCGATACCGGATTGCATAAATCCAAGAGGAAGATCCAGATATCCAATCCTGAATCCTTCCATTCTATTCAAATTTGCTCAAAATTTAGGAAAGGACTCCACCACTGAAAATGGTTAGCACAAGAAATGCCGCTACCGCCGCTGATCAAGAAGGCCGGGATAGACAGAATCCTACACAGCAGCCTTCTTCCAATCAAGACAACACTGCTCACTCGGATCCATCCAGACCAGTCACCCGACAAGAGTTCCAAGTGTTGCTCCAAGAACTGACCCAAAGCCGGCAACAGTTGGCTGAACAATTGCGCACCAATGTTGAATTGACCAACCAACTAAACTGCCAAAGCCGCAGAAAGTCTAGGAGGGATGATGTTTCCCGTGCATCTACTGAGAGTTCAGCTTCGTTTGACTATCACCACAGGTCTACCCGTCCCGGCTAGAGGGAAGTCACGCTCAAACTACTGGATATCAACCCGCCTTGACCGTCGACCAGCTTCCAAACAGGGCCCTCAACACGAGGAGGCACCGCTCCACAGTACACCGTGGATAACCGCGCTACAACCGCCGCGATAGAGACAAGAGTTGATACCCGGAATCAGTCGGAGCCGAACAATCAACAGCGTGGACATACTCCTGAACCATATGTCCCAGAAGACGCTGAGCCAAGGACGCGAAATACGGACCGTCGACAGCGCCCGGTCCAAACTCGCACTGTGGAACCCGACCACACCTTAGCTCAGCATGCCCAGAATGTGCCAGTGTCAGATATCTCGACCATGATACGTCAGATGATACGCGAGAGTCAGGGGCTCACTAATGATGATGGGGGAATCTCCCGTAGTCATACCCCCTTCACAGACGAGATATTAAACGATGAACCCCCTCGGCGATTCAGAATGCCAACTCTCCTAATGTATGAAGGAAATAGTGACCCCAATCAACATATTTTGAAATATGAATGGTCAATGAGTGCTGCAAAGGCTGACGATGGAGTGAAGTGTCGGAGTTTCCCCATTTCTCTGGGGGGAATCGCGACAATGTGGTTTACACGCTTACCACCTAGGTCTATTTCTTCGTTCCATCAACTGGCCAAGAGGTTTGTAGAACATTTTTGTATGCATGTTGCTAGGCCCCAAGACGTCAATACCCTGTCCAGTGTCACTCAAGCTCATGGAGAAACGCTCAGGCGTTACTTGGAAAGGTTCCACGCAGCATGTGTTCAGATTAGTAATCCCAACGATAACTCAATCTTGATGGATTTGACCAAGGGGATTGATCCCGATTCCGAGTTTGGGAATTGGCTAGATGGAAAACCACCCGCATCGTTGGACCGTTTCTACTCCAAAGCCGCTTAGTTCTTACGGCAAGAGGACGCGAAACAGTCTAGTAAGCAGGACGATGTGAGGCCCAGTATTGAGGGAATACAGAGTAATGTAGCGGTTAAACAGTTCGGTGAGAGTTGCGGAAAAGTTCAACTGAATATACAGAACAAGCAAACCCATCCGAGAGGAAACAATGGCCAGGATAAGAAAAGAAATCAGAACCGAGGTCCACGACATAGGGCTCAAATGTTTGACAATTACACACCGTTAAATACGTCATTGGAAAACGTGTACTTACAGACTTGCAACACTGTACAATATAAGAAGCCTGCTCCGAAGCCCTCATCGGAGAGGAAGGTTCAAACAGGGAAGTTCTGTAGATTCCATGAAAGCTACGGCCACAATACCAATGAGTGTCGACATTTGCAGGACCTCATCGAGAAGTTGATCAGAGAAAGGAAGTTAGATCAGTTTGTGCGGGCCCCTCAAATCAGAACCGTTCGCAGAATCAAGAAATACAGGAAGAACCCGCTGGTGCGGGCGGAAGGCTGGTTATCAACACAATAAGTGGTGGTCCCCATCCAACAAACAGAAGCTGGGGGGAAATGGAGTCGTATGCTAGTTCTATCAGGCATGCGGACATCGAATGTTGTAGTAATTGTGAAGACGGAACTCCGGTTAAACAACAAAAGATAATATCTGATGATATCGTATTCAGGAGTCGAGACGCTGATAAGGTCGAAGCCCCTACAATCGACCCACTAGTCATATCTGCCCAGGTAGGTCCTGCTTGGATGAAGAGGATCCTGGTTGACAGTGGGAGCTCTGTGAATATCTTGCTTAAACGGGCTTACGACTTAATGAAAATGGAGGCGAAGGATTTGAAACCCTGCCTATCCCGAATCCACTGTTTTAACGGGAGTGCCATGATACCCATTGTAGTAACTAAACTACCGGTTGAGTTGGGAGTTGGAGAACGCCGGAGAGTCCGGATGTTACAATTTGTTGTTTTAGAGATTGATTCACCTTATAATGCGTTCTTGGGCCGACCGGCCCTAGCTGAGTTCAGAGCGGCCATCGCCCCATGGTGTTTGACTCTGAAGTTCCCCACCGATCATGGGATTGGAGTCATTCAAGGAGATCAGGCCACGGGGAGGGCCTGTTATGTTGCTGAGCTGTGCGGGGCGCAGCGTAAGGAGAAGGGAAAGGGCGTAGAGGAATCTCTCAGTGTCCTTCTATTGATAATTGAAAATTGACGCCTGGTCCTCGGCCCGGGCACCACAACAAATTCCTGAAATACCTTGACCATAGGGACAATGAGGATAAAGACGAATCTAAGGAGAGTCAAGCTTCTCCGGCCGAACTGACTGTGGTTGTCACAATCAGTGAGGATGATGATTCAAAGATGCTAAAAGTTGGGTCTCAACTGAGCAAGCAGACACAACAGGAATTGGTTGAATTTCTTTGGGCGAATCTCGACGTCTTTGCTTGGACACACTCTGACATGTGCGAGATCTCGCCAAATATTGCAAGTCACTCCCTGAATATAGACCCGCGATATGTCCCAGTCAAGCAGAAAAGGCGCGGTATGGATCCAAAGAGATCTGCCGCCCTTAAGGAGGAGGTTGATAAGTTACAATCGAATGGGTTTATTCGAGATGCCTTATATCCAGAATGGGTGTCCAACCCCGTACTGGTTCGAAAACTGAACGGAAAATGGAGAACTGGCGTCGATTACTCTGACTTAAACAAGGCCTGCCCGAAAGATAGTTTCCCACTTCCTCGAATTGACAAGCTCGTAGATTCGACAGCCGGACATGAATTATTATCTTTTATGGATGCTTATTTTGGCTACAATCAAATACCCATGCATTTGCCTGACCAAGAACATACCAGCTTCGTAACCGATCTGGGGCTCTACTGTTACAAAGTCATGCCATTTGGTCTAAAGAACGTTGGAGCAACATACCAACGCTTGGTCAACCGGATGTTCGCTAATCAGATCGGGAAGACCATGGAGGTTTACGTGGATGACATGCTGGTGAAGTCTCGATTCTCCACAGATCACGTCAGAGATTTAAATTCGATGTTCAGCATCCTTCGAGAATATGGAATGAAGCTTAACCCATTGAAGTGCCACTTCGACGTCGCGTTTGGAAAGTTCCTTGGGTTTATTGTCAATGCTCGAGGAATAGAAGCAAATCCTGAGAAGATCTGGGCAATAAGAAATTTGCAAACCCCTAGAACCATAAAGCAAGTCCAGAGTCTCAACGGAAAGGTCGCAGCATTGAGCAGGTTCATTTCAAAGTCCACCGATAAATGCATTCCTTTCTTCGATCTGATCCGGAAGGGAAAACGAAACTTTGAATGGACTACGGAGTGTGAAGGCGCATTCCGATCATTAGTTCAACATCTTTCCACACCTCCGATCTTGTCAAAACCAGTTGACCACGAGCAATTGTACCTCTACCTGGCAGTATCAGAACATGCGATCAGTGCCGCTCTAGTTCGGGAGGAAGACAAAGTGCAAAAACCGGTCTACTATGTTAGTAAGCGGCTAACAGGAGCTGAAAGAAACTACCCGAGACTGGAAAAACTGGCCTATTGCTTGGTCATTGCCTCAAGAAAGCTCCGCCCTTACTTCCAAGCTCATCCTCTTACTGTGTACTCCAATCAGCCATTACGACAGGTCCTCACGCGGCCTAAGACTTCTGGTAGGTTACTCAAGTGGAACATTGAGCTAAGCCAATTTGATATCACATACGCTCCGCGGAGAGCCATTCAAGGACAAGTCCTGGCAGATTTCATAGCTGAATTTACCGTTCCAGAAGACTTGCCCGAGACTAGTGAATCCCTCGAATACATCTGGAAGCTGTATACTGACGGTGCGCTAAATGACCGATGTTCGGGTGCTGGGGTTGTACTTGAGACTCCCGAAGGCCGATCTATATGTTACGCTTTGAAGTTCGATTTTCACGCAACTAACAATGAGGCTGAATATTAGGCACTCTTGACTGGACTAAAATTTGCCAGAGATTTTAGGATTATCGCTGTGGAAATTTATTGTGATTCAAAGTTAGTTGTGTGTCAAGTACGGGGAGAGTATCAAGCAAGAGATCGTAGACTGGCTGCTTACTTGGGCCAAGTTCAAGAAGTACTGAATCAGTTTGACTACTATGCCATTTATTATATACCTAGAGAACGCAATCAAAAAGCTGATTCATTAGCGAAGTTAGCCAGCACAGGTGAAGCACAGCACATGGGACTTGTCCCCGTCGAAACTCTGTCCTGTCCAAGCATCGGTCAAATGGAGACAAATTTCGTATTTGAAATCGCTCCCAATAGAGAATCGTGGATGACTCCGTATCGAGACTACATCGAAAATGGGACATTGCCTGAGCATAGAAACGAGAGAAGACGAATTCTACGAAAAGCTTCACGATTCGTCATTCAGAACGGAGTCATGTACAGAAGAGGTTATTTTGTTCCTCTCCTCCGATGAATCGCGCACGATGAAATCAAACGAGTGTTACATGATGTACACAAAGAAGCATGTGGCGATCATACCGGGGGGCAAGCTCTCGCTAAGAAGGTACTCTGGTATGGATACTACTGGCCGACAGTGAACCAAGATGCAGCAAACTATGCCAGAAAGTGCGATAGGTGCTAGAAACACGCCCGAATTCCAAGAGCCCCGCCTACCGAGATAACTCAAATGGTTAGTCCCTGGCCATTCGCGATGTAGGGCATAGATATCATCGGCGCTTTACCTCTGGCAAAAGGTGGTGCAAAGTACGCCATCGTCGCCGTTGACTACTTTACAAAGTGGGCTGAAGCCGAAGCCCTCGCAACCATTACGACAAAGAAAGTGATAAATTTCATGGTTCGCAACATCATCTGTCGATTCGGGCTCCCGCGTACCATCATCACCGATAACGGAGCCCAATTCGAGAGTGCGGAATTCAAAAATTTCTGTCAATGGTTTCATATCCATAAAAAGTTCTTGGCTGTCGCACATCCCCAGGCAAATGGACATGTTGAAGATGTCAATAAAGTTATAAAGTCCATCCTAAAGAAACGACTGGAAAAGGCCGGGGGCAAATGGGTTGATGAACTTCCTATGGCATTATGGGCCTATCGAACGACTCACAAAACCGCAACCGGACACACTCCGTTTTCCCTATCTTATGGCTCAGAGGCCATTATTCCGGTCGAGACGGAAGTGTTTTCCCATTGCGTGACTTACTACGATCCGAAAACGAATGCTATACTACTGGTCGAATATTTGGATCTATTGGATGAGAAACGGGAAGAGGCTGATTTGAGAGCAGTCGCATATCGAAGTCGGGTCACCAGATTGTACAATACCAAAGTTCGACCTCGAACCTTTGAACTCGGAGACCTCGTTCTCAAGAGAATCTACCCAGTTCCTTCGCACACGAAACCAAACTGGGAAGGACCATATGTGATTACACGAAGACTCGGAGATGGCACATTTAAACTATCGATCGTTGACGGTCTTGATTTGCCAAGGGCCTGGAACAGCGAGAGTCTGCGTCGCTATTACACATGACAGGCTTTATTTATTTCATTATACCTTTTTGTTTAACAATTTGTTTCTGCATTTCAAAATTTGAATTCTGTAATAAAGCAACTGACTTTGCCGCATTTTCTTATTTCAGCAATAAAATGCCATCTCTTCGAGCCAGAGCTGTGATTCATTAAATATAATGTACAACATCACGATGCACGGAGAGCTAAATTCCATTATGCAATGGAATTTATTCAAGTAGGGAGTGGCCATGATACGATCGGCCACTCGCTAAATGGAACCCGAGCTCGGGGGCAAGCCATCACGTCAGGCTAAAAATGGGTTGATACACGACAATCCTTCACTTAACTCCGTATTCCTAGAGCGCGAGATGGAGTATAAACATTACTTAACTCCGTACTCCCATAGTGCGAGATGGAGTAAAAACAACAATCAACTCCATATTCCCAAAGTGCGAAGCGGAGTATAAACATTCAACTCCGTATTCCCAGAGTGCGAAACGGAGTATAAACAATCAACTCTGTATTCCCAGTGTGCGAAGCGAATTATAAACAATCAACTCCGTATTCCCAGAGTGCGAAGCGGAGTATAAACATTCAACTCTGTATTCCCAGAGAGCGAAGCGGAGTATAAACAATCAACTCCATATTCGTAGAGTGCGAAACGGAGTATAGACATCCACCTCCGTATCCCCAGAGTGTGGAGCGGAATATGTCATGTCAACTCCAAGCTCCCGGAGTGCGGGCCAGAGTATGAACACTAACTCCAAACTCCCAGGATATGGGTTGGAGTACCAACAGCAATCTCAAGTTCCCAGAGTATGAGCAACTGCTTGCGAGATGACTTATATCCCCGGAGTGTGGATGAAATGATTCATAAGGAAACAAGTGTAGTTCGACCGATCGGTCCTCACTCAGTGCGATCACAAGCTGATCATCATAACTTAACCCCGGAACTGGGGACAGGTACAAGTGTTAATCACTGCCCGAAACTGTATGATGTCCAGTTCCAATTCAATCTCTGATCACTACTCAAGTTCAAGATTTCCAGGCATGGCAGACAAAACAAGCTATGCTTAAACGTTAAAGTAATACAAGTACATCGGACTGAAGTACAAACACTATAACATTTCAGCATAAAAGGAATTTAAGTTGACACAAAAAGACAAAATTTTATTTCAACTAATCATAAGCAATGATTCATACGCGAGCTTTTCCAAAAATTACTACTAGCAGGGGCCGAACCCGCATCTAAACACGGACTATAAAAAAAGGGGGGAAAAAGATAACAAAATTCCTGACTACGAAAGGGAAATACATGCCTAAAAAAGTCTATCTAATCCTTCTTTCTCCTCAGCTTCTTCTTCTTCTTCGAGGAGCTACTGGAGCCACCAGTGATCTTTCGTTTAGAGCTTTTCTCCTCAGGCGGGCTCCCCTCGGACGAAGGCATGATGTCGACATCATCCTTCGAGCTGGAATCTATGGGGATGCTTCCTGCAGGAGGAATTGGGGGAATGGAACCAGTAGCCGGAGGCGGGACTGACGCACTAGTATCAATGAGCGTGCCCCCGGGAGATATAATCATAAGGGGAGTAGGGCACTGCGCTACTACTCCGCCATCCGTACTTCCACCATGCGCAGCTGCCGCCATCTGAGCATTAATCTCGGCCAACATTCTTGCTTCTCGTTGTGCTCTGGCCTCACTATGTGCTGTAGTGGTATGAGTTTAGATATCTGAAGTAGACGAGAATCCGCCCAGGCCGAATGGTAAGTCTGCAAAGGGATCACTCTGTCGGCCAAGGAGCTCATTTATCATCTATTCATCGAAAGAGAGTGAGCTCCCCTGCGTTACTTCGACCGGCGCTGTTGTCGCAACGGAGGTCACCTCAGAGATGATAGCCTCTAGCATTGGACATGAGTCCTAGTCTACGGAAGGCGCAGCTGGCGCGACTTCAATCACTGGATAGAGAAAAGAAACGTTTGTTAGTATACGCCTCTATACAAATTCTTCGGTCCAAATAAACAAGAAATTAGTTCAGAGTACCTTCCTCAGTTTGGCTCAGGGTCATCTGGACAATTTCAGAGGGATGCTCCTTAATAGGAGAAAGGCGTGGCTGGTCTGGATCATAAGCCGGTATAGGCTGGGAATCGATCATCGGAGTTGGCTCAGATTGAGATGACACGACCATTTCAGAACTCGTAATATGGTGCTCAGCACCAGAGCTTTCTCCGACTTGCTGAGACTGGGCACCAAGCCTCTCCTTCTCATGAGAAATCATGGAGTCATGAAGAATCTTCTTTTCGTCATCATTAAGTATGCGGTTCTCCAGCTCGAATTCATCGATGGCCTCTTCAGGGTGCCCAGATTTCTCCTCCTCAACCAGTAGGTTCCAGGCGTTGTAGAGATGTGTTGGGTAATCATCGAGCCATGTCAAATCCCGGTGCCTTAGCACATTGGCATTGTAGGTGAGAAGTAGCTCTTCTACTTCAGCCTCGATCCTGACCTCCGCCTGTCGTACCTTCTCATCCACCCCAGTTTCAGCTTCGCGGACTTTCTCCATAGCCGCTTCCTTCTCCTTCCGGAGCTCCACCGCCTGATCACAGGCCTTCTGAGCAGAGACATTGGCCGCATCCTTCTCCCTTGCCATATCGGAGAATTTTGATTTCAGCTCATTAAGCTCTTTAAGAGCGGCGTCTCTCTCGGCAGTAATGGTGGTATTCCTGTGACCCATGTCTTCAATTGCGGTATAGTGCTCTTGCTTCATCCTGGTCATGGCCGAGTTTACCTCATCGACCTTTTTCAAAGCTTCCATTTCAGACTTACGGGAAGACTCGGCCTCAGTGTTGAGCACTTTCATAATTCGGTCTTTTTGACCCAGCTCCTTCTCAAGCTTTTCAATGGCAATGGCCCGATCAAATGCTATTTTGGACGCCTTCCTTGCAGCCCTTGCCCACTCCTTATACTGAAAAAATATGTCTGCAACATAATCATGGATAGTGTTTTCAGCTGATGGCGGAATCCTCTTCAAATGTGGAGGAAAGACATAACCGTCAAAACAGATATCGGGGAATTCCTTCCTCATCTGTGCCAATTTAAGTGCTCCTTCCCCGGTCGGATCAGTCGCGACCGGTGCAGTAGTTGAAGAGGTGGCTATTTCATTCCCGCGTGGAGGATCGGGCCTCAGAGCTTGAGAAGACGGCTTAGGCCGTGAAGTTTCAGGAGGACGGGCTACTACTACCGTGGGCGGTATGGGAATCCTGGGAGGAGGAGAGCGAGATCGGGATCGGCGCACGTATCCCCTGTCTCTGTCGGACCTCTCCTGGCCAGAGTGTCCTGAATCGTAATCCCTCTCTCCCTCTCTCCTGCGTGGCTCGTAATAACGGCGCTTGTTGCGCAAACTGCCCAGCACAGAACCTTGTCCAGACATTGTACCTGAAAAATAAAATACGGAATATCAAAAACCGTTTATGTTATAATGTTTACAGTTAGAGAACTGTGCTGTGCCATGAAGAGTGTATGGATGTGTAACCCCCCGAACCAACCAGAAGTGTCGATCGCGCTGGTAGGAAGAGACTCGCTAACATCGAGGGTACACTGTAATTCATCCAATTCAACGTCTTGTTGTGTGGACGCAAGGTCCGAAATTGGAAGGTCAGCGAGCCCTTCGAATTGTTTGTCAGCTTGCAAGGAGGACGCCTCCGAGATTTTAACTCCTGAAGAAGGGCGGTTTAAGACCACAGACTTCCCTCTCCCGGATTTAGCTCGCTTAAAGGCCGCTGCCTTGCCTTTTCTTTTTTCATCAGAATCCGGGGTTCCGTCGGTAGGTTCGACCAAAGGCTCCTCATCGGTATGAGTTCTTTCGGAGTCAGGTTCCTCGATTACTACGACTTTGGGTTTCTTCCGCTTGACTTTTTCTCTGGAGATAGTCTTTAGCGCACCATCAAGCCTTATGCTCTGCCTCCGCCCAATCAGCCCGAGAATTCTGAGATTCCGGTCCGTCAACAGAAATTCGATATTCCTTTCTTCACCCGAAATTTCCTGAAGAACCCGGACTATATCCTTGTAGTAACCACCTTCAGGTCGCTGAATTATTGCTGGAAGAAAAGATATAGAAAACGTGATTTCAATTTCATTACGTAATTGCCTTGTCAACTACTTGGGGAAGAGACGATACTCACGTCTGAATAGCCATCTTCTGGCAAACCCTGGAGGGCAACGGACGTAAAACCACTCCGACTTGAAGTAGCTCAGTCTAGTCCAGGACCCCGTAACCACTTGGCAGTTTCATACAGACTCCAGGAATGTAAAAGATGGAATGTCAGTCCGACTCTTGAAATTAAACAAGTATCTTATGTCGGTCATACGGGGAGGACGATGGAGGTACTCCATAAATGCAATGAACAAGCTGTTGAGCGAAGCATATCCATTCGGGTGTAGCTGAGACGGGGCGATCCCCAGATAAGCCAACACTTCCCTTATATAGTCATTGAACGGGGGAAGCATCCCGGCTGCACATGCATGACGATTGAATGCGGTATACCCTTCCGGGGGATTATGTGGTTTGTCATCCGGTCCCGGCAATATTACATCGCCCAACGATAGGCCATGCCTTAAGCATATTCTCCCTAGCATATCTTCGGAGATATTGGACGGAACAGAGTCTGGTGGACTGTTTATGAAAGATGCGTCAGGTAACTCGTCCGGGGCTGGACCGATAACTTCGGCCTCGATGTCCGGTATTACAAGTCTGGGAGGGGTTAGACTCTGAGTTTCTTGCTGCTGCGAACTTGATGGTTCCATAACTAGCTAACTCACGAGAAATCATCATTAGACGATAAAAAGTTTGTGTGTTCCCCAATGTAGAGTGTGTGAATGTGTTGTGCAGTGCAAATGTTGTGCATAACTTGAGCAAATTCAGCAGAATTAAAGAAAATATGCAAACGACGAAGTTTTAAGGTCCAGTAGGAATGACCGTCATCACTGACCGTCGCCACCGTACCACCCAAATATTGGCAATCGATCCCAATTGAAGTTTCTTATCATGTATGTGAGTCATAGTTCCATCGACGAGCTTCGAAGGGCAGTCAAATATGCAGTTCTACTGTTAAGTCTAATTATGCAAGGCCGAAGCTCATCGGAGTCAAATGATCAAATGTATAGGAGTTCTCTAAATTCGTAAAAGTTCGGCTGGTAATCGATCACCACGGTTCAAATTCATGTCGAGGCAGAGAAACCTCATTTTCGTATCGAAGCCGTTCGAATCGATATATTTCGTATCGATCAAATTCGAATCCATGCGCTTTGTGTCGATCAGATTCGAATCGATGCATTTCGTATCGATTGGTTCGTAGCAACTTCGTGTTGACCACACCTTGGCAACCTCGTATCAATCAGGGAGTGCGATGCTTCGTATCGATCAAAGAACGATGTAGTCCGCATCGGTCGCTTACCCAGCACTTCGTATAATCGATACGAAGTACCTCCACCCTAGACCGGTAGGAACTCCATCGTTCTTCATTTGACCCCGCCTCGATACGAAACATGCGCCCTGTGGCCAATACGAAAACGAGGCATCTCCTTCTTTTCATCGATGCGAAATGAAGGCCGAACGACCATTAATCGATTGCTCCGTATCCTAAACCCCTTCTCCTCCCATCAATATAAGCATCGCCATGGCCATCCTCGACCAAGCTATGGCCCAGACCTGGCCTTGACGCTGCCAGAACTTATAATCAACAAGAACGTGATGGATCTGAGGTTTGAACTTCGTCGCTCGAATCTATGGGGAAATCGATTAGTTACCTAGATTGAAATTGGAATTCGGAGGATTAAAAAATGGTATTTGATCGATTCGAAGACAAAGAGCAGTTCTCCTTTTTACCAAACTCCTGGATCGAAGCGAAAATAGAAGGCAGTAGTAAAAAAGTAAAAAGTGAAAATGAGCTAAGTCCCAGGTATTTATATGAAGCCCAGAAGTAAATTGGGTCGATTCGTCTCCCAGTCAACATGACCGGTCGCAATCGGTCAAGGGATGGAGCGACGCGAACGCCCTCTCCTAATCCGTTAGACTACGCTCCCATCGAGACGAAGTAGTCACTGGACTTCATAAATTCAAAGCGAAGCGAGGATGGCTGTGATAATGACATTGAGCTCCAGCGATTCGAAGTCTCTACCTTTGCAACCATCAACTCACAGCAGTACAAGTCAATCGATACGAACATTTATTTCGTGTCCATCAGATGCTCATCAATATGAACGACCATTTCATATCCATCGGAGATCATCGATACGAAGCAAAGTCCACCGTAATTTGTGACCATCGATACGAATGGGCATTTTGTATCCATCATCTTGACCCGCATCACTATGAAAAGCTACTTTTCAACCTTCTATGTTGATTCAGGAGAGGATCGATACGAAGGAACTACCCGTGGTACCACCATCAAGCGTTGTTTCAACTCGAATTTCAGATCAGTTCAGGAGAAAATCAATGCGAAATTCGATAGCGCGCTAAACTGGCAACGACTCGCAAACTTGCGACGTTAACGAGAGTCGGCTAATCATTATCACATGGCAGTCAATTACAGCAATACAGAGTACAACTTTCAAATTGTTCAAAGAGGACCTGCAGCTTTTCAAAGCACGTCATGTTTTCGCAAGACATACTTTGGGGGGCAAATGTTATCCCGCCTTTTGGCAAGGCCAGGACACCAAGGAGTTGATTGGATTCCAAATATCGCTTGTCATGGATATCGCTGAATTTTGTCCGAGTCCGGATAAAGCTACAATTGGTAAGACATGACTAGGAAAGCAAGGTGAACCAATGTTCCAAGTTTCAAGTCAATCCGAGTTCATGTGCTCAAGTTATGATGGATACAAGATTGGAGGGAAAAGCATGTTTTCGTATCCATCGATGATATTCATTTCGTATCGATCGGTTTCGTGTCCATCGATAGTTAGTGCAACTCACATCGGTTGGCCAAGTGTCTGTTTCGTATCCATCTAGCCCGTGTCCATCATCTGCTTTGCATCGGCACGATTCCACAATTTCGTATCGATCAAGTTGGCAATATTTCGTACCCATCGAGTTCGTATCGATCAGGTTCGTGTCCCTCAACAGATGACGTGCCTCGCAGCCATCAGTCAATGTCTACTTCGTATCCATCTGTCAAAGTCTACTTCGTATCCATCGAGGCACTACTCTTCGTATCCATCAGAAAACCTTACTTCGAATCCAGTGACTTATTCGTATCTAACGAGTCAACCAAATAGGGTGACGTGTCATCCATCGAAGTAAACAAGGCGAGATATATGGAGTCGAAGCGGTCAATACGGAATGAAGGCCGGATCGAAGTGAAGCGCGCGCGCCACATCATTTTGAGAACACGTGCAGTCATCGACACAAAGTGATGGAGTCGAAGCCATGGAGACGAACCAAGCAGCCTTCGAGAAATCTCAGTTCGTATCGACCATATCTCGTGATCCACTGATCCAAATCCAATGATATTTTCAGGGAAGCTTGCATACGCACTGGAGGATGTCCCTGCCAAATTTCAGCTCAATTGGACATCATCTTGATCGATACGAAATGGATTCGTATCAATCGCAGATCGAGGCAAAACTTTCTGGATATGGTCGCGTGGGCCCCCTCACATGCCAGGCCAAGTCTCCCGAAGTTTGAACAAGATCTGAGCCTCCTACGCCTATAAATAGAGCCCCAAAGCATACAGAAAAAGGATCTTTTGATTCTGAAGCGTCCAGACTCTGCCGTATCAAGACTTGCATCATACCTTTGCTGTCAATTTCGAATTCTAATCTGTAATCCGCTGTTGTTTGCTGTAATCGCTTGTAATCATTGAAAGAGAATCAATAAAATCATCAAAACTTCATAATGGAAGTAGGCAATACGCCGAACCACTCTAAATCACTTGTCTCTGCATTTTATATTTCTGTTTGTTGGAGTTTTTGTTAGATAATCTCTGTTTTATATTTATATTCTTCACTTTATCTCTTCAAAAACTTCCGAAGAGTGTTGTGCCCATTTTTGGTACAAACAATAGCAGCTTCCTATTTAGAACCAGCATTCCCTGAAAGAGCATTAGAGGCTGCCCCATTTTAATTGAGACACCCCAGGTGCCATAAGCAAACAAGGGTCAGACACAAGATCTGGTATGAGCAATATAAAAAATTCCATGATATTAAGTAGATAAGTGAGACATAAGCATTTTGTATGGGTTGGCATAATTTCTTTAATTAATTTTCCTGACTTGTTTCTTAAATATTGTGCATATGTGATCAGTATTAAAACTAATTAGGTACACACTTTCAACAATGCAAACGTACATGTCAAACAGAGATACTTAGGAACTATCATAGCTCAAGTCCAACCATCCTAGGAATAACTCAAGTTCCTACTTCATCAATTTAAGATTACATTTACCAAATTTCTTCCTAGCCTCATCTGCCATAAAGGAATCACGGGGACACATTGCAATAAAATAATTCACAATATTGCACAAAGATCTCAGGGCTTAAACAAGCCATGTGCCAACTTGCATACTTTAAATACAACAAGCATTCCAGCAGTCTTCTTGGCTCACAATCCTTAGTTTATTTACTAAGTGTTCATGTTTGATCCTTTCATTAGATAGCTAGGTGATTGAATCACAGTGTACATGAAACATTACATAGAGCTTACAAGCATAATTCAAGAACAAGCTAACATTCATATCCAGGGGAAATCATATTTTCAAATATTCTGGCTTAAAGAAAATACAAGAATATTTACAACTGGGAATGAAGACTAGGCATGTGGGTTATTTTTGTTTCATAAGCAACCATGTTTGAACTAAACTCAAGATCTAGCTTAAACAAGATTTCTGGCTTATGGGTTTTCTATTTGATCAAGAGTTCAACACTTTTGGATATTTCCATTGCACCCTTGAATCTTTAATTGAGCCTCAGCACTTCACAAGTGTAATGCAACTCATATACATTTTGATTTCTATATTTTTCATGCCATATCTGAACCAGTTACAAGTATTCTCTATTTACTTTCATGATTTCATACTTTAACATTTCTGGGTGTAACCAAACAGAGCAAAATACTCAACCATCAAAGCAATCAAAAGCATTCATAAACACCCATTAAAGCATCCATTAAAACCATAGTAATAAAATCAGAAACATGTAGAAAAATAACATGAACTTGGCTGCCTCATAACAGGACTTAATGCCATGGGTTTAGTGAGATTACTCAAAGAAGAGTGCTTCTCTTGCTTAATCCAGAAAAGAAACCTTTTAAAACTTGCCTTTCTGCTTGCAATTATTTTTCTTCTTTGTTTTCTTAAATGTCTTGGGTAGCAAATGATTTTTCTGGTTTATACTTGGATTTATAAGAGAGGTTTTTCTAGGGTTTTATCATTGTAAAATCCCATTCCTACCCTGGCCAAAACTCATGCATTTTGCATTTCAGATTTGCTTATTTTTCACCCTTAATACCCCGGCCATATATGATGCTTACTTCCCCTTTTTCTTTTCCAGAATATATTATATTCTTCTTAGGTCATGATAATTGTGTGACATTGTCACTTGTTTATTTTCTAAAAATCCCCATTTCTATTTTCTGCCTAAAGCAATTGTTTTGCTTGCAATATGTCTCTTGCTATTTTAGTGTTACACTTTTCCTTGCTTATTTCTTTTTAATATTTTCAGTACTTATAGAAATGTACATATGCATACATATCTTATCTAGGCTTATTTAACTCCTCCTTAATTTCAGAAAGACATGCAAATATATGTGCATACAGGTTTCAAATCCTTATAACATTTTTTCTGGGTTTTAAGTAAGATCTGTTTACTGATTCAAAACAAAACTTACTTTTCTTATTTTCTGGGATAATTCATATAATTCCAGAAATCAAATATCCATATTTGGTTTAATAATTTTCATTACAAAATCATGTTTGTAATGCTTTTTAATTCTTGTTTTAATTTCAGGAGATTTGGAGTTCTTCCTTATGCCATATCAGTGTGCACGTGCACACATGCACACACACTTGCACACAATTAATTCCATATATTCATATACAAATAAATTCATATATTTTCAAAATCCAACCAAAATAAGATTCCATGAATTTCTGGGGCATTACATAAGCCCGAAAGGCAGTGCATGGGTGATATATCTGGCCTCGGTTTTCTGAGTTAGCCATATGTAAAATTGTTAACATCAATAAAATTTTCAAATAAGAGAGAGTAAGCAATTGAAATCCAAGCACTATTTTAACTTATGTGATTTGACTTGTTATTCAAAAGAAATGAAAATACTACTTGGCAAACTTTGATAATCAACTAAGGATCCATTTTATAGTTGCACTATGTTATCAACCGAAACAACTAGCCAAACTAGAGTCTATTTTTTATGATAACTTAGTTTTTATTAGAAATTTTGACAAGTAAAAGAACTTAAATTTCTTGATAATTTCTTGATAATGACCAGGACTTAAATTTTCATTCATTTCTTTGTAAATAAATCTTGCATTTAGGAACTTTTCATTTCACATTTGGATTTTGTGGGTAGTATCCGCTAAAACCCTTCACAAGACAACACTCGTCCTACTAGGGACACCTAGAGATTTAACGGCTTGTTGCATACGCTCAATGCAATCGTGCTTCTTACGAAAACGGATTTATCTTATTATTTGTTTATTCAAGGATGAATAAAAAGATAAGTGTGGGGGTATTTGATGTGCACGTAAATGTGTATATTTTTACTTCCATAAATAACCTAATTTAATTAAATAAATGAGCATATTGGGTATTTTAACATGTTTAAACGAAAATTCAAATTGTTTTCAAATCATCATTTATTCATCTTAATATAGGGGCAAAATGGTCATTTTGTGCATATATTAATTTGAGAATATTTATTTGCACATTTTATTTTTATTTGTAGGAAAATTGTATGGAAATTACAAGTGGTTTCATGGAAATATGCATGCACAAGGATGGAAATAAAAGAATGAAGATCGAAACAACTCAACTCATGCATCATGGAGGAACCCACCAACCCAGTTACCTTAATCTATAATTAGAAGCTAATGCACAAGTGAGTGGAGTTTAAAGTTACATACATACTTGATGATGGATTAATTAGAGACTAATGATAACTTGGTGGCCCCACTTCCTAAGGGCTATTTTGGATAGTCCCCAAAAATATACATTAGGGTTTTAGGCATGTATAAATACTCCATGTGTTCATGCAATTATGCCCTTAGCCTCCTCTTTAGTTAGTTTAGTTTTAGGCTCAAAAATAAACAAAAAACTCTCTTCTCTCTTTCATGGCTTCATAGCCATTTTTTAATGTAATTTTTTTTATGAAATTAAGTGTTATAAATATGATTTTATAGCATTTTTGAACATCATTTAATTAATAATTAATGATAAGAAAAAAAATTTGTAATACAAAAGTATATTCTTCGAAGAAAAATTGATAATGTGACCGAAAATCGGTTTATCGATAAATAGCTTTTTGATCAATATAAGTTGTTCAAACTCTTGTGCTCTTGACTAATGATCAAATGAACACATTAGCAACTAATTAACACACACCCCTTCATAAATCTTAGAATGTTCTAGAAGCTTCTATTAGGATAAGAGATATTATCATGAGAGGGGTTGTAAAGGCCGGTTTTTTGTACCCTTTGAGTCGACAATAAACCACACATGTCCAACCAAAATTGAACGAAAAAACGGATCTTTAAGGGGTAAAAAAGAATATAAATATAGAATAAAATCTCACACGAATGGAATAACATATATTATTGAACAATAATCTTTACAATGGAAAACTTAGAAATACATATATCAGAGTCTAACCTAAATTCAACTTGGACAGTTATAAACCTCTGTCCTTACAATTGCTAACAAACATCAAACACATGCAGAATATGCAGCGGATAGTAGAATGTGTCCATACGATGATGAAGATCTCCAACTCTCCTCTAGAAACTCCAAGCGTCTTTAGCTAAACTAGAAACTACTCGGATCTGACCCAAGTATAAAAAATACCCAGATCGGGCTTGATAAACCAGTGTGAGAAAAACTCAAATAATAAATGACAGTGTCATATATCAGCCTTGGAAATAAAATCCTTTGAAAAGAAACAGTATCTCATAAGACCATGCCCACACATAAACACGGAAGTGTTTTTCCCTTATGATAACTAAAACATTTTTATATCAAAACATTTGATATTATTTATAATGATATTCTTTTGGAAACATTTGCAAATAAACTTATTAATCTTAGCCAAAATTGTTATCATTATTAAATTCCGGATACTAGGCTCTACAAACAAATCCGAAGGCACTTATGAAAAATGGATTCCATACAAATGACAAGGTAAGGGACTACCTTCCAACAGTACACCTCTAGAGGGATGCACCTAGGGTCGAGATACTCAACGCCTAAACCAACACAGAACCGGTCTACCCGTTCTTGGATAGTACCAAATATGTCATCACCTCGGCCGTTACCGACCTTTAACAGGATCCCGAGTCATACATTCACCATACACATAGACATGTGTAGAGTAATCTAGAAGGGTGATGACATCTCCTAATGGGAACGACCTACTTAGCCCTGCTGTTTCTACCCTGTTTCTGTCATTTTAGGGTGATGAGGCCTAAGGTAAACGATTACCTTTCACATAACACATCTTTATTCTTCTTTGAATGCCACATTGCCATTCCATAATCACATAACTGATTTCTACAAAAATATAACCTCTAAGCTTGTATGTCTCAGAAAAAGGTGTTAAGCTAAGGGAAGTTGCCTTCTACGCCACCTTTAGATATATGTTTTATAGAGATCACTCAATGCAATTTAGAATGCAATGTCATACATTCATCCATACAAGTTGTCTAGGAACAAGACAAACTAAAGGTACTCTCCTACTCCATTAGTAGTGAGAAGTCCTTGCATCAGAGATTTCACAACAGAGCACTGTTGCCAACATATGACATGGTAATTTTCACCTCGAGGTACTAGTGGCAAACAGCCATACATCATGAAGATCTCCATCTTCAAAATCATTTGTCTTCAAACACGTTTTAATTCGACCGTAGATTGGTTCGAAATGGCTTTCGGATAGGGATCACCCAAATCCGACCCCGGTTCCTTCGAAGCTAATCATCGCTTTAAAAGATGTTAAGTTCATATATGGATATCTATCATCAATCAATTTCTTCATCTTTTATTTAAATCAAATATCTTTCTTAGATATATTCTTTTCAATTTATTCCATTTTCTTTTCAAGAGTATATGGAATCATTAAGCCTCATTTATTAAATTATTTGATTTATTAAACTTCTTTAGATCTTGGAATAATTCCGATGATTTTCTCTTTTACTTAGGAAAACCTTTCCAAATCATTCATTAAATCTTAATTAAAAATTTCTTATATTCAAGTTATAACTTTTAACTTAGGGAAAATATTCTCAAATCATTCATTAAATCTTAATCAAAGATTTCTTTCTTAACTTCAAGTCATATTTTTGCAAATCGAAGATTTTCATAACAGTGCACCACTGCCACCTTAGATATGGTAAATTTCACCTCCAGGGACTAGTGGCAAATTGTCCTACAACATAAAGATCTTTGTCTTCAATATTGTCTATTTCGAAAATTAGTTTGAAGGGGTTTTCGAATAGGAATCACCCAAATTCGATCCCGGTTCTTCGGATAGGAATCACCCAAATCTGATCCCAGTTCCTTCGTACTAATCATCAATAAAAAGATGTTAATGGTTAATTAACATTCATAGAATTTGTTTTGTTTCCTTTTATATTGGGAAAAACTTAAATATGATCTTTTAGAGCATCCGGGCTTTCCTTTCGATCTGTTCCACCCCTCGCCTAAGAAGAGAAAATATAGGCCAAGTAAGTTTAGGGTACTGGTTGCTCCATTCCTAACCTTAGTTAAACACCTTGTTTTATCTTTCCAAATCTCACAGTTGGGACAAATGTACTAGTTGTTTCCGCATACTCAGTTTGTTATCACATTCAATATTCTTCACTTTTTGTTTAAGTGGTATAAACAATTCCTTTTAACCATTTATTCAAACACTTATTAAAACTTCCAAATCATCTTTAAATTACTTAATTATTCTTTAAAAATCATTCACAAAAGATTCAGGAAAGAATTGTTAAGTTTAAAACTACATTTCAAAGGTTATTTAAAATTACTGCGAAAAGCGTTGCGAAAAGTTGTTTAAAAGCTACATTCTTAAAAACGACTTTTATATCATTTAGAAATCCATCTTTTCAACCTAAATCTCTTTTAAAATATTTTAAAAGATTGTTAGAATTTATTTCGTATTTTTAAAACATTTAAAAATATCATTTATAAAGAAATTATTTTTTAGACTCTAAACTACAAAACCGCGATGTTTTTAGAAAATTATTTTGGACATATTTCAAAGTCTAATGAAATCTTGATTTTCTTTCTTAATTGGGAAACTATGGATAAAATAGACCGGAAATTTTTTATCTCGAAGAATGCCGAGCTATATTCCACTTTGTACACTCATTTAACTTTTATGGCGTGAAATCGCGAACTACCGTTTGGCGACGCGCCTAGTTTTGACTTTTTTTTAATTTCTTTTCAAACTTCTTGGAAACATTTTTAAATGTTTATAAAACATTTATAAATCATTTAAAACTTAATTTAAAAAATATTTTTGTATTTCAAACTCATATTCCATTTCATTTCATATTATAATATTATATTAATATAATATCATTTTTAATCTTTTTTTAGATATTCTGAAATCATTAAAAGGCTAAATAATTTATATATACATATTTTTATGGATTTCATTCTCATTTAATTAACTATGGTTATTTACTAATCATTTCTCTTATCATTATCAAAACGAGTTATCAACCACATAAAAAATCATATAATCAACCGATTTAGCAACCAAGTTATCAAACATTAAATCATCCAACATATTTAAACTTTCAAGTCAATATACTTTAAATAATTTATGGATTAATTAGTAAATACGAGTACTCACCTTTAACTTAACCAATTCTTCCTACCAACATTCATATGCAACAACACTTCACTAAATCATCTTAACTTCACAAGACCATCACCTAAACTCTTCCACCATGCTTCAAAGTGCTCGGCCACCACCTCTAAACATCCATAAGGCTTGTCCACAACAGGTTCTCCACCATCCTCCATCATTCTTCAACTTCTTAGATTTTAAACCATGTTTTGGTGATATTCTAAGGTCTTTGGCAAAGTTTGGTGGAGTTTTGACTTTGTTTGATATGGTTTTGAAAAAGTTAGTAAGGAAATGGAAGAGAAGAAGCCATTAAAGCTCTAAGAAAGAAGAAGAGAAGAGAATGGTTTGTGTGAGAATGGAAGAGGTATGCATGGCTATTTATATGAAAAAAGAAGTGGCAAGTTACCAAAATATTCCTTTACCAAATTACGAAAATAACCTTACTTAAACATAAAGTAAACTTACTTTTTAAGCACTTACAATCACTTCTTACTTTATGTCATTGTCACTTAAGAGCTAAGCAAATGTATTTGGGTGGAAAAGTGGCTAAAGAGAAGATTTGGTTTGATTTTGATGTGATTTAATGTGATGTTTACTTTTTACTTTTGTTAATTACTTACTTTTCTTAATTATATTATAGAATTTTCTAATCATGTTTAGTAAAAGTAATCTTCTTTTATTATTTAAAATGTGTAATATATATGTTAAAACATGCAAATAAATGTGCGACAACGTTGCGACAACTTTTAATTGATAAAACGTTAATTTTCGACAAAATGTTTTATGGTCACATTTTGACGTTTTAGTTAAATTATTTATTTATGTAAACCAAATTTGAAAATAAATTTGTATATTTCTATTTAAAAATATAAACACTCATAAATTAATTAAAATAATTTATTTAACCATTGAAACTTCTTTTTCTGAATTTAGGATTTTATCACTTTTGTCCATATAGGCAAATGTTACTATTTTTATGTATACTTCTCTTTAAAAATCCTATCTAATATTTTTTAAATCATATAACCTTATATATTTTATATTTAAAATCATCCTAAATATAATTTTTAAGAGTGGTCAAATTCTGAGTCGTCACAGGGGTAAAATGGTAATTAGCATAAAGGAGAAGTGATGGGAGGTGAGTCTTCCATGGCATGAAGTGGGGTGAAGGGAAGCTTAAAGAGCACCAGTCTTAGGCTATATAAGGAGGGGCATGCCCTTAGTTATCATTCAAAATTCTCAAGCAAAAGTGAGCTAAAATCCATGTCGTCTTCTTCTCCCTCTTCATAATTTCCTAAAGAAAAATATTTGCAAATCAAATCCAAATCACTTCATACTTGGACTGAAGCCTTACTACCATATAACAACACCTTCTACTAGGTTAGATTGTGAAAATGTGAAACAAATCTCCACCCACCTATCATAGACGTGAGCAGCTTAAGGAAGAGGAAGGCAAAGTAGCAAGTGGAAAGCAAGGAAGCAAGGAAGCAATGAGAGAAAGGTGTTGCTAGGTTGAGGTTGGGCTTGGACGCTTGGACCTTTATTAGTTGTTATATTAAAGTTGAGCTAACACACCATTTTTAATGGAAAATATCACATATATATATATATATGTTGATGTTTGATTGTATTAATGTTGTTGAATTAATATGGACATATATAAAAACATTGATTTTGATTTTTTCTTTGAAAGCAAGTGGCATATGTATGGAGTTGAATGAACTTGAATGGACTTGTCTGACATATAGCAAGGTCATGGAACATAGCACATAAGTTGTAGTTGAACATAGGTTTGAATATAACACAGATTTGAAAGTGCACTTATAACGATAATCGCTATAGATGCAGTTATGAATTGCCTTCTTTTTGGAGATTTTTATCGAATTTTATAGATAGATCTATTGGGGTTTATAACACCCCTGATTATTAATAACATTATTCAAGAAATTTAATTAGATAAATTAATTAGAATAATGTAAATATTAGAGTGATAAGGGGATTGAGATTTGAAAATTTAATTAGAGGCAAGCTTAATTAAATAAAATCTTAAAGAATGGGCCTATGGACGGTTTTATATGTTAATTAGTGTAAAGATAATGCAAGGGCATTATAGGGATTTGCCACCAACATAATCCCATTACCCTTAAAACCTTATTTCCATTTCCCTACACGTTCATAATTCATTCTTAAAACGTAAAATAAAAGCTCAAGTCGGCCATAACCTAAGGAAAGAAAAGGGTGAAAATCAATTAAAACTAAGCAATCAAGCAAAAGGAATTAATCAAAGATTAAATCTCAAGTTACTTATCCTAATTAAGGTGAATAATAATCTAAACCATCTCTATTTTTAGTTTTATGGATCATTTGATTTCGGGTTTAAGTTTAAATCTACTATGATGATTTTTGATGATGATATGCTTAGATTTCATGATATGTTATATTCCAACAAGTTTGTTTGATAAATGTTTTATTCGATTTTAAGGCTAAAATCGTTTATACTGGGTTTCAAATACCATGAGGATTTAATATGTTATGTAAAACTTTATTTTGGAGGTGGGTTAAATTTTTCGTAATTATCTAAGCTATGGAAAATTTATTATGAATTTTCAAAGGAGAATACGAATAATTGGTTTAGAAATTAATTTTGGTAATTATATAAAGGAATTTGGGTCCGAAATTTATATATATTAGATAATACATTAAAAGTGAATTTCTATAATTTTTGAGGATTTTTCCTAAGTAATTTACTATGGAAATTAAAATATTTTATTTGGAGAATTTAGATATTTTAATTTTTTTGCTTAAGGGAAGGGCTTCTTTGCTAATTACCTTTATTTAGATCTGAAATGAATATGCCAGTTTTTTGAAAAGAATTTGAAAATTTTATGTCAACCAATTAAATTTTTACAAATAGGCAGGTTAGTTATAAAGCAATTACTTGAAAAGGCAGTAAAACAGTTTTTGTACAGATGTATGGTTTCGCCACTTCCAGTAGTATCTTTCGGCCCTATACTTCCACCTCAACCAAGTCGAAACTAATACACAATATATCAATGCATTGGTACATAGTGGATCAGAGAATGGCGGTAGGTATTGAGTCGAAACCATGCTTTTGAAGTGGTCGAAACCCATTTAAATAGCTTTCGAAGATGCCACTTGCCTTGTTTTCAAAAGAATACTTTGGAAAGAGTTTAAAATAGCTTTCGACGTGGTTGCCACCTTTTTGTTAAAGTGTAGCTTTCGAATGAGTTACCCTGTTTTTAAATCAATGCTTTCGATAGGGTAGTTTTAACCCAGTCAAAAACATGTTGTCGACCTTATACCTTTCGAATGAATTGAAGTCATCAACTAGTTCGAAAGGTAGCTTTTGTTTTGTAAATAAGGGCTCCAGTAGCCACATAAGAGTTTTGAAGACAATGGCTTCGAAAGGGTTTCAAAGTTTTCCTTCCAAATGTTTTACTTAACTGATTTGATCTTTCGAAAGGATGATTCCGAAGCCATTAGTTTTCCCCAAAATCTTTTACATGAAAGTTAACGGTTTTGAAAGGGGTACTTTCGTTTATATTCACTTTGACACAAAAGATATTTTAAAGATAAACCCAATGGTTTCGAAACAGGTACTTTCAAACGGTTTCGAAGCAACGCTTCTATGTAAACTTTAATACTTTCGAAAGGATTGTTTTGATGGTTTCGAAAGGATTGTTTTGATGGTTTTGAAAGGAAGGTTTTGAAAGCCATATGTTTTGAGTATTTTAAAATGCATATGTTTAGTGTTTTGAAAAGAAGACTTGAATGCTTTCGAAGGAGGTTTTCCAATGGTTTTCGGAAGTAACGGTCTGAGGTTTTGAAAGCCTTAGTTTTCAAAACAAATAACCCAATCGCATTTTTAAAGGAAACCCTATGGAAAAATAAATGAGTTTTGAAATGGATTTTAATGGTGTTTCTGCAAAAGCTTTCCATGATAAAGTAATAGGTAAAAAGGATTAACCATGTTTCATATGAAAATGATTTCAATGATATTAAACCATAGATGTCGGTGTTATTATGTTTGCTTCTTCTAATATACATATTCACTGTAAAATGGACCTATAATTGTATTTTAGGGAGAAAGGGCAGAATAACCAGTTAGGTTGACCCAGTAGTGAATATAAATTGAGTTAACTCCTAAATGAGTAGAATTGCATGTAGAAGGTTAGGAAGACCAGAATATAGGATGCCTAAATACTGATTAAAGAAATTGTTAGATAGACAGGTTCATAGTAAACCCATGAAAACTATGTTTAGAAAGAGTTATTGGCAGGAGCCAATAGGTTTGTAGTAAACCCATGAAAACTATATCCGGATTAAGTTATTGACAGAAGTCAATAGGTTCATAGTCAACCTATGAAAACTATGATATGAGGGAGGTTATTGGAGATAGGGAGAACCCATAAAATAATTAAATGAATTTATTGGCAGGGGCCAATAGGTTCTTATTGATCCCATGAAAACTATGAGATCGGACAGATTGTCCATAAACTTTAATCAGTTATTAATGAGCCCATGAAAACTAATAAGTTAATAGTAACCCTAGAAACTATAACTATGACAGATAGTAAAATGAACGGGGATGGGAAATCCAAAATAATTTACTTGTTTGCATATCATGATAATATTTTAAATGCTATGTTTTAACCATTGTGGATGGAGAAGCATGGTATATGGTTTTTATAAGTTTTTGATAAGATACTAGTAAGGGGAATACCTATTCCGCTACGTGGTGCTGTAAGGACCCGGAATTTCACTGCTTTAATTAGTGAATATTTAATTAATTTTAAATATTCAACATATAAGTTTTATAATGAAAATAAACTCATTTAATTTAATTAATAATGATGGTAAAATCGTTTTCAAAATTTGTTTACCAAATTAAATAGTTTGTAGAAAAACAGTAAATATGACCGAAGAACGTTTTCCGAAATTTCGACCTTTCGACATCGGAATGTTATCTAGAATGTTGTTCGTCTTTGTGCACTATATGTACATATATATAAGAGTTAATTAACTAGATAATAATACACTTAGAAATAAATTATCTTATGTTAATTTGGACTAGTAAGTAATATGACAAGACAGTTTTAAAAATAATAACATTTTATATAAATATATATATTAAGTATTGTCACATCTTAGATTTTGCAATCATTAACCTTCATCATATCTTGTCACACCTTAGCTTTAATTAATAATTAAACATATATATATAGAGAATGATGTGACTATTCATAGTTTTTAAATAATATATGTATATATATAAAGAGAGTGATGTGACAACTCACAAATTTAAAAATAATAAACATTTTATATAAATATATATATATAAGTATTGTCACATCTTGAATATTTTTACTGAATCATCATTAGTTATAATTAAATGGATGAGGTGACTAGAGATTAGAGATGTGATGCATGAGAGGGAGGAAAAGATGTTGATTTGATTTCACATAATGATGACATAGGAAAATTTGCTTATAAATAGCTCCAACCTACTTTCATTTTACCACTTTTTTCTCCTACCATAACTACTTCATTCCGACCTCAAACAGTGATCTTCTTTTATCAATTCACTTTAAATTTCAGTGGCTACAATATTCTAGTTGATCACTTTTTCCAGTTTTGAACATAGCTATATCAAAATACCCAATATTTGCAAAGCAAATTTTCACCTAGAATTTCAAGTCCGAAAATTACCCTTCTTCTTTTGATCATAACTTCTTCAAAACAAATTGAGAATGAGTGATTCTTTGTTTGAAATGATAAAGGAAAAAATTCCTACAACTTTCCTTTTGACTACTTTCCAAATTCCATGAGTTGGTGGCCGAAAAACTAGTGGGAAAATGATCTAATTTTGGGTTCATTTTTTGACAAATCGATGATAACCCGAAGCTCCTCTACCTTCAAGCTACTACCCCACATCCACCTTACACCTCTGGCCGAGCCTACATACACATAGGCCAAGCTTGAGGGTTGCTAGCACCTAAAGCCTTCATTCTTTAAAGCTAGTGAGTCGTTGGCAAGTTTAGCTTAAGTTCGGGTTGCTTTTGCGGAAGTGTGGTGAGTAAATTCCTAATCTTTTGGAAAGAAATTTCCTTTATATGTTATGTTGATCCTTAGCTATATGTATGTTATATATATATATATATATATATATGTTGGATCTTGGCATGTTTGAAATGTAATAATAAGTAATAATGTATGGGTTAGTATTAGCACTCGAATGGATGTGTTATTACAAAATTAGAAATTGTATATATATTGGTATACTTATACAACTTGTTGTTTGAATATGATGTGTGAATAAAAAGGGTTAATGATGAACTTGACTATAGTCATGATGGATTGAAAACAAAGTTAAAACTTTGTATGTGGTCGCGACGAAAGATCGGATTTGAAATCAAACTCGTTTCAAGAGTTTAAAGTTTAGATTTTTGTTATAGTTTGCGTAATTGGTTTTAAAGTGTGAAAATTTACTAAGGTAAGTTTCAATCATGAAATAGTATGTTTTAGTTAAGTGGCTTCTCTTAAAGGTGGGTTAGAGAATACTGCACTCATAGTGATAGTGCTATTGATGCAGTTCGACAAAGGTTTGAATTTCTATTTCAAATTTGTTTTATTTTGAAATTAGTTTACTAAGTTTTTCAGACTTAATTAGTAATATTAAAAAGTAATTAAGTTGTAATATAATTAATTAATTAGTCTATTGAAAGGTAATTAGGACCTAATTGGTAATTAAGAAGATGATTAGAGGTTAATCGTCACTTAAGTTAAGTTAATGACCATCGATTGATTTATAAATTTTTAATTAGTGATTAATGGGATAAAGAAGTAATTAAGTAATTAATAATTATTTAATTAAGATTAATGGTTAATTATTTATTTAGTTAATTAATGGGTTATTTAATTAATATTTAATTAATTAGGGTTTAATTCTTAACCAATTTGGTTTAACCTTAACCAAGTTGCATTAGGAAGTTAATTAGTACTTGATCAAGTTCAATAAGCCTAATTAGGTTTGATTATGATTTAATCATGATTTAAATTGTATTAATTTAGCTAGGGTTTAAGCTAATTAAATATACTTTTAATTTTTCAAAGATGATTTTAATCTAAACGGAATGTATTTTAATAAATTTTCTTTTTCAAAGTAAATCGATTCCTTATCAAATGATCTCTTGTTCAAACCCTTAAGTAACCCATATGATTAGGAGAATTAAATGACATCCATCAGCAGGACAAAACACCATTCTGTTATAGTGTAAGTGATTTGATTGTATGGACATGTGTTAAGCAGAATAAATCCCCGTCCTGCTATAAATTGATTGAATTGTTTGGACATCTATTTAGTAGGATAAATCACCATCCTATTGTTATGTTATTTGGACTTGCATATGCCAACTTATTATATTGACTTGTTATTCCCTGATTGGATATGAATTGTATTTACATATATGGTAGCTTATGTAAATAATTGCTAAGTGATTTGGGAATCGAATTGAAATTGAATAGTAACTTAAAATAGTACCATTAGGATTGCTAAGCCTCTTTCTGAATTTGTAAAGTTTGTTTTGAATTAACTTAAATTCTTTAACCAATTTAGAGTTTAAAGTTTCTAAATGATTTCCAAGTTATGCTGTTATGTTGTAAAGTTATTTATAAGTAATAACTTGTTTATAAAAGAGGTTTTTACTGAAGGGTTACTTTAAGTGTTTTACAATTGATGTTTTGTAAATGATAAAGGAGTATAGAAAGGTTTATATAAAGACTTTTAAAAATAGGAAAAAGGTTTATAGATCATTTCAGAGATTTAGAAAGAGGTTTATATAAAGGTTCAATAAAGTGGGTTATAACTTTATTTTGAAAGTTATAAGTTAATTAAAATATGAGATAAGCTTTTAAAAAGAGAATTTTTTATAAAAGATAAGCGGGATGTTTTATTTGGAAGAAATGCTTGGATTTGGAAAGAATAAAACTTTGAAAACTTTGTAAATATACTTGTACTAATAAGATATATATATGATTTTGTTTCAAGGCATGAAAAGTAAAATGTTTTGGTAATATACTTATAACATTGAGATAAGTATATAAATGTTTCCCAAGTATAAAAAGAAATGTAAGGGGTTTGGGAATAGTGTTTTGAAAAGATCTTGTGATTGGGTTTATAAAGTGGTTTTATTAATTAAAGAGAATTAATAAAGGCTTAATGGATCCCATATGGAAATTAAACCATGATTGGATGTTTGTCTATTTGATAGTTAAATAACCAACTATCAAATCTGGACAAAACGTAACTTTGGAAATATCTAGGAGAAACACAGGAATTATAGGTGCTGTTACCGTCGAAGGTGCTATATTGTAGGTATAAACTCGTTTCGTTCTTCTAGGACAAATGATAAGGAAATTCATCCACAAACGATTAGGAGGTGTACTCCACTCTTGTTATTTGTCTATTTATTTCCTAAAGAATCGGGGTTGAGTTTACCGGAAACTATCGAAAGTTGTTTCGACGAGACCAGGATCAGATATGTTATCTGAAAACCACTTCGATCCAACTCAACCGTTTCAGAGTGAAGACATCTTGAAGCATGGGATCGAAGACGGAGCCATTGAAGTGCAAGGGCTGCTTGCTACTAATCCTGAGAGTGGTTCCAAAATGAATGTAGTAAAAGTAGTGCCTTTGGTTTGTCCTTATCTTGGACAAATTGTATGGATGAATGCTGGCATACATTACTGCCTAGAGGACAGTGTCGGCATTCCAAGATGGATTGCTATTCAAAAAGGTAAACCGTAGCCTTAAGCATCACAGCCAGAAGGAATGGCAAAAGCAGGGTATGCAGCAAAGCTATGTGGTTAGCTACCATTAGGTGTGGTCACCCCATTCTAGATGTCCCTTTTAGAGATAGTTTGCGTGCAAACACCATGGTAGTATAAGGCCTCGGTGTCAAGAGGGTGAGGTAATCTGATCTACCATGTTAAAGGGGCAACCGACTCTATGTTAGCATCAATGCATTTTCTAGAGGGTATCATTGAAAGGTAGCCCCTTACCTTGCCATTGTTGTAATCCCATCACCAATATGTGGCTTACATGTTTAATTGTAGAACCTAGTATGTTGGAATGTGAGATGCAAGCATTTCAGCTATTTTATATATTTACTTTAAACCTAGACACTATGATAATATCACTGGATTTTGATGTAAAATGTTTTGATTATAGTATGGTAAAAACCCATCCTTTTTTATATGCGGTGTGGTCTTACGAGATACCCTTTGTAAAAAGTTTTTCAAATATAGAATCAGTTCTGGACTTGTTATCGAGTTTTACTCACGCTATTTTACCAGACTGACCTGGGTGTTATTCCGTGTAATGCTTGGGTCAGACCGAGCATGTTTTTCCCAGGTTAGCTAGATACAATGGAGTTGGAGAGGAGCTAGATGGTCAAGACGTATTCATATATATTTTTCTTCCGCTGTATTTTAGAGTCTGTATGTTTTTCAATGTAAGGACTGGTTTTTATAATTGTCCAAATTTAGGATAAGTCTAGTCTACTCTATTGTTGAATATGAGAATAAAGACGTTTCCATTGTAAAGATCATTGTTGTATTATGTATTATTCGTTGCGTTGTGAGATTCTGTGTTGTTTAGTTTTCTTCTATCTTCTACCTTCTTCTTTCACCCTAAGAAATCAGTATTTCTGGCACTTGAATGTTCGGCATATAATATAGTGGACGTATTAGTGTCGATTTTTGAGGGTCGAAAAATCAGATTCGCTATAGGTTGGTCTCGCTAGATATCTAAATGGTTTAAGATGGTATGTTATTATTCATACCAGGCTTTATGTTTGACTGAAAGTTTATGTTTTCCTCTTAAACTCTCGAGTGCTAAATTAACTTTCAGTAGTTTGAGAGTTGAGGTTTTCAAGTTATCCTTAGATGAATAAGCTTTCGAAGACATGTAGGAGGCAAGCTAGTTAATAGGAGATCTTTTCTATTTTGATTCCACTATGTTTGATGTAAGAGCAAAGTTGTTTAATTGCCTATATACACACACACACACACACTCTGATTGTCCAAGAGGGCATCTTCATATGTTGCTCTTGGCGTATGTTGTAATAATTATATTTTCTCTAAACATGGTTCTCGAATCTAGGATTATGTAACGAATTTGAAATGTTTTGAAATGGAATGTGAAAGTTGTTAAATGAATTTAAAATTTTTCCATATCCATTTGTTTCTGTCATAGCTATGTATCTAACATTACCGTATTTGGTCGTCGAGGATTAATAACTGTGGGTGACTGCAGCATCCGTAGCCGTTAATTTTGGGGCCTTCAAGTGGGGGATGTAACAAGTTGGTATCAGAGCATTGGTTTATGAAAAATTAAGAAATTTAGACCTAAAAGATTTTCAAAACACAATCCAATTAACCAGAAAATAAGATCGGGGTTTGGGTTAACGCTACAGTAACGTATTTGTATTTGATATATATATATATATATATGTATGTATGTATGTATGTATATATATATAAGTACGTATTCCCCTCTCTCTTACATCGTTCTTTTGTATCTTATTAAAGCTCGTAAATGCAGATTTACGAGAAAGAAGATATGGAGGCAGGAAATGGAAGAGGAAATCTCGATGGAGGAAGCACCGGAACAAATGGAAACGTTCGACCCACCAGGAGGAACCCAGGTTGATAGGCAAATGCTAATCAAAATGCAGATGCCAATGTATGTGACGACCCAGATTTTTAACGGTTGTTAATTGGTAATTAATTGAATTAAATCATTGGAATATTACTTTAGATAAGTCGAACAAATAAAATTCTGATAATTAAAATATCTTAATATAAATATAAATGTATATATAAGTACATAAGTATGTATATATATGAGGATTAGACATACATAAGCATGGACACACATATATATATATATATATACTAGATAAAATAGTGAATAGGCAAAATATACATAAGTAAGTACGTATGTATATATGTTAAATGAAGGGTGAAGGTGATAAAATGGAAATTTACATATGATGTATGTATTTATGTTATGTAAAATAGTACATATAGAATGTAGATATATATGCATAGATATGTATGTAAACTTACAAGGGGACATAGCATTTAATGCATATCCTCTCAAGCTCACAATACATCAAATCTAAGCCTACAAACCTTAAATCAAATCAGTTTTCAGGTTTTACAATTCACACTAGGAAATTGCTGACCATAAGAAAAGAAAAACAATAAAAATATAAAATGTAAAAGCCTAGAAGAAAAATCTGAGCTGGTAGCTTGCTCTACACACTTCATTCCCTATATACAAATATATGTGGCCGGGCCTATCACTCTGTTCATTTTCTTTCATTTGAAGTAAGTTAAACAAAAGAAAAAAAGAAAACAACACTGCCATTTAAAAACAAAATCCAACTCAAACAAGAGAGGATCAAAACCAGATCAAAAGCATGTAGCAGTGTTTCAAAAACATCTCTGTTCAAAAGAAAGGTGAGTAACATTACTTTTTAAAAAGCTTAAGTAGGAATCTGGATTGCATGCTAATTTCTGGAATGAATATGTTTTGTGTGAATATAAATATGTGAGTTTCTGTGTATATATATATGAATGTATATATATATAAGAATGTATAGATATATGTGTATGCTAATGTATTTGTGTATCTCTGTTCTTAGTTTCCAGGCTCAAGATTTATTCAAAAATCATTATCTCTTGAACCAATATCTGTTAGGACTTAGGATTTAAAGAACATTTGTTTTTTTAATCATGAATTAAGGTTTAAACTTTATTTAAATGAATTAAAATTGAAATTGCTCTGGAAAACAAAGTATAACAGGAAAGCTTGAGTTTTTGGAAAATTCAAACATCTTAATTCATAAATCCAGGATTATAAACTGAATCCTTAATCAAAGACATGATTTTTAAAAGTGGAACCATAATTTTTAGATTGGGTTTGGATGAGCAATGCGAGTTTGATCAGAAATTGGATTTTGGGTTGTCTCTGGTGATCTACTTGCTCGGGAAGGTCGGGGTTTCCTCTGATGGTGGAAGAATGAACGAAGAGTGTGGGAAAAATGGCAGGAAGGTGATCAAAGCTCTGTGATGGCGGCGGTGATCGTTTTAAGTCTGTAACCCTAAATTTTGTGATGGTCGGGAATTGGTTTCCCACGGCGCCCCTGGTGGATCGAGTTCCACCAGACTCTGTGAATTGGTAGCGGGGGAGTTGTCGAAGGCTTAGCTGGATTCTCAGATGCTCCGGTTGTCGGAGATATGGGTTCGAGGAGATTTTGGTGAGGTGGTTTGTTCCAGGAATGGTGCAGAGTGGCTCGAATTCGATTTTGAGTGACAAACGAAGAAATTATGGGCTAGATCGTCAGAGGGTATGGTCGCCGACCTTGGGAAGGTTGCGAAGTTGGCCGGAGGTGGTCGGAGCCATCGTGCAAATGCACGATTCATTTTTGGTTCAGGGTGAAGTCTGGGATTGCAGGAGAAGTGGTACTCGAGTTTTCTTGAGTCATTCGCTTGTGTTGCCTGAAGTTTTGGGGAGTTTGGCTCGAAGTCTTTTGAGGGTTGGCTCGGGTCATTGACCTGTTACAGGTTTTAAAACCTGTCAGGTTTTAAATTCAAAAGTGATTTTAAAATTTAAAAGCATATTATTTAAACAAAGTTTTTAACCAAGTTTAAGTATGGATTCAAATCAAATTGTATCCTAGTTTTGAAATAAGTAAGTTTTATAAAATTTTAAACAAGATTAAAATGTTTAAAGTATATTTTTAAATAAAATCAGTTTTCCAAGAAAATGTGTTAAAATTTTATATGTACATAACCCGATGTAACGACAGTGTATTTTTTTTAAAGTATATTAACCAGGTTTCCAGTTTCCAATATTATTTCTTGTACATTTAAAGTATAAAATGTATTTTGGGTTTTAAAATATATATTTTAAAGGTTTATTAATTAATGGTTAAAGAATAATTAAACTGTAATTAAAGATTAATTAATTTGTTAAGGGTAATTAAGGGATGAATTACTCAATTGAAATTTATAAAGTGATTGTGGTTAATTTAAGTTAATAAATTTGTAAACTAATTAAAGATAATCACTTGATGATGGATTAAGTATGAATACTTAATGAGATTGATAAGTGTAATTACTTAGTGTAAGAAATTAATGGATAAATTACTGGCTGAAATTAATAAGAAGGGGAATTACTTAATGGGAAGTAATTAAAGGATAATTACTTAGTAGAAGTAATTAATGGATATTTACTTGGTGTAATTAATTAAAGGATTAATATATGAGCTAATTAATTAAGGTAAGTAATTACAGAATGGTTAATTACTGTTTATGATTAATTAAGGTTGATTTATGGAAGCAATTAATTAAGGATCATTAATTACTAGAAGTAATTAAGGATCATTAATGAATGTCATTAATTAATTAAAGATTAATTAATATGAATGGTTAAGAATAATTAATCTATGTGATTAATTAAAGATTAATTACTTAATGTAATTAAAGAATAATTAATCAAGGAGGATTAATTAAGATGGATGATTATTGTATGATAAATTAATTGGTTTGTAATTAATTAAATAAGTAGGATTTAAAAGTAATTAAAGTAATTGATTTAATTCAATTGTGGTTAATTAAATTAATTAGAGATGGTATGTTTGATTAACCTTGCTTATGAATGATTGAATGATATTGTGTGCCTTAGATTAGTTGATATCTCTGGTATGTGATGTGTGATTCTAGGTGGTATAATATATTGGGTTAAAACAGTGATATCCCGTATTTAAATTTTGAATTGTATTTCATTTGAATAACTTGGGTTAAGATGACATGGATTCGAAGAGACTGGAGTCGGGTATTTGTAAATATCCGAAACCACTTCGATTAGAAATTTGCAATAATTCTTTATATGTGATATCCATAGGCTGGAATGAAATGATTTAAGTGAATTGGACCATTTAGTCTAAGTTTTGGTACTTAGAAATTGATGTGTGAAATAAGTGATGTCTCTAACAAATTGTGAATTTGTAAATTAACACGAGTTACCCCGGGTTTTATGTAAGTTTTATGCTGTTGTATTCCATGTTAGATGGGTTTACTCACGCTGGTTTCCAGCCTGACCCGGTTGTTATTTTGATGTAATGCTCAGGTCAGACCGAGTATTACAGATTTTCAGGTAAGGACGTTCTGGAGCTCAGGAGACGAGCTGGATGGCAGGAACGTATGGAGTGTTTCCGCTGTGATATTATTTTTGTTTATCTGAGACATGCGATCTGTATAAGTCCAGTGTTTGTGTATGAAAGTAACTCTGATGTAAAAATATAATTGATAGATACAGGTATTATTTTGTAAACTCTTATTATTTGATATTATATTTTGATCCGCTGCGATTTGTGAGAATCAGTGCTGTGTTTCTATTTCTTCTTCTATCTCTTTCTTCTTTTCCTAAATATCTGGAATTTTCACGATCGAAAATTTCGGGTCGTTACATTTGGTATCAGAGCTGAAGGTTAAGCGAGAACCTTGGCTCTGGTGGGTTTACTCATCAGAGATAGGGTTAGTATTACCCTAGGATGAGTTGAGTGTATATATATGTATATATGTATATATGAGAGCGTACTTGTTATTTTCTTATATAAAGGTTTTAAAAATGGTTTTAAAACTGGATGATTTTATAAAAGCTTATATCATATTTATAAAGTAATAATTGGTTATTAAATAAGAAATTAAGTAACATATATATACATATCCAAATAAGGATTGGATAAAATGAACTATACAAATAAGATGAATTAAAATGGTTTCAAACCAGAAAATAAATGGTTATTGAGTTTAAATAGGATGATTGTTTTCCAATAAACAAATAAATTTTTTAAGGAAGTAACCATTAGATGTGAATAACTTGTAAATTAGAAAGGATGTAAATTGAAAAGTTTTGAAATTGTTTCAAATGTTAATAGAAATAATAAAGAGTATTATTCAGAATATTTTGAATGTGATCTTATTTTAAAATAAGAGTTATTTGAAAGCATTAAAGGAAACTGTTTGAACTAGAACCAAAAGTGGTTTAAAATTTATGGATAACTTAGAGTGTAAAGGAAATAATATGTATATATGAGGAATATACATAATATCAAAAATGGTTGAAATAAACTCTAAATGTTGAGTTTTAAATTTGGAATGAGATGTGAAACCCAAGGTGATAAGTTTTTGAACTTATAAGATTATTAATGTGAAGTTTAAATTTTGAAGCAGGAATTCAAATTGGGTAAGGTTAATGAAATTAAATTGAATTTAACTTTGGGAAAGTTAAATAAGTTAACAAGCAACCTGAATTGTAAATTTCAAGATGAAATTGAGATTTAACTTGGGGGGTTAAATGGTTAATTTGAATTAGTAGTTTGTGTGATCTCAAAATGGGTATGAGATCTGGAAATTGAAAATCGATGGATGTTTTAGAATAAATTGGATGATGTCGTCCTATTGTTATTAATAATCTTTAAATTGTGAATTGGATTTGTTTAAATGAATGAGGAATGAAGTGTGGTAATATATCCATTATTGAGATAAAAGGGAAATTAAACTTTAATTTGAAATTAAGGATATGGAATTACTTTGTACTGAAAATTTGAATAATTGAATTGGTAAATTAAAATTGTTTTGAACTCTTATTTGAACTTTGAAATAAGTTAAGTAATGATAATTTAAAATGGAATTTTGAGAATTGGACTTAGAATTAAATTATTTAAAGATTTGGATTATTGATTTAAAAATAAAGGTTAATTTGATTTAAGGGGTTAAATCAACATTTGAAAATTTGACTCGAATTTATATAATTCGAGATGGTTTAAGGTCGAGATTTAGATTTCATTAGTTCAAATTGAATTTAGTTTGAATTAATTAGAATTGAAGATGGATAAGTATAAAATTCAAATGGGAAATTTGAATTGGATTAATTTGAAATAAAATTGAAGATTGAATGAGTTCAAATTCAAATGGGAATTGGGATTAATTCATATAGAAATTAAAATGATTTGAAATTAAAGTGGATTCAATTTGAAATTAGTCTAAATTAATTTGAATAATTTGGAATTGTAATTAAAGTGAATATGTTTAAAATCAAATGGAATTTGATTTGAATTTGGAAAGAAATTGAGGTTAATTCAACTTGAATTGGGAATAAATCAAGTTCAAGGGAAATTGAAGTTATTCAAATTAGAATTGAGTCAAATTTAAATGGAAGTGGAAACTTAAATTAAATTGATGGGGAATTTAACAGTTTGGCTCTGGACTATTTTTAAATAAATCATTTTGATATAAACTATTTTAAATCTATTTTCCTGACTATTTACTATACAACTTTTCTTTCTAAATCCCAAGACTATCTTATATTTATTTAACAACTACTTTTGAAACTATTTAGCTATTTTACAACTATTTTATAAACTAATTACTATCTTTCTAGCTACTTTATAACTAGTTACTATTTTACAACTAATTTGTAATTATTTTACTATTTTTCAACTATTTATCTATTTTTAAATTTTCAAGCTATTTTCTAAATTTAAGCTGATTAGAGTACAAACTGTTTATGATTAAATACCCAATTGAGATAAGAATTAAAATGGTAATCCAAGAGAGGATTGAAGCAAAGGTGAATAAGTGGATAGAGATTAAAAGGAATGTGAATAGAAAAGGAGAAATTGATTTAGCTAATAATCAATGAAGATAAATACGTAGGATGTACGTATATTATTCTATTCGCATAGTGAATTGATCCAGATTCGAGCACAGAATTTCAAGATAGTATTATCGATCCGATTTGGGATTTTTCACTCGATTTTCGACGGCGAACCTGGATTTGGATTTTTGATTGGTTCTGGATATTCTCTATCATAGTTGTGACTATGCAAGGAGAATCACGGTTTCTGATCAAGAAACTAGACCTGAGTCCACACTAGAAAGTCGGGTGGACAATACTAGTTCGGAAGTGGAATTGTGTGATCGAGTGAGCGATCAAATTGGTATGGCGTACGGATGATAGTGTACATCGTACGGGTTGGTATGAGATTGATATTGAAATTGGAGATAAGAACTGTAAAATGGTCTTTGAAATGAAGAGTATATTTTGTGAAATATATGATGGGGTAAAATGGAAATTGGAAATTTCTATGATTAAAGATTCACATTTTGAAGAAAAGTTTTGGGAACCTTTGAATTTGGAAAGGCTTTGATTTTTGAGGAAAATCAAAAAGCCTAGTTTGAAAGGTATTGATTTTGGGATAATCGATTTTGGGATAATCGATTTTGAGAAAGGAGATTTATATTGTTAACTCCTCTTCGTTAAGCGACTCAACTAGACAAAGCGACCTAACAACTTAAGAAGATAGCGACCAAACAGCTCAAATATACTGCGACCTAATTACAAAAAGGACTAGGCGACCTAAGGAGCCTAGCGACCTAACTACAGGAACGACCTAGCGACCCAACTGCCTAACGACCTAAGGAATAAAGCGACCTAGTAGTCAAATGAAGACAGAGCGACTCAACGACCTAACAGGGAGCGACCTACCGGCCTAAGAGAACCTACGACTTAACGACCTAGTGAGTTAAGTGACAGCAAGATTAACGACCTATGATAGGTCGCTCGTGACCTAAACCAACAAAGGAAAATCTCTATGCCACAACTACTTAAGTCGTTTCCTCCTAGATCGTTGGCGAGCTATGACTTGGAGTGTTCCAGATAGACAAGCGCACTCCTGCTAAGTATTAACCCATGCTCCATAGGTCGTGCGCGACCTACGACCTACCCTAGGTCGTGTACGACCTACGACCCAGTCCAGAATCTCCCCTATAAATACGGCCCTAACTCCAACTAAAAGGGGACCTTTTCCGATCATTCTCTGAAGCACCGATACTCTGCCACTTTCTTAACTGAACCGACACTTGAAGAACTCCAAACACCGAAGATGCTACAACAAGCTTCGAAAGAGATCTTACACATCCGACATGGATTCAAAGAGCCTCGCTACATCGAAGTTTTAGCTACTAGTCTGAAGTATTTTGTAATCAAAGAGAATTGTATTTGAAGTGCATTGTATCAATTTGTAATCAGATCAGCAATAAAGAAACTTAAAGTGGACGTAGGCTTGCCCTCTAGCCGAACCACTATAAAACTGCTGTCTTTCACTGTTTTTCTATGATTTTCTGCTTATATTCTGTTCCCGTACCAACGGGTGGTGCTTTCACTTTTTCTTTACACACACCGGGTGTTAGAGTTCAATTTTCAGCGTTAACATTTTGGTGCTTTCACTGAGAACCCAACTCAGGAATATTGTCATCATTGCTTCACAAGAGTTTGTGCAAAAAGTTTCTTTGAAAACCAAAAGTTTGTCGGAAATAATGGCTCCCGGAAGAAAGCGCAAGTCTACCAGATCCGTCAATACTCATGATAACACTGCTACTTCTCCTTCATCAAGTCAAGCAGCTCCAAGCATTGGAGTGACACGAGCGGAGTTAGATGCTACGGTGTCTGGGTTATATCAGCAAATTGAAACACAGAACACCTTGATGCTAGAAAGGTTGAATGCTATGCTCGGAGCTAACCGTCAACCAGTGAATAATGAGGAAAATTTTGCTGATGCTGTTCACAACTCTGAAGTGAGGAACATTCCTCAAAGGGCAGATGGCACTGCCGAAGGGGTACCTCCCCAAGCCGGAGTGACAAGGCCGCAACCAACTCTCCACGAACGTTTGTTTAAACAAACTTCCGAGAAAATGGCTGATGACTGCCCCGCAGAGCCTTTGAACAACAAGGAATACCTCTCGGAAATGATACGACAGATTATGAAAGAGAGCATGCAAAGAAATGAAGATGAGAACGACTGGGGTTCGCTCCAAGTAAGACTCCGTTCACTGAGAAAATTCTAAAAGCTGAATTTCCAAGAAAGTTTGTTCCTCCCACCATTCCAGCTTACCGAGGGACAAGCGACCCCAATCAATTTCTGTACAAATACGACTGGCACATGACGGGTGCTAGGGCAACGGATGAAATTAAATGCCGGTACTTTCCGGTGTACTTGGAAGGGGTGGCACTACTCTGGTTTACAAAGCTGCCTGCCCGATCTGTAGACCAGTTCTCCGATTTAACTCGGAAGTTTAAAGAGCAATTCAGACTGTACGCTTCAAAGGCGAAAGACATAATGTCATTGTCTAGCCTTGAGCAGAATCCGGGAGAGTCTATTAAGTCATTCTTGAATCGCTTCAATATAGCTCTGGCTGAAGTCGACAATGCAGAACCACAGATGGTTTTGACTTATCTGATGCGGGCTATCGATATGTCAAGTGAATTTAGGAAATGGCTGAAAATGAAGGAGCCAAATTCACTCGAGAAATTTTATAAGAAAGCTGACGAGTTCATGCGCTTGGAGAATCTTCCTACGCCAGCGAAAGTAGTGGTCACAGGAGTAGTGAATAACATTGCTGCTTCGACTAAGAAAGATTCCGGAGGTCAGAAGAGGGAGAGTAATGATGGGAATAAACAAAAGGACATAAAGAAACCTCGCTTCTTTAAACCCTCAGATTTCACCCCCTTATCCGACACTCCGGAGAATATCTTCTTTTCCACCAAAGATGATGTGGAGTATCCTAAACCAGCTGAGATAAAGCCTGGAAAGAATGCTATGCGAAATGAAAAATTCTGCCGATTTCATAACCAACCCGGCCATGATACCAACGAATGTCGTCATTTGAAGAGCTTGATTGAAGAATTGCTAAGACAAAACAAACTGCAATAATATGTTAAGAGGAGCAGAAATGACCAAACTTCGTCTGCTCAGGGGCAGCAACCCCCTACTCACCCATCTGGCTCGGGTGAGGGCACTACCGCGCATGAATCTGAAAGGCATGTTATCAATGTGATTACAGGAGGCCCACACCCAGCAGGCAGAAGCTGGGGTGAGATGGAAAGATATGCTCGTGCTTTGAAATATACCCCAGCAGAAGAAGATGTTCTTGTTTTAGAAGAAGCTGCACCTCTAAAACAGCAGAGAACTTCCAATGATGACATTGTGTTTAAAGCTAGGGATTCTATTGGTATTGAAGCTCCAACCATGGATCCCTTGGTCGTTTCTGCAGGAATTGGGCCAGCTATTGTAAGATGAGTGCTTGTTGATTGCGGCGCCTCTTGCAATATACTCTTCAAGAAGACATTTGATCAAATGAAGATTCCAATGGCTGACGTTCAAGCTTCATCGCAGAAGATTGTTGGGTTCACTGGGGAACCGCAGCAGCCAATTGGAACTGTCGACTTGTTTGTGGAACTTGGAGAGGGACAGAAAAAGGTAGTTCGAAAACAGACTTTTGTAATTGTTGATGGATTTTCTACCTACAATGCCTTCCTGGGCCGGCCTACTTTAGCTGCATTCAAAGCCATTCTCGCCCCGTGGTGCCTAACTATGAAATTTCCCATAAAAAATGGTGTTGGTGTCATTAAAGGGGATCAAAATGCTGGGCGGGAATGTTATCTTATAGAGCTTCGAGAGGCAAGGAAGAGAGAGATGGGAAAAGGTGCGGCAACCCCGCTCCGCATCAAAAACCCAACCTTGTAGCAAGTACAGGGTGGCCCCTGCACTCGCGAGCATAGTGGTGCAAGGAGAGAAATGGACCCCAGAAAGGCCAGTGCAGGGGAAAATAGAGTGGTGCCAATGGAAGTAACGGTACCAGTACCTGTTGATCCTAAAGACCCAAACAAAGTGCTAAATGTGGGTTTGCAACTCAGTGTGGCAGTCCAAAATATGCTGATATCATTTTTGAAAGCAAATATGGACGTATTCGCTTGGAGTCACGCCGATATGTGTGGAATATCTCCAGAGATTGCTGTACATACTCTGAATATTGATCCGAAATTCACACCTGTGAAACAAAAAAGGAGAACCCAAGGTACAGAAAGGTCAGTAGCGCTAAAGGAAGAAGTAGATCGGCTAAGGAGAATGGTTTCATCAAAGAGTCCACTTATCCAAATTGGGTTCCAAATCCGGTACTGGTTAAAAAAGCAAATGGAAAGTGGAGAGTATGCATCAATTTCTCACATTTAAACAAAGCTTGTCCCAAAGACTGCTTCCCGTTGCCAAGGATTGATCAGCTGGTAGATGGAACAATCGGGCACGAATTGTTGTCTTTTATGGATGCTTACTCCGGGTATAATCAGATTATGATGCATGAGTCGGATCAGGGGGATACGAGCTTCGTCACAGATGTTGGTCTTTACTGCAACAAAGTCATGCCCTTCGGATTGAAGAATGTAGGGGCAACATATCAAAGGCTTGTTAATGCAATGTTCAAATCACAGCTTGGGAAAACTATGGAAGTCTATATCGATGATATGTTGGTGAAATCAAAGAAAGCAGTTGACCATATGGATCACTTAGCAGAAATGTTCGCAATCCTCCGAAAATATGGAATGAAGCTCAACCCTTTGAAATGTTCATTCGGAGTAGAGTCCGGGAAATTCTTGGGATTTATCGTAAGCGCTAGGGGCATTGAAGCTAATTCTGCTCAAATTACTGTTCTGAGAGAAGTCAAAGCCCCTAGGACATAGAAGGAACTGCAGAGCCTCAATGGGAAAGTTGCTTCTTTACGTCGGTTCATTTCCAAAGCCACTGATAAATGCATCCCCTTCTTTGATGCTTTAAAGAAAGGAAAGAAAAACTTCGAATGGACTCCTGAATGCCAGAAAGCTTTCGATGAACTAATTCGTCACATGGAAGCGCCTCCAATACTTTCCAAGCCCAACAATGGTGAAGATCTTTTCATATACTTGGCAGTTTCGTCTCACGCCCTGAGTGCAGCATTAGTGCGGGAGGATGCGAAAGTTCAGCGCCCGGTCTACTATATCAGCAAAAGATTCACTGGGGCAGAAATGAATTATTAAAAGCTAGAAAAACTCGCCTACTGTCTACTGATTTCTTCTAGAAAGTTGAGGCCATATTTTCAAGCTCACCCTGTCAAAGTTCTCACTGATCAGCACCTAAAGCAAGTCCTATTTCGCCCTGAAACTTCGGGTTTTCTTCTGAAGTGGAATATTGAAATTAGCCAATATGATATCGCTTATCATCCCCGAAGAGCGATCAACAGGCAAGCTTTAGCAGATTTCATTGCAGATTACACATATAAGGGTGACAGTGAGGAAGAGGTTACAGTTGACATCCCAACCAGATGGAAGTTATATGTTGATGGCTCAAAAAATGATTACTGTTCCGGAGCTGGGGTTGTGCTTGAAACCCCAGAAGGGCGATCTTTATGTTACGCGTTAAGATTGGAATTTCCTTCTACAAATAATGAAGCAGAATATGAAGCTCTAATTGCTGGATTAAAGATTGCAAAGGAACTGAACATCAAAGCATTGCAGATCTTCAGTGATTCTCAGCTTATTGTATGTCAAGTCAAGAAGGAGTTTCAAGCTAAAGGAGGAAATCGGCCTGCTTACTTGTCAAAGGCTTGTGAGTTTCTCGATGATTTCGATCACTATTCGATAAGCCACATACCTCGAAAGGAGAATATGAAGGCAGATTCTCTCGCAAAGTATTCAAGTTCCGGAGAAGCACAATTATTAGGATTGGTTCCTGTGGAGGTCTTGTCAGCTCCAAGCACTGATGAGATGGATATCGACTGGGTTATGGCTGTATCTCAAGAACAAGAGTCATGGATGACCCTGATCAAAGAATATCTACTCAACGGCTCCCTGCCGGAAAATTCTAAAGAACGCCGAAAGTTGTTAAGAAAAGCATCGAGATATGTAATTCAAGACGGCCGGTTATACAGGCGGGGATTCTCAATGCCATTACTCCGATGTGTAACCAAGGAAGATGCCAAGACAATTTTAGCAGAGGTGCACGGAGGAGAATGTGGGGATCATTCAGGTGGCCAAACTCTTGCCAAGAAAGTTCTCTGGTATGGGTATTTTTTTTCCAGATATTAATCGAGATGCTGCTATCTATTCCCGAAAATGCGACAAGTGCCAGAGGTTTGCAAAAATCCCAAGAGCACCTTCAACCAAACTAACGCAGATGGTCGGTCCATGGCCATTCGCCATTTTGGGGGATAGATCTAATCGAACCTTTACCAATTTCCAAGTCGAGAATCAAATATGCTATTGTTGTTATTGATTATTTCACTAAATGGGCTGAAGCAGAACCTTTGGCTACTATTACCTCTAGAAAGATGACAAATTTTGTGACTAAAAATATCATTTGCAGGTATGGTGTGCCGCAGAAGATAATCACAGACAACAGTACTCAATTCGAGAGCGAAGAGTTATAGGACTTTTGCAAGCGATTCAAAATCCGAAAAAGCTTCTCAGCAGTGGCTCACCCGCAGGAAAACGGGCAAGTGGAGGCAGTAAACAAAATTATCAAGTCAACCATCAAAAAGCAGCTTGAAAAAGCGAAAGGTGGATGGGTTGATAAGCTACCACTAGCACTATGGGCATACAGAACAACCCATAAAACTGCGATTGGGCACACTCCATTCTCATTGGCATACGGATCAGAAGCGATGATTCCAGTGGAACTAGATGTCCCTTCACACAGAAGAATTCATTTCAACCAGACTGAAAATGAAAAATTGCAACTCGAAGCACTTGACTTTCTTGATGAAAGAATGGAAGAAGCCAGGCTCAGAGTTGCGGCCCATCAGCAAAGGGTAGCAAGGCACTTCAACTCTAAAGTCCGTCAATGAAGCTTTGAAGTCGGGGACTTAGTCTTGAAGAGGATCATGACAGCAACTGGAGTGTTTGGACCAAATTGGGAAGGACCATATGTCATAGGCAATAAACTTCTTGATGGCACCTTCAAACTCACAACTGTCGAAGGAGATCCAATCCCAAGAGCCTGGAACAGTAATCATTTGCGTCCATACTTTACTTAAAAAGCTTTGCTTGAAATTGTAAAATGATTATGGATGTAGCAATTGTATTGTAAACCATTGTAAAAATCAGTGATAATCAATAAAAAAGATATAAAGTAGATGTAGGCCCAATTCTTGGCCGAACCACTATAAATTATGTGTTCTTTATTATTATAAAAAGCCTGTTTCATTTCGATGTGTAAATACTCTAAATGTATTGCTAAAATGTCGATTTAATACTGCAGGCCATTAAAACAAAGCTTACCCATCACAAGGCTAAGTGAGCCCCGTAAATCACTCGATAAACGAATTTCAAGCCACAAAAGGTTCCAGACTTAAATCCAACATAAGACTAACTTCACGCAAAAAAGTTGATGATTCTGCCGAAGGGGTACCTTTTCAAAGAAAAGGAACTAGACACTTGTTAACTAATTACGATCATCTGTACAAACAGACATCTGATTAGATAGCTCGTGCCTGCCCCGTGGAATCACTTAACAATGGAGTACACTTCTTCGGATGGAGCAAACTACTTGCAAAAGAAAGGAACACGGGCTCGGAGACGATAAACAGGGGACCGCTAATGAGCAAACGATGGAGAGATATGGGCAAGCCAGTCAACAAAAGCCCTCTTCGGAGGCACAATACCTCTTCGGAGGCGCAACTCTTCGGAGGATAAAGACCTTTACGGAGGCACAAGCCCTCTTCGGAGGCACGCCAAAAAATGGAAGTGCTTCTCTCAACAAAAAGGTTGGTGGAACCACCGGGGAGGCAAATTCCCAAGTGGAAGGCACAGTGCCTTTGTTAACTAGTTGCGATCGTTTGTGCGAACGAACATCCAATTAAGTGACTTGCGCCCACTCCGTGGATCCGTTTAACTGTGAGAAATAAATTTCCAGGCAATCAAATAAAGACCTCTCCGGGGGCACAAGACCTCTCCGGAGGCACCACAAGACCTCTACCGAGGCATTACAAGACCTCTTCGGAGGCACAAGCCTTCACCAAAGGCACATACTGCCCTCTCTTGAGGCAAAAGACCTTCCCCAAGGCACACAAGACCTCTTCGGAAGCACAAGACCTCTTCGGAGGCACAAGACCTCTCCGAAGGCACAAGACCTCTTCAGAGGCACATCCCAGAATGAAATGCTCTTCTCAAACAACAAAGTTGACGGAACCATCGGAGAAGCACCTTCACAACATGAAGGCACAGGGCCCTTGTTAATTGGCTGCAATCACTTGTGCAAACGAACATCCAATCAAGTAACTTGCGTCCGCTCCATGGTTCCATTCAATTGTGAGGAAGTAATTTCAAGCGAACACAACAAATATAAAAAAACAAAAAAAAAGCCCTCCTCAAAGGCACACTTCAACTCTCAAGGAAGATCAACTTGTTTATCTTGAAAAAATTCTTCCCTAGATGTTGAAGTACTAAGTAAAATCCTCTTCAGAGGCCCGCTTTACTACGTAGGGGAGTCCACTTCTCATAAATAAAAAGTGACTATGTCCGAAAATTAAAGCGTAAAAAACTTCTTCAAAACGAGGCGCACTCTATTAAAAAAGAATAATACTTCCTCAAAACGGAATAATTATTCTCTAAAATAAGAATGCGAGTCTCTTCGAGATGAAGAATACTACAATGAACCGTGGTATGGGGGCATATAGCTATATTAATAAAAACAACGCTCAAACATCATACCACGAGCTCACCGCGGTATCACATAAAGTAAATGAAGAAACTTGTGCAAAAACAAGGAATAAATGCGTTCACACATATACTAACAAGAAATTGTACAAGTAAAAAAGAACCGTTTTATTCCATACTATAAAGTTTTTTGTACATATGCAGGTTTCAAGCGGGGACCGGTACCCGCACAATCTTCGGTCAATACATGCAAAAAGCAAAAAAACAAAACAGAGAGAGTAAAGTCAAGCTCATTACTCCTTCTTCCCACCACCTTTGGAGCTTTTACCTGGCTTGATGATTAGTTTCTGAAGCCGTTGTGGACGGGTCGTGGAAGAAGGAGAAAGAGGTGTAGCTGGGTCAACTTCCGCTTCCTCTCCAGCAGCAGAAGTACTTTTCCTTCTCTTCTTCGAAATCACGCGCTTCACCTTCTTCTTGGAAGAAGACTCACTTCCCGGAGTAAGCAACGCAGAAAGTTTGGTATCATCATCATAAGACTGCTCCAAAGTCTTCTCACTGTCCTCAAATTCTTCTGCCTTCTGCTCTTGAGAAGCGGGTGGATCCTGCAAGCCTTGAAGGGCTTCTATTTGCTCTTCCTGCGAACCCAGCTGAGAAGCAGGAATGACTTGAAGGGATGGAGGAGGAACAGGTGGAAGAGGAGAAGTTTGCGTAGCGCTCGGTACTTCCGCTACAGAAGAAAAGAAGTTAAAGTCAGTATTCTCCAAAAAAAGAGAAGATATTGGCTCATCGAGACTTAAGTAATAAGCAAGAAATTCATCAAAGTCAGTTGAAGCGGACAAGTAATCCGCTTGACCCGGTTCAACTCCGAAGTTACCTGGAGAAGTTGGCTTTGTAATGTCGATCTCGTAGGCTTGTGCTTCGGCGCTTTCTTCGCCTTCATCTCCGCCCTGTGCAGTTGTAATCCCGGTTTTGACTTTAGCAGTAGGCGGAGAATGGGAACTGGAGCCTATAATATCAACGTCAGCCGAAATCGAAGTATGGACAGGGGCAGTTAGAGGTGCTTCCTCCCCTGGATGCTCCTCTCTCGTCGATTCAGCTCGCACTTTAGCAAGTTGCTCCTTTCCTTTGGCAAGAGCAGCACCATTTTCATCGTCAAAATAATGCACCTCAAGGTCTGCTTCAGCATAGCCAGCACCTCCGAGCATATCAATTGTGGCATCCCACACTTCGGCCAAAGTAATTTCATATTTAGGACCTAAAAAGGAGAGACTACCGTGCCCCAGGACACTATGCAAGTAAAAATCAAATAGAGTAGAGCTGATAGTGGCTTTGGTTGCCTCATGAGATTCTTCGGCTGCGACTTGGCCGGCAACTGCCTCATCACGCTCTTTTTCAACTTTAATAAGTCGAGCTTTTAACATTTCAATTTCCAAATCTTGAGAGCTGATTCTTTCCCGCAGCAGAGCGGTATCTTTGCGGTATTTTTCAGTTACATGCCGCTCTGCCTCAAGTTTTGTCTCGGCATCTCTTTGAGCAGCATGTGCATCTCGCACTTGTTTTTGAAAGACTTCTTCCTTTTGAGAATGCGAAGCAGAAGAAGTGGCAAGATCCTCCTTGAGTTTCTTAACTTCAGACTCAAGTCTTGCGTTGTCGTCAGCGATGCTTGTCATTTCTGCATCATGCTGCTTACAAATTTTATCCCACTCCGACTTGTCATTCTCCATAGTTAACATGGCTTCAAGATTCATATGATTAACTCTTTGAAGCTCGTCAACAAGTTTCTACCAGCCAGACATTCTCTCGATGTCAAGCCTAACAGCGTCAAGGCTCCTTAGCATAGCCTGCTTATCAATAGGAACCAAATCCAAGTCGAATCGCACTCCTCGTAAGCACCAATTTGGAAATCGGCTTTAGAGTGTAGGAGGACCATCCCCGACTTGATACTGAGGCCTATTGATAATTGTCTGAATGTCAGATTTCTTAAGAGCAGGAGAACCGGAGGGAATGTCAAGAGAGGTAGGAGCAGCAGTCTTTTCAGAAATTGCAGACGCTGATTGATCACTAATTTTGACTCGTTTGCTTGGATCGTCAGCAACGTGACTTTTCCCTTTAACATCAAAAGATTTTCTCTTGTGGGAGTCGTCATCTCTTCTTTTTTGCTGCTCCTCATAAATTTTTCTTTCATGAGCCTTTCTAGCGGCCCTTTCTTCGTCGGTTTCTCTACGAATAGGGAGATAGCGTCTATGGTCATAAGAGTCACGCCCTCCGTAGTGCCAGAAGTCATCATAATATGAACCACTATGTCCCTTTGGAGAATCTGAAAATGAAAAAGATACGAAACTTCAAAATCTTCAAAGTAAAGAAGCTAAGTGCATATAAGTGTCAAAAAACCTAAGTGTGCGTGATGTGCAAACTATTCGCTTCAAACTACAAACCACTCTTCGGTTTGGGAGTAATATCAGATTCGGCGGCAAGAGTCAACGCTTGGGTCAACGAAAGCAGTCGTAAAGCAGATGTCGCTTCGATCACTAGAGAGGCAACTTTAGCGTTGACGATATCGTCTTTGAAAAGCTCGCGTGAAGTCACCATTAGGTCACTTAGCTCACCAAAAATGTCTTCACCATCATGCCGAGAGGAACTTTCTTTTTTAGCTTCTTCATCGGCTGCCTTCTTAGAGCGTTGGGGAGATTCATCCTCTTCGATAACCGGAGAAAGTGTAAGTTTACCAGATGACCCCACGACATCGGCAGAGGTGGAACACTTCACCAATGCAGCCTCTACAGCAGGTTCCTTTGATATAATCTCTTCTGCAGAAGCAGGGGCATCCGATATTTCTTCTTGAGAATCGGAAACTTCACGAATCTGAGTAGATCGAGAGGAGTGTAGAATTCCGATCTGATGCAGAAACTCATCTTTCAGCAAAAATTTAGCACTTCTCTCTTCAACAGCCACAGCACTCAAAGTTTCAAGGGTCGGCTTGTGGCTGGGAATCCCTAAGAGGAGGAGGAAGAGCTGCAAAAAAGTAAAGAACGAAGTTAAGCATTTGACAATTCGAGTTTCGAGAAGTTCAGAAAATGAAGTGAATGGAGAAAGGCAATCTTACTTCCGACTCTCCAGGCGGCATAGAATCCCGGGGGGCAGCGGACGAAGAAGAATTGACTTAAGAACCCGTGTGCACTATCGGGCAAGTCTAGAATCAATCTACGGTTTCTTGAACCTCTCACAAGTATAATCGAGGGGTGATCTTTATTCTTCGCAAAAGTGCACAGGTAACAAATCTCTTCAAAGTTCGGAAGACGATCGAGCGTCCTCCTGAACAGCACACACAACCCCATCAATATGGCATAGCCATTAGGGTGTAGCTGGAAGGGAGAGATAGTCAATCGAAGAAGAAGCTGTCGAAGAAAATCATTAAAAAGGTGGAATAGCTCTTCTCAAACACATCTGACGATTAACTGCGACAAAACCAAGAGGTGGCCTGTCAGCAGTATCGTTTACTCCAGGAAACAAAACATCCGCTTCAGCTAATCCAAACTGAATGCACAATTGGTTGAAAACTCTGTGAGTCAAGGAAGTCGGGGTTCTTTCCGGAGGATCGATCAATGGATTAGCAATTGGAAAGGCTTCTCCAGCTGGTCCTGTTTCTTCTTGTTGAGAAGTCATTCTACACAAGGAACTGGACATTCAAATATGAAGGTGCACGTTTCCTAAAAGTGTGAAGTGTTGTGCAAAACTAGTAAAATGACAAGTAAATATAACTGGAATCAAATTAGTTGATATGTGTCGATTATAGAGTTTCAGGACTTGTTATTTTAAGTCTAAATACGGTGTAAATGCAACAAAATCAGCTTTAGTTGATTATTTTAGCTTTGCTTTAATACTTCACTTGAGTTTGTTGATTCACAGCATTTCATTCACAAAGTTCATTTAAGTTGATTATTCTTTATTGACTAATCTGTCGTTTGATGTGGGCAGTCAATGGCAGTATATTCGTCCCATTTTTCTGCAAATGTTGTGTTTAACAGGTTATTAGCATTGAAGTTAATATAATCTGTAAAGAAATGCAACAAAGTTCAAACAAGTTCAAGTTCAAGCATTTCATTCCGGTAATTCAAGTTGAGAATCCAAGTTGAAATTATGCTTCAAGACAGGAGGAACATTTTTTAATTAAGTGTTAACTCATCCACGACCTAAAGGATATGCTGCGAGTTAAGTTAAATCGTCGACCCTTTAAGTCGTAATGTGTGAAGGAAAAGGCCTTAAGTCAAAATAGCGCAAATTTCTCCAAGTCCTAGCTCGGTCGCGACCTAAAGCCTATGCCGCAAGCAAGTTAGGTCGCAGGAAAGTTGGGTTGCAAGCGAGTTAGGTCGTAGTTATGATAGGTCGTACAGTTCACGTTCGAACCAGCTCCAACAGCCTACATAAGTCAAGCCCTTCTAAGTCGCAGTATTCAAGCCAAAGAATTCAAGGCAAAGCAAAACTGCCTAAGTCCTAGGTCGCTTGAACATATACGCGACTTAAGAGTTATATCATCACAAAGTTGGGTCGTTCAATCAGTTAGGTCGCAAGAGTTCTTGAACCGGACGGTTTGTTAGGTCAGCTTAATTTATTAGGTCGTGTATGTTTTTAGGTCGTCCAATCTGCTAGATCGCTTACTGAGTTACCCAATAACCTCGAGCTATCCCTCATCAGAAATCCTAAGCCATATTCTCCGATCATACTTCACCACATCACCAAAAGCGCCCAAATCTAACTCGTTATCTCTCAACATCACCAAATCATTCGAAACCAAGCCAAATCGCCCCAAATCCATCATAAACATGATGTGTTGCCCTGATCTCGAGAAGTACAATGGTAACGCAACCATGGACGAGCAAAAATTGACCACGGCGTGGCTCTTAGTGAAACGCAACGCATGAGATCGTATTAAGGCCGAAAAATGAGGGAGGGTTTGCGTTTCGATGATTGCCGTGATTGAGTAGTGATTGAAATTACTTACGTAGTATAATGATGGGGATGATTGATGGTCAAGTAATTGGATTCGCCTTCGAAATCTTGGAAACTTAGTAATGGCAGGATGGAGTGTTAGAACAGATGAGATGAAGGAGGAACGACCCAAGCTATTTATACACCGGGGCAATGAAATGCGAATCGGCACCACACGACCTAGTTTCCTCGCTAAGTCGCTCGCGACCTAACAACTCATCAAAGCACAAGTTAAGGAAATCGAAGCACACGACCTATGAACTAGGCGTGTACTTCGAGGGGCAAATGTTAACTCCTCTTCGTTAAGCGACTCAACTAGACAAAGCGACCTAACAACTTAAGAAGATAGCGACCTAATGGCTCAATTATTCTACAACCTAATTACAGAAAGGACTAGGCGACCTAAGGAGCCTAGCGACCTAACTGCAGGAACGACCTAGCGACCTAACTGCCTAACGACATAAGGAATAAAGCGACCTAGTAGTCAAATGAAGACAGAGCGACTCAACGACCTAACAGGGAGCGACCTACCGACCTAAGAGAACCTACGACTTAACGACCTAGTGAGTTAAGCGACATAGCAAGATTGTATTTGAAGTGTTCCAATCTTGCACATCCGACATGGATTCAAAGAGCCTCGCTACATCGAAGTTTGAGCTACTAGTCTGAAGTGTTTTGTAATCAAAGAGAATTGTATTTGAAGTGCATTGTATCAATTTGTAATCAGATCAGCAATAAAGAAACTTAAAGTGGACGTAGGCTTGCCCTCTAGCCGAACCACTATAAAACTGCTGTCTTTCACTGTTTTTCTGTGATTTTCTGCTTATATTTTGTTCCCGTACCAACGGGTGGTGCTTTCAATTTTTCTTTACACACACCGGGTGTTAGCGTTCAATTTTCAGCGTTAACATATATGAAATTCATACTAGGTGTATGATTTGGAAAATACTATATGTGTAAAGTATAAAGTGTTTTGAATGTGGCTCTGGGGAAAAAGGCGCTCCCTTGAATGAACTTCCCAGGAGTGCCACAGGGTGGTACTGCCTTGAGCCATAAGGGGGGGGGTTCTAAAGTTGATCCTATGAGGAGTCCGGACAAACTAGTTCCTGAGGATTGTTGGGTAGCGAAAGTCGAGGGCGCTGATGCCTATAGGGGCATTTGGGTTATGCTGTGACGATAGTGTAACTCGATGTCGCTGCGATCTACTGTGTAGACCATAGCGAAAATCGTGTGGAGGATGAGTGCCAACAGTCTACACTTGACTTTACCGGGATGGCAACGTAACATCGGTAGATTGCGATCTATGGTCAAGTGGAGAAGTTTCATTCTTTTGGCAGCGAAATTCGAGGGCGCTGATGCCTACGGTTATATGGGTTTTTGTTGTGATAGCAACGTAAAGCCCGGGTATAACTGCGATCTGTAGCGGATTCCATGGTGTAATCGAGGGGCGTGGAGGCCTACAGTTATCTATGGATTTTACCAGGATGGTAACGTAACCATCGGGTTAACTACGATCATGGATGGGGGTGATGATTTCCAGAGCATTCTAACCAAAGATATTTCCTCTATTTTCAAAAATGTTTTCGATATTTTCAATATAATTATTTTTCAAGTATTTTCACTGGGTGTTGGAAACGGGTTTACCAAGTACTATTAGATTTTCAGTCCTACGTCTGATCAACGTATGACCGAATTTCTATGAGAACAAGGATGGACTTATTGAAACATCGAGTTATAAAAAGTATTTTTATATAAAAGCTATTTTGGTTATATTATGTTATTAATAAGTGTTTAAAATTTTGAAATTTTTAAATAAGAGAGTAAAAAATGTTTAAAGAATAATTTGACTACAATACATAGTAAATTAAAATTCTCGCTTCGTTCCTTTTCGAGGACGAAAAGTTCTAAAGGGGGGAGGAATGTGACGACCCAAATTTTTAACGGTTGTTAATTGGTAATTAATTGAATTAAATCATTGGAATATTACTTTAGATAAGTCGAACAAATAAAATTCTAATAATTAAAATATCTTAATATAAATATAAATATATATATATAAGTACATAGGTATGTATATATATGAGGATTAGACATACATAAGCATGGACATATATATATATATACTAGATAAAATAGTGAATATGCAAAAAATACATAAGTATGTATGTATGTATGTATGTATGTATGTTAAATGAAGGGTGAAGGTGATAAAATGGAAATTTACATATGATGTATGTATGTATGTTATGTAAAATAGTACATATAGAATGTAGATATATATGCATAGATATGTATGTAAACATACAAGGGGACATAGCATTTAATGCATATCCTCTCAAGCTCACAATACATCAAATCTAAGCCTACAAACCTTAAATCAAATCAGTTTTCAGGTTTTACAATTCACACCAGGAAATTGCTGACCATAAAAAAAGAAATAAAATAAAAATGTAAAATGTAAAAGCCTGGAAGAAAAATCTCAGCTGGTAGCTTGCTCTACACACTTCATTCCCTATATACAGATATATGTGGCCGGGCCTATCACTCTGTTCATTTTCTTTCATTTGAAGTAAGTTAAACAAAAGAAAAAAAAGAAAACAACACTGCCATTTAAAAACAAAATCCAACTCAAACAAGAGAGGATCAAAACCAGATCAAAAGCAAGTAGCAGTGTTTCAAAAACATCTCTGTTCAAAAGAAAGGTGAGTAACATTACTTTTTAAAAAGCTTAAGTAGGAATCTGGATTGCATGCTAATTTCTGGAATGAATATGTTTTGTGTGAATATATATAAGTGAGTTTCTATATATATATATATATATATAAATGTATGGATATGTGTGTATGCTGATGTATTTGTGTATCTCTGTTCTTAGTTTCCAGGCTCAAGATTTATTCAAAAATCATTATCTCTTGAACCAATATCTGTTAGGACTTAGGATTCAAACAACATTTGTTTGTTTAATCATGAATTAAGGTTTAAACTTTATTTAAATGAATTAAAATTGAAATTCATCTGGAAAACAAAGTATAACAGGAAAGCTTGAGTTTGTGGAAAATTCAAACAAATTAATTCCTAAATCCAGGATTATAAACTGAATCCTTAATCAAAGACATGATTTTTAAAAGTGGAACCATAATTTTTAGATTGGGTTTGGATAAGCAATGCGAGTTTGATCAGAAATTGGATTTTGGGTTGTCTCTGGTGATCTACTTGCTCGGGAAGGTCGGGGTTTCCTCTGGTGGTGGAAGAATGAACGGAGAGTGTGGGAAAAATGGCAGGAAGGTGATCAAAGCTCTGTGATGGCGGCGGTGATCGTTTTAAGTCTGTAACCCTAGATTTTGTGATTGTCAGGAATTGGTTTCCCACGGCGCCCCTGGTGGATGGAGTTCCACCAGACTCTGGGAATTGGTAGCGGGGGAGTTGTCGAATGTTAGTTGGATGCTCAGATGCTCCGGTTTCGGAGGTATGTGTTCGATGAGATTTTGGTGAGGTGGTTTGTTCGAGGAATGGTGTAGAGTGGCTCGAATTCGATTTTGAGTGACGATCGAAAAAATTGTGGGCTAGATCATCAATGGGTATGGTCGCCGACCTTGGGAAGGTTGCGAAGTTGGCCGGAGGTGGTCGGAGCCACCGTGCATATGCACGGTGCATTTTTGGTTGAGGGTAAAGTCTGGGATTGAAGGAGAAGTGGTACTCGAGTTTTCTCGAGTCATTCGCTTGTGTTGCCCGAAGTTTTGGGGAGTTTGGCTCGAAGTCTTTTGACGGTTGGCTCGGGTCATTGACCTGTTACAGGTTTTAAATTCAAAAGTGATTTTAAAATTTAAAAGCAGATTATTTAAACAAAGGTTTTAACCAAGTTTAAGTATGGATTCAAATTAAATTGTATCCTAGTTTTGAAATAAGTAAGTTTTATAAAATTTTAAACAAGATTAAAATGTTTAAAGTATATTTTTAAATAAAATCAGTTTTCCAAGAAAATGTGTTAAAATTTTATATGTACATAACCCGATGTAACGACGGTGTATTTTTTTTTAAAGTATATTAACCAGGTTTCCAGTTTCCAATATTCTTTCCTGTACATTTAAAGTATAAAATGTATTTTGGGTTTTAAGATATATATTTTAAACGTTTATTAATTAATGGTTAAAGAATAATTAATCTGTAATTAAAGATTAATTAATTTGTTAAGGGTAATTAAGGGATGAATTACTCAATTGAAATTTATAAAGTGAATGTGGTTAATTTAAGTTAATAAATTTGTAAACTAATTAAAGATAATCACTTGATGATGGATTAAGTATGAATACTTAATGAGATTGATAACTGTAATTACTTAGTGTAAGAAATTAATGGATAAATTACTGGCAAAAATTAATAAGAAGGGGAATTACTTAATGGGAAGTAATTAAAGGATAATTACTTAGTAGAAGTAATTAATGGATATTTACTTGGTGTAATTAATTAAAGGATTAATATAGGAGCTAATTAATTAAGGTAAGTAATTACAGAATGGTTAATTACTGTTTATGATTAATTAAGGTTGATTTATGGAAGTAATTAATTAAGGATCATTAATTACTAGAAGTGATTAAGGATCATTAATGAATGTCATTAATTAATTAAAGATTAATTAATGTGAATGGTTAAGAATAATTAATCTATGTGATTAATTAAAGATTAATTACTTAATGCAATTAAAGAATAATTAATCAAGGAGGATTAATTAAGATGGATGATTATTGTATGATAAATTAATTGGTTTGTAATTAATTAAATAAGTAGGATTTAAAAGTAATTAAAGTAATTGATTTAATTCAATTGTGGTTAATTAAATTAATTAGAGATGGTATGGTTGATTAACCTTGCTTACGAATGATTGAATGATATTATGTGCCTTAGATTAGTTGATATCTCTGGTATGTGATGTGTGATGCTAGGTGGTATAATATATTGGGTTAAAACAGTGATATCCTGTATTTAAATTTTGAATTGTATTTCATTTGAATAACTTGGGTTAAGATGACATGGATTCGAAGAGACCGGAGTCGGGTATTTGTAAATACCCGAAACCACTTCGATTAGAAATTTGCAATAATTCTTTATATGTGATATCCATAGGCTGGAATGGAATGATTTAAGTGAATTGGACCATTTAATCTAAGTTTTGGTACTTAGAAATTGATGTGTGAAATAAGTGATGTCTCTAACAAATTGTGAATTTGTAAATTGACACGAGTTACCCCGGGTTTTATGTAAGTTTTATGCTGTTGTATTCCATGTTAGATGGGTTTACTCACGCCGGTTTCCAGCCTGACCCGGGTGTTACTTTGATGTAATGCTCGGGTCAGACCGAGTATTACAGATTTTCGGGTAAGGACGTTCTGGAGCTCAGGAGACGAGATGGATGGCAGGAACGTATGGAGTGTTTCCGCTGTGATATTATTTCTGTTTATCTGAGACATGCGATCTGTATATGTCCAGTGTTTGTGTATGAGTGTAACTCTGATGTAAAAATAATTGACAGATACAGGTATTCTTTTGTAAACTGTTATTATTTGATATTATATTTTGATCCGCTGCGATTTGTGAGAATCAGTGCTGTGTTTCTGTTTCTGTTTCTTCTTCTTCTATCTCTTTCTTCTTTTCCTAACTATCTGGAATTTTCACGATCGAAAATTTCGGGCCGTTACAATGTAGGTGCTAGAAATCTGGCAGTAGATATGAGGATGATGTATCAGTTCTTTGTCTATTTGATGCAAGCTGGAGCAGCGGCTGCAGTAGCCGGTAATTTTGGAGGAGCTAATCCCATGGCTCCAATTGGGAATAACTATGCTAAGCTGAGCAGGGATTACACCAGTCTTGGTGGAAAGCCATTTGTGGGAAGGGAGGATGTCATAGAAGTTGAGAATTGGCTATTGCATTGAGAGAGAATCTTTGTCGATTTTGGTTTGAATGATGAGAAAAAGAGGAGATTAGCCTCGAGGTAGTTGCAGGGAGCAACGCTCCATTGATGGAATAGTGTTAATGCCGAAGTTCGTGAGGAAGAGTTGACTTAGGTAGAATTTCGAAGGAGATTCAAGCAGAGGTTTTTGTCTGAAATTGCTAAGTCGGAATTGTTGAGAAAGTTTGTGGATTTGGTGCAAGGAGATATGTCGGTAATTGAGTATGCTACTAAGTTTGATGAGCTATCCAAATATGGGTATACTACCATTGATACCGTCATCAAGAGGAATGAGAAGTTTGTTCAGGGATTGAGACCCGAGATTGTTAGTGCGACCCTGCCACATCTCCGCGATCCTTGTAATGTTGTTGTGGGGATGGCAATCCGACATGAGGAAATGCTTGCTATTTATGGGAAGGAAAAGCCAGTTGAAACCCGAGGTTCTCAGGGGAAGAAGAGGAAGTTGTTTAAGGCCCAGAAGGGAGAGGCTGCCAAGAAGGAAAAGGCTGATTTAGTTTTTTTCAAGTGTGATACGAAGGGTCATTATGCACATGAATGCCAGATATGCAAAGAAAAGAAGGCTGTAGAAAAGAAGAGCGTGAAGTGCTTTAACTGCAACCAAGTTGGGCATTATAAGAATCAGTGTCCAGAACCAGTTATGATGGACAAGGGAAAAGTCTTTGCTATTGGACCATCATTATCTAGGCCAACTACTACAGAGAAGGGAAAGGCTGTAATGGAAGGTATGCTTTTGATTCAGAGTATACCAATTAGGGTACTTTTTGATACCGGTGCATCACATTCATTTATATCTCAGTGTCTGGTTGATAGGTTATGTTTAGAACTCATCTACCTTATTAGTTCCTTAAGGGTTGTGAATCCTATAGGAGGGTATGCAACTCTGGGGATAAGATGTGACCAGTTAGAACTTGATTTGTTAGGTCATAAGTTTGTTGTAGTCTGTATGTTTTTCATTTCGTAGATTTCAGAATATTTTTTGGTATGGATTTTTTGGGTGGATATGAGGCTAGGATATTTTATCAAGATAGGGAAATATCACTGAGACACCCTAATAGTCATAACTGAATCATAATCTTAGTAGAGAATTCTGACAGAAGTGCTTGTGCTATGTTGAGAGCTATGGAGTAGAAGAAGAGTTAAGTTGGGTTCGGGTAGCAAGAGAGTTTGCAGACGTTTTTGAGCCGGTTACAGGACTACAACCGAAATGAGCTGTCGAGTTTTAGATAGATCTTTTGCCAGGAGCTGAACCTGTAAGCAGACCACCTAGCAAGATGACACCGACCGAGATGAGGGAATTGAAGGTACAACTAGTGGATCTAGAAGGGAGAAATTTTAATAGACCAAGCAGTTCGCCTTGGGGAGCGACCGCAGTTTTCGTGAAGAAACTGGACAGGTCATTAGAAATGTGTATCGACTATCGTAAGTTGAACGAGAAGATGATTAAGAATAAGTATCCTTTGTTGAGAATTGACGATCTATTTGATCGGTTATGTGGAGCCAGAGTAATTTCCCAGTTGGATATGGCGACAGGTTTCCATTAGTTAAGAGTGGCAGAAAACAGTATTCCATTGAGAGCATTTCGAACTAGGTATGGTTCGTACGAGTGGTTAGTAATACCATTCGGGTAATGAACGCACCAGCTTTCTTCGTGGATCTGATGAACTAGATTTTCCAAGAATACTTGGATAGGTTTGTGTTGGTGTTTATAGATGACATTTTAGTATACTCTAAGGATGAAAGAGAGCATGAAGATCATCTTAGAGTAGTGCTTGATACTCTGAGGCTGCATCAGCAGAAAACGAAGTTTTCTAATTGTCATTTTTGGAAGAAAGAGGTTAAGTTTCTTGGTCACGTGGTTTCAGAGAAAGGCTTGTCAGGTTATCCGAATAAGATCAAAGCTATTAATAATTGGAAGAGACCAGAGACATTGACTGAGATTAGAAGTTTTCTTGGACTTGCTGGCTATTACCAGAGATTCATCAAGGACTTTTCATAGAAAGCAGCACCATTGACTAAGTTAACCAGGAAGGATGTGAAGTTTTTTTGGTCCGACAAATGTGAGGAAGCATTCCTTAAGTTAAAGCATTTTTTGACCAATGCACTCTGTGTTAGTAGTCCCAAATAGAAACCAAGGGTTGGTGGTGTATACTGATGCATGTGGGAATGGATTAGGAGCTGTGTTGATGCAGAAGGGTAAAGTCATTACCAACGCTTCACGGCAGCTTAGACCACATGAGGTAAGATATCCTACTCATGATTTGGAGTTGACAATGGTGATCTTTGCGCTAAAAATATGGAGACATTATCTCTTAAGGGAGAGATTTGAGCTATACACAGATCGTAAATCCTTAAGGTATTTTTTCTCTCAGAAGGAGTTGAATATGAGACAAAGGTGGCTGGAGTTTTTAGCAGCTTATGATTTTGGTATAGAGTACCCACATGGAAAAGGAAATAAGGTAGCTAGCGCTCTTAGGAGAAGACATCAATGTGATGTTGGCTATGTTAGGAGAATGGAAAAATTTAAAAGTTTTGACTACTTGTAGTGTGTAGTTAAGATCGACTGCTAGTTCTAGTCAGAGCACCACCATATTATCCTGTTTGGAAGTTCGACCAGTGTTGATCGAAAGAATTGCTTCTAAGTAGAAAGAAGATCCAGTATTAACCGAGAAGATTAGAAGGCTTGAAGTTGGATCAGAGATCGATGAACTAAAGTATTTTAGTCTTGACCAGGGAGGATGGTGGAGAAAGAAGGGATGGTTGTGTGCTCCGAATGTTGAGGACTTAAGGAAACCAGTTCTTAAGGAATGTCATCGATCAAAATATACGATTCATCCTGGAGGAACCAAGATGTATCAAGATATGAAGAGGAGCTTCTATTGGGAAGGTACGAAGAAGGATGTTGGCTTGTGGGTTAGGTAGTGTGCAAACTGTCAATAAGTGAAGGTCGAACATCAGAAGCCGAGTGGGTTTCTTCAACCTTTGGGGGTATCAATTTTGAAATGGGATTCGATATCCATGGATTTTATAGCCGAGTTGCTAAGGTCGAATAGAAGAAATGAAAGTATATGGGTCATAATGGACAGGTTGAACAAGAGTGCCCATTTCATTCCAATTAAGTCAACCAGGACGGCACTTGTTTTAGCTAAGTTGTTCGTGAAGAACATAGTTAGACTACATGGAATTCCTAGTAGTACAGTCAGTGACAGAAATGCTTTGTTTACTAGTGAATTATAGAAAAGTCTACAGGATGTGTCAGGTACCAAGCTTAAGATGAGTACTGCATATCACCCTGAGACAGATGGGCAGACCGAGAGAGCCAATAAGGTAATCGAGGATTTGTTAAGAGCTTGTGTATTGGACTTTAGTGGATCTTGGGAAGATCACCTACACTTAGTGGAGTTTTCCTATAATAACAGTTATCATGCTAGTATAGGAATGGCACCTTTTGAAGCTTTGTATGGAAGGCCATGCAAATCACCAGCATGTTGGTTAGTGTTCGTCGACGGAAATTCTATCGGTTTAGAAAACCGTCGGATGAATTTAAATTAAAATTAACCGCAAGCGCACGGCGTACACTTTGTAGTACGTGGCGAATACGGGTCGATCCACAGGGAATTGCGAGAGATTAAAAATCTGTTCAATCAAATTAGACCAAAGAGAGATGAAGTTGTTAACTACAAAAAAGAAGCTAAATCTAAAATTAAAATGTGATTTAAAAACTATTAAACTAGAGAACAATTTAGAGGCAAATCCACTCTACTATTTTTGTAAATCAACAAACATAGAATTTATGATCTCTAACTTTGATATTAAATGAAATAAGTGTTGCATTTATCATAAGTATGGTTTGTTTATGTTATTAATTAACATAACTCAAACCATCAAACTATAATACAACAATTATACCACTTATAATTCTCATGAAAATGAAGCCAAAGCAAAAGTTATTTTAAGGATGATCTATTTACTATTGTAACTAGTAATATAGGTCATCAAATTTCATTTTTACTTTCATTTCAAAATCAAAAATGGATTAGCAAATGATGATGCAACTTGTGTTTCTGTTGAATAAGAATAGCTCATTTGCAAAAGCAACATAAGCTATCAAACCCACTTTTATAAACTTGCATCAAAATTTACTTTCATGAAGCATAGACAAAGAGATCATAAATAATATAAATGTTGAAATTACATAATATTTGAGAGCTTCATCACCCCTAAATTGAAGGGTTTAGCTACTCATTTGTGGCATTGAAGCAACACTTGTAAATTTCAACATGAAAGAGCAAAGAAATGAAAACTAAGCAAAGGAAGAAAGAAAGATTAACTAGTAACTAATTGCATAAAAATTAAAGCTACACTACTTGCATAAATGTAAATCTAAGCTATGAACATTAAAGGAAAGAGAGCATAAAAAATTAAAACAAAGAAAAGCATGTAGAAAAGAGAGAAGAAAGAGGCTTGGAAGCCATTTTTATTCATAGAACATTGAGCTTACAATTTGATCTCTTAATTTCCTAAGTAAAATGAAAGAGTAGATCCTTTGTTCATGTACATAAGAGGGCTATTTATACATGCATAAAACCCTAATCTCTTTTTAGGGAGCTTCCCAAAATACCCTTGAGGTGGTGTAGCCTCCAAGTAATCATTAACATTCAATAATCCCCCACTTAATATGTACATGAAGCTTTAAGTCCTTTTAGCATGTGCTTAGCTTCTAATTAGAAGTTAGGTAAGTGGGTGGGGTCCTCCATGATATTGAACTTGAATTATTTCCTCTTCATTCCTTTGTATTTCCTTGTGCATGCATATATCATCATGAATCCCACTTCCAAATGCATCAAAATATCCTATAAAAATCATAAAAATTGTCCAAGTAAAAATTCTTAAATTAACACATGCACACAAATGACCATTTTGCCCCTGAATGAAGATAAAAATATAATGGTTTGAAAATAATTGAATTTTGGTTTTAACATGTAAAAATGCCCAAATATGATGTTTATTTAAATAAAAAGAGATAAAATATGGATGTAAATATACGCACATTTACGTGCACATCAAATACCCCCACACTTATCTTTTTATTCGTCCTCGAATAAAGGAAAAATTAGATAAATCCATTTTCGTAGGGAGCACGATTGCATTGAGCGTATGCAACAAGCCGTTAAACCTTTGGGTGTCCCCAGTAGGATGAGTGTTGTCTCGTGAGGGTTTTCAGCGGATACTACCCACAAAATCCAGATGCAAAGTGAAAATATTTACAAAATGCAAGATTTATTTACAATGGGATGAATGCAAGTTCTTGAAAATATTTACAAATGACGGATTTACTCTTAAATCGACACAAAGAAGTTAAATATAAGTCTTGGTCATTATCCTGAAAATTTAAGTCATTCCTCATCAAAACTTCCAACAAAAATCAAGTTATAATAGCAAATAAACAATAGTTTAACTCGATGTTTCGGTTGATAACAAAATGTAACTATGAAATAAATCCTTAGTTGATTATCAAAGTTTATTAAAGTGGTATTTTCATTTCTTTTCAATAACAAATCAAATCAAATAAGTAAAAATAGTGCTAGGATTTCAATTGCTTGCTCTCTTATTATTTGTAAGAAGAAAAAAAAAATACACACCTAGCTCAGGTAAACTGAGGCCAGATATACCACCCATGCACTGCCTTTCGGGCTTATGTGAGGGGAGTACAGAGCATGGCGAGTGCACACACTTTCATGCATACACCTATCGACCGTAGGTGGTTTTTTATTAAGTCTGTTCTTTGTTTTTTTTTCTTTTTTTACATGTGTTCCATACATGCATAACCGTGAGGACTTTTAAATGAGTATGAAAGCACATAATTAAAGATTCCAAGTAATTCACCCATGCATAACCGTGAGGACTTTTAAATAAGAGTGAATACTTTGGATGTTATTATTATTATTTTTATATTTTTAAGAGAGAGAGAGAGAGTTTTGCAAAATTATCTTAGCACCATTTAACTTAGAAGAAAAAAATGTTATATCCTTTACTTTAAATTTACCACTTTTTAAACAAAGATTTTCAATTAGAACATACTTCATAATTAACATAGATGAACCTTCCTATATACCAGTTAAACCATTGTTATTTGTAATAAAACTTCATTTTTATTTTTGTTAAGACAAACAAATTTTCAAAAATTTCAATATATTAACCAAAACTTATACTTAACCCATAGTGTTTCTTCAAAAATAAATCAAAATGGTAAAAAGAAAATGTTTTTGAGATATAGGAGTTTTGAGATTTTTTTTTTGAAGTAAGAAGATGAAAATCCAAAAATGCCATGAAAAACCATGAAAAAAAAATGAAAATGAGACTTCCCCCCACACTTAATTTTGACTGTGTCCCCATAGTCAATGCGTGATATAATGAGTGTAACGGGAAAAATATGTACATATTTACAAAAGAGGGTTAACATTCTTACTAGACGTAGCTTGGCTCATGAAGGATCATGAGCTCCTCCTCTTGGTTATTTGGCAATTCCAAGAAAGGTTTCAAACGATGACCGTTGACTTTGAAAATTGATCCATCCCTGGGGTTTTCTATTTCTACGGCACCATGTGGAAAAACAGTTCGTACCATAAATGGTCCGGTCCATCTTGATTTAAGTTTCCTCGAAAATAAATGAAGTCTCGAGTCATATAAAAGAACTTTCTGGTTAGGCGAAAACATTTTTCGAAGGATTGACTTGTCATGAAAAACTTTTGTTCTTTCTTTGTAAATTTTCTCGTTTTCATACGCGTCATTCCTAAGTTCTTCTAGTTCATTGAGTTGCAATTTTCGGTTTTCGCCAGCTTTTTCAAGGTCAAAGTTTAAGTTTTTTATTGCCCACAACGCTTTGTGTTCGATATCAACGGGTAAATGGCAAGCTTTACCGTACACTAAACGAAATGGGGACATCCCAAGGTTAGTTTTAAAAGTAGTACGGTAAGCCCAAAGCGCGTCGGTCAATTTCTGAGACCAATCTTTTCGATTTTGTTAATAGTTTTCTCCAAGATTTGTTTCATTTGTCGATTTGAAACTTCAACTTGGCCACAAGTTTGAGGATGATACGGAGTGGATAACTTGTGGGTTATCGAGTATTTTTTCATTAAAATTTCAAAAGAACGGTTGCAAAAATGGGTCCCGTTATCACTGATTATTGTGCGAGGTGTGCCGAACCTCGAAAAGATGTTTTCTTTGAGAAATTTCACAACAATCTTATTGTCGTTGGTTTTGCAAGGAACAGCTTCGACCCATTTTGAGACATAGTCAACAGCGAGAAGGATATATAAGTTTCCAAAAGAATTGGGAAAAGGTCCCATAAAGTCGATACCCCAAACATCGAAGATTTCGATGGTAAGAATGGGGTTTAGAGGCATCATATCTCGTCTAGAAATTTGTCCAAGCATTTGACATCGATCGCAATTTTTACAAAATTCGAATGAGTCTTTGAAGAGAGAAGGCCAATAGAAACCACACTGAAGCACCTTTTCCGCAGTTTTTCGAGGACCAAAATGTCCACCGCACGCTTGATCGTGGCAAAACGAAAGAACACTCCTTATCTCATTATCTGGAATGCAACGTCGGATGATTTGGTCGGGACAATATTTAAACAAGTATGGATCGTCCCAATAGAAATATTTCACTTGGGACATGAATTTGTATTTGTCCTGTTTGGACCATGATGAGGGAGTTTCTTTAGTGACTAAGTAGTTCACTATATCAGCGTACCATGGGTCGATAGAAATTGAAAGAAGTTGTTCATCGGGGAAGTTTTCATTGATCGGCAAAGAAGATGGTGCGTTTGGAAGACGAGACAAGTGATCAGCTATGACATTATCGGATCCTTTTTTGTCTTTGATTGTAAGGTCAAATTCTTGAAGTAAAAGGATCCAACGAATCAAGCGGGATTTGGCATCCTTTTTAGAGAAGAGATATCGAAGTGCGGAGTGGTCCATGTACACAGTAATGTGTGACCCTATCAAGTATTGTCTGAATTTTTCGAGAGCAAAAACGACAGCTAGAAGCTCTTTTTCGGTTGTTGTGTAGTTGAGTTGAGCGTCGTTCAAAGTCATACTCGCATAGTAAATGACGTGAAGGATCTAGTTGATGCGTTGTCCTAAGACAGCACCAACAGCAAAGTTTGAAGCATCACACATTATCTCGAAAGGACGATCCCAATTGGGCGCACAAATGATTGGAGCAGAAATGAGTTCGTTCTTAAGACGTTCAAAGGAAGAGATACAATCAGATTTAAAATCGAAAGGAACATCTTTTCCAAGAAGAGTCGTCAAAGGACGAGCAATTTTGCTAAAGTCTTTCACAAAGCATCGGTAAAAGCCAGCGTGTCCTAGAAATGATCGAATGTCCTTAACAGTTTTGGGAATGGGTAGGTTCGCAATGACATTGATTTTTGCTTTGTCTACCTCAATGCCTTTATTTGAGATGATATGTCCAAGGACTATGCCTTGTTTGACCATAAAGTGGCATTTTTCCTAATTCAAAGTCAAATGTTTTTTTTTACATCGATTTAGAACCAATTCGAGATGATGTAAACATTGGGAAAACGAATCGCCAAAGATTGAGAAATCGTCCATAAAAACTTCTAGAAAGCGCTCAATCATGTCGGAAAAAATTCCAACCATGCATCATTGGAAGGTCGCAGGAGCGTTTCAAAGTCCAAATGGCATACGTCGATAAGCAAAGGTACCGAATGGACATGTGAAAGTCGTTTTCTCTTGATCTTCGGGAGCGATGGGAATTTGGTTATAGCCAGAATAACTATCGAGGAAGCAGTAAAATTCGTGGCCGGCTAAACGTTCAAGCATTTGGTCGATAAAAGGAAGGGGGAAGTGATCTTTTCGTGTTGCGGCATTTAGTTTTCGGTAGTCAATGCAAACACGCCAACCCGTTTGAGTACGAGTTGGAATAAGTTCGTTTGAATCGTTCTTGACAACGGTTAGCCCAGACTTTTTCGGTACAACGTTAATTAGGCTAACCCATGAACTATCGGAGATTGGGTAAATGATTCCGTTGTCGAGAAGTTTAATAATTTCATCACGCACCACATCTTTCATTTTTGGGTTAAGCCTTCGTTGCGCATCATGAACCGGCTTGGCATCGTCGATTAAATGAATGCGATGTTGGACAAGAGCGGGACTAATTCCCTTTATATCGGAGATCGACCATCCAATCGCTTCCTTGTTTTTTGAAAGAATAGAGAGAAGAGAAGCTTCTTGATCAAGAGAGAGAGTTGCGGAAATTATGATGGGCAACGTTTCGTTATCACCTAAGTATGCGTACTTAAGGTGATCGGGAAGTGGTTTGAGGTCCAACTTTGGGAGTTTTTCGATCAAAGAGTTTGATTGAGATTCCGACTCAATTTGAAGCGATTCAGAGGGAAGAGTGTATTCAATCTCGTTGGAAATTTCGTGAAATAATTTTTCATATTCAGTTTCACGTTCGTCGCTAAGGTCAATTGTTTCGTTTTCGAGGTTTTCGTGAATGACACTAACTTCCCACGTTTGGTCATGAGGTTCGTTCGATTGGCTTTCAAGATTGAAAATGTTAAGATCCAAAGTCATGTTTCCAAAAGAAATTTTCATCGAACCGTTACGACAATTGATTAAGGCATTTGAGGTAGCTAAGAATGGTCGGCCTAAAATCAATGGAATTTGATTCGAGGGATTCGTCACGGGTTGTGTTTCGAGAACGATAAAATCAACGGGGAATATGAATTGCCCTACTCGAATGAGCACGTCCTTGATTTCTCCCACGGGCTTCTTAATCGAGCGATCGGCAAATTGAAGCGTGACTTTTGTGGGTTTGAGCTCACCTAAGCCTAATTGTTCGTACACAGAGTATGGAATCAAATTGACACTCGCGCCTAAGTCTATCAGACATTTGTTAATCGTCTTGTCTCCAATTGTACATGAAATCGTAGGGCAGCCAGAATCTTTGTATTTTACGGGCATGGTTTGGGACAAGACTTCACTCAAACTAGCAGCTAAGAAAACTTTTTTGGGCACTTGAGTGTGTCGCTTTTGGGTACACAAGTCCTTAAGGAATTTCGCGTATGTTGGGACTTGCTGAACGATGTCAAGAAGAGGAATGTTAACTTTGACTTGTTTAAAAATTTCCAACATCTTTTCCATTTGGTCCGAGTGTTTCATAGGTCGGAGACGATGTGGAAATGGGACACGATACTCGGTAGGCAGGTCTACTCGAGTAGAAGAAGAAGAATTTTGACTGGCATTCGATTCAACGTTTGGCTCCACGTTCTGTTCAGATTCATTTGTTATTTTAGAAGTATCGAGAGAAGTTTCCGGTAAATCGTTTGGATTAGCGACTTGATTATCGATTTGTTTCCCGGAACGAAGAGTTGTGATAGCATTCAATTGGGTGACGTTGCTATCTTGAACAACATGGGCTTGATTTAAATTTGCGTTTTGATTTCTGGGATTTGAAATGGGTTGGCTTGGGAATGTTCCTCGTTCCCGTTCGCTCACAGACGTGGCTAATTGACTCATTTGCATTTCGAGTTTTGCAATTGATTGGTTCGTGTTTTGCATATATGAAGTCAATAAATTTTGCAAATTGCTGTTTGATTGAAGGCTTTGAGTGGTTGCTTTAGCCAACGTTTCAAGAGTTTTCTCAAGTGAAGTTAAACGTTTATCGTCTTGGGGAGGATGAGCAGCATTTTGTTGCGGTTGATTATGCGATGGACCCGCAAGGTTTGGTTGAAAATTGTTGGGCTGAAAGGGAGGATTCGAAGCATTATTCGGAAATGCTTGAAAATTGGGACGAATCGTATTTGTGTTAGGATTGTTTTGGTTCCACGCAAAATTTGGATGATTTCTCCAACCAGGGTTTTACGTTGGAGAAAACGGGTCATTTTTGGCTTTATTGAAAGCATTGATTTGTTCAACAGAATTGGGACACTGATCGGCTATATGATTAGGATCGTTGCATTTATAACACATCGGTTGGAAAGTTTGGTTCATTTGATTCGATGAGAAAACGTTATCGAATTTTTTAATCATTGCGTCGATCTTAGCTTCCAAAGCAACAGAGGATCCTATCGAGTGTGCACTCGATCGTGAGTAAACTGATTTTTCGTTCGATCGTTCCCATTGGGATGATTTTCGGCAAGATTTTCAAGAAATTGCCAAGCATCGTCGTGATGTTGGGCAAGAAAGTTGCCTTGGCACATTGATTCGAGCATGGTACGTGAGCTATTTTCGAGTCCATCGTATAAAATTTGGCAAATCGTCCATTTTTCGAAATTATGGTGTGGACATTTTATCAAAAGCTCTTTGAATCTTTCAAAATATTTTTCGAATGGCTCTCCCTTGAATTGATGAAAGTTTACAATTTCGTTTCGGATTCTACTCATTTTTTCCAAAGGGTAGAACTTTTTTAAGAAAGCTTTTACGAATTCTTCCCACGTTTTAATCGAGTTCGATGGTAAGCTGTACAACCATTTTTCAGCGTAATCTGTAAGAGCGAATGGGATTAATCGAAGTTTGATTCCGTCATCAGAAAGTTGTTGGAGTTTAATGGTTGCACAAACTTGTTCGAATTTAGTCAAGAAGATGTATGGATCATCGTGTTCGAAATTGCCAAATTTCGGAAGAGTGGCAATATGGTTTGAGTGAATTTCGAAATGGTTACCCGTAGGGGCGGGTAACGTGATGCAAGATGGAATAGAAACTCTATCGGGAAAGATTCTATCCATAAGAGTTCGAGGGGCGTTTTCGTTTGCCATTTCGGGAGGATCGTCTGTTCGAGTTAAACGGTTTGTAGAAGGGTCGCGAGTCCAACGATTTGTTGTTGTGTCACGAGTCCACATACTCATGCACAAGTGAAAGTCGAGAAGAGAAAGAAGTTAGAATCGAGTTTGGAGAATGAAAGAAGTTTTGAAAACGTTTTTGTTTTTTTTTTAAGGAAGAAGACTATTTATCAAGTGAAATTCAATTTCAAAAGAGAAGTTTGATTTTTGTTTTGTTTTTAGTTTTTCAAATTTTTATATGTTTTTTTTCAAATATTTACCAAAATGATTTTTTTTTAGAAAATGGAAATTTGATTTTTTTTTGTTCTTTTTGAATTTTTTTAAAAATTTTTTTTGTATTTTTGTTTTTGATTGAAAAATTTCAAAGGAAGTGATTTAAAAGGAATTTTTTTTTGAATTAAAAACTAAGTTAAAATTTACAATTTTTTTGGTTTTTGGATTTTTGATTTTTTTTTGTTTTTTTTTTAAAATATGCATGAACTAATGCAACTAAATGAATGCAAAGGACTTAATTACAATTTTCTGTCCTTACTAGCTCCTAACCCAAAATTGTATAATCACACTTTGTCTTAAATCAACAAAAATATTTCTCAGCCAGGTAACAGACAGGAGTTATCGGTGCACCACGAATCACCGTAGCAATGCAGCCGAAGGTTTAAATACCTTCAGAGGAACAACCAGTATAATATTAACGTATCACCGTAATTTTTATAACTGGTTATTACTCTGCCGTAGCCTAGACACCAAGAAATAAAATCGTTCAAATAAAACAATTATGAAGATACAATTAAGCCCTAGATGAGCCCGCGACACCCTTAAGTCGAATGTCTAACCTTTATTATTAGTCAAATTCTACGATGAGATGCGTTTGTGGGCTAAGGAAAGGGTGATGAAATCCCTCACCTTATGTGGGGTATTGCCCTTAGAAAAGAAAATAAGATGAGATGGATGCAAAACAAAAATTAAACGTGAATTTACAATGCAACTAAAATGAAGTTTGTTTTTGTTTTTGGATTTTGAATTTTTTTTTTGTATATAATTGCAAATGCAAGCAACCAACAATGCACTAGAGATGAAAGCACAATACCAGAGCGTGCAGATTATTAGCAATTTTTTTTAAGCGGCAATTTTTTTAAGCAAGGCAAAGTAGTTTATTTGGGCAAGCACTTCTTCCTTTTGGAGTTTCTGCTTTGGCAACCTGAGATGAAACACAAGATATATTCAACAATTTTTATTATTATTATTATTTAGTATGTTTATCAAAGATGAAAAACAAAATAAGCGAGAAACAAAAACAAGTGAAAACAAATGGAAAATGAAAATTAAACAAAGTTGAACTTTTTTTTAAAAAAAAAATTTTTAATTTTTTTTTTTGGAAAGGAAACTCAAAAGTAACTTAACAAATAAAAATATACGTTAACCGGACCAAACATCATCAAGCCCGCATACATTATTTTGTTATCTCCCTTTCTCGTTGTTTTTTTAAAACACAGACAATCCCCAAAACCGATCAAAGATATGAAATCAAAATTCACGTTTTCTCAATGAAATCAAATTCTCCTGCAAAATCAAATTCAAATCCCACAAACTTCGGTTCGAGGCTACTCGGTGTTGATGGGCTGCTGTTCGAGGTTGGGCTAGCAAGTTGACCGAGTTGCCGAGGTTTGCGTAATTGGGGGTTACGGCGATTGCAGGTTTGAAGGGATTTGTTGGGCTTTAGGCGAAGTTAGTGGAAGTCGCAATTGAATTGAAGTCATGGACAATGTCTGGTTGTAGGTGCTGGTTTGCGGTTATGTTTGAAGTCACGGTTGTTTGTTTGTTGAAGTCTTTTGGCGTAAATAGGAGAAGTGACGGTGGAGAGGCACAGTTGTTGATGAAGATGGATGTCCTGTTGACTACTTGATAGGGTAACGACAGAGGTAGGTGGTGATTATGGAGGATGTACTGCACAGTGATGATTGAATGATGGTTTGGGTTGAGGCAGTGGATGTTTGATGTTGGCTGAGGAGATGTTTGTATGCAATTTGTAGCAGTTTTCAGAGGAAGGCGATGGAGTATCGTGAATGTACGGTAGTGGCAAAGGGTAGATGAGACAGTGAGAATGGAAAATGCACTGTTGTATTGTTGATTGGATGGATTTTGATGGAGTGGTAATGTATTGACAGTGTTGAGGAGTATGAAGGGTTATGAAATGAAGGAATGTGATAGAGTGAATTGAAGGAATGTGAAAGTAATGATGATGGATCAGAAGTGTTGCAGTAGCGATCTGATGTAGGAGTTGTATGCAGGAATGTTGTTCAGTGTTGAAGGTTGTAGAAGTAAGTGATGTATGGGAAGTCTGGTGAAATGGTAGTGAGGAAATGCAGTTGTTATGAAGCAGGGCAGTAGTTGTACACTGATGGTGATGCAGTTGCACTGACTGCAAGTGACAGAGGCTGGTGTTTGGATTGCTGGCGAAGTATGTTTTTTTTTGGAGATGGTTGTGGGTATGTGTGTGAATAGCAGGCGCAAGTCAGTGGAGTGTTTGAGTTGATGAATGTTGGACACTGATTTGCAGTGGGAAGAATATGAAGATTTTGCAGTGTGAATCAGTGAACACACAAATGATCAAATGTAGTGGGTGTATGAACACTGGTGGTATGTGAATGAAGGTGTGGTGAAATTGTGGATGTATGGGATTGAAGTGGTGTGACTGGGATTGTGTTTGATTATATGGTATGGAAGTGATGACAGGTTGGAGAAGTTTGAAACTGTTATGGGTAGTTTTGAAATGATGTATAGCAGGGTTGTTGTAGTAGGCAGAGGAGATGTAGGCAGGGGCAATTGCAGTGAAAGGGGAATGGTGATATAAGGTGGTATGGTTTATGTTAGAGGTAGTGGGAACTGAGTGAATGAGGAAGTATTTGAGGTGGCAATGCAACAGTGATAATGCAATGCCAGAGAACAAATTCACAGAAATCTGTTGTTTTTTTTTAAGAAGGAAAGGAAAAATGAAAGATGTAAATGTAAAAGAAAAAGAAAAAAAAGAAATGTAAAATGCAAATACAATGAAATAAAAATAAGTTTGTTTTTTTGAAATGAACTTGTGATGCCTTTTTTTTACAGAGATGCAAATGCAATTTTAACTAGAACAACTCACTCAAAATGCAAACAAAAATCACAAACAAACACACAACAAAAAAAAATTAAATGCAAACACACAAAAATAAAAATAAACAAAAATCAAACGAAAATAATTCGAAGAATAGAAAATCAAAATCAAAACAAATCCCCGGCAACGGCGCCAAAAACTTATTCGTCGACGGAAATTCTATCGGTTTAGAAAACCGTCGAACGAATTTAAATTAAAATTAACCGCAAGCGCACGGCGTACACTTTGTAGTACGTGGCGAATACGGGTCGATCCTCAGGGAATTATGAGAGATTAAAAATCTATTCAATCAAATTAGACCAAAGAGAGATGAAGTTGTTAACTACAAAAAAGAAGCTAAATCTAAAATTAAAATGTGATTTAAAAACTATTAAACTAGAGAACAATTTAGAGGCAAATCCACTCTAATATTTTTGTAAATCAACAAACATAGAATTTATGATCTCTAACTTTGATATTAAATGAAATAAGTGTTGCATTTATCATAAGTATGGTTTGTTTATGTTATTAATTAACATAACTCAAACCATCAAACTATAATACAACAATTATACCACTTATAATTCTCATGAAAATGAAGCCAAAGCAAAAGTTATTTTAAGGATGATCTATTTACTATTGTAACTAGTAATATAGATCATCAAATTTCATTTTTATTTTCATTTCAAAATCAAAAATGGATTAGCAAATGATGATGCAACTTGTGTTTATGTTGAATAAGAATAGCTCATTTGCAAAAGCAACATAAGCTATCAAACCCACTTTTATAAACTTGCATCAAAATTTACTTTCATGAAGCATAGACAAAGAGATCATAAATAATATAAATGTTGAAATTACATAATATTTGAGAGCTTCATCACCCCTAAATTGAAGGGTTTAGCTACTCATTTGTGGCATTGAAGCAACACTTGTAAATTTCAACATGAAAGAGCAAAGAAATGAAAACTAAGCAAAGGAAGAAAGAAAGATTAACTAGTAACTAATTGCATAAAAATTAAAGCTACACTACTTGCATAAATGTAAATCTAAGCTATGAACATTAAAGGAAAGAGAGCATAAAAAATTAAAATAAAGAAAAGCATGTAGAAAAGAGAGAAGAAAGAGGCTTGGAAGCCATTTTTATTTCATAGAACATTGAGCTTACAATTTGATCTCTTAATTTTCTAAGTAAAATGAAAGAGTAGATCCTTTGTTCATGTACATAAGAGGGCTACTTATACATGCATAAAACCCTAATTCTCTTTCTAGGGAGCTTCCCAAAATACCCTTGAGGTGGTGTAGCCTCCAAGTAATCATTAACATTCAATAATCCCCCACTTAATATGTACATGAAGCTTTAAGTCCTTTTAGCATGTGCTTAGCTTCTAATTGGAAGTTAGGTAAGTGGGTGGGGTCCTCCATGATATTGAACTTGAATTATTTCCTCTTCATTCCTTTGTATTTCCTTGTGCATGCATATATCATCATGAATCCCACTTCCAAATGCATCAAAATATCCTATAAAAATCATAAAAATTGTCCAAGTAAAAATTCTTAAATTAACACATTCACACAAATGACCATTTTGCCCCTGATTGAAGATAAAAATATAATGGTTTGAAAATAATTGAATTTTGGTTTTAACATGTAAAAATGCCCAAATATGATGTTTATTTAAATAAAAAGAGATAAAATATGGATGTAAATATACGCACATTTACGTGCACATCAGTTAGAAACTAATGACAGGTTAGTCATGGTGTTTGTACCAAAAATGGGCACAACACTCTTCGGGAGTTGTTTGAAGAGATAAAATGAAGATTATAAATGTAAAAGAGAGATTATCTAACAAAAACTCCAACAAATATGAATGCAAAGTGAACAGACAAGCAGTTTAGAGTGGTTCGGCGTATAGCCTACGTCCACTATGAAGTTTTGATGATTTTATTGATTCTCTTTCAATGATTACAAGCGTTTACAGCGATGAACAGCGGATTACAGTTTGGAATTCGAAATTGACAGCAAAAGTATGATGCAAATCTCAATCCGGCAGAGTCTGGGCGCTTTTTTAGAAAAAAGATCCTTTTTCCGTTGATTCTGGGGCTCTATTTATAGGCGTAGGAGGCTTGGATTTCGCTCAAACTCCGGAAGACTTGGCCAGACACGTGAGGGGGCCCATTCGACCACTTCCAGAGAGTTTCAAGCCGATCTGTGATCGATACGAAATCATTTCGTATCGATCAGGATTACTTCCAATTGAGCTCAAAATTGGTGGAGACATTCCTTGTTATGTGTGCAGCCTTCAGTTAAAATTTCATGGTGTTTGGATTAGTGGATTGAGAGATATCGTCGATACGAGATGGATTTTAACGCTGGCTGTTCTGCTCGTCTCCATTGCTTCGACTCCATCCTTTCGTCTCGATGACTGCACGCGCTCTCAAGGTGATGTGGTGCGCGCGCCTCGCTTCGATCCGCTCTTCACTCCGAGTTGACCGCGTCGACTCCATATATCTCGGCGCATTCGCATCGAGGGATGACGTGGTGTGCGCTCTTCGCCTCGATCCGGTATTTGCTCCGTGTTGACTGCTTCGACTCCACGTATCTTGCCCCGTTTCCTTCGAGAGGTGACACGTTATCCAAGCTGGTTGACCTGATGGTTTCGAGTAGGACTTCATCCTGGGATACGAGGCAAATACTATCTGATGGATACGAAGTAGGCACTGGCTGATGGATACGAAGTAAGCAATGTCTGATGGATACGACGTATGCATCATCTGATGGATACGAAACTGACACTGGCTGAAGGATACGAAGTCCTTCAATTGCTGGTATGTGTGAAGTCCATCGATACGAGTTCGATGGATACGAAGAAAATCGAGTCGAACCTGGGTACCTCGATGGATCCGGAGCTGATCGATACGAAGCATGATGGATTCGAACTGGGGCTTCGGTGATGGATACGAAATCGCCCAGAGTGATGGATACGAAATCTGGGCTCTTTCCCTCCAATTCGACTCGATCATAACTTGAGTGTATGAGTCCGGATCGACTTGAAATTTGAGGTGCTGATCTCTATGGCCTTTCTTGTCGTGTCCTATCAATTGTAGCTCAATCTGGGCTCGGACAAAATTCAGTGATATCCATGGCGTGTTATCCTTGTTCTCTAGCCGGCTTCTTGACGTCCTGGCCTTGCCAAAAGGCGGGATAACATTTGCCCCCCAAAGTACGTCTTGTGAAAACATGACGTGCTTTGAAAAGCTGTAGGCCTTCTTCGAATAGCTTTGGAAATCGTACCCCTTAGCCATTCTCTCGTATCGGTCCGCTTACGAGTCGATGCTCAAAGTCAAAAAGCCTTCTTTCGTATCGATGTGGGTTGACTTGATGGATATGAAAACAATCATTCGTATCGATGGTCACAAATGGTGGCGAATCCTGGTTCGAATTGATGATATCTGGTGGATACGAAATGGATGTTCGCATCGATAGATACGGATGGATACGAAATTGACGCTCGTATCAACAGATCTGCTCTGTTTCGAATCGATGGCTCAAAACCCGGATGCTTCGAAACGATGGTGTCTGGTGAACATTTCGTCTCGATGAATGCACGGCTTGATGGATGCGAGAAAAGCGCGTGCGCCTACCCATCGTTTTCACGTAGCCTCCCTGTGCGCTTCGAACTGATAAAGGTTAAGGGGTTCGATACGAATGCTCGCATCGATGCGCTGCTTGACTGGTTGCGACCGGTCAGATTGACTGGGAGTCGAATCGACTCGGTTCCGTCCTAGGCCTTGTATAAATATCTGGGACTTTGCCATTTCTCACTTTTTTACCTTTTACTTTTACTGTTGTCTTCTGCCTTCTCGTATCGATCCACAGACAAGCAGGAGAGAAGAATTATTTCAATCTTCGAATCGATCAAACATCACCTTATAATTTCCCCAAACTCCAATTCGATTCAGGTAAACGAGCAATCACAGCTACACTTGAGCGACGAAGTTCAGATCTCAGATCCATCGTGCCTTTGCCGATTATCGATTATAGTGGTGCCAAGGCCAGATCTGGACCAGAACTTGGTCGAGGATGGCCATGGCCATGCTCGCTTCAACCGGAGAAGAAGGAGTTCTGGAGTGATTGCTTCACCACTAGTTCGTGTCGATCTGGGATAGGAGGATTCGACTCGATCCAGATTTTCATGATTTCGCATCGACTGATGGGTTAAAGGGGATGCAGAGGTTCGCATCGATCTAAGGTGGTAGGGGCTTGTGTTGAACTGAGATGATCGATGTAAGCGCTTGGCCAGCGTGATCGATGCGAAAATCTATCTCTCTTGATCGATACGAAGGCCAAGAGATCTCATCGGTCCCATATCGATAACCACAGATCGATGCGAAGTTATTGCATTTGGTTGTCTCACAGCCGTTACCCTTGGTCGATGCGAAGTAAACTTACCTGATCGATACGAAATCTCCTCCTCCGGTCGATACGAACTGACATCGATGCGAAAGGTATCGAGTCGACTTGATCGATACGAAAGTATCGATTCGAACTGGATCGATACAAAAGACATCATGCCTCCGAATGAATTTGAACTTGAACTACGATCGATTCCATGCTGAAATTTGATGAACTTAGCGAACTTTTCTATGTTCTTACATTTGATTCCGACGAGCTTCTGCCTTGCATAATTGGACTTGACTACAGGATTGCATATTTGACTGACTTTCGAAGCTCGTCGATGGAACTGCCTTTTAACAGAAAAGTACAACGAACTCTTCAATCTTGAATCGATCGTTATCATCTGGATGGCGCAGTCATGACGGTCAGCGATGACGGTCATGTTTGTTTGACTTCCAGAATCTCGTCGCTTGCACATTTTCTTTAATTCTGCAGAATTTGCTCAAGTCACGCACAGCATTCGCACTACACAACACATTCATGCACGTTACACTGGGGAACGCACGGGCTTTTTGTCATCTAATGATGGTTTCTCGTGAGTTAGCTGGCGATGGAACCGTCAAGTTCGCAGCAGCAAGAAATTCAGAACCCTGTCCTTCCTAGAATTGAGATTCCGGTCATCAAGGCCGAAGTTATTGGCCCAGCTCCGGACGAGTTGCCCAACGCGTCCTTCATTAACAGTCCACCTGATTCCGTCTCATCCAATATCTCCGAAGACATGCTGGGGAGGCTATGCTTAAGGCATGGTTTATCTTTGGATGAGGTATTGTTGCCTGGACCGGATGATAGGCCACATAATCCCCCGGAGGGGTATACTGCTTTTAATCGGCACGCGTGCGCAGCCGGCACACTTCCTCCATTCAACGACTATATAAGAGAAGTGTTGGCTTATCTGGACATCGCTCCGTCTCAATTGCATCCAAACGGATATGCCTCACTCAACAGCTTGTTCGTTGTATTCATGGAGTACCTCCATCGTCCTCCCCGTATGATCGATATAAGATACTTGTTTAACTTCAAGAGTCGGACTGACAGCCCATCTTATACGTTCTTGGAGTCTGTAAGGAACTGCCAAGTCGTCGTGGGGTCGTGGACTAGGCTAAGCTATTTTAAGTCGGAGTGGTTCTATGTCCGATGTCCCCCGGGATTTGCCAGAAGATGGCTATTCAGACGTGAGTATCGTCTCTTTTCCCAAATAATTGACAGGGCAATTTTCGGAGTGAAATTAAACTTACGTCTTCTCCTCTTTTTCTTTCAGCTATCATCCAGCGGCCTGAGGGTGGCTATTACAAAGAGATAGTTCGGGTCCTCCAAGAGATTCCTAGCGAAGAAAGGAATATTGAACTATTATTGACAGATCGGAATCTCAGAGTCCTTGGGCTGATTGGTCGGAGGCAGAGCATAAGACTTGACGGCGCATTAAAGACCGTCTCCAGGAAAAAGGTCAAGCAGATGAAGCCCAGGGTCGTGATAATCGAGGAACCCGACTCCGAGAAAACCCACACTGACGAAGAACCATTGGCCGGACCTGCTAATGCAACTCCAGAGTCCGATGCTAAGAGGAAAGGCAAAGCTGTGGCTTCGAAACAGCCTAAGTCTGGGAGGCGGAAGTCTGTGGTTTTGCACCGCCCTTCGTCAGGAGTTAAGATTACGGAGGCGTCCTCCCCGCAAGCTGAAGATCAATTTGAAGGGCGTACTGACCCTCCAGTCCCTGACATCGAGCCGGAGCAACACGATGTTGGGTCGGGTGGACCGCGACATATCGCCGATGTCAGCGAGTCTGAGTTTGCCGATGCGACTGACACTTCTGGTTGGTCCGGGGGGTTACACATTCACACACTCCTCACGGCACAACACATTTTTCTAACCACAATCAACACATCGCAAACGGTTACTGATTCTTTGTTGTTTTCTTTTCAGGTACGATGTCCGGGAAAGGTTCCGTGCTTGGTAGTTTGCGTAAGCGCCGTTATCACGAGCCACGCAGGAGAGAGGGCGAGAGGGATTATGACGCTGGACACACTGGTCAGGAGAAGTCTGACAGAGATAGGGGACATGTTCACCGATCCCGATCTCGTTCTCCTCCCCCCAGGACCTCTGCACCTCCTGTGGTCGCCGTTACTCGTCCCTCCGAAACTTCACGGTCTAGGCCGCCTTCCCCAGCTTTGAGGTCCGACCCTCCGCGCAGGACCGAAATAGCCACCTCTTCGGCTACTGTGTCGGTCCCGACCGAGGCGTCTAGCGAGGGAGCGCTCAAATTGGCACAGATGAGGAAGGAATTTCCTGACATCTGTTTTGATGGATATGTCTTTCCCCCGCACCTGAAGAGAATCCCGCCAACCGCGGAAACCACTATCCACGATTATGTCGCGGACATCTTTTTCCAGTATAGGGAGTGGGGACGGGCCGCGAGGAAGGCATCTAAAGTGGCGTTCGAGCGGGGCGTCACCATCGAGAAACTTGAGAAGGAGCTGGGTCGCAACGACCAAATCATAAAAGCGCTTAACTCTGAGGCCGAGTCTTCTCGTAAGTCTGAAATGGAGGCCTTAAAGAAAGTTGACGAGGTGACCGCTGCCATGGCCAGGATGAAGCAAGAACATTACACCGCTATTGAGGACATGGGTCACAGGAACACTTCCATTGCGGCCGAGAGGGATGCCGCTCTCAAGGAGCTTAATGAGCTGAAGTCAAAATTTTCAGAGATGGCTAAGGAAAAAGACGCAGCTAATGTCTCTGCGCAGGAAGCCTGTGACCAGGCAGTGACACTTCAAAAGGAGAAAGAGGCGGCCGTACAACAAGCCCGTGAGGCTGAGGCTGGAGTTGAGGAGAAAGTACGGCAGGCGGAGGCCAGGATTGAGGCCGAGGTGGAGGAGCTACTCGTCACTTACAACGCCAATGTGCTAAGGCACCGAGACCTGACATGGCTTGACGATTACCCCACACATCTCTATAACGCCTGGAACCTACTGGTGGATGAGGAGAGATCTGGGCACCCTGACGAAGCCCCTGATGAGTTCGAGCTGGAGAACCGCATCCTTAATGATGACGAAAAGAAGGTTCTCCATGACTCCATGATTTCCCATGACAAGGTGAGGCTTGGTGCTCAGGTCCCGGAGGTCGGAGAGAGCTCTGGTGTGGAACACCATGTTACAAGTTCTGAGATTGTCGTGTCATCTCAGTCTGAGCCAACTTCAATGATCTACTCCCAGCCTATCCCAGCGTACGACCCAGATCAACCGCACTTATCTCCTATTAAGGAACATCCTTCTGAAGCGGTTCAGACGACCTCGAGCCAAACCGAGGAAGGTACTTTGAACTAACTTCCAGTATATTTGGATTGAAGATCCCGTGTTGAAATGTTGCTAATGACATGTCTTTTCCTTTGATCAGTGACAGGAGTTGCACCAGCCGCGCCTCTTATCACCCAAGTATTAGGTCATGCGCCAGGAGCCATCGTTTCTGAGGCGACCTCCGTCGCAGCAATGGCACCGGTTGGAGTGACGGAGGGGAGCTCACTTTCTTTCGACGAGCAGATGATAAACGAGCTTCTCGGCCGTCAAAGTGATCCTTTTGCGGACTTGCCATTTGGCTTGGGTGGATTCACGGCCACATCTGACACCTTGTCCCAAACTACTACGGCTCCTAGCGAGGCCAGGGCGCGGCGGGAAGCGGCGATGTTAGCTGAGATCAATGCCGAGATGGCGGATGCGGCGCACGGCGGTGGTGTTGATGACGGAGCGGCAGCTCAGTGCCCCATTCCTCTTATGACTATGTCTCCTGAGGGCACACTTACTGACACTAATGTACCAGCCCCTCCTCCGGTTGCGGAGTCTGTTCCTCCCACTCCTCCCGCGGGAAGCATCCCTATAGAGTCCAGCTCAGACGAGGATGTTGACATTATGCCTTCACCCGGGGGGAGCTTGCCTAGGGAGAAAGGCTCCAAGCGAAAGGGTACTGGTGGCTCCAGTAGTTCCTCAAAGAAGAAGAAGAAGCTGAGGAAGCAGAAGGATTAGACATCCTTTTCATAGATAGTTAGGGACTTTTGTTATTTTTTCTGTCTTTTCCCTTTTGTAGGCCGTGTTTAGATGTGGGTTCGGCCCCTGCTAGTAGGAACATTTTAGGAAAGGTCTCATGTATGAAGCATTGTTTTTGAGTTTAGTTGGAATAAAATTTTGTCTTTTAGCTTCAGCTTGTGTTCCTTTCTATGCTTGAATATCGCAGTGTTCGGACTTTGGTCCAGTGTATTTGCATTTTTTGATTGCTTCAAGAATAGCTCATTTTTACTTGTTAAGTATGGAACTTTCGGACTCGAGTTGTGATAGGGAATCGCATCGGAGCTGAACATCGAATAGTTTCGGGCAATGACTAACATTTGCTTCTGCCCCCAGATTCGGGGTCAAGGTGTGATGATCAGCTTGCGATGGTACCGAGCGAGGACCGAGTGGTCGAACTATGCTCGTTCTCTCATGAATCGTTCTATCCATACTCCGGGGATATGCGTCATCTCGTGAGCGGTTGTTCGCACTTTGGGAACATGGAATTGACTGTTTATACTCCGCTTCGCACTCTGGGAATGCGGAGCTGAATGTCTATACTCCATTTCGCACTCTGGGAATATGGAGTTAAATGTTTTATACTCCGCTTCGCATTCTGGGAATATGGAGTCAGATGTTTATACTCCGTTTCGCACTCTGGGAATACGGAGTCGGATGTTTATACTCCATTTCGCACTCTGGGAATATGGAGTTAGATGTTTATACTCCGTTTCGCACTCTGGGAATACGGAGTCGGATGTTTATACTCCATTTCGCACTCTGGGAATATGGAGTTAAGTGTTTATACTCCGTTTCGCACTCTGGGAATACGGAGTCGGATGTTTATACTCCATTTCGCACTCTGGGAATACGGAGTCGGATGTTTATACTCCATTTCGCACTCTGGGAATATGGAGTCAGATGTTTATACTCCATTTCGCACTCTGGGAATATGGAGTCAGATGTTTATACTCCGTTTCGCGCTCTGGGAATACGGAGTTGGATGTTTATACTCCATTTCGCACTCTGGGAATATGGAGTTAGATGTTTATACTCCATTTCGCACTCTGGGAATATGGAGTTAGATGTTTATACTCCATTTCGCACTCTGGGAATATGGAGTTAAATGTTTATACTCCGTTTCGCACTCTGGGAATACGGAGTTAGATGTTTATACTCCATTTCGCACTCTGGGAATATGGAGTTGGATGTAGGATTGTCGTGTGTCAATCCTATTAATATCGGTGTCATGGCTTGCCCCCGAGCTCGGGTTTCGCCTAGTGAGTGGCCGGTCGTATCACAGCCACTCTCCATTTGAATAAGTCCCATTGTGTGATGGGATTTAGCTCTTCGTGCATCGTGATGTTGCATATCGTACATAATGAATCACAGCTCTGGCTCGAAGAAGTGGCATTTTATTGCTGAAATAAGAAAATGCGGCAAAGTCAGTTGCCTTATTACAAAATTCAAATTTCGAAATGCAGAAACAAATTGCTAAATAGAATGAAATAAATAAAGCCTGTCATATGTAGTAGCGGCGTAGACTTTCGCTGTTCCAAGCCCTCGGTAAATCGAGACCGTCAACAGTCGACAGCTTGAATGTACCCTCTCCGAGCTTTCGTGTAATTACATACGGCCCTCCCCAGTTTGGTTTCATGTGTGAAGGAACTGGGTAAATTCTCTTGAGCACGAGGTCGCCGAGTTCAAAGGTTCGAGGTCAAACTCTGGTGTTGTACAATCGGGCGACCCGACTTCGATGTGCGGCTGCTCTCAAATCAGCCTCCTCCCGTTTTTCATCCAATAGATCCAAAGACTCGGCTAGGAGTATAGCGTTTGTTTTTGGATCATAATAAGTCACGCGATGAGAGAGCACTTCTGTCTCGACCGGAATAACGGCCTCTGAGCCATAAGATAGGGAAAACGGAGTGTGTCCGGTCGCGGTTTTGTGGGTCGTTCGATAGGCCCATAATGCCATAGGAAGTTCATCGACCCACTTGCCCCCAGCCTTCTCTAATCGTTTCTTCAGGATCGATTTTATAACTTTGTTGACAGCTTCAACTTGTCCATTCGCTTGGGGGTGTGCGACAGCCGAGAACTTTTTGCGGATATGAAACCGTTGACAGAAATTCTTGAATTCTGCGCTCTCGAATTGGGTTCCATTATCAGTGATGATAGTATGCGGGAGTCCAAATCGACAGATGATGTTGCGAACCACGAAATTTATCACCTTCTTTGTCGTAATGGTTGCTAGGGCTTCGGCCTCGGCCCATTTTGTGAAGTAATCAACTGCGACAATGGCGTATTTCGCACCGCCTTTTGCTAAAGGCAAAGCGCCGATGATGTCAATGCCCCACATTGCGAATGGCCAGGGACTGACCATTTGGGTTATCTCAGTTGGCGGAGCTCTCGGAATTCGGGCATGTATCTGGCATTTATCGCACTTCCGGGCATAGTTTGCCGCATCTCGGTTCACCGTCGGCCAGTAGTACCCATATCGGAGTATCTTTTTAGCGAGAGCTTGCCCGCCGGTATGATCACCGCACTCTCCTTCGTGCACGTCATGTAGCACTCGCTTGACTTCCTCGTGAGCGATACATCTGAGGAGAGGAACGGAATAACCTCTCCTGTACATGACTCCGTTTTGGATGATGAACCGCGAGGCTTTTCGCTGAATCTGTCTCTTCTCATTTCTAGGTTCAGGTAGCACCCCATTCTCAATGTAATTCCGATACGGAGTCATCCAGGACTCTCTATTGGGAGCGATTTCAAATACAGAGTCCATTTCTATCCGATCGATGCTTGGAGTGGCCAAAGTTTCAACGGGGACAAGTCCCATTTGTTGCGCTTCGCCTGTGCTGGCTAACTTCGCCAGTGAATCGGCTTTCTGATTGCGTTCCCGAGGCACATAATAGATGGCATAATAATCAAACTGGTTTAGGATTTCCTGAACTCGCGTCAAGTAAGCGGCCAGTCTTCGGTCTCTTGCCTGGTATTCTCCTCGCACCTGGCATACCACTAACTGCGAATCGCAATAAATTTCTACAGCGACAATTCTCAAATCTCTGGCAAGCCTTAGGCCGGTCAGGAGGGCTTCATATTCGGCTTCATTATTAGTTGCACGAAAGTCGAATTTAAGAGCATAACATATGGATCGGCCCTCGGGAGTCTCAAGTACAACCCCCGCGCCCGAACACCGGTCATTTGACGCACCATCAGTATACAGCTTCCAGATGTATTCGGGAGATTCACTGGTTTCGGGTAAGTCTTCCGGGACGGTGAATTCGGCTATGAAATCAGCCAGGACTTGTCCTTGAATGGCCCTCCGTGGAGCGTATGCGATATCAAATTGGCTTAGCTCAATGTTCCACTTGAGTAACCTACCGGACGTCTCAGGCCGCGTAAGGACCTGTCGTAACGGCTGGTCGGTGTACACAGTAAGCGGATGAGCCTGGAAGTAGGGACGGAGCTTCCTTGAGGCAATGACCAGACAATAAGCCAGTTTCTCCAGCCTTGGATAATTTCTTTCAGCTCCTGTTAGTCGCTTACTAACATAGTAGACCGGGTTTTGCACTTTGTCTTCTTCCCGGACTAGGGCAGCACTGATCGCATGTTCTGATATTGCCAGATAGAGATATAATTGCTCGTGGTCAACCGGTTTTGACAAGATCGGAGGCGTGGAGAGATGTTGAACTAATGATCGGAACGCGCCTTCACACTCCGTGGTCCATTCAAAGTTTCGTTTGCCCTTCCGAATCAGGTCGAAGAAAGGAATGCATTTGTCGGTGGACTTTGAAATAAACCTGCTCAATGCTGCGACCTTCCCGTTTAGACTCTGGACTTGCTTTATAGTTCTAGGGGTTTGCAAATTTCTAATAGCCCAGATCTTCTCAGGATTCGCCTCTATTCCTCGAGCGTTGACAATGAACCCAAGGAATTTTCCGGATGCAACGCCAAAGTGACATTTGAGTGGGTTGAGCTTCATCCCGTACTCCCGGAGGATGCTGAACATTGAATTCAAATCTCTGACGTGATCTGTGGAGAATCGGGACTTTACCAGCATGTCATCCACGTAAACCTCCATAGTTTTCCCAATCTGATCAGCGAACATTCGGTTGACTAAGCGTTGGTATGTTGCTCCAGCGTTCTTTAGACCAAATGGCATGACTTTGTAACAATAGAGTCCCAGGTCGGTCACGAAGCTGGTATGTTCCTGATCAGGCAGATGCATGGGTATCTGATTGTAGCCGGAATAAGCGTCCATAAAGGATAGTAGTTCATGCCCGGCCGTCGAATCTACGAGCTGATCGATTCGTGGAAGTGGGAAGCTATCTTTTGGACAAGCCTTGTTTAGGTCAGAGTAATCAACACAAGTTCTCCACTTCCCGTTAGGTTTCCGAACTAGTACAGGGTTGGACACCCATTCTGGATACAAGGCATCTCGAATGAACCCATTCGATTGCAGTTTATCAACTTCCTCTTTAAGGGCGGCAGATCTCTCTGGATCCATACCGCGCCTTTTCTGTTTCACCGGGACATGTCGTGGATCTATATTCAGGGAGTGACTTGCGATGCTCGGCGAGATCCCGCACATGTCAGAGTGTGTCCAGGCGAAGACGTCGAGATTCGCCCGAAGAAATTCGACCAACTCCTGCTGTGTCTGCTTGTTTAGTTGGGACCCAACTTTTAGCATTTTTGAATCATCATCCTCACTGATTGGGACGTCCACAGTCAGTTCGGCTGGAGAGGCTTGGCTCTCCGTTGATTCGTCTCTATCCTCGTTGTCCCTGGGGTCCAGGTCTTTCAGGAACTGGTCGTGGTGCCCGGGCCGAGGCCCAGGCACCAATTGTCAATTGTCGATAGAACGGACGCAGAGAGATTCCTCTACGCCCTTACCCTTCTCTTTACGTTGCGCCCCGCGCAGCTCAGCAACATAACAGGCCCTTCCCGAGGCCTGATCTCCTTGAACAACTCCAATCCCACGATCAGTGGGAAATTTCAGAGTCAGACACCATGGGGCGATCGCCGCCCTGAACTCGGCCAAAGCTGGTCGTCCCAGAAACGCATTGTATGGCGAATCTATCTCTAACACAACAAATTGTAACATGCGGACCCTCCGGCGCTCTCCAACGCCTAATTCGACTGGGAGTTCAGTTATTCCGATGGGTATCGTGGCACTTCCATTGAAACCATGGATTCTGGATAAACAGGGTTTCAAATCCTTTGTCTCCATCTTCATCAGATCGTAAGCCCGTTTGAGCAAGATGTTTACAGAGCTCCCACTGTCAACCAGGATCCTCTTCATCCAAGCAGGACCTACCTGGGCGGATATGACTAGTGGGTCGATAGTAGGGGCTTCAACTTTATCAGCGTCTCGGCTCCTGAACACGATATCATCGGACATTATCTTTTGTTGCTTTGCCGGGGTCCCATCCTCGCAATTACTATAACATTCGAAGTCCGCATGCCTGATAGAACTGGCATACGACTCCATTTCCCCCCAGCTTCTGTCTGCCGGATGGGGACCACCACTTATTGTGTTGATAACTAATCTCCCGCCCGTACGAGCGGGTTCATCCTCTCTTTCCTGATTCTGTGAACGATTTTGATTTGAGGGGCCCGCTCCGCCAGGCTGCGGCGCCCGTACAAACTGATCTAGCTTCCTCTCTCTAATCAGCTTCTCGATGAGGTCCTGTAAGTGTCGACACTCATTGGTATTATGTCCATAGCTCTCATGGAACCTACAGAATTTTCCTGTCTGAATCTGTCTCTCCGATGAGGGCTTCGGAGCAGGCTTCTTATACTGTACGGTGTTGCAAGTCTGCAAGTATACGTTTTCCAATGACGTGTTCAACGGTGTATAACTGTCAAACATCTGAGCTCTACGTCGTGGACCTCGGTTCTCATCTCTCTTCTTGTTCTGGCCATTGTTTCCTCTCTGCTGGGTTTGCTTGTTTTGTATGTTGAGCTGAACTTTCCCGGAACTCTCGCCGGACTGTTTAACTGCCACATTGCTCTGTATTCCTTCAATGTTAGGCCTCGCATCGTCCTGCTTCCTAGACTGTTTTGCATCCTCCTGCCGCAGGAATTGAGCGGCCTTGGAGTAAAAACGGTCCAACGACGCGGGCGGTTTTCCAGCCAGCCAGTTTCCGAATTCAGAATCAGGATCAATCCCCTTGGTCAGAGCCATTAAGATTGAATTATCGTTGGGATTGGTGATCTCGACGCATGCTGTGTGGAACCTCTCCAAGTAACGCCTGAGTGTTTCTCCAGGAGCTTGAGTGACGCTGGACAAGGTGTTGACGTCCTTCGGCCTAGCAACATGCATCCGGAATTGCTCCACAAACCTCTTGGCCAATTGATCGAACGAAGAAATTGATCTAGGTGGTAGGCGGGTAAACCACATTGTCGCGACTCCTCCCAGAGAGATGGGGAAACTCCGACACTTCACTGCGTCGTCGGCCCTTGCAGCGCTCATCGACCATTCATACTTCAGAATATGCTGGTTGGGGTCACTATTCCCTTCATACATCGGGAGAGTCGGCATTCTGAATCGCCTAGGGGGTTCGGCATGCAACACTTCGTCTGTGAAAGGGGTATGACTACGGGAAATTCCCCAGTCATCATTAGTGAGCCCCTGACTCTCGCGGATCATTTGACGTATCATGGTTGATATATCCGAAACAGGCGGATTCGGAGCGTGATGAGCTAAGGCGTGGTCGGGTTCCACGGCGCGAGTAGGGATCGGGCGTTGTCGACGACCCGTATCTCGCCTCCTTGGCTCAACGTCTTCTGGGACATAAGGTTCAGGAGTACGTCCTCGCTGTTGATTGATCGGCTCAGATTGATTTCGGGTATCAGCCCTTGTCTCTGCTGCGGCAGTTGTGGCGCGGTTATCGGTGGTGTACTGTGGGGCAGTACCTCCTCGTGTTGAGGGACCGGTTTGGAAACTAGTCGACGGTCCTACCCTTAGCTGCCCAACAGTTAAGGTAGGCTGATATTCAGCAGCTTGAGCGCGATTCCCCTCTAGTCGAGGACGGGTAGTCTGGCGGTGGTAATCAGATGAAGCTGAGCTTTCGGTAGACGCTCTGGAGACATCATCTCTCCTGGACCTTCTATGCCCCCGGCGGTTCAGCTGGTTGGTCAGCTCGATATTGGCGCGTAACTGTTCTGCCAACTGCTGACGGCTTTGGGTCAGCTCCTGGAGCAATACCTGAAACTCCTGTCGGGTGACTAGCCCCGTTGAGTCTGACTGAGTGGCATTGTCTTGATTGGAAGAAGGCGGCTGTGTTGGATTTTGCCTGTCTCTGCCTTCTTGCTCTGTGGCGGTGGCGCCAGTTCTTGTGCTGACCATTGTCGGTGGTGGAGTCCTTTCCTAGATTCTGAGCAAATCTGAATAGAATGGAAGGATTCCGGGCTGGATATCTGGATCTTCCTCTTGGATTTGTGCAATCCGGTATCGACGGCAGATCCAACGAGCAGGAGAAAAAGCTGGTTCCTCTCAGTGAAAGCACCAAAGTGTTTGTACCAAAAATGGGCACAACACTCTTCGGGAGTTGTTTGAAGAGATAAAATGAAGATTATAAATGTAAAAGAGAGATTATCTAACAAAAACTCCAACAAATATGAATGCAAAGTGAACAGACAAGCAGTTTAGAGTGGTTCGGCGTATAGCCTACGTCCACTATGAAGTTTTGATGATTTTATTGATTCTCTTTCAATGATTACAAGCGTTTACAGCGATGAACAGCGGATTACAGTTTGGAATTCGAAATTGACAGCAAAAGTATGATGCAAATCTCAATCCGGCAGAGTCTGGGCGCTTTTTTAGAAAAAAGATCCTTTTTCCGTTGATTCTGGGGCTCTATTTATAGGCGTAGGAGGCTTGGATTTCGCTCAAACTCCGGAAGACTTGGCCAGACACGTGAGGGGGCCCATTCGACCACTTCCAGAGAGTTTCAAGCCGATCTGTGATCGATACGAAATCATTTCGTATCGATCAGGATTACTTCCAATTGAGCTCAAAATTGGTGGAGACATTCCTTGTTATGTGTGCAGCCTTCAGTTAAAATTTCATGGTGTTTGGATTAGTGGATTGAGAGATATCGTCGATACGAGATGGATTTTAACGCTGGCTGTTCTGCTCGTCTCCATTGCTTCGACTCCATCCTTTCGTCTCGATGACTGCACGCGCTCTCAAGGTGATGTGGTGCGCGCGCCTCGCTTCGATCCGCTCTTCACTTCGAGTTGACCGCGTCGACTCCATATATCTCGGCGCATTCGCATCGAGGGATGACGTGGTGTGCGCTCTTCGCCTCGATCCGGTATTTGCTCCGTGTTGACTGCTTCGACTCCACGTATCTTGCCCCGTTTCCTTCGAGAGGTGACACGTTATCCAAGCTGGTTGACCTGATGGTTTCGAGTAGGACTTCATCCTGGGATACGAGGCAAATACTATCTGATGGATACGAAGTAGGCACTGGCTGATGGATACGAAGTAAGCAATGTCTGATGGATACGACGTATGCATCATCTGATGGATACGAAACTGACACTGGCTGAAGGATACGAAGTCCTTCAATTGCTGGTATGTGTGAAGTCCATCGATACGAGTTCGATGGATATGAAGAAAATCGAGTCGAACCTGGGTACCTCGATGGATCCGGAGCTGATCGATACGAAGCATGATGGATTCGAACTGGGGCTTCGGTGATGGATACGAAATCGCCCAGAGTGATGGATACGAAATCTGGGCTCTTTCCCTCCAATTCGACTCGATCATAACTTGAGTGTATGAGTCCGGATCGACTTGAAATTTGAGGTGCTGATCTCTATGGCCTTTCTTGTCGTGTCCTATCAATTGTAGCTCACTCTGGGCTCGGACAAAATTCAGTGATATCCATGGCGTGTTATCCTTGTTCTCTAGCCGGCTTCTTGACGTCCTGGCCTTGCCAAAAGGCGGGATAACACATGGGTCCAAATCCGGTTAGAGAGGTGACACAGAAGGTTGAGTTGATCCAAGAAAGGATAAAGGAAGCTCAGTCTAGACAGAAGAGTTATGTAGATAAGAGGCATAAGGATCTAGAATTCTAAATTGAAGACAGAGTTTTCATTAAGGTATCACCGATGAAGGGTGTGATACGATTTGGAAAGTCAGGGAAACCGGCATCGAGATATGTTGGTCCATTCCAACTTATAGAAAGGATCGGAAAGCTCGCATACAGAGTAGAGTTGACGAGCAGAATGGAAGGTGTCCATAATGTGTTTCATGTTTCTCATCTTTGCAAGTGTGTGTATGATCTAGAGACTACTATTCCTCCGACAGAGTTGGAAGATTTGATAGTAGAACCAAATTTGACTTTTGTTAGGCAACCAGTTCAGATTGTAGCGAGAGATGAGAAAAGGTTAAGGAACAAGACAATAAGGTTGGTGAAAGTTCAGTGGAGCGACAACGAGAAGGACTGTACTTGGAAGACAGAAGACTGGATTAGAGATACTTATCATGATCTGCTATGAGGGTATGTTCTATATTTGCTTTATATAGACTGTTGCTAGTCAGGTTGGCTAGTATGGTAGTTGGGAGCTGTTACAGATGATTGCCATGTGTAGTATTTAGTCCTTACTGAATTTCAAGGATGAAATTCTTTAAGAAGGGGAGCCTATAGCACCCCTAATTTTTAATAACATTATTCGGGAAATTTAATTAGGTATATTAAATAGAATAATGTAAATATAAGAGTGATAAGGGGATTGAGATTTTAAAATTTAATTGGAGGCCGAGCTTAATTAAATAAAATCTTAAAGAATGGGCCTATGGACAGTTTTATATGTTAATTACTAAGAACATAACGCAAGGGCATTATAGGGATTTGCCACCACCAAATCCCATTACCCTTAAAACCTTGTTTCCATTTCTCTACACGTTCATAATTCATTATTCAAAAACGTAAATCAAAAGCTCAAGCCGGCCATAACCTAAGGAAAGAAAAGGGGAAAATCAATTAGAGCTAAGCAATCAACCAATGGGAATTAATCAAGGATCAAATCTCATGTTCCTTATCCTAATCAGGGTGAATAATAATCTAAACCATCTCTGTTTTTGGTTTTATAGATCATTTAATTTTGGGTTTAAGTTTAAATTCACTATGATGATTTTTGATGATGATATGCTTGGATATAAGGATATTTTATATTCAAACAAGTTTTTTTGATAATGTTTTATTCGATTTTAAGGCTAAAATCGTTTATATTGGGTTTCAAATGCCATGAGGATTTAATATGTTATGTAAAACATTATTTTGGAAATGGGTTAAATTTTTCAAAATTATCCAAGCTATGGATAATTTATTATTAATTTTCAAGAGAATATGAATAATTGGATTTAGAAATTAATTTTAGTAATTATATGAAAGAATTTGGGTTCGAAATTTATGTTATATAACATATTAAAAGTGAATTTCTATGGTTTTAGAGATTTTTCCTAAGTAATTTACTATGGAAATTAAATTAATTTATATGGAGGATTTAGAAGTTTTAATTGTTTGGCTTAAGGGAAGGGCTTCATTTCTAATTACCTTTATTTAGATCAGAAATGAATGCGACAACTTTTAGAAAAGAATTTGAAAAGTTTACGGAAACAAATTAAATTTTTACAAATAGGCAGGTTAGTTATAAAGCAATTACTTGAAAAGGCAATAAAATAGTTTTTGTACAGAAGTATAGTTTCGCCACTTCTAGTAGTACCTTTCGACCCTATAATTCTACCTCAATAAGGTCGAAACCAATACACAAGGTATCAATGTATTGGTACATAGTGGATTTGAGAATGGCGGCAAGTATGGAGTCGAAACCATGCTTTCGAAGGGGTCGAAATCCATTTAAATAGTTTTCGAAGATGCTACTTTCCTTGTTTTCAAAAGAATGCTTTCGAAAGAGTTTAAGAAAGCTTTCGACGAGGTTGCCGCCTTTTTGTTAAAGTGTAGCTTTCAAATGAGTTCCTTGTTTTTAAATTAATGTTTTCGAAAGGGTAGTTTGAACTCAGTCGAAACCATGGTGCCGACCTTATACCATTTGAATAAATTGTAGTCATCAACTAGTTTGAAATGTAGCTTTTGTTTTATAAATATAATACGCGACTTCCCAAAGCTTTCAAAAGGGCTCAAGTAGCCACATAAGGGTTTCAAAAGCAATTGCTTCAAAAGGGGTTTCGAAGCAATTCTTCTAAATGTTTTTCTTAAATGATTTGAGCTTTCGAAAGGATGGTTCTGAAGCCATTGGTTTTCCCTAAACTCTTTTATATGAAGGTTAATGGTTTCGAAAGGGGTACTTTCATTTATATTCACTTAGACCGAAAATATATTTTAAAGATAAATCCAATGGTTTTGAAAGAGGCACTTTCAAATGGTTTCGAAGAAACGCTGCTATGTATACTTTAATACTTTCAAAATGATTGTTTTGATGGTTTCAAAATGAAGGTTTTGCTGCTTTTGAAAGGTTTTGAAAGTCATATGTTTTGAGTGTTTCGAAAGGAATATACTAAGTTTTTTGAAAAGAATATTTGAATGCTTTCGAATGAGGTTTTTCGATGGTTTCGAAAGTAAAGGTTTCGGGATTCGAAAGCCTTAGTTTTCAAAACAAAGAACCTAATCTCATTTTTAAAGGAAAACCCATGGAAAAATAAATGAGTTTTGAAATGGCTTTTAAATATGGAGTTTTTAAAGAAGCTTTCCTTGATAAAATAATAGGTTAAAGGGATTAACCATGTTTCATATGAAAATATTTCAAGAATATTAAACCATAAATGTTGGTGTTATTATGTCATTATGTTTGCTTCTTCTAATATACATATTCACTGTAAAATGGACCCATAACTGATTTTTAGGGAGAAAGGGCAGAATAACTAGTTCGGTTGACCCAGTAGTGAATATAAATTGAGTTAACTCCTGAATGAGTAAAATTCCATCCAGGAGGTCAGGAAGACTAGAATATAGGATGCCTAAATACTAATTATAGAAGTCGTCAAATAGACAAGTTCATAGTAAACTCATGAAAACTATGTTTCGAAAGAGTTATTGGCAGAGGCGAAAAGGTTTGTAGTAAACCCATGAAAACTATATCCGAATTAAGTTATTGACAAAAGTCAATAGGTTCATAGTTGTTGGGTATATTTTGACCCTACCGGACCAAACATCCACCATGTTCAACTCCCCACCGAATCAGTCTATGCCGAATCAACCTACACGCCGGTCCAAACTACACGACCGGACCAACTCCTCGCCGAATCAAACTACACGACCGGAACAACTCCCCACCGAATCAGTCTATGCCGAATCAACCTACACGCCGGTCCGAACTACACGACCGGACCAACTCTTCACCGAATCAACCTACCACCGAATCAAGGGATGCCGAACCAAGGTGTTCCAGGCCAGATTGTCTCAGCCCAGGCCCGCCAGCTGCTATATACCTCCAAGACCCCTACCCCCAGCTTCACTCTATAAATAGAGGGGCAGGGATACAACAAGGGGAACAAGTTTTTGAGAGCTCAAGCACGGAAGGAACTTTCAAACAACTTTCTTTTACTTGTACCAAAGCTTTGTACTTGTAATCACAACAAAAGAAGAGAAATAACATATAAAGTGGACGTAGGCACATTCTGGCTGAACCACTATAAATCTGCGTGTCTTTTTACAGTTTAGCCCCTGTTTTTCATATATTTGCATAAATCACCCAAATCACTAAGAACAACATAAGATCTACTAAATCATACAACTTAGAGGTGTTTGTCCATTTTTTGTGCAAACATTTTTGGTGCTTTCACTGAGAAGTTGAAGCTCGAAGCTCCAGCTTCATCCGCTTAGAAAGTTTTCCTAACAGCATCATCCGCCACTTGGAAAACATGCCTCCCAAACAGAGAAAAGATGTTAACAAAGGAAAAAACATCGCATCCAGTAGCCTTCCTGATCCAGCTATCGCAAATCAAGTAAATCCTCCTCCTCCAGCAACGGTAACAAATGGAGGACAGGCTAACCCCACCACTCCTGCCACAGAACAGCCTGCAGCAATTACTAGGGCAGATTTGGACAGAGTTGTTGTTGAAGTGACTAACCGCTTCACGTCCCAGCAGGAAGCCTTGGTGGACCATCTCATGTCACGCTTGAGGGACGCTGAAGAATCCAACCGCAACACTGAATCATGGGGCGAGTCCCAATCTGGAGGATCTCAGAGACAGCAAAGATCTTCCTTCTTCGAAGGAGCTAACGGCAGGAGTAGCCGTGGTAGGAGCCGAGACCGAGCTCAGCCCGAAGTTAGGCCTGAGAAAACGTTTGGTGCCGAACCCAACGGGGAAGGTACCGGGCGGAGGTCAACTGCAGCTGAGCCTGTCATGCTGCCTAACCACAGAAACACCAGTGAACGGGGCCGAGCTAGAGTTCAGCCCGAAGTTGGACCCGAGGAAGTGCTTAGATCAGAACCCAACAGGGGAAGATCAAGGCAAGGGCCAACTGTAGCTGATCCAAGCATGCTCCCAGAAGATCAAAGGCAGCCACTGGAAAATATGAGGAATGATAGACGATACCATCCCTACAGGTTGTCTGGTCGGAATCAACCCCACAGAACGGAACCAAACTCATTTCTGTCCGCTCCAAATTCTGATGAAAGGATGGCACGCTTATTCAGAGAGTGTGTCCAACGGGAGCAAAGAGATCGAGGGATAGGCGCTAGGGTAACCAGCCCTTTCGCCCGCAATATCGAAATTGCTATCACCCCCCGAGAATGGAAGATGCCAACAATGGAACCTTACAAAGGAACCTCCGATCCCGTTGTACACTTACAGAGGTACACGCAGCATATGCTCATGAGTGGAGCAACAGAGGGAGTGCTGTGCAAATGCTTCCCGCTCTTCTTAGCAGATCTTGCTACCTCCTGGTTCTGTCATCTACCCCAAGGATCCATCAGCTCGTGGGAAATGTTGAAAGAAAAATTCATCAGTCAGTTCCGCATTCATGTGGAGCAACCTAAGGACGCTTATTCCTTATCCAGCGTCAAACAGAAACCTGGAGAAAAGCTGCAGCAATACCTAACCAGATTCAACGCCGCAGCAGCCGCAGTTCAAGATGCCGATGAGAAGCTTATCCTAATGGCCCTCTGCAGTGGGGTGCATCCGGACACTAAATTTGCTAGGAGATTGACAAAAGAAAAACCAGCTACTTTACCCGATTTCTTCCATGAAGCCGGGAAATACATGAGGCTTGAGGATGCCGCCATTGAGGGGCAGTCAGGACAACAAAGTAAGACGACCCATGGCAACGCCCCTGCTGTGGCAAGGGACGTTCGAAGAAATGATTCCAGAGACAATGCTGGGGGCAAGAAAGTAGAGAAACGCCTATATCGGCCAGGACCAAGATTCGACTCTTACACCCCTTTGAACGAGACCGTCGAAAACATCTTCCTTGCCACCCAAGGCGAAGTTAGATACAAACGCCCACCATACAAGAAGGAATCAGATAGCGCACAGAAATCTGGAAAATTCTGCCGCTTCCACGAATCCCACGGACATGATACCAACGAATGCCATCATCTCCGGGATCTGATTGAGGAACACATCAGAAGAAAGAAACTGGAGCGCTATGTAAAAAGTCAAGACAGGACTCCAGCTCCTGCCAATGAAAACCCAAGGCTACCCTCACCAGGGACCGGCAGAGGCGACCGCAACGCTAGCAGCTCTAGTCAAGAGAAGATAGTGGTCCATACCATCTCAGGAGGTCCACACATCGCAGACAGAAGCTGGAAAGAGATGGAAAGATATGGGAAGTCGCTCAGAGACAATAGAGACTGCGTCAATACGGTTATAGAAGAGCGCCACCCAAAGCGGAAAGAAAGTGATGACATCACATTCAGTAAACGCGACCTAGAAGGAAGACAGTACCCTCACATGGATCCCATGGTTATCTCTGCCCGACTCGGTCCCGCCGAAGTTTACCGAATCCTGGTAGACACTGGAAGCTCTGTAAATATCCTGTTCAAACACGCATTCGACAAAATGAGGTTGTCAATGAAGGACGTATCTCCCTGCGATAAACCGCTACACGGTTTCACTGGAGATGCGAAAATGCCCATCGGGCAGCTGTACCTCTTCGTTGAAATTGGAAGCCATCCCCGCTCCGTTGTAAGGAAACAGACGTTTGTGCTGATAGAAAACCATTCGGCCTACAACGCCTTCCTAGGAAGACCAGCCCTATCTGACTTCCAGATTGTCCTAGCCCCGTGGTGCCTGAAAATGAAATTTCCAACAGACAATGGGGTAGGGGAAGTGGAAGGAGACCAGGATATTGCACGAGACTGCTATGTAACCGAACTTCGCAACAACCACAGGAGAGATAAAGGGAAAGGTGTAGAGATTGCCCTCTGCACAAAAAGCCTTGAAGCATAGCAACTAAAGAAAGCCCCCCCTCTTCGATACACCAGCGACCCTTTCAATGAATTAGACCCTAGGGACAAAGAGGAGGAGGCCACCGCCGAGCCTGCAGAGGCTATGGAGTTTATATCTGTAGACAAGCACGACTCAAGTAGGCTACTGAAAATTGGGTCGCAGCTGAAAACGGAATTGAAGGAACAACTCGTTGATTTTCTCCGCCACAACTTGGATGTATTCGCTTGGTCACACGCTGACATGACCGGAATCTCCCCCAACATAGCGTGCCACGTATTAAAAATTGATCCTACCAAGGCACCCGTAAAACAAAAAAAGAGAAGTATGGGGGCAGAGCGATCAGCAGCCCTCGATGAAGAAGTAAAGAATCTACTCGCCAATGACTTCATACGAGAAGCTATTTACCCAGAATGGATCGCCAACCCGGTACTAGTAAAGAAGGCTAATGGGAAGTGGCGGACCTGCATTGACTTCTCCAACCTAAATGACGCCTGCCCAAAGGATTGCTTTCCGCTTCCCAGAATCGACCAACTTGTAGACAGCACAGCCGGGCACGAACTCCTGTCTTTTATGGATGCATACTCGGGATATAACCAAATTCCTATGCATGCTCCCGACCAAGATCACACTAGTTTCATCACCGACCGGGGTTTGTACTGCTACAAAGTGATGCCTTTCGGACTTAAAAATGCAGGAGCCACCTACCAGCGCCTCGTCAACAAGATGTTCGCAGGGCTAATAGGACGAACAATGGAAGTATACGTAGACGACATGCTGGTAAAATCACGGGAAGCCAAAGATCACGTAAGCCACCTGGGCGAAATGTTCCAGGTACTTCGACAGTATGGAATGAAGTTGAATCCACTGAAGTGCTCCTTCGGAGTGTCATCAGGAAAATTCTTAGGATTCATCGTCCATGCCCGAGGGATAGAAGCAAACCCTGAACAAGTCCGAGCATTAAGAGACATCAAGATACCTTCCACCCGAAAGGAAATGCAAAGCCTAAATGGAAAAGTGGCTGCCCTAGGCCGATTCATCTCCAAAGCAACGGACAAGTGCGTCCCCTTTTTCGAAGCTCTAAAGAAAGATAAAGGAAAGTTCGAATGGACGGACGAATGCTTGACCGCTTTCCTTAACCTAATCGAACACCTCCAGAAACCACCGGTACTCTCGACCCCAAGCAAAGGCGAAGAATTATACCTATACCTTGCTGTGTCATCTCACGCTCTAAGCGCTGCCTTGGTAAGGGAAGATAACCGCACGCAACGACCAGTTTACTTCGTCAGTAAAAGGTTTACTGGGGCAGAAGTCAGATATCCTAAGCTTGAAAAGTTAGCATACTGCTTACTAATCACTTCACGAAAGCTGCGTCATTACTTCCAATCCCATTCCATCAAGGTTCTAACCGATCAACCACTAAGGCAGGTACTCCATCGTCCCGACACTTCCGGGCGACTACTTAAATGGTGTATTGAGCTGAGTCAATATGATATCACCTATCACCCTCGCACCGCCATCAAGGGACAAGCCATGGCTGATTTCATTGCAGAATTCACTACCAACGAGGATAAGGAGCAACTGGAAATAACAGAAGATATCAAGTGGAATCTCTTTGTGGACGGTGCATCTAACGAACAAGGCTCGGGGGCAGGTGTGGTAATCATCACTCCCAGGGGAAATAAACTGCACTATGCTATAAGGTTGGAATTCACTGCCACCAACAACGATGCAGAATACGAAGCAGTAATAGCCGGATTAGAAATTGCTATCGAGATCGGAGCCAATTCTTTGTGTCTTCACAGCGATTCTCAGCTTATTGTTAATCAAATACTAGGGGAATTCCGAGCTAGAGAAGAACGACTCATAGCATATCTAAAGAAGACCAAGTTACTTCTCAGCCGATTAGACCACTACTTAGTCAAACACATCCCTCGGGAAGAGAACCAAGAGGCCGACGAATTGGCAAAGCAAGCAAGTATGGGAGACGAGGCCATCTTCGGAGCAGTAACTGTCTCAAAGCAAATGATCCCAAGTTTTGAGCAAGTGAATCTGATAGCTGCAACCGAAGAAGCAACTTGGATGACTCACATCCGAGACTACCTACAAAATGGCACACTACCCGACAGGCGTAACGAAGTCAAGAAAATCTTGAGGAAAGCGTCCCGCTACACCATGCAAGGAGACATCCTCTATCGGCGCGGGTTCTCTAACCCATTATTAAGGTGTGTCGCCGGAAGGGAAGCCAAGGAAATCTTATCCAACATTCATCAAGGAAGCTGCGGAGATCACACCGGAGGGCAAACGTTAGCAAAAAAGATACTCCGATACGGATATTTCTGGCCCACCTTAAGCAAGGACGCCTTAGATTTCGTCAAGAAGTGTGACAGATGCCAAAAGTTTGCTAAGGTCCCTCGGCTACCAACAACCGAGATTACCCAGATGACCAGCCCTTGGCCCTTTGCAGTATGGGGAATTGACTTAATCGGTGAACTGCCAATGGGTCGAGGCGGCGCCAAATATGCTATAGTAGCAGTCGACTATTTCACCAAATGGGTGGAAGCAGAACCTCTAAATAAAGTATCTTCAGCGAAAGTTATCAACTTCTTAATCAAAAATGTTCTGTGCAGGTACGGAGTCCCACTAAAAATCATATCAGACAACGGACTTCAGTTTGACAGCGAGGAATTCGCCAACTGGTGCCAAGAACACGGAATTCACAAAAGCTTCTCATCCGTAGCATATCCCCAAGCAAACGGACAAGTCGAAGCAGTCAACAAAATTCTGAAAACTCTGATCAAAAAGAAGCTCGAAAAGTCAAAGGGCGCTTGGGTGGATGAACTCCCTACGGCACTATGGGCCTACCGCACATCTTTCAGAACATCAACAGGGCACACTCCTTTCTCTTTGGCATACGGATCGGAGGCTATGCTCCCAGTTGAAACCATTGTGCCTTCCCACCGTAGGATCCACTATAACCCAGAAGAAAACGAAGAGCTCCTCAACATGTCTTTGGATCTAGTCGAGGAGAGAAGGAATGATGCAGTCCTAAAAACAGCAGCCCACAAGCAAAAGGTGGCAGCACAATACAACTCCAAAGTCAAGCATCGTGCCTTACGAGAAGGGGATCTTGTCCTTAAGCGAATCTTCCCTCGCCCCGGAGCACTAGACCCAATCTGGGATGGACCATATGTAATTCATAAAGATCTCCACAACGGAGCCTATATTTTGTCAACAGTGGACGGAGAGGTGTTCCAGAGGGCATGGAACATCCAACACCTCCGTCGATACTTTTCTTAACTTGTATTGCCCATATGAAGTAAATTAACGAAGAGAATCAGTGGACGTAGGCATTTTTTCGTGCCGAACCACTTTAAAAAAGCCTTGTCTCTTTTTTAACTTGTTCCTTTGTATCTTGGCTGCTTGTTAACTTTATCCTTTTCTGTTGAACAAAATCCTGAGCATATAGCATTTCTATTCAAAGCACTCCACAATGCAACTTCACGTGGACAAGCCCCAACAGGTACTATGCGAATCTATGCCCTCGCCAATGAGACACTTTTGCTCCAGCATCCCTCTGCTGCGGGTTAACTCATTGCTCGCGACGGCCCTTAAAGCCAACTGTAATGAGCCGATTATAAGCCACCGAGAAGGCCGACTATAGCCGAGGCAGCTCATTACGGCGTTAGGCTCGCCGGCGACTGTGAACCGATTATAAGCCCCAACATAAGGTGTGGCCAGCCAGGGGCAGTTCACAGTTGACGATCGGCACCCACGCTAGCCGGCCACAGTAAGTCGAATAATACCCATGAGTACGGGCCATAATGGCCCGGGTAGTTACTGTGCGCGATCTCGGCTCCGGTGTGTCTTAAGTGCGGCTGTGGTAAAAAAGAATTAACTCCCCGCGGAGGCGTAAGATGGGTGACAAATGTCTCCAAGACCCACAGCTAGGGAAAGTGACTACAAAACCCGTTTGCCACGAACTTAAGCACATCGAAGGCCTTCCGTGACTGGAAGTTTTACTATTCCACATATTTCAGTTTTACTTAAAAAAAAAAAACTTTCCTCCTATCCTCTATAACAAACCATAAAGTACAGGATGCAGGGTAAGAGATACCCGCCAATGGATGCAGAGATTCACAATCAGATGGCGGGGCAGTCAACTGCTCTCCATGCTTGGTCATACAAGATATTCGAAACTTCCATTTACAAACAGAACATGAAAGGCGGTATTTTCTTCCTTTATGTACAAATGCATGACTATAATTTGATTTTTTCACACCACACGCTAACATTGCAAGTCATGAGATTATGATTGAAAACCAGAATCTAACATCAAACACAATTTAATTACGAGAATACACATAGCTACATTTCTCATACGATATGTCGAAATAGCAACAAATATTCAAAGAAATGACAAAATCAACTTGAGCTAAAAAATTACACGTCAAGAATAATGTTATTACAAGTAGCAAGAATTACAACTTAGAAGTTACTCTACTATCTTAAGACTAACAGATACAACAATGCCAAGCCTACAAAAAGAATTTTTCAGGTTCGGTCATGGAGCTGGTTGCGTCGAAGTCTTGTCCTTGTTCCTTTGCCCGCCTGTCCGGTCATAAAAAGGATTCATTAGTGATGAGTAACCAAGTTAACAGAAAGACTAGAAAGGAAGACTTACCAGTACTAGCTTCTTGACCATCCTGGTCGTCATCTTCTACCGGCACGCCCGCCTCTTCAGCAGCAAGCAGCCGCATACCCTCCTTTACCGCCACTTTCTCCTCCTTGGTGAATTGGGCAGTGACCACATCCATACTGAAGGCCGTTCCACCCTCTTTATCTGCATCAGCCTTAGCCTCCTCCAAAGCCCGAAGATATGTCTTGGCCATGACTCTGGGATAATCATCCATCCAAGAGAGGTTACCCTGCTTCCAAGTCCGGAAATACATGTCCTGGAGCATGTCATCCATCATTCCTTCGTTCTCCTCAAACTCCCTCATCCGGGCATCGGAGGCCGACAACCTTTCCACGGCAGCATCTCTCTCCAGTCTGTATCTCGAGCAATCAGCTTGAAGGGACCTCCGCATCACCTCCATCTCTTCCCTCAACTTAGCTTGAGCAAGTTCTGCAGCCTCAAGCTTCTCGGACAAATCCTCCACCTGCTCGAGATCCGCTCTCCGAACCTCATCCACCGTGGTAATAGCCATGTCAATCCGCTCTTTGCAAGCAGCTTCCATTTTCCGCAATTCGGCTCGACTGGCCTCTTCCATGGTTCTCCTCAATCGCCCAGTAGCAGCCTCGTGCTGAGAGATCTGGATAGCCTGATCCGCAAGCTGCTTGGCCTGATCCGAGACCACCAATCGAAGTCGGATATTGGCGCTCCCTATCTCCTCTCCGGCCTTAACCAACCGAGCATGATGCCCCATCAGCTTCTTGGCCTCCTCTGCCACCCGATCAATATTAGCTTTGGCCTCGTCTCCCATAGTGACTATACGAGTGGTGAGTAGATCGAGGTCTAAGGACTTGGCTTCGTCAAGTACTCGTACCATGGGGTTACGGGGGAGAAGGTGTTCACCGGTAGCTTCGTCAAAAGTAATATCCTGAGAACCTGGATCCAGATCAGGATGACCCGCGAAGGGATTACGGGCCAAGTCGGGACGGTCGATATGAATAACAGAAGGGTTTCCGGACGGGTGTGGAGAGGGTACAAACTCGCTACCCTCCTCAGTAATGTCATGAATAGGCTGAGCCGGAGGCTGAGGACCGAGCGAAGTTTCGGATAAAGGGTGACTCCTCTTCCTCTGCTGAATACCCTCTTCGATGACCCCAAGAAGAGGACGGTACCCGACTACATCCCCGGAGCGTTGGGCTGAGGGCTTCGGCTTAGCAGAAATTTTGGAAAGTTTATATTGCTCGAGCCTGTGTCGAAGGTCTGAAGCTTTGGGCGTCTTGCCTGCTCCTGATATAAAGAACAAGTGTCATAATCTTACATTACTATATGATTCAAGAAACGCGGTAGGTTACAAGTTAGAAAAGGAAAAGAAACACAGCTGTGGTTGTACAAACCCTGGGGAGGAGTGGAATACTGCAATAAGTCCCGGATTTCATTCCAGGACGGGAGCGGGTCATAAAATATTCCTAAGTCCCTATCATTAGTGAAGCATGCAGGGGTCAAGAGTTCACCTTGAGTTGTCAGAGCCACCTTGGCCGGAATAGTCGGAGAAGACTCACTTGCACCAGTCCCGGTTTTGTCCGCCTCCCCGGTCTTCTCTACCAAAGCCGGATCATCACCCAACCCCTCAAAAGCTTGACGGAGAGCATCATCCGTCCACTCTTGCATCTCGCCTACTTGCCCAGAAGACAGAGCCCTGGAACCATCACCACCCTGTCCATCTCCACCCTGTCCATCGCCACCCTCGTCACCAAGACGCTCAACGTCACTTCCGCCCTCCGCCTCACCTCTTTCCTCCTCCGCATCTATCTCCCCCTGAGTAAGTGGACAATTGCTGGGAGAAGGACCGTCCGACCTCTTAAGCTTCTTACCTCCGACGGCTGGAGGTTTCGTAAATGGTTTTCTCTTTCCGCCCTCTGCCGCCTGAGCAGCCGCCCTCTCTTCCGCCGTTTCCCTCAACTTAAATACAGACTGCTGCGGAAGGATCAAGTTATATTCCAGAAGAATCGCATTTCTAATCAAGTAGGCAGATGATCTGTATTTCCCAAGAATGGCTTCTATCTCCGCCGCCATCTGAACCAGGCGGTCAGTCTCCATAACCGGAAAACCACCTGTCGCTAGCAAAAATGAGAAAGTATGAGAAGAAGCATCGCAATCGGAATAGGAATTATAAGTAAAAGCATCAACTTACATCCAGAGGTAAAGCGCCGGATGGAGACGGAATCGTCCCTAACAAAGAACCACTCTTTCTTGAACATGCTGAATTTAGAGTACAGGTCCAAGACCGGCTTGAAGGTCACAGCAGACTCCAAGCTAACATATGGGGACCCCTTCTTATAGCCCCTTAAATTATACAAGTACCGGATCTCCCGGTTGGAGGGGGCGCGACCATACTTCCTCCGAAAAATAACAAAGAGACTCACCAATATGGCATAAGAGTTGGGGTGAAGCTGGAACGGGGCCACCTTCAGGTACGTGATGAAGCTGACTACCCAAGCATTGAGTGGCGGGATAGCACCACACATGCAATGGTACCTACTATAAGCAAAGTATCCTTCGGGAGGACTGTATGGCATGACTCCTGGGCCCGGCAGCAGCATGAGGGCTCTATCGATCCCAAAGGAACGAGATATAACATCGAGTTGCTCCTCTTTGAGAGAGCTAGGAAAGCAGTCAGGAGGGGAGTCCAGCAACTCTTGGGGACCATATCCATCCACTAATGACCTTGGGGCAGGCCCATGACGCTCCGATCCTGATTGAGCTGGGGGCACGGCCGAGGACTCTCCTTCACCCCCGGATCTCCTCTTATCTGATCGAGTTTCAACTTTTCGAGACATTTATCTGCAAAAATGGGAAAAATATATCGTTAGAATATACAAGCAGTATAATTTGGAATTTCACTGGAAGTTCGAAGTATAAAACACATGTTCACTCGGTACAAGTTCATTCGGGAAACAGATGCACAGTTCATTCGGTAATCTCGGGTTACCCGAGTTCATCCGGCTATTCACGAATGGGATTTTATTCGGCACTCGGTATCCATGAGTCGATTCGGTAAAAACTCATTCGGTGTTCTCATTACGAAGTCTCATTCGGCAGAAAAAATCTCACCTGGTTCGGCTAAGTTGCTTGGTCCGGCTAAATTGCTTGGATTTGGCAAACGCTCGAGATTGATTCGGATACACTTTGATTCGGCAAGAGACAACGGAATGGTTCGGTAGATGGAAAAACGAAGGCCCTAACCATCTACTTATAGACAAAAGCGGGCTACCGGACCAGATAAAAACGGGGAATTAGGATGGTCAAAAACAAAGCAGGATACGTGCATGCACCTACCCTACTTTGGGGGCAAGTGTTGGGTATATTTTGACCCTACCGGACCAAACATCCACCATGTTCAACTCCCCACCGAATCAGTCTATGCCGAATCAACCTACACGCCGGTCCAAACTACACGACCGGACCAACTCCTCGCCGAATCAAACTACACGACCGGAACAACTCCCCACCGAATCAGTCTATGCCGAATCAACCTACACGCCGGTCCGAACTACACGACCGGACCAACTCTTCACCGAATCAACCTACCACCGAATCAAGGGATGCCGAACCAAGGTGTTCCAGGCCAGATTGTCTCAGCCCAGGCCCGCCAGCTGCTATATACCTCCAAGACCCCTACCCCCAGCTTCACTCTATAAATAGAGGGGCAGGGATACAACAAGGGGAACAAGTTTTTGAGAGCTCAAGCACGGAAGGAACTTTCAAACAACTTTCTTTTACTTGTACCAAAGCTTTGTACTTGTAATCACAACAAAAGAAGAGAAATAACATATAAAGTGGACGTAGGCACATTCTGGCTGAACCACTATAAATCTGCGTGTCTTTTTACAGTTTAGCCCCTGTTTTTCATATATTTGCATAAATCACCCAAATCACTAAGAACAACATAAGATCTACTAAATCATACAACTTAGAGGTGTTTGTCCATTTTTTGTGCAAACAATAGTCAACCCATGAAAACTATGATATGAGGGAAGTTATTGGAGATACCAATATGTTTAGGGAGAACCCTTGAAATAATTAAATGAAGTTATTGGCAAGGCCCAATAGGTTCTTAGTGATCCCATGAAAACTATGAGACTGTATAGATAGTTCATAAACTTTAATCAGGTTATTAGTGAGCCCATGAAAACTAATAGTTTAATAGTAACCCTAGAAACGATAACTATGACAGTTAGTCAAATGAAAGGGGATGGGAAATCCAAAATGATTTACTTGTTTGCATATCATCATAATATTTTAAATTGCTATGTTTTAACCATTGTGGATGCAGGAGCATAGTAAATGGTTCTTATAAGTTTTTGATAAGATACTAGTGAGGGGAATACCAATTGCACTAAGCGGCGTGGTCTCACTAGATATCTAAATGGTTCGAGATGGTAGGTTATTATTCATACCAGGCTTTATGTCAGACTCGAAGTTTATGTTTTCCCCTTAAACTCTCGGGTGCTCAATTTACTTTGAGTAGTTTGAGAGTTGAGGTTTTCAGGTTCTCTTTAGATGAATAAACTTCCGAAGACGTGCAGGAGGCAAGCTAGTTAATAGGAGATCTTTCTATTTTGATTCCAGTGTTTTTTAATGTAAAGGCAAAGTTGTTCAATTGTCTAGGTATATATATACTCTGATCATCCAAGGGGCCATCTACTTATGTCGCTCTTGGCGTATGTTGTCATAATTAAATTTTCTTTGAACGTGGTTCTCGAATCTGGGATTACGTAATGAATTTGAAATGCTTTTAAATGGAATGTGAAAGTTGTTTAATGATTTTAAATTTTTTCCATATCCATGTGTTTATGTCATATCAATGTATCTAACATTACCATACGCCGAGAATTAATAACTATGTATTACTGCAGCATCCGTAGCCTTTAGTTTTGGGCCTCCAAGTGGGGGATGTTATAGGGTTTCTCGTCGTATTTATAATGTTTTATTTTTTTTTTGTTATAAAAAGCTTGGATAGTAAAAGGTTAAGTAACATCTCAAAAATGACCAAAACTTCACTTATGAAAAACTGCACCGTTTAGATTTGATTTTTGGAATTAAAAGGTTTGAAAAGATATTTAAATTTAAGTATTTTGTTTCATACATGTTACAAGTGTTTACTAACTATTATTAGAGTATTTTAAAATTGGTTTGAGGTCTTTATGAATTCTTAAGAATTAGTTGTGAAATTTTAAAGGAGAAGTTTTAATGATAAAATATGTTCTTTTCCAAACAAACTTGTTAGTTCAAAGTAATATTTTGGATAAATGTTTTAAACTTGTTACGAGTATTTTCAACTATTTTAAAAAATATATACAAATGTTTCGAAAAGAGATTAAGAATTGTTTAGTGGCTAAATGGTTAATTATTTGATTACTAGTTTAAAAAGTAATTAACTATGCATAAACACTAAAAGCCAACGAAGTAAGGCTTATCTATTTGTGAAACTTAAGATTCATGTCGAGTAGGGATGGAGCAATAGAGCTGTAACGACCACCCTGCACCTATGTTGCAGAATGGTTGTCAAGGGAAAGAAAAGAAGTAAAGATGAAGAAATAGAATATAAGAGATTGGAAAAGAAGAAAAAGAAACATCAAATAACCAAGTCACTTGTCGTATATCTCACATTATATCAGAGTAAATATAATAATCAACATAGGTATAAAAGGGTAGAGACAATAATAACAATGTGAACTAATCATCTGAAAATAAGATACATAGAGTTATACAATACAGTTGCAGAGTTTATACAACTGGAAAATAAACTCTACCGATACACTATCTCATAGAATAATAAGTCAACTCCATCAAGGCTCTAGTGTTACAAAATGGAAACACAATAGTAAACATGCATATAAGTAACCATCACCTCCTGTCGGTCCATCTACAGAACAATATATGTCATCCACACCTGCTCTTAAATCTACTCATTTAAGAGTACTCGAGATAATAAGAAGCAAAACATAAAACCTCAAGTCAGACAGCAGTCTTGTGTGAGCGATCTCAAATCTCAAAATACTATAAAAGTCGATATAGTATATGGAATAGAGAGTATATAAACAATACCTAACCTATCCCTGCAATCACAGAGTCATCATATAACATAGATAATATGCTACTCATAATCATCATAAAAAGGGTATACCATACTGACGCAGCGGATTAAACAAAACAATTTAGATCGATGAAAGTAGCAATCGGTGGATTGATGAATACTGAAATGCCCAAATTCGTTGATCCGAAGATACTGAATTCTAGCTATCTCTGACACGTTGATCGCGCACGATACCGTGAGGAGAGATCTACAATTCTTCGAGCGTTGATCAAGCGCACTTGATTCCGCGAATTGGTTTCAACGATCGAAGATTCGAGCGCACTCGAATGTCGAAGGTGGAGATAGGAGATTACACTCGACTACCAATTTGGATGAAAGCACAAAGCTAACAAAAACGAAATTTTATTCAAATCAACTAAACTTTCAAATGTACAACTCACGCCTATTTATAGCAATTTACAACACACGGTTCCTTAAGTCGTATACGACTTACGACTCATCATAGGTCGGCAGCGACCTATCAACAGCAGCGACTCAAACAATCACAAAACAAATATTTACAACACTTAGGTTGTATACGACCTAACTACTCACTACTTAAGAAAAATACAACATATTACAACATACGACTTATACAACTCACACGACCTAAAACATACGAGATACAACAAATAAACGACCTAAAAATGAACGGCATCTGGAGCGAGCGACCTAAAAATGAACGGCATCCCCATCAGCGATCTAAAAGAAGCGGCTTCAGAATACTTCGCGACTTAAGTCTTCATGACCTAAGGCTTCACGACCTAAAGTCTCGCGACTTATAGTGAACGACCTATCTCCCCATATCCTCCCGCGACCTAACTTAGGTCGTTCCTTTTCTCTGCGACCTAACATAGATCGTAACTCGTTAGGTCGTAGCACCTTATTCTTCAACTCGTTAGGTCGTAGCAACCTGTTAGGTCGTTCCAGCGACCTATCCCTTAATTCGTTAGGTCGTACACGAGTTAACTCGATAGGTCGTTCCAGCGACCTATTTCCCAGATGAAGCTCGCTAGGTCGTTTGGATGCTTTAGACTCCCCCTCGTTAGGTCGTGAGCGACCTAAGGCTTCTTCACTAGGTTGTGAATGACCTAAGCCTTGTGAATTTGGAGCTTGCACTGCTTCGACTCTGGCCTGAGCTTGATCATCCTCCCCAGGTTGAGAAAAATTCGTCCTCGAATTTGTAAGCTCTTCCCCATCGGATTGATTATCCCCATGATAATGTAGGAGATGCTTAACATTGAATACGTCAGACGTGTACACATCCTCCAGCAGCTTCAACTTATAAGCATTTTCATTAATCCGTTTCACGACTTTTACAGGACCAATTTTTCTGGCTTTCAACTTGTTATAAGCACCCACTGGAAAACGATCCTTCGTTAACACAGCATATACCATATCTCCTTCATTAAACTCAACATTTCTTCGCTTCAGGTCTGCGCACCTTTTATACTTCTCATTCGTCTTCTCCAAATGTTCCTGAACGATTCTAGGACAATCTTTCAACTCATCAACGAAATCAGCAGCTCGCTTAACTGTCCCCTTCGGTTGTGGTACTATCGTTAAATCCAACGGCCCCTTTGGCAAGCTTGAATATACAATCTGAAATGGACTGAATCCAGTACTTCGATTGACAACATGATTATGTGCAAATTCTGCTTGACATAACTTCACATCCTAACTCTTCAGATTATCCTTCACAAGACATCGCAACAAATTTCCAGGGATCTGTTCACAACTTCAATCTGTCCATCTGTCTGTGGATGATAAGCACTACTGAATTTCAGCTTCGTTCCCACCATCTTCCACAAACTCATCCAGATATGGTTCAGAAAACGAGTATCTCTATTCGAAACAATAGATTCAGGTAATCCATGAAATCGATAGATCTTTCTGGAGTATAACTGAACGACATTAACGGCCTCTGCAGTCTTCTTATAGGCAATGAAATGTACCAATTTTGAAAAACGGCCAACCTCCACATAAATCGAATTATTGCCATGTTGCGTTCGCGGTAATCCCAAAACAAAGTCTACACTAACCTCCTCCCGTAAATTAGCATGTATATGCAACGGCATACATAAACCTGCATTTGTCGTGGTCTTCTTTGAAACTTGTCGATTATGGCTCCTCTGAACAAACCTTTCAACTTCCTTCCTCAGTGACGATCCAAAATACGACTTTGAGATTAGCTGCATGGTACGATCACGGCTCAAGTGTCTTCCTACATGCAAGTCTTTGATAAATTTCATTTGCCAACTACAATCTGTAGTGGACAACTGACTTCCTTCGACTAGCAACCCAACAACCAGTTTTCTCAACTCTTCTTGCTCTGTCGGACACATATGATAACGTGGCATGTGTGGTACAATAGCATCTGGCATTGGATCAACATGATATTGTATGTCCCTCAGTGGCGGTACCTCCTCGGGCAACTCTACAGGGAGTACATCTTCGAATTCATTTACCATTGGCTCATCCTCCTCAGGATTCTCGAGATCTTTACTGGTTTCATTCCTATTCAACATAAACACTTCCGCTCTATCCTCCACTCCTTTAACAAACTCTTATGTAGATAATAGACTAATCGAATCCTCCTTCTTCACTGATAAATTACCCCCTTCATCTTCTGACACATTTCCTTCATCCTCATCAATCCTCGCTGGTTGTGAATTTTCAACTTCATGTTCATCACACTTTGTTGGTTGAAAATCATCAACCTCCCTTTTATCAAACGTTGCTGGTTGTGAATTTTCAACCTCATGTTCATCACACTTTGTTGGTCGAAAATCATCAACCTCCCTTTTATCAAACGTTGCTGGTTGTGAATTTTCAACCTCATGTTTGTCAAGCTTCGTTGGTCGAAAAACATAAACTTCATCTGTATCTAACTTCGCGGATTGTGAGTAATCAACTTTATGGTCATCAAACTTCGCGGGTTGATACGAGTCTACTTTATCTTCCACTTCAACACCACCTTTCACTTCTTCAACAAATTCTTTCGAAGATATTAAATTAGTTGCTTCCACTTTCTTCTCTGTCTTGCAGTCACTTTGTTCACGCTTCTTAAGAACTAAGGTAATCTTGGTTCCTTCGAACATGAAACTGTAGCTGTTGGCGTGACTATTATGTTGTACAACTCGATCAGACTGCCATGGACTTCCCAATAGTAGATGACATACATCCATATCGACAACATCACACCATATATCATCTTTGTACTTTTTCCCAATAGAAAATGTAACCAATGTCCGTTTTCCCACCGTCACTTCTTCCCCTTCCTTTATCCATGCCAGTTTATACGGTCTAGGGTGTTTTTCAGTCTTCAACCCTAACTTCATAACGGCTTCTTCGGAAATAAGGTTATTGCAACTTCCGGCATCAATAACAAATTTACAAACCTTTCCCAAGATAGTACAGGTAGACTGAAAAATATTGTTCCTTAGCCAAATAGAATCATTCTCATGTTTCGGCAAATTACACCCTTCGTCTCTATGACCACGTATGTTTCTATGATCATGCAACTCTCTTCTACTCGATCTTTTGTCATCACGACATGGTTCATTGTCAAACCCATGTTGACTTCTTCTCTCTTCCCCATGGTGATCTCGTCTCATTGAAATTGATGATTCCCTTTTACCTTGATAAGTTTGTGGCGACACCCTCCTTGCTTCCGTAACCGATGGTGAAACTCTGTTTCCTCCATGGTTCAAGACTGTTGACCTTCCTCTTTGACTTTGATTCAAATCCATCATCAACTTCTCCAACTTTCCAAAACCTTTATTGAACTTCTCTTCGAGGTTATCACTAATTCGTTGCTCTATTGCCTTAGCATCTTCTCTTCTATACACATCGGCAATATTCTGATGACGATTACCTCTTCTTGGATGCATGATTGATCTTCAACAAATCTTCAAAAAAATTCTAACACAAACTTCAAAACTTGGCTTCGGTCTAGCTCTCGGCCTTAAAAAACAAATGAACAAACAATGCACGGCCTTGACTCTTCAACACAATGTGATGCACAACTTCAACTTCTAGCCATCGACTTTAACTCTTCAATAAGAATTGGCTCCAAGACTCGGCTTAGCTATGATTGGCTAAGTCTAGCTCTGATACCAAACTGACGCAGCGGATTAAACAAAACAATGTAGATCGATGAAAGTAGCAATCGGTGGATTGATGAATACTGAAATGCCCAAATTCGTTGATCCGAAGATACCGAATTCTAGCTATCTCTGACACGTTGATCGCACACGATACCGTGAGGAGAGATCTACAATTCTTCGAGCGTTGATCAAGCGCACTTGATTCCGCGAATTGGCTTCAACGATCGAAGATTCGAGCGCACTCGAATGTCGAAGGTGGAGATAGGAGATTACACTCGACTATCAATTTGGATGAAAGCACAAAGCTAACAAAAACGAAATTTTATTCAAATCAACTAAACTTTCAAATGTACAACTCACGCCTATTTATAGCAATTTACAACACACGGTTCCTTAAGTCGTATATGACTTACGACTCATCATAGGTCGGCAGCGACCTATCAACAGCAGCGACTCAAACAATCACACAACAAATATTTACAACACTTAGGTCGTATACAACCTAACTATTCACGACTTAAGAAAAATACAACATATTACAACATACGACTTATACAACTCACACGACCTAAAACATACGAGATACAACAAATAAACGACCTAAAAATGAACGGCATCTGGAGCGAGCGACCTAAAAATGAACGGCATCCCCATCAGCGATCTAAAAGAAGCGGCTTCAGAAAACTTCGCGACTTAAGTCTTCACGACCTAAGGCTTCACGACCTAAAGTCTCGCGACTTATAGTGAACGACCTATCTCCCCATATCCTCCCGCGACCTAACTTAGGTCGTTCCTTTTCTCTACGACCTAACATAGATCGTAACTCGTTAGGTCGTAGCACCTTATTCTTCAACTCGTTAGGTCGTAGCAACCTGTTAAGTCATTCCAGCGACCTATCCCTTAATTCGTTAGGTCGTACACGAGTTAACTCGGTAGGTCGTTCCAGCGACCTATTTCCCAGATGAAGCTCGCTAGGTCGTTTGGATGCTTTAGACTCCCCCTCGTTAGGTCATGAGCGACCTAAGTCTTCTTCACTAGGTCGTGAACGACCTAAGCCTTGTGAATTCGGAGCTTGCACTGCTTCGACTCTGGCCTGAGCTGCATCACATACTCAGCATCCGTCAGGGTGCCTAGGTATCTCAACCTATAGTACCTACTCCATACTAAGTAAACTCCAGGTGTCTTGGTATCTCCATCCATAATACCTACTCCATACTAAGTCAAGTCGGGGTGTCTAGGTATCCCTACCACAACCCTACCTCGTGTGACATCCCTAGGATAAGAGGTGATAGTGAGCAACCATAACAAACATAGCGTCCACTAAACAATCCTAGCTGTCACCTAGTGTGTCAGATATATGATAACTCGTATGACCATATGCAAATGCAAGTGACTAGTGGAGGTCCTGGTTCTCGTTATACTCTTGTACCTTTAGGGTATGAAACCAAGTACGCTGTCCTCAGCTCGAAGCAAGACACTAGACCCAATCCAAAGGTCCAAGGTATATGGATACCTATATGATCCATATGGTTCCCCCACTATACAATACCCCTGCTTTGAGTACAACAAGAACACTTCGAGTTATCAACGATCCCTTAGCACAGATACATTCATCGAGCCCTACTCACTGAATACGGATCCAAGCTCTATCAGCTTAATACAGTTTCTGGATAACAAGCCCCAATCGCTCAATCTAGTCCACTATCCGCAACCTTGTACAGCTCGGGATGTCATCTTCGGTCCTTACTCCTAATATGAGTGGCCAACCGAAGAAACATAACTCTCATGTTGTTACTTCGCCATCCTCCTACGATGTGAAATGAGCTAACAACCCAAGCATGATCCCTACAGTCCTGATACTATCATCCTCGGAACCTACTCCAAATATGGTCAAGTCACCATTCGAAGTACCAGACTATTAGATCGAAGCATAACACCATCGCCTCACCAAGATAATCGCTTGTCGTAAAGCAATAACATCTAATCTCTAAATCATCACACGAACAAGCCATCACTTCGTGCACCACGAGATCTCATCAAGGTCAAAGACAAGGATTGGATGAATTCCTAATCAATAATAGTGATGGACGCTAACCACTCTACAATGGTCAATACCAACCACCCTGGTCTTGCACTTAATCGAACGAATAAGTAAAAACCAAATGAAAATGTCCAGCATCCATCTTGAAGTCCTCTACCTTAGGTCCATTGGAATGTATCCAAATTGTCCTCTATAGCTCATCTCGTTCGTTAGGTTATCGCATGTTTGAAACCCCAACGTATTAGATACTACCTAAAATCGAATCACCGCTTATCGGCGTTTTCAACCAAAATAGCCAAGTAAGTAAAACAAGCCAAACAAGCCAAACATACATCCAACATCCATACATCCATCCAAAACAACGTACATACAACATAAACAATCCACCCATACCAATCAATGTGGGAAATCATATCAATAATAGCTCTAATCTAATAATTCCCTAACTATGGTACGTCGATGGAAAATATGTGATATTATTTATAAATCATTTTAAATAATTTATTTTCTTTTATAAAGATATAGCTACTGTATAAGTATAGTAATATCATAATTTGAAACCAAAAATCATTCTTGCGCATCAATCTAATACTATCCAACCAATCATAGTTTAGTGAGAGACAATATCGTTCACCTTAACCAACTCTATCCAAACCAGCATCAAAAGGTAGATCTCAGCATCATGAGTGCAATGCAAAAAACTGCATCCAAAATGAACCTCATATGCAAAATATATGGATATAATAAGATTCAGGATTAATGAGATAATTAATTAATTAAATCAAAACCTATGTTACCATGATTAACTTAATCCTTCTTCTTCGCAATTGCTACAGGCCGTGCAAAAGAAAAACCATGTGAATAGCTGATCCCTTTGCCCATTGATTTCTTGGCCGATTCTCGATGAAATCAAGATCCTCTTTCACCTACAGACTCCATTGCTCGATCTCTTCATAACACACCCAAATCGATCATGTCCAATCCATCCTAGAAGATCATAACCCGAACACCTAGAGCTCACCTAGGCCATGACGCATATCGCCACCAAATCAAAGCCAAATGCTCACCTTCAAGCTAGAATCACACTTCAAATCTTGGATCCGCCTATCCTCGCTCGAATCTCCAACTATCCAATCCTAACTATGGCCAAAGAGGTGAATCTCAGCCAACGACGTCGTTCCCTAGATCTGGCACATGAGATCGAAGCTCTCGTTGAAACGATCTCAACGGATTTGATGTTGTATTTCTCCGTTAAGCAGATTGAAGAAATAATTTTTTCAAGAGGAAGATATGGGCTTTGGCCATGAATTTCTTTGAGCAAGCATGAACAGTGAAATGAGAAAATAGAAGTTGGAGAAAATGGAATTTTGAAGGGTATTTATAATATTTAATATTAAATTTATTTAATTTCCTAAATAAATGGTCACGTGTTTCGAGTCCGTACGATCACACAACGCGTTTGATCGTCACGAAACTTGTCTGCATACGTCGCCTCATTTTTCCGAATCCAACTATACAAATCTCATTACCATCTAAGATTACATCCCAGAATGCTAGTTTTGCATATTTCGAGATTGTTTCGATCAACGGATTGTCCGATCTCAAAATATAGAAATCCTTATACTCATCTCAATTCGGTAAGCCAATTCGAACTCAACGGAAGTGGTCTCGAGTCATAATTCGGTAGTATGCAAAAGATTACATTTTTGGCCTTTTTTTAAATTACGATTAAATATTTAAATTAACTATTCAAATATCCAATCGTTAAAAATACGGGTCATGACATTCTCACCTCCTTAAAAAGATTTCATCCTTGAAATCACAAACCAAGGGAACATCTCCTAACCAATCGGCCCTTAAAAGTCTCTCAAATTCCAAAAAAAATCTGCAGAACCTCCTTTATACGGCTAGGTCCGAAAAACCCTAACACAGCATAGATATTTATACAATTCTTATCTTTAAATATACTATATCATATATAGCAATCATCTTGTGTAAGTATGCTATAACAAACCATAACTATCCTGCATGCCTAACAAGCATACAAACATAGGCTATCATATCAAATGCTAATAATCCAATCAAACATGCATACACGAGATCTATTGTCCAAAAAGTAACATCCATACCTATCCTAGCATGAGGAATATTAAACTATCTAGCAAAATCCATCCAATATGGTATCAAAAATGAAAACCGACGATAAAAATAAAATCCCATCATCTAAAGAGCTCTGGACAAATGGTCCTCATGCTGCCTACAGTCTACCATATGTTATCGCATTCGCTTTCATTTTACTGAACCTTTACTACTCTACTGTCCTCCTCCTAACCTGATTCATATCACATCGATCAATACGAATAGGCCTATGAGGTCTCGAAATCCATGGTTCAGTCCCAAAGTCATCCAGTCCATTCGGTGCCAAATATCCAAACGCCTCTTCTAAGTTCTCCCAAAACCCATTATCGATTAACGGGTCTCAGCCACTTACAATGCTCTTGGCACACAATGGAATCACACTATCCATCCCATACATAACTCATCAAACACGGATGTCATTCTACTAGACTTAAGAAATACAAATCTAGCATTATTCATCAACCAATCGACTATGACTCAAATACTATCACGCTATCCTCAGTCATCGACAATCCATAGATCCGGTCTATAAATATATGTTCCCACTACTGGAGAACAAACAATCTCTCATCCATACAGAACCAATAGTCTCAATTAGACCGCACTGCATCACCTTTATAGACACTACTCACTCTTCTAATTTAGCCACAGTCACCAGTAGTCTAGCCTATGCCTCTGACTAGTACCAATCCGCTAAATCAAAGCAGGTCCGATGGTTAAACAAGCCATCATCTTTGGCCATATCTCATTGAGTTCTGATGTCATAACCAGTGATAAGCTTGAGAAATGCCCACTTTAGGAATATTACTCCCAAACCGATACGTCTTCCACTCGAAACACTAACAACTATATTTCCTTCACGGTCGTCTAGGAAATGTCAAATCCATATGAGGCTAAGAATTCCAACCATCGCTACTGGCAAAGATCAAGATCTTTCTTGGAGAAGTGATACTCCAATGATGTGGGATCACCGAATAGCTCAAGTCCTCTCTTAATAGATAGTGCCTCCAAATCCCTAAAGTGAACTTTATCGCCTCGAACTTCGAATCAAAAGTCGAATACTTCCTCTCATGCAGTTTTAGTTGTCAACTAATGTGTGACAACCTTACCTTTCGGTGTCATCACTGCACCTAGTTAAGTACCATAGGCAAGTGCGTACTATCACCTCCTCATTCCCACTCAGAATGAGTAACAAAAGTGCACTCATCAACCTCTAGGTCAAACTCACTAATGCGTATCTGCACGTCACATCTCAATAAAAGTCTGATCCTCTCCTAACAAATCGGTTAATGGTGCTACTACCTCGGGTCTATTCAAATTCCGGACTACCGTAACTACAGGATCTACAGTGATGTCCTACTCTAAAACAACATGACCCAAGCATCTCACTTCACTCCTCTAGAAGTGATACTACCATGATCTCATCATCAATCGGTGTCTTCTCGGCACTTATAATACAACCACCAATCGTGCCTTGTGCTCCTCTTTCGTCCATGAGTAGACGAAAGTATCATCAATGAGCACAAGCACAACCCACTCAAGTGACCCTCAAAACATGGTCCATGAGATCAATAAGGTATGCCGACAGAGTAGTTAACACTAATGGCATAACCAATCAACCAACAATCAAAGTAGTGTACAAAACACTATAATCGACACACTCTCAGTTGATGAAAACCGTCGCAAGGTCCAACTATGAGAAAATCCTTGTGCTATAGAGATGATCGAAGAAGCTATCAACATATGGGAGTAAAAGCATGTTCGTCCTCTCATCCATCTCATGACAACCAACAAGCAACTCCAAAGAGCCATCTTCTCTACTGACGAACACTATAGGTGCATCCTACCCAAATATACTCCCATGAATGAACAATCTCTGAAATAGGTGATCCGATCGCACCTTTAGTCTCCTAAGCTCTTTGGACATCATATGCCTTAGAGGCATAACTACTAGTCTACCTTCTTCGACCAGATCGATATGGAACTCAATCCCCATATGGTGGAAATCCCGTCACCACATCGATTATGTCCAAATACTTTATAGCTACAAGCACAGATGACAACTCATCATGTGGAATATCGAGCTAATATAGAAAGTTAACCATAACTCTCTCTATAGATAGCCAATCACTGTCGTTCGCTCCTCCACAACCCCAATCATCATCGATGGCCTCTCATAATCCACCACTATTCCATATCCCCTTCGGCTAGTCCATTCCCAAACCATAATACCAATCCAACTAAACCCTAAAAGAAATCAAAAGAAAACAAGAACCAACATCCATGACTCAATATGACAAGGTCTCAATAAACCATGTATAGGCTGGATGAGCCCCTAACTATCCCCATCACAATCAAGGGTCGGTTACTATCTCGAGTCTCAATCCCAATATCTCCATCAAGTCTAGATATGAAGGGATATGAAACATCGACATCAAATAAAACATTTGGAAACGCCATAGGTGAAAAGCATATGTCACGTGGTAATACCATGTCCTTTCTCTTTCATCGATAGAGTAATCGATAAAAATCGGAACGACATCAACCGCATATGCTTCCATAATCTGTCCCAACTCAGCTGGTTCGGGACAACCCTTCTACATTGGGTACAGGATCTCTCCTCATAAAGCCTTCTCGGTCATCTTCTTGAAGCTCTAGTCAATATGACCAATCAATCGCTTCCCAAGACGATCACTCAACCTAATGTTAAACTTTCCATCCTTTTTGTGTATCAATGGGAATAGCCCTTACTTAAATAGCACATAAAATTCGGTCACATACTCGGACACAGACATATCGTCATACTTTAAATCAGCGAACTCTCTAACAAACACCGACTTTTGAGAAGTTGAGATAAATCTTCTTCAAAGCAAACTATGAACTAATCCCAAGCAAAATTGGTCCTGGGGAATTAAAGCTATAGAGACATTCCACTAGTTCATTATCCATCCTTGGAGTTATCTAGAGGCTAACTTCTACCTTATGGCATCACCTAACTCCAAGTCATCAAAGAACTTCTCGCAAGTATCCATCTAATCTTTCCTTCTAATAGCCAACTCCGTTCCAAGGAACGGTCAGCCTCCTAGGCTCCCATAGTCTATACATAGCTCGGCAAAGTCAACTTTAACCATTTGCACTTGAGCACCATAACCATCCAGAACGAATTAAGCATCCATGAAATAATTTGTACCATCTCTGCGAACATCTCTTATCAATCATGGATAGTGGCCCCAATCCTACCTAATCCTCAACTCTAAATATAGAGTCAACAACAGTATTTCACGATCATTCCTACTCTATAATAAGGAAGACCGGTATATCATAAAGAAAACTGCATCAATAGTACTTGTGTGTGCAATACAACTATATATACTATATATATTGCTATATAGTTTTGAAACCCAACATATATAACAAATACAAACTCTCTCGTATATACATACACTCTAGATCCAGTCTAGGCAATAACTCCTACACAATCTCTATTGGATCATGGTATCAACTAAGGTTAATTAAGTAATTTTCACTCTAATACTAAATGTAATGACTACCCAGCACGAACGGTTGTTAAAGGAAAGAAAAGAAGTAAAGATGAAGAAATAGAAGAGAAGAGATTGGAAAAGAAGAAAAAGAAACATCAAATAACCATGTCACCTGTCGTATATCTCACATCGCATCGGAGTAAATATAATAATCAATACAGATATAAAAGAGTAGAAATAGTAAAAATAATGTGAACTAATTATCTAAATATAAGATCAACAGAGTTATACAACATAGTAATATAGTTTATGCAACTGGAAACTAAACTCTACTGATACATCATCTCATCTAATTATAAGTCAACACTATCAAGGCTCCATAGTGTCATACAGTGGAAATACAATAACAAAATCACATATAAGTAACCATTACCTTCTGTCGGTCCATCTACAGAAATCATATGTCATCCACACCTGCTCTTAAATCTACTCATTTAAGAGTACCCAAGATAATAAGAAGCAAAAACATGAAACCTCGAGTTAGGCAGCAGTCTGGAATGAGAGATATCAAATTTCAAAATACTATAAAAGTCGATATAGCATATAGAATAGAGGGTATATAAACCATACCTGAGCTATCCTTGTAACCATAGAGTCGGCACATAACATAGATAATATGCTACTCTAAAACATCGTAAAAATGGTACACCATACTCAATATCTATCAGGGTCCCTAGGTATCTCCACCAACAATACCTACTACATACTAAGTAACTCCAAGTGTCTAGATATCTCCATCCACAATACCTACCCCATATTAAGTCAAGTCGGGGTGTCTAGGCATCCCTACCATAATAACTACCCTGTGTGACATACCTAGGGTGATAGGTGACTAGTGAGCAACCATAACAAACATAGCACCCATCAAACAATACTAACTGTCACCCAATGTACCAGATATACAATAACTCGTATGACCATTGGCAAATGCCAAGGACTAATGGAAGTCCCGATTCTTGTTGTATTCCCATACCTTCAAGGTCCCAAACCTAGTATGCTATCCTCAACCCGAAGCAAGACACTAGACCAATCCAGCGGTCCAGGGTACATGGATACCTATATGATCCATGGGTGTCCCCACTATACAATACCCATGCTTTGAGTACAACAAGAACACTCCGAGTTATCAACGATCCCTTAGCATAGAGACATCCAACTACCCCTACTCGATCAATATGGATCCAAGCTCTATTAGCTCAACATAATTTCTAGATAACGAGCCTCAGTCACTCAATCTAGTCTACTATCCCTAGCCTCGTACATTCTGAGTTGCCAACTAAAGAAACATAACTCTCATGCTGTTACATTGCCATCCTTCTACGATGAGAAACGAGCTAACACCCCAACATGATCCATACAGTCTTGATACTATCATCCTTGGAGCCTATTCCAAATATCATCGAATCACCATCCAAAGTACTAGATTACTAGGTCGAAGCATAACATCGTTGCCTCATCAAGATAATCACTTGTTATAGAGCAATAGCATCCAATCTCTAAATCGATCGCACGAACAAACCATTACTTCACGCACCACGAGACCTCATCAACATCCAAGCCAAAGATCGACCAAATCGCGATTAATAATAGTGATGGACATTAACCACTCTACAATGGTCAATACTAACCACCCCTTATGCTTAATCGAACAGACAAGTAAAAACCAAATGGAAACGTATGGCATCCATCTTAAAGTCCGAAGCCTCGTCCTCTACCTTAGATACATCGGCACATATCCAAACCCTTCTCTACAGCTCATCTTGTTCGTTAGGTTACCGCATGCGCGAAACCCTAATGTATAAAATACTACCTAAAACTCAATCACCACTTATCGGCATTTTCAACCAAACTAGCCAAATAAGCAAAACAAGCCAAAAATACATTCAACATCCATACATCCATCCAAAACAACATACATACAACATAAACTATCGATCCATATCAATCAATGTGGGACACCATATCAATAATAGTTCTAATCTAATAATTCCTTGACTATAGCACATCGATGGAAAATATGTGATATTCTTTATAATAATTTTATTTTCTTTTATAAAAATATAGTTGTTGTATAAGTATAGTAATATCACAATTTAAAACCAAAAATCGCTCCCGAGCGTCAATCTAATATTGTCCAACCAATCATAGTTTTTGAGAGACAATATCACTCACCTCAGCCAAAATATCCAAACCAGCGCCAAAAGGTAGATCTCGTCATCATGAGTGCAACGCAAGAAACCGCATCCAAAAAGGACCTCATATATAAAAGATATGGATATAATAAGATTCAGGATTAACGAGATAATGAATTAATTAAATCAAAACCTTAACTATCGTGATTAACTTAATCCTTCTTCCTCACAATTGCTACAGGGCGTGCACAAGAACAACCGTGTGCATATTCGATCCCTAGGCTTATCGATTTCTTGGCCGATTCTCGATGAAATCATGATCCACTTTCACTTAGAACTCCATTGCTCGATCTCTTTGCAACGCACCCAAATTGATCGCGTCTGATCCATCCTTGAAGATCGTTAATCGAATGCCTAGCGCTCTCCTCTGGCATGATTCAAATCGCAACCGTTAATCGCTCGCAGTCAAATCTGAGCCAAACGCTCCCTTTCATGCGAGAATCACATTGCAAATCTCAGATCCGCCTATCGTCGCTCGAATCTCCGACCATTTGAAACCCTAACCACGGCCAAAGAGGTGAATCTCGGCAAATGAAGTTGATCCCAAAATTTGGCATATGAGATCAAAGCTCTCATTGATACGATCTCAACAGGTTTGTCGTTGTATTTTTCCATTAGGCGGATTAGGAGAAATAAATTTTTGAAGAGGAAGATATGGGTTTCAGCCATAAATTTCTTTGAGCAGGCATGAACGATGAAATGAGAAAATAGAAATTGGAGGAAAAAGAATTTGAAGGGTATTTATAATATTTTATATTCCATTTATTTAATTTCTCAAGTAAATGGCCACGGGTTTCGAGTCCTTACGACCACATGATGCGTCTGATTGCCATGAAACTCTACTATGTAAATCACCTCATTTTTTTAGATCCAATGGTACAAACCTCATTGCCATCTTAGACTGTGCCTCAGAATGCTAATTTCACGTATTTCAAGATTGTTTTGGCTATCGGATCGTCTGATCTCAAAATATAGTGATCCTTATACTCATTTCAATTCATAATGTCAATCCGATCTCAATAGAAGTGGTCTCGAGTCCTGATTTAACTGTATGCGAGAAATCATAATTTTGGGCCTTTATTTAATTAACGATTAAATATTTAAATTAATTATTTAATTATACAATCATTGAAAATACAGGTCGTTATAAGAGCTCTAACCTTCCGGGGTCCCTCTTGGCCGAGGAAAAATAAGTCGAAAAATGTCGAAAATGTGTTAATCTTGTTGATTTCTTACTTGTTTATGAAATCATAAATACTATACTTAACACTAAAAGATGATGAGGTATACTTATCTATTTGTAAAACCTAAGAATGAAGTGTCTAGGCAAGGCTTTGAGGCAACTGGTGCTCTAACTTACCTAGCTCCACTCCTGAACAAGGAATAGTTAAGTAGGAATGTCCAAAACGAGTTAAGCGTATAAATCATTATTTGTATAAGTAATTGTTTTTGACTAGATAATCGATTAGCCGATTATCGAACTTGACCTAATATTAACTTATGAAGTAATCGAAAGACTTCACGATTTCATACCAATAAGAACCCTTACGGAGGAGTATTGGTACGAAACTCCTCTAGCTTTCACTTACTTCTGAAAGAACTGGAATTGAATTAGCCGAAAATTCATCGATTGGTTTTGAAGAGTCTGGGATTGGTAAGTGTTTTACTTATCGAATACCACTACAAAACTAGTATGGGAGTTCTATGTTTTAGAAGCAGTTGAAAATGGGAATCTATGTGGAGATTCAAGATCTGTTCTAGACGCTCAAATCCATTTAGTGATCCGCGATCTGTTCGAGGTATGAGAATCCATTTGAAGATTAGTGTAACGACCCGTAAATTTTAGTGATTTTATTTATTTAATTAATTGAATTTTTGTGAAATTTTAAACATTAAAATTTGAAAACAAAATTTTAATATTTGGATTACGTCTATTTAAACATAGCAACTGGTAAATTTTCATCTGATAATAGTGAAGTTTATTTTTATTGTGTAATTCTATTTCAATTTAAATATGTTAATATTGATGATAATAAAATGTTTTCCAAATATAAATATTTTTATACAATAAATTTGTAAATCATATTCTGAGTGAGACGCCATATTTTGTTTCTCCAAATTTGGACTGCTATTGCTCCATTTACCTTATTTTCAACAAATTGGCAACATTTTGGGTACCGATTATCAACTTTTGATCGCATGATCGTACCACTGATATCTATATACTATTTTGATCGTCTCGTCATGCTGATCTTTGTAGTATATTCATTTGTGTGTCTCGGTGCCCGATACGTGACGAAACGCACGAAATGGTTAACCATAACAGTATGTCTTTTTGTTTCTTTATGACCATTCATATTTCCACCGTTTAAACCTCGCTGGCTATTAATAATTGCTAGAATCCAATTTTAGACCTTCACTCTTCCCATGGCCTTATTTATTATTCTGGTTCCTTCTTTTCTCTCAGTCTCTCCTTCTTCATTGCTGTGCTCTAAAATAAATTATTACTTTTATCTAAGTTATATATAAAGTGCATTTGTTTTTATTTGAAACATTTTTTCGTATTCAAATTTACTTTCTTGTTTTAGTCTGTTCTCCTGAAAAACTTATATATATCATAAACAATAAAAGATTTCATTTCTTTTTTTTGAAACCATGCTTTCTTTCTTGTCCTTCTACCTTGTTGCCAGTTGCGCCTATCTCTAATCCGCCTCCTCCAGCCAATAATCCCTAAAACCCGAGCACCACCAAGCAAGCACCATTCCCATTCAAACAGCCCAGAACCCGATCCAACTCCCGTCCCCTTCCACATTACCACCTTCCCATGTCCATGCAAACCCGTGGCCCCCCATAGCTTGCCGCATCACAACCCGACACCATCGCGCGTAACTTCTCCGGCCGACCACCCTCCTCCAGTCACCCACAGCCTCCGAGCTTACTCCACCATCTTCCCTTTTGCCTCAGCTCTCACCTATATAAAATATATGTAAGTAGTTTTCATGTGTTGTTCTTGCTTACATGATTTTTTTTTCTTTCGATGCTTATATATATAATCTAAAAGCTTTTAACTTTTATCTATGTTTAAAGAATAGGCCTATTTACAATAGGTTCGTAGTATTTATATATATTTTAAATTTGCAATTACTGTTTAAATATTATATTATGTATTGAAAAAGTATATACATGTTGCAGTATTAAAGGAATATATTACATTTAAGTATGGTATATACGTGACAACATATAGGCTATTAGATCGGTTAAATGATACGTATGTTTATGTAAATTATATATCTGTGCGTTTGAATATATAAATCTTATAAGTTGTATAACCCATTGTTTATATATCTGAGTCTATATACAATTGTATATATATAATGGTCTGTTTGTTATATTCTGACTTTATCAACTCCTTTATGCTTTATGTCGTCCGAATGTATATCTATAGTCAGCAGTTCCTTTTGTTTTACGAATATTTTTTATATATATAATATGTATATGAGCTGTACTGCATACATACGTGACTTTTAATATATATATGTTTAAATGGATGTTGGTATTCTGAAGGTATAAATTTGTATAAAATATTTATATAATATTTTGAGACGTGTATATATTCATAAACTAGGTTTATATTAGTACTATTTATTATCTGCTGGTATAAGTTTAGATTTCTATTATATCTATAATCTGCTGTATGTATATATATACGTTTTATAATAAAAGATTTGAAATATAAATTTTAACCTGCTTAAGTGTTGTACTATATGAGTCTTATATATATGTATATTGGTATATTCTGTTGGGTTTAAGTTATAATAATATGTTATATGTATATGTTGATTAATGATTCTATATATAAGTTAGGTAAATTATTTTAATATATATAAGTGGTTGTTACAGTATGAATTTATTACAGTGATATATATATTAGATTGTAAAATTTTAGGAATGGTTGTTTCTATATTTTTGTAAGTGCATATGATATATTTAAAAATATTTACTTAAAGTTTATGGGTTTTGTAATTGATTTAATATATTGTATTTCGATTAGAATATATAAATATATATATTGTTATGAGTATTTTTTTAAAATATAGTATATATAATTTTCCATTTATATCCAGTTGATTTGATCTGTTCTCATCGATTTCGGTTATCAGCTCTATTTGTCGAATTCGTGCCAATCGTACTTTGCTTTGGAATTCATGCTGGGATTCGTAACTCATCTCATTCTCGTTCATCTCTAGCCTCGAAAGGTGAGCAGTCACTCACTATTAACGTTCTTATATTTATTAAATTTGATTTCAATGGAAACGACAATTAAAATATGCTGCTAAATTGAACTATTAATTATTTAATTGTTATATATGATATGCTATTGTCTGTAATTGTTTACCTGTGGGATATGACACCATTTCCTCTTGTTTATATTTTATTTAATTTGTTCTGATGATATACCACTGTTGTTGATATGTTATATTATTATCATAACTGTTCTCACTCTGCAAGTTCCATGTTAGTATAAAATTCTCTATGGGTTGAAATGATACATACCCGAATGATCTTGTAGAATATGAGAAAATCATTATGGGTTGAAATGATAAATCAAAGCGATTTTCATTGGCATTGAATTTGGGATTGCGAGTTAAAAAGATATATACCTGTAGATATTTAAATTGCGGATTGAAATAATAAATATCTGTATCACTTGACCATATGATAGAAAATTATATACATATACCGTTGGTCTATATATATATTTTGAAAATGATTTCCAAGGTTTCGAAAAGAAATATATGTGGTTTTAATAAATACTGATTTCAAGATATTATATTTTTAATATAGATTTTATAATCATTTTAATAAATTACGTTGGGAAGAGAAATAGAATTTAATTTGAAATTTATTTGAATTTTTCTTACATAAAACCGATTTAAAACTTATTAAATTTGAGATTTTAAAGATATGATTTATAACCTGATTTTGATTTAAAGTGATTAAATGAATGTTTAAAGTAAACAAAATTGAAGGGAATATTTAGTTTACATAAATTGTAATTCAAGGTTTTATTTAAATGATATTGGATTGACTAAGCGAATTTTTCAATATTAAATAATGGTAAGGTTAAATTTGAAATATAAATGAATTTAAGCTGTGAAATCTATTGAAATTGAAATGGTTTAAATCGTAGTTTAAATATGTATTTGAAATCGATATAAATTTTAAACGGTTTGAATTGAATTGAAATTGGCGAATTGAGATTAAATTAAATTAAATTGAATTTTGGAATTCGAGTTGATCTGAATCGATTGTGAAATTTGAGGAAACTATTTTATTATATAAAGTATTTTAAATATATTTAAAACTATTTTATTATGTTACTTTATAAATTAATTAAATATAAACTATTTTAAAATTTTAACTATTTTCAATATACTAATTATTTATTTTGTAAACATTTTATTATATAAACTATTTATTATATATACTATTTTAATTTCTAAACTATTTAAGTGGAAGTAATATGGTTTCAAAGTGCTATGAATTTTCGAAGTGTTATGATTTCCAAGTGTTATGATTTCCTAAGTGTTATGGTTTCAAAAATGTTATAATTTCAGAAGTGTTAAATTTTGGAAAGTGTTATGATTTTGGAAATGAATATTATTTTAAGTGAATAATGATATCATGTTGATATGGGTTTGAAATAGATATGATATTTTGGTATTGAAATATGATTTGAAATGAAATGACCACGGTGTTATAATAACGTTTGGTTGTTAAAGAGACCGGGATCGGATATTGTTATACTCTCTGCCAATACCGAAAACCACTTTAACAACTTTGTACGTGGTGAAGATTCCAGAATGAAGTAGGATGGTTTGGTGATAATTCTATATGGTATTTGCGTAGCCCCGACTCCCATGAGTCAGCTTGATGCGGCTAAAACAGGAGCCACGCCGGGCCAAGTGAGGTCATTCCTCCGATCGGGCACATTTCTTCGATACCATTCTATTGCTTTTGTGATTGATTGGGTGAACCCTTTGATTTGGGAGTGTGTCATGAGGTGGGCGGTAGTAGCTGCTATGCGTTACCACCAGTCCGGATACGCAAACGGTATATCTACCCTGGCATTGCATCGAGTGCCATGTCGCATGCCCTATCGTGCCTTCTACGAGATTGTTTTGTGTCGTACCTATGGAGTGCTCCTTGATAGCCCACCTACGAAGGTGGAGTTTACAGTATCTGTATAGACTATGTCATTATAAAAATGTGTTAAGGGGGATATGGGTAATGCCTTAACGCTATTTTAATAGTTTACTTTACTATAGGCATATTATAATAGCATATATTACCACATAGCAGATAGTTCCACAGATCCTTAGAGGATGGTTATCCCAAACATCCTTTTAAGTTACTTGTATTTCTGTTGATATTTCACTTGAGTTGGATTTATTAATGTAAGAATGTTAATCCTGACTCAAGTGTTTTATGTTTTGCTTTACGCTCGGGTCAGACTGAGTGTCACAGCATTTGAGACTCACCTTTGGAGTTGGAGCTTCGCTTGGAGATCCATCTGTACTTATTCATCTTTCAGCTATCCAATGGTTTTGTTCAGACTTGTCATCTGTTTGTATTCGAGACTAGATTGTATTCGAGATATTCTGTTGTATTTTATTTCAAACTCTGATGTATATAAAGTAGCTTCATGAACTACTATTCATTTGTTTCCGCTGCTTATTGTTACATTACTCTGTGTCTGTGATTCTGTGATTCTGTGATTATTTATTTACTGTATATGCTAAGTTTTGCCAAATATAAATTAACAATCTGATATTTTGAGCAATTCAAGTCTGACATGTATGGATGCAAATGGCACGAAATACCGGGTCGTTACAGTTGGTATCAGAGCTCTGGTTTTAGGCAAAACTTAGCATATAGAGTAAATTTAATTACAAAATCACCTTCGTTGAGCTTAAACCTCATCCTATTCGATTCGAATTTCCTTTGAATTTTGGAACTTTCCCCTTGGTTTTGAAATCCATTCTTTTCTCTTCCTATTAGTGTTTTCTTGATTCTGAAGCATCCCATAGCTTCATTCATTTGGTTAACTAACCCCAACGGCGGTCCCACCAACCTCTGTATGATTTGCAAAGGGGTGAAACTCCTTTACAATAGGCATTGATTCACCTGAGATTTCTGTATCCTTGGTTTACGATACTGCTACCTCTTTCTATACCCGACTATCTCTTGCGATCGAATGTCGATTCCCTCAGAATTCTGCATCAATCCTATTCTTGAAGTCACGGTTGATCCGTTTAAGGTCGCCCACGATTTATATGTATATCCATTCTTTTCTCTCTTTGTAATTATCTAATCTTCCTTTCGAGCCTATCTTCCTTGTTAGAATTCTCTTTGATTAAGGTCCCTCTGAATTTAAATCTCTATCCTTGTTTTAAAATCTATTCTTGTATCATCGAGTGAGGTAGTGTATCTGTAATTCATATAAAAATGTTTATATTGTGTAGTTTGAGTTGTTAAGTTTGAATTTTGGGATTTCGATCGATCCGTCTGATCAACGCTATCGATAGGAATTCCAAAACACTTGAACAGAGCAAACTTACACAATATTGTTTTCAAAATTTGGTAAATGAAATAAATTTTGTATGATTATTAATTATATAAGTATAAATTTTCTGAAATTTAATAGTTAAATGAATTGGTTGTTAGAAATGATAATATTTGACTTTCAGTTATTGTTTTGTAAACCATTGACTAAATGAATTTATAAAACATGGTCTATAAATTGATTTGGAATTTAAAATTAAGAATTTGAGAATTCAATTTCCGGTATTTTGGAAAATTTGGCTTTAAATTTTAGAGTATATTATCTAAATGTATATTTTGAATAGAAATCGTTTCCAAAGAATTTTAAAGGTTTTAAATCTGTACTCTTCTCTTTTGTCGCTGCAAAATAATTTCGGTGATGACGGCCGCATCATCGACATTCATTTTCGAGTCTCGAAGTGGGGAGGCCCCTTAGTAGCTTTGCTACACTTTTGTTTTGGAAAAGAATTTGATTTAAATTCCTTGCGTATAATTTTATTTATAAAATATATATGTATATAATAATTTTAAAATAGTTTGAAGTGAAACCGGAAATCTGAATCTCAAGTTTTATATTAAGAAATGATTCAATTATTGAAATAAAGTGCAAAATTTTGAATATGTAGAATATCTAAAATGATAAATGGAAGTAAACCAACTTGAAATAATGAATTTGAACAAACTTATTTGTATAACGCAAAATTACATTCTAATGTATGTAACTTGCCTAAAGTATTCAAAAAGTTAAAATGTTAGGATATAATTGAAGGTTATACAAGAAGAAAACTTAAGTAATAAATGGTTCAAACGAAAAAAATTAGCTTAATAAAAATGTTGTAAATAAAAAGAAAATGTAACATCCACAAATTTTCGACTTTCGAAAATTCAACATCGATACTCACTTTATCGACTGCTGAGCCATCGAATGCCGGAAACCCGAAAAGTTATGGTTTTAAGAAAGAAGAAAAAGGTAGAAGAAGAAGATAGAAGAAAAAAAAGAAAAAAACAACAACAGAACAAGAGCAGAAACAGAAACCAATATCAGAATCTCACATATCGCAGCGGAACAATATATAATAGATAAATGAATAATCTTTAAACAAAGAACTATATCATTTTATAACATACATCAATCATCAGAGTCACTATACAACTCAGTACAACAATGGACAGTTATATAAACTTGTCCTCATACAGAATACACAGCGGAATAAATATATTAGATACAAATACTACGTCTCGTCATCCAGCTTATCTCCAAAGCTCCAGAATATCCAGATAACCTAATAATCTAACTCTAGACTGCCCGTGTGGAAATTTGTGGGCACCCAGAGTTTAGAAGGGAAACAATAAACTCCGAGTCAGTCATGGTGACTGGTGTGAGATCGTAAAACAGTTATTCTTTAAAATAAACAAAGGAAAACTTTAAAGTCAATTCGCAATGCTTTTGGAAAATGTAACTACCATAAGACCTCCCACCACACACACAATGCAAACGCAGACTTGGAGGAGATTTCTTCTTATGATAGTCAAAGATGCTTACTACGCAAAAATCAAAATTCTTTTTGATATTATTATTAGTGCATAGTGGAAAACATTTCGAAAGTAGAATATAAATCTTAGCCAGCATAGGTACCATTATATTATGCCTGCTATAGCTGCCTCCTGAGGAGACAGGTTATACAATTGAAATCGTAAAGGCTCGTATTGTTTCTTTGGATTTCCAACAAATGGTCAGGCTAAGGAACTTCCTATCCACGATGGGTACGTCCCTGGAATAGACGACCCGAGAAATAACCTAACATTACGGTTAGATCTCTGCCAACACAAGGCCGGGTTACCTCTGCAAAAGTAGGTAACTACTGACACGCGTATGCCATCCCCCGATCGTCACCGATCTTCCCGAGGATCCCCGATTTCCAACAAACCACAAAGTAATAATAACTGTGCAGCAACCACAGAGGTTAAGTATCTGGGCTCCATACCATGATACCACCTTTATCCAGAAGGAATGAAATACACTAAGGGGCGCTACTCCCTAGAACCTTGCTGCATTCGTCCTGTTTCGACCATTTCCGGGGTGTGAGGCTCGATGAAGTCTCGTCCACAAAGCTACGCTTTCTACAAAAAGCCCTGCTTCGGGTCAAACAAAATGATCAACCTATGATCACAAAGATATAAGATCAAACAAATGATCATATCACAAATGATCAAACACTGACCATTTCACAGCAACACTCAGTATGCCACGTTACCAAATTGGGATATATCGCTGATGAATTTCAACTACATAACCTCTGAGCTCGTACGTCTCAGAGAAGGGTGTTAAGCTAAGAGAATAAATTCTCCGCCACCAACAGAAATGTATTTGAAAGAAATCAGCTTTATATCTCAAATTGTAACGTCAGACACACAATCCATACAAGTCTGTTCCGGGATCGAACAGAACCGAAGGCACTTCTCACGAAGCCCTTGCAAATCCGGATAATTTTCAATCACGTCAAGACTTCCCGTCACTAAGGGTGATAAAAACCTCTAAATCGGAGATCAGCCGATGTAGAGTAACTCGACGGTAATCCTTCCGTTTTCAAAAATATCCGGTCTTCAACACCGGTCTTCAAATGCGATTCATACGACGTATCACATATTCGGAATGGGTTATACGACCCCATGGTCCTTTCCCGGCTAACCCGAATAGTGAGCGCTTATTCAAAAATAAGTGTGGCATTCAAATTCATCCAATCACAACAAATGTCATTCAAGGTAATTATTGATAGTCGGTTATTTAACTATCAATAAAGATGCGCAACATCATCAGATTCCAAATAATTTTCCAAATTATTTCATCTTCAAAAATATCTTCACTAGATATATAATTTCCACACTTAACCATTTGAAAACAATTTCAAATCAATTTCCACATTTCATTTTATCTTTGAAGATAAAATCTCAAAACAGTTCATTTCATATTGGAAAAACATTTCCATACTTATTAAATAATAAGTATTTCACAATCATTTATTTTCAACACTTGGAAAATATTCGATATACTTAAATCAAATTAAGTATACATTCATTCTTTAAGGAAATCATTCTTAAATCACATTTATTTGAGTCAAAACGAATGTTGCGTAAAACATCGTTACGACGACTCGAAATCACCAGTATAAGGATTCGGAATTTAGATAGAGATATAAATCCCAATACTATATAAAATATTTCCTTTCGGAAATCATTTACTATAACAACAGTGTTATAGTCCACCATTTCCTTAAGTTTCTCGAAAACGTCTATTTCAACAATAAATGTTGAAATCTATGATTTCGATATTTAACACGTTTTAAAACATCTTTTTAAAACAATTAACTTCATTTATAATATCGCTTTCCCAAACATAACCATTTTTACTTAAAAATATATTCACTGTCCAAAATCGTGAATATACTTCATTTAACCCAATTCCAATCATTTCTACACATTTTCATTTAAATAGGAATTCGCTATCCAAAATCGCGAATATATCTACTCTGATAATCTTCTATATTTAATTCATCAGATTCCATCGTTTTCGAATTTATAAACACGGTTACAAATTCTACTTCTATTTTAATAACACTTCGACTTATAAATCTTCTTTTTATCAACTGCTATATTTTTACTTATCAAAATAAGTGATTTCATATTTATAAACAGCATTTATAAACTCCAATTTTATTTATAAGAACTTCAATATCAAATCAATTTCAATATTGATTTCTAATTTTGTTTTCAACGTTAAATAAAGTTTCCATGCTGATTTCTCAAAAATTTCATTTCCAAAATATTAAATCAATTTCAGATTGATTTCCAATTTTATTTATCCCTACTAAAATAAATTCCTTATTTTCCTTCAAATTATTCAATATCCTGTTTTTAAAAGGATTCTTTAAATTGAAATTATTTTACATTGATTTCCCAAATCGTTTCAACTTACCAATTAAATTTCTAATTGGATTTCCAACTTATCTCCTTTTAAATAAATTCCTTTCAAAGAAAATATATTTCAATTGTTTCTTTCAGTCTATTTAAAAATCCAGATTTTAAATTAATTTCTTCAATTTAAAATCACTATTATACGAAATTCATTTATTTAACATTTTCACTTTATTCTGGAAATAAATTCGATAAGATTATAAAAATTAACTTTTTATACTTTAAAATTCCTTTCTTCGAATTTATTAAATTTCTAAAATTAAACTCACTTAGAAATTTCTATTTTGATTTCCAAAAATTCAATTTCGTTTATTTTTGGAATCCAATAATGTCAAAACATCCATTCAGCTAAATTTTAGCTTTCAATCAATTTCCAGACATCGATATGATCAATAACATCAATATAATCATTCACAGATTCATACCACAGTATAAATAAATTCACAACAATATTGAGGGGTCCAGTTGGATCCCTCCAACCTGTTTCCCTGCATCCAAAGATGTTAGCACAATACCAATTCCGCTCCAGTACGGAATTATCGCGGTATATAGGTTTTTTTATAAATCCGCTTACTAACGGCGAAATAGGGTCTCATCCGCTATACGAGGCGGGAAATCATCAATCCAATATATACATATGCCAATATGTATATACTGCTATATATATAGATATATCCTATCATATCTAATAGCACATTCAAACAGAAATCAAACAGTCAATAACTGCAATCAATTTATAAATCTGAGTGAGGAGATCTCACCTTAGCATTTTTAATTTGCAATCCATTTCCAAACTTGACTCGATTTCTCGATTATCTTGATTTTTTTAACCTTATATAAATAATTATACAACTCATTAATATTTGAACAAATCGAATAACAAATTTTCATTTTGATAATTTTTATTAACTAATGATTTTATTCTAACCCAGTTTCTTTTAAACAATTTCGCTTAACTAAAATTTAAATTAAACAATTAAATTTCCTTTTCCTAAAAAATCTTTGGTAATCAGAATAACTGAACACATATATTTTTATTTTCCTAAAATATCATATATACATGTTTATATTTACTGTAAATAACAAAACAAAGAATTTCTTTCTTGTAAAACTTTCTACTCCTTTTCTGAAATCTACTTATATAAATTTCTATAACAACTTTAAAATAAAACAGCATTATATACGTATACTTATTTATCTTATTTTACATAAATCCTGTTCATATTGTTTTCTAACCTGACAGTAAATTAAGACATTATTTTCTTTGTCCTGTTAATTTATACAGCATATGTAACTTAAAATAAAATTAAGGTTATTACCTTACTGCCAGTATCCCGATTCGAACAAACACCACATCGCCAGCAAACCTTCCCATCATCGCCGATCACCATACCACTACATCGACGAACCAGATCAAAACCCCACTTGCCTCCACGCGAGCAACTCGAACATTGAATCCCCTACGTCACACGCGAAACCATCGCGAGCCCCACCAGTACGACTGTGAAAACGAACTGCCTGTCGACGATTTCTTCCTCCCAAGTACTCGCGAATGCCTCGCAGTCGCACGCCCTACCGGCAACTCAATGTCGCCACTGCCCAAATCAAGCTCGCGACCGCCAGCCCCTATCTCCATCGCGATACCCAACTGCGACACCATCAGATTCCATGCCGCGAAGCCCTAGTTCTGGCCCCACCGCGAGACACCATAGTCCCCCTTCCTCCTCGCGCCTATGCGCACGCGGTCGCCTATGTCGTCGCCTGTACGCGAGAGCCTCCCCTCCTTTGATTTGATGTCGTGAACCCCTAAACCCTCGCGCGTCTCCCCTCTGATTTGAATTCGTTTTGATTTCTCTTCTGTTTAGGAGACTTTTATTTTTGAGGGGAAGAAAATGAGTTTTTCAGAAAGAAGAAATGAATTGAAGAATGGGGCATTGGAATATATAATTGAACGAAGACGAAAATGTTTCGTTTGATTTTTAAAAGAGGGGAGGAAGGGTACGAAGGTATGGGTTTTTGCACGATTTCTTTCGTGATATCAGCCGTGTTTTTAGGCGTGAGATAAGGGAAGAGAAGTAGCTGATATTTGACAAGTTTTAAGTTTTAAATTTTTAAATTGAATTCAAATAAATTTCGACGCGTTTTCTCGCCGTACGATCACATAACAACTTCGATCGATACGAAATTTGAAACCCGGCAATAATACAATATTCCGAACCCAATGGAACTGGTTTCGTCGAATTCCGAGACTGTTTGAAAATTGACTATTTTTAAATATCGATTCGAACAATAAAATTTCAAAACTGAACGAAACACTTTCAATTTCAATTCTGAAAGTTCTATTACCTCCAGAATTATCAATATGAATTTTAAAAGCTTTTGAAATAATTTTCTTCAACTGTAAATTGAAGATATAAATTTTTTTATCCAACTCTCAATCGATTAAATTTTATAATTTAATCGCCAGATTCAAATTTAAATCGGGAATTCAAATTAAATTATCGTTCAAATATTTAAAATAAATTAAATATTCTCAATTTAATTTGGTCAAAATTCTGGGTCGTTACAAACTTCCCCCCTTAAAAGAATTTCGTCCTCGAAATTACAAGTCAGGAAGAAAGGTCCTTAACTCGTCTACTATTTTTCACAATTCAATAGTTTTATCAAATTTCCAAAACCAATCTTTCTACTAAAGATTCGTTATTGATTCACTAAATTTCCAACAACATTTTCATAATTCTCAAACATCATTGTTTTCCTTAACAATTCAAATTTAAATTCAAATTCAAATTTAAACTTTCAAAATTTTCTCAAAAATTTTCTAACACTCGAAATTTTCAAAAAATTTCGCCAGCGTCTCCTTTGCGCGGCTAATACGGTACGACTACAAAACGTCCCTACGGACTCTCAGATTTCAAAAAGAAAAAGAAAAAGCCAAGCGGCTAGACAAGAAATCAGCAAAAACTCATATTATAATTTAAATACATACCTTTTCGAGCAAATCAAATTATCTTTGAAAATCAAATCCAGTTCCTTTACACCTGTATGTCCTACTAGCCATAATATCTAGTTACACATTCAAACCATTTTGCCAATTCTATTACAAATTTTTCAATATATACTTCTTATATCATTTTCACTTCACTATTGAAGTTATATATCCATATCCATTCAGTTTTACATTTCTAATCTCATTTGAATTTAGTTTACCATTTCAACTAAATTTGGATTCAATTTACTTTCAATTCTGAAATATTGAATTTTATCAATTATCTGTCATTTACAACTGCACTATCTTAAATTAGTTCCAATTACTAATTCATTCGTCTTCAATTTGAATTCCACTCCAATCAGATTTCAAATATTCTATAAGTTAACAACTTATTTACATCTTGATTTATACAATCATTTATACATTCACCTTCACAATTCCATTTTATTAAGGAATTTTATTTTCAATTATCTCTTTTGGAATTCTATTTTCATTTATGAATCATATTTACAATTCGTATTCATGGTTTTCGTTCATATATGAATTTATTTCCTTATACTTTCAATTCACATTTATATATTTCATTTGTTAATGAATTTTAATTCCAATCACAATTACATAATTTACATTAACAATTTCTATTTGTATAAGTTATAAATTCAATCATATTCCATAAATATTCTTATACAGTATTCCAGAGTCCTTTCAACCTTTCAAAACCATTTTGAAAACAATTCAAAATTATCTTTTGAATTTTCAAAACAAAACCCCAAATTTTCAAACAACTTCCTTTTAAAACAATTGGCAGCAATTCCTCTTTTGGAAACCCGAAAATGAACACCGGTGATGCCGCGGTCATCATCGAAGTTATTTTCCAGCGACCGAAAAGAGTTTAGAGCTTTTTATCTCTCCAAAATACTTTTCAAAACCTTCGAAATTCATTTTCAACTCCAAAAATGATTTAAACTTTCCAAATCTCCAAAATTTTCAAACTCCTTTCAAAACATTTCCAAAAACTTTTCTGGAATTCCGTTTTAAATTACAATTCACATTTATAATTTATATTCTTTAAATTTATTCGTATATGGATTTATTTCTTAACTTTGGAGTTACAATTTCAATTTCTTATTCAATTTTAGTGATGATAATTCACTATTATTACTTCCTAACATCCATGCAACCATATACTATAGTACTTTATAGAAAATGATTTCTTTTCTATACAAAAATAGTTTTGGGTAAAATTATTCCATTTACCTCATTTCAAAACAATACCGTGCCGAATTGTTCTATTCAAGTGTTTAGAGATCCCTATCGATAGAGTTGTACGGACAATACCGACCAGAATCCATATACCACTCAACAAACCAATCATCACAATATAAAACAATTTTATATTCACTAACAAATACGCGCTCGTATCTATTATTACACTCAACTCATTCTAGAGTACTACTGACTCTATCTCTAATGAGTAACACCCAACAGAGCAGGGTTGTCGCTTAACCATATGCTCTGATACCAAATGTAACATCCACAAATTTTCGACTTTCGAAAATTCAACATCGATACTCACTTTATCGACTGCTGAGCCATCGAATGCCGGAAACCCAAAAAGTTATGGTTTTAAGAAAGAAGAAAAAGGTAGAAGAAGAAGATAGAAGAAAAAAAGAAAAAAAACAACAACAGAACAAGAGCAGAAACAGAAACCAATATCAGAATCTCACATATCGCAGCGGAACAATATATAATAGATAAATGAATAATCTTTAAACAAAGAACTATATCATTTTATAACATACATCAATCATCAGAGTCACTATACAACTCAGTACAACAATGGACAGTTATATAAACTTGTCCTCATACAGAATACACAGCGGAATAAATATATCAGATACAAATACTACGTCTCATCATCCAGCTTATCTCCAAAGCTCCAGAATATCCAGATAACCTAATAATCTAACTCTAGACTGCCCGTGTGGAAATTTGTGGGCACCCAGAGTTTAGAAGGGAAACAATAAACTCCGAGTCAGTCATGGTGACTGGTGTGAGATCGTAAAACAGTTATTCTTTAAAATAAACAAAGGAAAACTTTAAAGTCAATTCGCAATGCTTTTGGAAAATGTAACTACCATAAGACCTCCCAACACACACACAATGCAAACGCAGACTTGGAGGAGATTTCTTCTTATGATAGTCAAAGATGCTTACTACGCAAAAATCAAAATTCTTTTTGATATTATTATTAGTGTATAGTGGAAAACATTTCGAAAGTAGAATATAAATCTTAGCCAGCATAGGTACCATTATATTATGCCTGCTATAGTTGCCTCCTGAGGAGACAGGTTATACAATTGAAATCGTAAAGGCTCGTATTGTTTCTTTGGATTTCCAACAAATGGTCAGGCTAAGGAACTTCCTATCCACGATGGGTACGTCCCTGGAATAGACGACCCGAGAAATAACCTAACATTACGGTTAGATCTCTGCCAACACAAGGCCGGGTTACCTCTGCAAAAGTAGGTAACTACTGACACGCGTATGCCATCCCCCGATCGTCACCGATCTTCCCGAGGATCCCCGATTTCCAACAAACCACAAAGTAATAATAACTGTGCAGCAACCACAGAGGTTAAGTATCTGGGCTCCATACCATGATACCACCTTTATCCAAAAGGAATGACATACACTAAGGGGCGCTACTCCCTAGAACCTTGCTGCATTCGTCCTGTTTCGACCATTTCCGGGGTGTGAGGCTCGATGAAGTCTCGTCCACAAAGCTACGCTTTCTACAAAAAGCCCTGCTTCGGGTCAAACAAAATGATCAACCTATGATCACAAAGATATAAGATCAAACAAATGATCATATCACAAATGATCAAACACTGACCATTTCACAGCAACACTCAGTATGCCACGTTACCAAATTGGGATATATCGCTGATGAATTTCAACTACATAACCTCTGAGCTCGTACGTCTCAGAGAAGGGTGTTAAGCTAAGAGAATAAATTCTCCGCCACCAACAGAAATGTATTTGAAAGAAATCAGCTTTATATCTCAAATTGTAACGTCAGACACACAATCCATACAAGTCTGTTCCGGGATCGAACAGAACCGAAGGCACTTCTCACGAAGCCCTTGCAAATCCGGATAATTTTCAATCACGTCAAGACTTCCCATCACTAAGGGTGATAAAAACCTCTAAATCGGAGATCAGCCGATGTAGAGTAACTCGACGGTAATCCTTCCGTTTTCAAAAATATCCGATCTTCAACACCGGTCTTCAAATGCGATTCATACGACGTATCACATATTCGGAATGGGTTATACGACCCCATGGTCCTTTCCCGGCTAACCCGAATAGTGAGCGCTTATTCAAAAATAAGTGTGGCATTCAAATTCATCCAATCACAACAAATGTCATTCAAGGTAATTATTGATAGTCGGTTATTTAACTATCAATAAAGATGCGCAACATCATCAGATTCCAAATAATTTTCCAAATTATTTCATCTTCAAAAATATCTTCACTAGATATATAATTTCCACACTTAACCATTTGAAAACAATTTCAAATCAATTTCCACATTTCATTTTATCTTTGAAGATAAAATCTCAAAACAGTTCATTTCATATTGGAAAAACATTTCCATACTTATTAAATAATAAGTATTTCACAATCATTTATTTTCAACACTTGGAAAATATTCGATATACTTAAATCAAATTAAGTATACATTCATTCTTTAAGGAAATCATTCTTAAATCACATTTATTTGAGTCAAAACGAATGTTGCGTAAAACATCGTTACGACGACTCGAAATCACCAGTATAAGGATTCGGAATTTAGATAGAGATATAAATCCCAATACTATATAAAATATTTCCTTTCGGAAATCATTTACTATAACAACAGTGTTATAGTCCACCATTTCCTTAAGTTTCTCGAAAACGTCTATTTCAACAATAAATGTTGAAATCTATGATTTCGATATTTAACACGTTTTAAAACATCTTTTTAAAACAATTAACTTCATTTATAATATCGCTTTCCCAAACATAACCATTTTTACTTAAAAATATATTCACTGTCCAAAATCGTGAATATACTTCATTTAACCCAATTCCAATCATTTCTACACATTTTCATTTCAATAGGAATTCGCTATCCAAAATCGCGAATATATCTACTCTGATAATCTTCTATATTTAATTCATCAGATTCCATCGTTTTCGAATTTATAAACACGGTTACAAATTCTACTTCTATTTTAATAACACTTCGACTTATAAATCTTCTTTTTATCAACTGCTATATTTTTACTTATCAAAATAAGTGATTTCATATTTATAAACAGCATTTATAAACTCCAATTTTATTTATAAGAACTTCAATATCAAATCAATTTCAATATTGATTTCTAATTTTGTTTTCAACGTTAAATAAAGTTTCCATGCTGATTTCTCAAAAATTTCATTTCCAAAATATTAAATCAATTTCAGATTGATTTCCAATTTTATTTATCCCTACTAAAATAAATTCCTTATTTTCCTTCGAATTATTCAATATCCTGTTTTTAAAAGGATTCTTTAAATTGAAATTATTTTACATTGATTTCCCAAATCGTTTCAACTTACCAATTAAATTTCTAATTGGATTTCCAACTTATCTCCTTTTAAATAAATTCCTTTCAAAGAAAATATATTTCAATTGTTTCTTTCAGTCTATTTAAAAATCCAGATTTTAAATTAATTTCTTCAATTTAAAATCACTATTATACGAAATTCATTTATTTAACATTTTCACTTTATTCTGGAAATAAATTCGATAAGATTATAAAAATTAACTTTTTATACTTTAAAATTCCTTTCTTCGAATTTATTAAATTTCTAAAATTAAACTCACTTAGAAATTTCTATTTTGATTTCCAAAAATTCAATTTCGTTTATTTTTGGAATCCAATGATGTCAAAACATCCATTCAGCTAAATTTTAGCTTTCAATCAATTTCCAGACATCGATATGATCAATAACATCAATATAATCATTCACAGATTCATACCACAGTATAAATAAATTCACAACAATATTGAGGGGTCCAGTTGGATCCCTCCAACCTGTTTCCCTGCATCCAAAGATGTTAGCACAATACCAATTCCGCTCCAGTACGGAATTATCGCGGTATATAGGTTTTTTTATAAATCCGCTTACTAACGGCGAAATAGGGTCTCATCCGCTATACGAGGCGGGAAATCATCAATCCAATATATACATATGCCAATATGTATATACTGCTATATATATAGATATATCCTATCATATCTAATAGCACATTCAAACAGAAATCAAACAGTCAATAACTGCAATCAATTTATAAATCTGAGTGAGGAGATCTCACCTTAGCATTTTTAATTTGCAATCCATTTCCAAACTTGACTCGATTTCTCGATTATCTTGATTTTTTTAACCTTATATAAATAATTATACAACTCATTAATATTTGAACAAATCGAATAACAAATTTTCATTTTGATAATTTTTATTAACTAATGATTTTATTCTAACCCAGTTTCTTTTAAACAATTTCGCTTAACTAAAATTTAAATTAAACAATTAAATTTCCTTTTCCTAAAAAATTTTTGGTAATCAGAATAACTGAACACATATATTTTTATTTTCCTAAAATATCATATATACATGTTTATATTTACTGTAAATAACAAAACAAAGAATTTCTTTCTTGTAAAACTTTCTACTCCTTTTCTGAAATCTACTTATATAAATTTCTATAACAACTTTAAAATAAAACAGCATTATATACGTATACTTATTTATCTTATTTTACATAAATCCTGTTCATATTGTTTTCTAACCTGACAGTAAATTAAGACATTATTTTCTTTGTCCTGTTAATTTATACATCATATGTAACTTAAAATAAAATTAAGGTTATTACCTTACTGCCAGTATCCCGATTCGAACAAACACCACATCGCCAGCAAACCTTCCCATCATCGCCGATCACCATACCACTACATCGACGAACCAGATCAAAACCCCACTTGCCTCCACGCGAGCAACTCGAACATTGAATCCCCTACGTCACACGCGAAACCATCGCGAGCCCCACCAGTACGACTGTGAAAACGAACTGCCTGTCGACGATTTCTTCCTCCCAAGTACTCGCGAATGCCTCGCAGTCGCACGCCCTACCGGCAACTCAATGTCGCCACTGCCCAAATCAAGCTCGCGACCGCCAGCCCCTATCTCCATCGCGATACCCAACTGCGACACCATCAGATTCCATGCCGCGAAGCCCTAGTTCTGGCCCCACCGCGAGACACCATAGTCCCCCTTCCTCCTCGCGCCTATGCGCACGCGGTCGCCTATGTCGTCGCCTGTACGCGAGAGCCTCCCCTCCTTTGATTTGATGTCGTGAACCCCTAAACCCTCGCGCGTCTCCCCTCTGATTTGAATTCGTTTTGATTTCTCTTCTGTTTAGGAGACTTTTATTTTTGAGGGGAAGAAAATGAGTTTTTCAGAAAGAAGAAATGAATTGAAGAATGGGGCATTGGAATATATAATTGAACGAAGACGAAAATGTTTCGTTTGATTTTTAAAAGAGGGGAGTAAGGGTACGAAGGTATGGGTTTTTGCACGATTTCTTTCGTGATATCAGCCGTGTTTTTAGGCGTGAGATAAGGGAAGAGAAGTAGCTGATATTTGACAAGTTTTAAGTTTTAAATTTTTAAATTGAATTCAAATAAATTTCGACGCGTTTTCTCGCCGTACGATCACATAACAACTTCGATCGATACGAAATTTGAAACCCGGCAATAATACAATATTCCGAACCCAATGGAACTGGTTTCGTCGAATTCCGAGACTGTTTGAAAATTGACTATTTTTAAATATCGATTCGAACAATAAAATTTCAAAACTGAACGAAACACTTTCAATTTCAATTCTGAAAGTTCTATTACCTCCAGAATTATCAATATGAATTTTAAAAGCTTTTGAAATAATTTTCTTCAACCGTAAATTGAAGATATAAATTTTTTTATCCAACTCTCAATCGATTAAATTTTATAATTTAATCGCCAGATTCAAATTTAAATCGGGAATTCAAATTAAATTATCGTTCAAATATTTAAAATAAATTAAATATTCTCAATTTAATTTGGTCAAAATTCTGGGTCGTTACAGAAAATTTGTATAATATTTAATTACACTTATAAACATTAATATAACTTACCTAGAAAAGTTAAATGTTAATGAGAATAGGTAATTGAATAATATACAATATAAATGTGAGGAATAATATATCCAAAATGATATTTTGTTAAGGGAATTTATAAATAATAAATTGGATAATAAATTTGAATAATAAGAAGAGAATTAATTTGTTGAATAATAAATGGGTATAACAAAGGTTTATTAAACTTAATATATGTGGGAAAATATGTTAAGTGAAATAAATTTAATAAATAATGGAGAATGCTAGTTAAGAGAATAGATATAGACTTAAGAATAATGAAATTGAAATTTTAAGAGAAATCAGCTTAACTAGGGTCAGATGGATTTAATAAATGGTTAAATAAATGAGTTAAAACAAATAAATTTTGTTTTGGAAAGGAAATTTTGTAACAAATGCTAATAAATTGAAGTTAATTTATTGATTGAAATACATTTAATTGAATCAATAAAATATGGATATTTAATAAAATGGATTAAACCAAATTGTTGAATATAAATTGAAATCTATATGGTTTTAATAGTTGAAGCTGAATGTTGAAGCGGAATTAATTATGGTTGATTCTAATAGATTTAATAAATGAGTAAAATAAAACAAACTTTGTTGTGAAAATTTTTGTAATAAATTTTAATAAATGGGAAACAAATCAATGGAATGAAAATATATGGAAATGAAACGAATCAAATGTGAACACAGTATATTTGATTGATTTAAATAAAATAAATTGGAATCCATTAATTGAATATAAACCAATTTTAAAATAAAGGAAGCCTATATGGTTTTAAATTAATTGTTGTATTTGGTATTTCAATCTATTTTTCTTTCTGGTTGTTTCTATTCTTCTACCACCTTCCTTTTCGGGGATGAAAAGTTTTGAGTGGGGGAGAGTGTAACGACCCGTAAATTTTAGTGATTTTATTTATTTAATTAATTGAATTTGTGTGAAATTTTAAACAATAAAATTTGAAAATAAAAATTTAATATTTGGAATACGTCTATTTAAACATAGGAACTGGTAAATTTTCATCTGATAATATTGAAGTTTATTTTTATTGTGTAATTCTATTTCAATTTAAATCAGCTAATATTGATGATAATAAAATGTTTTCCAAATCTAAATATTTTTATACAATAAATTTGTAAATCATCTTCTGAGTGAGACGTCATATTTCGTTTCTCCAAATTTGAACTGCTATTGCTCCGTTTATCTTATTTTCAACAAATTGGCAGCATTTTCGGTACCGATTATCGACTTTTGATCGGATGATCGTACCACTGATATCTGTATATTGTTTTGATCGTCTCGTCGTGTTGATCTCTGTAGTATATTCATTTGTGTGTCTCGGTGCCCAGTACGCGACGAAACGCGCGAAATGGTTAACCATAACAGTATGTCTTTCTGTTTCTTTGTGACCATTCATATTTCCACCGTTTAAACCTCGTAGGCTATTAATAATTGCTAGAATCCAACTTTAGACCTTCACTCTTCCCATGGTCTTATTTATTATTCTGCTTCCTTCTTTTCTCTCAGTCTCTCCTTCTTCATTGTTGTGCTCTAAAAGAAATTATTGCTTTTATCTAAGTTATATATAAAGTGTCTACATTCGTTTTTATTTGAAACATTTTTTCGTATTCAAATTTACTTTCTTGTTTTAGTCTATTCTCCTTTAAAACTTATATATATCATAAAGTATAAAATATTTCATTTCTTTGTTTTGAAACGATGCTTTCTTTCTTGTCCTTCTACCTTGTTGCCTGCTGCGCCTCTCTCTAATCCGCCTCCTCCAGCCAATAATCCCTGAAACCTGAGCTCCACCAAGCAAGCACCATTCTCATTCAAATAACCCAGAACCCGATCCCACTCCTGTCCCCTTCCGCATCACCACCTTCCCATGTCCATGCAAACCTGTGGCCCCCATAACTTGCCGCATCACAACCCGACACCATCACGCGCAACTTCTCCGGCCGACCACCCTCCTCCAGTCGCCCACAACCTCCACGCTTGCTCCACCGTCTTCCCTTTTGCCTCAGTTCTCACCTATATAAAATATATGTAAGTAGTTTTCGTGTGTTGTTCTTGCTTACATGATTTTTTTTTCTTTCGATGCTTATATATATAATATGAAAGCCTTTAACTTTTATCTATATTTAAAGAATATGCCTATTTACAATAGGTTCATAGTATTTATATATTTTTTTAATTTGCAATTACTGTTTAAGTATTATATTATGTATTGAAAAAGTCTATATGTGTTGCAGTTTTAAAGGAATATATTATATTTAAATACGATATATACGTGACAACATATAGGCTATTAGATCGGTTAAATGATACGTATGTTTATGTAAATTATATATCTGTGCATTTGAATATATAAATCTTATAAGTTGTATAACCCGTTGTTTATATATCTAAGTCTATATACAATTGTATATATATAATGGTCTGTTTGTTATATACTGACTTTATCAACTCCTATTGCTTTATGTAGTCTGGATGTATATCTATAGTCAGCAGTTCCTTTTGCTTTACGAAATTTTTTTTTATATATAATATGTATATGAGCTGTACTGCATACAAACGTGACTTTTAATATATATGTTTAAATGGATGTTGGTATTCTGAAGGTATAAATTTGTATAAAATATTTATATAATATTTTGAGACGTGTATATATTCATAAACTAGGTTTATATTAGTACTATTTATTATCTGCTGGTATAAGTTTAGATTTGTATTATATCTATAATCTACTGTATGTATATACGTTTTATAATAACAGATTTGAAATATAAATTTTAACCTGCTTAAGTGTTGTACTAAATGAGTCTTATATATATGTATATTGGTATATTCTGTCGGGTTTAAGTTATAATAATCTGTTATATGTATATGTTGATTAATGATTCTATATATAAGTTAGGTAAATTATTTTAATATATATAAATGGTTGTTAGAGTATGAATTTATTACAGTGATATATATATTAGATTGTAAAATTTTGGGAATGGTTGTTTCTATATTTTTGTAAGGGCATATGATATATTTAAAAATATTTACTTAAAGTTTATGGGTTTTGTAATTGATTTAATATATTCTATTTCGATTAGAATATATAAATATATATATATATTGTTATGAGTATTGTTTTAAAATATAGTATATATATTTTTCCATTTATATCAAGTTGATTTGATCTGTTCTCATCGATTTCGGTTATCAGCTCTATCTGTCGAATTCGTTCCAATCGTACTTTGCTTTGGAATTCGTGCGGGGATTCGTAACTCATCTCATTCTCGTTCATCTCTAGCCTCGAAAGATGAGCAGTCACTCACGATTAACGTCCTTATATTTATTAAATTTGATTTCAATGGAAATGACAATTAAAATATACTGCTAAATTGAACTGTTAATTATTTAATTGTTATATATGATATGCTATTGTCTCTAATTGTTCATATGTGGGATATGACACCATATCCTCTTGTTCATATTTTATTTAATTTGTTTTGATGATATACCTCTGTTGTTGATATGTTATATTATTATCGTAACTGTTCTCACTCTGCAAGTTCCCTGTTAGTATAAAATTCTCTATGGGTTGAAATGATACATACCCAAACGATCTTGTAGAATAGGAGAAAATCGTTATGGGTTGAAATGATAAACCCAAGCGATTTTCATTGTCATTGAATTTGGGATTGCGGGTTGAAAAGATATATACCCGTAGATATTTAAATTGTGGATTGAAATGATAAATATCTATATCACTTGACCATAGGATAGAAAATTATATACAGACACCGTTGGTCTATATATATATTTTGAAAATGATTTCCAAGGTTTCGAAAAGAAATATATGTGGTTTTAACAAATACTGATTTCAAGATATTATATTTTTAATATAGATTTTATAATAATTTTAGTAAATTAAGTTGGAAGAGAAATAGAAATTAATTTGAAATTTAGTTGAATTTTTCTTAAATAAAACCGATTTAAAACTTATTGAATTTGAGATTTTAAAGATATGATTTATAACCTGATTTTGATTTAAAGTGATTAAATGAATGTTTCAAGTAAATAAAATTGAAGGGAATATTTAGTTTACATAAATTGTAATTCAAGGTTTTATTTAAATGATATTGGATTGACTAAGTGAATTTTTCAATATTAAATAATGGTAAGGTTGAATTTGAAATATAAATGAATTTAAGTTGTGAATTCTATTGAAATTGAAATGGTTTAAATCGTAGTTTATATATGTATTTGAAATCGATATAAATTATAAATGGTTTGAACTGAATTGAAATTGGCGAATTGAGATTAAATTAAATTAAATTGAATTTCGGAATTCGAGTTGATCTGAATCGATTGTGAAATTTGAGGAAACTATTTTATTATATAAATTATTATAAATATATTTAAAACTATTTTAATATTTTACTTTATAAATTAATAAATTATAAACTATTTTAAAATTTTAACTATTTTCAATATACCAATTATTTATTTTATAAACATTTTATTATATAAACTATTTATTATACATACTATTTTAATATCTAGACTGTTTAAGTGGAAGTAATATGATTTCAAAGTGCTATGAATTTTCAAAGTGTTATTTCAAAGTGTTATGATTTTCTAAGTGTTATGGTTTCAAAAATGTTATAATTTCAGAAGTGTTAAATTTTGGAAAGTGTTATGATTTTGGAAATGAATATTATTTTAAGTGAATAATGATATCATGTTGATATGGGTTTGAAATAGATATGATATTTTGGTATTGAAATATGATTTGAAATGAAATGACCATGGTGTTATAATAACGTTTGGTTGTTAAAGAGACCGGGATCGGATATTGTCATACTCTCTACCAATACCGAAAACCACTTTAACAACTATGTACGTGGTGTAGATTCCAGAATGAAGTATGATGGTTTGGTGACGATTCTATATGGTATTTACATAGCCTGACTCTCGTGAGTCAGCTTGATGCGGCTAAAACAGGAGCCACGCCGGGCCAAGTGAGGTCATTCCTCCAATCGGGCATATTTCTTTGATACCATTCTATTGCTTTTGTGATTGATTGGGTGCACCCTTTGATTTGGGAGTGTGTCATGAGGTGGGCGGTAGTAGCTGCTATGCATTACCACTAGTCCGGATACGCAAACGGTATATCTACCCTGGCATTGCCTCGAGTGCTATGTCGCATACCCTATCGTGCCTTCTACGAGTTTGTTTTGTGTCATACCTATGGAGGGCTCTCTGATAGCCCGCCTACGGGTGAATTTTACAGTATCTGTATAGACTATGGCATTATAAAAATGTGTTAATGGGGATATGGGTAACGCCTTAACGCTATTTTAATAGTTTACTTTACTGTAGACATATTATAATAGCATATATTACTACATAGTAGATAGTTCCACGGATCCTTAGAGGATGGTTATCCCAAACATCCTTTAAGTTACTTGTATTTCTGTTGATATTTCACTTGAGTTGGATTTATTAATATAAGTTAATCCTGACTCGAGTGTTTTGTGTTTTGCTTTACGCTCGGGTCAGACTGAGTGTCACAGCATTTGAGACTCACCTTTGGAGTTGGAGCTTCGCTTGGAGATCTATAACGACCCACTATTCTGGACCATTCAAATCGACAATAAATCCACACATGTCGGATTCGAATACTTCAAAACAGTGGATTGTTAATTTAAATTTGGCAAAACTCAGCATATATAGTAAATAAATCAGTCACAGAATCACAGACACAGAGTAATACAATAATACGCAGCGGAATAGATAAAATAGTAGTTCATGAAGCTACTATATAAACATCAGAGTTAGAATTAAAATACAACAGAATATCTCAAATGCAGTGAAGTCTCCAGTACAACAGATGACTTCTCTGAACAAATCAACTAGAAGGGCTGAAAGCTGAGGCGATAGTTGGTTCTCCAAAGGAAGCTCCAAACTCCAAGGGTGAGTCTCAAATGATGTATCACTCGGTCTGACCCGAGCGTAAAGCAAAACAAAAAACACTCGAGTCAGGATTAACATTCTTATATCAATAAATCCAACTCAAGTGAAATATCAACTGAAATACAAGTAGCTTAAAGGATGTTTGGGATAACCATCCTTTAAGGATCTTCGGAACTATCTACAAGGTGGAAATATACTCTATAACACCGTGGTCATTCCAATTTAATTTATCCTTCAAAACCAAAATATCATTTCATTTCAAATATATCTATTTTCCATAGTATATATATATATATATGTAAAATAATTTAAAAGTAAAGTATTTAAAATTTCCTCAAGTCTCACAAATCAATTCTCATCCACCCAAATTCCCAATTCAAATTTATTAAAAGCTCAATTCATCAATTCAATTCAGTTTTAAATATACCATTTAAATTTTTCAATATATTTCTGTTAACCCTTAATTGTATACGACTCAAGAAGTATACGACTCAAGGAGTATACGACTCAAGAAGTGTACGACCTAACAACTCGGGATACTGTACGACCTACGACTCATGATCCAGACGACTTAACGAGTTAACATGTGAACGAGTTAACGGGTTAGGGTATCAACGACTCAAGTATTGCACGACTTAAGTGGATAATACAAATCAACGACTTAAGGCCTGGACGACTCAGCGAGTTAAGGATTGTGCGAGCTAACAACTCAGAATACTTTACGACTTAACAACTTAAGGACCAAACGACTCAAGGGAAGTTCCGACCTAAGGTGTTAAGAAGGTCCACGACTTAAAGAAATTACCGACCCATGGGAGTTGACGACTCAAAGGACTTACGACTTAAGGAACTCACGACTTAGCTTAAGTCGTCCACGACCTAAAAGCTATCGGGTTAAAACCCAATGCCTGCAACAGTGCTACTTTCATCTGATAAGTCGGCCACGACTTGTGATTCATTATAAGTCGATCACGACCTAAGACTTGACTTTGGCCAAGCCACAAACTGAACTCAGTAAGTCGCCCACAAGTTGCTTTAAGTCAACCACAAGCCACGACACATCCTAAGTCAGCCACGACTCATCTTGAGTCGGCCACGACTCATGACTTGGCAGAAACCACTATTCTGAATTTGACTCCTATAAATAGACCACCACTTCCAACATGAAAAGGACTTTTGGCGGATCATTTCTAAAAGCGTCGTTACTCTGCCGAACTCTCAACTCACTCGACAATTGAAGATCTTCATATATTCGTGACACTACAACAAGCTTCGAGAGGAATTTCTTGCATTCTACACGGATTCATCAAGTTCCATCATCGGAGTTTGAGCTAGTAGTCGAGTTTGTCTTTAAGATCAAATTGTATTGTTGTCATAAGTGGATTGTATCGTCTTGTAACCAGATTCAATAATAAAGAGATTCAAAGTGGACGTAGGCACGATTTCAAGCCGAACCACTATAAACTGCTGTCTTTTACCGCTTTTTCGCTACTTTACTGCTTACTTTTTGTTCTCGTCACACGGGTGGTGCTTTCACGATTCTACAACACACACCGGGTGTTAGCGTTCACTTTTCAACGTTAACATTTTGGTGCTTTCACTGAGAACCCAACTCAGGCTACCACTCACCATTGCTTCACGGAAGTTTGTTGAAAGAATTTCCTACAAAACCAGAAGTCTATCAGACATAATGGCTCCTGGAAGGAAACGAAAGTCTGTCAGAACTGATGATGACCACGACAATACTGCCACTTCTCTTTCTCCAAATCAGGCAGCTCCAAGCGTCGGTGTGACGCGACAAGAGTTAGATGCTATTGTATCCGGACTGTACCAGCAGATTGAAACTCAGAATAATCTGATGATGGAAAAGCTGAATGCTCTACTTGGGGCTAATCAAAGACCAGTAAGTAATGAGGAAAACATTGCTAATGTTGCTCCCAATTCCGAAGGGAGAAATATTCCTCAAGGGGGATCGGGTACTGCTGAAGGGGCACCCCTCCAGGCTGAAGGATGCAGGCCGTCACCGGTTCTCCGTGAGCATTTACCTGGACAAACCTCTGAAAAGATGGCCGAGGGCTATTCCGCGAAATCTCTAAACAATGAGGAATATCTCTCTAGCATGGTTCGGCAAATAATGAAGGAAAGCATGCAAAGAAACGAAGATGAGAATGATTGGGGATTCGCTCCGAGTAAAACTCCATTCACTGAAAGGATCTTAAAAGCTGAGTTTTCGAGAAAATTCGTTCCTCCCACCATTCCTTCTTATCAAGGAACGAGTGATCCAAATCAATTCCTATACAAATATGATTGGCACATTACTGGTGCCAGAGAAAATGACGAGATTAAATGCCGGTATTTCCCGGTATACTTAGAAGGAGTGGCGTTACTTTGGTTCACCGAGCTTCCTGTGCGATCTGTTGACCAATTTTCCGATCTGACCCGAAAATTCAAGGAACAATTCAGATTATACATTTCAAGAGCAAAGGATATAATGTCTCTCTCAAGTCTTGAACAGAATCCTGGAGAGCCCATTAAATCCTTCTTGAATGGCTTTAATTTATCCCTAGCAGAAGTTGATAACGCGGAACCGCGAATGATCTTAACCTACTTAATGCGGGCTATTGACAAGTCTAGCGAATTTGGAAAATGGTTAAAAATGAAAGAACCAAACTCGCTCGAAAAATTCTACAAAAAGGCTGATGAGTTCATGCGCTTAGAGAATCTCTCCGCGTCAGCTAAAGTTGTGACAACAGTGGTGGAAAATAATGCTACAGTTCAGAACAAGAAAGAATCTACAAATCAGAAGAGGGAAAGTAATGGTGGAAAGAAGCAGAAAGATCTCAAAAAGCCCCGCTTCCTCAAACCTTCGGATTTTACTCCTCTGACTGATACCCCGGAGAATATTTTCATCGCCACTAAGGATGCTGTTGATTTTCCAAAACCATCAGCAGTAAAAGTTGGGAAAAGTGCTGTTCAAAGCGGAAGATTTTGCAAATTTCATAATCAACCAGGCCACGATACCAACGAATGCTGCCACTTGAAAAGCCTAATTGAAGAATTGTTGAGAGAGAATAAGTTGCAGCAGTATGTGAAAAGAAATAGAAAAGACCCGTCTTCATCTAACCAGGGGCAACTACCCCCAGCTCATTCATCTGGTTCAGGAGAGAGGCCTGCTGATAAAGAAAGACCTGTTATCAATGTGATCACAGGAGGACCTCATCTAGCTGGCAGGAGTTGGGGTGAGATGGAAAGGTATGCTAGAGCTTTGAAGTATGCTCCAACTGAAGAAAGTGTCTTGATCTAGGAAGATGCTGCACCTCTAAAGCAGCAGAAGACTTTTCATGATGATATTATGTTCAGAACCAGGGATTCTATTGATGTGGAAGCTCCTACTGAGGACCCTTTGGTTGTCTCTGTCGGTATTGGGCCGGCTATTGTCAGAAGAGTTCTGGTTGATAGTGGTGCTTCGTGCAACATACTCTTTAAAAAGACATTTGACCAAATGAAAATTCCAATGACAGATGTACAAGCCTCTTCACACAAAATTGCTGGATTTACAGGAGAGCTGAAGCAGCCAATTGGAACGGTGAACTTGTTTGTTGAAATGGGTGAAGGGCAGAAGAAGTTGGTTCGGAAGCAAACTTTTGTAATTGTTGATGGATTCTCCGCCTATAATGCTTTCTTGGGTCGGCCTACTCTTGCTGCTTTCAGGGCCGTCCTCGCTCCATGGTGCTTAACAATGAAATTTCCTACTGATAATGGGATTGCTGTCATTAAGGGAGATCAGAACGCAGGGTGAGAATGTTATCTTGTAGAACTCCGAGAGGCCAGGAAAAGAGAAATATGGAAAGATGCGGCAGCTCCGCTCTGCATCAAGGAACCAACCCTGTAGCAACTACGGAGTGGCCCCTGTACTGGCGAACACAACAATGCAAGGAAAGAAATGGATCCCAGGAAAGCCAGTACAGGGGAGAATAGAGTGGTACCCGTGGAGGTAACGGTACCAATATCTGTTGACTCGAAAGACCCAAACAAAGTACTCAATGTGGGTTCACAGCTGAGCAAAGAAGTTCAAAACACGCTGATATCATTCTTAAAAGCCAATCTAGATGTGTTCGCTTGGTGTCATGCTGATATGTGTGGGATCTCCCCGGAAATTGCTGTACATACTCTGAACATTGATCCAAAATTCACACCAGTGAAACAGAAAAGAAGAACTCAAGGCCCAGAAAGGTCGATAGCACTAAAGGAAGAAGTCGATCGACTCATGGAAAACGGCTTCATTAGAAACTCCACTTATCCAAATTGGGTTTCAAATCCGGTACTAGTTAAGAAGGCAAATGGAAAGTGGAGGGTATGCATCGATTTTTCGGATCTAAACAAAGCTTGCCCCAAAGATTGCTTCCCACTGCCCAGAATCGATCAATTGGTGGATGGAACGGCTGGGCATGAGTTATTATCATTTATGGATGCTTACTTCGGATCTGTGCAGTTAAAGCGCTCGGTAGATTCAAAGCGGTGGAGGTGCAAAAAGTCATAGCGGGGATACAGCAAGGATATAGCGGGATATAGCGGATGGCTTTAAAATAGCATATAAAACTCGTATTTAATGTTTTTACGAATATATAAATGGTAATTAAATGAAAAATTATCATTCAATTGAAATATAACTAATACATAAATAATTTTTAAATAAAAACATGTGCGAATATTCTTTAAATAAACGTAAAACTGTTATATAACATAATTGAATTTAGTAGAATATTAGAGTATTTTCATTTCTGAAAATATATTAAAAATTAAATCAAATAAATTAGTTTCATAATTTTTATAATGTATAAATTGAATTTTTCAATTCATTTTATCAAAGAAGATATAGCGGGAATAGCGGAATATAGCGGAAATAACGGGATATAGCGGAAATAGCGGGGATTAAAGCGGAAAGGCTATATTGTGGGGCTATATGGAAAAATCGTAGCGGCAGAAACCCGCTATGAGATATAGCGGGGTTATAGCGGGGTAATAGCGGGGCATTAACTGCACAGCTCCGGATACAATCAGATTATGATGCATGAGCCGGATCAGGAAGATACAAGCTTTATCACAGATGTGGGTCTCTACTGCTACAAAGTTATGCCTTTCAGATTGAAGAATGCTGGGGCAACCTATCAAAGGCTCGTCAATGCAATGTTCAAGCCTCAGATTGGTAGAACCATGGAATTTTATGTCGACGATATGTTGGTAAAGTTAAAGAAAGCTGTAGATCACATGGGTCACTTGGAGGAAATGTTTGCAATTCTTCGAAAGTACGGAATGAAGCTTAATCCATTGAAATGTTCGTTCGGAGTAGAGTCCGGGAAATTCTTGGGTTTCATCGTGAGCGCCAGGGGCATTGAAGCCAATCCTACTCAAATCACAGCTCTAAGGGAAGTCAAAGCCCCTAAAACAAAGAAAGAAATGCAAAGTCTCAATGGAAAAGTCGCTGCTCTAAGTCATTTCATTTCCAAGGCCACAAACAAATGCATTCCCTTCTTTGACGCTCTAAAGAAAGGAAAGAAAAATTTTGAATGGACTCCCGAATGCCAGAATGCTTTCGATGAACTAATTCGTCATATGGAAACACCTCTGGTTCTTTCCAAGCCTGCTGACGGTGAAGACCTTTTCATCTATTTAGCAATTTCATCTCACGCCCTCAGTGTAGCACTTGTATGGGAAGATATAAAAGTACAGCGTCCAGTCTATTACATCAGTAAACGGTTCACTGGGGCAGAGATGAATTATTCGAAGATAGAAAAGCTCGCCTATTGCTTGCTAATTGCTTCCAGGAAATTGAGACCATACTTTCAAGCTCATCTTATCAAGGTTCTTACTGATCAACCTCTAAAGCAACTCCTGTTTCGTCCTGAAACTTCGGGCCGTCTTTTGAAATGGAACATTGAACTCAGCCAGTATGATATCACTTACCATCCCCGGAGAGCAATCAACGGACAAGCTTTAGAAGATTTCATCGCAGAATCTACTGAAAAAGGTGATAGTGAGAATGAAACAACTGATGGCATTCCAATCCAGTGGAAGTTGTATGTTGACGGATCGAGAAATGATTACTGTTCTGGGGCAGGGGTTGTGCTCGAAACCCCCGTAGGACGATCGTTGTGTTATGCATTGAGACTGGAATTTCCTTCAACGAACAATGAAGCAGAGTATGAGGCTCTTATTGCTGGTTTGAAAATTGCCAAGGAGCTAAACATCAAAGTGTTACAAATCTTCAGCGATTCTCAACTTATTGTTTGCCAGGTAAAGAAAGAGTTTCAGGCTAAAGGTGGAAATCTACCCGCATACTTATCAAAGGCATGTGAACTTCTCGAAGATTTCGATCATTATACGATAAGTCATCTTCCTCGGGTACAAAAACATGAAAGCGGATTCTCTTGCGAAGTACTCAAGTTCTGGAGAAGCTCAATTACTGGGATTAGTTCCTGTAGAAGTTCTGTCAGCTCCAAGCATTGATGAAATGGATGTTGATTGGATTATGGCTACGTCTCAAGAGCATGAATCATGGATGACTCCAATCAAAGAATACCTACTCAATGGTTCCCTGCCAGAAAGTTCTAAGGAACGTCGAAAACTATTGAGGAAAGGGTCAAGATATATAATTCAAGATGGCCGATTATACAAACGGGGATTTTCAATGCCACTGCTCCGATGTGTAACTAAGGAAGAAGCCAAGACAATTCTAGCCGAGATACACGGAGGAGAATGTGGAGATCATTCAGCCGGTCAAACTCTAGCCAAGAAAGTCCTCCGATATGGGTATTTCTGGCCGGATATTAATCGAGACGCTGCTATTTACTCCAGAAAGTGCGACAAATGTCAAAGATTTGCAAAAATACCAAAAGCACCTTCCACCGAACTCACACAAATGGTCAGTCCATGGCCATTCGCCATTTGGGGGATAGACTTGATTGGACCTTTACCGATCGCTAAATCCGGAATCAAATATGCTATTGTTGCCGTTGATTATTTCACCAAATGGGCTGAAGCTGAACCTTTGGCCACCATCACTTCTAAAAAGATGATAAATTTTGTAACGAAAAATATCATTTGCAGATATGGTGTGCCACAGAAGATAATCACAGACAACGGTACTTAGTTTGAAAGTGAAGAATTCCAGGATTTTTGCAAACGATTCAGAATTCGGAAAAGCTTCTCAGCAGTGGCCCATCCGCAGGCAAACGGGCAAGTGGAAGCAGTGAACAAAATCATCAAGTCAACCATCAAAAAGCAACTCGAAAAAGAAAAAGGTGGTTGGGTTGATAAGCTTCCATTAGCACTATGGGCGTACAGAACTACTCACAAAACTGCGACTGGGCACACTCCATTTTCACTAGCATACAGATCAGAAGCAATGATTCCAGTGGAAGTAGAAGTTCCTTCACATAGAAGAGTTCATTTCAACGAAGCTGAAAATGAAAAGCTGCAACTTTAAGCACTTGATTTTCTTGATGAAAAAAGAGAAGAAGCTAGGCTCAGAGTTTCAGCTTATCAGCAAAGGATAGCCAGGCACTTCAACTCTAAAGTTCGCCAACGCAGCTTTGAGGTCGAAGACTTAGTTTTGAAAAGGATCATGACAGCAACTGGTGTGTTTGGACCAAACTGGGAAGGACCATATGCCATTGGCAGTAAACTTCTTGATGGCACTTTCAAACTCATAACTGTTGAAGGAGATCCAATTCCAAGGGCCTAGAACAGCAACCACTTACGTCCTTATTTTACTTGAAAAAAAGCTTTGCTCAAAATTGTAAAATAGTGATGAATGTATCAGTTGTATTGTAAAACATTGTAAATCAGTGTAAATGAATGAAAGCTATAAAGTGGATGTAGGCCCGATTCTTGGCCGAACCACTATAAATCTTGTGTTCTTTACTATTTCATAATGCCTGTTTTATTTCGATATGTAAATACTTTAAATGTATTGCTAAAATGTCGATTCAAAATTGCAGGACATTAAAACAAGGCTTGCTCGTCACAAAGCCAAGCGACCTCTATAAATCACCTATTAAGCAAATACCAAGCGATAAAAATTCCAAATTCAAATCCTATACAAGAAGAACTTCGCATAAAAAGTTGGCGACTCCACTGTGGCAAGCCTTCGTTAACTGGTTGTGATTGTCGATATGAACAGACATCCCACTAGATAACTTGCGTTTGTCCCGTGAAGTCGTTCAATAGTGAAGTCCACTTCTTCGGATGAGGCAATTTACTTGAAAAAGGAAAGAAGATGCGCTTGGAAACGATAATAAAAGATCGCTAATGAGCAGATGATGAGAGAACATTACCAAGCAAACAAAGAAGCAGCCAAAAGGAGGTATGCCTCTCAATAAAAGGGCCGGTAAGAACCACCGAAGGGACACCTTCCCAAGCAGAAGGAACAGGGCCCTTGCTAACTGATCGTGATGCATCCGATCAGGCAGCTTGCGTCCGTCCCGTGGATCTACTCTCCCCTGAGACGCAACCTTCCTGGCACACCAACCAACCAACGCTCCTTCCCAAAGGTCAACAAAGCCCTCTAACGAGGCATGCCAAAAAATGAAAGTACTTCTCTCAATCAAAAAAGATTGGTGGAACCACCGGAGGGGCACCTTCCCAAGCTGAAGGAACAGGGCCCTTGATAATTGATTGTGATCGTTTGTGCAAATGAACATCCAATCAAGCAACTTGCGTCCGCCCCGTGGATCCATTCAACCATGAGAAAGTAACTTCCAGGCAATCAAAAAGCCCTCTTCGGAGGCACAAGCCCTCTTCGGAGGCACAAGCCCTCTTCGGAGGCACATGACCTCTTCGGAGGCAAAATCCCTTTCCCAAGGCACCACAAGCCCTCTTCGAAGGCACATGACCTCTTCGGAGGCAAAAGCCCTCTCCCGAGGCACCACAAGCCCTCTTCAGAGGCACAAGCCCTCTTCGGAGGCACAAGCCCTCTTCGGAGGCACAACTCTTTAAGAGGAGCCCTCTCCGGAGGCATGTCCCAAAGTAGAATACTCAAATAAAAAGCCTTCTCCGGAATCACAGTTCAACTCTCAAAGGAAGGATAACTTGTTCATCTCAAAAAGTTCCTCCTAAAAAAGTTAAAATGCTACAAAATTTTTTCAGAAAAGTTCATTTCACTGCATAGGGAAATCTACTTTCTTTTTTGACAAATGAAAGTGATCATCCCTGAAAATTGAAGTGTTCTTCAGAAAGAAAGAGAAAATAAAAATTTCTCCAAAAAAAATGAGATATGATCTATTAAAAGCAGAATAATTCTTCCCTTAAAAGTGGAATAGTTATTCTCTGAAATAAGATTATCAGTCTTGTGAAAGTTAGAAATGTTGCAATGCACTTGTGGTATGGGGCAACACTATACAATTCAATTACATTAATAAAAGGAATATGCAAGCAACATACCGCAAGTTCATTGCAATATCATGAAAAATAGATGTGGAATGAATGCATTCTCAAACACAGACCAAAAAGTTTGTACAAGTAAGAAGAATTGTTTATTCTACACTAAAATGAGAAACAAGTGCATTCTCACATACACAAGAATTTGTACAAGTAAAATAGCTATTTTATTCAATACTATGAAAACTTTTTACATTGTACAGATCGCAAAAAAGAAGCGGGGACCGGTACCCGCACAATCTTCGGTCGATACATGCAAAAAGCAAAAATAAGAAGTAGAAGATCCAGCTTGCTATTCCTTCTTCCCGCCACCTTTGGAGCCTTTACTCGGCCTAATGATTAGTTTCTGAAGCCGTTGTGAACAGGTCGGGGCAGAAGGAGAAAGAGGCACGGCTGGATCAACTTCTGCTTCCTCTCCAGCGGAAATATTCTTCTTCTTCCTTATGGCACGCTTCCCCTTCCTCTTCGAAGAAGATTCACTCCCCGGAGTAGCAAGCAATGTCGAAAGCTTCATGTCATCATCTAGAGACCGCTCCGGGGTCTTCTTGATGTCATCAAGATCCTCCGCCTTCTGCTCCTGCGAAGCGGCCGGATCATCCAGGTCTTGAAGAGCTTCAATTTTCTCTGCCTGTGATCCCGGTTGGGAAGCAGAAGGAGGAGTAATTTGCGAAGATGGAGGAACGACAATTAAAGGAGTGGAAGTTTGTGCAGTATTCGGTACCTCCGCTGTAGAAGAAAAGAAGTTAAAATCGGTATCCTCCGAGAAAAGAGAAGGTATCGGTTCACCAAAGTTTAAGTAATAAGTAAGAAGGTCATCAAACTCGTTTAAATCAAATAAATGATTCACTGAACTCGGATCGATGCCAAAATTACCTGGAGAAGTCGGTTTTGACAAGACAATTTCAAATTTATCAGCCTCAGTGTCTTCTTGGCTCTTCTCCTCGATATGAGTAAGGGGAGATTCGGTTGTGACGGTCTTGGCCTCGATAGTTTTTGCAGGAGAATAAAAGTGAGAGCTGGAACCAACGATATCGACGTCAGTTGAAGTCGAAGTGTGGACAGGGGCAGTTAAAGATATTTTCTTCTCTAGATGTTCTTCTGCCACTATTCCAGCTCTAGCTTCAGCAAGTTGCTCTTTTCCCTTGGCAAGAGCAGCACGAGCTTCTTCGTCAAGGTAGCGTGCCTCGAGTTCCGCCTCATCATAGCCGGCCCCGCCAAGCATGTCAACTGCTGCTTCCCATACTTTGGCCAGGGTAATCTCATAGTCAGGACCCAGAAAAGAGAGGCTCCCATGACCCAGAACGCTCAGATAAAAGTCAAATAAGGTGGAGTTGATGCTAGCTTTTGTTGTCTCATGCGATTGCTCGGTTGCCTCTTTTTCGGCGACAGCCGCAGCTCGACCAGCAACAGCCTCATCACGGTCTTTCTCAGCATTAGCAAGTCGGGCCTTTAGCAATTCAATCTCCACGTTCTGGGAGTTAACTATTTCCCGCAACTGAGTGTTGTTTTTGCGGTATTCTTCAACAACGAACTGCTCAACTGCAAATTTCACCTCAGCATCCCTCTGAGCAGCGTGCGCATCCCGCACTTGTTTCTGAAACACTTCTTCTTTTTGAGTTTGTGAAGCAGAAGAAACGGCGAGATCTTCCTTGAGTTTTTTAACCTTGGACTCAAGTCTCGCATTATCATCAGCAATACTCGTCATCTCGGCGTCATGCTGTTTGCAGATTTTGTCCCATTCCGTCTTGTCGTTTTCCATGGTCAGCATGGCTTCAAGGTTCGCATGATTGACTCTTTGGAGTTCATCGACGAGTTTCTGCCATTGCGACATCCTCTCAATGTTAAGCCTAACTGCATCAAGACTTTTAAGCATGTCTTGCTTATCGATTGGGACCAAATCCAGGTCAAAACGCACTCCTTTTAAGCACCAGTTCGGAAACCGGCTTTGAAGCGTTGGAGGGCCGTCTTTAACCTGATAATGGGGCCTGCTGATGATCGCTTGGATATTGGATTTCTTTAAAGGAGGAGAGCCGGCCGGAATATCAGAAGAGATAAGAGCATCAGTCTTCTTAGAAACTGCAGATGCATCACTTGGCTTGGATCTCTTGCTCGATTCGTCAGCAATATGAGTCTTCCCCTTGTCATCATAAGACTTTCGCTTATGGGAATCGTCACTTCTGTGACAAGAATCATATCGCTCAGCGTCTTTTCTTCTCTGCCAGTGCTCGTAATCCCGCCTTTCTTGAGCCTTCCTTCGAGCCCTTTCCTCATCTGTCTCTCTTTGGTCACCAAGGTATTTCCTGAAGTCATAAGATCCACGGCCTCCATGGCGCTGAAATGAGTCATAATACGAGCCAGTTCACCCCATTGTAGAACCTGAAATTGAAGAAAAGACAAGTCTTAGAAATCTTCAAATTAAGCAGGCTAAGTGCATATAAGTGCTAAGCATCCTAAGTGTGTGTGATGTGCGAACTACGCGCGTCAAACTACAAACCACTCTTTGGTTGGGGAGTGATAGCAGATTGAGAAACGAGAGTTGATTCTTGAGCCGACAAAGTTTGCTGCAAAGTAGATGTTGCTTCTGTTACAGGAGAAGTGACTTTAGTTATGTCATCTTTAAAGAGCTCTCGAGAAGTTATCATTATATCACTTAAGCCATCGAAGGTGTCATCACCATGGTACCCAGCAGAGCTTTCGTTTTCAGCCTCCACATCGGCTGACTTTTCAGAGATTCGAGGATTTTCTTCCTCTTCGATAATTGGGGCAAGTGCCAGTTTGCTGGACGGGCCCGCAACATCGGTAAGTGTGGGACATTTTACCAGTGAAGTTTCAGTGGCAGTTTCCTTCGGTGTGGGGTCTTCAACAGAAAGTGGGGCATTTGCTGCCTTCGAAGGAGAGTTGGGAACTTCGTGAGGCTGAGTAGAGCGAGAAGAATGAAGAAGTCCGAACTGATGAAGAAATTCGTCTTTCAACAAAAATTTCGCGTCCCGCTCTTCAATCGGTACAGCCATAAGCCTCTCCAGAGTTTGCTTGTTGCTGAGATTCCTAGAAGGAGGGGGAAGCGCTGAAATGAGAAAGCAAAGTTAACACTTGATGATTCATACTTCATAAAAACTCAAAAAATAGGAGAAGTAAAGATAGATAATCTTACTTCCTTCCCTCCACACAGCGTAGAATCCCGGGGGACAGCGAACATAAAAGAATTGAGTCAAGAACCCGTGAGCACTATCGGGAAGGCCAACAATCAATTTACGGTTTCTGGCACTTCTTACGACAGTAATAGAAGGATGATATTAGGTTTTGGTGAAAGAGCACAAGTAGCATATCTCGTCGAAATTCGGAAGTCGTTCGAGAGTTCTCCCAAATAGCACATATAGCCCCATTAAAATGGCGTAGCCATTGGGATGTAGCTGAAATGGGGAAATGGCCAGTTGTCGGAGAAGATGCTGGAGAAAGTTATTGAAAGGTGGAACGGCTCCACTAAGGCACATCTGTCGATTCACTGCTACAAAGCCAGGAGGCGCTACATCAACAGTGCTATTCTTCTCAGGGAGGACGGCATCAGCTTCAGCAATGCCAAACTGAGTGCACAATTGCCGAAAAATCCTGTACGATAGAGTGGTAGAAGCTCTTTCTGGGGGATTGACTAAAGGAGCTGGAATAGGAGTGGACTCTCCGGTCTGGACTGTTACATCTCCTTGTTGAGAAGTCATTCTACACAAGCAACTGGATATTCAAATATGAAGGTGCACGTTTCCTAAATAGTGTGAAGTGTTGTGCAAAACTACTAAAGATAACAAGTAAATACAACTGGAATTAAGATAGTCGGTAATTGATCGATTATCGAATTTCAAGGCTTGTTAATTTAAAGTTCAGGTACAGTATTAAGTGTAAACTGGTCATTTTTCAGTTGACTGTTTTAATGTTGCTTTAATACTTTGCTTGAATCTGTTGATTTAGAGCACTTCGTTCACACAATCTATTTATTTCAATTATCTGTTATTAGCTAATCTGTCATTTGATGTGGGCGGCCAGTGACAGTATATTCGTCCCAATTTTCTGTAAATGTGGTATTAAACAGGTTGATTAATTTGCAAGTTAGAATGATCTGTGAAAAGATGCAGCAATTCAAAGTTCAGCAGTTCAAAGTTCATGCAAAACACAAGTCTTGAGTTGCCAACGACTTATATGTTAACTCGTCCACAGCTTAAGGACTTTAAGGCAAGACAGGACAGGTCATTTCGATTTTAGGTCGTTGATGCCTTGAGTCGGCAGTACTTCAAGTCGTTAAGTTGTGTAAAAGAAGAAAGAGACTTCAGGTTAAAGCGAGGCAATTTCCCCAAGTCCTAAGTCGTCCACGACTCAAGGCTTATGTCGTGACAGGCTTAAGTCGTACAAGGCTTATGTCGTAACAGGCTTAAGTCGTACAAGGCTTATGATGTGATAGGCTTAAGTCGTACAAGGTTTATATCGAATGAGGCTTATGTCGTAGGTCGCAAGACGCTGCTAAACCGTGACCATGCTAACATCTCACTCCATTGGACCGATTGACTTTTCTCCTAACCCGTTATCCTCCAAACCGGATAACCTCTCAATCAACTATGATTCTTATCCTCATTCCACCACACCATTGAATCACCAAAAAGCCAATTTCAGATCGCCAAAGCCTCGTCAACCTAATCAATTATTAAACCTGAAATACAGTGATCCCTCATCTCCATCGCCCCATTCATCTAAAGCTAAAGTCGAGCAGAATCAGGTTCACGAACTAACAAAGTGGTGGAATTCGCAACAAAAACATTGCACGAGAGGATGGATTAAATACAAGGAGGGGAATTCACGAATTAATGATGATTAAGGATCAAGAAGGAAGCAGGAGCACTTACGCAGTAAAGGATCAAGGATCGGTGATCAACTGATTGTTGAAAAAAGAGAAAAAATTGCCTTGAGAAAGCTCGGAGGAATATTAATGGCAGATACGACGTAGGGGATAGATAATGAATAGAAGGAACGACTCAATCTTTTTATACCTCAGGGCAGTGGAACACGAAAAGGCACGCACGAGTTAAGATAAGTCGAAGTACACGACCTACGACTCAGGCGTGTACTTCGAGGAGCAAATGTTAACCCTTAATTGTATACGACTCAAGAAGTATACGACTCAAGGAGTATACGACTCAAGAAGTGTACGACCTAACAACTCGGGATACTGTACGACCTACGACTCATGATCCAGACGACTTAACGAGTTAACATGTGAACGAGTTAACGGGTTAGGGTATCAATGACTCAAGTATTGCACGACTTAAGTGGATAATACGAATCAACGACTTAAGGCCTGGACGACTCAGCGAGTTAAGGATTGTGCGAGCTAACAACTCAGAATACTTTACGACTTAACAACTTAAGGACCAAACGACTCAAGGGAAGTTCCGACCTAAGGTGTTAAGAAGGTCCACGACTTAAAGAAATTACCGACCCATGGGAGTTGACGACTCAAAGGACTTACGACTTAAGGAACTCACGACTTAGCTTAAGTCGTCCACGACCTAAAAGCTATCGGGTTAAAACCCAATGCCTGCACCAGTGCTACTTTCATCTGATAAGTCGGCCATGACTTATGATTCATTATAAGTCGATCATGACCTAAGACTTGACTTCGGCCAAGCCACAAACTGAACTCAGTAAGTCGCCCACAAGTTGCTTTAAGTCAACCACAAGCCACGACACATCCTAAGTCGGCCACGACTCATCTTGAGTCGGCCACGACTCATGACTTGGCAGAAACCACTATTCTAAATTTGACTCCTATAAATAGACCACCACTTCCAACATGAAAAGGACTTTTGGCGGATCATTTCTAAAAGCGTCGTTACTCTGCCGAACTCTCAACTCACTCGACAATTAAAGATCTTCATACATTCATGACACTACAACAAGCTTCGAGAGGAATTTCTTGCATTCTACATGGATTCATCAAGTTCCATCATCGGAGTTTGAGCTAGTAGTCGAGTTTGTCTTTAAGATCAAATTGTATTGTTGTCATAAGTGGATTGTATCGTCTTGTAACCAGATTCAATAATAAAGAGATTCAAAGTGGACGTAGGCACGATTTCAAGTCGAACCACTATAAACTGCTGTCTTTACCGCTTTTTCGCTACTTTACTGCTTACTTTTTGTTCCCGTCACACGGGTGGTGCTTTCACGATTCTACAACACACACCGGGTGTTAGCGTTCACTTTTCAACGTTAACAATTTCAAAGCTTTAATACTGAACATTTTCAAAGTTAAATTTAACAGTTTCATATAGCTCTTGATTTAACTTTATTATTATTTAATCAGTGAATATTCACTTCATAAATTCAATATCATCTAACTAGCCTTTAATTTCATTTTACTAAATATTTCCTTAAATTTATTTAAACAAGAAATATTCATTAAATTATTTTTAAAATCAAACCCAAGTTATAAATCATATCTTAAATCTCAATTTCAATAAGTTTCAAATCGGTTTAATTAAATAAAATTCTTTAATGAATGCAATTTCAACTAAATTCAAATTATCTTCCCAACCTTAACTTATTCGAATTATTACTGAAATCTATTTTGAAACATAACTTTAAATACTTAACCATATTATATGTATTAAATCAATCTTAATTAAATTAAACATTATTATTAAATCTATATATATCATTACCATTTATATATACAAATTTAAGAATCAACATTTATTAAAACCATATATTTCTTCCCAAATCCATAGAATTTATTTTCAAAATATTTATATATATGGACCAACGGTGTCTGTATATATATCTATCATATGGTTAGGTGATACGGATATTTATCATTTCAATCCAAAATTTAAATATATACGGGTAGATATCATTTCAACCCGTAATCCCAATTTCAATTCAAATGAAAATCGCTTGGGTTTATCATTTCAACCCATAACGATTTTCTCCTATTCTAAAGTCCGTTCGGGTATGTATCATTTCAACCCATAGTGAATTCTATACTAACAGGGAACTTGCAGAGTGATAACAGATAATATAAAATACAACAACAGGCATATGTCATCAATAACAATAGAATATAAACAACAGGATATGGTGTCATATCCCACAGGTGAACAGTTACAGATAATAGCATATATAACAATTTAAATAACTATAGCAGCATATTTCAATTGTCGTTTCAATTGAAATCAATTTAATAAATATAAGAACGTTAATCGTGAGTGATTGCTCACCTTTCGAGGCTAGAGAAAGACGAGACAAGATGGGAATGGGCACGAACAAACATGGATAATTGACAAATCATCGAACTGATGTGGATAAGCATGAAGTGACAACAGGATAGCGGCCCAGCAAAGCAAGTCTATTCAAATTCGATGAAAGCACAAATCAGAACAACCCGATATAAAGGAATAACTACATATATATTAAAAGTTTGACATTTCATTTTAGACTCTATATTAAAATAAAATCGCTATATATATATTATTCAAAAATCGTTTCTTTCTTACAACCCACCAAATAAAACAAAATCTCTATATGTATATAAAACATTTTAAAACAATAACATCTGTACTTATCCTATTATAATAAAACATATTTTAAAACTCTATACATTTCTAAAGCAAATCTAGATATCAATACATCTATGTCATATATATAAATGGGCCAGTCGATATGTACCTATAAACCAAATAAGACCCTTTTAAAAATATACATCGAAATCACTAACAAATCCATATATGAACAAATGGACTCATATACGTACACAGCTAATAGATGGAAACTTAATTTATAAAACTATAAATATATATACAGCAAACAGATGCAGATCATAAACGAACAAAATAAGTAAACAAATTAAACAAATTGTATGCAGACACACTATGCACGACCAAAATACAAGCCTCGATATTGCGAACACTTAACAATATATATGATACACTTACATAAACTATAATACTGCCTCTAACCGATCTACTTTATAATATATATCATACTTATTATAACTTTTTTATACAAAAACCCAATACTATAAGTTAACAGTGCTAACATAAACTTCTAAACAAAACAGAGACTAGAAGAAATCAACGTATATAACAGACTACATAAATTACTATATGACTTTATAACTTTAAAACTATATATACATTTATATACTACTGTATCTATAAATCACAATACCCAAAAATCCCAGCAACTATATATAACAGTATAAGGAACATATAACTATAAACTCATCGTATAACTCGATGTTTATATCATTCGTATAAAACTCAAGTACTTATTATTACTACACCCATATATTTCAGTAAACCCACGTATGAACAAATATATATATATATATACAACCAAGTATATTCATTCATAAACTAACATATGTGCAACTCTGACATTACATATATACCATACATAAATAGATATAACACATGACTCATATCTACCTATACCAATCTTGTAGATAACCCACAGACTAACTTATATGAGAACCAAATGCATGTATAATGAAACATGCAGACAAGCTTATATACTAACTTGGACAAACGTTATATACCAATTTATCAAAACAGTTAACACTATTTATATACATATTTATATATATAATGCAACAACATATAAAACTAACAGTTATATACATCAAAACTAACAAATTATATAAAATTTATATAAACAACATATACAAAATATATATACCTCTGTTATTTGTCGCTTATTATACTGAGAAATTTATATAAATCACGGAAAAAGGAAAACAAGATTTGTATGATTTTTTTTTTCTTAGCAACAGAGACAAAGAAAGGACAATACAATGAATATCACCTCATAATATAAAAGAAGAGAGGCAGAGGGTGCAAGCCAGAGGTGGAGGGAGTGTGGGTTGAAAAGTGGGTCGCGTGCACAGGCGGTAGGAGGGGTGAGGCCATGGTGCTCGGCTGTGAGAGGAGGGGACAACTGCGCGCGGTGATAATTGGAAAGATGAATGAGGGAACAGGCGGATCGGGTTTGGTGGCAGGCGAAGAGTGGAGGTGGAAGGCCAGGCCATGGTTGGTGCGAGCGGGTGGGGAGTTGGAAGATGGGAATGAGGGAGGAGAATAGCTCAATTGCAAATAGAAACGAAAACTTATATAATTTTATATTGTAAAAGCAAGTTTTGGCAGAGACTAAAAGAAGTGAACAGACAGATAAGGGAAGAAACGTACCACCATAAAGTAAATTGAAATGATGGAGTTGTAACCATAGTACGTTGATTCAGCAAAGTTATTAAAGCAATTAATATTTTCTTAGATGACAAGGTTAAAGTTTGAAATTCAAAAGAAAACAAACGGTCATCCGGTATCGATACGGTTACCGATTTCATGGATTCCGCTGTGTACAAAACTTCAAAACACAGAATCAAATATACCGTAGAGATCAGCATGACGAGACGATCAAAACGGTATACAGATATTGGTGGAACGATTATCCGATCAAAAGTCGACAATCAGTACCGGAAATGCTGTTATTTATCAGAATTAAGGTAAACGGGCAATAGCATTCCAAATTTTGAAAAACGAAAGATGACGACTTACTCAGAAGATGATTTAGAAATTTATTATATAAAAATATTCAAGTTTGGAAAACGTTTTATTATCATTAATTTTTAACTGATCTGAATTGAAATAAAATTACACAATAAAATAAACTTCAATATTATCAGATGAAAATTTACCAGTTGCTATGTTTAAATAGACGTATTCCAAATAATAAATTTTTAATTTCAAATTTTATTGTTTAAAATTTCACAAATTTCCAGTTAAATATACTTTTAAAACCATTAAATTTTGCGGGCCGTTACACTCTCCCCCACTCAAAACTTTTCGTCCCCGAAAAGAAGGAGGTAGAAGAATAGAAACAACCAGACAGAAAAGATAGATTGAAAGTCAAGATAAACAATTAATTTGAACTATATAAATTTTACTTAAAATTTGAAAACTTCATTTGCAATTCAATTATCTTATATACTTTAAAACCTTTCAAAAATCCATTTGTAAAATTTCTTGCTTCCTTTATAAATACCGTTTATATGTTTAAATGACACCTTTATAAATATATGAAAACCATTTGAAAACAATTATTTACATTATTACTTATATTTACAAAGAAGCTTTTTGAAAACATTAAATCCATAATTCATAAATTTATTAATTCTATCTAAAATACTTTTCAAATATTATTAATAAATCAATAATCATTTACTTTAAATATGTTTTATTTAATTAATAACTTCTAAAATATTTATAACACTAAAAAAAAATTTCTATTAAACCATATAATATATAAATAAACAATATTTAAAAGGATATAGTCAACAAGGAAAAGAAGGAGGACTTGGAAAAACAGAATATAGGTAAATAAATAAAGCTGAGCAGATAAGGTAGATTCAAAGAAATAGTATCGAGTACAAATAATTAATTCAAGCCATAAGAATTTCAAATTCAAATATAAATACAAAATTTCTTTGTCGGAAATACTTTTTATAATAAAATACCTTTATAGTCGAAACAAATTTCCTTTCGAAAATACTTTTATAACTCGATGTCTTAACAAGTTTATCCTCGTTCCTGTAGACTCTGGCAGTGCGTTGATCAGGCGCAAAGCTAGAATTCTCCAGGTACTTAGTAGACCTGTTTCAACACCCAGTGAAAATACTGGAAAAACTTTTAAAAACGGATATGGAAAGTACAATCCAAACAAAAAAACAAACAAAACCTTTGTCTAACCATGGTTCGCAGATACACAATGGTTACGTCTGGATCCCCCAGGAAACAATCCATATCCGTAAGCTTTCTCAGCCCTGCGAGTTACGCTATGATGACTAGTAGAATGCAAGATACACAATGGTTACGCATGGATCCCCCAGGAAACAATCTGTACCCCTAGGCCATCTCAACCAGGCGGTTTCGCTACTAATGCGACCTACATAGATGCAGGATACACAATGGTGACGCCTGGATCCCCCAGGAAACAATCCGTACCCCTAGGCCATCTCAGCCAAGCAGTTGCGCTATGCATCCGCGCTCGTAAGACCATGGGTAACGCCATGGAATTCGATGGACACTGGAGTATCATATCCGGAAAACCAAAAATCAGAGAAATATAGATAGAATGAATCCACAATGTGGCCACAAAGCGGATATCAAGCAGAAGGCACTTTCCATATCTTTACTTCGAAAATATGTATCATATAGTACCTTTTCAAATCACTTTCAAATATCATACTTATATAAAGTCCATTATATATAAGATTTCATTTTCAAATCAAATACTTTCCAAAATCAATAGTATATCAAATCACACTTACATAGACTTCAATTATATAAGATTTCACTTTTCAAATTGAGTACCTTTTCAAATCCATCATCATACTTATACAAACCAATTTTTATATATAAGTTCGATAACTCCCAAATCGAGTATTTTGTAAAAATAGGGTTCTCAAATTTCAATTTGTTTCAATATCAGTTCAGTTTCAAAATCATATACAATCCCACCAAATTATTTCTTCTCAATTTAAATATCTTTAGTTTTAAAGTTTCCAACATAATAAATTTAGAAAATAAATCCAGATTTCCAAATCAATATAATTTAAGTCAACCAATTCATTTCCAAAATCAAATGTTTTCAAAATCATCTTATACTTACATAAGGTCCATCTTATATAAGGATCAAATTTTACAAAATAAATTTCGCTGTATGAAGAGCCATATGGGATTGAATATCTTTGCTTTTATGGCTTATATATCTTTGTAATTTAAATTGGAAATTTTCTTTAGTAAGCAAAGATATTCTAACCCGACAGCTTTCAATTTCAGCGTCAAAATATAGCAATGATATTAGAATATAAGATGTACATACGTCATCATTTCGCAAAATCACATTTGATCGCTCGCTCGATCACACAAGTTCGCTTTCGAACTAGTATTGTCCATTCGACTTCCCTAATGCGGATTTCGATATGGTTTCTTGATGTAGCTCAGGCCAGGAATGAAGGCATAAGTCGTACGCGACTTATGGAAGGAGTTATGGGTCGTGACCGACTCAAGGAAGCAGAAGACATAAGCGACCGACTTAACATGATGGGAGACTTAAGTCGTGACCGATTTAAGAGAGTGGAAGACCTAACTAGTGGAGAGGTGAAGGTTATCAAAGATCTTAAGTCGCCAGGAAGACCTACCGGGTTACGCAGTAAGAAGGCAAAGCAAATTGAGGAAGAGATAAGTCGTAAACGACTTAACGAGCCAAGTGATAAGTCGGAAACGAGTTACGACTTAGTTAAGTCTCGTAAACGACCTAACGAGTCAGGAGTTAAGTCGCTGAGGATGGAAACCGTTGATTCTCTACCGAGTTAATCTCTACCATTGATTTCTTTAGGTCGCCGCATGCTTTTAAGTCACTGAAGCTGTTGCCGTTGATTCTCTGCCAAGTTAATCTCTACCGTTGATTGCTTTTAGTCGCTTTTCTGGGATGCCGCAAGTTTATAAGTCGTAGGTCGTATTTCTGTAAGTCGTATGTGTTGTGTAACATGTTGGTAAGTCGTTGAATAATGTAACTAGGTCGTTACCGACCTAAGTGAGTCGTTGTGTTGTACTTGTATGTTGAGTCGCGTCTTTTATAAGTCGTATGTCGTCTGTTTACATAAGTCGTTCTGTTTGTTAAGTCGCTGAAGGCAAGTGTTGTAAATGTTTGTCTTAAGTCGTCACCGAGTTATGATAGGTCATAGGTCGTAAGTCAGAACCGACTTAGGAGTTCATGTAATTTCTGTTGTAATTTTGTAACGCCTATAAATAGGCAAGTGGAGTCATTTGTAATGTTGTTGATTTTTGAATAAAATTCTCTTTTGTTAGCTTTGTGCTTTCATTCCAATTGGTAGTTGAGTGTAATCTCCTATCTCCTCTTTCGGTTAATCGAGTGCGCTCGATTCAACGATTGCAGAAGCCGATTCGCGGAATCAAGTGCGCTTGATCAACGCTTGAAGAATTGAAGATCTTTGAACCCGGTATCGTGCGCGATCAACGAGTTCGGGATAGCTAGAATTCGGTATCTTCAGATCAACGAATTTGGGCATTTCAGTATCTTCCAATCCACCGATTACTACTTTCACCGATTGAAGATTGTTTTGTTTAATCCGCTACGTCAGTTTTGGTATCAAAGCTTGTTTTCGCCAATCATAACTAAATCGAGACTTGGAGCCTATTCATTTTGAAGTTGAAGTGATAGCCGAGAGCTTGAAGTGTTGAGCCGTGATCGAGTTGAAGTGTTCGACTTTGTATTGAAGTTTGGAGATCGGATCTTAGCATTTGGAGAAGTTGTGTTCATCGTGTTCATCGCGATTTGCAACAAGTGTGGAGTTTTCGATCCATTTCATTTTGGATCAAAGTTCGAATTGTGTTTGAATTTGAAGAGTTTGTAAAGTTTCAAGTATGCCGCCAAGGAGAGCTAATCGACATCAAAACGTTGAAGCTTTGTATCGAAGAGAAGAGGCTGATGAGATGGAGCAAAGAATCAATGAAAACTTTAGTGAAAAGCTTAACGAAGGAATTGGCCGGTTAGAGAAGCTTATGATGGAGATGAATCAAAATCGAAGAAGGGTATCACCTGAATCTGACCATGGAAGAAGTACAGTCTCACCACAATCCAATCGAGACAGAAGTGTTGATGATGATCAAAGGTGTGGGAGGAACGTGAATGATCGTGAACGGAGGAATGTAGATAGAAGGGATGATGGTGGAAGACGTGATGGTAGTAGAGATGTGGGTGGACGAGATAGACAACGATATACATCTGATTTTGAAGAGGAGTATGATGGTGGTAGTGTTCGAGGACAAGGACGAGGACAAGGAAGAAATTACTCTGAGTATGATCACAAGTGGGAGTCGGGGATGAAGACTGAAATTCCTGAATTCAAAGGTGGTATGCAAGCGGAGGAGTTTCTAGATTGGGTGGCTAATGTTGAAGAGATTTTTGACTTCAAAGAAGTTCCAGAACATCGTATGGTGAAGTTGGTTGCTACGAGGTTGAGGGGTAGAGCTTTGGCATGGTGGCAGCAAACCAAACTTACACGTGAGCGGATGGGGAAGTCAAAAGTTGAATCTTGGGAGAAGATGAAGAAATTAATGAAAGCAACGTTCTTACCTTACAATTATCAATCTTTGATGTATCAACGTTTGCAGAACTTGAGGCAAGGAACGAAGACTGTTAATGATTACGCAGATGAGTTTTATCAGCTTATTGCAAGGAATGATATTATGGAAATGGAAGAGCAGCTGACATCTAGATTCATTGGGGGATTGAGAATGCAGATTCAGGATATGGTTAACATGTTTGATCCTAGATATATGGCAGAAGCACATCAGAAAGCGTTGGCTTGGGAAAAGCAAGGAAGACGAGGAGGTGGTGTGTTTACTAATTCCAACAATCAAGTAAAGGGTGTTAGTGGGAGTTCTAATGTTTCAAGAGCTGTTGCAAAACCAGTTGTGAATGAGATTGGGAAGGTGAAAGTCAATAATGGTTTCAAGTGTTATAATTGCCAAGAAATGGGCCACAAAAGTAGCAAATGTCCGAAGCCGAAGAAGAGAGCTATGATAGCGGAGGTTGAGGATGAGGATGGAGAAGCTGAATGTTCCAATTCACCACCTGATGAGGAGGAAGAAGAAGTGTCGGGAGACGAAGGTTATAATCTCATGATGAAGAGGTCCTGTTTAACACAAAAGCAAGAGGAGGATTGTAGTTGGTTGAGGAGAAATATTTTTCAGTCAACATGTACTATTCTGGGGAAAGTTTGCAAATTTGTTATTGATGCTGGAAGCTGTGATAATATAATTTCTTCTGAAGTTGTGAGGAAGTTGGCATTGAAGACTGAGAAACATCCGAAGCCATACAAGCTAGCTTGGTTGAGGAAAGGCGGGGAGGTGAAGGTTGGACGAAGGGCTCGTGTGAAGTTTTCAATTGGGAAGAAATATAAAGACGAAATCTGGTGCGATGTGGTAGATATGGATGTCTGTCATTTGTTGCTGGGAAGACCGTGGCAGTATGATAGGGCGGTGCAACATGATGGGCGTACCAACAGTTACAGTTTCATGTTTGAAGGCACAAAGATTACTCTAGTTCCAAAGAAGCGACAACAGGAGGAAAACAAGTTGGAGGAGATTGAAGAGCTCAAAACTTTGTTATCTTTGAAGGAGTTTGTGAAGGAAGTAGAGGAGGAGCCTGAAGTATTTTTATTGATTGGGCGTGAGAGCAAAGAAGAGGTTGAAATTCCGGAAGAAGCAAAGCCAGTTTTGAAAGAATTTGACGATGTATTTCCAGAGGAGTTACCAACGGAATTGCCACCGTTGAGGGATATACAACATCAGATAGATCTTGTTCCAGGTGCTGTGTTGCCACACAGACCACATTATCGAATGAGTCTGAAGGAACATGAAGAGTTGCGGAGGCAGGTAGAAGAATTGCTTGAACAGGGGCGTGTGTAGGAGAGTTTAAGTCCTTGTGTTGTACCAGCTTTATTGGTACCCAAGAAGGATGGGACGTGGAGGATGTGCACGGACAGTAGAGCCTTGAATAAGATCACAGTCAGATATAGATTTCTGATGCCGAGGCTTGATGATTTATTGGATCAGATCAGTGGGTCCGTAATCTTTTCTAAGATTGACTTGAAGAGCGGTTATCATCAGATTCGCATTAGACCAGGGGACGAATGGAAGACAGCATTCAAGACGAGGGAAGGCTTGTATGAATGGCTGGTAATGCCGTTTGGTCTATCGAATGCACCAAGTACATTTATGAGGGTGATGAATCAAATTTTCCGACCGTACATTGGAAAATTCGTTGTGGTTTACTTTGATGATATTCTAATCTACAGTGCTAGTACAGAAGAGCATGTTCAATATTTGAAGAAAGTGTTAATTATTCTTCGTGAAGAACAATTCTATGCTGCTACAAAGAAGTGTGTTTTTATGGCGAAGAGTGTTTTATTTTTGGGATATGTTGTTTCGAAGGAAGGTATACAGGTGGACCAGATTAAAGTTGAGGCAATCAGAGATTGGCCACAACCCAAGACGATAACGGAAGTTCGTAGTTTTCATGGGTTGGCTTCATTCGATCGAAGGTTTATTCCACACTTTAGTAGTGTGATGGCACCTGTGACTGATTGTATGAAGGGTAAACAATTTTCATGGTCAGAGGAAGTAAGGAGTGCTTTTGGAAAAATCAAGGAGTTGCTGACATCTGCACCAATTCTAGTGCTACCAGATTTTCAGTTAGTGTTTGAACTACATACTGAGGCATCCAAGGTTGGAATTGGAGGAGTATTGAGTCAGAGGGGACGTCCTATTGCATATTTCAGTGAGAAGTTGTCAGGAGCGAAGATGCGATACAGTACATATGATGTGGAGTTTTATGCTGTTGTGCAAGCTATTAAACACTGGAGACATTATCTATTCCAGAAAGAGTTTGTTCTGTATACTGATCATGAGGCCTTGAAGCATTTGCAAGGGCAAGACAAGATTTCAACAAGACATGCATCGTGGATTGCATATCTGCAACAGTTTACTTTTGTTGTGAAACACAAATCGGGAGTGACGAATCGTGTGGCTGATGCTTTGAGTAGGAGGAATCATTTGTTGACAACAATGAAGGTTGAAGTGACGGGGTTTGACATTTTACCGGAACTATTTGTGGAAGATCCTTACTTTATGAAGTTTGTTGATAAAGTCAAGAATGGGGAGACGAATGAGTTCGTGATGGTAGATGGTTTTCTGTTCAAGGGAAATCGATTGTGCATACCTGATTGCAGTTTGAGAATGAAAATTGTGAAGGAGCTACATGACGAAGGACATGTTGGGAGAGACCGTACATTACAGTTGATTTCACAATCTTACTTTTGGCCATCGATGAGGAAAGAAGTGGAGAGGTTTGTGGAACGATGTCATATCTGTCAGGTTTCGAAAGGAACTGCGACTAATGCTGGTTTATATATGCCGTTACATGTACCAATTAAACCATGGGTTGATGTGAGTATGGACTTCGTGTTGGGATTACCGAGGACACAGCGTGGTAACGATTCCATTTATGTGGTGGTTGATCGATTTTCGAAAATGGCACATTTTATTGCTTGTAAGAAGACGGCGGATGCTGTTTATGTTGCTCAGTTGTTTTTCAAGGAGATCTATCGACTTCATGGATTGTCAGAATCTATTGTGGCGGATAGAGATACTCGATTTCTGAGTCACTTTTGGTTGAGTTTGTGGAAAATGGTGGGAACGAAGCTGAAGTTTAGTAGTGCTTATCATCCGCAAACGGATGGACAGACCGAGGTTGTGGACCGATCGTTGGGAAATTTGTTGAGGTGTCTTGTACAAGATAATCTGAAGAGTTGGGATGTGAAGTTATGCCAGGCGGAGTTTGCCCATGATCATGCTGTAAATCGAAGTACTGGGTTCAGTCCATTCCAGATTGTATATTCTAGTATGCCAAAAGGACCTTTGGATTTAACGGTATTGCCACATTCAAGGGGGACAGTTAAGAAAGCTGCTGATTTTGTTGACGGGTTGACGGAATGTCATAAAATCGTTCAGGAACGATTGAAGAAAGCAAATGAGAAGTACAAACAATCTGCAGATTTGAAACGAAGAAATGTTGAGTTTAATGAAGGAGATATGGTTTATGCAGTGTTAACAAAAGATCGTTTTCCAGTAGGCGCTTATAACAAGTTGAAAGCCAGGAAAATTGGTCTCGTGGAAGTTGTGAAACGAATCAATGAAAATGCTTATAAATTGAAGCTACTAGATGATGTGTATACGTCTGACGTGTTCAATGTTAAACATCTCGTACAATATCATGGGGATGAACGAGCTGATGTGGAAGAATTTACAAATTCGAGGTCGAATTTCTCTCAACCTGGGGAGGATGATGTAGCTCAGGCCAGGAATGAAGGCATAAGTCGTACGCGACTTATGGAAGGAGTTATGGGTCGTGACCGACTCAAGGAAGCAGAAGACATAAGCGACCGACTTAACATGACGGGAGACTTAAGTCGTGACCGATTTAAGAGAGTGGAAGACCTAACTAGTGGAGAGGTGCAGGTTATCAAAGATCTTAAGTCACCAGGAAGACCTACCGGGTTACGCAGTAAGAAGGCAAAGCAAATTGATGAAGAGATAAGTCGTAAATGACTTAACGAGCCAAGTGATAAGTCGGAAACGAGTTACGACTTAGTTAAGTCTCGTAAACGACCTAACGAGTCAGGAGTTAAGTCGCTGAGGATGGAAACCGTTGATTCTCTGCCGAGTTAATCTCTACCATTGATTTCTTTAGGTCGCCGCATGCTTTTAAGTCACTGAAGCTGTTGCCGTTGATTCTCTGCCGAGTTAATCTCTACCGTTGATTGCTTTTAGTCGCTGTTCTGGGATGCCGCAAGTTTATAAGTCGTAGGTCGTATTTCTGTAAGTCGTATGTGTTGTGTAACATGTTGGTAAGTCGTTGAATAATGTAACTAGGTCGTTACCGACCTAAGTGAGTCGTTGTGTTGTACTTGTATGTTGAGTCGCGTCTTTTATAAGTCGTATGTCGTCTGTTTACATAAGTCGTTCTGTTTGTTAAGTCGCTGAAGGCAAGTGTTGTAACTGTTTGTCTTAAGTCGTCACCGAGTTATGATAGGTCGTAGGTCGTAAGTCGGAACCGACTTAGGAGTTCATGTAATTTCTGTTATAATTTTGTAATGCCTATAAATAGGCAAGTGGAGTCATTTGTAATGTTGTTGATTTTTGAATAAAATTCTCTTTTGTTAGCTTTGTGCTTTCATTCCAATTGGTAGTTGAGTGTAATCTCCTATCTCCTCTTTCGGTTAATCGAGTGCGCTCGATTCAACGATTGCAGAAGCCGATTCGCGGAATCAAGTGCGCTTGATCAACGCTTGAAGAATTGAAGATCTTTGAACCCGGTATCGTGCGCGATCAACGAGTTCGGGATAGCTAGAATTTGGTATCTTCAGATCAATGAATTTGGGCATTTCAGTATCTTCCAATCCACCGATTACTACTTTCACCGATTGAAGATTGTTTTGTTTAATCCGCTGCGTCATTTCTCGACTAGAAGCCATCAGTCTCCTTGCATAGCCATATACTATGATAGAGAATTCTAGAATTTAGCCCAAAATCCATATCAAATATTCGCCATCAAGAATCGAATGAAAAATCCTAACACGAAATGGTGTAATTCACCTCGAACTTGTGTACTCAAACCTGGATCAAATTAATTATGCGAATAAAACAGCATACGTACAACTTATATATTTATTCCAACTTGTTAAATATATAGTTTCATAAAGATGTTACTAAGTTAAAACATTTAAACTACATTTTATTCAAAATATTTTGAAGACCAAATTCTTTTCAAAACATTTCAGATCTAAATTTCATATTAGAAAATTTCAAATAGCCTTATTCATTTACTTAACAAAATAGTTTCAACTTATTTAAATCATATTACTTCATACTTAAACATTCAAAACAAACTTATATACTTTATCAAAATACTTTTCAAATTTCTTAGCTTTGAAAAGTTAACCTTGATTTGGAAGTGCTCGAACCTTCAAAAAAGTTGAAGAAATCATTTCCAAATTTAAGAGTTGGAAATCAACAACAAATCATTAAATCAATTTCAAAAGATAGGTTTATATCAAATTCAAAACTCGAGGACTGAACACCGGCTTACTTCAAATCATTTCAAATATATATATATACATATATCTTTCGAATATCAAATCATACTTTGGAATTTGAAATCAAAATCGGTTTCGCAAAAAAAATCACTCGTGTAGCAATGCTACTAAAGTGGCCTTTCCCTCACTCTGAAACTCGAAAATCAATGTCGATAATGCGTGCACTCATCACCGAAATTATTTTCCAGCGACATAAGTGAGTTCTGGACTTCTATTTTCTCAAACATCTTTTGAAATTTCTTCGAAATCATTCGAAACTCATTAAAATCATTTGAAACATTTCTTATTCGAAAAATATTTTAAATCATATTATTATTATATATTTCAAAATATTAAAACCAATTTCACAATACCGGAGTTCAATTCTCGAATTTTAAATTTAAAATCCTTCAGTTATGAATCATTTTTAGATAATTCAAATTTCTTATATAATTTTTCAAAATTTCAAATCCTTTCGAAACCTCAAATTCTCATTTTAAAAAGGGTATATAATCTTTATCGAAAACATTTCACTTTTATATATATAATATAATCATACTTATCAAAATAATAATTTCAATATATAAAACACTTTCTAAAAATACAACAAACCCGATTTTTCAAAGGATGATTCAAGAATGGATTTCAAAACAAAGATAGAGATTCAAATTAGAGGAACTCTAATCAAATAAAATTCTGATTCGAAGATAGGCTCGAACGAAGATGAGATAATTAAATTACAAAATAGAAGATGGATATACTTATATAAATCGCGGGCGACCTTAACCGGTCAATCGTGATTTCAAAATAAGATCGGTGCAGAATTCTGAGGCAGATCGTCATTCGATCGCCAGAAATAGAATTCGGCATAACAAGAGATAGCAGCATCTAAACCGAGGGATATATATAAATCTCCGGTGAATCAATGCCAATTGTAAAGGAGTTTCACCCCTTTACAAATCATTCAAAGATTGGCGGGATCGCCTATTCTTATGGAGATCATTCGAAGTGGAGTTATGGGATACTCCAAAATCAAAAGAATACAAATAGGGAGAGCAAGAATGAATTTTGGAACCGCAAGGAACGTCCCAAAGTTCAAAGGAAATCGAGTCAAAAGAAAGAGATTCAAACTCGAACGAAAGTGATTCTGTAAATAAATTTACTATATATGCTAAGCTTTGCCTAGAGCCAAAGCTCTGATACCAACTGTAACAACCCACTATTTTGGACCATTCAAATCGACAATAAATCCTAACATGTCGGACTCGAATACTTCAAAACAGTGGATTGTTAATTTAAATTTGGCAAAACTCAGCATATACAGTAAATAAATCAATCACAGAATCACAGACACAGAGTAATACAATAATACGCAGCGGAATAGATAAAATAGTAGTTCATGAAGCTACTATATAAACATCAGAGTTAGAATTAAAATACAATAGAATATCTCAAATGCAGTGAAGTCTCCAGTACAATAGATGACTTCTCTGAACAAATCAACTAGAAGGGCTGAAAGCTGAGGCGATAGTTGGATCTCCAAAGGAAGCTCCAAACTCCAAGGCTGAGTCTCAAATGCTGTATCACTCGGTCTGACCCGAGCGTAAAGCAAAACACAAAACACTCGAGTCAGGATTAACATTCTTATATCAATAAATCCAACTCAAGTGAAATATCAACCGAAATACAAGTAGCTTAAAGGATGTTTAGGATAACCATCCTCTAAGGATCTTCGGAACTATCTACAAGGTGGAAATATACTCTATAACACCGTGGTCATTCCAATTTAATTTATCCTTCAAAACCAAAATATCATTTCATTTCAAATATATCTATTTTCCATAGTATATATATATATATAGGTTAAATAATTTAAAAGTAAAGTATTTAAAATTTCCTCAAGTCTCACAAATCAATTCACATCCACCCAAATTCCCAATTCAAATTTATTAAAAGCTCAATTCATCAATTCAATTCAATTTTAAATATACCATTTAAATTTTTCAATATATTTCAAAGCTTTAATACTAAACATTTTCAAAGTTAAATTTAACAGTTTCATATAGCTCTTGATTTAACTTTATTATTATTTAATCAGTGAATATTCACTTCATAAATTCAATATTATCTAACTAGCCTTAAATTTCATTTTACTAAATATTTCCTTAAATTTATTTAAACAAGAAATATTCATTAAATTATTTTTAAAATCAAACCCAAGTTATAAATCATATCTTAAATCTCAATTTCAATAAGTTTCAAATCGGTTTAATTAAATAAAATTCTTTAATGAATGCAATTTCAACTAAATTCAAATTATCTTCCCAACCTTAACTTATTCGAATTATTACTGAAATCTATTTTGAAACATAACTTAAAATACTTAACCATATTATATGTATTAAATCAATCTTAATTAAATTAAACATTATTATTAAATCTATATATATCATTACCATTTATATATACAAATTTAAGAATCAACATTTATTAAAACCATATATTTCTTCCCAAATCCATAGAATTTATTTTCAAAATATTTATATATATGGACCAACGGTGTCTGTATATATATCTATCATATGGTTAGGTGATACGGATATTTATCATTTCAATCCGAAATTTAAATATATACTGGTAGATATCATTTCAACCCGTAATCCCAATTTCAATTCAAATGAAAATCGCTTGGGTTTATCATTTCAACCCATAACGATTTTCTCCTATTCTAAAGTCCGTTCGGGTATGTATCATTTCAACCCATAGTGAATTCTATACTAACAGGGAACTTGCAGAGTGATAACAGATAATATAAAATACAACAACAGGCATATGTCATCAATAACAATAGAATATAAACAACAGGATATGGTGTCATATCCCACAGGTGAACAGTTACAGAGAATAGCATATATAACAATTTAAATAACTATAGCAGCATATTTCAATTGTCGTTTCAATTGAAATCAATTTAATAAATATAAGAACGTTAATCGTGAGTGATTGCTCACCTTTCGAGGCTAGAGAAAGACGAGACAAGATGGGAATGGGCACGAACAAACATGGATAATTGACAAATCATCGAACTGATGTGGATAAGCACGAAGTGACAACAGGATAGCGGCCCAGCAAAGCAAGTCTATTCAAATTCGATGAAAGCACAAATCAGAACAACCCGATATAAAGGAATAACTACATATATATTAAAAGTTTGACATTTCATTTTAGACTCTATATTAAAATAAAATCGCTATATATATTATTCAAAAATCGTTTCTTTCTTACAACCCACCAAATAAAACAAAATCTCTATATGTATATAAAACATTTTAAAACAATAACATCTGTACTTATCCTATTATAATAAAACATATTTTAAAACTCTATACATTTCTAAAGCAAATCTAGATATCAATACATCTATGTCATATATATAAATGGGCCAGTCGATATGTACCTATAAACCAAATAAGACCCTTTTAAAAATATACATCGAAATCACTAACAAATCCATATATGAACAAATGGACTCATATACGTACACAGCTAATAGATGGAAACTTAATTTATAAAACTATAAATATATATACAGCAAACAGATGCAGATCATAAACGAACAAAATAAGTAAACAAATTAAACAAATTGTATGCAGACACACTATGCACGACCAAAATACAAACCTCGATATTGCGAACACTTAACAATATATATGATACACTTACATAAACTATAATACTGCCTCTAACCGATCTACTTTATAATATATATCATACTTATTATAACTTTTTTATACAAAAACCCAATACTATAAGTTAACAGTGCTAACATAAACTTCTAAACAAAACAGAGACTAGAAGAAATCAACGTATATAACAGACTACATAAATTACTATATGACTTTATAACTTTAAAACTATATATACATTTATATACTACTGTATCTATAAATCACAATACCATAAAATCCCAGCAACAATATATAACAGTATAAGGAACATATAACTATAAACTCATCGTATAACTCGATGTTTATGTCATTCGTATAAAACTCAAGTACTTATTATTACTACACCCATATATTTCAGTAAACCCACGTATGAACAAATATATATATACAACCAAGTATATTCATTCATAAACTAACATATGTGCAACTCTGACATTACATATATACCATACATAAATAGATATAACACATGACTCATATCTACCTATACCAACCCTGTAGATAACCCACAGACTAACTTATATGAGAACCAAATGCATGTACAATGAAACATGCAGACAAGCTTATATACTAACTTGGACAAACGTTATATACCAATTTATCAAAACAGTTAACACTATTTATATACATATTTATATATATAATGCAACAACATATAAAACTAACAGTTATATACATCAAAACTAACAAATTATATAAAATTTATATAAACAACATATACAAAATATATATACCTCTGTTATATGCCGCTTATTATACTGAGAAATTTATATAAATCATGGAAAAAGGAAAACAAGATTTGTATGATTTTTTTTCTTAGCAACAGAGACAAAGAAAGGACAATACAATGAATATCACCTCATAATATAAAAGAAGAGAGGCAGAGGGTGCAAGCCAGAGGTGGAGGAGTGTGGGTTGAAAAGTGGGTCGCGTGCACAGGCGGTAGGAGGGGTGAGGCCATGGTGCTCGGCTGTGAGAGGAGGGGACAGCTGCGCGCGGTGATAATTGGAAAGATGAATGAGGGAACAGGCGGATCGGGTTTGGTGGCAGGCGAAGAGTGGAGGTGGAAGGCCAGGCCATGGTTGGTGCGAGCGGGTGGGGAGTTGGAAGATGGGAATGAGGGAGGAGAATAGCTCAATTGCAAATAGAAACGAAAACTTATATAATTTTAATTTGTAAAAGCAAGTTTTGGCAGAGACTAAAAGAAGTGAACAGACGGATAAGGGAAGAAACGTACCACCATAAAGTAAATTGAAATGATGGAGTTGTAACCATAGTACGTTGATTCAGCAAAGTTATTAAAGCAATTAATATTTTCTTGGATGACAAGGTTAAAGTTTGAAATTCAAAAGAAAACAAACGGTCATCCGGTATCGATACGGTTACCGATTTCATGGATTCCGCTGTGTACCAGACTTCAAAACACAGAATCAAATATACCGTAGAGATTAGCATGACAAGACGATCAAAACGGTATACAGATATTGGTGGAACGATTATCCGATCAAAAGTCGACAATCGGTACCGGAAATGCTGCTATTTATCAGAATTAAGGTAAACGGGCAATAGCATTCCAAATTTTGAAAAACGAAAGATGACGACTTACTCAGAAGATGATTTAGAAATTTATTATATAAAAATATTCAAGTTTGGAAAACGTTTTATTATCATCAATTTTTAACTGATCTGAATTGAAATAAAATTACACAATAAAATAAACTTCAATATTATCAAATGAAAATTTACCAGTTGCTATGATTAAATAGACGTATTCCAAATAATAAATTTTTAATTTCAAATTTTATTGTTTAAAATTTCACAAATTTCCAGTTAAATATACTTTTAAAACCATTAAATTTTGCGGGCCGTTACAAGATCCATTTGTATCTATTTAGCTTTCGGCTATCCAATGGTTTTGTTCATACTTGTCATATATTTTTATTCGAGACTAGATTGTATTCGAGATATTCTGTTGTATTTTATTTCAAACTCCGATGTATATATAGTAGCTTCATGAACTACTATTCATTTGTTTCTACTGCTTGTTGTTACATTACTCTGTGACTGTGATTCTGTGATTATTTATTTACTGTATATGCTGAGTTTTGCCAAATATAAATTAACAATCTGATATTTTGAGCAATTCAAGTCTGACATGTGTGGATGCGAATGGCATGAAATACTGGGTCGTTACAATTCGTGTTCTGTTTAAGTGATGAAGACTCGTCTAAAAGACGCCAAAGTAACCTTGACATCAAAAATGACTAAAAACAGAGAAGGCCTCACAACCTAGGGTTAGGTCCTGTAACGACCCTAATGTTGATTAACCATTTTTAAGAAATTTAATTAGTTAAATTAAATAAAATAATGTGATGATTATTGGATTGAGATTTGTGTTAATAGAAAGGTAGCCAAGCCATGTTAACAAATGAATTAAAATGTAATAGAAAGGGAAGTTAGATAAGGGGAAAAATAAGAAAAGACTAATTCTTATACCCCTAAACCCTTACACATTCATTCAACACGTTCATTTGCAAAATTAAATATAAGAGGCCGGTCACCATTAAGGAAGAACAAGAAGAGGATAAGAGGATAAGAGGAAGAAACTTAAGCAATTAAATCCATTCTCAAATCTCAACTCCTTAATCGCAAAGCTAAGGTGAATTATAGGTTACATCTCATATTTTTTATGTTTTTGGTTTCTAAATCAGATCCGAGTATCTTGCAAAGTACATTTCCATGTTTTTGATTGTTAAATTAGATATATATGCTTGTTGATGATTTATGTTAATTCATATAGATTTTATGATATGTATTAATGTGAAAACCCTATTAAATGACATCCAAATGCCTTGTGATTTTAGTAAATGTTCGGAAATGATATTCAGAAATGGGTTTCAATTTTCCTCATTTTTTGAATTAATGTGGATTTAATATTAACTTTCTAGTAAAGAAAATGGTTATTTGGGTTTAAAATTAGTTACGGCTATTTTATGATGATTTTGGGTCAGAAATTAATATATGTTAGAAAACATATTAAATATGATTTATGGGAACTTTTATAGATTTTTCCTAAGTGTTCTAATAAGTATATAAAATTATTTAAGGTATGAGACTTAAACGTTTTATATATTTATAAAAGGAGAAGAGGTATTTTGTATATAATTTAATTAGTTATTTCTAAAATTTCGGCAGTACTTTTATAAAAGAAATTAGCTTTATGTCTGACTTAATATAGATAAGTATCTCTAGCCCTAATTCCTTGTCGGTAGTATAAGGGGCCAACAATCGATAAGTATCTCTTGATATAGAGGGGAAACCCGTTCCGCTAAGCTGTATGGTCTCACTTAATATCAAATAACCAAGATGTACAGTAACACCTTGATATTTTACAGGAAATATAATTAAAAAGAAATTAAAAGCACATTTGGTACAGTGATAAAGGAGCATGTTGACTTCCTTAGTGACCAGGGATCAAGTCCCGTTGTCGCCCAAAATTTGGAGCGATGTTTTTTTAGCTGGTTCATTTTCAGCGATTTTCCTATGTATTTCAGCATTATTTCTAAAATGTGGTGGCTTCCCATTCGCTCCAGTGATGTAATAGGATGAGATGGCTAAATTTTATTGGTTGAGTGATGTGTATGGGCTAGAATGGATAACCATTAAGTGAATTAAAGAACCAGATTTAATCTAAAATAATATAGTGGATTATATTCACTCAAACAATCTATAAATAAACCATCTAACCTAAACCTAATCTCTTATTCAGCCGTCGCCATAATTCTACAGTAAAATTAGTCTGTATTATTCTTCCTCATTTTCTCTACTAAATAAACAAATCTCTACCAAATTAAATTATCTATATATATTCATGCAATTTGGGAAATTTAGAAGAATCAAAGGGAGAAATATTAAAGCAAAGCTTTTTTCAAATTTATGCAAGCTAAGTGCCAAGTGAGTGGGAATTAATATGAAATAGAAAAATAAAGTAGTTCAATTTCAGTTCTTTTCTGGCATGTTAATATGAATTAATTTCTATTATTAATTGAGAATAGATATAAATTATTGCAACTTCTTCTTCTTCCACTTCTCAAATCAAATTCATGTTTGGTTTAAAATATGGGACATATAAATTGTCTATTCACGTTTTATATGGCAAAATAAGATTGAAATTTATGCAAATTATTGTATCTTCTTCTTCTTCCACTTCTCAATTCTAATTCATGTTTGGGTTGAAATTTGGAACAAACAAATTGTTATTCATGTTTCACGGTGTAAATAAGATTGGTTTAATTAAATTGAATTAGAATTGTTATTCAATTTCTAATGGTAGAACAAGTTAGTTGAATAAATTCAGAATATCTTACTTGAATAAAATTATGGTTTTGATTTATATAGTTACATAATTTTGAATATGGTTTTGGAACAAAATTGGAAAGTCTAATTGGCATAATTGTTTGTTTCATATGTGACCTAAAAATGTAAAAGTAGAATTTTGTGTAACTAAATGATTTGTGGCTATTGGATAAAATTTTTGTACAGATTAAATCTTTAAAAGGAGAGCGTAAATTAGGGTGGAAAAAAATGTAAGTTAAATGGACCCTAAAGGCTAGTGTAAATCTGTAACAAAATGGTATAAAAATTACAAACAAACCATACGAACTAAACGGACGTGAAATTGAAATACCGTTTATGTAAGAAAAAGGGAAATTGTGAAAAAACTAAATCGGATGTAAAAAATGGCGTAAAGAAAATTAATGGAAATAAACAGTATGCAAAGTGTAACGGTAAAATTAATTAATCTGAAAGTGATTTAGTAGGAAGACCTTGTAAAGGTCTGGATAGGTGTTTCATGCAGTTAATACCAAAATATAGTTTTGGCTGTACATAATAGGAGCGGGCAAGTAGGTCTGCAAGGATGTTTGTTACCTTTCATAGGTTGCTAGTACGTAGGATAGATAGCATCCGTGATCGTAGACTTCTTCAGGTAGATCGACGTGGACGGAACATGACAAGTGTGCTCCGACGTAGGCTTCTTTAGGCAGAGCGTTGGAGGATTTTGCGCAGCCGACCCAGCTGCAGACGCTCTTTCGGAGGACTGACACTTTGGATAGAGGCAAGTCCACGTTGGTGATCGAGGAGACAGGAGGATATGAGTCCAGTTTTGCGGAGCCTGAGCGCAACATCGGGGTCCTACGAGGTTGTTTGAGTCGGCGCCGGTCAGACGTAAGAGGCATTTAGTCGCAGTGCATGGGTGAAGAGCATGACTTTCACGCTGTAGCACGTGAATAAGTAAGGACAACAGGTCCGACATGTCGATTGACGTTTAGTATTACTACATGGTTGACTTCCCTAGAGTGACCATGGACTTTGGCTTCTTAGGAACAGTATCTAAGAAGTATTCACCACATTATATTATTCACCCCCTTGCGATATCCGAGGAAGACCTGGAATTAAATTGTTTTATTCTTTCTACTTCATTTTATTTCTCATTCACCAGACTTTATGTCTGACCCATTCCTATTTTTCTTATTTTCCCCAAATAACAAGAGGGCAGGTCGAGGTTGTAGTTCGTTGGAGCAGTTGTTATCTTCAACTTTTGTTTCTTTTGTTTCATGTACTTCGTTTCTCTTTTTCGTAGTTAACTCTATATATAGGGACCTATTTGTGAACCTTGTTATTTTTTATGTTTTGGTGGAGACTACTTGGAACTTTTGGTTTCAGAAATAAATTTGGGATAATGTTGTTTTCAATGAAGTTGTTTTGCTATTAATTTATAATTAGTGAAATTTTCTTCCAATGTAATATTTTAATCATTTTATGTTGTTGCCTTTGTCTTTGTGCTATGTTATGGATTTTTATTTCACCCGATCACCCGCGCTTCTAGTCATGTCTGATTTTCGGGGTGCCTAGAGGTGCGGGGTTTCACATGTATAGTATTATTCACACTAGGGTTTATGTCCGACTCGATGTTTATGTTTTACCCTTTATACTCTCGGATGCTCAAAATTGATTCGAGTAGGCTGAGGGTTGAGGATTTTTAGGTTTTAGTAGGTGGACGAATAAAGCTTCCAAAGACTAGTAAATGGCTGATGCTAGCTATATTTAGGAGTTGTTTTATTTTATTTCCGATGTGTTGTATTATGTCTGTTCTGACTATTTAGTACTCTGGTCATCCAAAGGGGCATCTTTATATGTCGCTCTTAGCGTATTTATGTAATTATTATATTTGATCTAAACCTGGGAAACGTTTTGAGATTATGTAACCTGGATATGAAAGGTTGTTTTGAAATGTAATCAGAAAAGTATTTTAATCTGTAATGATTTTATTTCATATTCAAGTGCTTCTGATATTATGCATACCATTACATTACCATATTTGATCACCGAAAGTTAATACTATAGATGACTGCAGCATTTGTAGCGCTTAGCTTCAGGCCTCCAGATAGGGGATGTTACAGGACCCATGTCAGGGTATTATCAACTCTATATCTAGAGATACTTATTGATTGTTGGCCGATGAGAGTTGATGATATTTGGCTCATGTTGTTCATGTTTATGTTCTGATGCTGGGCCGCTTATGCTTGCCTAAATAGTATATTTTATTTTGAGATATACGACGCTCAAAAGGTACTTTCTAAAGCTTGTGCAGGAGATTGGATTCGATGTCAACCGAAGAGATCTCCATGGAAAATCCATTATGCGAACGTACCTTACTAATTTTAATTGTAAATTAAATATTTTTTGGTGTGACTAATGTAAGCATCACAGTTATTTGATATGATCATATCGTACACCCTGGATACATTATATATCATATCACTATATTAAACTTAATGAATGGTTGATTTCTTTTGAGATGAAAACTATTACAGGAGTCCATACAGTCTCAATAGTTATTGTTACATGTATACATATATCTTGAGTTTTCTCATACGAAACTTATGTTTGACGCTTGGTTTTTGTTTCCCTAAATTCCTCGCATACTCCTTCAAGTAGAATGAGTAGTAGGTTTTACCTTGAACGCTTCAGAGTTCAAAAAACGAGCTAGAGGCTTCTATTGCCTATCTATTTCAATTTCTGATGTTCCGTAGCTATGTATATATCAGCATTATGAGGACATGCTAATGATAGTACTTAGGTTTTGTAACTCTAAAATTCCTATATTCAGAGTAACCCTTTATACTATTCTTTTGATATTATATACTATCGTTTCGTTGTGAGATTCTGATATTGTGTTCTTCCTTTCTCGTTCTATTCCTTTTTTATTTTACTCTAACTTTCTATTTTTTTGACATTTGGGTGTTCGGCTTATGAATACCGTGGATGTATTAGTATCGACATTCGATGGTTGAAAAGTTGGGTCGTTACAATAGCCAAATTAAGGTGTAGTTGATCCTTGCCATATACATACATATATATCACTAGTATTGTAAGCTTTGAAACAATAACGCAATTACTAATAAAATAATATATGCTTCTATTCTCTTCCTGAAATCCAAACCCTAAATTCTAACTTTGATTTCATATTTTTATTGCAGCTGACCTTGAAGTATCCTCAATTGAAAGGAGATATAATAATGGACAGCTGCACATTTGCTAGGTTGTTTAAGGTTTTATCTTTGAATGTGTTAGGATTTGGGTGGATGAAGATTTTATGCGTCGAAGTAAATATATTTTGATTATTTAGCACCTAAAATTGTTTATTGGTTATCATTGAATGTGCTAGGATTTGGTTACTTAGTTTTGAGATGCATGTATGTGTTTGTTTGTCCACCACAACTTTGAAGTTGAATGATAAAAGGTAGATGCAGTTGCTATTTCCCCTATTTTTAGAGTGTAAAGTGTAATTAATGATTATATTATTTTGGTTATTTTGAAGCTCTAAAGTTTTAGAAGGTACATTTTTTTCTTTTTCTTAATGGTCTCAATGACGTATGTTCGGTGTTACAAGATAAGATCGACTTTTAGTCACAATCAAACTCTCAAGATTTTTCTTGAAGATTATCCTGAAATAAGACTTCACAACATTCTTCTAAAATTATGGCATGTCTCTACTTGCTAATAATGAGAATTTTATGAATAGGATTCTACGGTTTCTTTTTGAATCTCCCAAAAATACCCTTTACATCTCTTATAGAGAAAAATATAAATAGCAATATTTGGATCTTTGGTTGGTTGGGCTACAAATTTACACTGTAGCTGTAGTGGTTAAAACTATTTGAACCATTTCTCAATTTGTGTGTCATCTGCTCATGGGTCAATTAAACTTCAAGGCATCATCTCAACTTTACTAGATGTTATTGAAACAACTTGATTTTTCATCCCTTAGCTTATATACAACAACAATTAATATATTTTGAAAGATGACAATTAGTTTTAAAGTACAATTACTTTAACGTGTTTAATGTTGCTGTAGCTCTCATTGTCCATTTAAAGTACAATTAGTTTATAAAGATCGTCGTATTTATTAGACGAACAAGGTGTGGAGGGAATTATACAGTATGGGGATGATGTAATTTCTAGGCTTGGAGTGTTGACTGTATCGCATGTGATGGGATGGGGTTTTTGATTGGTTGAGGCAGTGAGCCAAATTTTATAAAAGTTTGTAAAAGAATTTTACTGGGGACGATAGTAGGCTACTATGGGTAGTATGCTATTGTGGAGGAAGTTGAGAAATGAATTTGCTGGCCCAGGATTGATAGTTAATGGGCCTAGGTGGACTCTGTGATGCGGGGCCTCGAGATGAAATTGATAGTATTATTAATGAGGAAAAGTTTGTAATTAAGGGCGTAGAATATGATTTTCCACAGGCTGCTTCGTTTTCTGACCCACATGAAAATTACCTCTACGAGAGCTAAAATTTCATAGGCCAAATCATGTAGAATAACATATACATGTGCTATATAAATGTACCACATGAACATTATTAATACACAGTAATTGGATGTTATACATTACGTCATATATGCCACAAGATACTACTGATCTTAGTATATTTATTGTAAGCATGAACTCTTTCTTTAGACAAAACCGATATTACAGGTTCCCTGTTCATCGTATTTCTGTGTGAATGACTATGCAACTATTCATTTTACGATTGACTGTAAAGTTATTGATCTCGATGCAATTTTAATCCAATTAATGATGATCATTTTAATCCATTTAGCGTTACGGTAATTCACTCATTTCCTTCGTTACTTTAAAAGAACAATTACTTTATAGTACAATTACAATTAGTTTTCGGACAACTTGCTTTATTGCGGATGATACAGTTGCTTTATATTTTGACTGTATGGTGTAGTTCTCAATGATGATTAACAGTTGTATTTAGCAATAACATGTTACATCCTCATATTCAAACTCCGATTAGGTAGAATACTCGGATACTTCTTTTTAGATAACTAGTTTATAACTTTTTTGGTATTTGGATACTCCTTATTCTGAATATACTTTGTAATTTTTCAGATTCAAAATAATAATTTTTCTAATTGGGCATTATGTAACTAATGGACATGTTGTGGGTGCTGCTATATTAGTTGCAATAAAGGTATTTTGAACAATTTTTTGCCAAAACGAGCATACTGTGGTTACAAGCGCGCATATTACGCGTGCTGCTACAGCATTCATTAAATTTCCACAAAACAAACCTCATCCACAAAATACATATTTACAAAATAAGAAATTTATTAATTTTCTCAAGTGACGATTCGGGATTACCTTGTCTAAACCACATATGGAATTTATATTATTCCATCAGTTTGTATAGCGACCACAAATCTGTGAGTATCATTGGCTGTAACTGATTGCTGAATCGTCGGAAGCTGTCCTGCCTGGTTCGGCTTGTTTGCTATCACAATTTTGCACAGTAGATATGTATTGAATGGCTATAGATGAATTATGCAGTTAGTAATGTGATGGCTTGCAAAAATTGTGATGGTAATAAGAAATTTAATTAATGTGCTAGTTGGGACTGTAGTTTTACATAGCAGAATGAGTCATGACCAAGTGAGAGTCCTGTGACGGTAAGTTACTAACGTGGTGAGGACTGAATATTGACCGAACTCCTTTTTTACTTTCAACATAGGTATCTCAATAGAGTAAAATCGAAGTCGATAACTAAACTAGTCCTAGGAAAACCATGCTTAATATGAAAAAAAAACACATCATGGTTGCCAAATCTTTTACGTGCGCATACAATGTACATCCATGCTTAATTTGTTAACCGAATCCCTTCAAAAACATTGTTATAATACGTAAATACTTATTAGGGTTTTTTTTTTCTAGAATCTCTACGCAATTAGATTTTAGAAAAGATATGAAGTAAAAGTAAATGATTTTTCCTCCAAACAAAACCTTTATTAATTCACCAAAAGATTACAAGAAAAACCTAAAAATTGAGAACCAATCTCAATACCAAAAACCTTAGTAGAAAAACGACTCTCATAACATACATATTTATAGCTAAAACCAACCAATAGAAAAGTAGAGGTATATTTGCTAATATATCTCTCATAATAAGTCAAATAAATAAACATATTTGACCGTATATTTATTTATTTGATTTCCGTAAAAATAAGGATATTTGAGAGATTACATGCATAAATATCTCTTGCTAACTCAATTTTCCATAGTTAATTAGTCAACCAACAAATTAACTAGTATATAAAACAAATATTGTGTCTCAAATCTTCAACACTCCACCTCGACATAATATTCTTCATGTGCTCCATCATTGTTCAAATTTAATCAACCTCCAAACCACCTAGTTATGCATGCTCCCATTGGACACACATATCATCAATAAATCGGAATTTCTTGTAATATCACAAAGGTCTCCAAATAGACTTTCTGGTTTTTGTTGCATGCTCCACCTTGATTCGGATAAATTTGCCTCTCCAACTCCAATTTGAGAACTCACTACATTCTCTATCATTTTTCCAAGCAATTTGTATTTGTTATTGTTTCTCCGTTTTGCATGTAGAACCTCCCTATTGTTATCTAATGGTTGGTGTAGATCATTGAGATATAAATAATCCTCCATTTTTGCCTTCCATAATCCGCAATTTTTCCCATTATGTTTTTCTACACTTATCTTCTCCATAACCAAACTTTCTTCAAAAAGTTTGTGTAGTGGGCTCTGATAGATATATTTGCTAATATATCTTTCATAATCGGTCAAATAAATAAATATATTTGACCATATATTTATTTATTTGATTTTCATTAAAATGAAAATTATTTGAGAGATTACATGCTTAAATATCTCTAACTAAGTCAAATCTAATATTTTTTCATAGTTAATTAGTCGACCAACAAATTAACTAATATATAAAACAAATATTGTGTTGCATATCTTCAACAATTCCTTTTTGTGTTGGAAACAAAGTAATCACATCGTATGGAGGTAAGTAATGTATTTTTGAAACATTTACGCTACTTTTGCCAAATATATAAATATTTTAGCAAAAGTAAAATTACTTAGTTAACAAAAGCTAGGGACATAAAAGGATACCTTACTATGTACAACATTGTACTTGTATGCACATCCGGTATAATGGGAAGCTTAGGCCATTGCAAAACTTAGGCTGCGCTTGATTTTCTGCTTTTGGTTTTGAGTTTCAATCCATACAAACATGCACATGACGCATATATATTACGAAAAATGATCAATTTAGAAAATGAAGTTAACATAGAAAATAGAAAACAATTTTTTTTCCGTAGTTTGGAAAATAACGAAAGCACAAAAAAATAATTCATCCTTCCGTCGTCCCCTCCATATTCCTTCCACCCCTTTCATTGTCCTACACTCTTTTCATATTTTATAATTAATATTGAAAACACAAAATTCAAAATAAACCAAACGAGATCATAGTTTCTATTAAGCAAAAAGGGAAAAAAATTTAATTGCCCCACAAAAGTCTCGTACAACACAAGGAATATTTGATTTCAAACAAAACACAAGAAATACAACAAATAAACAAAGCTGTGGTTATTGGTGAAAGGGGCATTATCAATCCAATATATCTCATTAAGTCATCTTACTTAATAAAAAAAGGGCAAAATAGGGTAAACAGGTATAACACAAAAATAAAATATAATAAATAAAGACCAACGAAATCAAATTTAACGCCTATCTATTCAATGGAAAATGAAGAGAGCTTTTTTATCCTCTTTTTTTCGGATTTCTTCCTCACATTGTACAAGAAAGCTTTGAATTAACCTTCGTTTCAACTACAAGAACAGAATCCAATCCAACCACAGCCAAATCTAACGTAGAAAGTATTAAAACCGTTCTTATACGAATTAAACAGTATATCAAAGGTTCAACCAACGAAAACCCAGAATTTTATAAATAAAATTAAGGTTCCGTTTGGAAACTCAAAGCAAAAGTGATTATGCTAATATGATAAGTGCTTCTACTTTTTAAAAGTCAAAAAGTTCGTTTGGTACAATAATGACTTAAGTCAAAAAAGATAAAAAGTCAATATGGATAGAAGTATATTTTCATATTAGCTTTTTGGCTTTTGCGTTAGCGTCTTAAAACAAAGTATAAATGAAAAATGAATCAAAACACAATACAAGTACTTGCTAGTTGTTCGCACATATACAAAGCAACTACGGTTTATTTTAAGTTACAAAATCAAACAACAAACCATACATAGATGCATGTTGATCTTTTACACAAATTTCAATCATTATAATAGAAATATTGAAAACTTCTAAAAGCATATTGAATCTAAAATGGAAAATTATAAAATACCACCATACTTTGATGATTTGTTCCCTTTAGTTGTTGAAATCTTGTCTTCCTCCTTGAGTTGAATCCATTCCAACCGAACTATGATTAGATTAAAGACTGTTTTCTTCAGAAAAGTCAAGTCATAGTTTTGAAATTCTTCAAAAATCTCATCATCTAAAGTGTGCTTCCTAATGTAGTTGTGAATTACACATGTAGCTATAACAATATTACATTGTTTGCGAAGACTGTACGGTGGCATCATTTTCAAAATAGGAAAACGTGCTTTAAGAACGCCAAAACAACGTTCGATGATATTCCGTAAAGATGAGTGTGCATAATTATATTGCTCCCTTGCAGATTGTGGTGTCCTGTTTACTCCTATAAAGTCACTGCGATGATATCTTTTCCCTCTGTATGGGGCTAAAGACCCAGGTGTAACGACCCAATATTTTGGACCATTCGCATCCATTATAAGTGTATAGGTAGACACTCATGCCGGAATTGAATTGCTCAAAATACCGCGTTGTTAATTTAAATTTGGCAAAACTGAACATATACAGTAAATAAATAATCACAGATCATAGACACAGAGTAATAATTTGCAGCGGAAATAAAAGAGATAGTAGTTCATGAAGCTACTATATGAATATATAAGATACATCAGAGTTTACAACAGAAGAGTAATACGATACAATAGATACAAATCAGAATACATCACTGGAATCATCAAATACTGAAAGCAGAATAGATGGCTGGATCTTCAAGAAAAGCTATAACTTCAAAGGTGAGTCTTGAATACTGGTGCACTCAGTCTGACCCGAACGTAAAGCAAAAACACAAGACACTCAAGTCAGGATTAACATTCTTATATCAATAAATCCAACTCAAGTGAAATAGCAATTGAAATACAAGTAACTCAAAGGATGTTTGGAATAACCATCCTTTAAGGATCCGTTAAACTATCTACTATGTAGTAGTGTACGATAAGTAGATAATGTCTATCAGTAATATAAAGATATCAAAATAGCGTTAAGTCATGGCCCATTCCACCCTTAACACATTTTTATTCCCAAAAGCATATACAAGACCGTAGTTTCCCCAAAACCGAAAGTCACCAGAGGGCAATCCATATACTAAAGGTACAAAACAAATTCGTAGTGGTCGCGAATAGGGATACAAGTATGACAAGGCACATGAGGCAATACCCAAGGTAGTGATACTACCGTTTGCCTGATCCGGACTGGTGAGAACGCAACGCCGCAGCGCCCGCAACACCGTGAAACAACACTCTCAAAATCAAGGGTGCACCAATCGACAACAAGTAATGAGTAGTTCGAAGAAGTGTGTCCACTTGAGGTAGCTAATCTTCCATTGGCCCGGCACGGCTCCTGTTTTAGTCATTTCCAATTTGACACAAGTGTCAAGGCTATCAATCATCGTTCTCTTTCTTCAGTCATCACGTACATCATTCCAACCACTTCGTTCTGGATCAACACTCCGCGAATGTTAGTTATTAAAGTGGTTTTCGGTATCGACAGAGAGTATGTCCATATCCGATCCCGGTCTCTTTAATAACTTCCGTAATTATTTCACCGATTGGTCGTTTAATATATTTCAAAACCAAATCACTTACAATTTCAATTAGAATTTGTAAATCAACATTTCATTTCTCTTTCGAAATCAATTTCCAAAATTTACGTTTCAAAACTTCCATATTCATAATCTCAAATCTTATAATTCAATTTCTATTTAAAACGATTCCAATATTGATTCAAGTTCGCAAATAAGTTTCCTTCCAAATCATTTGAATTAATATACTTTAACATTCAAATCAATTTCAAATTCATTTATCGATTTCATTCAATATTTATTAAGTTAATTTTCCATTTAAAACAATTTCTATTAAATTTCCAATTCATTAAATCTATTATTTAAATTTAACTTCATTATATCAAAACTTACAAATTTGAATTAAATTAAATTAAATTCATCAACTCAATTTCTTTAAATTTCAAGTCTTACATTAATTTCAATAAATCGCATTTTATTTCTAGTTAAAGAAATTCAATTTCACTTATTTACTTACTTAAATAATTTTCCAAAACTTAATTAATAAAGAAATTCAATTTCAATTATTTACAAAGTAAAAATTCACTTATTCAAAAGTTCAATTTTACTTATTAAAGAATTCAATTCAATTTAATCATTAAATAATTCAATCTTATTTAATTATTAAATAATTCAAAACTTAATTATTAAATAATTTCAAAGTTTAATAATTTCAACTTATTATAATTTCAAACTTAATTATTAAATCATTTCAAAGTTTAATAATTTCAAACTTAATTATAATTTCAAACTTAATTATTAAATCATTACAAAGTTTAATAATTTCAAACTTAATTATGATTTCAAACTTAATTATTAAATCATTTCAAAGTTTAATAATTTCAAACTTAATTCAATCATTTCTCAAATTAAACAACATTCTTCCATCAATTACATTGTTAACATTTTATTTCAGATTAAATATTAACAGTTTCCTTTCATTAAAATTTCAAATTTCAACTTCATTTCAAAACCATATTATTTATTCAAATAAAATCTTCATTTTATTTTAAATCAAATTTTTGACCAATCGGGTTTTATTTAATTTCCTATCCTAGGTCAAAGTTCAATTTGGGTATTTATCATTTCAACCCGATTCCAATTCAATTCAAAATCAAAACATAGCAAAGGGAACTTGCAGTGTGATAACTGGGATGGTGTCAAAGCAAATAAACAAGCAATAACAACAATCAACAACAATCAAACAATCAATTCAATAATCCCGAAATAACCGTATTAATTCGCATTGTTATTTGTACGAATTAATATAATTATTTCTAGAATCTACACTATCATTTCATGTAGATTAAAGATTATTACACAAATATTTATACGGTATTTCACTTGTCATTCGATTTCAATTTTAATACTACAACAATTTATCCAATATACGTCGATGGTTCAAAGTGTAATTATCACTATTCTACATGTCAATTAATTTAACAATTAAAAGGGGTCATATTCACTAATCAAATTTAACATATAAATCAGTTTTAAAATTGTTAACTATCCTATATCAAATTCAATTGCATACTATTTATCACTTTAACATTTACAATTAACGTCTAATTAAACATCAACAATCAATCAATTATCAGCCAAACTGCATTATCATCACATAAATAATTAACAGATAATGGTGTCAAATGTCATAGGTGAACTGATACAGGCAATAGCATATATAACAGTGTAATTAACTAACAGCAGCATATTTCAATTGTTGTTTCAATTGAAATCAAATTTAATAAATAAAAGAACGTTAATCGTGAGTGAGTGCTCACCTTTCGAGGCTAGAGAGATTTGACAATGAAATTTAGTTACGTAGTGCAAGCACGACTTCCCAAAGCAAGGCTAGAATTGCACGAATTTGACGGGCAGGCTGATAAATAGGAATTTACGAAATCAAATCAAATAGGGTCGATAACAATGAATGACATAAATGAATTCATATATGTATATATACTACTATATATAACAATTTATATAAAAGAAATCATGTTCCAAACTTAAATTAAAGAAATATATATATAGTTCTTCAAAGATCAGAGTTTAAATTAAGACCCATATATATAAAAATCAAATATATATACAGTAAATTTTGAAATTCATTTATATATACATGTTAACATACAAAATATAGTAACTGTGATATATATAAAAAAACTACACAAACAATAACTTATATAACTTGAGTCAACTTGTTATGTAGCACTCATATAACTTATGTCCATAATAATAGATTATATTTAAACTTGTCTAACTTTACCCACATAACACCTTATATACAGACCTACCCAAGTGTATATATACAATGCATAATTTCACCCATAAATATGTATATATATATATATATCATGCTCTAATTACAACACATTTTCAAATTAAATATATGTATGCAATTTTCAAAATCATTGATAAATCCCCCATAAAATAAGATAAAACATCAACCTATATTGACCAAGCCATGCTCACGGCATTGTCAAAGACATCACGTATGTACTTCATAATAAAATATATACTTATTATCAAAACAGTCTGTAACTAATATATAAAAAAATGTAGTACTTAAAATATATAACCAAACACCTGTCACAAGCTATTTACACATCAACCTATACATAAAACGTTAGCAACATTACATAACCTTTAAATGATGTATTACATAATATATTTAACTAATATATATACATTAATATTAAATTCAAGTTATCAATGACAACTGCTCAGACAAATGCAGACCATATACAATAACAACATATATTCAACCTTGGGTATGCAGACAATATACAAAAAGAGTTGGTAGGTAAACATATATATATATATGAACCGACCTTTATATGCGAATGAATATAACATATATAGGAAAAATGACTCACGTGAACTAATATATACATAAGCTGTCGAATATACTCAAAACAGACTTTATGAACTTGAATATATATAAACCAAAATATGAAAATATACTTAGAAAACTAACATATATTAACCAACAGAGGAGATGCAAGCCTGCCGAGAGAAGCTAACGGAGGTCCGCGAGGAGGAGGAGGAAACAAGGCAGGGAGGTGCGAGCTTCGAAGAGGAAGACGCCGGCCAGAGGTGGAATCGATCTTGGTAGCAGGTTTCGATGCTGGAGAGGGTGGCGGGAAAGTGGTGGGTTTGCAGTGGAATGTCGCGGGCAAGGGAGGAGAGTCAGGGCGATGGAGATGATCACGTCACAATTGGGGTTGGATGCCGATCTGAGATGTGACGGCGATCTGAAGTGTGAAGGCGGTTGAAAGTGTTCGGGTCTGGTGAGGCATGTCCTACAGTGGTGAGGTGCGAAGAGGATAAGGTGGAGGAGGGAATTCGACTGTGCTCATGTGACAAGGAAAAGAGGGGAGAGAAGAAAGAACGCAAGTTAGAGGAGATGACGTGCAGGCTTTGAAAAGAAAAAGAAAATGAACAGTCAAGTAAACTTTTCTCTAATCTAAATTATAATAGTTTCAAAGCAAAGAACCAAATTTGAACCGGTAGGTATGGTAAGAGTCCAACGTTGGTTTCCGTAAAATAAATGATAGTGGCTGTTCAAATTTATCACGTTGGAAAATCAAAAGGCACACGGGAAACAAAAGGTCGCTATCGATATGGTTATCCGTTACACGGGTTCCGCTGTGTACCGGACGTCAAAACACAGAATTGGATATACCGTAGAGATCAGTACAACGATACGATCAAAATGGTATACAGACATCAGTGGTATGATTGAATTATTAAAACTTGAATTTTTTCTACTGGCGGAAAATGCAAGAAAAACGCTGAAAAATAAGATCGACGGAGCCAAAGATGTCCGAATTTGGAAAAACGACAAACTGACATTTTCCTCAGAAGATGGTTTAGAATTTTTCTATGTAAAAATATTTAGGTTTCGGAAACATTTTATTTTCATCGTTTTTTTAACTGATTAAATTGAAGTAAATTTACGCGCGAAATAAACTTTCATATTTTCGGACGAAAATTTACCAGTTGCTATGTTTAACTAGACGCATTCCAAATATCAAATTTATTTTTCAAAATTTTATCGTTTTAAAATTTCACAAAATTTTAACTAATTACGTTATTAAAACAGTTGAAATTTACGGGTCGTTACACTCTCCCCCACTCAAAACTTTTCGTCCCCGAAAAGGAACAAGGTAGGAGAATAGAAACAACCAGAAAGAAAAACAGATTTGAAATACAAAATAACAATTAATTTAAACCATATAAATTCAAATTTAAATTAATTGATATTCAATAATTGATTTAATCCATTTGATTTCACTAAAATCAATCTCAGCTACTTCTAAATTCATTATCTTATTATCCCATTTTCTTCAATTTACAATTTCTAAAACCATACATTTGAATGGTCTTTTATTATAATCATATTTTCTTCAACCATTTTAAATTCTTCTTTATTCCAAATTACTGTTAAATTTATTCTACTTAATATATCTACTCACATATATTTAACCCATATAAATTAATTTAAACCATAAAGGTTTCGATTTAAATTAATTTATATTTACTAATTGCTTTTAAATTCAAGTGTTTTCGTAAGTTGATCAAATTCAATTTATTAATTCTTTCAAAACAATTTACTAATTCTTTCAAAACAAATTTATTTCATTATTAACCGAGTTTTACTTATTATCCTATCTAACTCTATTAACATTTTTATAATCAAAATTTAGTGTATAGCATTTATTATAAACACTCAGATTTTATTTATAAATTCAATTTATATTATATATTATCCAATTACATATTCAACTTCTGAATGATTTAGGTAAGTTGTATTAGAATGCAGTTGAACAATATACAAATAAAATTTTCCCAATTCAATTATTCAAGTTTAAATATTTATTCCAAATTTTGGTTTTATTTATAAGTAAAATCATCCTTTAACAAAATTGAAGAATTAGATTTTCCGATTAACTTTAAACAATTTAGAGTTAAATATAATATATTTATATCAATCAAATTAAATTTTAAAATAAGATACTTATATATATATATATAAATCAAATTATACTGAAGAAATTCAAATCAAAATATTTTTCAAAACAAAACCGTAGCAAAGCTACAGAATAGTATCTCCACTTCGAAACTCGAAAATGAATGTCGATGATGCGGCCGCCATCACCGAAATTATTTTCTAGCGACAAAGAGAAGAGCACTGATTTCAACATTTAAAATTCTTTGGAAACGATTTCTATTTGAAAATACGTTCAATAATATACATTTTAAAATTTAAAAACCAAAGCTTGAAATTTTAGGAATTTAAATTCTCAAATTCTTACTTTAATTTCATTTAAATTTCTAAATAAATCTATAAACCAACTTTTATAATTTCATTTATTTTTTATGTTGGAATAATCAATGATTTACAAAACAAATGGTGAAAAATAAAATATTACTTTTCTGACAACCAATTCAATTAACAATTCAATTTCAGCCAATTTATACTTGTGTATACAATCATACAAGATTATTTTATTTACCAAATTTTGAAAATACTATTGTGTTAGTTTGCTCTGTTCAAGTGTTTTGGAAATCCTATCGATAGCGTTGATCAGACGAATCGATCGGAAACCCAAATCAACATCAACAACTCAAACAACACAGTATATATTAAAACATTTAGATATTAGTTTACAAATACATTTCTTTGCTCGACGATACAAGGATGAATTTTCAAAATAAGGATAGGGTCTCAATTTGATAGACTCAAATCAAAGAGAAATTTGATTCGAAGATAAGTTCGGAACAAGAGATAAGATAATTATATTAACAGAATCGGGAGACGAGTAAGCTTATTTAATATACGGGCAACCTTAACCGGGTCGTCCGTAACTTCAAGAATAAGATCGATGCTGAATTCTGAGGTAAATCAACACTCGATCTCAAGAGATGGAATTCAGGTATAGCAGGTAATAGATAGCATCGTAAACCGAGGATACTGAAATCTTCGGTAAATCAATGCCTGTTATAAAGGAGTTTACTCCTTTACGAATCATTCTAAGATTGGCAAGACCGCCGATCTATTATAGATAACATTCAAAATGGAGTTATGGGGTGCTCCAGAATTTGAAAGAAGACGAATAGTGAAGGACACGAATGAATTTCGGAACCGAGGGGAACGTTCCAAAATTCAAAGGAATTGAGTCAAGAGAAGAGATTGAAACTCGAATGAGAGTGATTCTGTAAATACATTTACCCTATATGTTAAGTTTTGCCTAGAGCTACCAAAGCTCTGATACCAACTGTAACGATCCGATATTTTGGACCATTCGCATCCATTATAAGTGTATAGGTAGACACTCACGCCGGAATTGAATTGCTCAAAATACCGCCTTGTTAATTTAAATTTGGAAAAACTGAACATATACAGTAAATAAATAATCACAGATCACAGACACAGAGTAATAATTTGCAGCGGAAATAAAAGAGATAGTAGTTCATGAAGCTACTATATGAATATATAAGATACATCAGAGTTTACAACAGAAGAGTAATACGATACAATAGATACAAATCAGAATACATCACTGGAATCATCGAATACTGAAAGTAGAATAGATGGCTGGATCTTCAAGCAAAGCTCCAACTTCAAAGGTGAGTCTCGAATACTGGTACACTCAGTCTGACCCGAGCGTAAAGCAAAAACACAAGACACTCGAGTCAGGATTAACATTCTTATATCAATAAATCCAACTCAAGTGAAATAGCAATTGAAATACAAGTAACTCAAAGGATGTTTGGAATAACCATCCTTTAAGGATCCGTTAAACTATCTACTATGTAGTAGTGTACGATAAGTAGATAATGTCTATCAGTAATATAAAGATATCAAAATAGCGTTAAGTCATGGCCCATTCCACCCTTAACACGTTTTTATTCCCAAAAGCATATACAAGACCGTAGTTTCCCCAAAACCGGAAGTCACTAGAGGGCAATCCATATACTAAAGGTACAAAACAAATTCGTAGTGGTTGCGAATAGGGATACAAGTATGACAAGGCACATGAGGCAATACCCAAGGTAGTGATACTACCGTTTGCCTGATCCGGACTGGTGAGAACGCAACGCCGCAGCGCCCGCAACACCGTGAAACAACACTCCCAAAATCAAGGGTGCACCAATCGACAACAAGTAATGAGTAGTTCGAAGAAGTGTGTCCACTTGAGGTAGCTAATCTTCCATTGGCCCGGCACGGCTCCTGTTTTAGTTATTTCCAATTTGACACAAGTGTCAAGGCCATCAATCATCGTTCTCTTTCTTCAGTCATCACGTACATCATTCCAACCACTTCGTTCTGGATCAACACTCCGCGAATGTTAGTTATTAAAGTGGTTTTCGGTTTCGACAGAGAGTATGTCCATATCCGATCCCGGTCTCTTTAATAACTTCCGTAATTATTTCACCGATTGGCCGTTTAATATATTTCAAAACCAAATCACTTACAATTTCAATTAGAATTTGTAAATCAACATTTCATTTCTCTTTCGAAATCAATTTCCAAAATTTACGTTTCAAAACTTCCATATTCATAATCTCAAATCTTATAATTCAATTTCTATTTAAAACAATTCCAATATTGATTCAAGTTCGCAAATAAGTTTCCTTCCAAATCATTTGAATTAATATACTTTAACATTCAAATCAATTTCAAATTCATTTATCGATTTCATTCAATATTTATTAAGTTAATTTGCCATTCAAAACAATTTCTATTAAATTTCCAATTCATTAAATCTATTATTTAAATTTAACTTCATTATATCAAAACTTACAAATTTGAATTAAATTAAATTAAATTCATCAACTCAATTTCTTTAAATTTCAAGTCTTACATTAATTTCAATAAATCGCATTTTATTTCTAGTTAAAGAAATTCAATTTCACTTATTTACTTACTTAAATAATTTTCCAAAACTTAATTAATAAAGAAATTCAATTTCAATTATTTATAGAGTAAAAATTCACTTATTCAAAAGTTCAATTTTACTTATTAAAGAATTCAATTCAATTTAATCATTAAATAATTCAATCTTATTTAATTATTAAATAATTCAAAACTTAATTATTAAATAATTTCAAAGTTTAATAATTTCAACTTATTATAATTTCAAACTTAATTATTAAATCATTTCAAAGTTTAATAATTTCAAACTTAATTATAATTTCAAACTTAATTATTAAATCATTTCAAAGTTTAATAATTTCAAACTTAATTATGATTTCAAACTTAATTATTAAATCATTTCAAAGTTTAATAATTTCAAACTTAATTCAATCATTTCTCAAATTAAACAACATTCTTCCATCAATTACATTGTTAACATTTTGTTTCAGATTAAATATTAACATTTTCCTTTCATTAAAATTTCAAATTTCAACTTCATTTCAAAACCATATTATTTATTCAAATAAAATCTTCATTTTATTTTAAATCAAATTTTTGACCAATCGGGTTTTATTTAATTTCCTATCCTAGGTCAAAGTTCAATTTGGGTATTTATCATTTCAACCCGATTCCAATTCAATTCAAAATCAAAACATAGCAAAGGGAACTTGCAGTGTGATAACTGGGATGGTGTCAAAGTAAATAAACAAGCAATAACAACAATCAACAACAATCAAACAATCAATTCAATAATCCCGAAATAACCGTATTAATTCGCATTGTTATTTGTACGAATTAATATAATTATTTCTAGAATCTACACTATCATTTCATGTAGATTAAAGATTATTACACAAATATTTATATGGTATTTCACTTGTCATTCGATTTCAATTTTAACACTACAACAATTTATCCAATATACGTCGATGGTTCAAAGTGTAATTATCACTATTCTACATGTCAATTAATTTAACAATTAAAAGGGGTCATATTCACTAATCAAATTTAACATATAAATCAGTTTTAAAATTGTTAACTATCCTATATCAAATTCAATTGCATACTATTTATCACTTTAACATTTACAATTAACGTCTAATTAAACATCAACAATCAATCAATTATCAGCCAAACTGCATTATCATCACATAAATAATTAACAGATAATGGTGTCAAATGTCATAGGTGAACTGATACAAGCAATAGCATATATAACAGTGTAATTAACTAACAGCAGCATATTTCAATTGTCGTTTCAATTGAAATCAAATTTAATAAATAAAAGAACGTTAATCATGAGTGAGTGCTCACCTTTCGAGGCTAGAGAGATTTGACAATGAAATTTAGTTACGTAGTGCAAGCACGACTTCCCAAAGCAAGGCTAGAATGGCACGAATTTGACGGGCAGGCTGATAAATAGGAATTTACGAAATCAAATCAAACAGGGTCGATAACAATGAATGACATAAATGAATTCATATGTATATATACTACTATATATAACAATTTATATAAAAGAAATCATGTTCCAAACTTAAATTAAAGAAATATATATATAGTTCTTCAAAGATCAGAGTTTAAATTAAGACCCATATATATAAAAATCAAATATATATACAGTAAATTTTGAAATTCATTTATATATACATGTTAACATACAAAATATAGTAACTGTGATATATATAAAAAAACTACACAAACAATAACTTATATAACTTGAGTCAACTTGTTATGTAGCACTCATATAACTTATGTCCATAATAATAGATTATATTTAAACTTGTCTAACTTTACCCACATAACACCTTATATACAGACCTACCCAAGTGTATATATACAATGCATAATTTCACCCATAAATATGTATATATATATATCATGCTCTAATTACAACACATTTTCAAATTAAATATATGTATGCAATTTTCAAAATCATTGATAAATCCCCTAAACATCAACCTATATTGACCAAGCCATGCTCACGGCATTGTCAAAGACATCACGTATTTACTTCATAATAAAATATATACTTATTATCAAAACAATCTGTAACTAATATATAAAAAATGTAGTACTTAAAATATATAAACAAACACCTGTCACAAGCTATTTACACATCAACCTATACATAAAACGTTAGCAACATTACATAACCTTTAAATGATGTATTACATAATATATTTAACTAATATATATACATTAATATTAAATTCGAGTTATCAATGACAGCTGCTCAGACAAATGCAGACCATATACAATAACAACATATATTCAACCTTGGGTATGCAGACAATATACAAAAAGAGTTGGTAGGTAAACATATATATATATATATGAACCGACCTTTATATGCGAATGAATATAACATATATAGGAAAAATGACTCACGTGAACTAATATATACATAAGCTGTCGAATATACTCAAAACAGACTTTATGAACTTGAATATATATAAACCAAAATATGAAAATATACTTAGAAAACTAACATATATTAACCAACAGAGGAGATGCAAGCCTGCTGAGAGAAGCTAATGGAGGTCCGCGAGAAGGAGGAGGAAACAAGGCAGGGAGGTGCGAGCTTCGAAGAGGAAGACGCCGGCCAGAGGTGGAATCGATCTTGGTAGCAGGTTTCGAGGCCGGAGAGGGTGGCGGGCAAGTGGTGGGTTTGCCGTGGAATGTCGCGGGCAAGGGAGGAGAGTCAGGGTGATGGAGATGATCACGTCACAACTGGGGTTGGATGCCGATCTGAGATGTGACGGCGATCTGAAGTGTGAAGGCGGTTGAAAGTGTTCGGGTCTGGTGAGGCATGTCCTACAGTGGTGAGGTGCGAAGAGGATAAGGTGGAGGAGGGAATTCGACTGTGCTCATGTGACAAGGAAAAGAGGGGAGAGAAGAAAGAACGCAAGTTAGAGGAGATGACGTGCAGGCTTTGAAAAGAAAAAGAAATTGAACAGTCAAGTAAACTGTTTGCACAAAAAATGGACAAACACCTCTAAGTTGTATGATTTAGTAGATCTTATGTTGTTCTTAGTGATTTGGGTGATTTATGCAAATATATGAAAAACAGGGGCTAAACTGTAAAAAGACACGCAGATTTATAGTGGTTCAGCCAGAATGTGCCTACGTCCACTTTATATGTTATTTCTCTTCTTTTGTTGTGATTACAAGTACAAAGCTTTGGTACAAGTAAAAGAAAGTTGTTTGAAAGTTCCTTCCGTGCTTGAGCTCTCAAAAACTTGTCCCCATTGTTGTATCCCTGCCCCTCTATTTATAGAGTGAAGCTGGGGGTAGGGGTCTTGGAGGTATATAGCAGCTGGCGGGCCTGGGCTGAGACAATCTGGCCTGGAACACCTTGGTTCGGCATCCCTTGATTCGGTGGTAGGTTGATTCGGTGAAGAGTTGGTCCGGTCGTGTAGTTCGGACCGGCGTGTAGGTTGATTCGGCATAGACTGATTCGGTGGGGAGTTGTTCCGGTCGTGTAGTTTGATTCGGCGAGGAGTTGGTCCGGTCGTGTAGTTTGGACCGGCGTGTAGGTTGATTCGGCATAGACTGATTCGGTGGGGAGTTGAACATGGTGGATGTTTGGTCCGGTAGGGTCAAAATATACCCAACACTTGCCCCCAAAGTAGGGTAGGTGCATGCACGTATCCTGCTTTGTTTTTGACCATCCTAATTCCCCGTTTTTATCTGGTCCGGTAGCCCGCTTTTGTCTATAAGTAGATGGTTAGGGCCTTCGTTTTTCCATCTACCGAACCATTCCGTTGTCTCTTGCCGAATCAAAGTGTATCCGAATCAATCTCGAGCGTTTGCCAAATCCAAGCAATTTAGCCGGACCAAGCAACTTAGCCGAACCAGGTGAGATTTTTTCTGCCGAATGAGACTTCGTAATGAGAACACCGAATGAGTTTTTACCGAATCGACTCATGGATACCGAGTGCCGAATAAAATCCCATTCGTGAATAGCCGGATGAACTCGGGTAACCCGAGATTACCGAATGAACTGTGCATCTGTTTCCCGAATGAACTTGTACCGAGTGAACATGTGTTTTATACTTCGAACTTCCAGTGAAATTCCAAATTATACTGCTTGTATATTCTAACGATATATTTTTCCCATTTTTGCAGATAAATGTCTCGAAAAGTTGAAACTCGATCAGATAAGAGGAGATCCGGGGGTGAAGGAGAGTCCTCGGCCGTGCCCCCAGCTCAATCAGGATCGGAGCGTCATGGGCCTGCCCCAAGGTCATTAGTGGATGGATATGGTCCCCAAGAGTTGCTGGACTCCCCTCCTGACTGCTTTCCTAGCTCTCTCAAAGAGGAGCAACTCGATGTTATATCTCGTTCCTTTGGGATCGATAGAGCCCTCATGCTGCTGCCGGGCCCAGGAGTCATGCCATACAGTCCTCCCGAAGGATACTTTGCTTATAGTAGGTACCATTGCATGTGTGGTGCTATTCCGCCACTCAATGCTTGGGTAGTCAGCTTCATCACGTACCTGAAGGTGGCCCCGTTCCAGCTTCACCCCAACTCTTATGCCATATTGGTGAGTCTCTTTGTTATTTTTCGGAGGAAGTATGGTCGCGCCCCCTCCAACCGGGAGATCCGGTACTTGTATAATTTAAGGGGCTATAAGAAGGGGTCCCCATATGTTAGCTTGGAGTCTGCTGTGACCTTCAAGCCGGTCTTGGACCTGTACTCTAAATTCAGCATGTTCAAGAAAGAGTGGTTCTTTGTTAGGGACGATTCCGTCTCCATCCGGCGCTTTACCTCTGGATGTAAGTTGATGCTTTTACTTATAATTCCTATTCCGATTGCGATGCTTCTTCTCATACTTTCTCATTTTTGCTAGCGACAGGTGGTTTTCCGGTTGTGGAGACTGACCGCCTGGTTCAGATGGCGGCGGAGATAGAAGCCATTCTTGGGAAATACAGATCATCTGCCTACTTGATTAGAAATGCGATTCTTCTGGAATATAACTTGATCCTTCCGCAGCAGTCTGTATTTAAGTTGAGGGAAACGGCGGAAGAGAGGGCGGCTGCTCAGGCGGCAGAGGGCGGAAAGAGAAAACCATTTACGAAACCTCCAGCCGTCGGAGGTAAGAAGCTTAAGAGGTCGGACGGTCCTTCTCCCAGCAATTGTCCACTTACTCAGGGGGAGATAGATGCGGAGGAGGAAAGAGGTGAGGCGGAGGGCGGAAGTGACGTTGAGCGTCTTGGTGACGAGGGTGGCGATGGACAGGGTGGAGATGGACAGGGTGGTGATGGTTCCAGGGCTCTGTCTTCTGGGCAAGTAGGCGAGATGCAAGAGTGGACGGATGATGCTCTCCGTCAAGCTTTTGAGGGGTTGGGTGATGATCCGGCTTTGGTAGAGAAGACCGGGGAGGCGGACAAAACCGGGACTGGTGCAAGTGAGTCTTCTCCGACTATTCCGGCCAAGGTGGCTCTGACAACTCAAGGTGAACTCTTGACCCCTGCATGCTTCACTAATGATAGGGACTTAGGAATATTTTATGACCCGCTCCCGTCCTGGAATGAAATCCGGGACTTATTGCAGTATTCCACTCCTCCCCAGGGTTTGTACAACCACAGCTGTGTTTCTTTTCCTTTTCTAACTTGTAACCTACCGCGTTTCTTGAATCATATAGTAATGTAAGATTATGACACTTGTTCTTTATATCAGGAGCAGGCAAGACGCCCAAAGCTTCAGACCTTCGACACAGGCTCGAGCAATATAAACTTTCCAAAATTTCTGCTAAGCCGAAGCCCTCAGCCCAACGCTCCGGGGATGTAGTCGGGTACCGTCCTCTTCTTGGGGTCATCGAAGAGGGTATTCAGCAGAGGAAGAGGAGTCACCCTTTATCCGAAACTTCGCTCGGTCCTCAGCCTCCGGCTCAGCCTATTCATGACATTACTGAGGAGGGTAGCGAGTTTGTACCCTCTCCACACCCGTCCGAAAACCCTTCTGTTATTCATATCGACCGTCCCGACTTGGCCCGTAATCCCTTCGCGGGTCATCCTGATCTGGATCCAGGTTCTCAGGATATTACTTTTGACGAAGCTACCGGTGAACACCTTCTCCCCCGTAACCCCATGGTACGAGTACTTGACGAAGCCAAGTCCTTAGACCTCGATCTACTCACCACTCGTATAGTCACTATGGGAGACGAGGCCAAAGCTAATATTGATCGGGTGGCAGAGGAGGCCAAGAAGCTGATGGGGCATCATGCTCGGTTGGTTAAGGCCGGAGAGGAGATAGGGAGCGCCAATATCCGACTTCGATTGGTGGTCTCGGATCAGGCTAAGCAGCTTGCGGATCAGGCTATCCAGATCTCTCAGCACGAGGCTGCTACTGGGCGATTGAGGAGAACCATGGAAGAGGCCAGTCGAGCCGAATTGCGGAAAATGGAAGCTGCTTGCAAAGAGCGGATTGACATGGCTATTACCACGGTGGATGAGGTTCGGAGAGCGGATCTCGAGCAGGTGGAGGATTTGTCCGAGAAGCTTGAGGCTGCAGAACTTGCTCAAGCTAAGTTGAGGGAAGAGATGGAGGTGATGCGGAGGTCCCTTCAAGCTGATTGCTCGAGATACAGACTGGAGAGAGATGCTGCCGTGGAAAGGTTGTCGGCCTCCGATGCCCGGATGAGGGAGTTTGAGGAGAACGAAGGAATGATGGATGACATGCTCCAGGACATGTATTTCCGGACTTGGAAGCAGGGTAACCTCTCTTGGATGGATGATTATCCCAGAGTCATGGCCAAGACATATCTTCGGGCTTTGGAGGAGGCTAAGGCTGATGCAGATAAAGAGGGTGGAACGGCCTTCAGTATGGATGTGGTCACTGCCCAATTCACCAAGGAGGAGAAAGTGGCGGTAAAGGAGGGTATGCGGCTGCTTGCTGCTGAAGAGGCGGGCGTGCCGGTAGAAGATGACGACCAGGATGGTCAAGAAGCTAGTACTGGTAAGTCTTCCTTTCTAGTCTTTCTGTTAACTTGGTTACTCATCACTAATGAATCCTTTTTATGACCGGACAGGCGGGCAAAGGAACAAGGACAAGACTTCGACGCAACCAGCTCCATGACCGAACCTGAAAAATTCTTTTTGTAGGCTTGGCATTGTTGTATCTGTTAGTCTTAAGACAGTAGAGTAACTTCTAAGTTGTAATTCTTGCTACTTGTAATAACATTATTCTTGACGTGTAATTTTTTAGCTCAAGTTGATTTTGTCATTTCTTTGAATATTTGTTGCTATTTCGACATATCGTATGAGAAATGTAGCTATGTGTATTCTCGTAATTAAATTGTGTTTGATGTTAGATTCTGGTTTTCAATCATAATCTCATGACTTGCAATGTTAGCGTGTGGTGTGAAAAAATCAAATTATAGTCATGCATTTGTACATAAAGGAAGAAAATACCGCCTTTCATGTTCTGTTTGTAAATGGAAGTTTCGAATATCTTGTATGACCAAGCATGGAGAGCAGTTGACTGCCCCGCCATCTGATTGTGAATCTCTGCATCCATTGGCGGGTATCTCTTACCCTGCATCCTGTACTTTATGGTTTGTTATAGAGGATAGGAGGAAAGTTTTTTTTTTTAAGTAAAACTGAAATATGTGGAATAGTAAAACTTCCAGTCACGGAAGGCCTTCGATGTGCTTAAGTTCGTGGCAAACGGGTTTTGTAGTCACTTTCCCTAGCTGTGGGTCTTGGAGACATTTGTCACCCATCTTACGCCTCCGCGGGGAGTTAATTCTTTTTTACCACAGCCGCACTTAAGACACACCGGAGCCGAGATCGCGCACAGTAACTACCCGGGCCATTATGGCCCGTACTCATGGGTATTATTCGACTTACTGTGGCCGGCTAGCGTGGGTGCCGATCGTCAACTGTGAACTGCCCCTGGCTGGCCACACCTTATGTTGGGGCTTATAATCGGTTCACAGTCGCCGGCGAGCCTAACGCCGTAATGAGCTGCCTCGGCTATAGTCGGCCTTCTCGGTGGCTTATAATCGGCTCATTACAGTTGGCTTTAAGGGCCGTCGCGAGCAATGAGTTAACCCGCAGCAGAGGGATGCTGGAGCAAAAGTGTCTCATTGGCGAGGGCATAGATTCGCATAGTACCTGTTGGGGCTTGTCCACGTGAAGTTGCATTGTGGAGTGCTTTGAATAGAAATGCTATATGCTCAGGATTTTGTTCAACAGAAAAGGATAAAGTTAACAAGCAGCCAAGATACAAAGGAACAAGTTAAAAAAGAGACAAGGCTTTTTTAAAGTGGTTCGGCACGAAAAAATGCCTACGTCCACTGATTCTCTTCGTTAATTTACTTCATATGGGCAATACAAGTTAAGAAAAGTATCGACGGAGGTGTTGGATGTTCCATGCCCTCTGGAACACCTCTCCGTCCACTGTTGACAAAATATAGGCTCCGTTGTGGAGATCTTTATGAATTACATATGGTCCATCCCAGATTGGGTCTAGTGCTCCAGGGCGAGGGAAGATTCGCTTAAGGACAAGATCCCCTTCTCGTAAGGCACGATGCTTGACTTTGGAGTTGTATTGTGCTGCCACCTTTTGCTTGTGGGCTGCTGTTTTTAGGACTGCATCATTCCTTCTCTCCTCGACTAGATCCAAAGACATGTTGAGGAGCTCTTCGTTTTCTTCTGGGTTATAGTGGATCCTACGGTGGGAAGGCACAATGGTTTCAACTGGGAGCATAGCCTCCGATCCGTATGCCAAAGAGAAAGGAGTGTGCCCTGTTGATGTTCTGAAAGATGTGCGGTAGGCCCATAGTGCCGTAGGGAGTTCATCCACCCAAGCGCCCTTTGACTTTTCGAGCTTCTTTTTGATCAGAGTTTTCAGAATTTTGTTGACTGCTTCGACTTGTCCGTTTGCTTGGGGATATGCTACGGATGAGAAGCTTTTGTGAATTCCGTGTTCTTGGCACCAGTTGGCGAATTCCTCGCTGTCAAACTGAAGTCCGTTGTCTGATATGATTTTTAGTGGGACTCCGTACCTGCACAGAACATTTTTGATTAAGAAGTTGATAACTTTCGCTGAAGATACTTTATTTAGAGGTTCTGCTTCCACCCATTTGGTGAAATAGTCGACTGCTACTATAGCATATTTGGCGCCGCCTCGACCCATTGGCAGTTCACCGATTAAGTCAATTCCCCATACTGCAAAGGGCCAAGGGCTGGTCATCTGGGTAATCTCGGTTGTTGGTAGCCGAGGGACCTTAGCAAACTTTTGGCATCTGTCACACTTCTTGACGAAATCTAAGGCGTCCTTGCTTAAGGTGGGCCAGAAATATCCGTATCGGAGTATCTTTTTTGCTAACGTTTGCCCTCCGGTGTGATCTCCGCAGCTTCCTTGATGAATGTTGGATAAGATTTCCTTGGCTTCCCTTCCGGCGACACACCTTAATAATGGGTTAGAGAACCCGCGCCGATAGAGGATGTCTCCTTGCATGGTGTAGCGGGACGCTTTCCTCAAGATTTTCTTGACTTCGTTACGCCTGTCGGGTAGTGTGCCATTTTGTAGGTAGTCTCGGATGTGAGTCATCCAAGTTGCTTCTTCGGTTGCAGCTATCAGATTCACTTGCTCAAAACTTGGGATCATTTGCTTTGAGACAGTTACTGCTCCGAAGATGGCCTCGTCTCCCATACTTGCTTGCTTTGCCAATTCGTCGGCCTCTTGGTTCTCTTCCCGAGGGATGTGTTTGACTAAGTAGTGGTCTAATCGGCTGAGAAGTAACTTGGTCTTCTTTAGATATGCTATGAGTCGTTCTTCTCTAGCTCGGAATTCCCCTAGTATTTGATTAACAATAAGCTGAGAATCGCTGTGAAGACACAAAGAATTGGCTCCGATCTCGATAGCAATTTCTAATCCGGCTATTACTGCTTCGTATTCTGCATCGTTGTTGGTGGCAGTGAATTCCAACCTTATAGCATAGTGCAGTTTATTTCCCCTGGGAGTGATGATTACCACACCTGCCCCCGAGCCTTGTTCGTTAGATGCACCGTCCACAAAGAGATTCCACTTGATATCTTCTGTTATTTCCAGTTGCTCCTTATCCTCGTTGGTAGTGAATTCTGCAATGAAATCAGCCATGGCTTGTCCCTTGATGGCGGTGCGAGGGTGATAGGTGATATCATATTGACTCAGCTCAATACACCATTTAAGTAGTCGCCCGGAAGTGTCGGGACGATGGAGTACCTGCCTTAGTGGTTGATCGGTTAGAACCTTGATGGAATGGGATTGGAAGTAATGACGCAGCTTTCGTGAAGTGATTAGTAAGCAGTATGCTAACTTTTCAAGCTTAGGATATCTGACTTCTGCCCCAGTAAACCTTTTACTGACGAAGTAAACTGGTCGTTGCGTGCGGTTATCTTCCCTTACCAAGGCAGCGCTTAGAGCGTGAGATGACACAGCAAGGTATAGGTATAATTCTTCGCCTTTGCTTGGGGTCGAGAGTACCGGTGGTTTCTGGAGGTGTTCGATTAGGTTAAGGAAAGCGGTCAAGCATTCGTCCGTCCATTCGAACTTTCCTTTATCTTTCTTTAGAGCTTCGAAAAAGGGGACGCACTTGTCCGTTGCTTTGGAGATGAATCGGCCTAGGGCAGCCACTTTTCCATTTAGGCTTTGCATTTCCTTTCGGGTGGAAGGTATCTTGATGTCTCTTAATGCTCGGACTTGTTCAGGGTTTGCTTCTATCCCTCGGGCATGGACGATGAATCCTAAGAATTTTCCTGATGACACTCCGAAGGAGCACTTCAGTGGATTCAACTTCATTCCATACTGTCGAAGTACCTGGAACATTTCGCCCAGGTGGCTTACGTGATCTTTGGCTTCCCGTGATTTTACCAGCATGTCGTCTACGTATACTTCCATTGTTCGTCCTATTAGCCCTGCGAACATCTTGTTGACGAGGCGCTGGTAGGTGGCTCCTGCATTTTTAAGTCCGAAAGGCATCACTTTGTAGCAGTACAAACCCCGGTCGGTGATGAAACTAGTGTGATCTTGGCCGGGAGCATGCATAGGAATTTGGTTATATCCCGAGTATGCATCCATAAAAGACAGGAGTTCGTGCCCGGCTGTGCTGTCTACAAGTTGGTCGATTCTGGGAAGCGGAAAGCAATCCTTTGGGCAGGCGTCATTTAGGTTGGAGAAGTCAATGCAGGTCCGCCACTTCCCATTAGCCTTCTTTACTAGTACCGGGTTGGCGATCCATTCTGGGTAAATAGCTTCTCGTATGAAGTCATTGGCGAGTAGATTCTTTACTTCTTCATCGAGGGCTGCTGATCGCTCTGCCCCCATACTTCTCTTTTTTTGTTTTACGGGTGCCTTGGTAGGATCAATTTTTAATACGTGGCACGCTATGTTGGGGGAGATTCCGGTCATGTCAGCGTGTGACCAAGCGAATACATCCAAGTTGTGGCGGAGAAAATCAACGAGTTGTTCCTTCAATTCCGTTTTCAGCTGCGACCCAATTTTCAGTAGCCTACTTGAGTCGTGCTTGTCTACAGATATAAACTCCATAGCCTCTGCAGGCTCGGCGGTGGCCTCCTCCTCTTTGTCCCTAGGGTCTAATTCATTGAAAGGGTCGCTGGTGTATCGAAGAGGGGGGGCTTTCTTTAGTTGCTATGCTTCAAGGCTTTTTGTGCAGAGGGCAATCTCTACACCTTTCCCTTTATCTCTCCTGTGGTTGTTGCGAAGTTCGGTTACATAGCAGTCTCGTGCAATATCCTGGTCTCCTTCCACTTCCCCTACCCCATTGTCTGTTGGAAATTTCATTTTCAGGCACCACGGGGCTAGGACAATCTGGAAGTCAGATAGGGCTGGTCTTCCTAGGAAGGCGTTGTAGGCCGAATGGTTTTCTATCAGCACAAACGTCTGTTTCCTTACAACGGAGCGGGGATGGCTTCCAATTTCAACGAAGAGGTCCAGCTGCCCGATGGGCATTTTCGCATCTCCAGTGAAACCGTGTAGCGGTTTATCGCAGGGAGATACGTCCTTCATTGACAACCTCATTTTGTCGAATGCGTGTTTGAACAGGATATTTACAGAGCTTCCAGTGTCTACCAGGATTCGGTAAACTTCGGCGGGACCGAGTCGGGCAGAGATAACCATGGGATCCATGTGAGGGTACTGTCTTCCTTCTAGGTCGCGTTTACTGAATGTGATGTCATCACTTTCTTTCCGCTTTGGGTGGCGCTCTTCTATAACCGTATTGACGCAGTCTCTATTGTCTCTGAGCGACTTCCCATATCTTTCCATCTCTTTCCAGCTTCTGTCTGCGATGTGTGGACCTCCTGAGATGGTATGGACCACTATCTTCTCTTGACTAGAGCTGCTAGCGTTGCGGTCGCCTCTGCCGGTCCCTGGTGAGGGTAGCCTTGGGTTTTCATTGGCAGGAGCTGGAGTCCTGTCTTGACTTTTTACATAGCGCTCCAGTTTCTTTCTTCTGATGTGTTCCTCAATCAGATCCCGGAGATGATGGCATTCGTTGGTATCATGTCCGTGGGATTCGTGGAAGCGGCAGAATTTTCCAGATTTCTGTGCGCTATCTGATTCCTTCTTGTATGGTGGGCGTTTGTATCTAACTTCGCCTTGGGTGGCAAGGAAGATGTTTTCGACGGTCTCGTTCAAAGGGGTGTAAGAGTCGAATCTTGGTCCTGGCCGATATAGGCGTTTCTCTACTTTCTTGCCCCCAGCATTGTCTCTGGAATCATTTCTTCGAACGTCCCTTGCCACAGCAGGGGCGTTGCCATGGGTCGTCTTACTTTGTTGTCCTGACTGCCCCTCAATGGCGGCATCCTCAAGCCTCATGTATTTCCCGGCTTCATGGAAGAAATCGGGTAAAGTAGCTGGTTTTTCTTTTGTCAATCTCCTAGCAAATTTAGTGTCCGGATGCACCCCACTGCAGAGGGCCATTAGGATAAGCTTCTCATCGGCATCTTGAACTGCGGCTGCTGCGGCGTTGAATCTGGTTAGGTATTGCTGCAGCTTTTCTCCAGGTTTCTGTTTGACGCTGGATAAGGAATAAGCGTCCTTAGGTTGCTCCACATGAATGCGGAACTGACTGATGAATTTTTCTTTCAACATTTCCCACGAGCTGATGGATCCTTGGGGTAGATGACAGAACCAGGAGGTAGCAAGATCTGCTAAGAAGAGCGGGAAGCATTTGCACAGCACTCCCTCTGTTGCTCCACTCATGAGCATATGCTGCGTGTACCTCTGTAAGTGTACAACGGGATCGGAGGTTCCTTTGTAAGGTTCCATTGTTGGCATCTTCCATTCTCGGGGGGTGATAGCAATTTCGATATTGCGGGCGAAAGGGCTGGTTACCCTAGCGCCTATCCCTCGATCTCTTTGCTCCCGTTGGACACACTCTCTGAATAAGCGTGCCATCCTTTCATCAGAATTTGGAGCGGACAGAAATGAGTTTGGTTCCGTTCTGTGGGGTTGATTCCGACCAGACAACCTGTAGGGATGGTATCGTCTATCATTCCTCATATTTTCCAGTGGCTGCCTTTGATCTTCTGGGAGCATGCTTGGATCAGCTACAGTTGGCCCTTGCCTTGATCTTCCCCTGTTGGGTTCTGATCTAAGCACTTCCTCGGGTCCAACTTCGGGCTGAACTCTAGCTCGGCCCCGTTCACTGGTGTTTCTGTGGTTAGGCAGCATGACAGGCTCAGCTGCAGTTGACCTCCGCCCGGTACCTTCCCCGTTGGGTTCGGCACCAAACGTTTCCTCAGGCCTAACTTCGGGCTGAGCTCGGTCTCGGCTCCTACCACGGCTACTCCTGCCGTTAGCTCCTTCGAAGAAGGAAGATCTTTGCTGTCTCTGAGATCCTCCAGATTGGGACTCGCCCCATGATTCAGTGTTGCGGTTGGATTCTTCAGCGTCCCTCAAGCGTGACATGAGATGGTCCACCAAGGCTTCCTGCTGGGACGTGAAGCGGTTAGTCACTTCAACAACAACTCTGTCCAAATCTGCCCTAGTAATTGCTGCAGGCTGTTCTGTGGCAGGAGTGGTGGGGTTAGCCTGTCCTCCATTTGTTACCGTTGCTGGAGGAGGAGGATTTACTTGATTTGCGATAGCTGGATCAGGAAGGCTACTGGATGCGATGTTTTTTCCTTTGTTAACATCTTTTCTCTGTTTGGGAGGCATGTTTTCCAAGTGGCGGATGATGCTGTTAGGAAAACTTTCTAAGCGGATGAAGCTGGAGCTTCGAGCTTCAACCTCTCAATGAAAGCACCAAAAATGTTTGCACAAAAAATGGACAAACACCTCTAAGTTGTATGATTTAGTAGATCTTATGTTGTTCTTAGTGATTTGGGTGATTTATGCAAATATATGAAAAACAGGGGCTAAACTGTAAAAAGACACGCAGATTTATAGTGGTTCAGCCAGAATGTGCCTACGTCCACTTTATATGTTATTTCTCTTCTTTTGTTGTGATTACAAGTACAAAGCTTTGGTACAAGTAAAAGAAAGTTGTTTGAAAGTTCCTTCCGTGCTTGAGCTCTCAAAAACTTGTCCCCATTGTTGTATCCCTGCCCCTCTATTTATAGAGTGAAGCTGGGGGTAGGGGTCTTGGAGGTATATAGCAGCTGGCGGGCCTGGGCTGAGACAATCTGGCCTGGAACACCTTGGTTCGGCATCCCTTGATTCGGTGGTAGGTTGATTCGGTGAAGAGTTGGTCCGGTCGTGTAGTTCGGACCGGCGTGTAGGTTGATTCGGCATAGACTGATTCGGTGGGGAGTTGTTCCGGTCGTGTAGTTTGATTCGGCGAGGAGTTGGTCCGGTCGTGTAGTTTGGACCGGCGTGTAGGTTGATTCGGCATAGACTGATTCGGTGGGGAGTTGAACATGGTGGATGTTTGGTCCGGTAGGGTCAAAATATACCCAACATAAACTTTTCTCTAATCTAAATTATAATAGTTTCAAAGCAAAGAACCAAATTTGAACCGGTAGGTATTGTAAGAGTCCAGCGTTGGTTTCCGTAAAATAAATGATAGTGGCTGTTCAAATTTATCACGTTGGAAAATCAAAAGGCACACGGGAAACAAAAGGTCGCTACCGATATGGTTATCCGTTACATGGGTTCCGCTGTGTACCGGACGTCAAAACACAGAATTGGATATACCGTAGAGATCAGCACAACGATACGATCAAAATGGTATACAGACATCAGTGGTATGATTGGAATTATAAAAACTCGAATTTTTTCTACTGGCGGAAAATGCAAGAAAAACGCTGAAAAATAAGATCGACGGAGCCAAAGATGTCCGAATTTGGAAAAATGACAAACTGACATTTTCCTCAAAAGATGTTTTAGAATTTTTCTATGTAAAAATATTTAGGTTTCGGAAACATTTTATTTTCATCGTTTTTTTAACTGATTAAATTGAAGTAAATTTACGCGCGAAATAAACTTTCATATTTTCGGACGAAAATTTACCAGTTGCTATGTTTAACTAGATGCATTCCAAATATCAAATTTATTTTTCAAAATGTTATCGTTTTAAAATTTCACAAAATTTTAACTAATTACGTTATTAAAACAGTTGAAATTTACGGGTCGTTACACCAGGCGTATTAGCATATCCTTGTAACAGCCCGATATTTTTAAACGAAATTTTAATAAAAAATAAACATTCTGAAATATTGTTTTGAATTTAAAAGTGTAAAAATTTGTTGAAACGGGAAATTTAAACTTTACATTTCGTTACGTATATTTATGTCCGTTCTTAACGTTATATTTAACAATCAAAGTTTATTAATTTTGATATAATAGCTATTCAATTTTTGGTTTAAAATGATGCGTTATTTAATTGAAAGAAAACGTTATTATTATAAATTTTTAAATTTATTTAATAAAAGAAACAAGTAACGGTTGTACGTTACTTCGGGCGTTACACTGTACGTGCATTGTTCCATTGTCCATTAATTTCAGTTTGAAAATTTCAAACCTTGCCTTACTTTGCCGTGAGAATTATTCCACTTACCCCTTTACCTCCCTTACGTTTCGTTCAACATTTATTTTTGCCTTAAATTCCTCTAACCGATCAAAATCTTGCTTTTGCCTTCTCTCTGTATTTGTGAGAAGCTCTTTTCTTTTCAGTCCTCGTTCACAAACAAAAATTTCAATACCACAAATCACTTTCTTTTCGTGAGCATCTCTCTGGAAGGTATAGGTAAAGACAACATCCTCTTTCTTTTTTGTTCTCACTTTTGTTCACTTTATTTCTTTTGCTTGTACCCAGTTGTTTACTTTATCATTGCTGCACCATGCTATGCCTTCTCCTTTCATTTATACTTTTGTTTTCCCCCGCTTGCTGTTCGCTCATCCACCAAGAAAAACCCATGCCTTCCCTTCCGCGTTAGCCTACCTCCACCACCCCGAACCCATCAGCCACCACCGTGAGAACCTCCAAACGGCTCCAGCCCCTCCATCGACTCCATGCCGAGAACCCCTTCGCCACCACGTCTCCAACCCATGCCGTGCTCCGCCAGCTACCACCTCACAGCCTCGTCACCTCCACCACGAGATTAGACCACCCCTTCCCCATACGAGACCGAGACCAACTCGCCTCCTACTCCAGACCGAACCCCACCCTATCCACCACGTCACCAACCCCACGACCAACCCCAACCACACCCATTCGCCACCAGACCGAGCCACCACACGTCCCAGACGACCCACCACCGCCTCCGCCCATGCGAGACCACCACCAGACTGCCCTACTCCATTCACGACCAAGACCAGACCACCCATCTTCAACTCATGATAGACCTAACTTGTATTGTGAACTGGAGTAGTGAAGTGATTTTGTTATCTTGGCAGTTGGTATTTTGTCTATTCTATTTCATGAACCTCTATTTGAAAAATGATGAACAAAAGTTTTGTTTTGTGTCACCTCTGCATTTTGTTTTAAACCGTAGCTTATATTATTCCCTCTGGCATTTGTTTGAAAAGAGAAATGAAAAGTTTGTTTGTCACCTTGTATTTGGTAGTATAGTTTCCCCAGAGCTTCTTGTTTTGAAGTTATAAATCTGTATTGCCTCTGACCTTGGTTCTGGAAATAAGAAAGTGAACCAATATTTGCCTCTGCCTTGTATTCGAACAGAGAAAGGGAATGAGAAGGTGGCCTTGGCACTGTGATTTGTATTTTATTCTATTCCTTTCCACTGTTCTGTTTTGAAAAAAATGAACAAACATATGTTTCGTCCTTTGTATTTTGGTAGTACCTTAGTTTTATTTTTGTCTCTGGCTTTGAAAAAGGGATGAGAACTAAAGTGTTTTGTTTTGAAGTTGTTAGTTTTATTTTTCAACTGAGCCCTGCCTTTTGAAAAAGAATGTGAAATGAACACTAAAAGTGGTCGAGCCATTTCCTTCTATTTTTCAACTTGATTTATTTTTCGTTCGTTTGCTTCAATTTGGAAATTCGTTATTCGTGCATTTTTTTTGATTGTCTATTTATTCGCTTTATTCTTTTGACTTTAGATTTGAATCTAGTCGGCGAATCCGCTAACAACAAATCATGCTTTCCGCGTGCTTTCGACTGATAGCGTACTTCTTTCTTTCTGAATCTCCAGCTCCGTAGAGGTGAGTAAATCTCACATGAATATTCATACTTATATGATTGTGAAACGACTGCAACTGAATGTGTAGAAATAAATAAATAAATAAATGATGTTATAAGTACCTGTGATTTATTTGTAGTTGATGTTAATTGCTAAAACTGCATATCGTATCATCTGTTATATTCTGTTCTTATTTTACTATTATTCTATTCTGTTAATCACACTGCAAGTTCCCTGTAGAATAGAATCACTATGGGTTGAAATGATACATACCCGAATGGACTTTAGAATAAGGGAAGGTCGTTATGGGCTGAAATGATAGGCCTGAACGATTTTCAATTAAATTTTATTTACTTGGGATTACGGGTTTGAAATGATAAAACCCAGATTTTTGTTTGTAAATTACGGATTGAAATGATATAGTATCCGTATCACTTGAATTAGGCTAGAAAATATTATACAGACCCGTGGTTATTTTTCTGTATTTTTTGGATACCTTTAAATAATTTAAATATTGTAATAATATTAAATTGATTTAAATCGAATTTTTTTAAGTGATTTATTAAAAATAGGAATGATTTTTCTATGTGATAAATATAAATAAATGGAGGAATATTGATTTTTAAAACGAAACTTAAATTTGAAATTTTGACTAAAAGAAAAGATGGAAACTTAAGTTAATTAAATTGAAATGAATGTAATAAGCGAATTTGTAAGTTTTGGTTTTTAATGTGTAAAAATTTCTCTTAAAAATAAATTCGTTAAAGGATTTAAATGAAAATTTTAATGTATGATTTTATAAGTTCTAAACTAGGTAGAATCTGTAGCACTTGTTAAGTGCTGTGGTTATATAAGTGAACCAAAAGACTAAAATGAACTAAGGCTGTGATAGTACTTGGTAAGTGCTGTTGTAGCAGAAACTAAAATTGAATCTAAACTAATAAAAGGGCTACTGTAGCACTTGTTAAGGACTGCAGTAGGCGGAAATATAATTTTGTTTAAAACTGAACTATTATAGCAGTTTATAAATGTTGTTTTGCTGAATTAAAATGTTTTCAAATATAACTTATAGCAGTTGTTATTAAATGCTGTGAAATGCTGAAATTTTAATAATTAGAGTTTTTGACTTAGCAAACGAACTCAGAATGGGTTGAAACTTTGGAAATTGAATACTTGATTTGAAAATATAATAATTACACTTTTAAAAGGTTTAAATGAATTATTTTGATTGGAATATAAACTATTTAAAAGTGATGTGAAATGATAGTAAATGAACGATATCTTTGAATTTAAAAGGTATTTAAAGTTGAATATTTAGATTTGAACTCAAATGATATTTGGAATATTAAAATGATTTGAAATGAATTTTTGAAATGATATGATATTTTAAAAATATGGAAATTGTTTGGAATTGATTTAATCTTTATTTTGATAAAGATTTGGATTTGAAATGAGATTCTATTTTGGAGTATAAACTGTTTTTAAACTTATAACCACGGGTTATAATAACGTTGGGTTGTTAAAGAGACAGAGATCGGATATGGACATACTCTCTGTCTTACCGAAAACCACTTTGACAACCGTGTACGCGGTGGAGATTCCAGAATGAAGTAGGATGGTGGCGACGTTCTTAAGGTATGTTACGTAGACCCAACTCCCGTGAGTTGGCATAAGGTGGCTAAAAAAGGAGCGATCTCGGACCAGTGAGGTAGCACCTCTTCTCGGACACATTTCTTCGATATTATACTCCTATTTGTGATTTGACTAGATGGCCATCCTCCGATTTGGGAATGTTGTTCGAGGTGGAACGGTAGTGGCTGCTATGCGTATCCATCAGTCCATGTGCGTAATTGGTATATCTACCCTGGCATTGCCTAGTTGTGCCGTGTCACCTACCATATCGAGCTTTACTACGATTATGATTTTAAGATCCGACCGCGTTAAGGTTCTCCATCCCCTTAACGCTATTTTTCGATATGATTATACTCTACTTATTTAGACACTATTATAATAGCGATATTACTACATAGTAGATAGTTTAACGGATCCTTAGAGGATGGGCGGTCCCAAGCATCTTCTAAGTTACTTGTACCTTTACTACAGTTCATTTGAGTTGGTTTACATTGTATAAGTATGTATATCCTGACTCGAGTGTTTATGTTTTATTTTACGCTCGGGTCAGCCTGAGTATCAGTTGGACTTCATCTTCACGGAGCTAGGACTACTGGAGATCATCCTTATCCAGCTACTATCTGGTTTTATCTGTTCAGTCTATTGTTCTATTTAAGCTCTTGTATTAGTAGACTTCTATGTCTTGAGACTTCTGTTGTACTCTATTCCTTCTGTTGTATCTTATGTAACTTTGTTATATTTATATAGTAGCTTCATGAACTACTATCTCTTTTACTTCCGCTGCATTATTTTACTCTGTGTCTGTGATTTGTGCTTATATTTATTACTGTATATTCTGAGATTTGCCAAATTTTAATTACAACATGGTATTTTGAGCAATTCAACTCCGGCATGAGTGTCTACCTATACACTTATAATGGATGCGAATGGTTGAAAATATCGGGTCGTTACAGTTGTTATCAGAGCTTTGGCTTTGAGGCAAAACTCAGCATATGGAGTAAATTTATTTACAGAATCACTTTCGTTCGAGTTTGAATCTCTTCCTTTTGATTCGATTTCCTTTGAATTTTGGAACGTTTCCTGCGGTTCCAAAATTCATTCTTGTCCCTCACTATTCATCTTCTTTTTATTTTGGAGTATCACATAACTCCACTTCGAATGATCTTTATAGTGAATTGGCGGTCTCGCCAATATTCTAATTTTCTTGTAAAAGGGTGAAAATCCTTTACAGTCAGCATCGATTCACCAGAGATTTTATCTATCCTTGGTTTAGATCCTAATATCTTTTATTATTCCAAACTCTATCTCTTGAGATCGAACGTAGATTTATCCTACAAAAATCCACATCGATCTTATTCTTTAAGTCACGGTTGACCCGGTTAAGGTTGTCCGCGATTTACCTAAGCTTACCCATCTCTCTACTCTGTTTAACCATCTTGTCTTTTGTTTCTAAACTATCTCCAAACATTTTGAATTGTACTAGTAAAGCTATGTTTTGTTTTATATATTGTGTTGTTTGAGTTGTTGATGATGATTTGGGTTTTCGATCGATTCGTCTGATCAACGCTATCGATAGGATTTCTAAAACACTTTGACAGAACAGACTGACACAATATTATTTTAAAATTGTTAATGAAATAAATTTTGATATAGGAAAATTTATGGAACTTAATAAATTGATTTAAATTGATAATTTGAAGTGATAATACTTTATTTATCATTTGTTGTTCTACAATTGAATTTATAAATAGTTGTTTATAAATTTATTTGGGAACTGAAATTAAAACAAGAAATTTAAAGAATTTAATTTTCTGATGGTTTCAAACCTTGTGTTTAAAATTTTTAAAGGGATATTATTTAAAGTATTTTGAATAAAAATTTGTCTCTAAAGGATTTTAAAGTTCAAAAATTTAGTGCTCTTCTCTTTGTCGCTGGAAAATAATTTCGGTGATGACTGCAGCATCATCGACGTTCATTTTCGAGTTTCGAAGTGAAGAAACCATCCTTTAGTCTTGCTACAGCTTTGTTTTGGAAAATCTAATTGATTTGAAAAAATATGACTGGATTATAATATATATATATAGATATATGATTTAAATTTGATTTAACATATTATGTATATATAATTACTTATCTCCAAATGGTTTGAAGATGTTCGAAGATTCAAATTCTTAAATTTTATCTTGAAGATAATTTCAATTATAAGAAGAAAAAAATTCAAAAATTTGGATAAATGATTCAAAATTGAGATAATTGAATTGGAAAGTTTTATTTGTATAACACACAATTTCATTCCAATATAACTTACCTAAATTACACAGAAGTTATGGAATTGGATAATATACAATATAAAAAGGGATTTTATAAATAAAATTTGAGTGGTTATAATACATGTTATACACTTAAATTTTAGTTATAAAAGATTAACAAGAGGTAAATATTGAAAAAGGGAATTTAAAGAGATTTTATTTAAATAACTTAATAATCAAATTTGATTTAATATGGAACCTTAAGTCTAACCTAGGAATTTTAATAATGGTTATTTCCTGAAATGAATATGTTGTATAATAAATAATGTATCTTTAGATAGATAAAATAAAATACATTGGAATTGGACATTTTGTAATAAAGTTTATTTAATTTGAATTCATAGTTTAAGTGATGTCTAAATGAATAAAAATTTGATTGTTATATATGCTATGATAAATATTTTATTTATGAAATTGATATGTCTTGAAGAATGAATAATTATGATAGTTAAAATGTATTTTAACATCACCAAATTGGATAATTGAGAATTTGGTTTTTCAAATGGAAAATTTAAGTGTAACTTATTGAAGGAATATCTATTTATGAAATGGGCAGTTTAAATAAAGTGTTAAGTTATTTGTTAAATGAAGAGCTAAGTAAAATAATGAACTTTTGACTTAATAAATGAATATTTCTGGAATAAAACTGATTTGAAATACTAATATATCTACTGTAGCAATTTATAAGTGCTGCCGTTTGAAAATACAATGTTTTGGAAATTTTATAATTGAATGTACTTAGAAATGCTACAACTTTAAAATGAATATTATTTGACCTTGAATTAAAATGGTTTAAAGGAAGATTATTTTAAAAAAAGGTGTTATGATTTTCTAAGTATTATGTACTTTTTAAGAAAAACATTTCCAAAGTGCTATGATTTTTAGTAGTATGATTTCCAAATGATAAACATCCCTAAATTTGTTATGATTTCAAAGCATTATTGTTTCAAATTTATTATCTTATTTTTTTTTCAAACTATCTTTTGGTTTTCCTTAAGGTCTCTCCCTTAAGGAATGTTATTCGTTTTGGTCGTAGAGGAAAGCTATCTCCTAGATTTGTTGGTCCTTTCCGCATTTTGGAAAGAATTGGCTCTCTTGCTTATCGTCTGGATTTACCCGAGAAATTTTCTGGAATACACAATGTCTTCCATGTATCTCATCTTCGTCGCTATCTGCATGATCAATCTCTTATTATTCATCCTTCTGCTCTTGATAGTTTGGATATCGAGCCAAATCTGACTGTTGAGAGGAAGCCACTTCGTATCGTCGATCGAGGTACGAAGCAGCTAAGAAGAAAATCTGTCATCCTGGTCAAAGTGCAGTGGAGCACTGATGAACGGGATTGCACCTGGGAGATGGAGGAGAGCATTCGTGCTTCGAATCTGGAATTGTTTATTTCAGGTACTTTTGCTATTCTGTCTTATTTTTCTTTGTTTTCCTTCTTCGTTCCTTTTCGAGGACGAAAAGCTTTGAGTGGGGGAGAGTGTAACAGCCCGATATTTTTAAACGAAATTTTAATAAAAAATAAACATTCTGAAATATTGTTTTGAATTTAAAAGTGTAAAAATTTGTTGAAACGGGAAATTTAAACTTTACATTTCGTTACGTATATTTATGTCCGTTCTTAACGTTATATTTAACAATCAAAGTTTATTAATTTTGATATAATAGCTATTCAATTTTTGGTTTAAAATGATGCGTTATTTTATTGAAAGAAAACGTTATTATTATAAATTTTTAAATTTATTTAATAAAAGAAACAAGTAACGGTTGTACGTTACTTCGGGCGTTACACTGTACGTGCATTGTTCCATTGTCCATTAATTTCAGTTTGAAAATTTCAAACCTTGCCTTACTTTGCCGTGAGAATTATTCCACTTACCCCTTTACCTCCCTTACGTTTCGTTCAACATTTATTTTTGCCTTAAATTCCTCTAACCGATCAAAACCTTGCTTTTGCCTTCTCTCTGTATTTGTGAGCAGCTCTTTTCTTTTCAGTCCTCGTTCACAAACAAAAATTTCAATACCACAAATCACTTTCTTTTCGTGAGCATCTCTCTGGAAGGTATAGGTAAAGACAGCATCCTCTTTCTTTTTTGTTCTCACTTTTGTTCACTTTATTTCTTTTGCCTGTACCCTGTTGTTTACTTTATCATTGCTGCACCATGCTATGCCTTCTCCTTTCATTTATACTTTTGTTTTCCCCCGCTTGCTGTTCGCTCATCCACCAAGAAAAACCCATGCCTTTCCTTCCGCGTTAGCCTACCTCCACTACCCCGAACCCATCAGCCACCACCGTGAGAACCTCCAAACGGCTCCAGCCCCTCCATCGACTCCATGCCGAGAACCCCTTCGCCACCACGTCTCCAACCCATGCCGTGCTCCGCCAGCTACCACCTCACAGCCTCGTCACCTCCACCACGAGATTAGACCACCCCTTCCCCATACGAGACCGAGACCAACTCGCCTCCTACTCCAGACCGAACCCCACCCTATCCACCACGTCACCAACCCCACGACCAACCCCAGCCACACCCATTCGCCACCAGACCGAGCCACCACACGTCCCAGACGACCCACCACCGCCTCCGCCCATGCGAGACCACCACCAGACTGCCCTACTCCATTCACGACCAAGACCAGACCACCCATCTTCAACTCATGACAGACCTAACTTGTATTGTGAACTGGAGTAGTGAAGTGATTTTGTTATCTTGGCAGTTGGTATTTTGTCTATTCTATTTCATGAACCTCTGTTTGAAAAATGATGAACAAAAGTTTTGTTTTGTGTCACCTCTGCATTTTGTTTTAAACCGTAGCTTATATTATTCCCTCTGGCATTTGTTTGAAAAGAGAAATGAAAAGTTTGTTTGTCACCTTGTATTTGGTAGTATAGTTTCCCCATAGCTTCTTGTTTTGAAGTTATAAATCTGTATTGCCTCTGACCTTGGTTCTGGAAATAAGAAAGTGAACCAATATTTGCCTCTGCCTTGTATTCGAACAGAGAAAGGGAATGAGAAGGTGGCCTTGGCACTGTGATTTGTATTTTATTCTATTCCTTTCCACTGTTCTGTTTTGAAAAAAATGAACAAACATATGTTTCGTCCTTTGTATTTTGGTAGTACCTTAGTTTTATTTTTGTCTCTGGCTTTGAAAAAGGGATGAGAACTAAAGTGTTTTGTTTTGAAGTTGTTAGTTTTATTTTTCAACTGAGCCCTGCCTTTTGAAAAAGAATGTGAAATGAACACTAAAAGTGGTCGATCCATTTCCTTCTATTTTTCAACTTGATTTATTTTTCGTTCGTTTGCTTCAATTTGGAAATTCGTTATTCGTGCATTTTTTTTGATTGTCTATTTATTCGCTTTATTCTTTTGACTTTAGATTTGAATCTAGTCGGCGAATCCGCTAACAACAAATCATGCTTTCCGCGTGCTTTCGACTGATAGCGTACTTCTTTCTTTCTGAATCTCCAGCTCCGTAGAGGTGAGTAAATCTCACACGAATATTCATACTTATATGATTGTGAAACGACCGCAACTGAATGTGTAGAAATAAATAAATAAATAAATGATGTTATAACTACCTGTGATTTATTTGTAGTTGATGTTAATTGCTAAAACTGCATATCGTATCATCTGTTATATTCTGTTCTTATTTTACTATTATTCTATTCTGTTAATCACACTGCAAGTTCCCTGTAGAATAGAATCACTATGGGTTGAAATGATACATACCCGAACGGACTTTAGAATAAGGGAAGGTCGTTATGGGCTGAAATGATAGGCCTGAACGATTTTCAATTAAATTTTATTTACTTGGGATTGCGGGTTTGAAATGATAAAACCCAGATTTTTCTTTGTAAATTACGGATTGAAATGATATAGTATCTGTATCACTAGAATTAGGCTAGAAAATATTATACAGACCCGTGGTTATTTTTCTATATTTTCTGGATACCTTTAAATAATTTAAATATTGTAATAATATTAAATTGATTTAAATCGAATTTTTTTAAGTGATTTATTAAAAATAGGAATGATTTTTCTATGTGATAAATATAAATAAATGGAGGAATATTGATTTTTAAAACGAAACTTAAATTTGAAATTTTGACTAAAAGAAAAGAGGGAAACTTAAGTTAATTAAATTGAAATGAATGTAATAAGCGAATTTGTAAGTTTTGGTTTTTAATGTGTAAAAATTTCTCTTAAAAATAAATTCGTTAAAGGATTTAAATGAACATTTTAATGTATGATTTTATAAGTTCTAAACTAGGTAGAATCTGTAGCACTTGTTAAGTGCTGTGGTTATATAAGTGAACCAAAAGACTAAAATGAACTAAGGCTGTGATAGTACTTGGTAAGTGCTGTTGTAGCAGAAACTAAAATTGAATCTGAACTAATAAAAGGGCTACTGTAGCACTTGTTAAGGACTGCAGTAGGCGGAAATATAATTTTGTTTAAAACTGAACTATTATAGCAGTTTATAAATGCTGTTTTGCTGAATTAAAATGTTTTCAAATATAACTTATAGCAGTTGGTATTAAATGATGTGAAATGCTGAAATTTTAATAATTAGAGTTTTTGACTTAGTAAACGAACTCAGAATGGTTTGAAACTTTGGAAATTGAATACTTGATTTGAAAATATAATAATTACACTTTTAAAAGGTTTAAATGAATTATTTTGATTGGAATATAAACTATTTAAAAGTGATGTGAAATGATAGTAAATGAACGATATCTTTGAATTTAAAAGGTATTTAAAGTTGAATATTTAGATTTGAACTCAAATGATATTTGGAATATTAAAATGATTTGAAATGAAGTTTTGAAATGATATGATATTTTAAAAATATGGAAATGGTTTGGAATTGATTTAATCTTTATTTTGATAAAGATTTGGATTTGAAATGAGATTCTATTTTGGAGTATAAACTGTTTTTAAACTTATAACCACGGGTTATAATAACGTTGGGTTGTTAAAGAGACCGGGATCAGATATGGACATACTCTCTGTCTTACCGAAAACCACTTTGACAACCGTGTACGCGGTGGAGATTCCAGAATGAAGTAGGATGGTGGCGACGTTCTTAAGGTATGTTACGTGGACCCAACTCCCGTGAGTTGGCATAAGGTGGCTAAAACAGGAGCGATCTCGGACCAGTGAGGTAGCACCTCTTCTAGGACACATTTCTTTGATATTATACTCCTATTTGTGATTTGACTAGATGGCCATCCTCCGATTTGGGAATGTTGTTCGAGGTGGAACGGTAGTGGCTGCTATGCGTATCCATTAGTCCGTGTGCGTAATTGGTATATCTACCCTGGCATTGCCTAGTTGTGCCGTGTCACCTACCATATCGAGCTTTACTACGATTATTATTTTAAGATCCGACCGCGCTAAGGTTCTCCATCCCCTTAACGCTATTTTTCGATATGATTATACTCTACTTATTTAGACACTATTATAATAGCGAATATTACTACATAGTAGATAGTTTAACGGATCCTTAGAGGATGGGCGGTCCCAAGCATCTTCTAAGTTACTTGTACCTTTACTACAGTTCATTTGAGTTGGTTTACATTGTATAAGTATGTATATCCTGACTCGAGTGTTTATGTTTTATTTTACGCTCGGGTCAGCCTGAGTATCAGTTGGACTTCATCTTCACGGAGCTAGGACTACTGGAGATCATCCTTATCCAGCTACTATCTGGTTTTATCTTTTCAGTCTGTTGTTCTATTTAAGCTCTTGTATTAGTAGACTTCTATGTCTTGAGACTTCTGTTGTACTCTATTCCTTCTGTTGTATCTTATGTAACTTTGTTATATTTATATAGTAGCTTCATGAACTACTATCTCTTTTACTTCCGCTGCATTATTTTACTCTGTGTCTGTGATTTGTGCTTATATTTATTTACTGTATATTCTGAGATTTGCCAAATTTTAATTACAACGCGGTATTTTGAGCAATTCAACTCCGGCATGAGTGTCTACCTATACACTTATAATGGATGCGAATGGTTGAAAATATCGGGTCGTTACAGTTGGTATCAGAGCTTTGGCTTTGAGGAAAAACTCAGCATATGGAGTAAATTTATTTACAGAATCACTTTCGTTCGAGTTTGAATCTCTTCCTTTTGATTCGATTTCCTTTGAATTTTGGAACGTTTCCTGCGGTTCCAAAATTCATTCTTGTCCCTCACTATTCATCTTCTTTTTATTTTGGAGTATCACATAACTCCACTTCGAATGATCTTTATAGTGAATTGGCGGTCTCGCCAATATTCTAATTTTCTTGTAAAAGGGTGAAAATCCTTTACAGTCAGCATCGATTCACCAGAGATTTTATCTATCCTTGGTTTAGATCCTAATATCTTTTATTATTCCAAACTCTATCTCTTGAGATCGAACGTAGATTTATCCTACAAAAATCAACATCGATCTTATTCTTTAAGTCACGGTTGACCCGGTTAAGGTTGTCCGCGATTTACCTAAGCTTACCCATCTCTCTACTCTGTTTAACCATCTTGTCTTTTGTTTCTAAACTATCTCCAAACATTTTGAATTGTACTAGTAAAGCTATGTTTTGTTTTATATATTGTGTTGTTTGAGTTGTTGATGATGATTTGGGTTTTCGATCGATTCGTCTGATCAACGCTATCGATAGGATTTCTAAAACACTTTGACAGAATAGACTGACACAATATTATTTTAAAATTGTTAATGAAATAAATTTTGATATAGGAAAATTTATGGAACTTAATAAATTGATTTAAATTGATAATTTGAAGTGATAATACTTTATTTATCATTTGTTGTTCTACAAATGAATTTATATATAGTTGTTTATAAATTTATTTGGGAACTGAAATTAAAACAAGAAATTTAAAGAATTTAATTTTCCGATGGTTTCAAACCTTGTGTTTAAATTTTTTTAAGGGATATTATTTAAAGTATTTTGAATAAAAATTTGTCTCTAAAGGATTTTAAAGTTCAAAAATTTAGTGCTCTTCTCTTTGTCGCTAGAAAATAATTTCGGTGATGACTGCAGCATCATCGACGTTCATTTTCGAGTTTCGAAGTGAAGAAACCATTCTGTAGTCTTGCTACAGCTTTGTTTTGGAAAATCTAATTGATTTGAATTTCTAAAATATGACTGGATTATAATATATATATATAGATATATGATTTAAATTTGATTTAACATATTATGTATATATAATTACTTATCTCCAAATGGTTTGAAGATGTTCGAAGATTCAAATTCTTAAATTTTATCTTGAAGATAATTTCAATTATAAGAAGAAAAAAATTCAAAAATTTGGATAAATGATTCAAAATTGAGATAATTGAATTGGAAAGTTTTATTTGTATAACACACAATTTCATTCCAATATAACTTACCTAAATTACACAGAAGTTGAATATGGAATTGGATAATATACCATATAAAAAGGGATTTTATAAATAAAATTTGAGTGGTTATAATACATGTTATACACTTAAATTTTAGTTATAAAAGATTAACAAGAGGTAAATATTGAAAAAGGGAATTTAAAGAGATTTTATTTAAATAACTTAATAATCAAATTTGATTTAATATGGAACCTTAAGTCTAACCTAGGAATTTTAATAATGGTTATTTCCTGAAATGAATATGTTGTATAATAAATAATGTATCTTTGGATAGATAAAATAAAATACATTGGAATTGGACATTTTGTAATAAAGTTTATTTAATTTGAATTCATAGTTTAAGTGATGTCTAAATGAATAAAAATTTGATTGTTATATATGCTATGATAAATATTTTATTTATGAAATTGATATGTCTTGAAGAATGAATAATTATGATAGTTAAAATGTATTTTAACATCACCAAATTGGATAATTGAGAATTTGGTTTTTCAAATGGAAAATTTAAGTGTAACTTATTGAAGGAATATCTATTTATGAAATGGGCAGTTTAAATAAAGTGTTAAGTTATTTGTTAAATGAAGAGCTAAGTAAAATAATGAACTTTTGACTTAATAAATGAATATTTCTAGAATAAAACTGATTTGAAATACTAATATATCTACTTTAGCAATTTATAAGTGCTGCCGTTTGAAAATACAATGTTTTGGAAATTTTATAATTGAATGTACTTAGAAATGCTACAACTTTAAAATGAATATTATTTGACCTTGAATTAAAATGGTTTAAAGGAACATTATTTTAAAAAAAGGTGTTATGATTTTCTAAGTATTATGTACTTTTTAAGAATAACATTTCCAAAGTGCTATGATTTTTAGTAGTATGATTTCCAAATGATAAACATCCCTAAATTTGTTATGATTTCAAAGCATTATTGTTTCAAATTTATTATCTTATTTTTTTTTTCAAACTATCTTTTGGTTTTCCTTAAGGTCTCTCCCTTAAGGAATGTTATTCGTTTTGGTCGTAGAGGAAAGCTATCTCCTAGATTTGTTGGTCCTTTCCGCATTTTGGAAAGAATTGGCTCTCTTGCTTATCGTCTGGATTTACCCGAGAAATTTTCTGGAATACACAATGTCTTCTATGTATCTCATCTTCGTCGCTATCTGCATGATCCATCTCTTATTATTCATCCTTCTGCTCTTGATAGTTTGGATATCGAGCCAAATCTGACTGTTGAGAGGAAGCCACTTCGTATCGTCGATCGAGGTACGAAGCAGCTAAGAAGAAAATCTGTCATCCTGGTCAAAGTGCAGTGGAGCACTAATGAACGGGATTGCACCTGGGAGACGGAGGAGAGCATTCGTGCTTCGAATCCGGAATTGTTTATTTCAGGTACTTTTGCTATTCTGTCTTATTTTTCTTTGTTTTCCTTCTTCGTTCCTTTTCGAGGACGAAAAGCTTTGAGTGGGGGAGAGTGTAACAGCCCGATATTTTTAAACGAAATTTTAATAAAAAATAAACATTATGAAATATTGTTTTGAATTTAAAAGTGTAAATTTTTTTTTTGATTGTCTATTTATTCGCTTTATTCTTTTGACTTTAGATTTGAATCTAGTCGGCGAATCCGCTAACAACAAATCATGCTTTCCGCGTGCTTTCGACTGATAGCGTACTTCTTTCTTTCTGAATCTCCAGCTCCGTAGAGGTGAGTAAATCTCACACGAATATTCATACTTATATGATTGTGAAACGACCGCAACTGAATGTGTAGAAATAAATAAATAAATAAATGATGTTATAACTACCTGTGATTTATTTGTAGTTGATGTTAATTGCTAAAACTGCATATCGTATCATCTTTTATATTCTGTTCTTATTTTACTGTTATTCTATTCTGTTAATCACACTGCAAGTTCCCTGTAGAATAGAATCACTATGGGTTGAAATGATACATACCCGAACGGACTTTAGAATAAGGGAAGGTCGTTATGGGCTGAAATGATAGGCCTGAACGATTTTCAATTAAATTTTATTTACTTGGGATTGCGGGTTTGAAATGATAAAACTCGGATTTTTCTTTGTAAATTACGGATTGAAATGATATAGTATCTGTATCACTTGAATTAGGCTAGAAAATATTATACAGACCCGTGGTTATTTTTCTGTATTTTTTGGATACCTTTAAATAATTTAAATATTGTAATAATATTAAATTGATTTAAATCGAATTTTTTTAAGTGATTTATTAAAAATAGGAATGATTTTTCTATGTGATAAATATAAATAAATGGAGGAATATTGATTTTTAAAACGAAACTTAAATTTGAAATTTTGACTAAAAGAAAAGATGGAAACTTAAGTTAATTAAATTGAAATGAATGTAATAAGCGAATTTGTAAGTTTTGGTTTTTAATGTGTAAAAATTTCTCTTAAAAATAAATTTGTTAAAGGATTTAAATGAACATTTTAATGTATGATTTTATAAGTTCTAAACTAGGTAGAATCTGTAGCACTTGTTAAGTGCTGTGGTTATATAAGTGAACCAAAAGACTAAAATGAACTAAGGCTGTGATAGTACTTGGTAAGTGCTGTTGTAGCAGAAACTAAAATTGAATCTGAACTAATAAAAGGGCTACTATAGCACTTGTTAAGGACTGCAGTTGGCGGAAATATAATTTTGTTTAAAACTGAACTATTATAGCAGTTTATAAATGTTGTTTTGCTGAATTAAAATGTTTTCAAATATAACTTATAGCAGTTGTTATTAAATGCTGTGAAATGCTGAAATTTTAATAATTAGAGTTTTTGACTTAGTAAACGAACTCAGAATGGTTTGAAACTTTGGAAATTGAATACTTGATTTGAAAATATAATAATTACACTTTTCAAAGGTTTAAATGAATTATTTTGATTGGAATATAAACTATTTAAAAGTGATGTGAAATGATAGTAAATGAACGATATCTTTGAATTTAAAAGGTATTTAAAGTTGAATATTTAGATTTGAACTCAAATGATATTTGGAATATTAAAATGATTTGAAATGAAGTTTTGAAATGATATGATATTTTAAAAATATGGAAATGGTTTGGAATTGATTTAATCTTTATTTTGATAAAGATTTGGATTTGAAATGAGATTCTATTTTGGAGTATAAACTGTTTTTAAACTTATAACCACGGGTTATAATAACGTTGGGTTGTTAAAGAGACCGGGATCGGATATGGACATACTCTCTGTCTTACCGAAAACCACTTTGACAACCGTGTACGCGGTGGAGATTCCAGAATGAAGTAGGATGGTGGCGACGTTCTTAAGGTATGTTACGTGGACCCAACTCCCGTGAGTTGGCATAAGGTGGCTAAAACAAGAGCGATCTTGGACCAGTGAGATAGCACCTCTTCTCGGACACATTTCTTCGATATTATACTCCTATTTGTGATTTGACTAGATGGCCATCCTCCGATTTGGGAATGTTGTTCGAGGTGGAACGGTAGTGGCTGCTATGCGTATCCATCGGTCCGTGTGCATAATTGGTATATCTACCCTGACATTGCCTAGTTGTGCCGTGTCACCTACCATATCGAGCTTTACTACGATTATGATTTTAAGATCCGACCGCATTAAGGTTCTCCATCCCCTTAACGCTATTTTTCGATATGATTATACTCTACTTATTTAGACACTATTATAATAGCGAATATTACTACATAGTAGATAGTTTAACGGATCCTTAGAGGATGGGCGGTCCCAAGCATCTTCTAAGTTACTTGTACCTTTACTACAGTTCATTTGAGTTGGTTTACATTGTATAAGTATGTATATCCTGACTCGAGTGTTTATGTTTTATTTTACGTTCGGGTCAGCCTGAATATCAGTTGGACTTCATCTTCACGGAGCTAGGACTACTGGAGATCATCCTTATCTAGCTACTATCTGGTTTTATCTGTTCAGTCTGTTGTTCTATTTAAGCTCTTGTATTAGTAGACTTCTATGTCTTGAGACTTCTGTTGTACTCTATTCCTTCTATTGTATCTTATGTAACTTTGTTATATTTATATAGTAGCTTCATGAACTACTATCTCTTTTACTTCCGCTGCATTATTTTACTCTGTGTCTGTGATCTGTGCTTATATTTATTTACTGTATATTCTGAGATTTGCCAAATTTTAATTACAACGCGGTATTTTGAGCAATTCAACTCCGGCATGAGTGTCTACCTATACACTTATAATGGATGCGAATGGTTGAAAATATCGGGTCGTTACAATCCTGAATCGACTAAATAGAATTTCCATGTCGAACAAAAGATGCACAATTATAAAATTATAGCTAAATTTAACTTTGAGTTTATTGTTTAATTTTATTTTGGCATAAAAATATAAGAGCGGTTTAATTTCATGATTTTAAAATTCATCTAAACATTATTATGAAAAACAATACTAAATAATATCTTTTGGAGGCAGTGGAAACTTTTTATTTGGGTTATTAATTGTATCCATCGATACTCTTGAATCATTTCCACTGCCTTCCCATCTAGCTAAGACGTATGTGAAACACAAATCAAAATCCCATACACACATTACATATTGGGTAGGTAAACTTTTCCTCCCTCGATATGGAATCTGTGCCTTTCCCGCCACTGATGTGCTAATATGCGTGCCATCAATCACTCCAATACAATTCTAGAAGAAAAAAAACCAATTACAAATATGACTGTCACACGTACAAAAATAAGAATAAATTTTTTTGGGAAATGTAACATGAAATTTCGATCAATTTGCACTTATGTATAAGAGACATTGATAGGAACAATAACTCTTGAGATAAATTAGCTAAGCATGTAATAAAGTTACTATAAAAACATACCTTAAACCAAGGCCAATATTTATCACCTTTGCTTTTCAAGTATGGATGAGCTATCGTGAAATCTGGAGGTACAGTGACTTCTTTAGCAAATTTGCATAAAGCCTTCAATACATTTCCAAAGTGATGTGAAATTGTTTCCGGAGAGTGTTGAAAACGATTAGAAAAAACTCTATCACTATCATTGTGACCAATTGTGTATAGAAATATGCACGTTTTCTCTTCCATTGTGACATGTTGTGTATCACGCAACAACCCACGAGTCTTTAGAGCCTCACATAAATCTAGTAGAACATTTGTATGAATATGAAACATGTCCAAACATCTAGCCGTATGACCATTGAGTACATTAAAAACATATTCTCTTCCACTCAATGAGTCATTTCTATATGGTTGTCTCGGGATTCTTGAATAATACTTCTTTCCAATATGGCTAACTATTAATTCAATAGCTTCTTATTTGATATCATTTGATCCACTAGATCTGCTACTTGAACTCGTATTCATCAGTATCTTATATGTAGAAACATATTTGACAAAGAATAATACAAATATTTTGAAAATAAAACCGTAACCATGGAGAATCTAAAGCTTCAAGAACTTACTTGATAAAAATTGGAGAAACTCACTTGTTGCTCTTCTTTTGTGGCCTTTTTTGTTTACTTTTTCTTTATGGACTTCAGCATCTTCAAAGTTTTGACTTGAAACTTCTGTAAACAAAAGCAAATAAATGAGTTCAGCAACGCAAGAAAATAAATAAATATCAACCACATTATTGTTGAATCAGAATGACGCAACTCAAAGCAATAAAGTAACAGGTAATGTTTTAAAGTCCAGTTTTCAAAATACAAACAAGTGACCACAGTTCAGATACAACAAATGCAACATAATCAGCTAAACCAAAGAAGTGTTTAAATAGTACAGGGAATACTTTGCAATTTGGTATCAAAACGCAGCCAACTGCAAATCTTAATACAAAATTTATTACTGCACATAAAAAAGTAAAGAACAAGTGGCCAAGCACAACAATATTCAGTAAAGAAAGCAAATTCAAACATCACAACAGGTGCAAAAATAACAAGAAAAAAACTACACAACAAATTCAAACAGGGATCAAACATATGTGCATATAGTTGTGTTGATAAAACCCTAATAAAATATGATCTAAAACCTTGACGGTATATAACCATTCAGACAAATATTCTGAACCAACCATATGTGCATACATTTGTTGAATTGGAAACTGAGAATCCAACAAAAAATGAAGAGGCTAGCAAAGATTCTGAACCAATCACTGATAAGATAATGCAACAGGGAACATTGACAAGTCAAAGGAAATAAACATCTCAGAACCATGTTTAAAACAATCAACTTCTACAGAATAATCAAAATGAGCAAAAAGCCTAAAAAATTAAATGAAATAATATATAGAAATTTGCAAAGGTAACATCTGATGACATGCAAAAGTATAGAAATTTGCAAATTAATTAACAATATCAAAACGGTCACAAAATGATAGCTTCATTGAACTTCATCAAAATGATTTTCCTTACATAAGGTTTTGCATATTAAAACACAACATTCTATAACTTGTACCATTCAATGTTCACAAATGATAACAACGACATCCCAAAATAGAAGTTCATACTTTCATAATAGTTAAGCAAGATACATGGAGAGTTAGAATCCTAATAACTTCATATAGTTTTTCAATGTAGTGCCATTTTGTCAATCTTTAAACCGATAAGATCCAATCCCTCCTTAGCTCATCGGACATGTGAACAAATGTCTCCCTCCATAATTTTTCTTGAAGCAACTGCAGAACACGGATATATGCGTGGTTATCAATGTTTAACGCCATCTTATCAATAACTTTCATGCACTCTGAGATAGAATATTTGTTTTTCTCCTCACGCTTTCACTTTTTCTTCTCCAATGTAGCTCTAGAAGTCTCGGCTAAAATCTTGAATGATTCATTGAAATCCATTTCGTTCCTCTCTCTTTTGTCACGTTTACTGCTCCTACATGTGCTCCTAGACGGTAAGCCACTCGTAGCATCTTCTTGTACTTCTTCATCCGGTATTTCTTCAGCAAGTGACACCACTATAGGTGGGCTATGACGAGATGTAGAACAAGAAATATTTAGATGAAAATCAACATGATCATCACTTGAATCAAATTCATTTAAATATGAAGCTTGAAGTTTTCCTCCTGCTACTACATCATCAAAAATAATAGCCAGCTTATCATACTCTGGGCATCCTTCAGTTTGAAATTTCTTTATCCACTTTGACTTTGAATACCTCTAATCGGTAAATATAAATTAGTTTATAATGATATCAAGATAATTTGTTTTTGATTAAATAATAATTATCACCTTAATGTAGTCATCCCACCAAGCACTGTCCGCATGCACCGTACCAAACACCAAGTTCCATCCTAAGCAAGTGTTTTCAACAATCAGCTTTTTGTGCTCTTTATACTTCTCATTCAAAGATTGCATCTTATTTTTGTATGCTTTTGGAGATATTTTTCAGCAGATATTTTATAGTATTTCCTTCGAATGTCTTCCCATTCGTTTTTGGAAAATTTTCCAATCACTCTATGTTTTCCACATGCATTTACTTTTTCCACATCAAATCTATAAAGACGCCTTCTTTTGTTTTGTCCCATTAGCTGAGACTAGGGGTGCCGACTCATATGAAGGATTAGTGCGTTGAGTAACATTATCGGAGTTCATCTATTAGGATCATTATTGAAGTTAGATAAGACAAAGTAAAAATTTGAAGTAATGCGACAAGCAAATAAACAAAGAATGACACAGATGTAATGGCTAAACCATTTCATAATATTAGTACGTATCAATTAATTTTTTGAAGCTTATGCATTTCCAACAGAAGTGCATATACAGGGCAAAGACGAACATTAGTGGAACATACAAACATACATACACACACCCATACATAAACATATTCATATTGAGAGCTCTGGCCTATTCATTTTCTCATTCTTTAGTTGTGATTAGGAAATAAAAGTAATTTGGACTTGTACATTAATTCAATGAGTGCAGCAGACTTTAGATGTTTCATAAAACACAAATGAAATTTTGAGTTTAAGAGGATTCCAGTGTATAAAACATCTTGCCTTTGCTTTTATAGTAGAGGTTTGTTGTCATGATTTTTATGTTCAGCACATGAGATGAGTAAATAAAACTCGTTAAATTTAAAATGAGGAAAGTGAAGAAAAAAAAGCACCGACTCAAATGAAGGACGCTTGGTCAAAAATAGATAATACAAAGATGAAAATGCATAATATGAACTTCAAAAATAAATTATACAATTTAAGTTAGTACTTCGATTTTAATGTAGACAAAACTATAGACATGTTCTATGATCTAATTCCAAATTCCACTAACTGAAATTGCATTATGAATTCAATGATGTAACCAACAATTTATATTAAGTACTATGATGCTTCTGAATAACTTTATATCCTTTTTCTACATGGCCAATATCTAAGTTATGTCATCAAGGTTTCACAATATCAAAGTTATGTTTGAAATTATGCACTTTAAAAAATTGGCTGAAGAACATAGTAAACTTTACTGCATAGAGCTAGGTGAAATCAAATTCAATTCATCCTGAATGTTAACATATAGAACGATTGTAGAAATTACATATTATCCTTTATTTACAGAAAATTTGAATCACATAAAACATGTTCAAAACAAAATAAACCATACAATATATGAATAAATGCATCGACCAATCGAACCAAAAACAAATAAATGAAATTGAAGTAGATTGATAGCATTGAGAATAAATAAGAGAAGAAAAAGAGTACCTCTGTTAAGAATATCAAGGAAAATTAGATGCGGCTCGATAAGATTGAAAATGAAAAAAATCGCTTAGAAACCCTAATTGTGAAAGCGCGGCCAGAAAGTCTTTTTTCTATAATGAAAGCCGAAAGCAAAAATAATTGGCTTTTGAAATAAGTGGAAAAGAAACTTTCAAAATCCCAAATACTTTTTGCTTCCATGTAGGATTTTTTTATTTTGCTTCCAAAAGGCTAGAAAGCTGCTTATTTCAGCCCATACAAACGGGCCCTACAACAAGCCATTGAGAAAGTTAATAGTTACACCAAGGCCCAAATGATTAGGGCTTAACAAATTAATTTCATCACCGTCTGAGGAGGGCCGTTTGCAATCAAAAGCCAGGCATCACTTATTTATACTAGCAAAGATTGGTGCTACTCCTTTTCGCCATGATGTCGGACTTTCGAACATTGCTGATTATCAACTTCTCGAATCCATGGATATGCTACTACTTTGCAAACGATAATTTGTTGTAGTTGGTATTGTATTAACATTGCAAGCAGGTGTATTTGTTCAAACCGTGACATTGTTAACATTTTAACTAAATTTTCTATAATGGCTGTTGATTTAATTTTGAACTCAAATAATGTTTTCACCCATTAATTTTACGACATTTCTGAATACTAATCATAACTACATTACAAACCATGTTAATCAAATAAATATATATTGTTTAATATATTTATCTTAGTATTTTGTAATTTATGATATATTGTATTTCTATGTATGAAAAAATTTGATACGTTTAGGATATATATAAATAATTAAAAAATTGTTTAAATCATCAGAAAAATAAATGTAGTTCGTACATTTCAACCGATTGGTCTGATGAAACCTTGAACCTTGAGGTGTTATGGTCCAACATGCAGTTCGGTCCTAATAACTATGCATGTGTCATCCATATTGAAACCGGACCAGTCCATAGCAGAACAAATTGTTGAATTTCAAAAACTTTTACCATTTTGGATATTTATTAAGTCTATGAGTTTTATTTATTTAGAACATTTCGAAATTTTATTTAAATAAAATATTTTATTCTATTTAAAATTATAAAATGATGTTGTATTATTTGATTTATATTATATTCAATATATATGTGTATCATATACACATATATAACTGTGTGCATGTGTAACATATCAATCCGTGCAAGGTATAGCATGTCCATATATAGATGTTGGGATTTACATCGCAATGGACACGTTAGCTCATCCAATATGAAAATATATTGTCTACCCGTATGTGTGTGTGTATACGTTTTCTTTTATAGTAAAATATTACAATATATACATATATATAAACTAAAATTTTATTTATATGTAATTTTTATAAACATATAAGTATTTATATATGAATATAGATATATAATATTAACAAAAGATAGGTATACATTAATAACTGTATAAAAATGTTTAAACCATTTAAAATATATTAAGTAATTTTTTTTGCAGTAATGCCGAAAATAATAAATGTATAAATACATAAAAATTTATATATATATATGGTTATATATTAAATACATATATATATGTATTATACACACACACACAAATAAAATTATAAAATAATTTTTATTTAAATATATAATCACTCGGCCTTGCACATGGTTCGGGATATTTTGTAAAAAATTTAAATACAGACACATATACACACACACGTAGATATATATATATATATATATATATTAATAAAACCGTAAAAAATTATTTAAAAATTAATAAAACTATTTTATTCGAAAATAAATTTGAATTTTATATTTCCAACAAATTTTATAAGAAAATTTTATAATTTATTATAAAATTTTATATTTTAAAACAACTTTTTACTTCCAACCTTGAGTATAATATGTAACAACCTAATTTTATAAAGTATAAAGCATATTTTATAATACATATATGAATTTATATAATTCTTTATATGATAAATTAATTTAAATATTATTGAAAATAATTTATAAATATAAAAAAATATTTTCTTTCTGCCAAAATTTTTATACTTATTAAACATTACGTATAAAATTATATTTTCATATTTTACATAAGTATAATATAGTATTTAAATTATAAACTACATTAATATATGTATATATTATATATTAAATTATTTAAATAATCAAAAAATGTTTTATTTTAATTCTGAGCTGTGTTGCACAAAGATGAATTATCATTAAAAAAAATTAAATATATACATTACATATACATACAACCAATCAAAATTGTGACAATACAATTACATGTTGGAATCATCACCTAACTAACAATATTATATATATAATGAATATTATAAATATAAATTAATGCTTGTAATTATATTAGGAATATACCCTGTAGCCAAAGCACTTAAGCACACCTTGAAACAAAGATGTAAGCTCCTTGAAATAATTTCCAATCCAAAAGAGTGCTAGTCCTTGAACTGGTGATCACTAGCTATAGAATAGTAGTTGAATTGATTTGATTTGAGCTTAGGAAACCAAAGTGATGGGAAGGGGAGTTCGACCAGCAAGCTCTTGAGATGGGGCCTAAAAACGACAGAAAATGAGGGTAGGGATGCTTAAATAGAGGAAAGGAAGGAGAGAATTTAGGATCTCATATTTTACTCAATCTTCTTCCATCCGAGCCATCCAAAATCAAGCCATCCTCTCCCATATTTGAGCCGCCTATAGCCCCTATTATAGCCACACAAACCAGCACTTCTAATGGGCTATGAACCCATCTTGGTCCGAACAAATATTATAAATTATAAATCTAATTTAAAACGCTTATCAATATCGTATATTGATTAACATATTTATATCTCTTATAAATATATTTAAATTTGTTTATCAAATCAAATTCAAATATATATATAATATTTCATAAATATTAAATAATTTATAACAATTATAAATTAATTAATCATTTGGTTAAAAAATAATTCATCGTTTCGGTTGTGTGACTCGTTAGGAGTAAATTTGGTCATCGATTAATATCGTACTGTTCGAATATCAACATTCACACACCACTTAGAAGGTGGTGTGACATTTTGGCTAAATTTATCACTTACTAAGTATCGATAAAATCCAATTTTACTTTGTTAAGTGTTATCCGGGTTGTGAATTTTACTTCCATCAATTCTCACTGTCAAAACTATATCACTTTGAAATTAAATTTGGAAATGTTCAAAATTCTAATATCGTTCATATTCAACTCCATAATACAAACACAAAGTCCTTGGTTCAATAATAACATTATTATTAACTGAAATACTCTGGTAAGAGACTTTGGCTTTGAGTTGACTTGAGTTGACCGTGATACTAACCTTATATAATTGAGGAGACGAATCCTCTCTTGAACAGTGCTTCACTTCCAATACTTCCACTCGACCCAGCTATAGTCACTCGATAGACACCGTGCCATGATATGACTATACTCAAAGCATAGATTTCATATTGAAGATCGATAGTATTTTTAAGACGAGAGAAATGTGTAAATTAGTCACATCGATATTTTCTATTTGACCTTAGTTATATTAACCAAGAGAAACTTATCTAGTAAGTCATTCCATAGTTATCCAATAACTATTAGTACATAACCCCTTGGTGCCCCCCGACAGCCGTAAGTAATATACTGTCCAACCTTGGAGAGCACTACTTACTCTAGTCTCAACGAATGTGTTGATATCCAGTCTCGATACATCTTGACTGAGAATTTTAAAATGGTATATTTTTATTTTCATAAATTACTCATGGTTACAACACTTTGTAACTACAATCACAAAATGTACCATTTATGCATTTTCTATTAAATATACTTTTAAATAAATAAATTAATTACTATAACACATTAAATCAAGTATATAATAGAAAAAAAACACATTTTATTTCGAACAAGATTGGTCAGTTAGATATATGTAACAAATTACATAATTGCCCCTGGGGCATACCCCTAACTTTATCAATCTTCCACTTGCAATTGGGGTTAATTATGGAATCTTATACCAACTTTTCCAATCGGTTTCCTCAAAACCAATCGGGCCAATCCCTCAGTGAACGAGATACTATTATGCTTTAATTATCTACTCTATCAATTAACTCTCTCCGATGCTGATAAACTACATTTATCATGTGGAACAATTAAGAGTATTTCTCTTAACTTCTAGTGAGCTCTAAGTTCTGTTACAAACTATATCTGACATTGTTATCATATAACAATGATAACAATGTTACCCTTATTCTCAACATTTGGACTTACCCATAGTACAGTTATAAGTTTGTGCATTTATATTTATACGCATTGTTTTTATTGCGGCACTATTTAAGGTGATGTACTTAGCCTTTTTCATTGAATCAACTACGGTCTTTCATTTGGAACATTTACAATTTAAATATTTTTGATTTTATTTATTATTAACATATTATACTCAATATCACTTATGAAAGTTTGAATTCGAACACTCTTTCATAAGGAGTTTGTTGTTTATCCAAACAATTCTTTAGTATTTCGTAAATACACGAGAACACTCCAAACTATCATTTAGTGATATCAATTAGGATTTTATATTTGCTTCATTTATTAAATAAATAAATTCATGATATCGTAGACAACATAAACCGTATGATAATTCCTATTGCCAATGCATAAGGAATCCATCTTATAAGTTCTTTATTAAACATTTTAATAAGGTGTCCTTGCATTTTGTTTTGGGACATTCCTAATATATTTTATAATTACTATAAAAGACATCATTTACAAATCCAATGTTGAGTATTAAAACACCTAAATTAGATTTTAACCTAAGTACATTTTTAACAATCAGTAGTCTGTTGTTTACTTATGATTTAGAAATATCTATGTACATTTTAATGTTCTTTCTTATGAACACATGTTTTCTTTGCATTTTAACTTATAATCAAACTATTTGATACATCTATCAAAACACTTGTTCAGTTTTGATGCTTTTCATAATAATACTTTCATATCTATTCTCACATCGTATCCAAAAACCCATAAACTCAATATTACTCCCACTGACTTCGAGACACTTTGGTTGTTATGTGCAAACAGACTAATCTAAATCTATATTCAAAACTTTTTATTTCAACACATACATACCAAAACATAAAATCATAATACACATTAATTTTGTGAGTAAAATCCAAACCAACTTGAACACATTGAATGGTGAATCTATTACATTAATTTCAAGAATTGAAATTCACAGTATTATTTTTATCAATATGGCTCACTATATTCCAACTTCATTTGTCTTTCTCATAAAGACACATTAGCGGCTAATGGATTATATCCCTTCGGATACAACTATCAAAATCATATTTTGATAATGTACCTAGAATCCATTTCAGATTAGCGCATCGTACCATATCATAGAGTCAATATTCTTAATGGTTTAATTAAACAACCAAGGATTATTTATTCTTGACATTGATAAGAAACTCACAGTTTCTCCTTAATGTATAAGAATACTCATTAGACATTCTAATCTATTATTCATTTAGGTTCGGTCAATTACATTTCATCCTTTATAATTAGTTTTATCTTTGGAACATATCCAATACATTTTATACCAACAATTTCTCAAAGAATTGTTTTGCTACAAAGTTGGTATTCCTTGAAAAACATTTGTTTCTAGTGCAATGGAATGTGCATTCATAATTATTTTATGAATTGCCTTATAAAAACTGATTTCCTAAAATTTCCTTACATACATATAGGATCCCTTGCATATAACTATTACATGCAATCTTCTGACTCGCACAACCTGCCAACTTCTTGGCCTAGTCTATGAAGGGTTTCTTATAAACCCTTATCTTATAAATGTTTGTAAAATATTTTTGGGATGATATTAATTTTAACCTTGTGTACCACTCTTAATATACACCTTATAGAAAAAAATTTAACTCAACATCAGTCATCGTTAATCGTGCTTTGTCCAGCAAGGTTCTATTGCTCCTTATCAATACATCATTATGTATTATTGGAATGATTGACAATTGACACCGAATATTTATTCATATTAGATACAAACGGAACACTATCCAATATACGCACCTATTCAATCAAAGCAAATCGTTTTTGTTGCATGTTATTTTATTTACTTCCGTTTTATATTCTATGAGCTCATCATAGACTTATACATGTGTACCAAATTCACATGTCCATGTCTTTGATAACTCATCTATGAATACGATGAAGAATGTGGAACTGTTTTGATATTAATAGACTTATGATTGCATACATCAACATACACCACTTTGAAGATTTCATCAACTCTTATGATGTTCCTACTAAATGAGTACATAGCCCTTAATTGTTTGAGATATATTTGACTAGTATCATATGATTCAAAATTATATAATAAAACTTATTTCTCAAAGCTATAGCTTAGTCTATAATTCAAAAATACTTGTAAATAATTTTAGAAACTTCAGTATTTCCAATGCATCACATTTTTTGTCGAACAAATACCAAATTATAGTTTTATTTCATAAAAATATTCATAATATGCACATTGAAATATAATTATGTGTATTTTTCAGTTGACACCGAAAAACAGTAATTAAACATTGTTCGATATGTTTTACGAAAATAATTTTCATAACTTGATGTAATCAATAAGTGTTATATGGCATGCTCCCATTATTTCCGCCATTACTATAATAGCGTATTAAATTTGGAGTTCCATCATTCACTTAATATATATTATTTATTTCATATACTGCAACTAGTTTACGGCGGTGAGTTCATCAATCAAATATCTTGAATTCAAAGAAATAAATCTTATGGAAAACAATTTTCTATTTGAAAATACATTTCAGAAAAAAAATCATATTTCTCATTCTTGTTGGAAATGGTCAGCCGGTAGCAGAAGTTATGGATGAATTTCAAAAAAATTACCCCATTGGATCCTTGTTAGGCCTATGAAGTATAACTCATTTAAAAACATATCTAAATGTTATAAAAATAAAGTCTTTTATTTTATTTTAATTTATAAATTATATAGTTTTATTTAATTTATGTCTTGATATATATATATATATATATATATATATACGAATGTATGTATGTATGTATTATATGCACATATGTGTGTGCGTGCATGTGTAACATATCAACTCGTGCAAGGTATAACATACCCGTGTATAGATACTGGGATTTACATCGCAACAGACACGTTAGCTTATCTAATATGCAAGTATATATTGTCTAAATATATGTATGTATGTATGTATATTATTATTTATATAAGTATTATAAATACATACATACATACATACATACATATATATATATATATTAAGTTTTGTTTAAATAGTTTTATATAAGTATATAAATATATTTATATATATATATTCATATATATTTTCACACATATAAAATATTAAAATTACGTACATATTATTATAATTAATTTATTTAAATATAAATAAATAATTTATAAATGTTAATTTAATTTTTTTAAACCATGGGTAATACATATGTACATATATATATATATCTTAAAAAAATTATTTCAAATATATATGTACACAAATATATATACATAATACATATAAATTGATAAAATACTTAATTTTTTTAAATATTAAAGTGTAGGTCTTGTGCGGTACAGCTTAGAAAATAATTTTTTTAATTTCAAAATACTTTTAATTAAATATCCATTTGAAAAGTAATAAAATATTAATTAAAAATTAATATCCTAACTTTTTTCAAATTTAAAATTTCCAAAAAATCTTAAATGTTGTTTTATGCTTTGAAAAAAATTTCCATAATTTTTAAAGAGTAAAATAATTTTAAAATACTTTTCTTCTTTTCGATCAAAATTAAATAATTAACATAAAAGTAAAAAAGTTTATTGTATTTTAAGAGAGTTTCTTTACAGTTAATATTACTTTATAAAATATAAAATATAATTTTCATAATATATTTGAATTAATATAATTTATTTATGTAATAAATTGATGTAAATAATATTAAATATTAATAAAAAATCTTTTCCCACTATCAAAAATTATCATAGCTTTAACTCTTTAGATATAAAATTATATAACTTTTCTTATTAAATTTTGATATTGGAATTAATTATAAGTTATATATACGTAATTAAATAATATATATTAATTTAATAAAATATAAACAAAATATTTTTTTATTCATAGCTACACTGACCTAATGTACATTTGACAAAAAAATATTTTATTTTATTTTAAATATATATGTACATGCATACAACCAAACAACTTTATGACATCATTACTTGTATATCAGAATCATCACTTAATTAACAATATATACATATATAATAAAACATTATAATTGAGAATTAATAATTATATTTTTATTAGAAACATACCTTATTCCCAATGCCTTTAAGTACACCTTTAAAAGATGATTTCTACCCTTTAAAACTATTTCTGATTCAACAGATAATTAGTCTTTGAACCGTTGACGATCAACCATCGGATAACGACTGAATCAACTTGATTTGAACTTGATGAGATGGTGAGAGACCAGTAAGTAATTTGTCCAGAAAGCACAAAGAAGGAAGCACCTAAAAGATCCTAATTTAACTAGATTAGAGTTACTCATATTTTGAATAGAAAGGAGAGAAGTGCAGATCTCATCTCCCTCCTTTAATCTGAGCCATCCAAAATCAAGCCCTTTCTAACCTAATTTGAGCCACCTATACCAATGTTTTCCGTCGAAAATATCAACCCCTATGATGGGCCTTAAACCCATTTAAGCCCAAATAAAATATCATATAATCAAATCCAATTTAATCGCTTATTGATATCGTATATCGATTGATATATTTATAACTATTATAAATATATCTAATAATATTTATTCATCAAATTATAATCAAATTTTACAATTAATATTTCAATAAAATTAATTTAATTAATTTTTAACAATTATGATTAATTAAATCGTTTGGTCAAAGGAGAATTCATTGTTTCGATATATGACTCATCATGTGTAAATTTGATCAGCGATCATTATCGAACTATCCGAATATTAACATTTACACATCACTTATCAAGTGATGTGAAATATTGGCTAAATTTATTGCTTATTTGGTTTCGATAAAATCCAATTTTACTTAATTAAGCGTTACCCGATTGTGGCTTTTATTTACACCAATTCTCTTCGTCAAAACCATAACAATTTAAACTTGTGGAACTTGGTAGTGGTCAAAATTCAAAGATCATTCATATTCAACTTTATAGTCCAAACACAAAATCCCTATTCCAATAATAATAATTATTATTAACTAAAATGCTTTAGCAAAAGACTTTGACTTTGAGTTGACTTGAGTTGACCGTGATACTAACCTCATAAAAGGAGACGAATCCTCACTTAAATAATGCTTCAACTACAATACTTCCGCTCGTCCCAACTATAGTCACTCGATGGACGTCATCCCATGATTTGACCATCATTAAAGTGGAGCTTTCATATTAAAGATCGACAGTATTCGCAAGTCGAGAGAACTGTGTAAATCAGTCATATCGGATATTCTGTTTGACCTTAATTATATTAACCGAAAAAAAAGTATCGAGTGAGTCATTCCATAGTTATCCAATAACTATCAATACTTAACCCCTTGATGCCCCCAGCAACCATAAGTAATAAACTGCCAAACATTTGGAGAGCGTTACATATTCTTGTGTGACAACTCGCACCTTTCGACACACCGATCCAAAGCCTAGGGTGACTTTCGGACTCGAGTTGGTTCCAAGAAGCACGAGCGATTGGGTTTGATAACATTATAGAGATTAAAAATAAATAGATATAATCTAAGATATACTGCATTTTCAAACCTCATAGTGGAAGGAATAAAATATAAACATAGAAAACAACCATCTCAAAAAATATCTCAAAACATAGTCTTAGAAAATAGTACATAGTCAAAAATAGAGTACACATATACAATCCATATTCTGGTAAAATACTGAGTACTTATAAGGTGGACAGTTACATGGGGAGTAAATAAATAGATAAGAAATTCCTATGATGAGCTCGCTTCTCCACATACTAAAATCGGGCCAATCACTTGCTGCCCTTTCCTCCTATGGTGGGCAAAAGAAAGGAAAAGGGCGGGTCAAACAAAATTCTGGTGAATGAGTACATATTTAATATATGGTGATCATGTGCAGTTGACTTTAATTCTACTCTATATGGGCTAGGGTGTCTTACAAGTATTTGTGTATTCCTAGAGTCCTTTACCTAAGGGTTTTTATTTTACACACACCTATACAAATAACTAATGCAAGCTCCTACAAGGATCGAACTACGGATCGAAATACTTAACTAACGGTCGACCACCACTACTAGAGCTACTTAACATAGGTTCATCCTACAACTTTCCCATACAGGTCTACTCTTACATTACGACTACGTGTAACTATCTCACATAGCTTTCCCTATAATTTCCATATGGGAATAAATTTCCCACAACTACAACTATACATACCCTAACTACGCATTGAGAGCGAGCCCGCAATGTCGACTCGCTGAAGTGTCTCATCATCCGCATCCGTGTCCACCTCCCGAATTATAGTATATGCCTCTTATTGCACGTGCCAGGATCCATCAACAACACAATATCATGTCGCATCAGAATCTATGAAAACCAAGGAGTCCCATTGTGCTGAGCCCATACATTTTATTATGCATTAGTCAATATTGCACATCCACCGTAGAACCTTTTGTAAGTGCCATTTGCGATAGAATCGCCTCTAGTCAAATAATCAACCCCACATTGGGTAAAGAGCATTTACCCAATCCCGCAATGTCCTAGCATCATCTTGTAGCACTAGCTTTCCTACTATTTCTAACATCCACATATGTATGTAATATAACTATGCATACTACTAATATTTTTATTTAAACCTGGCCTTAGGCCAAGGTTTAGATTATGCATTTGGGCCATTTACCGATCGACCGCTATACCCTAATGGTCGACCGCTTGCGGGCGTAGTGTAAATTTTAGGGTTTTATGATGTCTTCATCGTTTTGATTTTTAATTATAGGTTAACTTCATTTGTTCTCTAGCTTTACGGTAAACCGATTACAATTAACCATTGTTGTAATTTCAAGTTCCTTTTCAAATCTATCAAATTTTAAAGTAAACTAGTTTAATCCAAGTTAACCAATTTTAAGGGTTTTTATTCAATGACAAGAGGGGTTTAACTTGGATTAAACTTATATTAACCAATTTATACCAATTTCAATTTATAATCTAGGTTTTAGATTTAAAACAATATAGTTTACGATTTAATTACTATCATCCTAGATCATATATTATGGATTAAAATTAAGTGCAAATAAATCAACCTATTAAAGATGTTCCCACTCATCTCGCATCCAAGCTCTAACTTTATTCTTTGTTCGCGAATCGAAAACCGTAAACTTTCCCTCTCCTTGACCCAATTTACTTATATTCACTTTGTTTTATTTTAATTTTTTTTGAAGAAATTTTATAAGTGTAGGAGAGGATATTTTGGCAGAGTTTCACTACACTATTAGTTTTCTAATGAATTATGGTTTAGGTTGGGCATTTATTTATAGGGGTTTGAGGTTAATATGGAGCATTAAATTAACCCTAGAGAATAATTACTTTCATCTAAAATGCTCATCATTTATTTGCATGCAAGAAAAATATATGGTTTAATCACACTCATCCATTCGTCGCTTCCAGATCGCAACTTATAATGCCAACCGGTTGACCGCTTATAGGGACTAATCGACTATTACCGACAACTGGTTGACCCTAAGGGTCGACCGCTTTGGTTGTTTTATTTAAGAAAATTTTATATTTTTACTTATTTTATTTTCAAATTTTTAAAACATCTGTAACTTCTCCATACTAACTTCAATTTCAAAGTATTATATACGAAATTTGCCTAGAAAATCGCTATAAACGAAATAGTACAAGTTTCGTAACCAAATTCGGACGTTTGTGAATGTTTTATTTTTTCCTCTATTTATTTAATTTAATTCATTTATTGAATTTTTCCACTTAAATTTTCTGGGTGTTACATTCTCTCCCCCTTAAAAGGATTTCGTACTCAAAATATCAAAAGATGGAAAAATGCAACTCGTTACGCACAACAATTAATAGTTACAACAATCTACTCATCCATCATCCATAGGCAATCATTGTCCTTAGTAAATTTCTAATACAATATATGTATATGCAAGCGTGAAATGCACATGATCCTATACTAATGCAAAGAGTTGGTGGTCTCCTGATCTAGTTGACCTCCTTTAATGTAAGTGCTCATGCAACGTGTCCAAGGTGTATGCAATATCTTATGTAAACATACTTGCAATACATGTATGCATAGCCATCAATACATATGAAACTTCCATATGCATTATGGTTAACAAGATAAAACAAATGAATAATAGATATGTGGGTGCGTGTACCATCCAAAGGATATACTATTGTAACAACCCGCATATCTATCGATTTTATATTTAAATATTTTATCGTTAGTCGGATGTTAGTCCGAAAAGCTACTTTTTGCATACGGTCAAATTAGGACTCGAGACCACCCCCATTGAGTTCAAAATGACGTTTGCGATCTTTTTGAGTGTAAACTTCGATATGTTTGGAGATAGTGAAATTTTCGTCACTTTTCCCGCTTGAGACTTTGGTTTGGACTGCACTTCCCTAGTTCAGCCCAACCTCCTTCCTCACTTCATTCACCCTTTGTTTTAACATTCAAGCTTCATCAAAAATGGTGGTGGGAAGTGGAAATTAAAACTCCAAACTCCAATTCTATTGCAAATCCGTGATTCAACTCCAAATTCAAGTAGAAGATAGTGGATTCAAGTTTAGGGTTACTTCTCCTTGCTTTCAATCTCCATCTCGATCAATTTCGTGGAAAAGGTGAGATTTTTGATCTCACATCTTGCCTATATCTATCTTGGACTGTTGGGAATGATCCCCTATTGTATTTGCATCAACATTTGCATTTGGTTTGGATTGGATTGGCGAAAAACTTCAATTTTCAGCGTTTTGGTGATTTTTCTGGCCTTAAGTCGTTCTGGCCTTCGCTGAGTCGTCCACGAGTTAAGCCTAAGTCGTGAGTCGTTCACGAGTTAAGGGCTTAAGTCGCGCGCGTGCATTTCTGTTCGCCTGGCCTGAGTCGTTCGCGAGTTAACTCCTTGAGTCGTTCGCGAGTTAACTCCTTGAGTCGTTCACGAGTTAAAGGTCTGAGTCGTTCTGGGTGTTCTGCCTTCGCTAGGTCTTTCGTGAGTTAAGTGATAAGTCGTAGCTCGTATGATCTTAAGTCCTAGGTCGTTGGCTTTTAAACTGTTAAGTCGTATGACCTTGAGTCGTAGGTCGTCCCCGAGTTAAGACTTAAGTCGTTGCTTTCTGCTATCTCGTCCTGGCTTAGGTCGTGCTGAGATAAGTCGTTAGGTCGTATAGACCTTAGCTCGTAGCTCGTATTTGAGCTTAAGTCGTTAAGTCGTATTGACTTTAAGTCGTTCGCGAGATAAGCAAGTACTAAGTCGTTCGCGATTTAAAACCTTAAGTCGTAGGTCGTCCCCGACCTTGTCCTTAGCCTTGTTAGGTCGCGTGAACTCATAGGTCGTATGAACTACTTTTTCTTAGGTCGTTGGACCTTCTTAACTCGTTAGGTCGAAGACCCTTAAACACTTAGGTCGCAGAACCCTCTTAAGTCGTAACTCGTTCGCGAGTTAGCACTTGGTCGTTTTGACCTGTTTTTCCCTAGGTCGTTCGACCTGTTCTTCTGCTAAGTCGCGTGGCATTCTCCACTTAGGTCGTATGACCTTATCCCTTAAGTCGTAAGTCGCTTGCCTCCCTTAAGTCGTAAGTCGTTCGCGAGTTAGTACTTGGTCGTTTGACCTATTTTCCCCTAGGTCGTTCGCGAGTTAGTACTTGGTCATTTGACCGGTTTGGCTTCTCGAGACCGCTTGCCTTCACTAGGTCGTACCGTGACGGGGCGCTGCCCCGCACCCCGCCGTGGGCGCTGCCCCCTGGACCCCCGCGACCTGACCGGGCAGGTCGAACCCCGTATTACTCTGCGTAGGCAATCTTATCTGACAAAGCATTTATCAGAATTTCTACTTTGATGGTTTTGGGATTGACTTCATTGGACTTTACTCACGTCTTCGAACGTGAATTGATTTGTTTCTACAATCGTTTCATGACTTGTCACTTTAAAGATATATGAAGGTTTCAATACTAATAGTAAATATCAACACTCTTTCATCAAAGCGATTTCAACACTATTTTAAATATCAAAAGTTCGTTTTCTCAAACCGATTTTCAATCTACTAGTATATACAAGCCTTTACTTCACTCGAATGAGAAATCGACTTAAACGACTTAGTAAAACGAGTGGTATGAAACGCTTGCGTTCACTTCGTCGGTTATCTCTTGGACTTGTTCGATTGAACCCTTTTTGTGACAATTTCCTAGTGAAGATCTACAGTTTGTTCGTAAATATTTAAGTTAAGCAAGTGGTTATGGGACATGAAGCTAAACTCATAGATTTACTAGCTTAGTGTGATTGACACTTCTTTATGATCGATGATGATCATTTTATGGTTTAGACTAGCAATGTGCGATGTCTCTTCGTCCGTGTGTCGGACTTGCCTTCGGGCCATCCGTGTGTTCGGAAAATTTAAATGGATAGCTTCCATGAGATAACTTCTCGTCCGTGTGTCGGACTTCCCCCTTTTTTGTGATTTCTGGATTTCGTGTGTTGATTTCTGGGATTTGTTCTGGATTTCGTGTGTTGATTTCTGGATTTAGTGCTTCACCAACTTTTGTGATTTTCACTGATATGATATCAGGTTTTTGTGTATTGGTGAATTCGTGTGTCATTACCTTTTTATGTGTTTGGATCTTTGAGAAGATTCTTGTGATATTGATTAATCTTTTGTTGATTATCATTTACATACTTATAGTAGTATGTCGCTATGGTTATTACATGTTCATGTCATGCCTTTTACTGTATACCATATCATCTGATATTTATAGTTAGACTGATCCGTTTATTATTTTCTTATAAATAATACTCGGGTCAGACCGAGATGTTACAGGTGCTTCTGCTTGACTTCTCTTCAGGATTATTCTGACTTTTGGCTAACTACTTAGATTAGTAGTTTTTGGATGTACACCTTTGAGATATAGACTCTATGTTGTGTACTTATTCTTTTGTATAGCACGTGATGCTATTCTTTTGTATTATCGTGGATCTTTCTGACCACTACTCTGATGTACACTTTCATGTGTTATATATTTATTCATATCTTCTTCCGCCTTTGTGATATGGATGTCTGTGACTGATTTATGTTATGATTATTTCTATGTTTGTTTCCGAAGATTATATATAGCCACCGTGTGATAGCTTTGTGTTTGTATCGGTATGTCGGATTTCCTCCTTAAAAGATATGCATTCTATTCTATCTGACGTATCGGTGCTCGCACAAAGAAGTTACATGGATGGTCGCTCCTCCACAGCCTTATTCTCCGCGCTAATTGACAGCACTACATCGTAGTGTTCTTGGTTAGCTTGGGTATAGAGGTGGGGCGTCACAACTATCCTAGGTGCGTAAAAGAAACAATGCAAATAATACATCCACTAGCATCCATCCTTCATAACATGTCCTAATGACACGTTTGCAGCCATTCCTATCATCCAATGGTCTCTACCTAAGGGGTATACCAATCTAAGTCTTAATGCATAATTAGTCTATATTTGTTAAATTTAAATCATTAACATACCAGAAAAGAGTTGTGGGTGGGTAGCTCGGATCTTTTCATTAGGCTCCCATGTACTATCCACTGGATCATCTCCCCACTAGACTTTACAAGTTTTATTTCTTTGTTGTAGAGTCACTTTGTACATGCTCAAGAATAAAAGTAGGTGCATAATAAACAAGTGACTCCCTCTCTACTTCCACCTCCTCTAGCTAACTCGGCTCGACTACCATATTTGAATCATGCAAGCACTTTAGCAAGTGTGACACATGGAAATCATAATGTACTTGTTATCTCGCCTTTTGGCAAGGCCGTGACACCAAGAACTTGACTAGAAACCAATGACAGTTCGTCTTGGAGATCGGTTATATGCAGGCTCACTATGGATATCGACGAATTTTTTCCGAGTCCAAATCGAGCTAAAATTGATATGACACGAGAAGCGAAGCTATGAGAGCCAACGTTCCAAATTTCAAGTCAATCGGAGTTCGTATGCTCAAGATATTGATTGATCACGGTTGAGAAATCCAAACTTGCATCGATCATAACTCGAGATCTACAAGTCCAAATGCCACCAAATTTTCACAGGAGCTTAAGTATGACCTAAGGAATGTTCCTGCCAAATTTCAACTCGATCGGAGCAAGTCTTGATCGCTACGAAATTCTTTCGTATCGATCGCGGATGGAAAAACTCCAACTTGCATCGATCATATCTCATGATCTACAAGTCCAAATGCTATGAAATTTTCACAGAAGCTTACGTATGACACAAAGAATGTTCCTACCAAATTTCGACTCGATCGGAGCAAGTCTTGATCGATATGAAATTCGTTCGTATCGATCGCGGATGGAAAAACTCCAACTTGCATCGATCATATCTCATGATCTACAAGTCCAAATGCTATGAAATTTTCACAGAAGTTTACGTACATGCTAAAGAATGTTCACACCAAGTTTCGACTCAATTGGACAAAATCTTGATCGATACGAAATTCGTTCGTATCGATCACGGATCGAGCCGAAACTTCACGGGCTTGGTCACGTGGGCCCACTCACATGCCAAAAGAAGTCTCCCGCGATCTGAGCAAAATATCAGCCTCCTACACCTATAAATAGAGCCTCAGGGCCTACAGAAAAAGGATCTTTTGAACGCTCCAATGCCCAGACTCTGCCGGATTCGATTCCATACTCCATTGCTGCTGTTGCAAATGAATTTTACTACTGTAATTCATTGTTATCTGTTGTAACCCGCTGCAATCAATTGTAATCATCAACGAAACATCAATAAAGCGAACAATTTCATAGTAGACGTAGGCAATACGCCGAACCACTCTAAATCCTTGTGTCTGTGTGCGTTTTTATCATTTTCCTATCTGTTTTTTGGAGTTTTTGTTAGATAATCCTCTTTCTCCATTTAATTTCTTCATTTTATCTCTTCAAAAACTTCTGAAGAGTGTTGTGCCCATTTTTGGTACAAACAGTACTCCTACCAACTTCTTAAGAAGCTCTACTCTATATGCCAACTTCTCTATCCTTTTAGTAATCGGGAAAGGTCCTACAATCCTCGATGCCAGCTTCCTCGAACTACCAAATCTTATAACGTGCCTAAGCAGTGAAACCTTCACAAACACTATGTCACCCACTGCGAACTTTACCTCCGTATGTCTCTTATCAACATAGGAATTCTACCTATCCGGTGCAGTTTAAATTCTTCTGTAGATCAATTCTACTTTCTTCGATGTCTCCCTCACCATGTTCGACCCAAGAATAATCCTATCTGTAGTGTCCCACCAACATGACTGTGATCTACAGGGTCTACCGTATAGAGCCTCAAATGGTGTCATCCCAATACTCGCTTGATAACTATTATTATAGGTAAGCTCCACCAACAGCAAGTGATCCTCCTAAGAGCCTCCAAAATCCAAGATACACATTCGACGAAAGTCCTCCAAAATACAATTCACCCTCTCCGTTTGTCTGTCCATCTATGAGTGATAATCGGTACTCAAACTTAATTCAATCTCCCAAGCCTCCTATAGACTCCTCCAAAACTCACCGACGAGAAGCGAATCTCAATCGCTAACGATGCTAGTAGGAACCCCATGTTACATAATGGCCTCCCTCATGTATAGAGTTGCCGAAGATGTCATCATGCTCATACTCCTAACCAATATAAAATGCGCACATTTGGTCAGCCGATCGATTATGACCCAAATATTATCATTCCCTCTCCTACTCCTCGGTAAAACATAGATGAAATCTATAGAAATCTCTTCCACTTCCAATGAGGAATATCCAATGGCTGCAAAAAACCTCTCGGCTTCTTCTGCTCTGCCTTTACCCTCTGACAAGTGATGCATCGAGCTACATATTCCACTACATGCTTCTTCAACTAGGCCAATAAAAGACTCTTTTAATGTCATGGTACATTTTGTCACCTCCGGGATGAATGGTCATCCTCGAACAATGATACTCGGTTAGTACCATATGATTGGCATTAAAATTGGCCACCAACAACCAATTGTATGCGAAAGCACCAATATCTAATCCAATCACAATAATGTGACGAGAAATAAATGAAGAACAAAATTAAAACAATAAGAAGGCAAGTAAATAAAGACATAGATTTATAGTGGTTCGACTAACTCCGGCTTACGTCCACCCCAAAGATTCTCCTTTTATTAGTTTATACTATTGATTAGAGTTACAAATCCATGAAATCCAAGAATAAAAATAGCAGAGTATAGCCTAGGTAGAAGATGAAGTGAAGCAGGAAGAAGATCCCTTTGCTGATGTCATGTCCGCTGTATTTATAGGAGAAGACATGAAAATATCTCGCTCAAAACCCGGACCTGGAACCCTGAAGCCAAAAAAACCTGCCTAGAAAGTTTTGGGCCCACTGGAGCCCATAATAGGGACCGAGGTCGATCCTTATTTTGGTGGAATCATGGGATGAAATCCCTATGGTGGGTCCCCTTGATGTTATCTTCTTGCTCTCTAAATTTCATGCTGATCTCACTTACGGACCTTGAGATATCGATCAATCATTGCAACATTATGTCATGAGCATGGATGAGGTCGATCCCTGCATAAGGATAGGGACCGGTCCCTCATAGTTGCTCCTTTAGGGTTTCGATCCCTATGATATGTTCCTTGTGTTGTAATATGCTTGTATTCCAAGTTTCGTATTGATAGCATCAGCAGATTTTGAGTTATTGACCGATCATTGCCGCAAATTCAACTAAACCAATCCCTGAATAGGGATAGGGGCCGATCTCTATAGAGGGATCGTACTTGATCCCTCCAAGTTGCTCTATTTTTCATGTGGTCCCTAAGGTATACTCCCTAGGGTCATCTCCTCTTGTTCCCAAAGTTTTGCTTTAATCCGCCTTGTGGTTGTTGAGTTATGGAGCGATCATCATTAAGTTGTGTTGTGTGCATCATGTTCAATCCGATCCCTCTACTCTGATCCCTCTATTCCGATCCCTTTTTGTAGAGTGAATATTCCGATTCGCTCCTTCTCTTAAAGGGAATGCTAGTTCAATACTTAGCTATTTTTTGAGTGATGTTCATGCGAATCCATCCAACTATCGTCCATAGTTCCAAATATAATCGATCTATAATTATGGCAACCATCTCTCCGGGCTTTCTGCCTTGATGATCATGAAGTCTGTTGGGTTAAATCATCCTATGTATTTCCTTGGAAAAAGGCGGGTTAACACATATCAATCAACTCCATAATGAGAGGAACACATAATCTACCATCTCTTTGTAACCATTCTTTTGATTCAATGGAATAACGCCTCAAATGACTCGATTGTCCTCTTCTACCAAGCTTTTAAAAAAAATATCAACTAACTTCTTATCTTGCTTCGGACTGGACCCAATAAATATCATAAGTGTAGGATGCACATCTAAAGTTGTTAACAATCATGGGGTAATGTCTGATGACGTTCAGAAATCAAATGTAGAAATGAATTCCAAATGCTTCAACTCTAAGAACAAAGGACTGAATACTGCATTATGTCTACTCAAACCATCGACCACCACATTTCCTTGCCTGAGATATATGAGATATCGAAATCGTATGATGCCAGAAACTCCATCCACCTCTACTTCCTCAAATTCAAGTCCTTCTGGGAGAAAAAAATACTTTAAAGACCTGTGATCCGTACATATCTCAAACCGCTCTCCTAAAAGATAATGCCTCCATGTATTTGAGTGTAAAGACAATGGATGCTAACTCAAGATCATGGGTAGGGTAGTTTCTCTCGTGGACCTTCAACTCTCGACAAGCTTGCTCACCACTCTTCCTTCTTGCATCAAGACCGTGCTAAACCGCGTACAACAAGCATCAGTATATACTATGAATGCTTTCATACCATCAGATAATACCAAAATGGTTGCACTAGTCAACGACTCCAGCTTAATAAAAGCATCCTTACACTTCACGTCCCAAGAGAAAACTAAAATCTTCTTGGTGAGGCAGGTCAGAGAGGCAAAGATCTTCGCGAAGCCCTTAATGAAGTTCCAATAGTGTCCCATCAAACCAAGGAAACTCCTCAATTCCATGGCATTCTTCGACACATGCCAATCCAGAATTGTAGCAACTTTACTGGTATCAACCGCCAGCCCACTTTCCGAGACAATGTTTTCCAAAAAGCATACATCTTCTTGCCAAAAGTGGCACATCAAAAAGTTTTCGTTCAACTTATGCTCACAGTGTGTATTGAGAACTTCTTCTAAATGCAACGTGTGCTCCTCCTCACTCTTTGAATAGACTAAAATGTCATCTACAAATACCATAATGAACTTGTTAAACAACCCTCTTAAAATTTAGCTCATCAGATCAACAAAATAGGCGAGTGCATTCAGTCTGAAGGGCATGACTAACCACTCATAAAGTCCATCGGATGTACGAAAGGCAATATTTTGGATACTATCCTCGGCTACACGCAACTGGTGGAATTTGATAGCCAAATCAAGCTATGAGAACACCTTCGATCCAACTAACTGATCTAAGAGATCATCAATAAGGGGCAGTGGATATCGATTTTTCTTTGTTAGTAATTCAGCTCTTTATAATCAATACGAAGTCTCAAAGAACTATCCACCTTGGTGGTAAATACAACTAGTACTCCACATTCGGAAATGCCCCTCCTAATGAAGCCCTTCTCTAATAGTTCATTTATTTTCTTATTCAACTCGCGTCTCTCCTTTGGAGTCATATGCCTTAAGGTTAAGGCAACAGGTCTGGCGTTCTCTATAGGATAAATTCGGAACTCGATCTCTCGCTATGGTGGAAGACTGGTAACCTTGAAAAAGACATCTGGGTTATCTCACACTACAGGCACTGAATATACCTCATTATGTAATAGTTCAAATGAATATGAGTAGCTCAACATAACTGATCCTCGAGGATTACAATAAACCTCCAAACTACATCCACTACATGTACTCAACCTAACGACCTTCCTGTCACAATATAATATAGCCCCATACATCATCCGACCCATGCCCAATATCAAGCCAAACTAAGAAAATCCTAAGACAAAAGCATCGTAATCGTACTAGATCCAAAATGAATAATTTCAAACCACTACAGACTATAGACAAATAAGCCAATCCTCCTATAGGTTTTCACACAACTATAAGGTCTATAACTACGCTGTTGTTATCCAGCCATTTGACCAAGCAATATTCGAACAGATTGGATGGATCAAACTTGGAGTTATCAAGGCAAAAAGCCTAGAGCAAAAGCCCTAAAGTCCAGAAGCCAAGCACAAATAGAGTCATTAGGCAAATGCAAACCAACTCAAGCCAAAAGAATCATTGATCCACCAAAGCGGTAGATTGGTATCGACCCAACTCTATGGGTCGGTATCGATCCAAATTCCTTCCACCAGTGGGTCCCATCTTATGCCTACACAACCTATTCGATGCTAGAAGCCCATCTCAAGTGTTACTTTGTTGATCCAATGCAATTCTCCATCGATCTCCATGAACACTTGAGTCAGCAACTTTGTTCTTCCATGGATCCATCATTTGGACTCAGAAACAAGCTAATATTGGTGCAAACAATTATGGAATCGCGAAGACAACTACAAGATGAGCCAAAGCAAAGAGTTCAAGATGACCGGTTTGCAAATCTTTCGGATCAGTACTGACCTAAGATCTTGGAGTTGAACTAGTGGCTTCCAATATTTGTGGAGAAATAGTCTAAGCGTGAAAAACGAGGTGGAGATCTTCTAGGCGAGATTTTAGGCTCCTTACCTTTATATATAGGAGGGTAGGGATCGTTTTTAAGGATCTTTTGGCTCTTGATTTTTTTACTCTAATTTCTTGTAATCTCTATCAGAGTTGTACCGACCCGTAAGATATTCTGCCTCCAAGTCAAAATATAACAATAAAATCATTAAGTGGATGTAGGCCTTGATTTGCTAAACCACTATAAATTGTTGTGTGTTCTTTCTCACTCGTTTTCATTTAATTTTCTTCGGTTTTTATTCTCTACTTAATTTTTTGGATGTTTGTGGTATTTTTAGTTCAAACATTTTAGTGCTTTCGCTGAAGTTAAACTCAGGTACTTGGATCCAACGTTGGATTTCTTAATTCCAAGAGATAGATCTAATTCTCCTACCTTATTTTCTACTATTCAGATTTCAATAATCTAAGAGAAGCCTTTTGCAATGGCCCTATCAAGAAGAGACCGATTTACCAATTCCAAAGCTAGTACCAAAGCCAAGAACCACATGCCTAGCATGTAGATGAAGCTGTCTAACAAACTCAACCAAAGATCCAGTATCCAGCTGATGTCGTGACCAAAGTGGAGATAGATTGGATGATGAAGCAAATGGATTATAGATTCCAGGAAAGTCATAATGAAATAAATCAAATGACGCAGTCGAGCTTGAGACTGCCGAATGAATTGACTCAAAATAGTCATAGGAGGAGGAGGAGATTCCAATTTAGAGTCGGAAAATTCTTCATCATCCCAGCAGAGATGGAGAGATAGGAAGTAGAAGAAGACTCAGAATGTTGTTGGAATGTCTTACCAAAGAAGAAGACAAACTTTAGGCATAAGTTTGTGGATCGGTACGGACCCAACCAACGATGTGCCCAGAGCTCATCATTTGGAAGGTGGCGTGGATCTGGCTTTTGTCACGTCGTAGATGATCAGAATATGAAAAATAATGCTGCTATTGATGATAAAGCTTACGTGAATCAAACAAGGGGAACTATCGTATGAATGGATCCTCTGGAGGCTAGGGAACCTAGGTATCGAGAGCCAAGCCAAGAGTGTTCGCCAGACCAAACACTCGAGATAGATCCCAGCTACCATCGTTCAGTCAAACCTGTGGACTTGAAATGTCTAGAAGACATGGTCATAAAATTTGTAAGTACAAATTAATTCAAAACCAATGATAAGTGGGGTACCTCTCCTAGTCAAAATCTATTTACTGAAAACATCCTACACGAGAGATTTCGATGAAGGTTTGCAATGCCGATGATGTCGTTGTATAGAGGAATAATGGATCCTAGGCAGAATTTATTGAGATATGAATGGCATATGGATTCCAACATAGCATCCAATGCCGTGAAATGCCATTATTTTCCAATTTTCCTAGAAGGAGTAGCTATGATGCGGTTCACTCGATTTCCGTCGAGGTCCATATCGTCTTTCGTTGAGTTTTTATGAAAGTTTATAGAGCAATTCAGCTTGCATACTTCACGTCTGAAAGATGTGATGTCTCTGTCAAACCTCTTCCAAGCTGATGGCGAGTCATTGAAAGATTTCTTGAATCGGTTCCACATAGTCGTAACAGAAGTTACAGATCCAAAGGATGACATAGTGAAGATGGTGCTAATCAGGGGGATTCATCATGATTCGGATTTTGAGGAATGGTTAGAAAGGAAACCCCAACGACGATGGATGCTTGATGCTTTCTATAGAAAGGCCAATGAGTACTTATGCTTGGAAGAAGCACGCAAACATCCACGGAGAACTGAGGCTGGGATTTCGGCTGCAGTAGTATAAAGCAGCATAGTTGTAAAGCAATTAGAAGGAAGTTTGGAAATGTAGATATGAATGTTGGTAACCAGAATGACGGATGGAAATGGAATGGTGATGTGACTATGAAGCGAAAGCTGGAAAACAAGAATCATACTAGGACTCCTAAGTACGACAGCTATACCAAAATGAACAACTCGATTGCGGATATCTGTTTAGCAACTCAAAACACTGAGCAATACAGAAAGCCGGCTCCAAAAGAGGCGACTGAGAAGGATAGAAAGTCCAGCAAGTTTTACAGATTCCATGAGTGACACCAACAAATGTAGGCACTTGCGCGGTATAACCGAGGAGATGATACGCAAAAAGAAACAACAATATGTGAAAGCCTCGTAGGATGGTGGGTAACAAAAATAAAACCTCTTGGTCCATCTTCCCAGTGGGGGAAAGTCAGGCCTAATAGTGAAGAGCCTAGGTGCCTTGAAAAATGCTTGGCGATTAACACGATGGGCCATATCCAGCCGATAAAAGTCTAGCTAAAATGGACAGATATATTGGTGCAATAAAGCATGTTGTGGATAAGAGTTGCCTTGCAGTTGAGGATGGAACTTTAGCAAAACAATGTAGAATGATGAATGATGACAATGTCTTCCGGAATAGAGATGTTAATGGAGTGGAGGCTCCAATGATTGACCCACTCATGATTACAGCCACGATTGGTCCTAAGATAGTACATAAGGTGTTGGTTGACTGTGGATGTTCAGTTAACGTCCTATTCAAAAAAGTTTATGATCAAATGCTCTTGAAGGCGAAGGATTTGAGACCTTGTAAATCGCGAATACAGGGATTAATGGGATGGCTACTAAGCCGATTGGATATGTTGAATTACGGTGGTATTTGGTGAGGGCAACCCCAAATGGGTATGAGTTGTGTCATTTAGTTGTTGGATATTTACTCAGCTTACAATGCATTTTTAGGCCGACCAGCCCTGGTTGAATTTAGAGTAGCTATAGCTCCTTGGTGCTTGATAATGAAGTTTCCTACATAGAATGGTGTTGGGATTGTCCAAGGAGATCAGGTGACTGGTCAAGAAGCTACATCCATGAGCTAAGAGAGGCGAGGAAAAATGAAAAGGAAAAGGTGCGGAGGGAGCTCTCTACATTAAGGATCTAGATGCATATCAATCAATGCCTAAGCCTTGGCTTGGCAGCACAGTCGGTTCCATAAGGATATGGACCCACGAAAAGGGCCACTGGATAAAAGAGCAGCTCTAGCCAAGCTAACGATTAACATCCCCATCAGTCGGGATGACCCAACACGGATCCTGAAAGTCAGATCGCAATTTAGTGTCAGGATAATGAAGGAGTTGATTGGTTTTCTTTGGGCGAACCTGGATGTGTTCACTTGGCCGCACTCTGATATGCGTAGTATCTCATTGGAGAAAGCAAGCCATGCATTGAACATAAATCCCAAATGCATTCCTATGAAACAGAAGAACCATAACCTATGTCCAGAGATATCTACTACACTCAAAGAATAAGTGGAGAAGCTGAAGGATAATAGCTTTACCCATAATGCTTTATACTCGGAATGGGTACCCAATCCAGTCTTTGTGAAGAAGGCTAATGGAAAATAGAGGACGTGCATCGATTATTCTAACTTGAATAAGGCATGCCCGAAGGACAGCTTCCCGCTTCCAAGGATTGATCAGTTGGTGGAATCAATGGCCGGACACGAATTGCTTTCATTCATGGATACATACTCTGGGTATAACTAGATTCCAATTCACATCTTGGACCAAGAACATACTAGCTTTATTAATGACTTAGGATTGTATTGCTATATGGTCATGCGGTTTGGGTTAAAGAATGCTGGAGAAACCAACCACAGACTGGTAAACAAGATTTTCAAAGATTAGATTGGACGTTCAATGGAGGTCTATGTGGATAGCATGCTCATGAAGTGATGACGTTTGGAAAACCACATTGATGACTTGCAGAAATGTTCGGCGTTCTTCGAAAATACGGGATGAAGCTCAACCCTTTGAAATGTTCTTTTGGTGTTGCTTCAGGGAAGTTCTTGAGCTTCATTGTGAATTCTCATGAAATTAAAGCCAGTTCGGAAAAGATAAAGGCATTAAGGCACATAGAGGCCCCAAAGATAGTCAAGGAGGTCTAAAGCTTGAATAGAAAGGTTGTTGCCTTAAGTCGATTCATCTCCAGAGACACCAACAAATACATCCCTTTCTTTCATGTGATTAAGAAGGGTAAATGCCCTAAGGGAAAAAACTTTTGCTTGGCCACAGGAGTGCATAGATGCATTCCAGGCTCTGATGGATCACTTGGAGAGATACCCCATCCTCTCGAAGTCGGTGGATGATGAGGACTCGTTTATCTATCTGGAAGTGTCGATGCATGCTTTGAGCGCTGCACTCATATCACACCCAATGATATAGGAGCAGAAAGAAATTACCCGAAGCTGGAAAAGCTTGTATACTGCCTGTTGATTGCTTCAAGGAAGCTCCGCTCTCACTTTCAAGCTCATCCAATCAAAGTTCTTACCAACCAGCCTTTGCGACAAGTCTTGCAATGACCTAAGACTTCTGGAAGGCTTTTGAAATGGAATATTGAATTAAGCCAATATAATATAAGATATCACCCTTGGTGAGCTATCCAGGGTCAAGCTTTGGCAGATTTCATAGCTGAATTCACTACACAAGACGATACTTCGAAGAGTAATGGTGAACGAAATGCTAGGTGGAAGATGTACATAGACGGTGCATCAAACAAATGTTGTTCCAGTGCTGGAGTTGTACTTGTCACTCCCGAGGAACGTTCAATATATTATGTCTTGACACTTGATTTTCCTACAACAAATAACAAAGCAAAGTACCAAGCTTTGATTAAAGGACTTAAGATTGCCAAAGGATTAGAGATGAAAACTTTACATATTTTCTATGATTCTCAGCTAGTGATGTGTCAAGTGCGAAAAGAGTTTTAGGTAAAAGGAGCAAGGCTAGCCCCTTATCCAAATTGAGTCCTCGTGGTGCTTAATGGCATTGAGTATTATACGGCAACGCATATTCCCATAGAGGAAATACGAAGGTCGACTCACTGGCTAAGCTGACCAGTTCTGGAGACGCACAACTTATGGGCTTGGTTTCAGTAGAAATATTGTTAGCATCGAGCACTGATCAGATAGATGACGATTGGATCAGGAAGGCAGAACCTGAAAGAGAGTCATGATGAATCTGATATAAGACTACTTGCAGAGAGGAATCCTTCCCGATAGGAGGAGTGAGCGAAGGAAACTCCTTCAACAATCTCCAAGATATATCATACAGGAAGGACTACTGCACATGAAGGTTTTTTCTATCCCTATGCTTTGGTGTGTCGCTCGTGATGAGGCCAAACAAGTCCTAAGATAAGTGCATGAAGGGGCCTATGGCGACCACACTGGAGGGCAAACCCTAGCGAAGAAGATTCTCCGCTATGGGTACTTCTGGCCAACTGTCAACCGAGACATAGCTAATTACACTAAAAAGTGCGACAAGTGCTAGAGATTTGCTAAGATTCCGAAGGCCCTGATGATAAAGATTATTCAACTGGATAGTCCTTGGCCATTTGCAGTTTAGGGGATTGATATTATCAGTGTGTTGTCGATATCTAAAGGTGGCATGAAATACACCATCGTGCGGTTGATTACTTCACCAAATGGGCTGAGGCGGAGCCACTAGCCACAATTACCATGAAGAAAGTGATCAACTTTATAGTCTAGAATATTATCTGTCATTTTAGAGTTCCATAGGCGATCGTTATTGATAACGGAACCCAACTCAACAACATCAAGTTTAAGGATTTCTGCCACTAACATCGCATAGAGAATATTTGTTGTGGTGGCACACCCCTAAGTGAATGGATAGATTGAAGCTATAAACCAGATTATCTAGTCCAGTCTTAAGAAGCGATTGGAAAAGGCTAAGGGCAAGTGGGTCAACGAACTTCCACTGGTACTTTGGGTTATTGAATGACCTATAAGGCGGCAACTAGCCATTCTCCATTCGCCCTAGCCTAAAGATGGGAGGCTATGATTCTAGCTAAACTAGAAGTACCTTCTCACCGGGTAATTTACTAAAATTCACAAATGAACGACTGACTCCTTCCAGAATCCCTTGACATTATTGGTGGGAAATGAGACGAAGCTAACTAAAGAGCAGCTGCGCACCGCAACTGAGCTGCCCAGTATTACACTGCCAAGGTCAGGAATCAGACCTTTGAAATCGGTGACCTGGTCCTCAAATGAATCTTCCCAGGCCCTGGAAACTTGGGACAGACATAGGTAAGTCCGTACGTTATAGAACAAAAGGTTGGAAATGGCACTTTCAGGCTTTTAACGGTTGATGGGATCTCACTCCCAAGGACATGGAATAGTAAGCATTTACGATGCTATTTCATTTAGAAATAAATTTGTACATAATTTAATGAAGCCATGTAATAAGACAGAATCTATCATTTTCTGTTTTGAATAAATGGCTTCCTGGATCTGTCTTTACATTGCTTAAGAGTTATGACTTTACCGACTCGAATGAATCTGCATGCAGGTGTGGAGGTACCCGGAAATAGGTGCCAACCAAACTTCTATAGTTCATGATCGGACCCTTGAAGTTCTTCTCGATATCCAAAGGTTAATATCAGCTAACTCTTGTCCTTGAATTGGGGCCTGGATTATAAACTAAACAAACATGACCCAATCATTCATCAGCCAAGTCTTGTCCTTGGATTGGGTGTAGGAGTATAAACTAAATGGACATGACGCGACCGTCCATCAGCTAACTCTTGCCCTTAATGTGGAAGCATGAGTATAAATAAAAAACAGACGTGACATGATCATCCGCACACTAACTCTTACCCTTGATATAGGGGCAGGGGTATAAATCTAAATTGAAAGTGACACGATCATCAACTCACTAACTCTCGTCCTTGGTATGGGGGTAGGAGTGTAGACCAAAATTGACATGATAGGACCATCCAATCCTTAACATTTGATCCTAGAGTAGGCAAAACGAAAGGTCCACACCCAGCATAAGGTGGGATCTTACCTATAGACTTTGAATCGATAGCCAAAGTTAGGTGTGATTGAAAATAAACATCCTGTATGAGGATGCATAGACAATAATCTTAAGTAGTTAATTTAAACCAGCACTTGAAGTTTGATGCAATCAGATACCGTTATCCTGGAAAAGGATATCTAGACCGCTGTTCTAAGTGGTAAACCTCAACTAATTCCCAGAGTTTGGCACTTCAACAATTACTTTACATTCACAAGAAAGGCAAAACGCTAGTAATTATAGAACAAGCTAAGGATATAGTCCGATAATAATCACTAAAGGGAATGGATCACAAGTACACTGAATGGAAAGTGCATTTCTAAAACAAGTTAGGCGAATTACACAAAGATTTGATGAAATAAACAGTCATTGTTATTAACATTCAAAATGGAACTTGGAAAGCTAAGTACAAGTTTTATTTATGCCTAAAACAAAAGGCAAAAGCAGGGGCCGAACCGTCATAAAGCCGGCCAAAAGACCAAATAGACTACTACTATTATTGTAGACTAAAAGTGGGTCTATCTACACCAAGCAAACTAACAACTACTTCTTCGACTTATGCTTCCTCATCTTGGTGTCGGGAAACACATCACTTAAGCTTTCACCCTTCCTCTTACCTCCTCTTCCTCCACTTCCTTTTCCTTTCGAAGGTGAGCTAAGTGGTGGGATGGTAGATTCACTACGAGTGCTTAAGGTAGAAGAAGAAAGGCTAGGATGTTTTGCGAAGATCCTATAGGTATGCTCTGAGTGCTCCCACGCAGAGGAATATAGACCAGAGCAAAGATGGTTTGGCCAGGCAGGGCTAAAGACAAAGGAGGATGTACTCTATCTTCTTCAGCTTGATTTCTATGTGTCAAAGACGTTCCGGCTTGAGTGTACTCATGGTGCGACCCGACAGGGGCTTAGAAACTCCAATAATCACGACATCATCATTGGTTTGAGCAACCTAGGTTCCACCAATCCCTTCATCCAGCAAAGCATCAATTATTTACTTATCAAGGTCAGGAGTCTCTTCAACCGTGATAGTTGGGACCATTGTTAAAGTTGTAACGATTATAGATACTGTTGCAGGTACTTGTTGTCTCGGTTGAGAATCCTTATCGGGAAGCAGGGCGATTTGGGGCCGACCCGAAACTTAAGAGATATGAAAAGATAGATTAGTAACGTTGATCGGTGGCATGTCAACCCTTTGAAATAAAGGGGAAGTCAATGAGATACCTCTTCTGTTTGGGTTTTGTGTGGGCCGGAGTGCCACTGGAATTTCCCTCCATGGTGGGAGAAAGGATAGCAGGCAGGAGTAGTTTTAGGTCCAGGGGTGTCCCCAATGGTAGCATCTTAAGGAAATGATCTTGAGCCTTCACCTAAATCATTTTGCACTATCACAGCAAGCTCTAGATGGAGATTAAGCTGGCTCTCTTCCAACACCTCATGCTCATCTCCTAACATAATCTCCTTTTCAAGCTAGGCCAGGTCACCTCACCACCCTCCAGGGTATTCTTTCTCATTGGCAATGACTTATTCCTAGTCCGAAGCCAAGATTCTGGGGTAATCGTTCTCGAACCACTCCATGTTGCGGAATTTGAGCACATTCGTGTTGTACCTATTAAGTAGTGGTTCAAACTTCTCCATCAGCCTTTGCTCTGTGGCCTCAACCTCTCTTCTTACAAGCACGTCCACATCTTTGGTGCGCTCAATTGCCTTGTTTCTTTCATCCCGAGCAGTGAGTAGCTCTTCGCAGTAGCCCTGAGCCAATTGGAGGGCCTTATCCTTTTCTTTTGTTTCACGTTTGAGCTTTGTTTTCAGTTCGGCCACACTCCTGTTGGCGGCATCTCTCTCCAACACTAAATCATGATTCCAATGGAATGCTTTCTCCATCTCGTTTCGATGCCTAGTTCTCTCTTCTTCGAGTGCCCTGATGGCATCCTCGGCTTTCTTCTCAACTTCGGCTAAAGATTTCCTTAAGTTCTCGACTTCAGCATCAAGATGAGCTATGATTCTTTTGTTATCGGCCTTAACGAGTTTCTGGTTCTCGATTTCAAGCTGCCTTCCCCTTCATACCTTGGATATCATCTTAGCCACTTACGACCATTCGTTGTACTTGTTATGAACATCAGTAACACTAGCAATGATTATGTCTTGGACATCAAGTGGAATTCTCGTCAATTTGGGCATGAACATGAGCCCATCGAAGCAATTTTTTTGAAATTTTTCTTTGAATGAGGTATCCGGGCGTTGGCGGCGAGTTCTTACTCCGTAGTGACGATTGAAGCTTCAGCAGTTTCCTTCCTGGGCCTGTAATAGGAGGTCTCAGATCGCTCTTATGGTGCCTACAATCTGAAGATTAATTAGAGTGAGATGGTGTTGGATACTATACGAGATTAGTAGCTGGAGGGAGTGTACAAGAAGTATCGCTTGGTGGCAAGTCGTCACGGAGATTAGGAAGCCTGTTCGGGCCTCTAGAAGGAGGAAACTTGGATCTTAAGCGATGCATGGAAGTGGAATCACATGATGGATAATCTTTGTCATAGCTACTCCTATCCTGGTTGCCTCTATCTTAGCTAAACCGTTAGCCGGACTCGGAATCTCGACCACGACCCTCATGATATGAGCCTAGGCATGCCTATATGATCGGATTGCATTTTCGTCAAGAGATTGATATATGGATTTCTTCTACTCCATGGATCTTGCAAAGAAATGAGAGTGAGTTAGATTCAAGAAGTAAGGACATTAGTCAAGTGTTGTGTAGTGACGTGAAGTGCACATGTGCATGAATGTCCTAGTGTCCCTTCGACGGACTGTGTATGGGAGCTTTGCTCATGGGAGTGATTTATCCCACACTGTTAGGGATGGTGTCCTTATCTAAGAATATAGGGGAATCAATGCCCTCGAGACTAATGTTACCAACATCGATGGAGCCAAACTCGGCAGGAATTGGACCTAAGCCAGCAAATGTGTCTGTTAAGGGAAGAGAGGGAGTTTTCTCAACTGTTGTAACTGGTAGAGGCTATGTAGGAGTCCGTGCCTTGGAAATTTTCACAACTAATCCCTTTTTCGGAGCAAGCTATTGGCCATCTTTAGATTGCCCAGTCTAAGACTCATGGCCCACAACAATATCGCCATGGCTAGCTCCACCACTTTTACCTACTATCTCGCATTCCTCGGTGTGTTCTTGTACATCTTCAACATTTTGTTCAATTCCAGCCCCTTGACTGGGAACTGGGGGCACATCAGGATTAACCCCGCCTCTTCTAGGGGAGATATTCTTATCATCATCGTTATTGTCATCGTCACTGGCAGCTACTTGAACTATACCAGTGTTGTGGCCCGCTTCCAACATATCGTGGGCGAGAAGATTCTTATCTGAAAGGAGAATTTTGATATCTCTATCTTTTGTCGGATGTGCCGTAAGAGCCTTAATAACATCTGAAAGCGTCGTGCTGCTATGTCTCATCGGAACATCTAGATAGTAAAACAAGAAATGAGTTAAGTCTACAAACTATAAGGCAAATTCTTATAAAGCATATGGAATATTACTTAGGTCCGTATACCTATCTATGTTTAAACCTAGGTGGCCAACGAATATAGAACCACTTGTTTTTAAAATAGCTCAACTTGTTCCATGTGCCGGAGACTACTCTACAACCCTTGGCCAGTTCCAGGTAGTTTAAAGATGGACTTTCACTTTGGCTCTTGAAGTTGTATATGTATCGAATCTCCTCGTCGCTGGGCACTCAATGTAAGTGTTCAGCAAAGACAATGTATGTGTCGAGCGGGAAGACATAGCTATTTGGATGCAGTTGTGTTTGAGCGAATATCATGAAATTCAGGACTTGGCAAATGAACTAAGTGATTAGTGGGGCACGACATGCCGAACACATGTACCTATTGTAAGCAGTATATCCTTCTAGAGGATTATGAGCTCTTTGATGTTGGGAAGGGACTAGAACATCCTCAACTGGAATTTCATGTTTGTTAATGATTCTACAAAGTGATCCTTCATCGATTTTAGAAGTGATAAATTCAGCATGATCATCTAAAAGTATGGCACCCTCAAGGGTGTCGGGTGTAGGATCTACTTTGGGCCCAATAACCGGCTCTACTAGGTTCTCTGAAACTTGTTGTTCAACTTGTGGATTTTTTTATTGTTGTACTGGAGTCTATTATACAAGCGGAGTTGTAGTTGAACTTGACTCAACATTGGATTTGATGTATCTTAATGAGGATGTACCAATAGCTTGAGCGGCAAGAAGCTTGGAACATCTCTGATCCATTTCTATAATATAAAAAACTTGACACATGATCAACACTAGATAAATTACATGCTATGCCCCTATGCTAAAGTGGAATCTAATGAAATGTCGTGCAGTTTAGATTTTTGATATTATTTAACAGTTCATTTTTAAGCTTTGGATATCACTCGTACTGACCGTCATCACTGACCATCCCAACGAGCTTCACATTATCAGCGGTGCTTTGCAAATGCTTTGAAATGAAAAGGAAGAAGTCAAAAACCAATCCACCAAGGCAATGTACTCTTGTGGGTTTGGAGTTCACGAAATTTTCCTAAGTTTTAGAGTCATACCGACCCAACTCCGAGGGAAATTTTCTCCCTCCTCCTCGTTCTTGCCTTCCACTCCAAATCACGACCATCAGTGCACGCTTCAACTATGGCCACCCACAATGAGCTCATCCATGTCCTCATCTATGTCCACCACATAACTAGGAATATAAAAATCAAATGAAGAAATACGATTAATGGTTTAAGGTTTGGATTGGTCAAGTCAAGGCACCGAGGTGATGTACTCAAGTAAGGTTTGGGCAGTGGTGTCATTGAGGTCGAGGATGGAAGGTGTTGGCAAGTGGAGACGATAAATTGAAGGAGAGGCGATTTTAATGGCTGTCTCAAGCTTGGATCAGTGAATAAAGAAAAAAGTGAAGAGAAAGGAATAAGAAAATTGGGTTATATAACCCTTGGACCCAAAGTTCTGCGAAAGAAATTGGAAAATTTCCCAAGTCTAGGGTCAATACCAACCCAAGAGCCTAGGTTGTTACGGGTCCTAAGTTAAAAAAAAACAAAAAACATATATGTATAAATATATGTATATGTAAGTGCAAGTCAAAACTTGTTCGAGAACATGCATGTGAAAGTATATACATGTACATATTTAACCCAATGACTAAAGCCAACAGGAAACATATTCGAACCTTAATAATCCATGGAAGAAGTCAGTTTGAAATTATCAAGCTCGAAATGATAGATCATGAGGATACGATCAAGATTTATAATCTCGGATGCTAGTAGAGCGTCATAACATATGAATATGGATATAAGTTTTCATAGACTCAATCCGCATGAAGGATAATGATCATTCAAAACAGGAAGTGGAGTCCTTCCTAGCGATCTCCACTTGTTTCGATTCAAAGCACATCACGTCTGAAATGAGATGTACTTTGGAAGGCAAGTGTTATCCAACCATTTGACCAAGCAATATTTGGACATACTTGATGGATCGAACGTGGAGTTATCAAGGCAGGAAGCCCAGAGCGATAGAACCAAAGTCCAGAAGGCAAGCATAAACAAAGTCACAAGGCAAATGCAAACCAATTCAAGCCAAAAGAATCATTGATCTACCAAAGTGGAGGACCGGTACTGACCCAACTCTATGGGTCGGTATTGATCCAAATTCCCTCTATCAAAGGGTTCCATCTTATGTCCACACAACCTACTCAATGTTAGAAGCCTATGCCAAGTGTTACTTTGTTGATCAAATGCAATTCTCCATCAATATCCATGAACACTTGAGTCATCAACTTTTTTCTTCCATGGATCCGTCATTTGGACTCAGAAACAAGCTAATATTGGTGCAAACAACTATGAAATCACACAACCAACTATAAGACGAGCCAAAGTAAAAAGTTTAAGATGACCAGTTTGGCAATCTTCGGATCGATTCTGGTCCAAGACCTTGGAGTTATACCGACCCATATAAGTTAATGGGGTAGCATCCTACATTCATGGAGAAATTGTATCTTCTAGATGAGATTTTAGCATCCTACATTCACAGAGACTAAGAATAAACAAATATGATCTAAGATATACTGCACTTCCATAACTCACAACGGAAGGAACAAAATATAAATATAGAAAATAACCATCTCAGAAAATATCTCAAAACACAGTCTCAAAAAATAATACATAGTCCAATACAATGTACATAGAATTACAACCCATATTCTTATAAAATATTAAGTACTAATAAGATAGATAGTTACATGAGTGAATAAAAGGATAAGCAACTCCTATGATGAACTCACCTCTTCACGTACTGAAATCGGGCCAATCACGTGCTGCCATGTTCTCCTGTGGTAGGGAAAAGAAAGGACAAGAGTGGATCAGATAAAAGTCTGGTGAATGAGTGCATATTTAATATGTGTTGAGTTGATTTTAATTCTACTCTATGTAACCTAGGGTGTCCTACAAGTGTTCATGTATTCCTAGGGTCCTTTACTTAAGGGATTTTATTCAACACACATCTACACTAACAACTTATGCAGGTTCTTACAAGGATCAAACTACGGATCAAATATCCATAACTAACAATCGGCCATACCCACTAGAGCTACTCAACATAGGATCATCCTACAACTTTCCTATATGGGTCTACATCTCACATTACGACTATGCATAATTATCTCACATAGGTTTCCCTACAATTTCCATATGGGAATAAATTTCCCATAACTATAACTAAACGTACCCCAACTATACATCGAGGGGGAGCACACAATGCCGACTCACTGAAGTGTCTCATCGTCTGCATCCGTGTCCACCTCTTGAATTGTAGTTTAGGTCTCTTATTACATGCGCTGGGATCCTTTGACAATACAGTATCAAGTTGCATCAGAATCCTGAATACCAGGAGTCCTATTGTGTCGAGCCCACACACTCCATCAGGCATCATTCAGTGATGTGCGTCCACCAAAGAACCTCATGCGAGTGTCATTTGTGATAGAATCGCCCATAGTCGAATAATCGAACCTACATTGGGTAAAGTGCATTTATCTAACCCCGTAACATCCTAGCATCGTCTTACAGGGAACAAGCTTCGCTACTATTTTTGACAACCGTTTATGTATATAATATAACTATACATACTACTAATATTTTTATTTTACACCTGGGCCTTAGGCTAAGGTATAGATTACATATTTGGGCCATTTACCTGTCGACCACTATAGTCTATCGGTTAACCGCTTGTAGTCGACCGCTCAGAGTGAACAGTCGCTAAATCATACTGTAAATTTTCGAGTTTTATGCTATTTTCATCGTTCTAATTTTTAATCATAAGTTAACTTTGTTTGGTCTCTACCTTTACAGTAAACCGATTACAGTTCACCACATTTGAAATTTAGATTCCTTTTCAAATCTATAAATTTTAAAGTAAACTGGTTTAATCTAAGGTTTATCAATTTTAGGGGTTTCTATTCAGTGACAAGAGGGGTTTAACTTAGATTATGCTTATATTAACCAATTTATACTCACTTCAATTTATAATCCAGATTTAAAATTTAAACAATATGGTTTACAATTTAATTACTAACATCAAGATCATATAGTGTAGTTTAAAATTAACTACAAATAAATCAACTTACTAAAGATGTTCCCACTTACCTTGGATCCAAGCTCCAACTCCATTCTTCGTTTCCGAATCGACACCCATTAACTTGTCCCCTCCTTGATCCAATTTACTTGTATTCTCTTTTCTTTGTTTTTAATTTATTTTTAAAGAAACTTTATAAGTGGAGGAGAAGAGATTTTGGTACAATTTCGCTACACTGTTTATTTTTTAATGAATTAGGGTTTAGGTTAGATGTTTATTTTTAGGGGTTTGAGGTTATTATGGAGCATTAGACTAACCCTAGAGAATATTTACTTTCATCTTGGACGCTCATCATTAACTTTGCATGTAGAAAAATATTTAGTTCAATCACACTCGTTCATTCCCGCTTCCAAATAGTGATTTTTAGATGTCAACTGGTTGATTGCTTATAGGGATCGATCGACCACTACCACTCGACTGGTGGACCCTAAGAGTCGAATGGCTCGGTTGTTTTGTTTAGGAAAGTTTTATATTTTTATTATTTTATTTACAAATTTTTGTAACTTCTCCATACTAACTCTGATTTCAGTGTTATATATGAGAGTCCAGAAAATTGCTACTAACACAATGGTGCAAGTTTCATAATTAAATTTGGATTTTTGTAAAAATATTATTTTTGCCTTTGTTTATTTAATTTAATTCTTTTATTAAGTTTTTTTGCTTAAATTTTTGGGATGTTACATCTAGTCTCAACAGAGTATTGATATCCATTCTCGATACATTTTAACTAGAAATATTTAAAATAGTAAATTTATTTTCATAGTGATAAATTACTCAAAGTCACAACACTTTGTAACTACTATCACAAAACATACTATTTTATGATTTTCTATTAAATATATTTTTAATTAAATTAATTAATTTATATCAAGTGTATAATAGAAAGAAAATACCTTTTATTTTGAACAAGTTTGGTTCTTGAGTCAGATATACGTAACTAATTACATAATTGCTTCTAGGGCATACCTCTAATTGTATTAATTCCCTATATAACACTTATATGCGATAATATATGGATCAAATATCCATAGTCTTATATTGCTTTTAGAGTTCTAAACCTATAAAATGCAATACACGATCTCGATCAAATAAACACATAAGTGGCTGAATTATGAATGTATTTAATAGTTGTAAAATCAGGTGCTTGCACAGGTATTGAGACATTAACATGCAGTAAGCATTTATTGGTAAGTATGTGTTATATTTCTATTTGTCAATCTTCAAATTCAGTACATTTTATATCTTAATTGTAAATGTTTTATCAATCATATTAAATGCACAAATTTATTGATGTAGATTATTAAAACATTATATAGCATATTTTCTTACAATATTAGAAAAGTCAGATGTTATCATTTCATTTTTGTAATAAGGCTCCCACTAGTCTATTTTGCTTAACCAAACCCTAAGAGAAACATAGAAGTCTTTCAACTTCACTAGTAGGTGTTAGGACTCTTCTGTCTTGGAATTTTGACCTTATGTTTGCTCAATAAGTTATAGCTCCACGGATGATAGATAATTCCTTATCTGTTGTATTGTATACAGCTCCTAACCCTTGGTACCTTGTCCTAATTTCACTTCGACCTTGAGTTTGCTCAATAAACCGAAATGAAATTATTTACTTGTACCTACCATATCGCGACAGCCTAAGTATAGTATATGTACCTTGAATTTGCTTAACAAATAGATATAGTTATCTTACCTAGTCTCTTCAGTATATTAATAATACTGCACTTAACATCCCTAGCTTGAGTTTGCTCAATAACTAAGGAGTACGCGAGTTATATATATATATACATATACATATACATACACACACACACACACAGATATATATATATATAGAGGAAAAATGGTAGAGGACAATATTATATTAAAGATTCATAATCTTCTATATATTATATTAAGTGATATCGACTTATTGAATAAAGCATTTCTCATGAAGTACCCTCGGGATTCAAGTGTCGGACACATCGGAAATCATGATATACATACTTTTACATATGTATCTATTTCTTAAGGCTATTTAAGGTATTCTATAATGTTCCACCTTTAGCTTATACATTCATATTATATAAGTTTTATTATTATATAACTTTTTTATTTTATATTACTTATACACCAATCTTATGTATAATATTATATTAATTAAATCTTCTTTAATTAATTTTAATTAATTATCTTCTTAATTAGTATGTTAATTTAATATAACATTTATATTAAATATTTATTATATACTATAACCTTTATATTATAATACATATATCATATATATGTGTACATTTTTTAACTAATTAACCTTTTGATTAGTTTATTTAATTAATTAACCTTTAAATTAGTTTATTTAATTAATTAGCATTTAATTGTTTTATTTAATTAAATAATTTTGATTAAATTATATTAATTTTGAAAAATCATATTATATATATACATGTATACTTATGATGCCTTAAGTATTTTAAAAATATCATAACATATATCAAAAAAATATAATTCATGTATAATTTTTTTATTAATTAACTTAATTAATTAATTTTATTAATCTTATTAATAAATTTAAAATTTTGAAATTAATTTATATTGTTTTTCAAACATTTTTAAAATTTTAATTGTATCATAACCTTTTATAATATATGTAAATCTTATTTTAAGTTTAACTTTTAAATTAAAATTCTTATATTTTTAATTTAAAACGGTTTTGAAAATTAGCCTAAGGCCTAATTCAAATTAGGCCTTTTCTATTAGGGGCAACCTTTGGACTTATATACCTGTTCAGACCAGGCCGGTAGCCAGCTAGTGCAGATTACTAGATTACCCAAACCTAATCCTTTGACACTACCTTTCTAGACATCCTACTACCTGGACCATGAGCTTAATTTGTTAACCCTAACATGACTGATTCAGACCGCACATGCTATTGGGCTCTGACACCATTATTGAAACTCGTTCAGCCCGTAGTAGAAGTTTTGGGTGAATTTTAATTTTTTACCCTATTGGATTTTTATTAGGCCTATGTAGTCTAGTTTATTTAGAACATTTAAAAAAGTTAAATAAAATCTTTTATTTTATTTGAATTTATAAATTAATATGGTTTTATTTAGTTTATTTCATGATATATGTATATATATATATATATATATATGTATGTTATCCAGCATTTTGACCCTGCTATATTGAATTGATTGCACAAGTTAGATCCGACTGCTATCAAGGCCGATGGGTCTGGTGTGATGATTATGAGGCTCATAAGTCTAGTACAGATAATGACATGAATTCCAGGTTAAATGGAATTGATAGATATGCAAGGCAGAATGTTTGAAGTATGAAATATGGTTCAACACATAGGAGGGATTGGCATAAATTAACATCCATCATAGGGATCAGTATGGTTCAAGGAGCAAATGCATTTCAATAGAAAACAAGTAACATCTCAAGATCAACAAGTCCAATGCATATGAAAATTTGTGAGCAAGATATTGGGACCCTAGGGAGCCTACCCTAGGGATCGCGCCCTAAAAAGACGAAGTCAGAGAGATCGGCACTATTCCCTTAGTAGGGATCGGAAGGAATCAATAAGCAACCCATGTTGAAGCAAAGATCAAGCAATAACTAAAGTTCTACTGATCCCATTGGCATAAAATTTGGAGGCTAAGCATATTTTAGCATGAGGAAGCTAACATATGGACCGCACCCCAAATTCCACCAAAGTTGGGATCGGTACCTATCCCTCTTTTTCGGAATTGGGCCATGCGATCCCTTTTGTGGATCCATATGGTTCTGAAGGTCCTTCTACCAAATTTTTAGGGAGATAATTGGCCATCTTCATCTGTAAATACTGGCTTGGTTGTTCATTTTCGAGACCTTTACGCTGCTAGTTGCCTTATACTCTTTTGTAACTAAGAATTTCATTCGATCCCTATTGTACTCAGTTTATTAAGTGATTAATAAAGCAATCTATTTAAAGTGGATGTAGGTAAACAACGTCGAACCACTATAAATCATTGTGTGCGTATTATTATTTCAACTTACTTCAATTTCTTTGTTATTATCCTTTGTTTTTATTTTATATTCCCCATTTATTTCTCTTCAAAACTTCTATTGGGTGTTTGTGTCAATTTCCACTGCAAACATTTTGGTGCTTTCATCGAGAACCTTGATTCTCAGCTTATTAGGATCCCTTTTTTACTATTGGATTGCATAAATCCCTCGAAGGAGATCCACAATTATCTTTAAGAAGTTTGCTTGTTCTATTCATATTTGCCAAAATCTAAGAAAAGCCACCAACAATGGTGAGGAACACTACATCTACTTCTCAGAAAGTAGAAGGAAACGAGAATACTATCATCCAGCAAGGAGGCCCGAGCAGTCAACCAATGGATGTGAATGTTGATCTAGTTGAAGTCCGAAACCCAGCTGATTCCATTACTTGAGCTAAATTTTAGAATCTAATGAGATAGCTAATTGATAGCCGTCGACAATTGAATCAGCAGATTCAAGCTTATATCAACCTAATAAACCAATTCAGTTAACAACAGTGAGGGAAAGTAAGGAAGGACCCCAACCCTTACTCTGAATCTGAAAGTTCTAGTTCATCGGATGAGTATTACAGGCATAGGCGTTGTAGAATTGATAGATAATAGAAACTTTAGGGCATCAACAAGTAGATCTGCCTGGTCTGCCCAGACCTATCGGTGTCGATCCCTCCAAAAGAATCGGTACCAATCCCTCCTCCAGAGGAGGGAAATTACCTGTACATGTTAGGATTCATGTTGGAGCTGCTGCGACCGATTTGGATGATAGAGTTCAGTTAAACATTGACCAATTGCTTCCCCGAAATGATGATGAAGTGAATTTACGTGGTATATATCGAGAGGATGGTGTATTAAGAAGGCATGGAATGGCCCGTAGACATTGAGCGGACCATTTACGTAAGGTGGAACACGACCACCGCTTGGCACCAACTAACCAAATGCCAGAATTGTCGGCTATGGTTAGACAGTTAGTGAGAGAGAGTTCAGGCTTGACCACTTATGACCGGGGAATCTCGAGAAGCCATACCCTATTCACTAATGATATCCTACAAGCAGAGTATCCAAGGAGGTTCAACATGCTGTCGATGCCTGCCTATGAGGGAAAAACCGACCCCAGGCAGCACATTATGAGATATGAATGGCTGATGGATTCCGCACGAGCAGATAATGCAACCAAGTGTAGATGTTTTCCTATCACTCTCTCTGGAATAACAACAATGTCATTTACAAGGTTCCCCACGGTCGATCTTTAAATTTGATGATTTGGCAACATGGTTCATGAAGCAGTTCCGTATGCACGCAACTCGCCCATAAGATCTTTAAATCACTGAAGGATTACTTGGAGAGATTCCGTACAGCTGTCACAAAAATTAGTAATCTGAATGACATGAAATATTGATGGCGTAACAAAAAGGATTGATCCAAATTATGATTTTGGCCATTGGTTAGCTGGCAAGCCATCCAAAAACTTGTTCGTCGACGGGAATTCTATCGAGTTAGAAATCCGTTGAGCGAATTTATAATAAAATTACCGCAAGCGCACGGCGTACAAATGTTAGTATGTGGCGAGTATGGATCGATCCGCAGGGAATTGTTAGATTTTAATAATCTATTCAATCAAATTAAACCAAAGTTGAAAGTGATTGATTAGCTAGAAAATGTAAGAAAAATGACAAAAAGAAAGTGATAAAAATATGAGAGTGGAAAGACAATTTAGAGATAAATTCACTCTCTAGGTCACAAAGTTCAACAAAAATGAAATTATGATCTCTCTTTTTTGGTCATTAGTGAATTTAAATGATGTGTTTATCATAAGTATGGATTATTTGTGCTATTAATTAGCTCAACATAAGCCATCAAACTATAACACATCCGTTAAACCACTTACTAACTCTCATGAAAATGACAACAAAGTTGAAAATGAAATCTATTTTAAGTATGACCTATTAACTATTAATTAGAAATATAGACCATCAAATTTTAATTTCAACATACACTTCATTACCATCATCATATGTAGATGAAGAGGTAATTATTGTTTGTGATTGTTTAAGCATAGCCTATTTGGTGTTAACAATATAGGCTATCGAATTCAAAGAAAAAATAACAAATTAAACCACTTCATGTATTGTCATTAAGCACAAAAAGAGAGCAATAATTATCAAAATGTTGAAGCTACATAAGTAGAGAGCTTCATTACCCCTAAATTGAAGGGGTTTAGCCTCTCATTTGTGTTATCATATCAACACTTGTAGCATGCAACCTGAAACTAAAAAAAGGAAATTGAAAGCTAATGGAAAAGAGAACTATTCTACATGCATAAAATAAAATCTATTCTACTTGCATAAATAAGTAAATCTACACTACTAAGATGAAAGGAAATAAACAAGAAGAGAAAAGAGCATGTATTAAATTGCATAAAAAAAAGAAATTACATGAAATAAGAAATGGCTAAGTAGCTATGAAAAGAAAGAGAGCTCTCATTTTATTTTTGATCCTAAACTAAACTAAGAGAAGAGAGCCTAAGAGAAGAGCGACTAATTAGATTAACATAAGGGGTATTTATACATGTATGAAACCCTAATTCACTTTTTTGGGAACTACCCAAAATACCCTCTTAGGAAGTGTGGAGGCCAAGTAATCATTAGCATCAAATAATCATCATTTAAGTGTGCATAAAGCTTTAATATCTATTAGCATGTGCATTAGCCTCTATTTTGTACATTAAGGTAGGTGGGTAGGTGGGGTCCTCCATTATCATGAGTTTGAATTATTTTCATCTTCATTCCTTTGTATTCACTTGTGCATGCATATTTTCCATGAAACCCTCTTCCATTCGAAGCCAAATTCCTACAAAATCATATAGAAGTTTCCAAGTAAATTTTCATAAATTAATATATGCACAAAGATGACCATTTTTCCCCTATATGAAGATGAATATACGACGATTTGAAAATAATTTGAATTTTGGTTTAAACAAGTTAAAATACCCAATATGATCATTTATTTAATTTAATTAGAATAAATATGATGGTAAAAATATGCACATTTACGTGCACATCACAAGCCATCCGCAATGTTGGAGCACTTTTACGCAAAGGCAGCTCAGTATTTGAGGAAGGAGGAAGCCAGATGCTATAAAAAGAAGAATGTTGCGAGATCAAGTGGAGAAGGACTATAGAGTAAAATTACAGTGAAGCAGTCTTATGATAGCTTTAGAAAAGTTCAAGTGAATGTCCAGGACAAACCGAATCAACAAAAGAAAGGCGGATATAGAAGCCAAGAATGAAAGAGGGATTCTAGAAGAGGAAAATTGTTTTTCGATGAATTTTCTATTGGATTAGAAAACCATCAAAAAATTTCAAATTAAATTTACCGCAAGCGCACGGCGCAATTTTAGTGCGTGGCGAGTACGGGTCGATCCGTAGGGAATTGTTTTAGAGTTTAAAAATCAATTCGATCAAATTAAACCAAAGTGAGAGGAAATTGTTAACTACAAGCAAAATGAAGCTAAAACTAGAATTAAAATGAGATTTAAAAACTATGAGATTAGAGAACAATTTAGAGGCAAATCCACTCTAATATTTTTAAAAATCAACAAACAAATAATTTATGATCTCTAGTTATGATATTAAGTGAAATAATTGTTGCATTGATCATAAGTATGGTTTATTTATGTTATTAATTAACATAAGTCAAACCATCAAACTATAATACAACAATTATACCACTTATAAATTTTCATGAAAATGAAGCCAAAGCAAAAGCTATTTTAAGTATGATTTATTTACTATTGTAATTAGTAAGATAGATCATCAAATTTTGTTTTTACTTTCTTTCCAAAATCAAAAATCAATTAGCAAATGATGATTTAAATTGTGTTTATGTTGAATAAGAATAGCTAATTTGCAAAATCAACATAAGCTATCAAACCCACTTGTATAAACTAACATCAAAAATTTACTTTCATGAAGCACAAACAAAAGGGATCATAAATCATAAAAATGTTGAAATTACATAAAGTTAGAGAGCTTCATTACGCCTAAATTGAAGGGGTTTAGCTACTCATTTGTGTTATCAAATCAACACTTGTAAATTTCAACATTAAAAAGCAAGGAAATGGAATCTAAGCAAAGGAAGAAAGAGAGATTAACTACTAACTACTTCCATAAAAAAACAAAGCTACACTACTTGCATGAATGTAAATCTAAGCTATAAACATGAAATAAAAGAGAGCATAGAAATAAACATCAACATAAAAGTAAATAAAAGCAAGTAGAAAAGAGAAGAGAAAGAGGCTTGGAAGCCATTTTTATTTCACTTTGATTTGTGTTTACAACTTGCTAATTTCCTAAGTAAAATAAGAGAGAGTAGAAGATATTTACATGTACATAAGAGGGCTATTTATACATGCATAATAACCTAATACAATTTTTAGGGTGCTTCCCAAAATGCCCCTTAGGAAGTGTAGCCACCAAGTAACCATTAGCCATTAATTAATCCATCATTAAAAGTGCATAAAGCTTTAACCTCCACTTAGTTGTCCATTAGCTTCTAATTGTAGATTTAGGTAAGTGGGTGGGGTCCTCCATTATCATGAGCTTGAATTATTCCTCTTCATTCCTTTGTATTCCCTTGTGCATGCACATATGTTCATGGAAGCATCTTCCATATGCATCCAAATTCCTATAAAAATCATAAAAAATGTCCAAGTAAAAATTCTCAAATTGACACATGCACAAAAATGACCATTTTGCCCGTGAATGAAGATGAATATATGATGATTTGAAAATAATTGAATTTTTGATTTAAACATGTTAAAATGCCCAAATATGATATTTACTTAAATAAAAATAGATAAAATATGGATGTAAATATATGCACATTTACGTGCACATCAAATACCCCCACACTTATCTTTTTATTTGTCCTTGAATAAAGGAAAATTAAGATAAATCCGTTTCCATAGGGAGCACGATTGCATTGAGCATATGCAACAAGCAGTAGGATGAGTGTTGTCTCGTGAGCGTTTTCAGCGGATACTACCCACAAAATCCAAATGCACAGTGAAAATATTTACAAAATGCAAGATTTATTTACAATGGGATGAATGCAAGTTTTTAAAAGTATTTACAATGTAGGATTTACTTTTAAATTGACACAAATAAGTTAAATATAGGTTTTGGTCATTATTATGAAATTTAAGTCGTTTACTCATCAAACTTTCCAATAAAAACGAAGTTATCGTAACAAATGGGCTATAATTTAACTCGTTGTTTCGATCGATAATACAGTGTAACTATGAAATAGATCTTTAGTTGATTATCAAAGTTTATCAAAGTGGTATTTTCATTTCTTTCCAATAACAAGTCAAGTCAAACAAGTTAAAATGGTGCTTAGATTTCATTTGCTTACTCTCTCTTATTTGAAAATTTTATTGATATTAACAATATTTACATATGCCTAACTCAGGTAAACTTAGGCCAGATTTATTACTCGTGCAATGCCTTGCGGACTGATGTGAGGGGAATACAGAGCGTGGCGAGTGAACACACAAGTGTGAACACTTATCGACTATAGGCATTATTAAAAAGAATTTTTATATACATACACCTAACTCAGATAAACTGAGGCAAGATATACCGATCGTGCACTGCCTTTCGGGCTTACGTGATAAGTGTACAGAGCATGACGAGTGAACACACGAGTGTGAACACATGACTCTAGGTGTTAAAAATATATACATATATAAAAATAAAATATTTTTTTACTTATGTATATATTTGTGTTATTTTTTTATATTATTTTTTTAGAAAGAGAGTTTTGCAAAATCATCTTAGCACCATTTAACTTAGAAGATAAAAATGTTATATCCTTTACTTTAAATTTACCACTTTTTTAAACAAATATTTTCAATTAGAACATACTCATAATTAACACATATGAACCTTCCTATATACTAGTTAAACAATTATTATTTGTAATCAAACTTCACTTTTATTTTTGTTAAGACAAATAAATTTTCAAAAATTTTAATTTATTAACCAAAACTTATACTTATCCCATAGTGTTTCTTCAAAAATAAATCAAAATGCTAAAAAGAAATTGTTTTTGAGATTTAGAAATTTTGAGATTTTTTTTAAGTTAAAAGAAGGTGAAAATTCAAAAATTCCATGAAACTTAAAAAAAGAAATTAAGACTCCCCCCAACACTTAATATTAACTGTGTCCCCACAGTCAATGCAGGTTATAATGAATGTAACGGGGGAAAATATGTACATATTTACAAAAGAGGGTTAACATTCTTACTAGACGTAGCTTGGCTCATAAAGAATCATGAGCTCTTCCTCTTGGTTACTGGGTAATTCTAAGAAAGGTTTTGAACGATGACCGTTGACTTTGAAAATTGATCCATCCCTAGTGTTTTCTATTTCTACGGCACCATGTGGAAAAACAGTTCGTACCACAAATGGTCCGGTCCATCTTGATTTAAGTTTCCCAGGGAATAAATGAAGTCTTGAGTCATATAAAAGAACTTTCTGGTTTGGCGAAAATGTTTTCCTTAGGATTGACTTGTCATGAAAAACTTTGCTTCTTTCTTTGTAAATTTTCTCGTTTTCATACGCTTCGTTCTTAAGTTCTTCTAGTTCGTTGAGTTGTAGTTTTCGGTTTTTGCCAGCTTTCTCAAGATAAAAATTTAAGTCCTTTATTGCCCACAACGCTTTGTGTTCGATTTCAACGGGTAAATGGAAAGCTTTACCATAAACTAAACAAAATGGGGACATACCAAAGTTATTTTTAAAAGCAGTACGGTAAGCCCAAAGCGCGTCGGGCAATTTCTGAGACCAATCTTTTCGATTTTGTTAACAGTTTTCTCCCAGATTTGTTTCATTTAACTATTTGAAACTTCAACTTGCCCACAAGTTTGAGGATGATATGGAGTGGTTGTGGGTTATCGAGTATTTTCTCATTAAAGTTTCAAAAGAACGATTGCAAAAATGGGTCCCGTTATCACTGATTATTGTGCGAGGTGTGCCGAACCTCGAAAATATGTTTTATTTGAGAACTTTCACAACAATTATATTGTCGTTGGTTTTGCAAGGAATGGCTTCGACCCATTTTGAGACGTAATCAACAGTGAGAAGGATATACAAGTTTCCAAAAGAATTGGGAAAAGGTCATAAAGTCGATACCCCAAACATCAAAGATTTCGATTGTAAGAATGAGGTTTAGAGGCATCATATCTCGTTGAGAAATTCGTCCAAGCATTTGATATCGATCGCAAGTTTTACAAAATTCAAACGAGAGTTTGAAAAGAGAAGGCCAATAGAAACCACACCGAAGCACTTTTTCTAGGACCGAAATGTCCACCGCACGCTTGATCGTGGCAAAACGAAAGAACACTCCTGATCTCATTATCCGAAATGCAACGTCGGATGATTTGGTCGGGACAATATTTGAACAAGTGTGGATCGTCCCACTAGAAATATTTCACTTGGGGCATGAATTTGCATTTGTCCTGTTTGGATCAAGATGAGGGAGTTTCTTTAGTGACTAAGTAGTTCGCTATATCAACGTACCATGGATTGATAGAAATTGAAAGAAGTTGTTCATCGGGGAAGTTTTCATTGATTGGAAAAGAAGATGGTGCGTTCGGAAGACAAGACAAGTCATCGGCTATGACGTTATCGGATCCTTTTTGTATTTAATTGTAATGTCAAATTCTTAAAGTAAAAGGATCCAACGAATCAAATGGGATTTAGCATCCTTTTTAGCGAGGAGATATCAAAGCACAGAGTGGTCCATGTACACAGTAATGTGTGAACCTATCAAGTAAGGTCAAAACTTCTCGAGCGCAAAAACGACAGCTAGAAGCTCTTTTTCGGTTGTTATGTAGTTGAGTTGAGTGTCATTCAAAGTCATACTCGCATAGTAAATGACATGAAGGATTTTGTTGATGCGTTGTCCTAAGACAACACCAACTGCAAAGTTAGTAGCGTCACACATTATTTTGAAAGGAAGATCCCAATTGGGTGTGCAAATGATTGGATCAGAAATGAGTTCGTTTTTGAGACGTTCAAAAGAAGATGTACACTCAGATTTGAAATCAAATGGAACGTCTTTTCCGAGGAGAGTCGTCAAAGGACGAGGGATTTTGCTAAAGTCTTTCACAAAGCGTTGGTAAAAGCCAGCGTGTCCTAGAAATGATCGAATGTCCTTAATAGATTTGGGAATGGGTAGGTTTGCAATGACATCGATTTTCACTTTATCTACCTCAATGCCTTTATTTGAGATGATATGTCCAAGGACTATGCCTTGTTTGACCAAAAAGTGGCATTTTTCCCAATTCAAAGTCAGATGTTTTTCTTTACATCGGTTTAGAACCAACTCGAGATGATGTAAACATTGGGAAAAAGAATCACCAAAGATAGAGAAATCGTCCATAAAAACTTCTAAAAAGCGTTCAATCATGTCAGAAAAGATGCCAACCATGCATTGTTGGAACGTATAAGGAGCGTTACAAAGTCCGAATGGCATACGTCGATAAGCAAAGTTACCAAATGGACACGTGAAAGTCGTTTTCTCTTGATATTCGGGAGCGATTGGAATTTGGTTATAGCGGAATAACCATCAAGGAAGCGGTAGAATTCGTGGTCGGCTAAACGTTCGAGCATTTGGTCAATGAAAGGAAGTGGGAAGTGATCTTTACGTGTTGCGGCATTTTGTTTTCGATAGTCAATGCAAACACGCCAACCCGTTTGAGTATGAGTTGGAATAAGTTCGTTTGAATCGTTCTTGACAACGGCTAGCCCGGACTTTTTTGATACAACGTGAATTGGGCTAACCCATAAACTATCAGAGATTGGGTAAATGATTCTGTTGTCGGGAAGTTTAAGAATTTCATCACGCACCACATCTTTCATTTTTGGATTTAGCCTTCATTGCGCGTCACGAACAGGCTTGGCATCGTCGATTAAATGGATGCGATGTTGAACAAGAGCGGGACTAATTCCCTTAATATCGGTAATCGACCATCCAATCGCTTCTCTATTTTTCAAAAGAATAGAAAGTAAGGAGGTTTCCTGATCAAGAGAGAGAGTTGTGGAAATTATGACGGGCAACGTTTCGTTATCACCTAAGTATGCGTACTTAAGGTGATCGGGAAGTGGTTTGAGGTCCAACTTCGGAAGTTTCTAGGTTAGAGAACTGGGTTGAGATTCGGACTCAATTGGAAGCGATTCAAAGGGAAGAGTGTATTCAATTTCGTTGGGGATTTTGTGAAACAATTTTTCGTATTCAGCTTCACGTTCGTCGTTAAGGTCAAGTGTCTCATTTTCAAAATTTTCGTGAATGGCACTAACTTCCAATGTTTGGTCGCGAGGTTCATTTGATTGGCTTTCAAAATTGAAAATGTCGAGATCCAAAGTCATGTTGATTTTCATCGAACCGTTACGACAATTGATTAATGCATTTGAGGTGGCTAAGAATGGTCGCCCTAAAATCAATGGAATTTGACTCGTGCGATTTGACACGGGTTGTGTTTCGAGAACAATAAAATCAACGGGGAATATGAATTGCCCTACTCGAATGAGCACGTCCTCGATTTCTCCCATGGGCTTCTTAATGGAACGATCGGCGAATTGAAGCGTGACTTTTCTGGGTTTGAGCTCACCTAATCCTAAATTTTTGTGCACGGAGTATGGAATCAAGTTGACACTCGCGCCTAAGTCAATCAAACATTTGTTAATCGGCTTGTCTCCAATTGTACACGAAATCGTAGGGCAGCCAGGATCTTTGTATTTAATGGCCATGGATTGGGGCAAGACTTCACTCAAATTGGCGGCTAAGAAGACTTTTTTGGGCACTTGAGTGTTTCGCTTTTGGGTACACAAATCCTTAAGAAATTTCACATAAGTGGGGACTTGCTGAACAATGTCAAGAAGCGGGATGTTCACTTTCACTTGTTTAAAAATTTCCAACATCTTTTCCATTTGGTCCGAGTGTTTCTTTGGTCGAAGACGATGTGGAAATGGAACACGATACTCAGTAGGCGGGTCTACTCGAGTAGAAGAAAATTTTTGATTAGCATTCGGTTCGACGTTTGGCTCCACGTTCTGTTCAGATTCGTTCGTTGTTTTAGAAGTGCCGAGAGAGCTTTTCGGTAAATCGTTTGGGTTAATGACTTGATTATCGATTTGTTTACCGGAACGTAGACTTGTGATAACATTCAATTAGGTGACATTGCTATCTTGAACAACATGGGTTTGATTTGAATTTGCGTTTTGATTTCTGGGATATGGAAGAGGCTGGCTTGGGAATGTTCCTCGTTCGCGTTCACTTACAGACGTGGCTAATTGACTCATTTGCATTTCAAGTTTTACAATCGATTGGTTTGTGTTTTGCATATATTAGGTCGATAAATTTTGCAAATTGCTATTTTATTGAAGGATTTGAGTAGTTGCTTTTTCCAACGTTTCAAGAGTTTTCTCAAGTGAACTTAAACGTTTGTCGTCTTGGGGGAGGATGAGCAGAATTTGGTTGAAAATTTGATTGTTGCGGTTGATTATGAGACGGACCCGCAAAGTTTGGTTGAAAATTGTTGGGCTGAAAGGGAGGATTCGAAGCATTATTTGAGAATGCTTGAAAATTGGGCCGAACCGTATTCGTGTTGGGATTGTTTTGGTTCCAAGCAAAATTTGGATGATTTCTCCAACCATGATTGTATGTTGGAGAAAATGGGTCATTTTTGGCTTTATTGAAACCATTGATTTGTTCAACAGAATTAGGACACTGATCGGCTATATGATTAGGATCATTGCATTTATAACACATTGGTTGGGAAGCTTGGTTCATTTGATTCGATGAGAAAACGTTATCAAAATTTTTAATCATTGCGTCGATCTTAGCTTCCAAAGAAAAAGAAGATCCTATCGAGTGTGCACTCGATCGTGAGTAAATTGATTTTTCGTTCGAACGTTCCCATTGGGATGATTTTTCGGTGAGGTTTCCAAGAAATTACCAAGCATCGTCATGATGTTGGGCAAGAAAGTTGCCTTGGCACATTGATTTGAGCTTGGTCCGTGAGCTATTTTTAAGTCCATCATACAAGATTTGGCAAATCGTCCATTTTTCGAAGTTATGGTGTGGACATTTTATCAAAAGATCTTTGAATCTTTCAAAATATTTTATGAATGGTTCTCCCTTGAATTTATGAAAATTTACAATTTCGTTTCGTATTCTACTCGTTTTTTCCAAGGGGTAGAACTTTTTTAAGAAAGCTTTTATGAATTCTTCCTAAGTTTTAATCAAGATTGATGGAAAGCTGTACAACCATTTTTTAGCATAATCCGTAAGAGCGAATGGGAATAATCGAAGTTTGATTCCATTATCGGAAAGTTGTTAGAGTTTAATGGTTGTGCAAACTTGTTCGAATTTAGTCAAGAAAATGTATGGGTCATCATGCTCAAAATTGCCGAATTTTGGAAGCGTGACAATATGGTTCGAGTGAATTTCGAAATGGTTACCCGTAGGGGTGGGTAACATGATGCAAGATGGAATAGAAACTCTATCGGGAAAGATTCTATCCATGGGAGTTCGAGGGGCGTTCTCGTTCGCCATTTCGGGATGATCGTCTGTTCGAGTTAAACGATTAGTTGTTGAGTCGCAAGTCCAACGATTTGTTGTTATGTCACGAGTCCAAGTACTCATGTACAAGTGAAAGTCGAGAAGAAAAGAAGTTAGAATCGAGTTTAGAGAATGAAAGAAGATTTAAAAAAAGAAGTGAAATTGATTTTTTTTGTTATTTTACAAGGAAGAAAACTATTTACCAAGTGAAATTTATTTTCAAAAGAGAAGTTTGATTTCTGTTTTGTTTTTGGCTTTTCAATTTTTTTATATGTTTTTGGTTTTGAATTTTCAAACTTTCAAATATTTATCAAAAGGTTTTTTGTTTTTAGAAAAGGGAAATTTGATTTTTGTTTATATTTTTGAATTTTCAAAAAAAAAATTTTGAAAAGATTTTATATTTTTTTTTGGATTTTTGTTTTTGATTGAAAAGTTTCAAAGGAAAGGAAAAAGTTTTTTTTGGAAAAAAAAATTAAGTAAAGTTTACAATTTTTTTTTGGATTTTGGATTTTTTTTAAAATATGCATGAACTAATGCAACTAAATGAATGCAAAGGACTTAATTACAGCTTTCGGTCCTTAGTAGCTCCTAACCCAAAATTTTATAATCACACTTTGTCTTAAATCAACAAAAATACTTCTCAACCAAGTAACGGGCAGGGGTTATCGGTGCACCACGAATCACCGTAGCAATGCAACCGAAGGTTTAAGTACCTTCTGAGGAAGAACCACTATAATATTTACGAATCACCGTAATATTTATAAATGGTTATTACTCTACCGTAGCCTAAACACCAAGAAATAAAATTGTTCACAGAAAACAATTGTGAAGATACAATTAAGCCCTAGGTGAGCTCACGACACCCTTAAGTTGAATGTCTAACCTTTATTATTAGTTAAATTCTATGATGAAATGCGATTTTTGGGCTAAGGAAAGGGTGATGAAATCGCTCTCCTTATGCGAATTGGGGTATTGCCCTTAAAAAATAAAACAAGATGAGATGAATGCAAAACAGAAGTTAAACGTGAATTTACAATGCAACTAAAATGATATTTGTTTTTGTTTTTGGATTTTGAATGTTTTTTTAATGCAAATGCAAGCAACCAAAAATGCAATTCAAACCAAAAATAAGGGAAAAGGGCACGATACTAGAGCATGTAGAATTATTAGCAATTTTTTAAAGCGACAATATTTTTTTACGCAAGCAGGCAAATCAGTTTATTTTTAGCCAGCACTTCTGCCACCCACAACCTGAAAATTTCGAACAAGATGTATACAATTTTTTTTAGTTTTTTTGTTTTAAAGATCGAATGAAAACAAATCTAAGGTAATTTTTTTATCGTTTACCCAAACGAAAATGAAAGTACATTTCTTTTCTTTTTTTTTGTAAACTATTTGCAAATTTTTTTAAATAAAAGGAAGAACAAAAACAACACAAAACAAACAAGTGTAAAACAAATTGAAACTTGTTTTTTTAAGATGTGTGGAACTAAAAACAAATTTAAAATTATTATTTTTTCTTTTTTTAAGAGAAAGAAAATAATGGCAAATAATTTTTTTTTGGTCTGATTGTTTTAACAACAAAATAAAACAAGAAGATGTTTTAACATAAAAAGGATTTTAAAATAAACAAAACAAAAATACTCAACTCGGCCCACAAGTGAAGCCCGATACCTACTATTCACAAAATGAATTAACACCTACCTCCTCTCAGTGAAACACACGATTGTTGCTCCACGACGACATCACTTTTTGGAGTTTGGCCGGGACCCGGAAGACCTTCGGATTCGTAGAAACAAGAATATAAGCCCATGACTATCGGGCATGATGAAAAAAACCTCTAAAAAAGTAGGGAGTAAAGCGGAATAGCTGCGTCCAATTGACTTTCAGTTGTCGTCGGAGTGCTTCCTTCCAGAATAAGGGTTAGCACCTTAGATTGATAACCGGGTTTGTCGGGATCGTAGCTTAGATGTTGTCCCGGACCAAGAGAAACTGATGCTCCGGATTCTTGAAGAGAAGATGGGCCTTTGGGATCGGACTCCGAAGACTCTGCAGTGTTTATCCCTTTGCCGGAGGGTGCTAGAATGTCAAAATATCAAAATCTTGTAGTAGTAAGGTCTAGAGGTTCATCCCCATGAAGAATCTCCCATACTAGTTTCTCTTTTTCAAAATCAGCTTCGTCGAGGTTTTTTTTTCATTTCAACAATGTATTCCCAGGCCTCGGTAAGCGACCCAAGATAACCCTCACCAAGAAAGCTCAAATCATGGTAGATGAGGACTTTAGCACTGTATTCAATGACCAGGGGATCGAAAATGTCCTTAATTTAATTTCGATCGGCTTCTTTGGCATGCTCTACCCGAGCCTCGATCTGTTCTCTCATCTCATTACGGCCTGCTTCTCTCGCCACTTCTTTAAGGACATCAATTTAAGCAAGTTGCTCATCAAGCTTAACCTTCAACTTTCGGGCTTCAATGACCTCTTCGCAATATCTTTGTGCTTCCTCTTGAGCATCAATTTTATCTTCCCTCTCCTTCTTAAGAAGTTCTTCAAGCTCCTAAATGCGGTGGGTCAAAATATTTTTCTCCTTTTGCAAGGTATCTTTTTCCAAGGCAAGCGCACAGCTGTAGTTGAGGGCAGCATCAGGTTCCTTTTTGTGGGTAGCTTCTAGACAACTCATCACCTCAGATGTTTCCTTAGCAATTTTTCTGCACTGATCAGCTTCACCATCAAGTCCAAGATCTTGGTGTCTTAATGTTTAATTGTATCTTTATCATGGATTGCCTCTACCTTGAGATGATCGATTTCATGCTGTCTCTTAATAGACACCTCAGAGATCTTTTCTGCTAAGTGCTGGAATGATTCATGTTGCACAAAAACATAGTTGACACATGCGAGATAATTTGGTTTAGCGTTCCCTAGGATTGTATGAATGGAGGGGTGGAACTTAAGCCGGTCGAAACAAATCTTTGGAAAATCGACCAAAAGTTTGGCCAAATTTTCAACCGTGGAAGCTTCAGGAGCCGCAGTTGGCAAAGATGGATCAGAAGTAATGATTGGGCATTTGCTCAACCTATAGTCATGGGATTGTTTGGAGCTAGATGGATCAATATACTGCTCAAGCTGTACGGCAACTTAAGGACCCTATAAAAAGGTCTAATCGCCACTGTGTACAGGAATATTAGTTTGACTTCCTGATGGGACGACCGAGATTGGGAGTTATGTTTGGGAGATGAATATTCCCTCGAATGATGACTTTTTCTCGGACATCATACCTCTCTCTCTCTATGCCTACCTGATTCTAAATTACGGTTGGATCTGTATTACGTCGAGGAGCCTCTCAAGCGATCAAAAGCTCGGGACTGATACATCACACCTGCAAAAACCAAACAAAAGTGCATAAGTGACCATTATACAAAAGATAGATGGATATCATGTGTTGAAGTGCACGTGATTGTGAGTGTCCTAGTATCCCCCATACGGACCAGTCACTACAGCCTTGCTTATAGGAGTTTTTCCTCCTTTTCCAGTGGAAAGAATGATGTCCCCACTTCTAGTGGGATAATTGAGCCCCACAATACTGATGTTGGGGAAGTTATAAGTCATGATGTCATTAGGGATTTGGAGATTTGAAAAACCTTTCATTGAGCTTTATAAACATTGGGAGGAATACTCTTCATCGACATAAGTGATAATAAACTCGGGCTCGTTGGTAGTTTTTCTCCTATGGAGCTTATATGCAAGCTTCTTTCTTCTCCTAGCTAGTGTGTGGGGTTGCATGCCTTGTGACGGTTCAGCCACAGGTGCATTACCCGGCCTGCTTCAGCATTGTCAGGCTCGTTGGTTTTGGCACCCCTAATTTCGCCCTCTTCGGCGTCATCCTAAGTCCCCTCGACTGGGGACATGACAGGATTATTGATATCACCTTCTTGTTCTGTAGCATATCCCGGTAGTGCAGTGCTTCCTGGAAGTCCAATGTCGTCACCTTCCTCTAGCAACCCAAAAAAAGATAACCATTCATAGGTTACAAGCAGCTAATGTCCCTATCTTCGATCGAGGAGGCATGAATTGCAGAGATTGCCCTTGAAAAACTATCGCCCTGTGGACGTGGATGGACAGGCGTAGATTTTCAGAATGTTAATTGATTCAGGATATGACTTGGGTTAAAGAATTTGAGAATAGAACGAAGACAACACTTATGTCCTTCCAACCATCGTCTTGCAAAGTCGGGCGGACATCGGACATAGAACCATTCATGTTTGAAGAGGCTGAGCATGTTTCAAGCACTCGCTAAGACTTGACAGCTGGGCGAAGGCTCAAGGAAAATGTAGGAAAGGCTTCCTTTCCGTCGTTTGAAGTTGTAAATAAACATGATGTCTTGAGTAGCAGGAAAGTGCCACGGAGAAAGGCATAGTTGTTCGGGTGTAGTTGAGAAGGAGCTATCCCAAGATATTTTAGCATCTCCTAGATAAAAGAATTGATGGGCGGGACACATCCAACAAATACGTAAACTTATTGCATGTTGTATACCCCTCCGAGGTTGAATGAGCCATATTGTTCACGGAAGGAACCAAAACGTCTCCGAAGGGAATCTCGTGTCTAGGACATAGTCTGTGAAGAGCGGCCTCACCAGTTTTGGAGGCTTGAGAATCTGTAGGGTTACCTAAAAATATAGCGCCTTCCATAGTGTCGGGAGAAGGACTTATATCTTTCACCAGAAGGACGGGAACATCAGAGAAAAGGTCGACCGACGGGTCGAAAACTTCCGTTTGTTCAGCTTGACGACTAGGAGAAAGCCTGCCGGATATAGTTCCAGAACATAACGTAGCTTTCGAATTACTATGTTGTGAGATTGGTCCGGAAAACATTGCAACTAGGCGCTCTTAACGTCTAAAGTCCATGTCAACTATACTTAGTAGATAATCAAGATTAGAAAAGTTTACCTGTCACACGGTGCTAACTGTAAATTAGTGCGGTGCCGTGTAGTACAGAGATAAGCAGCATCAAATAAGAAAGCAAAGTTAAGTGATGAGACTTTGGATTCCGATCAGAGTGACCGTCATCGCTGACCGTCTCAACTGGAAAATAGATTGATCGGTTGTATAAGCTTTGGGATCGATCATCGGCATATCGAAGTGTGAAATCCGTTATTAAAGTCCATATATCAAGTTTTAGTTCATATTCTAAGTCGCAAGGATTTGGTCGTCTATTTTGAGTTCAATAATGAATATGCAAGTCATGTTGTTCATCATCATCACATGTTCAAGTTTATTGAGACGGAATTGGTTATAATTTCTCAAACAAGTGATTATGGATTGGTTTCCAAGTTCAATTCAAAACCTAGAATTAGCCAAGTACATATATGCCAGTCCCTACATAGTCAACCCCTTTCCCCACATGATCCGTGCCGATCACTTTGCTTGGCCAAAACTACCGATCCCTCTCCCATTTAACCAAACAATCGAACACTCTCAAAGAGCCCATAACTGATCCCTCATCATACGCTAGAAACCGATCGGTATACCCATGCACTACACCAAATTCCAATTGATCCAACATCTACCCAACATGCTATTCTTAAAACTTTTTCGACTGAACCCTATGTCGTATGCTCCCTTCTTCCTCCTCATTTCTTACTCTGCCAAACCCTTCCACATCCCACTTCTCATCCCCTCCAAACAACTTCGGCCATCATTCACCACCGCCTCAAGCTCCACCCTAGTCGCTGATGGCATGCAATCTATCATCTCGTCATAAAATCAAAAGTTAAAAATTATAAAACTTACCTACGTATGTATATATGTTAGAGGTGTTGATGAGTGGTTTGGAGATGATCGAGATGGAAGGTAAGAGGAAGTGGGTTCGTAAAGGCAAGATGGATTGTAGAAGATTTCGTTTTGAAACTAAAGGAAGAAGAAAGAAGGGAGGGATCGTCTTTAATGGTGGAATGAGGAAGATTTGGTATTATAAGGGACAAGGGGGAATGGTAGGGAAGGGAAATAAGTGAGTATTGGAGAGAAATATACTAGCTTATATATGGGACAAGGGTTCGGCCCACGATTTCGACTCGAAGCAAAGAGGAGAGGGATTGGCTAAAAAGATACCGATCCCTATAAGCGTGTGTATATTAAAAAAAGGAATCGGCTAGAAATATGTCGATCCCTGTAAACATAAAAAAAGAGGAGGAGGGATCAGCTAAAAATATGCCAATCCCTACAATCTTTTTAAAAAAAGAAGAAAAGAATAGGGTTCGGCTATGAGCATGTATGCAAACAAACATAGGCATGGAAATTATTCAAAGCACATATGTACAAAATGCAATTAAATTTCATCTAACTCAATGAAAATTGGCAACAAACCTAGTGCGTGCGAACGTGTTTGGGAGCCAACGACAATAACTTGTATCTGAACATGCAAGTGTATGGTCTAAAAGTTCAATTTTCGAAATTGATAGAAATTGAAATCAAACTTAAAGCCTTCAAGTTTGAGGCTGGACAAAATAACCAAAGTTTATTAGCCTCATAATTCCGGACGTATATATCAACTGAAGGAGTATAACCCTGGTTTTATACTATCGAAAATTGACCAAGCGTCATTACGATCTAAGAGAGATACAACACTTTGCGAAAATAATTCGACAGAAGGATAGTGACTATTCAAAAAACTGGACGGGTTTCATTCCAATGACTCTAACTTGCTTCGATTCAAAGCACGTCGTGTTCAGCACAAGACATACTTTGAGGGAAAGTGTTATCCGGCCTTTTGACCCAATTATACTGAACTGATTTCACAAGTTAGATTCGACTGCTATCAAGGCCGCGAGTCCAGAGTGATGATTGTGGGACCCAGAAGTCAAGTACAGATAATAAAATGAAGTTGAGGTTGAATGGAACTGATAGATAGGCAAAGTAGAATCTTCGAAGTATGAAATATGGTTCAACATATAAGAGCAATCGACATAAATTAACTTCCATCATAGGGGTTGGTATGGTTCAGGGAGCAAGTGCATTTCAATAGAAAACAACTAATATGTCAAGATCCACAAATCCAATGCATATAAAAATTTGTGAGCAAGATATGGGGACCCTAAAGAGCCTACCCTAGGGACCGCGCCTCAAGAAGATGAAGTCAGAGGGATCGGCGCTCTTCCCTTGGTAGGGATTAGTAGGAATCAGCAAGAAACCTATGTTGAAGCAAAGATCAAACAACAACTCAAGTTCTACTGATCTAATTAGCATGAAATTTGGAGGCTGAGCATATTTAGCATGAGGAATCTACTATAGGGATTGCACCCCAAGATTCCACTAAAGTAGGGATCGGTACCGAACCCTCTTCTTTGGGAATTGGGACATGTGATCCCTCTTGTGGGTCCATGTGGTTTTGGAGGTCCTTTTGCTGAATTTTGAAGGAGATATTTGGCCATCTTTGTTTATAAATACAGGCTTGGTTGTTCATTTTCTAGACCTTTACGCTACTAGTTGCTTTATACTCTTTGATAACTAAGGATTTTCATCCGATCCATATTGTACTTCGTTTATAAAGTGATCAATAAAGAAATTTGTTCAAATTGGATATAGGCAAACAATGCCAAACCACTATATATCATTGTGTGTGTGTTATTATTTCAATTTACTCCTATGTCTTTATTATTATCCACTATTTTCATTTTATATTCCTCGTTTATTTCTCTTCAGAACATCTATTGAGTGTTTGTGCCAATTTTTGGTGCAAACAATATATACACACATACACATGTATCATATATATATTTATGTATGTATGTATGTGCGCATGTGTAACATATCAATCCGTGCAAGGTAAACATGCCTATGTATAGATGTTAGGATTTACGTCGCAACGGACAACTAGCTCATCTAATATGTAAATATATTGTCTATATGTATGTATATATTTATGTTTACGTATATAAAATACTTTAAATATATATATGTATATAAACTTTAATTAATTTGTTTATAAATATAAATGTATATAAATATACATATATATTTATAAACATAATTATGAAATATTACCATATGGATATATATTTATGTGTGTGTGTATTATGTTAATATGTTTAAATAGATTACAAATATTAAGTAAAATAAATTTAAAAAAATTATAATATAAACAATATATACATATGTAAATAAAATATATTTTTATTATAAATATATATAATGTTAATTACTTATTTAAATATATATTAAAATAAATTAATATTTATAAATACACAAAAATTATTAATTTTTAAATAAATATTTACCCGGTCTAGTACATGACTTAGAAGAGTGCATGCGTGTGTGTGTGTTTGATGAAAAGGACATGCGGGTCGAACCGCACAACCATAAAATGCATAAAATTAAAAGTAAAATACCCGATTAATAAGCCTAGTCTTTAGTTATAATAGTTGAAGTCAAATATGTACATCCACATAGTTTACAAGCTTAGTAAAGCATATAGTACAATCTCGCAAAATACTAACCCAAATCTTAAACATGATATTACATAACCCCATCCTAAACAGAAGCACAAAAATTCCAAGTCATCAGCTAAGAAGGTCTAGGTTACCATCCCTGCTCACCAGCACCCCTGGTTGTTGCTTTCTGCTGACTAAGGTCCTTGTAGGAAAAATTGGAGATTTCCTTAAGTTGCACTTATCCACATATTATAAGTATACATATTTTTGTAAGCTACGGTCAAATATGAGTGATATTTAGAATTGAAGTAACGATCACTTCTTTCTAAACAAACTACCCATAGGAAAACCAGGGTCAGTAAGGCCTCGGAGGACATAGAGGAGCTTGAATCCTATAGATGAAGTATATTGCATTTAGATAAGGGATCTTGCATATTCTGGTTAGGGGCATAATGTGTCCAGACCTGGAAAGAATAATCGCACTCATAGAAAATATGCTGCTAATAACCATTGTTGGCCGAGCAAAGGAAACAGTTTTGGGTAAGCCGTAGATTCTCGCCTTCCAAACATTCAGTCGTATTTAACTTGCCCATGAGGACAAGCCATGCATGGATTTTATTTTGAAGGGGCCTTGACTGCCTATATCATGCCAAAGTTTAGATTCTTACCAGAATGCGCATAGAAATTGTACATAGATTTCACCATGAATTTCCAAGTTTTTTGTGCCCCAAGGTAGTTGATCTTCGATGTTTGTTAGTCGAGTGATAGCTGTGGGCTGAAGAAGGGAGCAAAGTGCTTGGATATTGTAGCCAGTGGTAATTAAAGTGAATTGGTTATTGCAAATTCCTCCAGTAAAGGTCTGGCTCACAAATATATTTTTGCCATCCGCAATTGAGAATAGATCTAGAACTAATGAGCAGAGCACCACATTATCTAACCAGGGGTCTATCCAGAAAGCAATCTGAGTTCAATTTACCACATCGATAGAAGTGTTAATGTGCAAGTGTTGATAGTAGGAAAAATGTACTTCTAGAAAGTTGAGGCGTGAGAAGGAGGAGGCGCTCTTAGATCTGCAAGGCTAAAGTCTCTGCTATCGTAGCATTGATTTATCCATTGGGCCCATGGTTTGGAGTAGGCCGATATCAAACCCCAGTCCTATTTGCAAAGTAGGGTCCTATTGAAGTAAACAAGGTTGATGACTCCCAATACATCATGCAACTTGGGCTTACAAACTCTTCCTCATGCCACCATGTAGTTGGCAGGAGATAAGTTAGTGGTACCTATCCAAAGGTAGGCTCTCCACATTTGGTCAATCCTATTAATAACCCATAATCGGGCTTTGTAGAAGGAAAGCCAGCAGGTAGGAAGGGAGTTGAGAACGGAGTTCGCTAATATAAGTATTCCCGCACGAGATAAGGATGTTTCTTTATACACAACTAGACGCTTTGTCATTTTTTAATAGGATGTTCTAGTCCATATGCTTCTGTTTTGTAGTTCTTAGGGTAAGTCCAAGGCAAGTGACAGGGAATGACTGGAGAGAATGGTTTAAAGTGGATGCAACTTCTAGATCTAGAGAGCCATCTTCATTGGTCATTGTAATGGAGCTTTTGGAGAAATTAATCTTAAGACCAAAATCCAATTCAATGCAGTATAACAGGAGTTTCAAGGTAGCAATAGAGGATGAGGCTGGTAGGGATGAGTGGATCGTGTCATCGACAAATTGGAAAGGTCTTAAAGTAGATAGGAGAACCTTATTTCCAAGATAGGCTAGAAGGCCGGAGTTGCAAGCTAAGTCAATCATTTGTGCGAAACAATCTGCAGCTAAACTGAAGAGAAGAAGGGATAGAGGATTGCCCTGTCTAAGTCCTTTAATATTTATAAGGAGGTCTCCCTTCTTACCATTTACGCAGACCGAAGATGAGGAAGAGGCCTGGAGATGGCTGACCTAGACAATGAACTTATTAGGGAACCCTTAGCCTTTAGGGCATTCAAGATAAAGTTCTAGGAAATTGACTCGAAAGGTTTGGAAAATCAAGTTTAACTACTGCACAGTTGATATTGTTGGATGCACATTAGTTTATGGTTTCTTAAATGGATGCAGCATTGTCTAGGAGGGATCTCCCAGATGTGAATGCAGATTGTATCGGGGAGATAAAGTCTTGTAGGTCAGGCTTTAGATGATTAGTCAAGACATTAGTAATAAACTTGAAGATAGTGTTTTGAAGGCTGATTGGGCAAAAATCCTTGATGGAGGAAGCCTCCTTGAATTTAAGGATGAGGGTAATGTTTGCACAGTGGATCCTAAATATCAGATTTGGGTGATTGAAAAATTCCTTGAAGACTTGGAAGACGCTAAACTTGAGAAAGCCCTAGTAATGCTTGAAGAAGGAAGAGGGAAACCCATCTAGGCCTGTAGCATTGTCTTCAGCCATGTCGTTTTGTGCAGCCTAGATCTCATCTATTTCAAATTTCATGTCAATGGGATAATGAGGAGGTAAAGTGGAAGTGAATAGCTATTCCCAATTAATGATATCAAAAGTAGGGGCTATACCTTGGAGAGAGGTTTTGAAGTGCGAGGTGAAGGTGCTGAGAATTTCAATTTCGTCGGTGATTTCTCTGCTATCATAGATGATGCTCAAAATTTGTTTGGATCTACTTCTGCCATTTGTAACTCTATGGAAGTAAGCAGTATTTTGATCTCCTTCCTTAAGCCATTGGGATATATATCTTTTTTTCCAGGCCAGCTCCTCCTAACTCTTGATCCTATCAAGCTCAGATTCAAGCGCCGTCAGCACTTATCTATCGGTAGAAGAGAGAGGGAAGGTATCTTCTTTAATGTTGTGGTCCAAGATCTAATTTTGAAGGCGCTCCTTCTTAAGCCTTAAGGCACCCCAAAGTCTAGAAGGCTGATGCTTCAAAGATTTCCACAAAAGTCTTGGCTCGGCGACTAACACCTTTCTAGCAGGGCCAGTAACTTTGAATGAGCCCTAGAGCCTCTCGACCATGTCATCAAATCTAGGCTTGAGGGTTCAGAAGTTCTCGAATTTAGATTAAGGGCGATGAGGAGACATGTCACCAATATCAAGGAGAACAGGACAGTGGTTAGAAATGATAGAGGGTAGATCCAAGTTATTAATCAAGAATGCATGTCTTCCCAAGTTAAGTTTAGAAAGAATCTATCAAGTTTGCCAAGGGAGGTAGAGGCTCATTTGTTAAACCATGTGAATGCTCGGTTATTTAAAGGAAAATCAATAAGGTTATATGAGGAGATAAAGTCGTTAAACCCATCCATATCTAGGTCTGAACCCAGTTATTTCTTTTCAAGTGGAGACGAGTACCGTTAAAATCTGCTGCTAAAATCCACGGGCCGCAAATGTGAGAGGAAAAATCGGTACACACACCCTCTAAAGGTTAAAACGAAGGACCAGGGTGTGAGGACCACAAATATTAGAGGAGTAGATAACCCTGGATGAGATATTTTGAAGGATAACATGCAAAAAACTAGGGGCCAAAAGGGATTGCAATAAGGTCCATCTTGACACATCCCCAAGAGTTATAATCCCCCTTTGGAACCCATGACATCCAAGAAAGTCCAACTAGATAATGTATTTCCTCCCACAAGTCTAATCCTAAAATGGGAAGGGTTGCAAAGCTTTGATTCTTGGATTGAAAATAGGTCGAGCTTCAGAAGGGTAATAAAGTTCTTAATTAAAGAACGCTTATCTAAGCACCCTAGTCCATGAGCATTCCATGATAGAATCTTCATAGGGTATCATAGGCCTTCTGCTTTCCCATATTTTTTATAACAGATAGTACTTTCGACAATAAACTAATACCATATTAGAAGCAGCATAAATAATAGTAGAATGGTTAAGCAAACAAGGAATATTACGTATAAAAATGCTACCTTCCAACAGGTGCCCTCCGCTCCTGGAAAGCAAGCGCTCGCATCGCCTGACGATCGGCAGACTGTTAGTTATCTCAAAGGGCAGAGAATGGGTTGTTGGCACTACTGCAATATGTTAGTCCATGAGATGATGGTTTTGATGACAACAACCTTAGAATATATTATAAAATATAAATACTAACATTACAAGTTGAGATATATATATGTATATGCAGGATCTAACCATGCAGGTATCAAGAATGAAGACTGTACAGTATAGAGATTCAAGATATAGAGATAGAAGACTCATGAGTATCAAGATTATCAAGAGTTCAAGAGTTCAAGGTTAAGTTTGTTTTATTAGGAATATTTGTTAAAACTCGTAGAAAAGCACTGGCATCTTAATATCCAATTTATTCGTGGAATGGAATCCACTTCGAGCCCGTTAAAGGGATGGAACCCTAAGTAGGATGGAACCTACGAAAATCTAGTGGGACATTGTTTTGTATCCACTAATTTTAATTCAAATGATTTTACAAAATTATCTTGTTTTCAAAATGATTTCAAAACTTTCCTTTTAAAAGATTCAAAACTCTCTATCCTGATTTTAAATAATTTTACCCTCATAACATCTTTAATTTCAAAGTCAAATTACTCCTGATTTTAAATGTCTTTTCAAATAATATATTTAACTTTTAATATTTATACTTAGATTTAAATATAAAATTATAGTTAAATTATGTATATATTGTTCTTTATATTTACTTATGAATTTCAACTATATTCAAGTATATTTATAAAGTTTTAAATAGTTTTTATATAAGATAAATATTATTTTTATAGAAATTCAAAATATCAACTTTGGCTGAGGGATGTCGACATGCCCCTAGGCACTATGTCGACATAGAGACAGTTGAAGTTCAAAATTCAAATTTCAAAAGAAGTGTCTATTCGCCATAACTCTTCATGAATGGTCATGGCTGTTGATCTTCTATAAATAGGGTCAGTTTCAACGAATTTTTAATCACTTTTTTCTGGTTTTCACTCCTCTTCTTCTTCCACATTTCTTAATAAAAAATCATACCATTACTCTACCGAAATCAACATCGAATCATACTCGATTACTTCTAGTTTGATTCTCCATCACTATCTCTACAAGGTTCTCAGTGCTATTCAGAGTTATAGACTTCTTTGTAATATATTAGTGAGAAAAGGTGTGATTGTAGCCTTGGAAATCAATTAAGCGAGAAAAGGTGTGATTGTAGCCCTGGAAATCAATTGGGTAAACTTGTTGCCCCGGAAATCAAGTATCTCTACCCAGAGGATTGTCATTCTGGAGGGTGTACCTCATAGCCTTGAAACCGAGGGTTGTAATTGTTGAATTGTTGTTGAAAGGAAATCCGTACTTGTGTTGCGGGACTGGATGTAGGGTAACATCGAACCAGTATAAAATCCGGTGTGTTCTTTCCTTTACTGCTTTTACTTTATATTTGCATCTGTGTTTGATTCTGTGTTCATATCTGTGTCTGATTAGTGTATACATTGTTAACAAATTATGATAAAACTCAAAAAGATTAACAAATTTCTTAAAACACTATTCACCCCCCCTCTAGTGTTAATTCTAGCCTTAAGATCCTTAATCCGCATTTCCCACATTTGGTATCGGAGCTTTGTTTTCAAAAGTTTCATTATCTGAATTTTGAAAAATTTCAAAATGGCTACTAACACTAGTACTGCTATTACCACCAAAACTAGTTCATTTGTAGAAGGTCAGTCTACTGCCAGACCACCACCTTTTAATGGCAGTAACTATGCATATTAGGCATGTAGGATGAAAATATATTTACAATCTGTAGGATTAGATACTTGGAATATCACACAAACTGAATATTCTGAACCCACAACTAATTTTGCACAGTGGACCACTGAGCAAAAGACTGTTGCACAAAATAATTCTAAAGCAATGAATATTCTGTTTTGTTCACTTGAAAGAAATGAATTTAATAGAGTGTCAGTTTGTAAGTCTGCATATGAAATCTAAAAAACTTTGCAAGTAACTCACGAAGGAACTACCAAAGTTAAGCAGACCAAAATTTCCATGCTCACAAATCAGTTTCAGTTATTTAAAATGAATACTAATGAGTCTATTTCAGATATGTATAGTCGATTTCAAGATATTGTGCATTCTTTAATATCTTTGGGAAAGGAATTTTCGGAAGAAGATCAAGTCAAAAAAATTTTAAATTCTCTCACTCCAAAATGGGATCAAAAGATACTTGCAATTGAAGAGGCAAATGACATCAGTACTTTAAAGATAGAAGAATTGATTGGAACTCTAATGTCGTTTGAAGTTCAAATGATCGGGAGAAGAGAACGCAAAGCATCTAAAAAGAAATCAATGGCATTCAATGCATTGACCGATGGATCAGACTCAAACAGTGATAATGATGAAGAGATAGCATTTATGACCAGGAATTTTAGGAAATTCCTGAAGTACAGAAAATTGAATAGTTCCAAGAGAAACAACGTTAAGAATTCCGGTAATCAGACTACAGTACCAAACTTTATCAAATGCTTCAATTGTGACGAACCATGTCATATCAAAAGAGACTGTCCGTATCCAGATAGGTAGAATCCTCCTATGAACAATGAACCAGCAAAGAAACGAAAGCATGCATTTACTGCTACTCTAGATTACTCAGACTCGTCCTCAAGTGATGATGATCAGAAGACGGATAATTCGAATGTGTGTTTCACTGCAGTTCACGACTCCGATGAATTCAAAGAAATGGATTCAGAAAAAGGTACACGTTTACAATACAATTAGTTGAAATTGCTTGCATAGAATTAGTTGCTTGATTGTTTGATTGATTGATTTTGAATTGATATGTTGTTTAAATTTTAAAATTTATTTTCTATTTTTACTATTATTTTATTATTATTTTTATTATTTTTGACACATTCTGAAATATATTATAAGTACAATAATATTTCAGAAATATAGACATTAATAATAATATTTATTTCTATATATGTATTAGATAACTTAGGAAAAATCATGTCATGAAAATTCAAAGGCACATGTCGACATGGCCCCTACCACGATGTCGACATGCCTACCTGAATTTGAATTTCAAATTTTGAATTCAAATGTTTGAATTTCCCTCCACCTTTTCACTTCATTTATTTCTCTGAAAAGATACCTTTTGACCAGAGAATATGTCCTTTGAAAGTCTATTTATTCACTATCTTTTATCATATCTTTTCACTTTCATTTTCAAATTCAAACTCTCTCTTCATATCTTAAAGCTCTCTACTCTCTACTCTAATGGCTTCTTCAAGCAACCCCTCAACCGTTAGAATTTCCAGAAAAATCAAAGAGCAATTATTCAATGATCCGGAGGCAATTAAAGCATACATCAATTATGCTAATTATGCTAATTATGCCAAAGTCCATCCCGGAAAATTTGCTATTTTTCAAGATTTTTCTTCTTATGAAATTGATTCTCTTTTTGCAAACAATGGTGTTTTAAGTCTTATTGACTCTTCTCAAAATGATTTTGTTTGCTATCCTAATCTTGTCAAAATCTTCTATGCTAATTTAAACTGTGGTTTTTATAATGGAAATGAGAATGAAATTTGGAGTAGTGTCAAAGGCACTCAAATTGTTTTGAATTGTGATCTTTTGGGTACCATTCTTAATTGCAAAAGCACGGGAATGGATCTTTCTAGTTTTAAAATCGATGAACATGATCGTGAGACATTTCATCATATTTTTGAAGGAGATGAAAACTTTGAATTTAAAAACCGAAACTTTCGTCCTAAAGCAAGAATTGTCAATCTTCTCTTACAACATACTTTGACCCCAAGATCGGGAAATTTTAACAATCCTACCTCAAAAGTGTGCAAAGCACTTTTTGCTATTTTCGGAAATTATGATATCCATTGGGCGCAAGTTATTTTGGATGAACTTCGTCCTAAAAATTTTGAAATGGGAGAAAACACTTTATATCATGGAATTTACCTTGCTCGGATTTTCAACTATTTTGGAGTAGATTTCAAAGGTGAAGAATTTGTCTCTAGAAAAGTTTTTAATATCTCAAACATTTCTCTCATGAAAATCTCATTTGTTTTTCAACCTTATGAGACTCTTACCGAAAAGGAAGAGCGTTTGGCTCATGAAGAAATGGAAGAGGAAGAAGAAAAAGAAAGGGAAGAAATGGAAATAGAAGAAGAAGAAGAAGGTGAAACATCCTTAGAAAGTATTGAATATCCTTCCAATCCATCCAACAAAACCCTTCTCAAAAACCAAAAGATAATTGTGGAGAATCAACGGATTTTAAAACGATCCGTTAGTAAGAAGTTGGATAACATGTCTTCGAAGATGAACAAGTTCTTTTCAAAAGTCAGCAAGAAACTTGGACTATGTTCATCATCTTCATCTTCTAACTTGTTTTATCTTTTAGTATCTTATTGTATTTGTCTTAGTTTGTTTTATTTCGAATGTTCGTGTAGTTCTTTATGTTTAATCATTGTATTATCCTATTATGCAATGAAATGGAATTTCCTTCCTGTCATCTAGCTTATTTTATATCTTGAATAAATGTTAGTATATTATAGAAATATATATACATCATTATTCACAAAATAAAATTATCATCAAAATTCACTATAGTATGTCGACATACCCCCCTTGACCATGTCGACATGTACTGGTCAGAAGTGATTATTGATTTTGAATTTGAAATTTGAATAACTACCAAATGTCTATTCATTTCAAACGAATTTCTACACATATATATACCTTTTTCTTCCAGAAATTTTCATTGAAATTTATTTTCATTCTCTATATCCTTCATTTCTTTCTCTAATTCAATTATGGCCGATCCTATTGACAATCTATCTGAAAATCTTGAAGAAACACTCAATTCATTCAAGAATATTCTCTCTATCATCCTCCGTAATCAACGTCACTTAGAACTGAGTCAAATGCAGATGATCAAGGAACAAGAGAGACACTTCGATGCAATTCGTTGGATGATCTCCTCCCTGCACAAGGATGATAATGAAGCACATCCTCCCGTTTCTCTATCTGTTGATAACGAGAATTGGGATGCCATCAAACAAGACCCTATCTTTGGAGAAGAAGGATGGGTTGACGTTCCCCGTAACGTTTAATTTTCTTTCTTTGTTTGATTTGTATGGATTAATTTGTTTGATTTAATTTAGTTTGAATTGATACTTTGTGTGGATTGATTTTATTGGGTTTTAATATTGGTGTGTGAAACATATATATATATACATTGAAATGAATATAGTCTTTAATTAGGTTATTATGCTCATAAGTATCATTATTTCTTAATCTATATATTATATATTCCGTTGTATAGTTTATCGATGCAGGTACTAAAGTCCAAGAGTAAGGGGGAGTAAATTTTTTTGTTGATGAAAAAGGGGGAGAAATATAAAATAGGTTAGTTAGGCATAGATTAAGGGGGAGTTATTAGGATAGAAGGAATATTTTATAAACAAAGGTTGTCATCATAAAAAAGGGGGAGATTGTTAGTCCATGAGATGATGGTTTTGAGGACAACAACCTTAGAATAGATTATAAAATATAAATACTAACATTACAAGTTTAGATATATATGTATATGCAGGATCTAACCATGCAGATATCAAGAATGAAGACTGTACAGTATAGAGATTCAAGATATAGAGATAGAAGACTCATGAGTATCAAGATTATCAAGAGTTCAAGAGTTCAAGGTTAAGTTTGTTTTATTAGGAATATTTGTTAAAACTCGTAGAAAAGCACTGGCATCTTAATATCCAATTTATTCGTGGAATGGAATCCACTTCGAGCCCGTTAAAGGGATGGAACCCTAAGTAGGATGGAACCTACAAAAATCTAGTGGGACATTGTTTTGTATCCACTAATTTTAATTCAAATGATTTTACAAAATTATCTTGTTTTCAAAATGATTTCAAAACTTTCCTTTTAAAAGATTCAAAACTCTCTATCCTGATTTTAAATAATTTTACCCTCATAACATCTTTAATTTCAAAGTCAAATTACTCCTGATTTTAAATGTCTTTTCAAATAATATATTTAACTTTTAATATTTATACTTAGATTTAAATATAAAATTATAGTTAAATTATGTATATATTGTTCTTTATATTTACTTATGAATTTCAACTATATTCAAGTATATTTATAAAGTTTTAAATAGTTTTTATATAAGATAAATATTATTTTTATAGAAATTCAAAATATCAACTTTGGCTGAGGGATGTCGACATGCCCCTAGGCACTATGTCGACATAGAGACAGTTGAAGTTCAAAATTCAAATTTCAAAAGAAGTGTCTATTCGCCATAACTCTTCATGAATGGTCATGGCTGTTGATCTTCTATAAATAGGTGTGACGACCCGGCTTTCCACTCCCGGAAAATCGCATCGACAGAAAGAAAGAAAGGGGTGAGAAATAGAAAAGAGAAGAAGAGAAAAGAAAACAACAACAGATACTCACAGCGGAAACGAAACGAAATATAATATATCACATAAATATTACATAGTATCATATACATCATCTATCAGAGTTACACAGATTACACATCACATACTAGACAGTTATAAACATCTGTCTAGTTATTACATCTCAACACAATACAGATCAATACAAAGATCAACACAGCGGAAAACTACTATCTATATCTACAACGTCGAAGCCTCCTGCTCCATTGCTCCTCCAGATTACTCGTCAAAGCTAAACCTGAATCCCTTGGCTACTCGTAAAAATTTGAGTACCCAAGAGTTTATAAAACAGAAATAAACAACTTGGGTCAGACATGGGTCTGGTGTGAGTAACAGGTTAAACTTGTTTAACTTCAAAACCTTTTGAAAGAAAAGGTATCACGTAAGACTCCCCACCAATAAATATGGGTAAGTTTTTACCTTACGCTAACCAAAACATTTGATAGGAAATTCGATTGTATTATAATAGGTCTAGGGTTTTCAAATAAATATGAAATAGCTGGAATGCTTACATCTCACGTTCCAACATAGTTGGGCACAACTAAAACGTACGGCACTTATTGGAGTTTGGATTCCATCAATGGCAGGGCTACCGGGGTACCGCCCGTCACAGTACGTGGCCTAGATCACCGTACCGAGGATCACTCCCAATCCCCTGCAACACAAGGCCGGAACATCCCTTACTGGATAATTCCCGCACAAGATACCTCACGGTTGTCATGATTCAACCGCACACACTAAGTCGAAAATAGAAAGGGACATCTAGATAGAGGTCATCTTGTCCTACTTGGGTGCTACCCACTAACCTTGCTGCACCTCCCTTGTTTTAGCCATTCCCGGTTTGTGAGGCTTGAGGTCACGATTACCTTTTAAAAGAACACATTTATCTTAGAATGCTCATCGTCCACCTGACGATGTGCTGAAAGCATTCAATCCATACAAGTTCGTTCCGGTTTCGAACGAAACCGAAGGCATTATCTCGTTACACTCGTATTGGAATCACCCTCAGAGTTAACGACAATAAGCCTTGCACTCTAAATCTTTATCTCGAATCTGAAAGTACTATCTCCGTCAACTCATTACGGAATCACCCACAGAGTTATACTGACAAAGAATCGTTCTTACACCTCGAGTCTTCACTTGCTCCATTTGGATTTCACGACCTAACGTAAATTTGGATCGATGTGGTATTCGGGTCTCCAGACCTGGAAATCGGGTATACGGAAACCCGATCCCGGTCTCATCGAAATCCAAAACGTATCTTTTAAGGCCAAGTTGTTTTAAAGGTTAAAACAATTTAATTCAATTATCTTTATACACTTAGAAAGAAAATTCACAATAGATAATCAACATTATCATTATCATCAGATAATCCATATTATCATAATTCAACTAAACATCCATATCACATAGCATATATCTCATCAGAGATATCAATCAAATGCAAAGCATTCAGTATTATCATCCATCCATAAGTAATGATCTATATCATCTCTAATTAATTTAAAGTTAATTAAATTAATTACTTTTATTTTATAAATCCTTCTTACTTAAACATTAATTAATTATAAATTAATTAATTATCCTCTAATTACCTTTTTCAATTAATCATCTTTGATTAATTATCTTTTAATTACCTTCTTCAATTAATCATCTTTGATTAATTATCTTTTAATTACCTTCAAGTAATTTATCTTTAATTAATTACTCAAATTAATTAACCTTAACCACTTATAGTAATTAACCTTTAATTACTTCATTAATTAATTAACTATAATTAATTAAATTAATCACTATAATTAATTATATTAAACCTTAATTAATTACATTAATTAATCACTTCATTTATTAATTATACTTAATTAATCAATCTTAATTACATCATTAATTATATTAATTAATGATCCTTAATTACAACTTAATTATTAATTACTTTAATTAAATTAATTACATTAAGTAATTAACTTTAAATTAAACAACATTTATTAATCACCTTGATTAATCTTCAATTAGTAATTAACTACCCTTAATTACTTTCATTTACTAAATTAATTCTCCTTAATTAATTCCTTAATTAATCCCTTGATTAATTATTCAAAGTAATTAAACTTAAATTACTTTCCTTAATACATCATTATCCACTTAATTACTTCCAGTAATTATCTATTATTTACTTCCCTAAATAATTATACCTTACTAATTACATTAAGTAATTATTTATCAAATCATCCATTGATTATTCTAAATTAATTAAACTTAATTAATTTACTTAAACTAAATCAAATTAACTTAATTAATTACAATAAGTAATTAATTTCTTAATTACTTCCATTTAGTAATTATATTTAAACAATTTCATAAATGATTATCCTTAATTAATTAATCAAATTAATTATCAAAATTAATCACATTAATTAATTATTAAATAATCTCAAATTAATGACCTTCATTAACAATTATTTAATTACTTAGATTAACCATTATTAATTTCAAATTAATAAATCTTAATAACCAAATAATTAATCTCTAATTATTTAATTAATTAAGTGTTAACCATAACTTAATTAATATTTAATTACTTTATTAATTAATTCTTAATCATTAATTAATATTCTAATTATAAAATCCTTAATTACAAATTAATTAATCTTAATCACTAATTAATTAGTTTAAACCATTAATTACCTATTTAATTAATCCAAATGATTAATTAATCAATTAAATTAATTATCCATTAAATTTCCTAATAAATTTAATGAACACAAATCTCTAATTACTTTAAGATAAAACTTGTTCTTATTAATAATCAAGTTATCATTTACAAAGTATTTTAAATCAATTTACTTTAATTTTTCCTTCAAAATTTCTTTTAAATTTAAAGATTTAAAATGAAACAAATTATCTTTAACCACGTTTTAAACGACATTTCTAAAACTCTTTTAATTTATAAGTTAAAGATATACTCATTCATAAAGGAGTTTAAAAGGGTGCTAAACAAATTCATATTTAAATTTATAAAACTTATTTATTTCTCCATCTAAAATTCAAAACTAAACCTTACTCCAAAAATTAAAACTTTGATTTAACTTTCAGTTTTAATCTTTCTTACAAATTTAAGTTCAGTTAAATTTAAACAGACAGGGTTTTCAAAACCTGGCAACCACTAAAAATACTCGAGACCACTCAAAATTCCTTCGAGTCGCCTCTCTAAATACTTCGAACATCACTCGAAATAACTCGAGAAAATCACGAGCACTCCTCTGCTAACAACCAGACTTCACCAGATACATTCTCGATCGCGTGCACGTGCACGATCACCTACGGCGTCTCCGACCATCACCGAACATCCCCACACATCGACGATCAACCCTACACCAGATTACGATCCTCCAACCTTCGAACAACACTCGAAATCGTAATCGAGCATCAAAACCAAACCTGAACCCAAAACTGGAACCACCTCGAAAACTTGTCAACGGCCAAATCTCCGTCCTCCGACCACCGTTAGTGCTGCAACTCCTTCCATGTCCTCGTCAATGACCAAACTACCATCTCCCAGAGTTCTATTGAACTCGATCCATCCTAGACGTCGTGGTGAGTCTATTTCCGACCAATACCCAAACTAGGGCTACAAACTAAAACGACCATTATCCAACGCCACAGTGCCTTGATCATCTTCCTACCATTTTTCCTTCGATCTCCGACCACTCTACTATCCTCAGAAAGAAACTCGACCTCCCAAACCATCTAGATCACCAGTACTCACCAAAATACCATTTTCTGGTCAACTGAGAAATACAAACTCAAAACCCAACTAAAAATTGCAATTTCATTCCTAAAAATCATATTTTGGTTTAATAATTCAGATTAGATTCCTGAATTGATGAATTAAGAAGTTGGAATTTCAACCTGACTTAAGACTTGCACTGTTCTTTAGTTTCCAGAGAAATTCTACATTTATTTTACCCTAAAACAAATTTAAAACTTAAGTTTACGATGAAACAAACAAATCTTGTTTAAAGTCTAAGATCTAACAGAGATTAGATAAGAAGATAAGGAATTTTGTTTAAAATCTAAGCTCAAAAACAAGAACAGAGAGTGTCACACATATAAACAGGCATACACATACATCTATACATCCATATATATATATATATATATATATATATATATATACATACTCACATATTTATACACACAAAAACATACTTTCTTTCAGAAGTCAACATGCAAACAGATTTATTATATTTAAGCTCTTTTAAAAAAAAATGTTACTCACCATTTAAAATAGAGATAGAGCCTGAAACAGGATCTTGAAGACTGGAATTGATAATATGCTTGAGTTTGTATATTTTAATACTTTTGATCTGGAAGTCCTTTGAAGGCTGAAGTTTGAAGAATTTCGAAATCCAAAGCTTTGATTTAAAAATTTCATGCTTGCTTCCAGTTTTGAGAAGAATGCAGACATGTTGTTCTGAGTTGTTTCCAGATTTGAAAAATGAAGGCAGGCTGGTTGCTTTAAGATGATCACAGATTTGCAAAGAAGATTGCAGACAGAAAACTTGATTTTGAAATGGAAACTTGGTTACAGATCTTATGTTTGAGGAAGATTTACAGGCTTTTGCTTTAGGATTTGGAAATTTGGTTACTGATTACAGATTTTAGAGTAGAGGATTGTTTTGAGAAGGGTTTGAGGAATATTGATTTCTGATTTTCAGATTTGTTTTAGAGAAGGAATTTTTGAGAAATGGTTACTGATTTATTTCAGATTTAGATTAGAGGAAAAACTGAGTTTTTCTTGTTTTGAAAATGGAGAATAGAAAGAAAATGAAGTAAGGAGAATGCATATGTTTATATAAGTGAATTTATGATTTATAAAAATAAAAGAAAAAGAAAATAATAAGGACACTTGTCATTTTGAGTTTATCTTTTATTTACACATGTTAAAACAAAGCTTAAGATATGAACACTTGTTAAAATAATGCCTTTAGATATTAACACTTGTCTTTTTATATTTTTTTTATCTTATTTTCATTTATTTTAAAAGTAAATAAATGCCTTTTTCTTATTTATTAAACACTTATCTATATATATAAATCATTTTAAAGAAACAAAACCAATTATATTTATAATTAAAAGTTATACAAATATTATAATATCCAAACAATTTAAATATTTATCCTATTGAATTTCAAAGCTTAAATTCAAATTCAATTAAATTAAATCCTAAGATTCAATTTAAAAAGTCAAGTTATATATATATATACATATATAACTATTTATTCAATTAAATAACAATTTCATATTCTTTAAAATCCATTCATATTAATAAAAATAATACATTATACTTATTATCTGAAATTAACATATTTGATATTTAAATAATTTATATAAGAGATTATATTATCAAGTGATATTTTAAAAAGAAACAAAACAAGCCTTTTTGTTAACTCTTATATAATTTTAAACTTAAGTAAAAATATCTTAAGCAATTAAAGTATTTTAAAACTATAAATTTACTAATTTAAATAACTTTGAAAAGTCATATTAAATTAAATCTAAATTCCCAATTTACCCAAAGCTTCTATTTACAATATATATAAATATATATATATATTCAAATAGAAAATATCTTATTAACTTTTAAAAGATAAAATCACCAATTAATACTAATTTAATCAGATTATTAAATTAAATTCAAATCTTATTATCAAAGATCATCAATATCAATTTAATTATTTAACAGATTATTAAATTGATATTGTTAAAATTTCCGGGATATTACATTCCTTCCCCCTTAAAATAATTTCGTCCCCGAAATTTAAACAAAGGTAATTTAATAATCTTATTAAAGATTTTAAATTTTAAAACACAAGCATATACTATCATCCATATGCTAACAACCATAGCAACCAATTCATCCAATCAATCAAATCTAACTATCCAGACAAAATTCTAGATAAAATTCCTCGAGTTTCCCCAAGTATATATATATATATATATATCGGAATACTCGCTCTACAACAATCTAAACTACTAAGCTATAGATCTCCTACTCATCTAGATCTACAGAACTTAACAGAATATCAGACTACAAACGAGTCTGACTCAACAACTAAACCTTCCAGAACTGCTGATTCTAAAACCAGAGATAGATCTTACACGTACCCCTCAGAGATACATAAAACTCAATGAATTCCAATTGTCCAAACTGACAATTCAATCCTGAAAACCCAATACTTATCCAAATCAGAACACAGAAGAGATCCAAACATAACTTTACTTCACAACATCAGTAGATTCCAAACTTACTTCTCTTATCCAGAGATATACTCCAAACTGCTTTCGCTGCTCAATTCTGATCTGAGGTAGAACACAAGCACAGACTGGACAACTCATTCCAGAAATAAGGTTCACTGATCCATAAATAAAACTCAGATACTTCATCAAAACTTGAGTTGCTGCTCCAACTCCATCTCTAGGAAACATCCTTCAACTAGACTGAACTACCGGTACTACTCCTGGAATCCAGTCGATAAGAAAACTCAACCTTCAGATGCGGACAACTCCTGACTTCTCTGAAGACACTCAGAAAAACTCTGATAACCCAAGAGAACCCTCAAACTATCGCAAGTCACTTTTGCGATCAACCCAGCCTATTTCCAAAGAAAACTGTTCCTTTTAACAAATCAGAACAACCCATACTTAACTATCCAATCCATCGAAGAAATGGATGTACCCTGCTGCTTCTGAATTTCACTCTAGAAAAACTACTCAGCCTGACAACTTCCTGCCATCACAGAATACTCCGAGCTGCACTGCTGATACTGATGCCAAGGACTTTCTATCCAAAGATCTTTGAGAAACTCGAACTCCAAACCAAACAGAAATACCATGCTGAACTCAGCCATAACACTGAAACAGACACACTTCCTTAAACTCGTTCCAAAGAAAACATCTTCGGAAACATCCATCGTCACTGCATCTCATCACACAGCTACTATTACCTGAGGTATCAAGATACCATCACTTGCTTCTGTTCAACCGATAGATCCAAACTTTACTCATCCAACTTTACAGATAAACTCCGAACCTTAACAGGTTTCCTTCAGAGATTCGATGAAATCCTTCATCACAGCAAAACTTACTCGAGATAGTATTGGGTCTACAGTCTCGATAAATACACTTCCAACCTTAATTCCAACCATTGGTAGTTGTCACGACCCGGGTTTTTCCTACATGAAAAACCGGACCATTTGAGTTAAGAAGAAGAGGTAGAAGAAGAAGAAAAATAGAAAACAACAACAGAATCTCTCATACGCAGCGGAATAAACTATAATAGGTAATAACAGATCTTTACACAAAAAGATATCTATATCTGTTTATATATACATCATCCCAATACATCATCAGAGTACATTACATCAATATCATACAACTGGACAGTAATCATAACTTGTCCTCACAATCTGAATACACAGCGGAATATATAACTCAAATACGAAAGTACGTATCGCCATCCAGCTCTACAGCATCATTTCCTGTAATTTATAATACTCGGTCTGACCCGAGCATCATATAAAACAATACCCGAGTCAGTCTGGAATACCAGCGTGAGAAAATCACACTCAATTGATTATTAAAGTTTCAAAAATCCTTTTGAAAATAAAAGCATCTCGTAAGACCACGCCACAAATAAACATGTCGGGTTTTTACCTTACGATAGCTAAAACACTTTTTATAAAATCCTCTGATATTATAATAGTGTCTATTCACAAATACTTATTAAAATAGCTGAAATTGTTACATTATTAAATTCCAGCATACTAGCCACAAAAGTGGGTAATACAAACAAAAACCGTACAAGGCACGTAGGAAAAATGGATTTCCAACGAATGACTAGGCACTGGGGTACCACCTATCACAGTACGTGGCCTAGATCACAGTACCGAGGAGTACGCCCGCTCCTCTGCAACACAAGGCCGGAACCATCCCTTACTGGATGATCCCGAATAAAATCACCCCACGGTTGGGATCAGCAACCGCACCACTAAGCCGAAATAAAAAGGGACATCTAGACAGGGATGACCTTACCCTCCAGTGGAAGCTACCCACGAAGCCTTGCTGCATAACCCATGATTTTCAGTCATTCCCGGTTGATGAGGTTCGAGGCTAAACGATACCTTTATAGCACATATCCCTTAGAATGCCCATCGTCCGCTGACGATGTTTCGCAAGCATTCGTCCATACAAGTCCGTCCTGGGTTTGAACGGAACCGAAGGCACTACTCCTACTACATCCATTTTGGAAATATCCTCAGGATTAGTAGCGACTAGCCCTTGCACTTTACTGCTCCATCTTCGACTCCGAAATCGTTACACGAAACGTACAAACCGGATGGAAGTGGTATTCGAGTCTCCAGACCTATAATCCTGGTATACGGAAACTCGATCCCGGTCTCTTCGAAACGATCAACGCATTTGGCCAATATTGATAGTCGGTTATTTAACTATCAATTAACATCCACAAGCAACCATCACACAATTAAATAATTTCCCACATTATTTATTTGCCCAAATATCTTTCCAAGATATATTTCCAATTTTCAAACTCCTTTTGAAAACAATTTCAAACAGTTTCCGCTTACGGAATACATTTCCAAATATTTATTTCCTCTGAAACACCAAGTACAAAACACTTAGATTTTAAAATAAATCTTAAAACACTTTACTATAAATATACTTAATAATATTGAAATTTAAAAACTACTTTAATACCTTAACAAAATATATACTTAAGAAATATTTAAAATGAAACCACTTTACAAATATAAACTAAATTTCTCTTTTTAAAATATAATACCAAATCACTTTTATATAATTTCTACAATAATAGATCTTTGAAAATACTACTTTAAAGTTTAAATATTTAAAAAGAATAGGTTTCCTAAAACATACTTACTTAGGAAATTAACATTTAGAAATAATAAATTTTCTAAAATATGCTTTTAAAAATACAATTAGAACTTTTAACTTATATTAAAATTGCTTTGAAAACGTACTTGGCTATCCAGAGAAATACACTTCTCATTTCCATCTTTTTTAAAATAAATCAACATTTATTTTTAAACCAAACCATATCTTTTTATAAATTCCCACCTTGAATTTATATTCAAATATCCACTGATATTTTATTTTACTTTATAAACCCAGTTTATATCTCCAAAATCTCACTTCTCTTTTAAAATTCCAATTTTAAACAACTAAATCAATTTCCAATTGATTTTCCAATTTACTTTACTTTACTTTGAAATAAATTTCCTTTACTACTTCATTTATTTCAAAATACATTAACTTTTAGATTTATTCCTTTATTTGAGTTAAAACCCTTTTTAACTGAAAATACCAATTTTAAACTTCCAAAATTCCTTCTTTAGCCTTTAATTAAATTAAATCCTTACATTCAAAATAAATCCTTTATTCTTTAAATTTAATATCACTTTAGTTTAAAATTAATATTTCCCTTGTTATTTCGAAATTCCCTTATTCCAATTCACTTGAATTATTTACTTAAAATTTACTCTTTTATTTCTTTCAAAATCCAATTCAATATATTTTGATAACTCCTTTTATTGAAATATTCAATCCAACCATATCATCCAATATTTCAATCATCAATAAAATCATCACAGGATATCAATATTCATATCACAGAATATTAAATAATCTAAATAATTTTGAGGAATCCAGTTGGATCCCTCCAACCTGTTTCCCTGCATCCACAAACGTTAGCACAATACCAATTCCACTTCAAAGTGGAATATCGCGGTATATGGGATTTATATAAATCATCTGCTATTATGCGGCGCATAGGGTCTCATCCGCTATATAAATGCGGGAATATCAACAACTCAAATATATACATATGCCAATATGTATATATTTCTATATATTACTATATATATAATATAGCATATTCAATCAATGCAATCATCCAATCAATTATTTAAATTTAACCATTTAAATTTAAAATAAAATTCAACTGAGTGAGATTAACTCACCTTTGCTTTTATTTTGCCAATCCGATCCAATCCTGACTGTTTCTTCTTGATTTTAGACCTTAAATAAATATTAGATGATTTATTAATATTCGAACTAATCGAGCAATTCATTTCTATTAAATAGATTTGATTAACAAATCATTCATTAATTTAATTTACAACATTTCAGATGATCGAACAGTCAATTACATTAAATTTAATTGACTAATAATTTAGTTTTCAACTTACTCCCCTTAGCAGTTTCTAACAAAATTTAAATAAGTTAATTAGACAGATTGACCTCCATAATACCTATTTTAAAATACTAGTAATTTCTAAAATGAATATCCATTTATTCTTGGAACTACATATAATTATAAAAATAATTTATCGACTCCAAAAAAAAATAAAACTGCTTTTATAAATTCTTTAATATTTACTTGATTAGGAACAGAACTACTTTCTACCCTTACGGTAACTTTTTCTTTGTCTATGAACATATATTAAATTAAAAACGAAACTGCTTTTTAAATCTTTTGTTTTTCTGCTGTTCGTAAAAATTTCTATCATTTATACATGAATCGAATTAAAGACATAATGATTACCTTACTGCTCTCATCGAAACCCCATCGTCCGTGACCACCCAAACCCATCACAGCGCATCCCCACGTGGCAACGCCTCGCTGCATCCCCAATCTAAAACCATCGCGACTTCGAACACGTTCCTACTGGCCCACTCGATACTGCTGCCACCGCCCAAGTAAAGTTAAAGCCTCAGCCCTCTACAACTTCCACCAAACCCGAGCTCCACCTCACTTCAAGAATTCGACCATCATCTCACCCAATAACAACCCAATCTTAGCGGCCACGCAAAAATCAGAACTTCACGCCAAGTCCAAATCATATCGGCTCCCCTCAGGTTGTGACCGCCACCGTTGACGTCACCGAGCCACCATCGCGGCTGACTCGCAACAACCAAACCCCCAAATCAACATTACGCTTCCCTCATCGCCAGACCCCCGCCCCCTCGCCTACCCCAGACGCGTCGCCACACCTCAACGGACCATCCAGACCCACACAATCGCGCGCGCACCCCATAACATTGACGAGGACGAGTGTTCGATTGAGGAGCGAAATCGATTAGCCGTGGTTGATTCGAGAGAGACAGAGAGCTCGTTCAATTTTTGTTTTTTTCGAACTGATTTAAGAAATTGGGGAGGTAGTAGTCTCCATTTTATTTTCTCGATTTTGAACAGATGAAGATGGAAGGGGAAACTACGATTCCAAGTAAGGAACGAGGGATTTGAGTACTCTGAATTGGAAGGAGAAGGAGACGCGTGTACAGATGTTTCAACGCGTGGACAAACAGCGTGATCCAGAAGGCTCGTAGTCTGGATATGGAAAGAAATATCGACCAGTTAAAATATTAAATTTCCGATTAAATTTCAGCGCGTTTACATTCCGTATGATCACACGACAACTCCAAATACTACGAAAATTGAAATCCAATAATAATACAATATTATGGATCCAATGGAACTGGTTTCGCTGAATTCCGAGACTGTGCCTCGGACGGCTATTTTTTTTAAATTTAATTTCAACGATATATTTTTAAGACTGAACAAAACTCTTTTAAAATTCCATTTTAAAAGTTCTATCATCTTCAGTATTAACAATATAAATTTTCTGAACCTTTGAACTATTTTTAACAGGCTTAAAATCAAGATTCCATATTTTACCCAATCCCGATAATTAAATTTAATAATTAATTATCCAAATAAATACTGTATATTTGAAATTAAAGTTAAAATTTAACCTTCGAATATTTAAAATAACTTAAATATTCACATTTCAAATATACAAAAATTCCGGGTCGTCACATTCCTCCCCCCTTAAAAGAATTTCGTCCCCGAAATTACCAGTTAAGAGAAATGATTCGATACCCGTTCTTTTTCCCAAGTTCAAACAGTTTTAACAATACCCAAACAATCTTTTATTAATGATACACTAATCATCTTTTAACTTCCCAAACTTATTCATAAGTTCAACCCATACTACCTACTTATCCATTCAAATTTAAATTTGAATTCAAATTTTTGAATTATCAAAAATTTCTCAAAAATTTTCTAACTCCCTAAATTTCCGAAAAATTTCGCCAGCGTCTCCTTTGCGCGGCTAGCTCGGTACTACTACAAAATGGCTCTACGGCCTCCCAATCTCAAAAAGAAAACAAAAAGCCAAGTGGCTGGATCCAAAACCCAATCAAATTTCATATAGAAATTCAAATACATACCTTTTTGTCGGGCCATTAAATTTTATCTTCTAAATCAAAAATCCCAATTATCCATTGCTTTTATACACCTGTATATCCTACTAAGCAATAATATTCAATCACAATTTCAAAACCATTCTAGACATTTCTTTACAAATTTTCAATATTTGCTTTACTTAAGCCCGTACGATGCACATATATCATCCGTACGCAATCTCACATTCGATCGCTCAATCGATCACATAATTTCCACTTCCGAACTAGTATTGTCCACCCGACTTCCTAGTGCGGACTCAGATTTGGTTTCTTGATCAGAAACCGTCATTCTCCTTGCATAGCCACAAACTATGATAGGGAATATCCAGAATCAATCAACAATCCATATCCAGGTTCGCCGTCGAAAATCGAGTGAAAAATCCTGATTCGGATCGATAAAACTATCTCGAAATTCTGTGTTCGACATCTGGACCAAATAGCTATGCGGATAAAATAATATACGTACATCTTACGTATAAATTCCAATTGATTACCAATTATATCAATTTTCTTTTATTCACATTCATTTTGATTGTTATCCCCTTATTCACAACTACCCCATTTCACAACTTCAGTTTTAATCTTCATTCAACTATTCACTTAGTATATATATTTTTTTTCAAAATTACTAAGTATATTTCCAATACAAATTTTCTTAAGAATTTCATTCTTCAATTCTTAAGTTCAATATAAATTTTCTTATACTTATTTACTACTTCACCACCGAAGTGTATATATTCAAATCGAATTCCAATTTCATATGAATTCCAACTTACTTCAATTTACTACTTCCAAAAATTGAATTTTATTTAGCTCGAAAACAATCCAAGTTAATTCATTCAATAACTATTTCTCAACTTATTTAAACCACTCCTCTGTTTGAGTTCAGTTTCCATTCCACATTTACTTAAGTCAATAACTTAAGTTTATTTTCCATTTAACCAACCCTTTAAAATTTTATTTCCATCTTTTCATTTGATTCTTATTTAATCAAATTCCATCCATTTATTTATTAAATATAATTGGTTCATTCACTCAATCATTATGAATTTTAATTTCCAATTTTTTTTCACTTATTTGGATTCATTTGCAATTTAAACCATCACTATGTTAATCCAATTTCATTAACTAATTTATTATCTCATTAGTTCCTTCGCTGGTTAAAATTAAATACTTGCTTTTTAATTCCAAATATCACTTTACTTAATTTTCTTAAGTTCAATATATTTTATTCACCTTCATATACTCGAATTAAATTTTAATTCTAGGATACAATTTTATACAAGTTTTACAATTCATTCACCTTCAAGTTCTCTAACTCTTTTATCTACCAGCTTATATTACTCATTGAGTATTTCCATCTCATAATTATAATCCCAGAATTAAACTTTCATTCCCTTCTTATTTCAATCAACTTCATTTTATACTTTATAGTGTTGATTCATTTAAATTTCCACATTTAAATTTTAAATAGAATTTCCAGAATCCAATTGCCCGGTTTTATTTCAAAACCATTTTGAATCCATAAATAACTCACACATATCTGGTATATCACATCAAATCCCAATTTTCAAAACAATCTGCTTTTACCAAACAATTTTCCCTTTTGAATTTCAAAACCAACCCAGTTCACAATCATTTCCAATTTTAAAACAGTTTGGTAGCAATTTCTCTTTGGAAACTCGAAAATGAACACCGATGATGCTGCAGTCATCACCGAAATTATTTTCCAGCGACCGTAAGAGAATTTAATGATTTTATCACTTTGAAACATTTCAAATATTTTTAATTCCTAAATCCCAACAGATTTCAATTCAATTTCAAAAATATTCATGAAATAATATCACCATTATTTCCCCAAAACCTTTAAACTATTCTTAAATCCAAAGGAATTTTAAACCTTTCCCAAAACTTCAAATTCAAAGTCCATTCAATTTTATATCCAAACATTACTCTGGAATTCTATCACATTTTACTTCAAGTTATAAGTCACATATACAATTTACATTTACAAATTTCATTTGTTTATGAATTTATCTCATTTGATTATAAATCACATTTGTATATAAATTTTTATCTCAATTTATAATCTCATTTATAGTCTATATTCTCAAATTCCATTTGTTATATAAATTTATTCTTCAACTTAAGTTATAAGTTTTCAATTTCTACTCAATAATGAGACTAACTCATTATTGTCATTTTCTAACAACCAAGCATCCAAATATATAACTATAATAAATTTCAAATAATTATTTCTTTTATATACAAAATAATTTGGGCAAAATTATTTCATTCACCCTATTTAAAACAATACTGTGTCGAACTGTTCTATTCAAGTGTTTAGAAACCCCTTCGATACAGTTGTACAAACTGTGCCGACGAAGGTTCATATGCCACTCAATAAACCAACCAACACAATATAAAACCATTTTTTTATATCCACTAACAAATACGCGCTCATATCTATTAATACTCTCAAAATTCCCACCAGAGCCAAGGTTATCGCCAGCCTAAGCTCTGATACCACTGTCACGACCCGGGTTTTTCCTACATGAAAAACCGGACCATTTGAGTTAAGAAGAAGAGGTAGAAGAAGAAGAAAAATAGAAAACAACAACAGAATCTCTCATACGTAGCGGAATAAACTATAATAGGTAATAATAGATCTTTACACAAAAAGATATCTATATCTGTTTATATATACATCATCCCAATACATCATCAGAGTACATTACATCAATATCATACAACTGGACAGTAATCATAACTTGTCCTCACAATCTGAATACACAGTGGAATATATAACTCAAATACGAAAGTACGTATCGCCATCCAGCTCTACAGCATCATTTCCTGTAATTTATAATACTCGGTCTGACCCGAGCATCATATAAAACAATACCCGAGTCAGTCTGGAATACCAGCGTGAGAAAATCACACTCAATTGATTATTAAAGTTTCAAAAATCCTTTTGAAAATAAAAGCATCTCGTAAGACCACGCCACAAATAAACATGTCGGGTTTTCACCTTACGATAGCTAAAACACTTTTTATAAAATCCTCTGATATTATAATAGTGTCTATTCACAAATACTTATTAAAATAGCTGAAATTGTTACATTATTAAATTCCAGCATACTAGCCACAAAAGTGGGTAATACAAACAAATACCGTACAAGGCACGTAGGAAAAATGGATTTCCAACGAATGACTAGGCACTGGGGTACCACCTATCACAGTACGTGGCCTAGATCACAGTACCGAGGAGTACGCCCGCTCCTCTGCAACACAAGGCCGGAACCATCCCTTACTGGATGATCCCGAATAAAATCACCCCACGGTTGGGATCAGCAACCGCACCACTAAGCCGAAATAAAAAGGGACATCTAGACAGGGATGACCTTACCCTCCAGTGGAAGCTACCCACGAAGCCTTGCTGCATAACCCCTGATTTTCAGTCATTCCCGGTTGATGAGGTTCGAGGCTAAACGATACCTTTATAGCACATATCCCTTAGAATGCCCATCGTCCGCTGACGATGTTTCGCAAGCATTCGTCCATACAAGTCCGTCCTGGGTTTGAACGGAACCGAAGGCACTACTCCTACTACATCCATTTTGGAAATATCCTCAGGATTAGTAGCGACTAGCCCTTGCACTTTACTGCTCCATCTTCGACTCCGAAATCGTTACACGAAACGTACAAACCGGATCGAAGTGGTATTCGAGTCTCCAGACCTAGAATCCTGGTATACGGAAACTCGATCCCGGTCTCTTCGAAACGATCAACGCATTTGGCCAATATTGATAGTCGGTTATTTAACTATCAATTAACATCCACAAGCAACCATCACACAATTAAATAATTTCCCACATTATTTATTTGCCCAAATATCTTTCCAAGATATATTTCCAATTTTCAAACTCCTTTTGAAAACAATTTCAAACAGTTTTCGCTTACGGAATACATTTCCAAATATTTATTTCCTCTGAAACACCAAGTACAAAACACTTAGATTTTAAAATAAATCTTAAAACACTTTACTATAAATATACTTAATAATATTGAAATTTAAAAACTACTTTAATACCTTAACAAAATATATACTTAAGAAATATTTAAAATGAAACCACTTTACAAATATAAACTAAATTTCTCTTTTTAAAATATAATACCAAATCACTTTTATATAATTTCTACAATAATAGATCTTTGAAAATACTACTTTAAAGTTTAAATATTTAAAAAGAATAGGTTTCCTAAAACATACTTACTTAGGAAATTAACATTTAGAAATAATAAATTTTCTAAAATATGCTTTTAAAAATACAATTAGAACTTTTAACTTATATTAAAATTGCTTTGAAAACGTACTTGGCTATCCAGAGAAATACACTTCTCATTTCCATCTTTTTTAAAATAAATCAACATTTATTTTTAAACCAAACCATATCTTTTTATAAATTCCCACCTTGAATTTATATTCAAATATCCACTGATATTTTATTTTACTTTATAAACCCAGTTTATATCTCCAAAATCTCACTTCTCTTTTAAAATTCCAATTTTAAACAACTAAATCAATTTCCAATTGATTTTCCAATTTACTTTACTTTACTTTGAAATAAATTTCCTTTACTACTTCATTTATTTCAAAATACATTAACTTTTAGATTTATTCCTTTATTTGAGTTAAAACCCTTTTTAACTGAAAATACCAATTTTAAACTTCCAAAATTCCTTCTTTAGCCTTTAATTAAATTAAATCCTTACATTCAAAATAAATCCTTTATTCTTTAAATTTAATATCACTTTAGTTTAAAATTAATATTTCCCTTGTTATTTCGAAATTCCCTTATTCCAATTCACTTGAATTATTTACTTAAAATTTACTCTTTTATTTCTTTCAAAATCCAATTCAATATATTTTGATAACTCCTTTTATTGAAATATTCAATCCAACCATATCATCCAATATTTCAATCATCAATAAAATCATCACAGGATATCAATATTCATATCACAGAATATTAAATAATCTAAATAATTTTGAGGAATCCAGTTGGATCCCTCCAACCTGTTTCCCTGCATCCACAAACGTTAGCACAATACCAATTCCACTTCAAAGTGGAATATCGCGGTATATGGGATTTATATAAATCATCCGCTATTATGCGGCGCATAGGGTCTCATCCGCTATATAAATGCGGGAATATCAACAACTCAAATATATACATATGCCAATATGTATATATTTCTATATATTACTATATATATAATATAGCATATTCAATCAATGCAATCATCCAATCAATTATTTAAATTTAACCATTTAAATTTAAAATAAAATTCAACTGAGTGAGATTAACTCACCTTTGCTTTTATTTTGCCAATCCGATCCAATCCTGACTGTTTCTTCTTGATTTTAGACCTTGAATAAATATTAGATGATTTATTAATATTCGAACTAATCGAGCAATTCATTTCTATTAAATAGATTTGATTAACAAATCATTCATTAATTTAATTTACAACATTTCAGATGATCGAACAGTCAATTACATTAAATTTAATTGACTAATAATTTAGTTTTCAACTAACTCCCCTTAGCAGTTTCTAACAAAATTTAAATAAGTTAATTAGACAGATTGACCTCCATAATACCTATTTTAAAATACTAGTAATTTCTAAAATGAATATCCATTTATTCTTGGAACTACATATAATTATAAAAATAATTTATCGACTCCAAAAAAAAATAAAACTGCTTTTATAAATTCTTTAATATTTACTTGATTAGGAACAGAACTACTTTCTACCCTTACGGTAACTTTTTCTTTGTCTATGAACATATATTAAATTAAAAACGAAACTGCTTTTTAAATCTTTTGTTTTTCTGCTGTTCGTAAAAATTTCTATCATCTATACATGAATCGAATTAAAGACATAATGATTACCTTACTGCTCTCATCGAAACCCCATCGTCCGTGACCACCCAAACCCATCACAGCGCATCCCCACGTGGCAACGCCTCGCTGCATCCCCAATCTAAAACCATCGCGACTTCGAACACGTTCCTACTGGCCCACTCGATACTGCTGCCACCGCCCAAGTAAAGTTAAAGCCTCAGCCCTCTACAACTGCCACCAAACCCGAGCTCCACCTCACTTCAAGAATTCGACCATCATCTCACCCAATAACAACCCAATCTTAGCGGCCACGCAAAAATCAGAACTTCACGCCAAGTCCAAATCATATCGGCTCCCCTCAGGTTGTGACCGCCACCGTTGACGTCACCGAGCCACCATCGCGGCTGACTCGCAACAACCAAACCCCCAAATCAACATTACGCTTCCCTCATCGCCAGACCCCCGCCCCCTCGCCTACCCCAGACGCGTCGCCACACCTCAACGGACCATCCAGACCCACACAATCGCGCGCGCACCCCATAACATTGACGAGGACGAGTGTTCGATTGAGGAGCGAAATCGATTAGCCGTGGTTGATTCGAGAGAGACAGAGAGCTCGTTCAATTTTTGTTTTTTTCGAACTGATTTAAGAAATTGGGGAGGTAGTAGTCTCCATTTTATTTTCTCGATTTTGAACAGATGAAGATGGAAGGGGAAACTACGATTCCAAGTAAGGAACGAGGGATTTGAGTACTCTGAACTGGAAGGAGAAGGAGACGCGTGTACAGATGTTTCAACGCGTGGACAAACAGCGTGATCCAGAAGGCTCGTAGTCTGGATATGGAAAGAAATATCGACCAGTTAAAATATTAAATTTCCGATTAAATTTCAGCGCGTTTACATTCCGTATGATCACACGACAACTCCAAATACTACGAAAATTGAAATCCAATAATAATACAATATTATGGATCCAATGGAACTGGTTTCGCTGAATTCCGAGACTGTGCCTCGGACGGCTATTTTTTTTAAATTTAATTTCAACGATATATTTTTAAGACTGAACAAAACTCTTTTAAAATTCCATTTTAAAAGTTCTATCATCTTCAGTATTAACAATATAAATTTTCTGAACCTTTGAACTATTTTTAACAGGCTTAAAATCAAGATTCCATATTTTACCCAATCCCGATAATTAAATTTAATAATTAATTATCCAAATAAATACTGTATATTTGAAATTAAAGTTAAAATTTAACCTTCGAATATTTAAAATAACTTAAATATTCACATTTCAAATATACAAAAATTCCGGGTCGTCACAGTAGTCGTGTTTCATACACTACTACCCTATCTACCTTTATATCTTATATTGGAGAACCTGTACGGGTAACCCAACAATATAGGTAGAATATATATATATAGTTATATAAAAATTACAAATACGCTCTCTCACGATAGATACCACTCCAGAGCTAGGTATTCACTCAACCAATAGCTCTGATATTCACTTAACCAAAAGCTTAGGCATTCGCTCAACCTAAGCTCTGATACCACGTGTGACGACCCGGCTTTCCACTCCCGGAAAATCGCATCGACAGAAAGAAAGAAAGGGGTGAGAAATAGAAAAGAGAAGAAGAGAAAAGAAAACAACAACAGATACTCACAGCGGAAACGAAATGAAATATAATATATCACATAAATATTACATAGTATCATATACATCATCTATCAGAGTTACACAGATTACACATCACATACTAGACAGTTATAAACATCTGTCTAGTTATTACATCTCAACACAATACAGATCAATACAAAGATCAACACAGCGGAAAAATACTATCTATATCTACAACGTCGAAGCCTCCTGTTCCATTGCTCCTCCAGATTACTCATCAAAGCTAAACCTGAATCCCTTGGCTACTCGTAAAAATTTGAGTACCCAAGAGTTTATAAAACAGAAATAAACAACTTGGGTCAGACATGGGTCTGGTGTGAGTAACAGGTTAAACTTGTTTAACTTCAAAACCTTTTGAAAGAAAAGGTATCACGTAAGACTCCCCACCAATAAATATGGGTAAGTTTTTACCTTACGCTAACCAAAACATTTGATAGGAAATTCGATTGTATTATAATAGGTCTAGGGTTTTCAAATAAATATGAAATAGCTGGAATGCTTACATCTCACGTTCCAACATAGTTGGACACAACTAAAACGTACGGCACTTATTGGAGTTTGGATTCCATCAATGGCAGGGCTACCGGGGTACCGCCCGTCACAGTACGTGGCCTAGATCACCGTACCGAGGATCACTCCCAATCCCCTGCAACACAAGGCCGGAACATCCCTTACTGGATAATTCCCGCACAAGATACCTCACGGTTGTCATGATTCAACCGCACACACTAAGTCGAAAATAGAAAGGGACATCTAGACAGAGGTCATCTTGTCCTACTTGGGTGCTACCCACTAACCTTGCTGCACCTCCCCTGTTTTAGCCATTCCCGGTTTGTGAGGCTTGAGGTCACGATTACCTTTTAAAAGAACACATTTATCTTAGAATGCTCATCGTCCACCTGACGATGTGCTGAAAGCATTCAATCCATACAAGTTCGTTCCGGGTTCGAACGAAACCGAAGGCATTATCTCATTACACTCGTATTGGAATCACCCTCAGAGTTAACGACAATAACCCTTGCACTCTAAATCTTTATCTCGAATCTGAAAGTACTATCTCCGTCAACTCATTACGGAATCACCCACAGAGTTATACTGACAAAGAATCGTTCTTACACCTCGAGTCTTCACTTGCTCCATTTGGATTTCACGACCTAACGTAAATTTGGATCGATGTGGTATTCGGGTCTCCAGACCTGGAAATCCGGTATACGGAAACCCGATCCCGGTCTCATCGAAATCCAAAACGTATCTTTTAAGGCCAAGTTGTTTTAAAGGTTAAAACAATTTAATTCAATTATCTTTATACACTTAGAAAGAAAATTCACAATAGATAATCAACATTATCATTATCATCAGATAATCCATATTATCATAATTCAACTAAACATCCATATCACATAGCATATATCTCATCAGAGATATCAATCAAATGCAAAGCATTCAGTATTATCATCCATCCATAAGTAATGATCTATATCATCTCTAATTAATTTAAAGTTAATTAAATTAATTACTTTTATTTTATAAATCCTTCTTACTTAAACATTAATTAATTATAAATTAATTAATTATCCTCTAATTACCTTTTTCAATTAATCATCTTCGATTAATTATCTTTTAATTACCTTCTTCAATTAATCATCTTTGATTAATTATCTTTTAATTACCTTCAAGTAATTTATCTTTAATTAATTACTCAAATTAATTAACCTTAACCACTTATAGTAATTAACCTTTAATTACTTCATTAATTAATTAACTATAATTAATTAAATTAATCACTATAATTAATTATATTAAACCTTAATTAATTACATTAATTAATCACTTCATTTATTAATTATACTTAATTAATCAATCTTAATTACATCATTAATTATATTAATTAATGATCCTTAATTACAACTTAATTATTAATTACTTTAATTAAATTAATTACATTAAGTAATTAACTTTAAATTAAACAACATTTATTAATCACCTTGATTAATCTTCAATCAGTAATTAACTACCCTTAATTACTTTCATTTACTAAATTAATTCTCCTTAATTAATTCCTTAATTAATCCCTTGATTAATTATTCAAAGTAATTAAAATTAAATTACTTTCCTTAATACATCATTATCCACTTAATTACTTCCAGTAATTATCTATTATTTACTTCCCTAAATAATTATACCTTACTAATTACATTAAGTAATTATTTATCAAATCATCCATTGATTATTCTAAATTAATTAAACTTAATTAATTTACTTAAACTAAATCAAATTAACTTAATTAATTACAATAAGTAATTAATTTCTTAATTACTTCCATTTAGTAATTATATTTAAACAATTTCATAAATGATTATCCTTAATTAATTAATCAAATTAATTATCAAAATTAATCACATTAATTAATTATTAAATAATCTCAAATTAATGACCTTCATTAACAATTATTTAATTACTTAGATTAACCATTATTAATTTCAAATTAATAAATCTTAATAACCAAATAATTAATCTCTAATTATTTAATTAATTAAGTGTTAACCATAACTTAATTAATATTTAATTACTTTATTAATTAATTCTTAATCATTAATTAATATTCTAATTATAAAATCCTTAATTACAAATTAATTAATCTTAATCACTAATTAATTAGTTTAAACCATTAATTACCTATTTAATTAATCCAAATGATTAATTAATCAATTAAATTAATTATCCATTAAATTTCCTAATAAATTTAATGAACACAAATCTCTAATTACTTTAAGATAAAACTTGTTCTTATTAATAATCAAGTTATCATTTACAAAGTATTTTAAATCAATTTACTTTAATTTTTCCTTCAAAATTTCTTTTAAATTTAAAGATTTAAAATGAAACAAATTATCTTTAACCACGTTTTAAACGACATTTCTAAAACTCTTTTAATTTATAAGTTAAAGATATACTCATTCATAAAGGAGTTTAAAAGGGTGCTAAACAAATTCATATTTAAATTTATAAAACTTATTTATTTCTCCATCTAAAATTCAAAACTAAACCTTACTCCAAAAATTAAAACTTTGATTTAACTTTCAGTTTTAATCTTTCTTACAAATTTAAGTTCAGTTAAATTTAAACAGACAGGGTTTTCAAAACCTGGCAACCACTAAAAATACTCGAGACCACTCAAAATTCCTTCGAGTCGCCTCTCTAAATACTTCGAACATCACTCGAAATAACTCGAGAAAATCACGAGCACTCCTCTGCTAACAACCAGACTTCACCAGATACATTCTCGATCGCGTGCACGTGCACGATCACCTGCGGCGTCTCCGACCATCACCGAACATCCCCACACATCGACGATCAACCCTACACCAGATTACGATCCTCCAACCTTCGAACAACAGTCGAAATCGTAATCGAGCATCAAAACCAAACCTGAACCCAAAACTGGAACCACCTCGAAAACCTGTCAACGGCCAAATCTCCGTCCTCCGACCACCGTTAGTGCTGCAACTCCTTCCATGTCCTCGTCAATGACCAAACTACCATCTCCCAGAGTTCTATTGAACTCGATCCATCCTAGACGTCGTGGTGAGTCTATTTCCGACCAATACCCAAACTAGGGCTACAAACTAAAACGACCATTATCCAACGCCACAGTGCCTTGATCATCTTCCTACCATTTTTCCTTCGATCTCCGACCACTCTACTATCCTCAGAAAGAAACTCGACCTCCCAAACCATCTAGATCACCAGTACTCACCAAATTACCATTTTCTGGTCAACTGAGAAATACAAACTCAAAACCCAACTAAAAATTGCAATTTCATTCCTAAAAATCATATTTTGGTTTAATAATTCAGATTAGATTCCTGAATTGATGAATTAAGAAGTTGGAATTTCAACATGACTTAAGACTTGCACTGTTCTTTAGTTTCCAGAGAAATTCTACATTTATTTTACCCTAAAACAAATTTAAAACTTAAGTTTACGATGAAACAAACAAATCTTGTTTAAAGTCTAAGATCTAACAGAGATTAGATAAGAAGATAAGGAATTTTGTTTAAAATCTAAGCTCAAAAACAAGAACAGAGAGTGTCACACATATAAACAGGCATACACATACATCTATACATCCATATATATATATATATATATATATATACATACTCACATATTTATACACACAAAAACATACTTTCTTTCAGAAGTCAACATGCAAACAGATTTATTATATTTAAGCTCTTTTAAAAAAAAATGTTACTCACCATTTAAAATAGAGACAGAGCCTGAAACAAGATCTTGAAGACTGGAATTGATAATATGCTTGAGTTTGTATATTTTAATACTTTTGATCTGGAAGTCCTTTGAAGGCTGAAGTTTGAAGAATTTCGAAATCCAAAGCTTTGATTTAAAAATTTCATGCTTGCTTCCAGTTTTGAGAAGAATGCAGACATGTTGTTCTGAGTTGTTTCCAGATTTGAAAAATGAAGGCAGGCTGGTTGCTTTAAGATGATCACAGATTTGCAAAGAAGATTGCAGACAGAAAACTTGATTTTGAAATGGAAACTTGGTTACAGATCTTATGTTTGAGGAAGATTTACAGGCTTTTGCTTTAGGATTTGGAAATTTGGTTACTGATTACAGATTTTAGAGTAGAGGATTGTTTTGAGAAGGGTTTGAGGAATATTGATTTCTGATTTTCAGATTTGTTTTAGAGAAGGAATTTTTGAGAAATGGTTACTGATTTATTTCAGATTTAGATTAGAGGAAAAACTGAGTTTTTCTTGTTTTGAAAATGGAGAATAGAAAGAAAATGAAGTAAGGAGAATGCATATGTTTATATAAGTGAATTTATGATTTATAAAAATAAAAGAAAAAGAAAATAATAAGGACACTTGTCATTTTGAGTTTATCTTTTATTTACACATGTTAAAACAAAGCTTAAGATATGAACACTTGTTAAAATAATGCCTTTAGATATTAACACTTGTCTTTTTATATTTTTTTTATCTTATTTTCATTTATTTTAAAAGTAAATAAATGCCTTTTTCTTATTTATTAAACACTTATCTATATATATAAATCATTTTAAAGAAACAAAACCAATTATATTTATAATTAAAAGTTATACGAATATTATAATATCCAAACAATTTAAATATTTATCCTATTGAATTTCAAAGCTTAAATTCAAATTCAATTAAATTAAATCCTAAGATTTAATTTAAAAAGTCAAGTTATATATATATATATACATATATAACTATTTATTCAATTAAATAACAATTTCATATTCTTTAAAATCCATTCATATTAATAAAAATAATACATTATACTTATTATCTGAAATTAACATATTTGATATTTAAATAATTTATATAAGAGATTATATTATCAAGTGATATTTTAAAAAGAAACAAAACAAGCCTTTTTGTTAACTCTTATATAATTTTAAACTTAAGTAAAAATATCTTAAGCAATTAAAGTATTTTAAAACTATAAATTTACTAATTTAAATAACTTTGAAAAGTCATATTAAATTAAATCTAAATACCCAATTTACCCAAAGCTTCTATTTACAATATATATAAATAAATATATATATTCAAATAGAAAATATCTTATTAACTTTTAAAAGATAAAATCACCAATTAATACTAATTTAATCAGATTATTAAATTAAATTCAAATCTTATTATCAAAGATCATCAATATCAATTTAATTATTTAACAGATTATTAAATTGATATTGTTAAAATTTCCAGGATATTACAATAGGGGTCAGTTTCAATGAATTTTTAATCACTTTTTTCTGGTTTTCACTCCTCTTCTTCTTCCACCTTTCTTAATACAAAATCATACCATTACTCTGCCAAAATCAACATCGAATCATACTCGATTACTTCTAGTTTGATTCTCCATCACTATCTCTACAAGGTTCTCAGTGCTATTCAGAGTTATAGATTCTTTGTAATATATTAGCGAGAAAAGGTGTGATTGTAGCCTTGGAAATCAATTAAGCGAGAAAAGGTGTGATTTTAGCCCTGGAAATCAATTGGGTGAACTTGTTGCCCCGGAAATCAAGTATCTCTAACCAGAGGATTGTCATTCTGGAGGGTGTACCTCGTAGCCTTGAAACCGAGGGTTGTAATTGTTGAATTGTTGTTGAAAGGAAATCCGTACTTGTGTTGCGAGACTGGATGTAGGGTAACTCCGAACAGTATAAAATCCGGTGTGTTCTTTCCTTTACTGCTTTTACTTTATATTTACATCTGTGTTTGATTCTATGTTCATATCTGTATCTGATTAGTGTATACATTGTTAACAAATAAAGATAAAACTCAAAAAGATTAACAAATTTCTTAAAACACTATTCACCCCCCTCTAATGTTAATTCTAGCCTTAAGATCCTTAATCCGCATTTCCCACACAATATGCATTGGGTTAGTGTTAAATAGTCGCAGGTATGTCTCTATGTCCATCATCTGGGAACATCCCACTGATTGCCACAACTAAGGTTCCTTTGGAAGTCAAGATTAATATCCTTACTTAGGTAAATGTCTCTCTTGGATGAATCTATCGGTGCTGGCTGGGGATCAAGGGGGAAACAAGTTAAGGGCCTAGGGTGGGGCCGCTGGGAGAACATCATCATCCTCGGAAGAAGTGATTGCCACAACTATTTTCCCCTTTGCAATCTCATCCCTCCTAGCCTGCAACTTAGCTTCTTCCGACATTACATCATCTGCAAAGCTCGAAAGGGAGGGCATACGTGTACATGTCTAAAGTCCTTGATCGCTAAATAGGTACACATGCTATTTTGCCCAGAACTTTCGGAAAAACCTCCCCGAGGATGATGTATTCTGGCTTGATAAGAGGATGATGGTGGAACCAATGTTCAAAGCTGAAGTTGAAATCATGGCCAAAAGCTCTCGCGATAAGAGATCCAATAAGTGCAGCGGATTTGTCGAATCTAATCTTGATAAATGTGAAACGATCATCTTGATAAGCCCAAGAGCAATGGTCAACCCTAATAAAGTCATCGATGGGGAATACCAATTGACGAAGTTCATTATCTCGAAGAAGGAAATGCGGGAGCCCCAAAATTCAGATCCATTATGGTTTGAATAATTCTCTAGTGGAACACTCATGCTTAAGAGACCACCGCTTAGCGGAAACTATTCCGCTTTCCTCATGAAAAAAACCCTTTCTGATTGCATCAACGAGGAGGTGGTGGGTGGGGAATCGCACCAGAAAGGAACAATTGCTATGGTTGGATATTCACTAGCAACCATGTCTAAAATGAAATTCCAAGCACCTGCGAAGGTCCACCATCGACCAGAGGCCAGTGACCACAGAAAAGATAACGTGCATCTGGACATCTAGGAGTTTGGCTTTGGATGTATGCATGTTGATGGAGGAGTATGAGAAAAACGGATTAACAAAGTTAGATTTGCTTTAATAAAATCCAAGGGGGTGAAGGTAGGATCAGAGTAGGATCGGATGCTGAATCGAGACGAACCAATAAAAGAGCAATTGAATTGACCTTTCACATGGCCTCGCACTAAAATGTCTTTCCCCTGCCTGGAATTACTTCGCGTTGCAGAATTGGGGCACTTTTGCAGAGAAATGCCCCGATTTTCCATACATGAAATGCAGAATAACATTCTGCATATATGCACATAATCCTCATGGAGCCCACAGCGAAAACACCTCTATTTTGCAATGATCTTGGACACATACTTGAGGATGCTTCCTTTTGAAGAGGATGAAGTCGTTGGAGCCTTTCCTGAATTTGAATTTGAAATGGGCGAAGCAATTGATCTCACGGGAGTTGGCGAACGAACCACATCTAGATATGACCATGGAATGGGGAGAGGCATAGGTCGAGAAACAACCGAGGACGTGAGAGAGGCCTCGTCAGCCATCGATTTGACAGGAGCTGCCAGTCCTTCGACCGAATTTTTATAAAAATGTGAAACATAATTTTTATGTAATGTGTATATATATATAATTTATGGAATTAAAAGTTCAAATAATATTTAAATAATAATAATTATGTATATAATTATTTTTATTATTGCCCAATATAATATGTGTATAATATTTTATAAACAAAATTTTATAAAGTAGTAGTTAAATTATAAACTACATTTATATGCACATATTTACAATGTACACACACAATCAAAATAAACAAAATAGGTTTTTTTTTTAATTTCTGAGCCGTACCATTGTAGGTATGAACATAATAAAAAAAATTATAAGTATATAGATACATACAACCAAACTAATTTGTGGCAATACAAATTGCATATCAGAATTGTCACCTAACTACCAATATAATATATATATATAATACAACATTATATCTTATCATGGATAATTATATTTTGATCAAAAATATATCTTACTTCTAATGCCTTGAAGTACACCTTGAAATGATGATGGTGTGTGCTCCTCAAAAACATTTTCGATCTAAAGGAGTGTTGGTCCTTGAACCGTTAACCCCAAACTATAGAATAAAAGATGAATTAATTTGATCTGAACTTGATAAAATTGAAGAGAAGAGAGGGGGCGTTTGGCCAGTAATCAGTAGGGATGGAGGCTAAAAACGATCAGTATCAATTGGAGGAAGAGATGCTTAAATAAAGAAAGGAAAGGAGAGAATTTGAGATCTTACCTTGTACTTAATCTCCTTTAATCTGAGCCATCCAAAATCAAGCCATCTCCCTTTATATTAAAGCTACCTATACCCCTTATTATGATCGCACATACCAGCTCTTTTAGTGAGCCATGAACCCATCTATGGCCCGAACAAATATTTGCATTTTAAATCTAATTTAAAATGCTTACCGATATTGTATATCGATTAATATATTTGTTTATTTATCAAATCAAAATCAAATTTATAAATAATATTTCATAAATATTAATTAATTCCATTAATTTAAAACAGTTATAAATAAATAAAATTGTTTGGTCAAACGAGAATTCATTATTTCGGTTGTGTGACTCGTCGGGTGTAAATTTGGTCAGCGATTAATATCGAACTATTTGAATATTAATGCTCACACGTCTATTAACAGGTGATGTGATATTTTGGTCAAATTTATCACTTACTTTGTTCCAGTAAAATCAATTTTATTTTTGTTAAACATTACCCAGTTTGTGCCATTTATTTACAGCAATTCTCTTCATTAAAATTATATCACTTTGAACTTATGGAATTTGGTGCTGGTAAAAATTCCAATATCATTCATATTCAACTTTATAATCCAAACACAAAATTGTTGTTTCAATAATAACAATTATTATCAAGTAAAATGCTCTAGCCAGAGACTTTGACTTTGAGTTGACTTAAGTTGACCATGATACTAACCCCATATAACTGAGGAGAGAATCTTCTCTTGAATAGTGCTTCACTTCCAATACTTCCACTCGACCCAACTATAGTCACTCAATGGACACTGTACCATGATTTGGCTATAATCAAACGATGCTTTCATATTGAAGATCAACAGTATGAGTAATATAATACCCAATATTTGGAGAGCATTTTCATAGTCGCTCGACCCAACTATAGTCACATCGATATTTTCTGTTTGACCTTAGTTATATTAACCAACAGAAAACTATCGGGTGACTCATTCCATAGTTATTCAATAACCATCAGTATGCAACCTCTTCGTGCCCCCAATAACCATGAGTAATATAGTACCCAACATATGGAGAGCATTTGCACTCTAGTCTCAACGAATGTATTGATATCCAGTCTCAATACATCTTGACTAATAATATTTAAAATGGTATATTATTTTTATTGTAATAAATTACTCACGGTTACATACCATTTATCGGTTTTCTATTAAATATACTTTTAATTTAATTAATTAACTAATATAATGCATTGTATCAAGTATATAATAGAAAGAAAATGCCTTTTACTTCAAAAAAGATTGGTTATCGAGTTAGATATATGTAACCAATTATATAATTGCCCTTAGGGCATACCTCTAAGTCTATCACATGCTAATAAGCCAATCATGAATAGCTATGTTGCATTGGAAGTGAACTCATGTCTACACATGTATAAATTTTATTAATATAATTACTAGAGGAAGTATGTGTGTATCAACGATCAATATCTGTTTGCACCAGAAATTGGCACAAACACCCAATAGAAACTTTTTAAAGAGAATTAAATGAAGAATAAACTAGAAACAGTGGATAATAATGAAGAAGCATCAATAAACTGAAGAAAAAAAACGCACGAACACATGATTTATAATGGTTCGGCGTTGTTTGCCTACATCAACTTTGAATAGATTGCTTTATTAATTCCTTTATAATCTGAGTACAAGAGAGATAGGATCAAAATTCTTCGTTAACAAGAGTATGATGCAAATAGCAGCGTCTAAATGTCCTGAGAATGACCCCTCAAGCCAGTATTTATAGATGAAGGTCGCCAATTATCTCTTTGGAAACTTGGCTAAAAAACCCTTACAACCATATAGGCCCACTAGAGGGATCGCTGGGCCCAATTCCCAAACAGGAGGGATCGGTACCGATCGCTTCTTTGGTCTAGCATTGGGAAGCGATCCATATGGTGGCTTCCTCATGCAAGAATATGTTAAGTCTCCAAATTTCATGTCATTTGGATCAGCGGAGCTTGAGTTATTCCTTGATCTTTGATTCAACATGGCTTGCATGCAACTTTCTATCGATCCCTTCTTACGGATGTATACCGATGCCTCCAACTTGGTCCTTTTGAGGTGCGATCCCTAGGGTAGGTTCCTTAGGTTCCCTATTCCTTACTCTCCAAATTTCGTGGGCATTGGACTTATAGATCTCGAGATATTGATTGTTCTCTACAAGAATGCTTTCATGCCTTGAAACATGCCTATACCTCTTGTTGGAGCCAATTTATATTGATCCCTCCTATGCGTTGAACCATATTCCATACTTCGAACATTCTACGTTGCACATTTGCCAATTCCATTCAACCTTAACTTGATATTATTATCTGTGCTTGACTTCTGAGCCCTACAATCATTACTCTGGAATCATCGACCTTAATGGCAGTCGAATCTGACTTGTGCAATAGGTCCAATATAGCTGGGTTAAAGTGTCAGATAACACTTGCCCTCCCAAAGTACATCTTATGATGAACATGACATGCTTTGAATCGAAGCAAGTTAGAGTCATCAAAAAGAAATTCGTCTAGTTTTCTGAATAGTTGCTATCCATCTGCCGAATTATTTTCCAACGTGCTGAATTTCTCACTGGTCGTCATGACGCTTGGTCAGTTTCTATTAGTATAAATCCAGGGCTATATACCATCAGTTGATGTACGTAAGTCTGGTTCCATAAGACTAACAAGCTTTGGTTATCCAGTTCAGCCTAGAACTCAAGGGCTTTAGGTTTGATTTCAATTTCTATCGATTTCAAAAATTGAAATTTTTAGGTCCTACACGTGCACGTTCATATATATGTTCTTTTCGTTGGCTTCCGGACGTGCTTGTATGTTCTTGGGTTGTCACCAATTTTCACTATATGTTGTAAGCACATGCTTTTATAATTTCCATGCCTATACTCATTTGAGTACAAACCCATGGTTGATCCCTCACTTTCTGTCATTTATTACTATTTTTTTTTCTTTTTCTTTTTTTAGGGATTGGCATATAGTTAGCCGAACCCTTTCTTCCTTTTATACACACTTGTATGGGGCGGTATGTTCTATGCTGAATCCTTTCCCTTTGCTTCAAGTAGGAAATTCTGACCGAACGCCCTTTTCATTTATTCCATGTCGATCCCTCCACCTTGCCTGCCTATCCATCTTCCCATCTTTTGCGTTCCGAACCCTCTTACCTTATATATGCTACCTAACTACCTCTCTAACTCCACTTGCCTTATTTTCCAAACATTCTCCTTGGCACCAAACCCTCTTAATCTATTCACAAAACTGGACCCTCTAACCTTTAGCTTGAAATCCTTTTGCAATCCCACATGTCCCACAAACTCGCCTCATTTCACCTTCCACTTCGAATATCTCCAAATATTCACCCATACTCTAACCCATATATTCATATAAGTAAGCTTTTAACTTATAATTTTTGACTTATGATGGGATAACGGATTTTATGCCATTGTTAATCACGATAACGTTTGATGGAATGATGGAATGGTGGCCGAAGTGGCCTGGAGGATGTGAGTTGTGGGGTGTAACAAGGCTCGGTAGAATAAGCAAGGAGGAAGAATAAAGGAGAGCAGAGGAGGGATAGGTTGGATTGTGTTGTATAGCGTAGATAGATCGATCCCTTGTTTGATGACGTGATAGAGGGATCGGTATGGAAGTTTGATGGTAGAATGGCTAGAACAACATAGTTGAAGTGATCGGTAGAGTGGACTTACATGGGAGGACTGGTGTTGGAAGTTTGGTGGAAGATGGTGAAGTAGAGGGAACGGTATTATTTGTGGAAGAGAAGTAGGGGTCGGTAGGATTAGGGGATCTGCAAATTTTGTTTAAGGGATCACTGTGGTGGGATCGGCATGGTTGTAGAAGGAAAAAGATCGGCATTCCATGTTTGGAGAGAGGGATCAATCATGATGCTCCAAGGTACAAGTCATCATAGAAGGGTTGGCACATAGGGATTGGCACACATATTCTTTGGACTTGAAAACTAATCCAAACTTACTTGTTTGAGCAATTACTACTAATCCACCTCAATGAACTTGAACATATGATGACGACGAATAGCAGGACTTGCATATTCACTATTAAACTTGAGATTGAATAATCAAATCCTTGGAACTTTAAACATGAACTAAAACTTAATACACGAACCTGAGTAATAGATTTTACACTTTGATATGCCGATAGTCAATCCCAAAGGTTTTGCAATCGTTCAATCTCTTCGCTAGTTGAGACAGTCAACGATGATGGCCACTCTAGTCGAAATCCAAAGTCTCGTCATTTAATTTCGTTTTCTTATTTAAAGCTGTTTATTTCTATTATGCACTACACTACACTACACTAGCTCACACTTAGCATGGGGGGAACAGGTAAACTTTTCTAATCTCGATTGTTTATTGAGTATAGTTTACATGGACTTCAGACGCTCAGAGAATTTAGCTGCAATGTCTTCTGGACCAGCCTCGCAGCATAGCAATCCTAAAGCAAAGTCGAGTTCCGCAACTATATCCGGCTAGCTTTCACCTGGTCAACGGACTGACATGGAAGTTTCTAGCCCATTAGTCAACCTTTTTTCTGATGTTCGTATCATCCTGGCGGAGGATGTAAGTCCTACGTCCGACGCAGTAGAAGGCGCCATTCTTTTAGATAACCCGATAGTTTCTCAAGCCTCCAAATTGGTGAGGTCGCCTTCGTAGGCTATGTTTCTGACATGGGATTCCATTCGAAGACGTCTTGGCTCCTTCGATAAATGCAGGGCTCACTTGCCCCTAGAGGGGTACACAACATGTATTAAATTCATGTGTTGGATCAGATGCGTGCCACCCTTCAATTCTTTTATTCGGGAAATGTTAAGTTATCTTGGAATTGCTCCCACTCAACTTCACCCGAACAGCTATGCCTTTTTTCATGGAACTTTTCTACAATTCACGAGCATTCTATTTCGCCCACCGACTCCTGGGGACATAAAGTTCATTTATAACTTTAAACGGCGGTTGGGAAGTGCTTCCTATGTCTTTCTCGAGCCTTCACCTAACAACCAAGTCTTAACCGGTGCTTGGAACAAACTTACCCATTTCAATCATGAATGGTTCTAGTTCGATGTCCGGCCGGCTTTGCAAGGTGATAGTTGGAAGTACGTAAGTGTCATCTTCAATTTACTTTCAACTTCTATAATCCGAGTCATATCTGGGTCAACTAACATTTTGAATATCCGTAGGTGTCCGCCCATGTCCAAAGGGCAATAGTTCCTAAAGAGCGATCTCCGCAATTTGTGCCATCCCCATCGAGGATGGGGACATTAGACTTCTTGTAACCACGAGCTATTATCTCTATTTGGGATGCTAGAAGATGGTTGCTGCATCGGGCTCCCTGGAAGTGCTGCATCATCGAGAAACATTGTAGAACAAGAAGGGGATGTCAACAACCCTATCGTTTCCCCAGTTGAGCGGGATCAAGTGATGTTGAAGAAGGCGAGATTAGGGGTGCCTAGACCAATGAGCCTGGCGATGCTGATGCAGGCCCATGCAAGGCGTCTGTGGTCGAACCATCACAAGGCGCGCAATCCCAATGCCAACTAAGAAAAGGAAGAAACTGGCATATAAGCTTCATAGAAGAAAAACTACTAAGGATCCAGAAATTGTTATCACTTCTGTTTATAAAGAGTCATCTTCCCAAGACTTAGAAAGTTCAATGAAAGGATTTTCAAATCCTCATGTCCCCGATGACAATATGACTTATGACTTCTCAAACATCAATATCGAGGGGCTCAATTCTTCCACCAAGAGTGGTGATGGCATTCTTCCTACCGACAGAGGAGAGAAAATGCCTATAAGCAATGCTACAACTACTGGTCCATCAGGAGGGGACATTAGGACACTTATAATCACATGCACTCCACTACATGCTCTTCATCTATAACGACCCAAAAATTTATAAATATAAACTAGAGATATAATTGAATAAAATATTCAATTATTGAATTTATTGGAATATATTTATCAGTTAATTTCATAGGGAATTAAATAAATGTTTAATAAATATAAAATAATGGAAATATTATTTATAAACTCAGGTTATATAATTATATTGAGAAAAATAAAATAAGAAAAATGACTGATTTATGAAATTTAAATACACTACAGATTATTGTGTAGAAGTTGTTGAACGTCATCAGAACGTTGTGTGCACCCGGTATACATACAGAAGACATATGTATGTAATCACGCACAAAAAAAAAAACATGTATATATGTGTGTATAATGTAGAGTATAGATGCATATGAATATATATATATATATTATATACATAAGAAAAGAATAAACAAAAGAGTATGGAAAACATCACATCAACTCACCCTCTCACTTAATGCAAGCATGGCAAGGACAAGGGGGGTACACACGCATGGAAAGGTGGGTGGAGGAGGCTACATGCATGGCATAGGAGGGTAGAAGAGGGTATGGAGTGAAGTGATGTGGTATGGTGTTGATTTGATGAAAAGAAGTGACATATACCTATAGTTTATTCCTAAGACTAATCCTATATAAACACTCCTTCTCATTCTCTTCTCTCCTTTATCATTTTTCCATCTTCTTCTTCATAAATCCTCTCAATCTCAAAAACCATTAAAGGCATCCATAGTGAGAAATCATAGCTAAACAACTCAAAACTCTTCGATATATACATCAATCTTTCTCCTCTCTTCATTCTCAGAACAACCATCCAAGAATCATCCACTCCAATGCACTCTAGCTCCAAATACCACCCTAGGCCAAACTATTTGGAAGTTAGGAAGGTCATTTCACTTACTTCGAGACATTTGATGGTGGAGCTTTGACCGTAGGAACATCCGGTGAAAATTAAGGAAGCTTTTAGTGAGAAAACTCTGCGTAACCTAACTTTAAATAGCTTTGTATGCTAATGAATTATCAAGTTAAAAACATGTCTGGATGGTTGAGTATGATGAATGGTTAATGATTTGGATAGTTAATTAACATACATGAAAAGTTACTTAAGAAAAAGTTAGTAAACAAGTATATATAAGTTCACATTCATTTACAAGTTAGTTAATGATGGTTAATGATGTATGATATGCATGAATGACTTGTTTAGATGTGATGATGTGTTATAAAAGTATATTGACAAGTCACGACACACTTACCCTTACATGCATATACGGAATAGTTAAGTCTCGTATAAAAGAAATTGGTGGGGAAATAGTAACTAAAAGTTATGAAAGTTTTGATAAGTTTTTATAATAACTTGTATTCACTTATAAGTGTTTTGGAAGTGTTCTGCGGAAAAGTTCGGAACAATTTACCAAATGGTCAAATTTGGGCATTTTCCGGAGTGACAGTTCGCGGTTATGCGACCTATAATTTCGAAGGAAGTGTAGAATGTGTTTCAAGTCGGAATGACTTGAAAATGAAAATGTTTTGTCCACAAAGTTAATAGCTTTCAAATGGATCTGAAAAGTTAAGTTTTCGATTTGAAAATCTCAAGTTATGAGTAAAACAGTTTTCAAAAAGGTCGATATAAGAGCTGTTAAATCCATATTTTTATAAGTAGAGTTTTATAATTCTAAAAATTATGAAATAAATTTCTAAATTCATTATTAATATAATAATGAGGTTTTGGAAGATAAAAACAAGTTTATACTTAGTCAAAAGTATAATTATGGAAAATGACCTAGTTAATCACTATTCACTAGCGATTAAGGAATTGGATTTTGAAATTAAGGAACCAGAAGGGGTTTTGATCTAAATATTTTCTGAATGATTTCATAATAATTAATTATGATTTTTAAAATTTATTTGGGAATTTTCTAAAGACTTAGAAAAATGGTCAAATTCTATAGTCAAATGAATTGTTTAAATAATAAACAATATTTGGAAATAAGCTCGGAAGTGGCATTAGACTTTGAGGTATGGATGCAACTGTTATTTGAAGGATAAAGAATTTGATCGAACCAAGGTCTGAGAGGAAATAGTTTCCCAACTTGGAAGGCCTCATTGTTTGTTGATAAATAACTGAGTTTGAAATCGAAGACTTAAGTTATGAAGAAGGTATTATCTCTGAATGAGAATTAAAATAAATAACAGAAAGGGATATGCGGTAATACCTAAGAGTACATCTATTTCCGTTTGTGAGATTTGAGAAAGCAAATAAGGTAGTTAACAGGATGGGAAATCCATCCGACCTTGTTTTTTTTAGACGAGGGGTGGAACGGATCGAAAGGTATATCCTGCTACTTGTCAAAGATGATGTAAAAGTTTTGACAAGATAAAGAAAAGGGAACTGGATAAGCGAAAAGGAATTGGAACTCAATTGTTGTGATGTTAAGTTGGATAGTTTTATGGGTGTCGATCTGATGTTGGTTTAGGCTTTCGGGGTTTGCACTTGGGAAATTATTTTATTAATGTTTTACAATTAGGAACTGATTCTAATTGGGAAAAAGGGGTTAAGCAATAAATTAAATGAGGCTTGACGATTTTGTATACACATATACACATTTTATTTTGATAATTGATATCGAAGGAACCTTGGTTGGATTAAGGGTAAAGTCCCGATTCAAAGACCTCTTCGAATCAATGAACGATGTTCTAGAAATGGACAATTGATTGAAGAATTTGAGATGGCAAATCTCCATGACGTTGAAGACCGAAGATCTTCTACGGCAAGCGGGTTGCTTTTTGATAACCTCGGAGTTGCTCCCGAGGTAAATGAATAGCAGTGATTACTTATTGTGGGATCTGCTATATGCAAGGGCTGCGGCTACTGCGATTAGGGATGTAGTAGGGTGGTGCCTTCGGTTCATCCTTTACCTGGATGACTTATATGGATGCCCGGCAAAGTGGCATTCAGAGTGAACGAGTTGGAATGAAAAGGTGATGCGTTACCTCGAGCCTCATCAAATGGGGAGTGACTAAAACGGGGTGTACGGCAAGATGAGTCATGGTTTAGCACCCATGAAAATGCCCGCATTTTCCTTTCTGAATATAACCGATCTCCCGCATTATTTCGGGTCTGAAGGTTGTGATGAGAGCGCTCTTGGAAGGTCGGAAACAACCGACATGAAACGCATGTTCTGGTGGAAAAGTATGAAACGAGATGTATATATTTTTTCTAAGTAGATGTGCTAATTGTCAACAGATTAAAAGCGATTAACAGAAGGTTGCTGGATTACTTAGGCGACTAGAAATTCCATGTTGGAATTGGGATCAGGTATCAATGGACTTCATAGATGGATTACCAGGATCAAGGAGAGGCAATAAAGGGATCTGGGTTGTTATAGACCGCTTAACCGAAAATGCGCATTTCATCCCAGTTAAGCCCACAAGAACAGCTGCAACTCTAGCAGAAATTTATGTGAAGGAAATTGTCAAACGGCATGGAGTCCCAACTAGCATCGTAAGAGATCGTGACCCATTGTTTATCAGTCATTTCTGGGTAGCTTTGCTAGCAGCTTTAGGAACAAGGCTGAACATGGGCACTGCATATCATCCCTAGACCGATGGGCAAACAAAAAGAGTGAACCGAGTACTAGAGGATCTTTTGAGAGCTTGTGTTCTAGACTTCAGAGGGTCTTGGGAAGACTAATTGCACCTTGTTTAGTTTTCATACAACAACAATTATCGGGCAAGTATATGGATAGCACCGTACGAAGCATTATATGGTCGCCCGTGTAGATCTCCAACGTGTTGGATAGAAACTGGTGATCGATTGATACTTGGCCCTGACATGGTAAGAGAAGCATCAGAGAAATTTGATATGATCTGAAAGAATTTAAAAGTAGCACAGAGCAGGCAAAAGAGCTATGCGGATAAAAGACGAATGAATTTGGAATATGCTGTGGGGGATCACATATTCCTGAAAGTATCTCCTATGAGGGGAGTAGTCTGATTCGGTAAAATCGGTAAGTTGGCACCAAGATATAATGGACCTTTTCTTGTTCAAGGGAGAATTGGCCCATTGGCATACAAAGTTAAGTTGCCAGAACGATTGGCGGGTGTGCATGATGTATTCCATGTGTCTCAGTTGAGGAAGTATGTACATGACCCTAACTCTGTGATTGAAGAAGCGGCATAAGAAGATTTGGAGGTATAGCCAAACTTGACGGTTGTCAGAGAACCTCTTCGAATCATCGAAAAAGATGAGAAATTATTAAGAAGGAAGGTTGTGAAACTGGTTGGTTCAATGGAGTGGGGATCCAGCAGATTGTACATGGGAAACTGAAGACCGAATGTGGAAGACATATCCAGAATTTAGACTAGAAGGGTAACAGATCCATGTGTAATGGAACGATTGTAAGTGTACTCCCCACTTGTGGTGTAAACACTAGTTGCGTATCCTTTTGTATTCAAACTAGTATGAATATATATCTCTTTATTTGAAGTTATCTTCATGTGGAAATATCGAGGACGAAATTCATTTAAGGAGGGGTATGTAAAGACCCGGAAATTTATAAATATAAACTAGAGATATAATTGAATAGAATATTCAATTATTGAATTTATTGGAATATATTTAGCAATTAATTTCATAATGAATTAAATAAATGTTTAATTAATATAAAATAATGGAAATATTATTTATAAACTCAGGTTACATAATTTTATTAAGAAAAATATAATAAGAAATATGACTTATTTATGAAATTTAAATACAATACAGAATGTCGTGTAGAAGTTGTTGAACGTCATCGGAATGTTGTGTGTAACTGGTATACATACAAAAGACATATGTATGTAATCACGCACAAATAAACAAATAATAAAACATTATATATATATATATTATACATAAGAAAAGAATAAACAAAAGAGTATGGAAAACATCACATCAACTTACCCTCTCACTTAATGCAAGCATGGCATGGACAAGGGGGGTACACACGCATAGAAAGGTGGGTGGGGGAGGCTACACGCATGGCATGGAGGGGTGTAGGAGGGTACAAGAGGGTATGGAGTGAAGTGATGGGGTATGGTGTTGATTTGATGATAAGAAGTGACATATACCTATAGTTTATTCCTAAGACTAATCCTATATAAACACTCCCTCTCATGCTCTTCTCTCCTTTATCATTTTTTCATCTTCTTCTTCATAAATCCTCTCAAGCTCAAGAAACCATTAATGGCTTCCATGGTGAGAAACCATAGCTAAATAACTCAAAACACTTCGATATATACATCAATCTTTATCCTCTCTTCATTCTAAGAACAACCATCCAAGAATCATCCACTCAAACTCACTTTAGCTCCAAATACCACCCTAGGCCGAACTATTTGGATGTTATCAAGGTCATTTCACTTGCTTCGAGACATTTGACGGTGGAGCTTTGAGCGTAGGAACATCCGATGAAAGTTAGGAAAGATTTTAGTGAGAAAACTCCGCGTAATCTAACTGTAAATAGCTTTGTATGCTAATGAATGTTAGACATGTATTATAAAGTTAAAAACATGTTTGGATGGTTGAGTATGATGATTGGTTAATGATTTGGAGAGTTAATTAACATACATGAAAAGATAGTTAAGAAAAAGTTAGTAAACAATTATATATAAGTTCACATTCATTTACAAGTTATTTAATGATGGTTAATGATATGTGATACGCTTGAATGACTTGTTTGGATGTGATGATGTGTTATAAAAGTATATTGACAAGTCACGACACTCTTACCCTTACATGTATATATGGAAAAGTTAAGTCTCGTATAAAAGAAATCGGTGGGGAAATAGTAACTAAAAGTTATGAAAGTTTTGATAAGTGTTTATAATAACTCGTATTCACTTATAAGTGTTTTGGAAGTGTTTTGGGGAAAAGTCCGGAACAATTTACCAAATGGTCAAATTTGGGCATTTTCCGGGGTGATAGTTCGTGGTTATGCAACCTGTAATTTCGAACCGAAGTGTAGAATGCGTTTCAAGTCGGAATGACTTGAAATCAAAAACATTTTGTCCGTAAAGTTTATAGATTTCAAATGGATCTAAAATTTTAAGTTTTCGATTTGAAAATCTCAAGTTATGAGTAAAACAGTTTTCAAAAAGGTCGCTATAAGAGCAGTTAAATCGAGATTTTTATAATTATAATTTTATAATTCGGAAAATTATGAAATTAAATTAATTATTAATATTATAATGAGGTTTTGGAAGATAAAAATGAGTTTATACTTAACCAAAAGTATAATTATTGAAAATGACCTAGTTAATCACTATTCGTTGGCGATTAAGGAATTGGATTTTGAAATTAAGGAAACAGAAGGAGTTTTTGACCCCCAAATCTTTTATGAATGATTTCATAATAATTAATTATGATTTTTAAGATTTATTTGGGAATTTTTTAAAGTCTTATAAAAATGGTCAAATTCTATAGTCAAATGAATTGTTTAAATAATAAACAATATTTGGAAATAAGCTCGGAAGTGGTATTAGGCTTCGAGGTATGGAAGTGACTGTTATTTAAAGGATATAGAATGTGATCGAACCAAGGTCTGAGAGGAAATAGTTCCCAAACTTGGAAGGCCTCATTGTTTGTTGATAAATAACTGAGTTTGAAATCGAAGACTTAAGTTATTAATGATGTATTATCTCTGAATGAGAATTAAAATAAATAACAACAAGGGGTATGCGTTAATACCTAAGAGTACATCTTCTCCCGCTAGTGAGATTTGAGAAAGCAAACAAGGTAGTTAATAGGATAGGAAATCCATCTGACCTTGTTTATTTCTTAGATGAGGGATGGAACAGATCGAAAGGTATATCTGTGTACTTGTCAAAGATCATGTAAAAGTTTTGACAAGATAAAGAAATGGGAACTGGATAAGCAAAAAGGAATTGGAACTCGATTGTTGTGATGTTAAGTTGGGTAGTTTTCTAGGTGTCGATCTGATGTTGGTTTAGGCCTTCGAAGTTTGCACTTAAGAAATTATTCTCTTAATATTTTACAATTAGGAACCGATTCTAATTGGGAACAAGGGGTTAAACAATTAAATTAAATGAGGCTTAACGATTCTGTATACACATATTAGTTCGATAATTGATATCGAAGGAACCGGGGTCGGAATTAGGTTTAAGTCCGGATCCAAAGACCACTCCGAATCATGAACACCATTCCAGAAATGGACAAATGATTGAAGAAACCAAGGTGGAAAATCTACAGGACGTGGAAGAATGGAGATCTTCTACTGCAAGCGGGTTGCTTGTTGATAACCTCGGAATTGCTCCCGAGGTAAATGAACAGCAGTGATTCCTTATTGTGGGATATGCGATGATGCAAGGGATGCGGCTACTACGATTAGGGATATAGTAGGGTGGTGCCTTCGGTTCATCCTTTACCCAGATGACTTGTATGGATGGATGTCTGGCAATATGGCAATCGGAGTGAATGAGCTGGAATGAAAAGGTAACGCGTTGCCTCGAGCCTCATCAAATGGGGAGTGACTGAAACAAGGTGTGCGGCAAGATGAGTCATGGTTTAGCACCAGTGAGAATGCCCGCATTTTTCTTTCTGGATATAACTGATCTCCTGCTATATTTCGGATCTAAAGGTTGTGATGAGAGTGCTCTTAGAGGGTTCGAAACAACCGGGGAAAATAGCGTATTCGGTCTATCGGTTGGGTAGACAGTCTTCTTTAGTCATTGGGTGGGGAACTCACACCCAGGTGCATCCCTCTAGAGGTGTACTGTACGGAAGGTAGTCCCTTACCTTGGTTGCTAGTATGGAATCCAATATCCAATAAGAACCCGTAAGAGTTTGATTGTAGACCAAGATGCTGGAATTTAATCAGTGTAACAATATCAGCTAACATTCATAAGTTTACTTGAAAAGTATTTTCAAAAAGCATAATGTCATTAAAAATAGTATCCCGTTATTTTGGTGTAATCACTTTTGGTTATCATAAGCGAAAAACACGTTCAGTGTTTATCCTGCGTGGTCTTATGAGATACCATTTGTTTTCAAAAAGCGTATTTTGAGTTTTTCACACCAGTCCCATGACTGATCCATAGTGTTTTCCCTTTCCTTACACTCTAGGTGCCCTATTTTTCCAAGCAGCCTAGTATTTAGATTAGTATAGAGCACTTTAGAAGTTGGAGCTAAAAGGCCGAAACCATTGCAAATGGAGGTTGGAGCTGGATCATTAGAAGACATTATCTACCATTATTTTCCCTGCAGTGTTCATGTGTTATTGATTTATGTATTTTGTACCGGCTCGTGTGGGGGAAGGTAGTTATAACTATCCCTGGCTGGGTTAGTATCTATCTTATTTCGTGTGGAACATTATGTAAGTTAACTTTGATGTATAATTATATTTGATCCATGCTATGTGAGAATCTGTTGTTTCTATTGTCTATCTTTATTTCTTTAAACCATGATTATTCAATTTTCTAGCACTCGAATTTGTGGCATGGTTGTGTTAATGTCAATTCTCAAAAGTCAGAATTTTGGGTCATCACATCATCTATCTTTTGTATAATGGTTACTTATACATTTTTGTTTGGTTTTTGCAAGTGCGATCTCGAGCTTTTGATCGCCTAAGGGGCTCTTTGACGCAATATGGGTCCAGCTGCGGCTCAAAATCAGGCAAGCGTGGGGAAAGAGACGATGGTCGGGAAAAAAGTCGTCGTTCATGGAAATCTTCTTCTTCCAAGAATAAGTCCCAGTCTTAGTCATTCCACTAGGAAGATCAGACCAATCTTCCTGTTTGTAATGGAAATCAGACTTCTTTCTGAGGACCTCAAATTGTCGTATCACACGAGCAGTACTTTGGTTCTTCTAGCTCCAAGCAATCTCGCGACCGCAGATCGAGCAAGCATCTAATTGCCACTTCCGATCCATCTTTATCGATCGCTGCTCCTAATATTTCCATAGCAAAGAAATTGGCCGAACTTAAGGCCACTTTCCCAAAAATCTGTTTTGACGGGCTTAAGTTTCTTCCCTCAATTCATGTTATCCCGGAGAACACCAAAGCCAGCTCTCTCGCATATGCTAATGATGTATTCTGTGCAGCATGAGTCGTTCTAGACTTAGAGAAAAAGATCTCCGAGGTGTCAATCGAGCAACAACATGAAAAAGATCATTGCATGCTAAAGGCGATCCACGATAAAAATATAATTAAGCACCAAGATAATGTGATCTCGGATTTGACAACAAAACTAACTGAGGCAGAAAAGAGTGCTAAGGAAACGTCTGACGCGGTGAGTCATTTAGAAGCTGCTCATAAGAAGGAACTTGATGCTGCCCTCAATTGCAGCGGCGCACTCACTCCGAAAAAGGATTCCTTGCAAAAGGAAAGATATCTTGGCCCGTCGCATTGAGGAGCTTGAAGAGCTTCTTAGGAAAGAAAGGGAAGAGAAGATCGAGGCTCAATAAGAATCACAGAGATATTGCAAAGAGGCTTTAAAGCCAGGAGTCTGAAAATCAAACTTGACGAGCAATATGTTAAAATAGAAGCCCTCAAAGAAGAGGTGAGAAAGGCAGGCCGCAAGGAGACGATAAAACAAATTGAAGCCCAGGTGGAGGATGCTAAAGAGTTTGGTCGGAATGAAATTAAGGACATGTTTATTCCCCTGATCAACTAATATAACGCTACAGTACTTATCCACCGTGACTTGAGCTTCCTTGGTGAAGGTATCTTGAGTCACTAGCCAAAGGCTGGGAGTTTATTGTCGAGATGAAAAAGAGGGAGCTGGGCGAAGACGAGTTAGATGAAGAGAAATTAGTGCAGGAGATCGTTTGTGGAAATGAACCCCTAGACCTTGCCGCCGCGAGACTCCAATATTTCAACATTTTAGCGCCTTCTGGTAAAGGGAAAAATATTGCTGAATCCTTGTAGTCTGATCCTAAGGGCCCCTCTTCTTTCCAAGCAGCTGGAGCATTGGTTTCTTTTGGCCCGGGGCAAGATTTGAGCTATGATCCGGATAAACCCGGTTACCAATCTAAAGTGCTGACCCCTATTTTGGAAGGGGCATTCCAACGACAACCAAGAGCCATCGGGACGTAGGTATTTCACTTTACTCTCCACTTTTCGAGAGGTTTCGTTCTTCATTCCCTATGGTTTTAGGCTTATTTCCTTGTTCTTAGAAATCCACAGGTCTTTCGGGTCCCGGCCATACTTCTAAAAGTGACGCCACCAAAGAGCAATAAGCAATATCAATAAAGATTCCAACAGGCACCGACGTTCCAGGGCCCGATGCTCTAGTCATCGGAGCACTCGACGATAATAATGCTGAAGATCCACTACCGGTGGATTAATCTAATGATGTTGTGATTACCGGCGCCACCGACACATTGATGAGATCAGTTTGGAGGAGCACATCGAGAAGGAGGAGTTGCTGAAGAGAAAAGCCAAAGCTGAGCCCGTTGAGGTGTACATTGATGATCCAAATCTCGTCTTACTACAAGTCATTCCGCCCGATGGGTCGATTCCCAAAGAACACCCTCTAATCTTCGAGCGCTCTCCCGCAAAGGGCGGTAAAGAATCAAGGAAAAGAACAAGCGAAAGTTCAGATAGCGCTACTCTCGAGAAATCCAAAAAGGTGAGAAGACAAAAGAAATAGTCGTCGCTTCGGCTCAGTGTGCACATAGTTTGTATAGTTGTTTTTTTCTTTATTGGTCGTGGTTGTACGGGTACAACCCCCAGTTTTTTGAATAAACTTGTACCACAATTTTGAAACTCATCAAGTGAATGAAAGTTTTTGTTTTCTGTTGAGCTCACGTGTGAACTGTTATTTAAGTAGTTGAACTATTAATTTTCATTCAATTAACTTGTAATTCGTTGTTCGTTGATTCCAAATAACAATCCACTAACTCCATCAAAAGGTCTCCATATGGTCATGGTCCAGAGTCGCATCAAACACTGGGCTCGAGCCTTATTGTTACACCATCGAATTTAGCGGTTTGAGTAATTATACTCCTGCGCCTAGACTCAGGTTAGGGGAGATAGATAGTGGATGGTTGAACTCCATCCTTAGCAAGTTTATACTACTACTGTCGGTTTCAAGCAGGAGTTTATGGAATGGTGGGTGGTCGAATCGCACTCATCTATTTGTTTATACTCATATCCACTCTCTGGGGATAAGAGTTGGTTAGTGGGTGGTCGATTCACACTCGATTTATGTTTATACTCCAGTCCGCACTCTGGGAACAAAGAGTTAGTTCGTGGGTGGTCGATTCACATGGGATTAATGTTTATACTCCGGTCCGCACTCTAGGGGCCTTAGAGTTATTTCGAAGAACAGTCAGATTGTACTTCCCTAAATAGATTGGTCTGCCCCCCAGGGTCCGGAGTTTGATTTAGCGAGCGATCGGTCGTGTCACGATCGCCCTTGTTATATTTCAGTCCCATCATTCAACGGGATTTATTTAATTATCAGATGGTTGAGCCACATCCATTCCTCATTATGTATCTCGTCCATTGGGTTATAAACGAGAATTATCAAATGAACAGTAGGACCATGCTCATCCTATTTAGTTCCATTGGGAACTAGCGTAAAAGATTAGTTCTGAACTCTGGGAACCTGTTCGGACATATCGACTTCAATTATTTTCGTAATGTAACTAATACATAATGCTATAGCAAACATAAATATAAAGGAAGTTCAAAACTTTATTTGTTAAATGAAAGGAAACAACATAGTTCATTTTATTACATATCCAAAAAATTAAATACTAAAGCAAATTATGAAAGTAGGTACAACTGAATGAAGAAAGAAATAAACTAAGTGAAATAGCGTCATAAATGCTCGCTATTCCACACTCTTGGGAGTGTGATGCCATCAGCAATCGATAGCTTGAAAGTTCCAACTACAAGCCTTTGTTCAATGACGTATGGTCATTCCCAAATAGGATTTATATGTGAAGGGGCAGGAAAAACCTGTTTCAAGACAAGATCGTCGATTTCGAAGGTTCTAGGTTGAACTTTGATGTTATAGTATCGGGGGACTCAGTACCGGTGCGCAACTGCCCTGGAATTAGGTTCTTCATGCTTCTTATCTACGAAGTCTAGAGATTCCAAGAGAAGATCTTTATTCGTTTTGGGATCATAGTAGGTCACCGAATGAGAAGGAACTTCGAGCACAACAGAAACAACGGCTTGGGAACCGTAAACAAGGGCGAATGGACTATAGCCAGTCGTAGACTTGTGGGTGGTCCTGTAAGCCCATATTGTTGTCATGAGTTTATCCACCCACTTGCCTCTAGCCTTTTCCAAATGCTTCTTCAGAATGTACATTATAATTTTGTTCACAACTTCAACTTGTCCATTCGCTTAATGATGAGAAACTACTGCAAATCTCGTCATTATGATACCTCCGACATAAGTCTTTGAATTCAACACTTCGAATTGAGTCCCATTGTCTGTTACAATAGTTCGCGGAAGACCAAAATGACAGATGATGTTCCGAACAATGAAGTTGATTGCTTTCTTGGTTGTGATCATGGCTAAAGGTTCTACTTCGGCCCATTTGGTGAAGTAATCAACTGCGATGATAGCGTACTTTGCACCACCTTTAGAGATCAGTAAGTAACTGATAATATTTATACTCTGCATGGAAAACGACCATGGGCTGACCATTTGCATGATTTCCATCGGTGGAGCTCTTGGAACTTTTGCATAAATCTGGCACTTGTCGCATCGCCTTATATAGCCAGCATCATCTTGATTGACGGTTGGCCAATAATACCCGTAATGGAGTATTTTCTTTGCTAGAGTTTGCCTCCCAATGTGATCACCACATTCCCATTTATGAAGTTCCTTTAGGACCCATTTTACCTCATCATGGGCGATACACCAGAGTAGGGGAATGGACGAACCCTTTCTGTACATAACTCCTTCATGGATGATATATCGTGAAGCTTTATGAAGGACTTGTCTCTTTTCATTCCTTTGTTCAGGTAGGACTCCCTATAGCAAATATTTTTTAATCAGAGTCATCCATGATTCCTTCTCAGGCTCCGTCTCTAGTACCCTATTGATTTCTATCAGGTTTATACTTGGAGCATTTAATACTTCGACCGGAACTAAGCCCATCTGTTGTAAAATTTTCCAATGAATCGGCCTCTCTATTTTGATCCCATGGTATTCAAAGTCAGTCAATAACTCCTGGACTTGGGTAAGGTTGAAAGGGACGCAGAAGATGATCTTAAGGCTATTTAACACTAGAGGGGGGGTGAATAGTGTTTTAAGAATTTCTTTAAAACTTCTTTGATTTAAATTGAATTAACTAACTTAATGCAAATACACAATCACAGATCAAATCACAGAATCACAAACAAATGCAAATATAAATAAAAAGCAAGTAAAGGAAAGAACACACCAGGAATTTTATACTGGTTCGGTGTTACCCTACATCCAGTTCCGCACAACCCGTACGGCTTTCTATTCAACAATAATCTAGATTACAATCCCTCGATTCCAAGGCAACGAGGTACACCCTCCAGATTCTCAGGTCTCTGGGTAGAACCACTTGATTCACATGACACAAGTTCACCCGATCGATTTCCAAGGACACGATCACACCTTTATAACCCCACACAAGTTTCTTTGAGTACAAATGTATCTATAACTCTAATAAGCACTGAGATTCTTTGGAGAGAGTGGCAGAGAATCAAACTAGAGATATTCTGGTTTGATTCACTTAAGATTTCGGCAAAATATGGATAGGATGATTAGAAAATAAGATAAGAGAGTAAAGAGGAGAGAAAATAAAGGAAGTAGTTACTGGAAAACGTCCATAACGGTCTCTATTTATAGAGAATGAATGGATGTGTCCATTCGAAGAGGTTTAAACGAATAGACACTTCTTTTGAAAACAACCTTTGCTGTAACGGGAAGCATGTCGACATGACAGGTAAATAGGATGTCGACATGGTCTAGTAAAAAGTGATGATTTGCTTTACTTTGAAAATGATGATTTAAAACATATGCAACTTTATTCAAATGGACTCTATGTATTTGTAGAAGGTATTTAGAAGTAGAAATACTTATGAATGTATATATGTATATATACTAAAATATATTTAAAATCAAAGTAAATAAACTAAAGTAAATATAATATTAAAATAGATTTTGAGGCTAAAATATCAAGGACAATTTTGAAATCAAAATATAACAAAATGATAAATATGATTTTGAGGCTAAAACATTTTTGGAAATGTGAACGAAGGTTTTTCTTTTGAAAAGGAATATTTGAAAATCATTTTATAAAACAAGAGATAATTTTGAAAATCATTTTGAATCAAAATTAGTGAATAACAAAATAGGGCTACTATCCGTTCCACTAGATATTTCGTGAGTTCCATCTCACTAGGGTTCCATCCCTTTAACAAGAACGAAGTGGATTCTATTCCACGAGTAAATTGGATAAAAAAGAATGATAGTGCTTTCAAGGAGTTTTAACAAATATCTAACCTAACTATATTATTTGTCTTGAACTCTTGAATATCTTGAATCTCATGAGTCTTCAATCTTGAACTCTTGATCTTTGTCTTCATCAATTTTGTTTTCTTTACTGTACAGTCTTCTTTTGTTGATACCTGCATATAGATTTCCTGCACATATATATTTTATAACACTTCTATAGTTGTTGTCATCAAAACCACTATCCTATGGACTAACATTCTCCCCCTTTTTGATGATGACAACCTTTGTTTATAAAATATTTATATTCTCCTTATAACTCCCCCTAAATCTAATAACTCCCCCTTAATCTATGCCTAACTAACCTATTTTATACTTCTCCCCCTTTGTCATCAACAAAAAAATGACACTAACTCCCCCTAAATCTATGATATTAATGATAGTGTTATCATTAATAATACTGAAACTAGATATAACAATGCACTAAACATCGTATTCTTAGAATGTTATATATGAGTAATATAAGAATGAGAATAATAAGTGTAACCACAGATTATTTTATTCATTTCAATATTACTATATACATGACTATTTAAACTTATAAACACATAAATAACTAAAACAAGAAAATAAACAACTCAACGGTTGTTTTTGATGATGGGAGACTTGTGGACAGGACAATTTGGGTAATGGAAGCAGAAATTTCCATGTTGTTCCACAATGTTCCCATAAGCATCAAAACAAACTTCCCCTACACATACTGCTTCATCATCAGTTTCTTCCTCCATTGGTTCTTCCTCTTCTTCTTCGTCTTCGTCTTCTTCTCCTTCTTCATTTTCTTCTATGTTAGAAGAGTCTTCAATTACAATTGGATTGGCATGATTATCCATGAGGAATTTTTGAAGATTCCTCAGAATTTTCCCTTGTTTCTCTTGCTCTCTTGCCATTCTCAATTGTTGAACTTGCATTTCAGTTAACATCTGCAGCGAATCATTAACTTTCTCCTCTATTTTGATGACACGAGCGAGTATGGAGTTTTGGAAAGGGCCATGTGAAGGAGAAGGGAAAGAAACCGGTGATATTTGATTAGGATTGGATGTGGAAGCCATGGATTTGATGTTTCTAGAAAGTAGAATGAAGAAATAATGATCGGAGGGAAGAGAAACTTGGAATGGGTGAGTTAAATAACCACCCATTCAAAAATTAGAGGGAAAAAACGAACTGTCATTTTTACCGTTGCATGTCGACATGACGCATGAATACCATGTCGACATGGTGTTGCAAAATGCTATGGTTAAGAAAACATTCATATATACCCTATGTATACTACTATACTATATACTATATTTCAGAAAGAGAACATATACCTAATTCTCTTCTTAACTTGGTGAAGACAGGTTCTCCTAAAGGTTTGGTTAAAATATCAGCTATTTGATTTTCAGAATTAACGAAATCAAGAGAAATTTTCTCTTTATTTACGTTATCTCTTAGAAAATGGTGTCTAATGTCAATATGTTTAGTTCGGGCATGGAGAGTTGGGTTTTTGGACAAACTAATGGCACTAGTGTTATCACAGAAAATTGGAGATTTCGTGATAGATATACCAAAATCATTCAAGGTTTGTTGCATATACAAAACTTGAGAACAAGCTAAAGCAGCAGAAACATACTTTGCTTCAGTTGTTGATAGGGAAACAGTATTCTGCTTTTTACTGAACCAGGAAATTAAGGAATGACCTAGAAAGTGACAAGTTCCACTTGTACTCTTTCGGTCTGACTTACACCCAGCATAGTCAGCATCACAGTAGGAAACTAATTCAAATGAATCATTCTTAGGGTAGAACAATCCATAATCAAAGGTGTGTTTAACATATCGAATGATACGTTTCACAGCTTTTAGATGAGTTTCCTTGGGTTGAGATTGATATCTTGCACAGAGACAGACACTGTTCATGATATCTGGTCTACTAGCAGTTATATAGAGAAGTGATCCAATCATTCCTCTATACAAGGTTTGATCTACGTCTTTGGATAGATCATCCTTACTTAACTCTATATTGGTTGCCATGGGAGTTGGTTTTCCACTCACATTGGTCAAGCCAAACTTACTAACTAACTCTCTCGCATACTTCTCTTGACTGATAAAGATACCATTATCTAATTGTTTGATTTGTAATCCTAGGAAAAAGTTAAGTTCACCCATATGACTCATCTCAAACTCTTTTTTCATAATGTCAGAAAATTCTTTGTTCATGTCAGAATTGGTTGATCCAAAAATAATATCATCTACGTACACTTGTACAAGTTGAATATCATTTTTGTTTCTTTTAATAAAAAGTGTGTTATCTACTTTACCTATTACAAAATTAGATTGCAAAAGATAAGACCTAAGTCTATCATACCAAGCTCTAGGAGCTTGTTTTAGACCATACAGGGCTTTCTTTAATTTAAAAACATGATTTGGAAATTTTGTATCTTCAAAGAGTGGAGGTTGTTCAACATAAACTTCCTCTTTTACAAAACCATTTAGAAAGGCACTCTTGACATCCATTTGAAAAAGTTTGAAATTATTGAAATTAGCGAAAGCAAGCAGAATTCTAATAGCTTCTAATCTTGCTACGGGTGCAAAGGTTTCGTCATAATCTATACCTTCTTCTTGACAATAACCTTGTGCAACGAGTCGAGCCTTATTTCTAACGACCTCACCTAATTCATTTAATTTATTTTTATATACCCATTTAGTGCCTATAATGGATTTATCCTCAGGTCTAGGAACAAGTTCCCAAACATCATTTCTGGTGAATTGATTCAATTCTTCTTGCATAGCAAGAATCCATGAATCATCAGTTGATGCTTCCTTTGGATTTTTAGGTTCTATTGAGGATATAAAAGCACTGTTTAATTGATTCCTAGTTTTAACAACAGATTGCATATCTCCTAGAATATTTTCTACAGGGTGATCTTTTAAAAGCCTAATCTTTTTATTTGGATGAAAAGTTTCATTTGTAGCATCTACAGATTCATGATTAGAAATAACTAAGTCATCCTCATCATTAGTCTGATCAACTTCTTTGAAATTTTCATCAAAGGAAACATGTAAAGTTTCTTCAATAGTGTTTGTTCTTAGATTAAAAACTCTATAAGCTTTACTCCTGTTAGAATATTCGATAAAGATTCCTTTGTCGGATTTAGGATCAAACTTATCTAAATTATCTTTTGTAATTAAGATAAAACATTTACTTCCAAAAATTCTGAAATAAGATACCTTAGGTTTCTTATTGAAAAGAAGTTCATAAGGTGTTTTATTTGTCAGAGGTCTAATTAAAATCCTATTCAAAATATAACAGGCTGTTGCAACTGCTTCAGCCCAAAAATGTTTTGGTAATTTACTATCAGAAAGTAGAGTTCTAGCACACTCTTGAATCGTCCTATTCTTACGCTCAACTACTCTGTTTTGTTGTGGAGTTCTTGGAAACGAAAAATTGTGTGTAATTCCCTTCTGATTACAGAATTCCTCAAACTTCTCATTTTCAAATTCACCACCGTGATCACTACGAATAGTGATGATCTTGGAAGAAAGTTGGTTTTGAACTCTTTTTGAAAAACTTTTAAAATAATCAAAAGTATCACTTTTATGTTTTAGAAAGATTGTCCATGTATATCTGGAATAATCATCCACAATTACAAAGACATATTTACTATGGTTGATTGATTGAATCTGAGATGGACCAAATAAATCTAGGTGAAGTAACTCAAGAGGTTTTGAAGTAGAGATCATATCTTTAAGTTTATAGGAACTTTTTCTAAGTTTTCCTAATTGACATGCATCACATATACTATCTACTTTAAATTGCATCTTAGGGAGGCCTCTTACTAGATCAAGTTTGGATAGTCTAGATAAGAGTTTAAAATTCAAATGTCCAAATCTCTTATGCCAAGTCCAAGGGTCACTTGTATTGGCCAAAAGACATAGATTATCATTTGAAATTTTCATACTAAGAATATAGATATTCTTTTTCCTAACTCCCTCAAAGATAATATTAGATTTATTATCTTCGATGTGACACTTGTCTTTTTCAAATTTAATCCTATATCCTTTATCACATAACTGACTAATACTAAGTAGATTATGTTGTAGATTTTTAACTAACAAAACATTTGAAATAATAGGAGTTTCAGAATTACCTACATTGCCGATGCCAACCACATAACCTTTTGAATTATCCCCAAAATTAACCAATCCTCCATCCTTGAAATAATGTCATTGAGTATCTCTAGATTTCCTGTCATATGTCTTGAACATCCACTATCAAGTATCCACTTGTTTTTCCTTATTTGCACAGTGTTTGCACCAAAAATGGTCACAAACCCCAAGTGTAATGAAAGCACCAGCGTATGAATACGAATCAACAGTATTCACACACAAATCACAGATCTTAAGTAAGTAGCAAGCAACAATCAAGAAATAATGAACAGTGACACACAATTTATAGTGGTTCGGCTATCTCCGGCCTACGTCCACTTCAAGGTTTTTATGATTTTATTGCTCGATGCTTGAAGATTACAATTTCGTATGTTGTATTACAACTGATTTGCTGAACTAAGTCTGAATCTAAGGCAGCAATGGTGATCTGGAGTAAATCTGACAGAATCTGGGCGATCTTTAGCTCTTCAAATTGTCCGACCTCTTTTCTGAATGACCAGTGGCTCTATTTATAGGTGTAGGAGGCTGATATTTCGCCTAAAATGAGGGGAGACCAGTTCTGGTACGTCAGGGGGCCTACATGGCCGAGATCTGGAGATCCGGGCCACTTTGGGATCGATTCGACCCTTGGTTCGAATCGATCAAGAAATTGTCCAATCAAGCTGAAATTTGGTGTGGACATTCTTCAACATGTGCTCAAGCTTCTGTGAAAATTTCATAGCATTTGGATATGTAGATCTCAAGTTATGATCGATTCAAGGTTGCATTTCTGGTTGACTAGCCTGGTTCGAATCGATCTAGTTCGAATCGATTCGTTCGAATCGATCCAGCGCGTGCTTCTGTGATGACGTGGAGTGCTTCCTTCGTGTCGATCCGTCTTGTGCTTCGAGTTGCCCGGGTCGACTCCACGTTTCTAGCTGCCGTTTTGACTGGTGGATTCGAGGTAGTGGGTTTGTAGACATACTCGTTCGAATTGATCAAGGCTTACCTTGGTTTAATTGACTCGAAGTTACCTTAACATGGTGGACTCGAAGTAGCTTAAGGGATGGAGTCGAGGTGCATCTACTATATGGATTCGAAGTAGAGGAATGCCTACCGGGTTCGAACTGTTGGATTTTAGTGTAGTCTGTTTGGATGGATTCGAACTAAGGAGTGCTCGATGGATTCGAAGCCAGGCAAAAGGGATGGATTCGAGGGAAGGCTTCCGCGATGGATACGAAGCATGTAAAACTTGATGGATTCGAATAGCATTCCTACCTCATCGATTCGAACATAGGGTCTTTTATGGACTCGAATACAAGGCTGTCTCCTCCAGTTTCCATTGGTGATATTTTGAGCATACGAACTCGGATTGACTCGAAACTTGGAACGTCGTTTCCTCTGGCCTTGCTTGACATGTCTTATCAATTGCAGCCCGATCCGGACTCGGACAAAATTCATCGATATCCGTGGTGAACCTGCGATGCACAATCGATGTTCATGACTAACAATCATTGATTTTCGGTTAATCTTTGGGTATCTCGACTTTGCCAAAAGTTGGGATAACACACAGCTTGTCCATTGTGAATAGATTCATTTGTCGCCATGAAGCAAGATTCCTGCACAGTGAGCAACTTTTGTAGACTACCTGATTCTATATAACTATCATGCATCAATTTATGAGACCACGATGATTTGATCATTAAAGAAATATTTTTAGGAAACATTTCAAACTTAGCCATGAACTTTTCAAAAATCAGATTATGAATACTTTGAAAAACTTGCTCTGATACCAAATGAAAGGGACGCGGAAGATGATCTTAAGGCTATTTAACACTAGAGGGGGGGGTGAATAGTGTTTTAAGAATTTCTTTAAAACTTCTTTGATTTAAATTGAATTAACTAACTTAATGCAAATACACAATCACAGATCAAATCACAGAATCACAAAAAAATGCAAATATAAATAAAAAGCAAGTAAAGGAAAGAACACACCAGGAATTTTATACTGGTTCGGTGTTACCCTACATCCAGTTCCGCACAACCCGTACGGCTTTCTATTCAACAATAATCTAGATTACAATCCCTCGATTCCAAGGCAACGAGGTACACCCTCCAGATTCTCAGGTCTCTGGGTAGAACCACTTGATTCACAGGACACAAGTTCACCCGATCGATTTCCAAGGACACGATCACACCTTTATAACAACACACAAGTTTCTTTGAGTACAAATGTATCTATAACTCTGATAAGCACTGAGATTCTTTGGAGAGAGTGGCAGAGAATCAAACTAGAGATATTCTGGTTTGATTCACTTAAGATTTCGGCAAAATATGGATAGGATGATTAGAAAATAAGATAAGAGAGTAAAGAGGAGAGAAAATAAAGAAAGTAGTTACTGGAAAACGTCCATAACAGTCTCTATTTATAGAGAATGAATGGATGTGTCCATGCGAAGAGGTTTAAACGAATAGACACTTCTTTTGAAAACAACCTTTGCTGTAACGGGAAGCATGTCGACATGACAGGTAAATAGGATGTCGACATGGTCTAGTAAAAAGTGACGATTTGCTTTACTTTGAAAATGATGATTTAAAACATATGCAACTTTATTCAAATGGACTCTATGTATTTGTAGAAGTTATTTAGAAGTAGAAATACTTATGAATGTATATATGTATGTATACTAAAATATATTTAAAATCAAAGTAAATAAACTAAAGTAAATATAATATTAAAATAGATTTTGAGGCTAAAATATCAAGGACAATTTTGAAATCAAAATATAACAAAATGATAAATATGATTTTGAGGCTAAAACATTTTTGGAAATGTGAACGAAGGTTTTTCTTTTGAAAAGGAATATTTGAAAATCATTTTATAAAACAAGAGATAATTTTGAAAATCATTTTGAATCAAAATTAGTGAATAACAAAATAGGGCTACTATCCGTTCCACTAGATATTTCGTGAGTTCCATCTCACTAGGGTTCCATCCCTTTAACAAGAACGAAGTGGATTCCATTCCACGAGTAAATTGGATAAAAAAGAATGATAGTGCTTTCAAGGAGTTTTAACAAATATCTAACCTAACTATATTATTTGTCTTGAACTCTTGAATATCTTGAATCTCATGAGTCTTCAATCTTGAACTCTTGATCTTTGCCTTCATCAATTTTGTTTTCTTTACTGTACAGTCTTCTTTTGTTGATACCTGTATATAGATTTCCTGCACATAAATATTTTATAACACTTCTATAGTTGTTGTCATCAAAACCACTATCCTATGGACTAACAAAGGTATGGAGCAAGCCGTTGTCCCTTAGCTTGGTAATCTCCCCTGACTTGGTATACAACCAATTGTGAACCACAAAAGGTTTCAAGAGACTTTATTCCCAGTTCTTTGGCGAGTTTAAGTCCAGCAATCAAAGCTTCATACTCGGCTTCGCTGTTTGTTGCTGGGAAATCAAGCTTTAAAGCATAATAGATCGACCGATCTTCGGGCGTTACAAGCACAATTCCAGCTCTTGAACAATGATCATTAGATGCTCCATCAGTATACAATTTCCACCATATGGTAGGGATTTCATTGCTCTCTGGGAAATCATCCTATGCAGTAAATTATACTATAAAATCTGCCAGTGCTTGACCCTGGATAGCCCTCCGAGGAAGATAAGTGATATCTAATTGACTAAGCTTGATATTCCACTTGAGTAATCTTCCAGACATCTCAGGTCGCTGCAGGACCAGACGTAACGGCTGGTCGGTGTAAACAATGATCGGGTGTGCCTGGAAGTATGGGCGGAGCTTTTGTGATGCAATCAGCAAGCAGTATGCTAGTTTCTCTATTTTCGGCTAGTTCCTTTCAGCTCCCATCAATCGCTTGTTGACGTAATAAATCGGCCTCTGGATTCGATTCTCCTCGCGAAGTAATGTTGCCCTTATAGCATGTACCAACACGGCCAAATAGATGTATAAATCTTCATGATCCACCAGCTTGGATAAGATGGGAGGTCTCTCTAAGTGGTCCACTAAGGCTCGAAATGTGTCTTTACAATCCTGTGTCCATTCAAAGTTTCTTTTTCCTTTCCTAATCAAGTCAAAGAAAGGAATGCATTTATTGGTAGCTCTGGAAATGAATCGGCTTAAGGCAACAAGCTTCCCATTCAGACTCCGTACTTGTTTGATAGTCTTTGGCGCATGGATATCATGGATAGCTTGAATTTTCTCAGGATTAGCTTCGATTCCGCAGGCGTTAACAATAAAACCCAAGAAATTTCTTAATGCTACGCCAAAAGAACACCTCAAAAGATTTATTTTCATCTTGTAATGTTGGAGGATGCAGAACATTTCTGCTGGGTCTCTAATGTGTTCGCTTGACCGTCGTGACTTTAAGACCATATCATCCACATATACTTCCATCGTTTTTCTAAGATAATCTTTAAACTGAAAGTGCTACTAAGGATCGTAATATGGAATAGTAACTAAGTTATCTACTATGCGGAATAAAATAAAAATGATAAATAGTAAAGTAAGTAACACTAGGGATTTTTATACTGGTTCGAACTCCTGTTTTACGTCCAGTCCTAGACTCCCTCCAGAATTTAACTATCAATGCTCACTTAACTCGAAGGAATAGGTATTACATCGCCTGAGCAACCGAACATGACTTCTACTTCCTAGACAACTGAATAGGACTTCTACCACCTGAGCAACCGAACAGGACTTCTACTTCCTAGACAACTGAATAGGACTTCTACCGCCTGAGCAACCGAATAGGACTTCAACACTATAATATGTTTTCTTGACTGATTATGCTCTGTAGATGGAACAGATATCACTTTAGAGTACACCATTCCTATAATCTTCTCCTTTGTGGTATACAGTGTAGTACGTGAAGATTGGAAGTAATTTTAATCACAAATATATTTCTGCTTGAATGTGATAGTGATTTGAATGCATTTATGAAAGAAAATGGCAGAATTTAGATAGCAAGAATAGAGAATAGATTTAGAGAATTAAGTTATTGAAAACAACTGAATTCAAGTCTATATATAGAGTTTAAAAGATGTAATCATTCTTGAAAAGTGTCGACCAAAAGATATGGAAACAACTGTTGGATTAAAAGTTGTTTATGTTCGTTAAAAGAAGGTGACCATTCAGAAAATAGCCGTTATGAATATTCAGTCGACTGAGGAAAGAAATTCAGTCATCTGAAAATTCAAAAAATTTTGAAATTTAAATTTATTTTGAAATGACACTAGGTTCAGTCGATTGAATGGATGTGTTTAGTTGACTAAACCTTCAAAATAATTTGTGCACCTATGCATGTTTCAATCGACCGCACAACCCTGTTCAGTCGATTGAAACAGGTGTTTTCTGCCTAGGAAACTTCTTTTTTTGAATGCAATTTATTTACAAACTTAATATAATCAAATCTTTGTGTGTGTGTGTATGATTTTGAATATGATTTAAAGTTTGTGTGTGTGAATATACCACTTAGGAGAGATTTTAACAATTATTAACTACTAACTAGACTATAGACAAACCAATTATAAATGTTGAAACTTCTCTTTGAAACCTTTGGTCTTCGATCTAACATCGAGTAGAATAGTATCTTCTCTTACAAATTTGGTTAGTTCATATAATATATACTTATATAGTTGTCACGATCAAAACATCAAAATACAAGGTTCTAACATTCTCCCCATTTTTGACGATGACAACTATGTAAGCTAGAAAGTGTATAAAATTTTTTAAGAAGCAATTAAAGGCTTCCCCCGAAATAATGAACTACCTGATTATCATCATATTTTCCACCTTTGTCTTCGACTAAAGGAGTATCAATTGTATAACCATTAGAATATGGATAAATATGAGTATAACTTAACAATGATAACATGGTAACCATGAATAATATGAATCAAGAACAAAAGAAATTAAACAACATAGTACTTAACAAAACATCAAGAGAACAACATTGATTTAAAAAAACCAACATCATAATGATAATTGTTCACGGATACATCAAACAAAAAATTAAAAAACATACATAAGCATAAGATAAAAAAATGACTAAACGTCCTCACTATCGGATTCTTCCTCTTCCTCTTCTTCCTCTTCAGACATTGTCTAAGAGAAAGGAGCCGGAGGATTTTTGGCAACACTTGAGGAAGTAGAGCCGGTGCAAGGGATTTTTTCCCAAATTTTATTTAAGAAGCCCTTGATGGAGTTGAGCTTCTTATTGGTCTTGATGACGGTTTTCTCAACATTGACCAATAGTCGATTTAATTTGCTTTGATTCCTTGAGAGAGTGATTAAACCTTGCTTTGGAGGAAAATCACCATGGAGCTTTATGATGTCGTCGTCCTCTTCTTCGTCGACTTAGTGGGAAGGTTGGGAGGAGGAGGAGCTGATATGAGTCTCATGGGGTTGCAGAATACCTTGAGCCCGATTAGCTGCCTATTGTTGGAAGCTAATTATTCCTTGAGGCGGTTGGCACTTTAGCAAGCCTTAAGACTTAACATCTTAGTGTTTAGCTCACCGACGGTAATGAAATCGGCATCAAGGATGGTGACACCGAAGTCCATGAGAAATCCGCATAATTAAAGCTCCATAGAAGATTGTTTTGTAGCTCCGCTTGTAATTAACTATGAGGAATTCATCAAGAATTACTCTAGCCTAATTGACGTTTTGAGAGGAGTAGATGGCATAGAGGGCTTGGAATTCTTTCTTGTAGACTTACTCGTAGCTTCTGGTACGAGGTTGGATTGAGCGGATGAAAGCACGACGAAGGGTCCGTGCCTTTGGTCGTAAGGCGATGGATTTGAGAACAGTCATGTCGTCGAAGAGGAAACGATGAGAGACCTCATCCCGTTGTCCATATCTATGTCAACGTCATTGATGTCGACACCTTCATAGGGACAACGAAGAGTATAGCCAAGGCGTTGGAGAGGAAGATAGATTCGGATGTCGCAAACAAGTGTCCAGATGCAATCGTCATTGTTTCTTGGATCTTGGTGATCCGAGTTCATATTGGCAAAGAAGAATTTGATTAGGAGAGGGTAGATCTTGACGTTGTTGGCGTCAACACTAAGAAAACTCTCAAGACCACTTGCCTCCGTAGTTTCTCGGCTTGTGTTGGCATTGAAATCCGGATACTTGACAAATGAACCATCGAAGACTCTAGAGCTCCGCATGGCATTGTAATGGGCGATGGCAGTTTCGTCATGGAGCGAAGACCTAATTTGGCTTTCGGATGGTCCAGCGGATGATTGGCGTGGTCTTTTTGTTTTTGGGGCCATTTGGCTTTGGTAGATTTGAAGTAGATAAATTTGATTGAAGAAAATGGGGGCTAAGGTTTGTTTGTTGAAAATGAAGTAGGGTTTTAGAGAGAAGGAGATGTATTTATATGGTTGGTGAAAAGGTGTATGGGGAGTTGTGTAAAATTATTTTTAAAAAAATCAGAAATCACAAATTCAGTCGACTGATTGGAGGGGTGCAGTCGACTGAAATACTCAGGTTTTCAACTCGAATGTTTTTTCCTAAAAATTGCCTAATTTGGTCGACTAAAATATAGCATCAGTCGACTAAAATTTGGAAATTTTCAAGTACTCAAGAATGTTCAGTCGACTGAAATTAAAATTCAATCGACTAATGTGCAGAGAAAATTTTCCTGCATCAAATAGCCTAAAAAAGTTCAAATTCAGTCGAACCTAGGTCAGTCGACTGAGTTTCCTTATATAAAAATTTTATTTTGAAGTTTCAATCGACTGGAATTATAGGTAGAGTCGACTAAAACTGTGCTGATATGCATTTTAAACTATTGTTCTAAAGATTTTCTTATAAAATCTTAAATAATACTAAAACTTTGGTTATTATATAATTATTATATATTAAAAACATTATTTTAAATTATTGTAATAAGAAAAATAATAGCATAATGGAAAAACATGTAACTTCTTTACCAGCAACCCAAGTTCGAGTGCCAACATCAACCATTTTTGACAACATTTATTTTTCGTAAAAATAAATGTAATAAATTTAAATTATAAATCATGTAAAGATATAAAACCCAATTCTCGACATAATTTTATAAATATATTTTCATTTAAAGGTTTTGTAAATATGTCAGCTATCTGGTTTTCTAAAGATACAAATTCTAATGAAATAATGCCTTTTTCTATATTATTTCTGAGAAAGTGATGTCTTATATATGTGTTTAGTTCTAGAATTATTTATTGGATTTTTAGATAAATTTATTGCACTTGTATTATCATAATAAATTGTTTACAGAGATTTATTCCAAAATCTTAAAGTGTTTGCTGCATGTAGATTACTTTAGCACATGCCAAAGCACTAGAAATGTATTCTACTTCACACATCGAAAGTGAAACACAATTTTGTTTCTTACTAAACCAAGATAATAAATATTGTTCAATAAAGTGAAAAGTACCCTAGTATTCTTCCGATCCGTTCGACATCCTCCGAAATCAACATCAGTGTATGATACTAACTCAAAAGGAAATTCTTTTGGATAAAACAAACCGTGGTCTTTAGTTTTGCTTAAGCATCGCAAAATTCGCTTCACTGCCCGCAAATGTGATTCTTTGGGATTTTCTTGAAATCGTGCACACAAGCAGACACTGATCATTATGTCTAGCTTACTAGCAGTTAAATATAGTAATGAACCAATCATACTACGATAGTTTTTGGTCAACACTTTTTCCATTTTCATCTGTATCAAGATGTAATGTAGTACTCATAGGAGTAGTTTTAGAGAAGTATTTTCCGTACCAAATCGTTTTATGAGATTATTACAATATTTTTCTTAATTAATGAAAATTCCATTTTTCAATTGTTTAATTTGTATGCCAAGAAAATAAGAAAGTTCTTATAACATCCCATATTTTTATAACATTATTTAGGATATCCAATTGGTTAAATAAAATAAAATAATGTGAAGATTAATAGGTTGAGATTTGATTAAACTAAGGGTAGTCGTGCCAGGTTTGTGTGCAAATTAAAATGAGATAACATAAACTAATGTGTTAGGTAAAGAGTAAGGGCAATATGGAAAATAAGAGAGGCTTATACCCTAAACCCTTAGGAATGAAACACACGTTCATTTTCATTTTACTCAAACTAAATTATATCAAGGTCGGCCACCATTTCCATTCTCAAGAGAAGATAAAGCTAGGATTCAAGAGAAAGAAGTTAATCAACTAATTCAACATCAAATCTCACATCTTTTAATCTCAAAGCTAAGGTGAATAATTACTTCATCCCATTTTTATGGTTTTCGATTTTAAGATTAGATCTGAAATGATTCTGCAAGTATATGCCATGTTTTTGATAATTAAAGTTATATATATATGCTTGTTGATGGAGTATATATGTTCGTGTTAGTTTTTATGATATGTTTGACATTAAAAACCCTATTAGATCACATCCAAATGCCTTAAAAATTTAAATATAGGTCAGAAATGATATTTTAGAGAAGGGTTCCAATTTCCATAATTTTCTGAATTAATGTGGATTTTATATTAATTTTCTAGTGAAGAAAATGATTTATTAGGTCATAAATTATTTACAACTAAAATAATAATTAATTGGATCTGAAAATTTTATATGTTGGAAAACATATTAAAATAGATTTTCCTGAATTTTTTCAGATTTCTCCTAAGTGATTTGATGAATATATAAAATTATTTAAGCTATGGGACTTAAATGATTTATATATTTAATTAAGGAGAATGGACATTTTATAAGTAAAATCATTATTTATTCCAAAATTAGTACCAGCACTTTTCTGAAAAGTATTTTACTAACAAATAAGAATTTGACAAACAAAGGCAGGTTAGTTGAAAAATTATCTCTTTTAAGTTAAAAACAATAAAATCATGCTTTTAGCATGTTTCAGCATTTCAGCATCAACCCTTCCAATCCAAACCTCTCGACAAAGTCGAAGGGTATCAAAGCTTTCGACAAGGTCAAACCAATGCATATGGTATCAAGTTGCTTGGTACGTAATCAATTGGACAAGGTCGAAGGGTACTTAGTCGAAAGGTTAGTTGCCAAAGAGGTTGGAGTATGTTTGTCTTATAAACCAAAATAATCTCATGATTTGCTTTCGACCAGGTCAAATATTTAAAATGAAGGTTTCAACCTTTTGACGAAGTCGAAATGTTACTGCCGCTTTCCAACCTTTCGAAGTTGTTGCTTTCGACAAAGTCGAAAGGTTTACTTGTTTTTAAAACAAGTCGCTTCTCCCTGCTTTCAAAAGAGAGCTTTCGACATAAATGTTTTACCTTTGTTTTTAAAATTGAAGTGTTACCCAAGCTTTCGAAGGAGATGTTTAAAAGGCTGGAGCCTATTGTTTTAAAGAAGATATGTTTTAAAGCTTTCAAAGCAAAGCTTTTAACAAGGTCAGAAGGTAGCTTCCAATGAAGTCGAATGGTTTTAAAAGAAGATCTTCCACATGTTTTAAACTGAACCCAATGAGTTTTCGAAAGATTTATGTTTTAAAAACGTTGAATAATTTCGAAAGGTTTTATTTCTTGAATGGTTTCAATGGGGTCGAAAGCAAAGCTTTCGAAGGGTCGAAAGCCAAGCTTTCGATGGAGTCGAAAGGTAGCTTTCGAAGGGGTTGAAAGGTAGCCTCCGACGAGATCGAAAGGTTCTGTTTTCTGAATAGTTTTGACAGGTTTAAAATGGAAGGTATTCCAAAGGTTTTCTAAGGCAATGTTTTAGAGTGTTTTTAAAGTAGGATGTCTAAAGTTTTATTGCTTTCGAAAGGGATGATGTTAATGGTTTCGAAAGGTTTGGAGTATGGTTTCGAAAGGTTTGATGTATGGTTTCGAAAGGTAAGGTTTTGGCCTCTTGGCCTCGGTAATTAAAGGGTCTTGCTTGGTTTTGAAAGAGATGCTTTCAAAAGTTTAGAAAGAGGTACTCTCAAATGTTTAAATGTTTTCATCAACTAAATTTTAAGTAAAGAAGATATATATATACATATATATAACATGGCAATGTGATTTTGAGTAAAGCATGAAGGTTATCTACTTTCCTTATGTAAGTTTGATTTAAAGGTTTTAAATTATTTTGAAAATGTTTTCAAGGAAAATTATGGGAGGGGATCCTTAAGTGAAAATGACTCGGATATTAGAATACCAAATGGGACTAGTATAAGGTCGCACCCTATACATTATCTATTAGCCCCAGCTAATTGTTGTCCAAAATTCAGTGTGTAGGGCTTGGTCACAGATAGACTAAAATTATGATTTCACACCGAAGGGAATATATGTTTGTATACAGATAGGTATTGGTGAGCCCGAAAAACCATTAGGATCAAGAAGACCTGGGAGATGATTAAGCTAGGGACAGACTATCCAGAAGCGAAGTATTTAACAAATAGTTAAGGAAAGACTGTCCAAAAGAGGTGTGCATAACAGGTGTTAGATAAATTTTGTTTATATTGTCTGGTAGGCCCGAGTTAGCCAAAGGTTAAAAGTTAGCCAAACAAAACTTATGTGTTTGAATAGATAGTTCATTATTACCTGGTATTTATGTATGTTTACATAATGATGCTTTACAGTGTTTAACCATTTTGGTTGCAGGAAAAGGTTTGGGATAGATATGTTTTAAAAGGATGTTAGTGAGGAGAAACCTGTTCCGCTAAGTGGTGTGGTCTCACTTAACATATAAAACTGGATTGTATAGTATTATTCACACCAGGCTTTATGTCTGACTCGAAGTTTATGTTTTCCACTTAAACTCTCGGGTGCTCAAAATTAGTTTGAGTAGGCTGAGGGGTTAAGGTCTTTTTAGGTTTTAGCAGGATGACGAATAAGACTACCAGAGGCATGCAGGAGGCAAACGAATAGCTATATAGGAGTTGCGGTTCTTATCTAGGCCTTGTTGTATTTCCGCTGTGTTTGTACTAAGTCAGTTATTACTATATGACTCTGATCATCCAAGGGGGCATCTTTATATACCGCTCTTGGTGTATTTTGTAATAAGTATATTTGATCTATGCCTCGGAACATATTGGGATTATGTATTAAGAATATGGAACATCTGTTTTGAAAGTTAATGTAGTAATGTTGTTTTGAAATCTATGTTTTGTTTCATATTCAAGTGCTTCTGATATTGTAGATACCATTAACATAGTCTTATTTAGTCGCCGAAAGCTAATACTATAGATGACTGTAGCATATGTACTGCTTAGTTTTGGGCATCTAGATAGGGAATGTTACAGCTTGGTATTAGAGCATGGTTTATGAAATACTTTAACTAAAAATTATTTTTGAAAACATGTCCTTAGTAATTAGAGTTAAGATTGAGGTATGGGATAACGCTATAGTATCATACTTGTATTTGCTATATATAAGTATACGCTATATCTGTAGACTCCTATCTTAGTTAGGCTTTTCATTTGTATCTCACGAGACTTGAATACAGATATGGAAGGAAGAAGAGGCAGAGTTAATCTTGGAGGAGAGAGCACCACCACTAATGGAAATGCCCGACCAAATGTTAGAAGAGGTCCGATCAGGCTCAAGCTGAAAATGTTGGTGCTGGGGTTACCTAAGTGGATATGGGAGCCATGTATAAGTTCTTCGTAAACATGATGCAAGCCGGAATTGCAGCTGGAGTTGTCAGAGGGAATGCTGCTGGAGGAAGTGTTCAGGAAGCTCCAATAGTCAACCATTATGCTAACTTGAGTAGAGACTATACTAGGCTTGGAGGGAATCCGTTCATTGGAACTAAAGATGCGATCGAGGTGGAAAATTGGCTGTTGCATTGCGAGAGGATTTTTGCTGACTTAAGGTTGAATGACAAGCAGAAGAGGATATTAGCTTCAAGACAGCTTTAGGGAGCTGCTCTATTTTGGTGGAATACTGTTGTAGCTGGTGTGTATGAGGAAACCATGACTTCAGCAGAGTTTAAGAGAAGGTTTCAAGAAAGGTTTATGTCGGTGATGGCGTAGTCGGCATTGGTTAGGAAGTTTGCTAAACTAGAACAAGGGAATATGTCTGTTTTAGAGTATGCAAGAAGATTTGAAGAGTTGGCCCGGTACAGGTATGCCTTGGTTGATACGGTGATCAAGAGGAATGAGAAGTTTATAAGAGGCTTGAAGCCGGAGTTGATAAGTGCTACCATGCAGCACCTAAGAGATCCAAGTGATGTAGTGGTAGAAATGGCGCTAAGGCAGGAAGAGGCGTCAGCTTGTTTGAAGAAGAAAATGAAGGAGGTCAAGGTGGGACAAGTCAAGAAAAGAAAGTTTTTCCATAAGAAGAATGCTCAGAAGGGAGGAGCACAGAAGAAGGGAAAAGATGAGGTGGTTTGTTATAAATGTGATAAGAATGGACACTATGCTAATGAGTGTCATGCCGGAAAAGGAAAAGGGAAAGAAAAAGTTGGAAAGAAGAATGTCAAGTGCTTTAATTGTGATCAAATCGGCCATTATAAGAACCAATGAAAGGAGCCTGCCAAAGAATGAAGGAGGCAAGTTTATGCATTGGAGCCCGCAACTTTAAGGCCAATTGTGTAGGAAAAAGGGAAGGCTGTTCTAGGCTCGCTACAGATTCACGGTATGTATGTTAGCGTTTTGTTTGATACTGATGCATCACATTCTTTTATTTCTCGATGTTTGGTAGATAAGCTTAACCTAAAACCCTCATATTTAGTTACTTCCTTAAGGGTTGCAAATCCGATAGGAGGGTATGCAATACTTGGGATGAGGTGTGACCATTTAGAGTTGGATGTGCTAGGTCATACTTTCGATTGCTGTTTGCATGTGTTTGATTTTGTGGGATTTGGGATTATCCTTGGGATGGATTGGTTAAGTAAATATAATGCTAGGATATTTTGTCATGATAGAGAAATATCACTTAGTCACCTGGATTTTAGTGCTCGGATAGTTTATACCGCAGAGAACCGTAGTTGCGAAGTGAATGCTTTACTGGGTATCATGGAGTTGGAGGATGAATTGCATCGAGTCTTTGTGGTTAGAGAATTTGCTCATGTGTTTCAGCCGGTAACTGGATTACCATTGAAAGGAGCAATTGAGTTTCGGGTTGATTTAGTGCCTGGAGCAGAAGTGAGTAAGCCGCCAAGCAGGATGACACCCATAGAGATGAAAGAGTTGAAGGTGCAGTTGGTGGAATTGGAAGGCAAGAATTTTATCCAATCGAGTAGTTCGCCTTAGGGAGCTGCCGCAGTGTTCGCTAAGAAGCCGGACGAATCGTTAAGGCTATGTATCGATTATCATGAATGAGAAGACGATAAAGAACCGATATCCATTACCGAGAATTGACGATATGTTTGATCAGTTAATTGGAGCCAAGGTATTCTCTCAGCTGGATTTAGCGATGGAATTTCATTAGCTTAGAGTGGCAGAGGATAGTATTCCTTTGATGGCGTTTAGGACAAGGTATGGATCGTAAAATGGCTAGTTATGCCATTCGGAATAACTAATGTGTTGGCATTCTTTGTGGATTTGATGAACCGAATTTTCCGAAAGCAGTTTGATAGATTTGTGTTGGCCTTCATAGATGATATTCTGATATACTCTTAGGATGAGAAGGAGCTTGAAGTTCATCTTAGAGTTGTGCTTGTGACATTGAGGGAGCATCAGTTGAAGGCCAAGTTTTCGAAGTGTCATTTTTGGAAGAAGGAAGAAAAGTTCCTAGGTCATGTAGTCTCAAAGAAAGGGTTTTCTGTTGATCCGACTAAGATTGAGGCAGTGAATAATTGGAAAAGACCCGATACGGTAACCGAGATAAAGAGCTTTCTTGGATTGGCTGGATATTATCGAAGGTTTATAAAGGATTTTTCGCAGATAGCTACACGATGACTAAGCTTACGTGAAAAGATGTGAAGTTTGTATGGACTGATAAGTGTGAGGAAGCATTCCAGAGCCTGAAACACTTATTGACCCATGCACTGGTGTTGGTTGTTCTGGAGGGGAATCCGTATTTGGTTCTTTATACTGATGCGTGTGAAACTGGATTGGGAGCTGTGTTGATGCAAAGAGGTAAAGTGATTGCTTATGCTTCTAGATAGCTCAGACTATATGAAGTTAAATATCCAATGCATGATTTGGAGTTAGCTACCATTATATTTGCTTTGAAGGTGTGGAGGCATTACCTCTTGGGAGCGCGATTTGAGCTTTATACAGGTCATAATTCGTAGAAGTACTTTTTCTCTCAGAAGGAGCTGAACATGAGACGGCAGAGATGGTTGGAGTTTATTGTTGCTTATGATTTTGGAATTGAGTACACTCCCGGAAAAGGAAACAATGTAGCGGATGCACTTAGTAGGAAACATCGGAATACAGTATTGGCTATGATTGCTGAGTGGAAAGATTTGGAAGCATTGTGAGCTTGTAGAGTGCAGTTTAGATCCAAAGTAGGTTCTAGTGCAAGAAGGGTTGTATTGTCTTGTTTGGAAGTTCGATTGGTAATAATTGAGAAGATAGCTTCTAAGCAGGAGGAGGATCCAGTTTTGGCTGAACGGATCAAAATGATAAGGGAAGGAACAGAGAACGATGAAAGGATTTCAGTCTTAACCAGAAAGGATAGTTGTGAAGAAATGAAGGTTGTGTGTTCCAAATATAGGAGACATGAGGAAAGAGGTTTTGGATGAATGCCATCATTCGAAGTTCACTAACCATCCAGGAGGAACGAAGATGTATCAGGACATGAAGAGAAATTTCTTCTACGAAGGTATGAAACGGGACATTGGTTTATGTGTTAAGCAATGCTTGAATTTCCAACAGGCAAAGGCTGAACACCAGAAGCCAAGTGGATTGCTTCAACCATTAGATGTTCCAATGTGGAAGTGGGATTCTATCTCTATGGATTTTATTGATGGGTTGCCAAGATCTAGTAGAGGAAATGAAAGCATATAGGTCATAGTAGATGGACTAAATAAGAGTGCCCATTTCATTCCAATGAAGTAAACTAGGATGTTAAACCTCTTTTGATTTGCGACCTAGCGACCTATGGGGAGCTGCGACCTAGCGACCTAAGGAGGCTAACGACCTAACTATAGAAATGACTTAACGACTTAAGGGGTTAGCAACCTAGTGGTTCCAGTCCTCAACGACCTAAAGATGCAAAGCGACCTAAAGCATATGCGACCTAAGCAATGCCACGACCTACCGACCTAAGAAACTAGCGACTTAAGGGATCGTACTACCTAACGACCTAAGAAAGAAATGGTCTCAGCGACCTAAGAAAGAAGTGGTTTCAGCGACCTACGACCTATATTAGGTCGCGCGCGACCTATTAACTCGCTCAGAAGAAACCAGGACCAATCGAGATAAGCCAGATTATATCCCCTAGGTCGCTGCCGACCTACGACCTAACTTAGGTCGTTCACGACCTAAGACTTGGGGATTGAATTCTGCCCAGAATATTCCCTATAAATACAAGAGCTACTCCAACATCAAGGGGGACTTTTCCGATCATTCTCTTAAGCACCGATACTCTGCCACTTTCTCAACTGAATCGACACTTAAAGAACTCCAACACCGAAGACACTACAACAAGCTTCGAAAGAGATCTTGCACATCCGACATGGATCCAACGAGTCTCATCATCGAAGTTTGAGCTACTAGTCTGAAGTGTTTTGTAATCAAAGAGAATTGTATTTGAAGTGCATTGTATCGAATTGCAATCAAATAAGCAATAAAGGAAATTAAAGTGGACGTAGGCTTGATCCTAAGCCGAACCACTATAAAACTGCTGTCTTTTACTGCTTTCTACTAATTTTCTGCTTATATTATGTTCCCGTATCAACGGGTGGTGCTTTTACTTTTTATTTACACACACCGGTTGTTAGCGTTCAAATTTTAGCGTTAACATTTTGGTGCTTTCACTGAGAAACCAACTCAAGAGTTTTTCCACCATTGCTTCGCAAAAGTTTTCCGAAAGAATCTCTCTAAAAACTAGAAGTTTATCTGAGATCATGGCTCCTGGAAGAAAGGGTAGATCTACCAAATCTGGAAATGCTCATGAGGGAACCTCTGCTTCCCCAACAGCAGATCAAGCAACTCCCACCGTCGGAGTCACAAGGGCTGAATTAGACGATGTTGTATCTGGATTATACCAACAAATTGAAGCTCAAAACGCTTTGATGATGGACAGATTAAACGCTCTACTTGGGGCAAATCGACAACCAGAAAACAATGAAACGGTCTTTGCTGAAGATGCCCATAATTCCCAAGAGAAAGATATTCCTCAAAGAGCAGCTGGCATCGCCGAAGCGACACTTTTCCGAGCTGAAGGTCCAAGGCCGCAGCCAACTTTTCGCGAGCATTTGCCCAAGCAAACTTCTGAAAGAATGGCTGATGTCTGCCCAGTGATGCCTCTGAACAATGAGGAATACCTATCAGGGATGGTTCGCCGAATCATGAAAGAGAGCATGCAAAGGGAAGAAAATGAGAGTGATTAGGGATTTGCACCAAGCAGAACTCCGTTTACTGAAAGGATCCTGGAAGTAGAGTTTCCAAGAAAATTTGTACCTCCTACTATCCCGGCTTATAAAGGGACAAGTGACCCTAATCATTTCCTGTATAAGTACGACTGGCATATGACCAGCGCAAGGACATCAGATGAGATTAAATGGCGTTATTTTCCAGTGTATTTGGAAGGAGTGGCTCTACTGTGGTTCACTAAGCTACCAGTTCGGTCCGTAAATAATTTCTCTGATTTAACTTGAAAATTCAAGGATCAGTTCAGGTTGTATACTTCAAAAGCTAAGGATATAATGTCGATGTCCAGTCTTGAACAAGCTCCCGGAGAATTTATCAGATCTTTCTTGAACTGTTTCAATATAGCCTTGGTTGAGGTAGATAATGCAGAACCCCGTATGATCCTAACTTACCTGATGCGGGCCATCAACAAATCAAGTGAATTCGGAAGATGGTTAAAAATAAAGGAACAAAATTCACTTGAGAAGTTTTATAAAAAAGCAGACGAATTCATGCGCTTAGAAATCCTTTCTACGCCAGCAAAAGTAGTTGTTGCCGAAATCAAGAATAACAATGTTGCTTCTAACAAAAGAGAATCTGGAAACCAAAAAAGGGAAATTGGCGGAGGAAGAAAACAGGGGAATGAGAAGAAACCTCGCCGCTTTAATCCTTCAGATTTTACTCCCTTAACTGACACACCGGAAAATATCTTTTACGCGACGAAAGATGTCGTCAAGTATCCCAAACCACCTGAGATGAGGGGAAGTGCAGTGAATAATGGGAAATTCAGTCGATTTCACAATCAACCTGGCCATGACACTAACCAATGTCGCCAGTTAAAGAATGTGATTGAAGAGTTGCTGAAACAGGGTAAACTGCAACAATATGTGAAGAAAAACGGAGTCACCCAACCTCATCCGCTCAGGGGCAACAACATCCTGTCCATCGATCTGGCTCTGGCAACAACACTACAGTGCAAGAATCCGAAAAGCTTGTCATTAATGTTGTCACAGGGGGTCCTCACCCAGGAGGCAGGAATTGGGACGACTGCTGACTACCCACTAGACTGCAGCTGGGGCATCTTCCAATCTCTCTGGCATATAAATCCAAAACTACGAGTCCAGTGGAAATGTAAATTCAATCCAGAGATTCTGGAACAACAATCACTTGCATCCAAGTTTTTACTTAGCAGCATTGCTTAAATTTGTAAAATGATGATGGATGTATAACTCTTGTATTGTAAACCGCTGAGAAATCAGTGCGAATTAATAATAAAGTACTTTAAATCTTGTGTTCTAGTACTATACAATGCCTGTTTCATTTCGATATGCAAATATCTTAAATATATTGCTAAAATGTCGATTTAATATTGCAGGCTATCAAAGCAAAGCTTACCCATTCAACACATCACAAGACTCAGCGATTCCCATAAATCACTCAACAAACCAATATCAAGTCACAAAAGTTCCAAAATTCAACTCTTATAAAAGAAGTGCTATTCATAAACGATTGATGAGACCACCAAAGTGAGCACCTTCCTGATGAGAAGGTTCCAGACCCTTGCTAACTAATCGCGATCGTTTATGCAAATGAACATCCGGTGAAGTAGCTTGCGTCTGCCCCGTGGATTCACTCAACAACAAAGTACACTTCTCTGGTAAAAAGCAAGCAACTTGCAAAAGAATGGGACATGTACTTGAAGTGATGACAAGAAATCGCTAAGGAGCAGATGGTGAGAAGACAGAAGCCCTCTTCAGAGGAAAAAGACCTCTTCGGAGGCACATTTCACCGGAGTTGAAGTGCAAAAATCTCTCTTCGGAGGCCCACTTCACCAGAGTTGAAATGTCAAAGCCCTCCTTTGAGGCACAAGCCCTCTTCGGAGGCATAACTCTTCGGAGGAGTCCTCTTCGGAGCCACAAAAACCAAGACTTCTTCGTAGGTAGAAAATTACTTCGGAAGCACAAGCCCTCTTCGGAGGCACAAAAACAAAGACTTCTTCGTAGGCAGAAAATTGCTTCGGAAGCACAAGCCCTCTTTGGAGGCACAAAAACAAAGACTTCTTCGTAGGCAGAAAATTGCATCGGAAGCACAAGCCCTCTTCGTAGGCATAACTCTTCAGAGGAGTCCTCTTCGGAGCCACAAAAACAAAGACTTCTTCGTAGGTAGAAAATTGCTTCGGAAGCACAAGCCCTCTTCGGAGGCACAAAAACAAAGACTTCTTCGTAGGCAAAAAAATTGCTTCGGAAGCACAAGCCCTCTTCGGAGGCACAAAAACAAAGACTTCTTCATAGGCAGAAAATTGCTTCGGAAGCACAAGCCCTCTTCGGAGGCACAAAAACAAAGACTTCTTCATAGGCAGAAAATTGCTTCGGAAGCACAAGCCCTCTTCGGAGGCACAAAAACAAAGACTTCTTCGTAGGCAGAAAATTGCCTCGGAAGCACAAGCCTTCTTCGGAGGCACAAAAACAAAGACTTCTTCGTAGGCAGAAAATTGCCTCGGAAGCACAAGCCTTCTTCGGAGGCACAAAAACAAAGACTTCTTCGTAGGCAGAAAATTGCTTCGGAAGCACAAGCCCTCTTCGGAGGCACAAAAACAAAGACCTCTTCGTAGGCAAAAAGTTGCTTCGGAGGCACAAGCCCTCTTCGGAGGCACAAAACCCTCTTCGGAGGCACACAAACGACGACCTCTTCGTAGGCAAAAAATCGCTTCGGAGGCACAAGCCCTCTTTGGAGGCACAAAACCCTCTTCGGAGGCACACAAACAACGACCTCTTCGTAGGCAAAAAATTGCTTCGGAGGCACAAAACCTTCTTCGGAAGCACAAAACAGATAAAGCCCTCAGCGAGGCACATCCAAAACTTCGTTAATGGAACCACTAAAGGGGCACCTTCTCAAGAAAGGAGGTTCCAGGCCATAGCTGACTACTTACGATTATTTGTACAAACAAATATCCGGGAAAAACAGCTAACGCCAGTCCCGTGGACCCATTCAACGATAAAATACAACTTTCTGACAAACAGATCAGAACATTCTTCAAAAGTACGCTTCATTGCGTAAGGGAATCCACTTTTTAACAAATAAAAGCGATCATCCCCGAAAGCTGAAGTGCTCTTTTAGAAAGAAAAACTTCTCCAATACAAAGCGTATTCTATTAAAAGCAGAATAATATTTCCTCAAAACGGAAGAATTATTCTCTAGAATAAGAATACAAGTCTTTTCAGGATATTGCAGTAAGCCGTGGTACGGGGGCACATAGCTATATTAATAGAAATAACGCTCAAACATCATACCACGAGCTCACTGCAATATCATATAAAGTAAATAAAGAAACATGTGAAAAAACAAGGTATAAATGCGTTCACACATATACTAACAAGAAATTGTATAAGCAAAAGGAACCATTTTATTCCATACTATGAAATTTTTGTACATATGCAGGCTTCAATAAGCGGAGGTCGGTATCCGCACAATCTCCGGTCGATACATGCAAAAAGCAAAAAGCAAAATAAGAAGCGTAAAGTTCAACTCATCACTCCTTCTTCCCGCCACCTTTAGAGCCTTTCCCCGGCTTGATGACTAGCTTCGAAATCCGGCGTGGACGGGTCGGGGAAGAAGGAGAAGAAGGGGCAGCTGGATCTTCTTTAACTTTCCCTTCTCCAGCTGAAGTGCTTTTCTTTTTCTTCTTCATTGCGCGCTTCCCTTTCCTCTTTGTAGAAGACTCACTTCCCGGAGTAAGCAACGCAGAAAGTTTTGTGTCATCATCAAGAGACTGCTCCGGAGTCTTCTCACTGTCTTCAAGATCTTCCGCATTCTGCTCTTGCGAAGCGGGTGGATCCTCCAAGCCTTGAAGGGCTTCTATTTGTTCTTCCTGCGACCCTGGCTGAGAAGCAGGAGTGACTTGAAGGGATGGAGGAGGAACAGCTGGAAGGGGAGAAGTTTGCGCAGTGCTCGGTGCTTCCGCTATAGAAGAAAAGAAGTTAAAATCAGTATTCTCCGAAAAAAGAGGAGATATTGGATGATCAGGACTTAAGTAATAAGCAAGAAATTCATCAAAGTCAGTTGAAGCGAACAAGTAATCCGCTTGACCCGGTTCAACTTCGAAGTTACCTGGAGAAGTTGGCTTTGTAGTGACGATCTCATAAGCTTGTGCTTCGGTGCTTTCTTCGCCTTCATCTCCTCCTTGTGTAGTTGTAATCTCGGTTATGATTTTAGCAGGAGGCGGAGAATGGGAACTGGAGCCTATAATGTCAACGTCAGCCGAAATCGAAGTATGGACAGGGGTAGTTAAAGGTGCTTACTCCCTTGGATGCTCCTCTCCCATCGATTCGACTCGCACTTTAGCAAGTTGCTCCTTTCCTCTGGCAAGAGCGGCACGAGTTTCGTCGTCAAAATAATGCGCCTCAAGATCTGCTTCAGCATAGCCAGCAACTCCGAGCATATCAATTGTGGCTTCCCACACTTCGGCCAAAGCAATTTCATATTTAGGGCCTAGAAAGGAGAGACTACCACGCCCCAAGACGCTGTGCAAGTAAAAATCAAATAAAGTTGAGCTAATATTGGCCTTCGTCGCTTCGTGCGAGTGCTTGGCTGCTTCCTTTCCAAAGATGGCCTCATCGCGCTCTTTTTCGGTTTTCAATAACTGAGCTTGCAGCTTTGCAATTTCCAAATCTTGAGAGCTGACTTTTTCCCGCAGCTGAGCGGTGTCATTACGGTATTTTTCAACGACATGCTGCTCCGCTTCAAGTTTGGCTTCAGCATCTCGCTGAGCAGCATGAGCATCTCGAACTTGCTTCTGGAGCATCTCTTCCTTCTGTGTATAGGAAGTGGAAGAAGTGGCTAGCTCATTCTTTAGTTTCCCAACTTCGGCCTCAAGTCTCTCGTAGTCATCGGCAATGCTCTTCATTTCAGCGTCATGCTGTTCGAGAATTTTTTGCCATTCAGACTTGTCATTTTCCATGGTCAACATAGCTTCGATGTTGGCGTGATTTACTCTTTGAAGTTCATCAACAAGCTTTTGCCATCCCGATATTCTCTCAATATCAAGTTTAACGGCATCAAGGTTTCTTAACATAGCTTGCTTATCAATCGACACCAAGTCTAAGTCAAAGCGCACTCCCCTTAAGCACCAATTTGGGAATCGGCTTTGAAGTGTAGGAGGACCATCCCCGACCTGATACTGAGGCCTGTTGATAATTGTCTGAATGTCAGATTTCTTGAGAGCAGGAGAACCAGATGGAATTTCTGTAGAGATAGGAGCATCAGGCTTTTCAGAAATCGCAGACGCATCGCTAAGCTTGACCCGCTTGCTCGGATCATCAACAATGCGGCCCTTCCCCTTATCATCATGGGATTTCCTTTTATGAGAATCATCGCTCCTGTGAGAAGAGTCGTATCGTTCATCCCTTCTTCTTTGCCACTCCTTGTAATTTCGCCTTTCATGAGCCTTTCTAGCAGCTCTCTCTTCATCAGTTTCTCTGGGGGTGGAGAGATTGCGCCTGTAATCATAAGTGCCCTGCTTTCCATAGCGTTGGAAATCGTCGTAGTACGAGCTACTACGCCCCATCGGAGAATCTGAAAATGAAAAAGAAATAGAATTTAGAAATTTCCAGAAAAAGGAAGCTAAGTGCGTATAAGTGCTAAGCATCGTAAGTGTGTGTGGCGTGCAAACTACGCGCGTCAGACTACAAACGACTCTTTGGTGTGGGAATGGTGACGACTTGTATAGCAGGCGTTGTAATTTGTTGTAAAGAGGAAGTCGCCTCAACAGCAGAAGAGATAGCTTTTGAAGCATCATCTTTGAATAGCTCCTGTGAGGTTATCAGCAAATCACTCAACCCCTCAAAGATATCATCGCCATTGTGCCCGGCGGAACCTTCCCTTTCAATTTCCACATCAGCCACCTTTCCGGAATGCTGAGAAGGCTCCTCTTCTTCGATGACTGGGGAGAGTGTTAGCTTGATTGACGACCCCGCAACGTCAGTAGATATAGAGCATTTTACCAGAGAAGCTTCCACACCTGGTTCTTTAGGGGTTATCTCTTCGGTTGAAACCGGGGCATCTGACGCTCCAGCTTGAGAATCGGCAGCGTCGTGAAATTGAATTGACCGGGAGAGGTGTAGAAGTCCGAATTGATGTAGAAACTCGTCTTTCAACAGAAATTGGATACTCCTCTCCTCAACCGGCACGGCCATGAACCTCTCAAAAGTTGGTTTGTGACCAGGATCCCTAGAAGGAGGAGGAAGCGCTGAAAAGAAAAGAGCGAAGTTAACACTTGACAACTCGGGCTTCGAAAAGTTCAGAAAAACATAAGGAATAAAGATAAATGATCTTACTTCCTACTCTCCAGATAGCGTAGAATCCCGGAGGACAGCGGACAAAGAAAAACTGACTCAGAAACCCGTGAGCACTATCGGGAAGACCAATGATCAGTTTGCGGTTCCTAGCACTTCTCACAAGCGTGATGGAGGGATGGTCTTTATTTTTGGCAAATGTGCACAAGTAACAAACTTCATCAAAACTCGGAAGACGATCCAGCGTCCTCCTAAATAGCACACATAATCCCATCAGGATGGCATAGCCATTGGGATGTAACTGAAAGGGAGAGACAGGTAGTCGAAGAAAGAAGTTGTTGAAGGAAATCGTTAAAAGGAGGAATGGCTCCGCTCATGCACATTTGGCGATTAACGGCGACGAAACCAGGATGTGGTATATCAGCAGTGTTGCTTTTCTCAGGAAGTATGGCATCTGCTTCAGCAATGCCGAACTGAGTGCACAGTTGGTGGAAAACTTTATATGTTAAAGTGGCCGAGATTCTTTTTGGAGGATTAGTTAACGGGGCAGGAATAGGAATGGCCTCTCCAGCTTGAACTATTATCTCTTCTAGTTGAGAAGTCATTCTACATAAGCAACTGGATGTTCAAATCTGAAGGTGCACGTTTCCTAAAAAGTGTGAAGTGTTGTGCGGAACTAATAAAAATAACAAGCAAACATAACTGGAATTAAACTAGTTGACAATTGGTCAATTACGAGATTTTAGGACTTGTTAATTTAAAACTCAAGTGTAGTGTTAATGCAAACAAATCAGCTTCAGTTAACTATGTTAGTTTTGCTTTAATACTTTACATGAATTGGTTGGTTTACAGCATTTCGTTCACACAGTTCATTTAAGTTGATTATTCTTTATCGACTAATATGTCATTCGATGTGGGCATTCAATGGCAGTATATTCGTCCCAGTTTTCTGCAAATATTGTGTTTAACAGGTTATTAGCATTAGAGATAACCTGTAAAGAAATTCAAACAGTTCGAAGTTCAAGCGGTTCATTTTGGCTGTTCAAACAGAAAACTCAGTCAAGTTCTGTCAAAGCTTTGCAAATGTCCAAGGCAAATTCTCTTAGGTCACATTATTCAAGTCTAAGAGTTCAAGACATAAAGCTTCAGGGCAAGGCAATCGAAATTTGGTTAAGTATTAGGTCGTTCAGACATGCTCACGACCTAAAAGCTTAAGGCGCAGGAAGTTAAGCCACAGCAAATGTCTAAGTGTTAGCTCGTCTGCGACCTAAAGTAGTGTTAGCTCGTCCACGACCTAAAAGGTATGTTGCGAGTTCAGTTAAGTCGTTAACTTTTTAAGTCGTAATGCACATGAAGGAAATGGCCTCAAGTCAAATAAATGCAAATCATCTAAGTCCTAGCTCGGCCGCGACCCAAACCCTATGCCGCAAGAGATTAAGCCGCTAATTCAATAGGTCGCAACCTAATCCAACAAGTTCAAAGCAATATGCATTTGTCTAAGTCCTAAGTCGCGAAGGTTCATAGGTCGCTAATGTTCATTAGGTCGTCTCTAATGGAATCTCGAGCTATCTCATGCTCCAGCCAAAACCTCGTTTCCCCCCACCAATTACCTTCTCATCCCCTCTAAAATCACAAATCAGTTAGCCTAAAGCACTGAAACCCATCTCCTACTTCTCGATAATCGCCTAAAGCCAAATCGAATCACCTCAAGTCCATCAACAGTTGATGTAACGCGGCGTAAGGAAGTCTGTCAGAGATGAGAGATGGAGTTCGTGAATCAATGATAATCGAGGATTGAGTAGAAAGCGGGTTCACTTACGCAATGTAATGTTAAGGATAATTGATGATCGAGTAATTGAATTCGCCTTCGAAAGCTTGGGAACATGTTAATGGCTGAATGGAATGCTAGAACATATGAGGTGAAGGAGGAACAACCTAAGTTATTTATACACCGGGGCAGTGGAATGCGAATCGGCACCACACGACCTAATTTCCTCGCTAGGTCGTTCGCGACCTAACAACTCATCAAAGAGCGAGTTAAGGAAATCGAAGCACACGACCTACGACCTAGGCGTGTACTTCGAGGGGCAAATGTTAACCCTCTTTTCATTTGCGACCTAACGACCTATGGGGAGCTGCGACCTAGCGACCTAAGGAGGCTAACGACCTAACTACAGAAACGACTTAACGACTTAAGGGGTTAGCAACCTAGTGGTTCCAGTCCTCAGCGACCTAAAGATGCAAAGTGACCTAAAGCATATGCGACCTAAGCAATGCCACGACCTACCGTCCTAAGAAACTAGCGACTTAAGGGATCCTACTACCTAACGACCTAAGAAAGAAATGGTCTCAGTGACCTAAGAAAGAAGTGGTTTCAGCGACCTACGACCTATATTAGGTCGCGCGCGACCTATTAACTCGCTCAGAAGAAACCATGACCAATCGAGATAAGCCAGATTATATCCCCTAGGTCGCTGCCGACCTACGACCTAACTTAGGTCGTTCACGACCTAAGACTTGGGGATTGAATTCTGCCCAGAATCTTCGCTATAAATACAAGAGCTACTCCAACTTCAAGGGGGACTTTTCCGATCATTCTCTGAAGCGCTGATACTCTGCCACTTTCTCAACTGAACCGACACTTGAAGAACTCCAACACCGAAGACACTACAACAATCTTTGAAAGTGATCTTGCACATCCGACATGGATCCAACGAGTCTCATCATCGAAGTTTGAGCTACTAGTCTAAAGTGTTTTGTAATCGAAGAGAATTTTATTTGAAGTGCATTGTATCGAATTGTAATCAAATCAGCAATAAAGGAAATTAAAGTGGACGTAGGCTTGATCCTAAGCCGAACCACTATAAAACTGTTGTCTTTTACTGCTTTCTACTAATTTTCTGCTTATATTCTGTTCCCGTATCAACGGGTGGTGCTTTCACTTTTTCTTTACACACACCGGGTGTTAGCGTTCAATTTTTAGCGTTAACATAGGACATCAGCTATTTTGGCGAATTTATTTATGAAGAATATGGTCAGACTGCATGGAATTCCTAGTAGTATCATTAGTGATAGAGATTCTTTGTTTACTTGTGAGCTCTGGAAGAGCCTACAGGAAGCATTAGGAACCAAGCTCAACATGAGTACCGCTTACCATCCATAGACTGATGGGAAAACGGAAAGAGTTAACAAAGTCTTGGAGGATTTGTTAAGAACTTGTGAATTGGATTTTGGGGGATCATGGGAAGACCGTCTCTATTTAATCGAGTTCTCATATAAAAATAGTTATCAGACTAGTATCGGGATGGCACCGTTTGAAGCTTTGTATGGGAGGCTATGCAAATCTCCCGTATGTTGGTTAGAGACCAGGGATAGACTGGTTCTTGGTCCGGATTTGTGAAAGAAGCCGTAGAGAAGATTGAGTTGATCCGAGCTAGGATGAAGGAAGCTCAGTCCAAGCAGAAAAGTTATGCAGATAGAAGGAGGAAAACTTGGAATTCTTTATTGGATACTATGTGTTTATTAAGGTTTCACTGATGAAAGGTGTGATTAGATTTGGAAAGTTAGGAAAGTTAGCACCTATATTCATTTGACCTTTCAGTGTTGTTAAGAGGATCGGGAAACTCGCTTATAGAGTAGAATTACCGAATAGTTTTGCAAGAGTCCATGATGTTTTTCATATTTCTCATCTTAGAAAATGTGTTAGAGACCCAGAGACTACTATAGCACCTATAGTGTTAGAGGATTTAGTAGTAGAACCAGATTTGACCATTGTTAGGAAGCCTATCCAGATTATCGCAAGAGATGAGAAGAAGTTGAAGAACAAGATAGACCGATTAGTAAAGGTCCAGTGGAGTGACGATGCTAGAGACTGTACTTGGGAGACTAAAAGCAGGATTAGAGACTCTTATTCTGATTAGTTTGATGGTATTTTACCTTTGATTGTTTTGTTGTGTGCCTTATCGTAATTTCGAGGATGAAATTCTTTAAGGTAGGGAGTCTGTAACACCCCATATTTTTATAACATTATTTAATTCAATTGGTTAAATTAAATAAAATAATGTGAAGATTAATAGGTTGAGATTTGATTAAACTAAGGGTAACTGTGCCAGGTTAATATGCAAATTAAAATGAGAAAACATAAACTAATGTGTCAGGAAATGAGTAAGGGAAATATGGGAAATAGTAGATGCATATACCCTAAACCCTTAGGAATGAAATAAACGTTCATTTTCATTTTACTCAAACTAAATTATATCAAGGCCGACCACCATTTCCATTCTCAAGAGAAGATAAAGCTAGGATTCAAGAGAAAGAAGTTAATCAACTAATTCAACATGAACATCAAGGTCGAAAGGTAGCTTCCAATGAAGTCGAAAGGTTTTAAATGAAGATCTTCCAAATGTTTTAAATTGAACCCAGTGAATTTTCGAAAGGTTTATGTTTTAAGAAGGTTGAATGCTTTCGAAAGGTTTTATTTCTTGAATGGTTTCAATGGGGTCGAAAGCAAAGCTTTCGAAGGGTCGAAAGCCAAGCTTTCGATGCAGTCAAAAGGTAGCTTTCGAAGGGGTCTAAAGGTAGCCTTCGATGAGGTCGAAAGGTTCTGTTTTTTGAATGGTTTTGCAAGGTTTAAAATGGAAGGTTTTCCGAAGGTTTTCTAAGGAAACGTTTTAGAGTTTTTTTAAAGTAGGATGTCTAAAGATTTATTGCTTTCGAAAGGGATGATGTCAATGGTTTCGAAAGGTTTGGAGTATGGTTTCGAAAGGTTTGATGTATGGTTTCGAAAGGTAAGGTTTTGGCATCTTGGCATGGTTAATTGAAGGGTCTTACTTGGTTTCGAAAGAGATGCTTTCAAAAGTTTAGAAAGAGGTACTCTCAAATGTTTAAATGTTTTCATCAACTAAAGTTTGAGTAAAGAAGATATATATTTATATATAACATGGCAATGTGATTTTGAGTAAAGCATAAAGATTATCTACTTTCCTTTTTGATTTAAAGGTTTTAAATCATTTCAAAAATGTTTTCAAGGAAAATTATGGGAGGGGATCCTTAAGTGAAAATGACTCAGATGTTAGAATACCAGATGGGACTGGTATAGGGTCGTGCCCTATACATTAGCTATTAGCCCTAGCTAATTATTGTCCAAAATTCCAATGTGTAGGGCTTGGTTATAAGTAGACTAAAATTATGATTACACACTGAAGGGAATATATGTTTGTATACAGATAGGTTATTGGTGAGCCCGAATAACGATTAGGATCAGGAAGACCTGGGAGATGATTAAGCTAAGGACAGACCGTCCAGAAGCGAAGTATTTAACAAATAGTTAAGGAAAGACTGTCCAGAAGAGGTGTGTCTAACAGGTGTTAGATAAAAAAAATTTATATTGTCTGGTAGGCCCGAGTTAGCCAAAGGTTAAAAGTTAGCCAAACAAAACTTATGTGTTTGAACAGATAGTTCATTATTACCTGATATTTATGTATGTTTACATAATGATGCTTTACAGTGTTTAACCAGTTTTGGTTGCAGGAAAAGGTTTGGGATAGATATGTTTTAAAAGGATTTTAGAGAGGGGAAACCCGTTCCGCTAAGCGGCATGGTCTGACTTAACATATAAAACCGAGATGTATAGTATTATTCACACCAGGATTTATGTCTGACTCGAAGTTTAAATTTTCCCCTTAAACTCTCGGGTGCTCAAAATTAATTCGAATAGGCTGAGGGGTTAGGTTCTTTTCAGGATTTAGTAGGATGACAAATAAGGCTATCGGAGGCATGCATGAGGGAAACAGATAGTTATTTAGGAGTTGCAGTTCTTATTTAGGCTTTGTTGTATTTCTGCTGTGTTTGTACTAAGTCAGTTATGACTATATGACTCTTATCGTCCAAGGGGATATCTTCATATATCGCTCTTGGCGTATTTTATAACAAGTATATTTGATCTGTGCCTGGGAACATATTGGGATTATGTATTAATAATATGGAACATCTATTTTGAAATCCGTGTTTTGTTTCATATTCAAGTGCTTTTGATATTGTAGATACCATTAACATAGCCGTATTTAGTCGCCAAAAGCTAATACTATAGATGACTACAACATCTGTAGCGCTTAGTTTTGGACCTCTAGATAGGGGATGTTACAGTTCCCCTATGTGAGACATTTCAAATTCTCTTGTCATAATTTCAGAAAATTATTGACATAATTTTTTGTTAGTGGAACCAAAAATAATGTCATCTACATAAATTTTAATTATTAAAATATCATTTTTATCTTGTTTTATAAATAGAGTTTGATCTACTTTTCCAATTTTAAAACTAGAATTAATTAAATAACTTTTAAGATGGTCATACCAAGCACGAGGTGCCTGTTTTAAACTATATAAAGCCTTTTTTAATTTGTAAACATGATCTGGATATTTTTCATGTGTGAATAAAGGAGGTTGTTCTACATAAATATTTTCTTTTATAAAACCATTTAAGAAAGCGGTTTTTACATCCATTTGATAAAGTTTAAAATTAATAAAACAAGCATATGCTAATAAAATATATATAGCTTCTAGATGAGCTATGGGAGAAAATGTTTCATCATAGTCAATTCCTTCTTCTTGATTATAACCTTGAGCAACTAGTCTAGCTTTATTTCAAATAATATTTCCTTGCTCATCAGCTTTATTTATATAAACCCATTTTGTACCGTTAACTACTTGGTTACTTAGTCTAGGAATTAAGTCCCAAACTTCATTACGTTCAAATTGATTTGATTCTTCTTTCATAGCTATAATCTAGTAGTCATCAGTTGAAGCTTCTTTAGGGTTTTTAGGTTCAATATTTGAAAGAAAAGCTACATGACCGATTTGATTTGGTTGATTTTGAGTTATTACATTGGTATGAATTTCTCCAATTATATTTTCAGTAGGGTGATTTCTTAGAAGTCTTGGTGGGGATCTTATATTATTATTATTTTGTAAATTGTTGTCAGTATTATTTTCAGTATTACCAAGATCATCATCTGAGTCATTTGATTTAGAAATAATTTCTTCGTCTTTTATTTTATGGTTAAATTTGAAATTTTCATCAAATGACACGTGGAGTGTTTCTTCGATTACTTTAGTTCTTTTATTATAAATTATGTAAGCTTTGCTTCGTTCCGAATAACCAATGAATATTCCTTCATCAGATTTTGGATCAAATTTGCCAAGCTTATCATTTATATTTAATAAAAAAACATTTTGAACCAAAAACTCTAAAATATGATATGTTAGGTTTTCTTCCATTAAAAAGCTCATAAGGAGTATGTTTAGTTAATGGTCTAATGGAGACTCTATTCAAAACATAACAAGCAGTTGCTACAGCTTCTGCCCAAAAATGTTTTAGTAGAGCACTTCCATATAATAATGTTCTAGCACATTCTTGAAGAGCTCTATTTTTTTCTTTCTATAACTCCATTTTGTTGTGGAGTTCTAGGAAATGAAAAATTCTGAACAATTCCTTTCTTATTACAGTAATTTTCAAAAGATTCATTTTTGAATTCACCACCGTGATTACTCCGGATATTTTTAATTTTTAAATTCTTAATATCTTGAATTCTTTTAGTAAATATTTTAAATTTTTCAAAAGTATCACTTTTATTTTTCAAAAATATTGTCCAGTATATCTTGAAAAATCATCTACTATTACAAAAACATATATATTATGGTTTATAGATTGAGTTTGAGTTGGTCCAAAAAGGTCCAAATGTAATAACTCAAGTGGTTGTAATGTAGAAATCATTTTCTTTGATTTAAAAGAAGATTTAGTTAACTTTCCTAATTGACAAGCATCACAAATATTTTTTACTTTAAATTTCATCTTTGGTAAACCTCTAACTAAATTATTCTTAGATAATTTGTTAATAGCTTTAAAATTCAAGTGACAAAATCTTTTGTGCCATAACCAAGGATCATTATCTTTGGCTACTAAACACATATTTATGTTGTGATTGACTTTCATATTTATTATATAAATATTTCTTTCTCTGGTTCCTTTAAAAATAAGATTATTATTTTGATCAAAAATGTTGCATTTATTCTCAGAAAAAGCTATATTAAAACCTTTATCACATAGCTGACTTATACTTAGCAAATTATGTTTTAAATTTTTAAGTAATAAAACATTTCTAATAAGAGGTAAGTTAGATGTACCGTCATTGCTCACATCGCCTTTGCCAATGATATAGCCTTTGAAATTATCTCCAAATGTGATAGATCCTCCATCCGAGTAGATAATGTTGGTTAGCATATCTTTATTTCCTGTCATGTGTTTTGAGCAACCACTATCTAGTATCCACTTTCCTCTCTCTTAGTCGGTACCAGCAAAAAAAATATGAATGACGTTGGTACCCAAATTTTTATCATGGTCCTAAGAGTTAGATCTTAAGAAGCCAAACCTAAGAGGGTTTAGAATTCCCTTTATGAGTAAAATATTTGTTTTAATGAACTATAGTTATAAAAGATTTTATATACTTGTCTCTGAATAAACTATTATTTGTTTTTGGTACCCAAATTTTTATAGTATTTGTTTTACCAATTTCTTTCTTTTGAGTAACAACATTTGACTTTGGTTTTGCTTTTACAAAATTATTATTCAAATTGAAATTTTTATATGATGTACTATTCTTCTTTGAAATTGTTTTTGAAATTTTTTTGTATCCTAATCCATTCTTATTAGAAGTAGTTTGAAACTTACTAATAATTTTAGAAAGATTTTCTCTTCCTTTATTAAAATTAGTTATATTTTTAGTAATATTCTCTAATTCGGTATTGAGACTAGTATTTTTCAATTCAACAATTTTGACATTTGATTTTAGATCATGATTTTCTGAAGCTAATGTCTTATTCTTTTCTTTTTGCACTTCTACTTCATTTGTTAGCATAGTGAGTTAAGAAGAAACATTAAACAAAGATTCTTGTGCATTAACAAGTTCTTCTTCTAAAATTTTCTTTTCATCTCTTAGCATATCAACTTCTATTACAGTTCTGCTTAATTTTTCTAGTATATATTTATACTTTATTTTAACTTCTTCGAGTTTATCTAACAACTCAGAATTTATCTCAATTAAATCATCAAAGGATAAACCACTTACATCGTTGGTTGAAGCCATAAAGTAGACGTTCGCTTGTTCAAGATCGTTGTCTGTGTCACTGTCTAATGATAAAGATGATTCTGAATCATCCCATGTAACTGAGAATGCCTGCATCTTTTTGTACTTGTCCTTCTTATTTTTCAATCTGTCTTTCTTTCTATCAGGACAGTCTTTTTTCATGTGACCTTTCTTATGACATTCGTAGCATTGGAGACTTTAGACTTGTAGTTTTCTTGAATTGTCTCTCCTATTATTTCCAAACTTCTTGTTCTTTCTAAATTTTAGAAACTTTTTGAAATTCTTTGTGATCAATGTCATGTCATCTTCATCTGAATCTGAATCTTCTTGTTAAGCTTCGAATGCAATATTCCTTTTGTCTTATGCTTGATCTCGCTTAGCCTTCAAATTCACTTTATATAACATAAGATTTCCAATTAACTCTTCAGGTTTGATGGAGGAAATTTCATTAGCTTCTTCAATAACTAAGATTTTTCGTTCCCTTTCATCCGTTAAAGAGTTTAAAATTTTAGAGACAGTATAAAAATCTAAAAAAATTTCTCCTAATACCAATAGTTAATGATGTATGTCTTGAAATCTAGAATACATGTCATTTATAGTTTCATCTGGCCTCATTCTGAAATTTTGAAACTGATTTTTAAGCATAGAAATCTTGCTTTGTTTAACTTTGTTAGTTCCTTCATGTGTGACTTTAAGAGTTCTTCAAATTTGATAAGCAGTTGTACACATGCTAACTTTATTAAATTCATTTTTGTCTAAGGCACAAAATAGCATATTCTTAACTTTTGCATTCGATGTAGCATCTATCTTTTTTGTATTTGACCATTCCACAAAGGGTGTAGTGGGTATAGTATATTTATTTTGAGTAATATTCCAAGTATCATATCCATTTGCTTGCATAAAAATTCTCATTCTAGTTGACCGGTAATTATAGTTCAAACCATCAAATAGCGGTGGTCGTGTAGTGGATTGACCTTCAACAAAACTTGTGTTAGTGTTATTTTCCATACTAATATGTGTATCAAAGAACTGTGTTACGGTTATAAGATGGCCCTGCTATGATACCAAATGGAAGTGTTCATCGACGACAATTCTATCGGTTTAGAAAACCGTCGAACGAATTTAGAAATAAAATATAACCGCAAGCACACGGCGTACACTTGTAGTACGTGGCGAATACGGGTCGATCCGTAGGGAATTGATGATTTTAAAAATTCAATTCAATCAAATTAAACCAAAGTCGAGTGAAAGTTAAGCTAGAGAATTAGAAAATTAGCTAACTAACTAAAAGAAAAGAGATGCAAATATAAGAGTAAAATGACAATTTAGAGAATAAATCCACTCTCTAGATCATGTAGTTCAACACATTTAAAATCATAATCTCTCTTTTATGGTCATTAGTGCTTTAATTGATGTGCTTATCATAAGTATGGCATATTTGTGCTATTGATTAGCCAACATAAGCCATCAAACTATAACACACCCCTTAAATCACTTACTAATTTTAATGAAACTTGACAATGAAAATGAAAATGAAATCTATTTTAAGTATGGCATATTAACTATTGATTAGAAATATAACCTATCAAATTTTAATTTCAAATCACTTTCTTTTGCCATAATCATATTTTGATGAAGATGCAATTGGTGTTAGTGATTGTTTAAGCATAGCTTATTTGGTGTCAACAATATAGGCTATCAAATTCAAACCAAAAACAACTAGTAAACCATTTTTATCATCATCATTAAGCACAAAAAGAGAGCATGAATTAATAAAAAGTTGAAGCTACATAATTATAGAGCTTCATTACCCCTAAATTGAAGGGGTTTAGCCTCTCATATTTGTCATTTGATTAACAAATGTAGCTAACAACATGAAAGCAAAATGAAAGGAAAATGAAAGCTTAATGAAAAAGAAAGCTAATTAACAAGAATTAATACTATTCTACTTGCATGGAAAAGAAATCTATACTAACATGAAAGGAAATAAACAAGAGAAGAAAAGAGCATGTATTTAAAATTGCATAAAAACGAAAAGAAAAATTACATGAAATAAAAATGGCTAAGTAGCCATGAAAAGAGAAAGAGAACTTGTCTTTTATTTTGAGCATAAACTAAACTAAGAGAAACTAAGGAAGAGAACTACATGAAACATAAGGGGTCTTTATACATGTATGAAACCCTAATTCATATTTTTGGGGAATGTCCAAAATACCCTTGAGAAAGTGTGGAGGCCAAGTAATCATTAGCTTCTACTAATCATCATTTAAGTGTACATGAAGCCATTAACTCCATAAGCATGTGCATTAGCCTCTAATTTGTACATTAAGGTAGGTGGGTAGGTGGGGTCCTCCATTATCATGCCTTCGAATTATTTCCATCTTCATTTCTTTATCTTCACTCTTATGCATGCATACATCTTTATGAAACCACTTATATATGAAGCCAAATTCCTATAAAATAATAAAGAAATTTCCAATTAAATTTTCTCAAATTAAAATATGCACAAAAATGAACATTTTGCCCTTGGATGAAGATGAATATGTGACGATTTGAAAATAATATGAATTTTGGTTGAAACAAGTTAAACCTCTAGCTGTCCCCAGTAGGACGAGTGTTGTCTCGTGAGGGTTTTTAGTGGATACTACCCATAAAATACAAATGCAAGATGAAAATATTTACAAAATGCAAAATTTATTTACAATGGGATGATTGCAAGTTTTTGAAAATATTTACAAATGAAGGATTTACTTTTAAATTGACACAAATAAGTTAATTATAGGTTTGGTTATTTATCTTTGAAAATTTAAGTCACTTACTTGTCAAAATATCCAACAAAAATGAAGTTATCAAAGAAAATATACTATAGTTTAACTCGTTGTTTCGGTTGATAACATAGTGTAACTATAAAATGGATCCTTATTTGATTATCAAAGTTTATCAAAGTGGTAATTTTATTTCTTTTCAATAACAAGTCAAATCAAATAAGTTAAAATAGTGCTTGGATTTCAATTGCTTACTCTCTCTAATTTTTTATTTGAAAATTTTATTGATATTAACAATATTTACATATGCCTAACTCAGATAAACTAAGGCCAGATATATTACCCATGCACTGCCTTGCTGACTGATGTGAGGGGAATACAGAGCGTAGCGAGTGAACACACAAGTGTGAACACTTATTGACTGTAGGCATTATTAGTAAAATATTTATATACACACCTAACTCAGATAAACAGAGGCTAGATATACCGATCGTGCACTGCTTTTTCGGGCTTACGTGAGAAGGGTACAGAGCATGGCAAGTGAACACACGAGTGTGAACACATGACTCTAGATGTTTATTAAGAATATATATACATATATACAAGAATTTTTTTTTGTGTTTTATTTTTAGGGAGAGAGTTTTGCAAAATCATCTTAGCATCATTTAACTTAGAAGACAAAAAAATGTTATATCCTTTATGTAACAACCCGAGCTTTTGTGAGAATTTAATATCGTCCTTAAACGATTAGAATGTTAGTTAATTGCTCGATTTAGTTTTTTGATCGATTGGAATCCTATGATAAAACGGTTAATAAAAATTACAAGTGGAATTCATAGAGTTAAATCACTTTTATAATTCATTAATAAAGTTTGTTAATCGCTGTTTGGAATTTTAAAGCGGTTGGTATCCTTTTAAACAATATGTTAAGTGTTGAAGTGGGCTTTACATTTGAATCTGGCCCACGTTTGCATTGCCTTGATGCCGTGATAAGGGTTTAACCCGTTCCCCCAATTCATTTTTCTCTCATTCGAAAACCCTAATAAAAAACGAAACGAAGGAAAAAAAAAATGGCGGTCTCGATTTTCTTCGTTCGTTCGCTTGTTCAAGTTAGGGTTTGCAAATAGAGTGCCGTTGTATCCAATGGATTCCTGGAGCTTCGATTTCGCTCGAGTTAACTGGTCGAGGCTACTTCAATTCGCGTCGTGATAGAGGCTTGTGGTGATTTGAGCCGTTCGTTTTCATGGTTATCATTTGCTTCGAAAACACAGGTGAGTGAATTATCACTCACATCTCTTTCAATCTTAGGTTGCTCGATTTCGTAAGATGTTAATGCTTGTCTTGCTGTCTTGGTTCGATTTCTGTACACCACGACACTTAATTTGTTTGAAATATGCTAACATGAGTTTGGGAAGTATAATTTTGATGGCTATTCAATCTGATTTTGTGTTTGATGGTTTTTACTTCACTCTTTGGTTCGTGAGTTGCTGGCCTCGGCTTTGGTTGAGATTTCGCTTAATTATACTTCGGTACTCGATTTTAATTCGAGAATGATGTTTTCTCTTATTTAACAAAATTTGAAAAGAAAATTGATTGATACTAGATGCTCTCAGTTTTGTTTTGAGAAGGTTTATATACTTGGCTATCACAGTATTGATTTTCAGTGACTTCGGCATTGAATTTGACCTTAGTTACCTTCGACTAAAAACGTGATTTTGTGTTGTCGATTCTGTTCGATTTTGCCATACTATCCATTGCTTTTGGGTGGCACGTTCGACTTTGTTAATTTGACTCTATATTTATGTAACAATTGCTTTTCATGTTGTATCTCTATTTGATCACATTTTGTGGTCTGTTTTTCATGTGTACGCCATCTCATGTGCAGTTGTACTTGGGTATACAGGCACATTTTTGATGTTAGTGCTGAATTGTTTCACTGCTCGTTCTTGTATCACACTTTGGTTTGTAGATACACATAGTTATATGGGCATTACATATGTGATTGTACGTTCGTGTTACTCTGACCTGTAGTATTCATTGCCACTCTGGTTATCCACTTGATTTGATGGAGCTAGTACATGTTGTCACCCTAGTCTGATAGCCATCATGTAGTTGCACTGCATCGTGTTCATGTTGTTCCATACACTTGAATTCAGTTGCATCTGTTTAGTTCAATTTTGTACTACTTGCGGATATGTTCTCTGTTCCTTGAAGCTGTGGCCATTTCCACTTGTTCAATAGGATCTAGTTCAATTAGGCAATGTGCATTGACTTGAGTCTTGTACATATGCAGGTTCGAATTTATATTGCCTGCACTTGAAATTTATCGAGCTGGGTCATTTGAGGAGTTGGGTCTGCATTTTGTGTACCTGTACCTGTAGTCGTTAATTGCTGCATTATCCATTAACACTGCTATGTATTGGTTTCTCGAGTTTGTGTCACTGCCTTGTATTTGCAGTGCCTTATTATCACTCTCTTGTTTTGGTTTCTTGATGTATTGATTTCAGCTTGCTTCTGATTTCACTGAACTTAGATAGTCTCGACAAATTGCTTCGAGACAGTCTTTGTTGCCCTTGTATTCACGTGGGGGCTGTAGTTTTGTTGTAATCTTGCACTTGAATGGTTAGGGTGGTTGCAGTTTCTTGTTTACAGTTGACCTTGAACACTTGTGGTGACTGCAGTTTGGTTTTATATGCCGTTTTGGTCCTTGTTGTTTGGCATTACATTAATGCATTTGGATCTGTTTTCAAATTCACTTGAGTTGAACCCGATTTCGGGGTTTGACCTTGCGATCATTGTGACTTTCACCGAGCTTTTGTGTATCTCCTGCGATAGTGGCGAGGCAGTGCACGCGTGCGTGTACTGCAGCCCTATCAGATTTAACAGTTTAAATTGATGTTTCGATTTGTTAAATTGTTTCGTTGATTAATTTCAATGTTTTGGAGTTGTATTCTGACTTGGATTGTTGAATTGTTGTTTAACACTGTTTAGTGTTATATCTACCGTTATCCAATTCTCGTATTGAGAGTTGGATATACGTGATTTCTGTGACTGTCATCTATTTGAGATTATTATTGCTTCTATGCACTAATAACTGAGTTTGAATTAGACTGACCCGTGTATTATTTTCTTTTGAATATAATACTCGGGTCAGACCCGAGTTATTTCAGGTTGTAGATTTTCTTCTTTGAGTTGCTGTTCAGGATATGAAGACTTTTCACATCTTCTGAAGTTGTCCGTGTCATTTTGTAGTAGTCGTGTCATTATATAGAACGATATGTATTCATGTATATTAGTTGATAATGTACTTGTATATATAACTTCTAGAGTCGACAGTTGTAGTTGTATCATATGTATTGTGTCAATTATGTATCAACTGACATCAGTTATATATATATGAGACTTTTCTTTTTATCTGTGTTCCGCATTTATATTATCTGTGTTATTGTTATATCTAATGTCCTAAACTATTATGAACTATCGTAGTTTGTTTTATACTGATAATTGGATATGTCGATGGGAGTAAATAAATAATAGATGAAAAATAAAAAGTATATACCACTCCTACCGAGATAACCAATATTAGTGTAAGGCCAATTACGGATGGTCGCTCCTATCCAGCCTTATTCTTCGTAATAATAGACAGTATTTCTTTTAATACTCTTTGTTATTATGAGCATAGAGGTGGGGCGTCACACTTTACTTTAAATCAACCACTTTTTAAAACAAAGATTTTCAATTTGGATATATTTCATAATTATCACGTATGAATCTTCCTATATACAAGTTAAACCATTTTTATTTGTAATCAAACATCATTTTTTTTGTTAAGAGAAACTAAAATTTATAATTTTTAATTTAATAAACCAAAACCATATATTTATCCTATAGTGTTTCTTTAAAAATAAATCAAAATAAAATTTGTTTTTGGGATTTTTTTTAAATTTTTTTCTGAGTTTTTAAAAGAAAAAGCAAAAATAAACCATGAAAAATTAAAAATGAAGATGAGTCTTCCCCCCACACTTGATTTTGACTGTGTCCCCACAGTCAACCCAAGTGAAAGGTGAAAAATAAAAATAAAAATAGAAAGATGTCCTATATTTATATGAAGTTGAACGATATTTACACGAGATCAGAAAGTATATCGTCAAAGCGTAAATGAAATGGTCTTCCTAAAACCGATTCATTTGTCTCGTCAAGTATGCGAGACACAGCGCAAGCTCGAAAAACCAAATCGTAAAAGATTTCGGAACTGAATGTCGATTTGGAAAAACGAATGTCATTTTATTAAAAACCGTACGAGTTGTTTTATGTTCGATGATTTTCGGGGTTGATAGAATAATTGATTGAAATTCAAATTTATTATCAAATTGAAATTCAAATTCATCATTGAAAACTTCGTCAAAATTGTTGATTTCAAAATCAAAATGGTGATTTAAATCTTCCCCTTTAGAATTTGACAACTCGTTTTCGAAAAGTCCAAAGAAATTGTGTTCGTTAAATTCGTCTTCCTTTATTGGATTATCAACAACTTCATTGTGTATCTCAAGTTCAAAATCTAAAGTTGTTGTATTCAAAATTTTAAAATTGAGAAAAGGAAGATCGAATTTCAAATTTGGTTCCACACCCTCAAAAGAATTGAAATCCAACTCAATTACCAAATTTTCAACAACTTAATTAAGATTATTATTTTCAATTTCAAAAGTTGTTATTTGAAAATCGTCGATTTGGGTAAAAGATGGATTATTACTTAACTTGTCACACGTTGGGATTTGGTTTTGTTGTTCACGTTGTTTCATATAAGTTTCAAACAATGAATCCATGTAATCATCGTAAATTTCGTTCATTTGTTCAACAAAATCCAATTTATAATTATTAGCTTGAGGATTTTCGATTTGGATTTGTTGAGAACAAACATTTTCACTTGCATCATAGTCGAGATTATTCACATTGCCAAAATTATTTGAAAAGTGGATCACATTTTTGTTTTGATTTTGAAATTCATTTTGGAGTTCAAAATTGAATTGGCATGGGTTATACTCGAAATCGTTTGAATTTTGAAGTGAATTCAAATTTTGATTATTTTGAATACATAGATTTGAATCATTGCCCAAATATGAATTACACAAATCATTTATCATTTGATTTTGTTGTGTAGAGATTTCAAGTAAAGACGAAGTGCTCTTTTCAAGATTTGAGGGTTGGTCAACGTTTTGAAAATTTTGTGGTTCAAAATTTGAATCATTTAAACCATAGTTGTTGTTAAAATATCCATACGAATTTGGAGTGAAATCATATGGATTATATTGATTTTCACGACTATTGTAAAATTCAAGTGAGTGGGGAAACTCGGACATTTTCAAGAATGTTTTTCTTGTTTTTTTTATAAAAAAAAAAATATTTACAAAAAGAATTTATTTTTCAAAAAGGAAATTGATTTTTTTTTTGGATTTTGATTTTTTTCTAAATTTTTGGATTTATAAAATTTCAAATAAAAAGGATTTATAAATTTCAAAGGAAAAGGAATATATACAATTTTTTTTAGTTTTGGATTTTAATTTTTTTTTAAATATGCATGAACTAATGCAACTAAATGAATGCAGGGGTTAATTACAAATGATTTATCCTAAGTTAACCCCAAATTTGCATAATCACACTTTGTCTTAGATAAACAAGATAGTTCTCAGCCAGGTAATGGGCAGGAGTTATCGGTGCACCACGAATCACCATAGCAATGCAGCCGAAGGTTTAAGTACCTTCAGTGGAACAACCACTATAATATTTACGAATCACCGCAATATTTATAAATGGTTATTACTCTACCATAGCCTAGACACCAAGAAATTAAATTGTTCAAAGAAGACAAATTGTCAATATACAATTAAGAGCTATCGTTATTATTAATCAAAATTCTAAAATGAAATGCAAAGAAGAAATTAAACGTGTATTAACAATGCAACTAAAAGGAAGTTTTTGTATATAATTCAAGCAACCAATAATGCAAAACAAAAAAAACAAGCTAAGAGTGCAAAATTTGTTTATAAGCATGCGATTTTTTTTTGGCAGCAGTTCTTTTCCTTCTGAATTCTGCTTCGGCAACCTGAAATAAAAACAAGATATATACAAATATGTTTTTTTTAATTAAGGAAAAAGTAAAAAAAATTAAAATGAAACAACTTGGTTTTTTTTATTAAGAAATAAAACAAATGAAACTAAAAAGAAAAATTTATTTTAGGGAGAGACCCTTTTTTTGAAAAGGAAACAAAATTTAAAAGTGAACTTTTACTTAAAAAAAAATTCTTTTTTCTTTTTTCTTTTTTTTGTTTTTTTTTGTTTTTTTTGTTAAGGCAAAACGAAACTTAAGGCAAACTAACTCAAACCAAAAAGGTTTTTTTGATTAAACTAAAAAAAATTAGACAAGGAGAAATTCCTAACTAAAAGAAACAAATTAAACTAAAAGACAAATGAACTAAAAAAGAAAAAAAGAAAGCTAAGCAAAACTTAAAAAAAAGAAATATTTACACTGGGCTCGAACAAGCCCAGTACCCTATTTAAAACTATCCTCTATCCCACTTCAATTAGACTTCCACTTTTATCAAAAATAACGAAAATAACAAATCGCGTTCAGAAATTGAAACTGAAATCGGAGTGAGGCAACTTGATTTTGTGGTTCGATTTAGATTCAGGTGATGGTACGACGTGGCAACAGAACCAGGCTTGCCGATGGGTTCGTGATTAATTTGGAGAAGAAGTGCGTGGTTCGGAGTTAGAGGAAGAAGGGGGTTTCATGAATTGCGATGCGGCGGTGGGATTCGTGTTTGTTGCCGAATTGTTCTCAAGGTGTTGCGATGGGAGATGATGGAAGTTGCGATGGGCAGTGTGATGGTCTATGGAAGTTAGTGATGCTGGCAGTGGTGCTTGTTTGCAGTTTGTAGCAGAGTGGTTTACAGTTTGGAAGGAGGCGATTCGTGATTGTTGGTCGGGTTGTAGGTTGGAGGAAGGTTACGATAGTGTGGCAGCTTGAAGATGGCACTGCAGTAAGTTGATTTTTCTTCTTTTGGAGTGGTTTGAATTGCGGAGGAGATGGAGAAGATGCAATGAAGTATAGGTTGTTTGTAGTGTTCAGAGGTTTGAAATGTTGGCAGAGGACTTGTGGTTTTGAGGTAGGAAGCTGCTGTAAGGTGAGCACGGTGTCAGTGGGGGTGAGAACTGTTGGTCGGGTTTGAAGTGGTGCTGGTGAGGTTCAGTTGAGTAGTGGTGAGGTGATTACTGATGAGTATGGGATTGTTGCAGAGTTGGTGGTAGGTTGAATTATGGCGAAGCAAAGTCAGGTGAGTTTGGAAGTGAAGTGCACTTCACAGTATTGTTTTTGGGGATCAAGCAATGGAGTGGTGACTTTGAGGATGATGTTTGCAGGTGGCTTTTGGATGAAGGCGATGGGAAAAAGCTGCTGTGATATTGTGGTCAGGTAATGTATGTTTGTTGAACAGACAAATATGGAAGAATTTTGTTGTTCAGGAGTGTAGTCTGTTGTTTGAGTTGTTTGTGGATATGGTAGTCTAGTCAGGTTTGGTGTGTTCGGTTATGGGTTATGGAATGACTTGGGGAAGTTGATGTGAGTTGGTTTTGCTGCTGTTAGGTGAGGTGGTATTGATGTGGTTCGAGACAGTGTATTGATGGCAATGGCTACTAGCTGATGGTGGTTGGAAGTAGTAAAAGTCAGCGAAGTATGTGTGGAAGTTTGGTTGAAGTATTGTCTATTTGTGGTGATGTGTGAAGTTTGTAATGAGATGGTGGGGAAGCTTGTTGTGCAACAGTTGATTGCAATTGTATGCAATAAGAGGCAGAGCAGATAGGTTTGACAGTTTGGTTTTGGCAAGTCTGTTCACTGTTGAAATGGTACTGTGGTATGTAATGGTTGTAGACGAGGAGATGGTCAGGTGAGTGGCTAGAGTTTGTGGTGTGTATGCAGGGTAACTGATGGTTTTGTTGTAGGATGTTTTTTCAGGGGCAGTATGGAAGTTGTGGTAGAGTTTGATAGTGGCATAGTTCGATTGATGTAGGTGGAAGTTGGTAGCTGCGGACTTGTTGTTGAAGTGGAGTTGTCTAGAGATATGCTATGGGGAGTGGTGTGTTAAGAGGTGGTTGGTTGACTGTCGAATGTAGTAACAGAAGGAATGGTGATGGTGTATGGTTTGATGGTTGAAGGATGGGATGTATGTATGGCAGGGTTTATATGCACTAGGTTAACAGTTTTGAATGCAACTGTGCACACAGCAACAAATGCACGGGGCAGTGTAAAAATGTAAATGAACAGTGAACAATGAATATGAATAAAGAATGCAACAGAAAATGTAAACAGTGAAGAAAAATGCAATGTAACGATGTTTTTTTTAGTTAGAAAATTGTAAACGCAATGTAGATTGTAAAAATGAAATGCAAATTGAAAGGATAATAAAATATTTTTGTTGTTATTTTGAAATTGTGATGTGCCTATATTTTTTTTAAAAAAATGTAAAATAACACACAAAACAAAATAAAACATAACAAAAATCAAACAAAAATAATTTGAAGAATAGAAAATCAAAATCAAAACAAATTCCCCGGCAACGGCGCCAAAAACTTGTTCGTCGACGGAAATTCTATCGGTTTAGAAAACCGTCGAACGAATTTAGAAATAAAACATAACCGCAAGCGCACGGCGTACACTTGTAGTACGTGGCGAATACGGGTCGATCCGCAGGGAATTGATGATTTTAAAAATTCTATTCAATCAAATTAAACCAAAGTCGAGTGAAAGTTAAACTAGAGAATTAGAAAATCAGCTAACTAACTAAAAGAAAAGAGATGCAAATATAAGAGTAAAATGAAAATTTAGAGAATAAATCCACAATCTAGATCATGTAGTTCAACACATATGAAATCATAATCTCTCTTTTATGGTCATTAGTGCTTTAATTGATGTGCTTATCATATGTGGCATATTTGTGCTATTGATTAGCCAACATAAGCCATCAAACTATAACACACCCCTTAAACCACTTACAAACTTTAATGAAACTTGACAATGCAAATGAAAATGAAATCTATTATAAGTATGGCCTATTAACTATTGATTAGAAATATAGACCATCAAATTTTAATTTCAAATCACTTTCTTTTGCCATAATCATATTTTTATGAAGAGGCAATTGGTGTTAGTGATTGTTTAAGCATAGCCTATTTAGTGTCAACAATATAGGCTATCAAATTCAAAACAAAAACAACTAGTAAACCATTTCTATCATCATCATTAAGCACAAAAAGAGAGCATGAATTAACAATTAGTTGAAGCTACATAATTAGAGAGTTTCATTACCCCTAAATTGAAGGGGTTTAGCCTCTCATATTTGTCATTTGATTAACAAATGTAGCTAACAACATGAAAGCAAAATGAAAGGAAAATGAAAGCTTAATGAAAAAGAAATCTAATTAACAAGAATTAAAACTATTCTACTTGCATGGAAAAGAAATCTATACTAACATGAAAGGAAATAAACAAGAGAAGAAAAGAGCACGTATTTAAAATTGCATAAAAAGGAAAGAAAAATCACATGAAATAAAAATGGCTAAGCAGCCATGAAAAGAGAAAGCGAACTTGTCTTTTATTTCGAGCCTAAACTAAACTAAGAGAGACTAAGGAAGAGAACTACATGAAACATAAGGGGTTTTTATACATGTATGAAACCCTAATTCATATTTTTGGGGAATGCCCAAAATACCCTTGAGAAAGTGTGGAGGCCAAGTAATCATTAGCTTCTACTAATCATCATTTAAGTGTACATGAAGCCATTAACTCCATAAGCATGTGCATTAGCCTCTAATTTGTACATTAAGGTAGGTGGGTAGGTGGGGTCCTCCATTATCATGCCTTTGAATTATTTCCATCTTCATTTCTTTATCTTCACTCTTGTGCATGCATACATCTTCATGAAACCACTTGTATATGAAGCCAAATTCCTATAAAATAATATAGAAATTTCCAATTAAATTTTCTTAAATTAAAATATGCACAAAAATGACCATTTTGCCCTTGGATGAAGATGAATATGTGACGATTTGAAAATAATATGAATTTTGGTTTAAACAAGTTAAAATGCCTGATATGATCATTTATTTAATTTAAATAGATTAAATATGGTGATAAAAATATGCACATTTACGTGCACATCAAATACCCCTACTCTTATCTTTTTATTCGTCCTCGAATAAAGGAAAACTAAGATAAATCCATTTTCGTAGGGAGCACGATTGCATTGAGCATATGGAACAAGCCGTTAAACCTCTAGGTGTCCCCAGTAGGATGAGTGTTGTCTCGTGAGGATTTTTAGTGGATACTACCCACAAAATCCAAATGCAAGATGAAAATATTTACAAAATGCAAAATTTATTTACAATGGGATGAATGCAAGTTTTTGAAAATATTTACAAATGAAGGAATTACTTTTAAATTGACACAAATAAGTTAAATATAGGTTTGGTTATTTATCTTTGAAAATTTAAGTCACCTACTTGTCAAAATTTCCAACAAAAATGAAGTTATCAAAGCAAATATACTATAGTTTAACTCGTTGTTTCGGTTGATAACATAGTGTAACTATGAAATGGATCCTTATTTGATTATCAAAGTTTATCAAAGTGGTAATTTTATTTCTTTTCAGTAACAAGTCAAATCAAATAAGTTAAAATAGTGCTTGGATTTCAATTGCTTACTCTAATTTTTTATTTGAAAATTTTATTGATATTAACAATATTTACATATGCCTAACTCAAATAAACTGAGGCCAGATATATTACCCATGCACTACCTTGCGGACTGATGTGAGGGGAATACAGAGCGTGGCGAGTGAACACACCAGTGTGAACACTTAATGACTGTAGGCGTTATTAGTAAAATAATTTTTATATACACACCTAACTCAGATAAACTAAGGCCAGATATACCGATCGTGCACTGCCTTTCGGGCTTACGTGAGAAGGGTAGAGGGCATGGCGAGTGAACACACGAGTGTGAACACATGACTCTAGGTGTTTATTAAGAATATATATACAAGAAATTTTTTTTTGTGTTTTTTTTTGGGAGAGTTTCGCAAAATCTTCTTAGCATCATTTAACTTAGAAGACAAAAAAAATGTTATATCCTTTACTTTAAATCAACCACTTTTTTAAACAAAGATTTTCAATCAGGATATATTTCATTATTATCATGTATGAATCTTCATATATACTAGTTAAACCATTTTTATTTGTAATCAATCTTCATTTTTGTTTTTGTTAAGACAAATTAAATTTCAAAAATTTTAATTTAATAAACCAAAACCATATATTTTTCCTATAGTGTTTCTTTAAAAATAAATCAAAAGAAAATTTGTTTTTGGGATTTTTTTATAATTTTTTTTGAGTTTTTAAAAGAAAAGGCAAAAATAGACCATGAAAAATTAAAAATGAAGATGAGTCTTCCCCCCACACTTGATTTTGACTGTGTCCCCACAGTCAACCCAAGTGAAAGGAGAAAAATAAAAATAAAAATAAAAAGATGACTTATATTTATATGAAGGTGAACGATATTTACACGAGATTAGAAAGTATATCGTCAAAGCATAAATGAAACGGTCTTCCAAAAACCGATTCATTTGTCTCATCAAGTATGCGAGACACAGCGCAAGCTCGAAAAACCAAATCGTAAAAGAAGGTGACCGTTCAGAAAATAGCTGTTATGAATATTCAATCGACTGAGGAAAGAAATTCAATGATCTGAAAATTCAAAAAAATTTGAGATTTAAATTTATTTTGGAAAGACACCTGGTTTAATCAACTGATTGGGGGTGTTTGGTCGACTGAACCTTCACAATAATTTGTGCACATGTGCTTGTTTCAGTCGACTGCACAACCCTGTTCAGTCGACTGAAATAGGTGTTTTCTGCCTAGTAAAATTCTTTTTTTGAAAGCAATTTGTTTATAAACTTAATATAACAAATCTTAGTGTGTGTATATGATTTTGAATATGATTTAAAGTATGTATGCGTGCATATACCACTTAGGAGAGATTTTAACAATTATTAACAAACCAATTATAAATGTTGAAACTTCTCTTTGAAATCTTTGGTCTTTGATCTAACGTAGGGTAGAATAGTATCTTCTCCTGCAAATTTGGTTAGTTCATATAATATATACTTATATAGTTGTCATGATCAAAACATCAAAACACAAGGTTCTAACATAACCATCCTTTTGACTAAGCGCTATTAAGTGGCTCCTACATTCTTTAGTCCAAACGGCATCACCACATAGCAATATAATCCAACATGAGTAATCAAACTGGCGTGCTCTTGATCGGAAATGTGCATCGGGAGTTGGTTATATCCCGAGTACGCATCCATGAAAGATCGCAATTTGCGTCTCGCGGTTAAGTCCACCAGTTGGTCGATCCTTGGTAGGGGAAAATTGTCTTTCGGACATGCCTTATTCAAGTCTGAGTAATCAATGCATGTTCTCTATTTCCCATTCTCCTTTTTCACAAGCACAGGATTACATACCCACTTAAGGTAGAGGGTGTCGCAAATAAATCTGTTGTCTTTGAGTCTATCCACATCCTCTTTAAGAGCGGTAGGTCTCTCTGAATTCATGTCGTGTCTTTTTTATTTCACCAGAACATGTCTCAGGTCAATATTCAATGCATGGCTCACAATGGCAGGTGAGATTCCACACATATCAGAGTAAGTCCAAGCGAACACATCTAGATTCGCTCGAAGAAATCCTGCAAGTTCTTTCATAATCAAGGGGCTGAGCTGTGATTCAATCTTTAGGACCTGCGACAGTTCATCGTGGCTAACTATGAGGTCAATCGTCAGCTCAGCCGGTGTAGCCTTGGTCTCTTTGGGCTCCTCCTCATCATCTCTCGGATCTATATCTCTATAGAACCGACTATGGCGCCCGAGCCAAGGCTCAGGTGCTAGTTGTCAATCTTCGGTAGCTTGGATGCGGACAGTCTTGTCCACACCCTTACCTTTCTCATCGCATTGAGCATCCCTCAACTCAGCTGCATAACAGGCACGTCCGATCGCCTGATCACCATGAGCAACTCCAACACCATTATCTGTCGGAAACGTCAAATAAAAACACCATGAGGCAAGGGTTGCTCGAAATTTGGCTAAGGCCGATCGGCCCAAAAAAACATTGTAAGGAGAGCCAACATCCAAAACAACAAATGACAAGATTCGCACTCTCCTACAGTCACCTTCTTCCATATCTACAGGTAATTTAACATAACCAACAGCTTCAGTTGCATCACCGTTAAAATTGTGTATGCGGGCTTTAGATGGCTTCAAGTCCTTAGCATCCATCCTCATCTGATCGTAGGCTTTCTTGAAAATTATATTTACAGAACTTCCATAATCAATCAATATCTTTCTCACCAAAGCAGGCCCGATCATGCCCGAAATGACCATGGGTTGATCATCAGAGCCTCCACCTTGTCTGCATCTCTGTTTCTAAACACGATATTGTAACACCCTAGATTTTTGTAACATTATCTAGAATATTTAATTTGTTAAATAAAATAAAATAATGTGTTGATTAAGGGATTGAGATTTGATTTTAATTGAAGGTACTCATGTCATTTAAAACAAATGAATTAAAGAAGGGTTTTAAAATGAATTATGGAAGGGGTAAATTGGGAAAGAGGCCATTCCTATATTTATTCCCTTATGCCATGTATTATACACGTTCATTTCATTTGAAATTTAAAAAAAAATAGAGGCTGGCCATCATTAACAAGGAAAGGGAAAGAAGAATTAAGAAAAGCAAAAGGAAAAGCTAATTCAAATCAAATTCATCAAAATCTCAAGCTCCTTTAATCTCTAAAGCTAAGGTGAATAATGTTCACAACTCAAACTTTTATTGGTTTCGGTTTTAGGATTAAACCCGAAGTATTTTTCATTGATTTGCCATGTTTTTGAATGATCGAATGTCTATATATACTTGTTGATGATTTATACATGTTCATATTGATTTTTATGATGTGTTTTAATGTAAAACCCTATTAAATGACATCTTTATGCCTTGCGGATTTTTATGAAGATCACAAATAATATTTTTGAGATGGATTTCAATTTTTTAGATTTTTCGGAATTTTAGTGGAATTAATATGAATTTTCTAGTGAAGAAAATGGTATTTTGGTTTATAAATTATTTACGGGCAAATAATTAATTGATTGGGTTTGAAATTTTTATATGTTAGAAAACATATATAAAATGATTTTCTGGAATTTTCCTAGATTTTTCCTAAGAGTTTTGATAGGTATATAAAATTATTTAAGGTATAAGACTTAATTGTTTTATATATTTTAAAAAGAAAAAAGGGGCTTTTTGTAAATGAATTGAATTTGTTAATTCTGGAAAATGATAGCACTTTTGAAAAAGTAATATGGCAACCAATCAGATCTAGACAATTAAGGCAGGTTAGGTACAGAAGAAATAGTTAAAAAGTACAAATAGGTTTTTCACCGTTTCGTCTCCTTCGGCACCAGGTTCCGCCTATATACCATCGCCTCCGAAACAGTCGAAACCAATGCATATGGTATCAGGCAACTGGTACGTTATGAATTGGATGTGGACGAAAGGAATAGCGTCGAAACCATGGGGTTCCAAAAGGGATGAAGCTTTGTTTTGTTTTAAAGGAAAAATATGCCTGCTTGCTTTCAACAAAGATGCTTTCGACTTGGTTGGGTTTCGACTAAGTCAAATTGTTTAAAAAGAAATGGTTTCGATGGGTTGCACTTTGTTTTTAACTGAATGCATTCGACTAAGTCAAAACACCTAGCTGCCGCCTTTTTACCTTTCGACCCAGTTGGTTTTGAAGGGTTACTTGTTTTCTAAAATTTGCCCACTTCTCAAATGTTTTCGAAGGGGTGGTTTCGACACCATCACTTCATTACTTAGGAAATGGTTTCGAAACAGTTGCTTTCTCTTAAATGATTTTAAAGGACCTTTTTCTTTTGTTTGAAGTATAACCCAAATTGGTTTCGAAAGAGATGGTTTGAATGATCTCAAAAGGAAGTGCTTTCGACTTTAATGTGTTTATGCCCTTTTGCTCTACTTGAAGGCATAATCCAATGGTTTCAACCAAAACATTTTCAAAGGGGTTTCGAAGTAATTAACTTCAAAAGGTTTCGAAAGGTTTCCACATGATTCAAATTGTACCCATATGCTTTTGAAAGGTTTGGATTTAATGCTTTCGAAAGGTTTTAAAAGAGGTTTTGAATGGGTTATTCCCCAAAGGTTTCGAAGGAATCGAAAGGTGTTGTTTTCTGATGGTTTTGAATGGTTTTGAAAGGAAAGGTTTTCCAATGGTTTCGAAAGGCAATGTTTAAAGGTTTTTAAAAGAAAGATTTCTACGGTTTTAAAGCTTTCGAAAGGGCGATTTCCAAAGGTTTCGAAAGTGTTTTGAGAATGCTTTCGAAAGGAAGGTTTTGTCCTTTTGGCCTAGATAGAAGAAAGGGTTTTACATGGTTTCGAAAGGGTTACTTTCAGGGGTTTCGAATGGGTTGTTTAAAGGGTTTAAACAAAGGTTTTGAATATAATGATTGGGCAGAATAGCCAAAGTGTTTTCAAGTTATAAAGGACTTTAGCTTATTCTAAAAGGATAGGTAATCCTTATTGAATATCGTCGACATTATTTTGAGTAAAGTATATGTAACATGGCAAAATAGCTTAGAATAAAGCTAAAGATGTATTTTCCTTGTATATGTACGATCTAAAGGACCAAATCATTTTGAAAATGTTTTCAGGGAAATTTTAAAGGGTTGTTAACCGTAAGAAAATGACTCAGATTAGAACACCAGATAGGAGTTGTGTAGGCTCGTGCCCTATGCTCATTGGCTATTAGCCCCTAGCTAATTTAGTCAAGACTTCCAGTGTATAGGGCTCATTTGCAGGAAAGACTGAAATGTTGGTTACACACGGAACGAAATATTAATGTGCAGATGTAGGTTATTGGTAAGCCACAAAACCAATAGGATCAGTAGACCCTTGAAGATGTAAGTTAAGGATAGACCATCCAGAAGTTTTGTCTAATAGTTGTTTAGACTATTTGATATGATATCTAGTAGGCCCAAGTCAGCCAAAGGGCAGTCGGGCCAGATTTTTGACAGTTAGTCCATTTATTACCTGTTTATAGCATAACGGATCTTGCTAATATTTTATTATCATAATCAATTCGATTAACTAGTTTGGTTGCATGAAAGGATTTGCAAAATATATGTTTTGAAAAAGGATATTAGTAAGGGGAAACCCATTCCAAGAAGCGGCGTGGTCTCACTCAATATCAGTAAACCGAGATATAATAGAATTATTCAAACCAGGCTTTATGTCTGACTCGAAGTTTTTGTTTCCCCTTAAACTCTTGAGTGCTCAAAATTAATTTGAGTAGGTTATGGGTTTAGGTTTTCGTAGTTTTGGTGAATAAAGCTTTCAGAGACGAGTAGGTGGCTGACGGATAGCTAATTTAGGACTATAGTCCTTCCGTTTTGTTTCCACTATGCATTAAGTCAGATAAGACTATATTGCTTTGATCATCCAAGGGGGCATCATCATATGTTGCTCTTGGCGTATTATTGTAAATTATAATTGATTGTTTCCTGCGATACATTTTGGGGATTTTGTAACTTGGATATAATATTGTTTTGAAATGTAATCAGCTAAATGTTGTTTTTCTTGAAATCTATGATCTTGTTCATATTCAAGTGCTTCTAATATTATGGATACCATTAACATTGCCGTGTTTTGTCACCAGAATTTAATACTATAGATGACTGCAGCATCAATCGCGATAAGCTTTTGGCCTCTAGACACGGGATGTTACAACTTGGTATCAGAGCATAGGTTTATGAAATTTTTAAATAAAAATGGTTTTGAAAACTAAATCCAAAGGAATTAGAGAAAGATTGGGGTTTGGGATAATGCTATGATAACGTACTTGTATTTTCTATATATAAGTATACGCTTTATCTCTAGTCTCCTATCTTTGATTAGGATATCTTTTTATATCTCGTGAGGTTTGAATACAGATACGGATGGTAGAAGACGAAGAGTTAACCCAGGAAGGCGAGCACCAAAGGGAATGCCAGACCTAATGCCAGGAGAAACCAAGGTCAGGCACAGGCAGAGAATATAGGTGTTGGGGTCCCGCAAGTCAAAATGGAAGCTATGTATCAGTTCTTTGTGAATATGGTGCACGTAGATGTTACTACAGGAGTAGGAGGAGGAGTTTCGAAGGTTCCAGTTGTCCAAGATTATGCTAAGCTGAGTGGAGATTATGTTAAGCTCGGAGGGAAGCCATTTATTAGAACCGAGGATGTTATCGAAGTGAAGAACTGGTTATTACACCACGAAAGGATTTTTACAGATTTGAGGCTCAATGACGAGCAGAAGAGGAGGTTGGCATCTTGATGGCTTCAGGAAGCTGCGTTGTTTTGGTGGAACAATGTAACAGTGGTAGTAGATGAGGAAGAGATGACATAGGCAGAATTCAAAAGGAGGTTCCAGGAGAGGTTCATGTTAGCTATGGCACAGTCAGCTCTGATCAGGAAGTTCACTGAGGTAGAGCAGGGGGAGATGTCAGTTGTGGAGTATGCCAAAAGGTTTGAGGAGTTAGCTCGGTATGGTTGTACCGTTGTTGATACCGTGATGAAGAGGAATGAGAAGTTTATCAGGGGGTTGAAGCCTGAGTTGGCTAGGGCTACTTTACCACATATTACAGATGCCTATGATGTGGTTGTGGAGATAGCCAAGGCAAGAGGAGGTTCTTGAGTCTCTAGAAAAGAATAAGGCTAAGGAGGTCCAAGTTGGTTAGGGCCAGAAGAGGAAGTTCTTTCCGAAGAAAGGTGCTCAGAAGGGTGGAGCAACCAAAAAGGGTAAATCTGAGATTGTCTGCTTCAAGTGTGACAAGAAGAGGCACTTCGCTAATGAGTGTCGGCTGGAAAGGCAAAGGATGTGGCTGGGAAAAAGAACGTCAGGTGCTTCAATTGTGGCCAGATAGGCCACTATAAGAACCAGTGCAAGGAGCCCGCTAAGGATGGAAAGGCCAAGGATTATGTATTGGAGCCTGCTGCTTCTAAGCCAACAGCTTAGGAGAAGTGAAAGGCAGTTCAGGGAGGAATGCTTCAGATTCATGGTATGTCTGTTAGCGTTTTATTTGATACTGGTGCATCACATTCCTTTATATCTAGATGTTTGATAGATAAGCTTAAACTTGAACCCACATATTTAATTACTTCCTTGCCCGGTTGCGAATACAATACGAGGGTATGTAATTATAAGGTTGAGATATGACCAGTTAGAGTTTGACCTGTTAGGTCATCTATTTGCTTACAGTTTGCATGAGTTTGATTTTGTGGGGTTTAGGATTATCCTTGGGATGGATTGGTTAAGTGAGTACGATGCTATGATATTTTGCCAGGATAGGAAGATATCTCTTCGATACCCTGATCGTAGCGACCAGATTTTTATACCGTAAAAGGTTCTTGCGGTGAGATGTTTGCTTTGTTGGGTGCTATAGAATCAGATGATGAACTAGGCCGAGTTTTCATGTTTAGAGAATTCACAGATGTTTTTGAGTCTGTAGTTGGATTACCGCCGAAGCAAGCCATTGAGTTTCGAATAGATTTGGTTCCGGGAGCTAAACCAGTGAGTAGGCCGCCGAGCAGGATGACCCCTTCAAAGACGAGGGAGTTGAAGGTGCAGTTGGTGGATTTAGAGGGAAAGAGTTTTATCAAGCCATGTAGTTCTCCTTAGGGTGCAGCAGTAGTGTTTGCTAAGTAGCCGGACGGATCATTGAGGCTCTGTATTGATTATCGTAAGTTGAATGAGAGTACGGTAAAGAATCGGTATCCATTGTCCAGGATTGACGATTTGTTCGACCAGTTGAGTGGAGCAAGGTATTTTCTCAGTTGGATTTGGCAACAAGGTTCCATCAGCTCAGGGTAGCAGAGGATAGTATACCTTTGACGATGTTTAGGACAAGATATGGGTCGTATGAATGATTAGTTATACCGTTCGGACCGACGAATGTGCCAGCTTTCTTTTGTGGATTTGATGAACCAGATTTTTCGAGAGCACTTGGGTAGGTTCGTATTGGTTTTTATAGGTGACATATTGATATACTTTAAGGATGAGAAAGAGCACGAAGTTCATCTTAGAGTGGTGTTTGAGATGTTGAGGCAGCATCAGCTGAAAGCGAATTTTTCGACCACTTCTGGAAGAAGAAAGTGAAGTTTCCTGGTCATGTAGTCTCGGTGGAAGGGTTGTCAATAGATCTAACTAAGATTGAGGCAGTGAATAGTTGGAAGAGACCCGAGACAGTAACCATGATAAATAGTTTCCTTGGGTTGGCTGGTTATTATCGAAGATTCATTAAGGATTTTTCACAGATAGTAGCACTGATGACTAAGCTGATGAGGAAGGATGTGAAGTTTGCGTGGACCGATAAGTGTGAGGAAGCATTCCAGAGTTTGAAACACTTATTGACCCATGCACCTATGTTGGTGGTTCCAGAGGAGAATCAAAATTTGGCGGTTTATACCGATGCATGTGGAACAGGACTAGGAGCTGTGCTGATGCAGAGAGGTAAAGTGATTGCCTATGCTTCTAGACAGCTTAGACCACATGAGGTCAGATATCCGACGCATGATTTAGAATTAGCTGCAGTGATTTTTAGCTTTGAAGGTGCAAAGACATTACCTTTTAGGAGAAAGGTTTGAGCTATATATAGATCATATGTCGCTGAAGTATTGGTTCTCTCAGAAGGAGCTGAATATGAGACAATAGAGGTGGTAAGAGTTTATAGCCGCTTATGTTTTTAGGATTGAGTACGCACCAGGGAAAGGCAACAAGGTTGTAGATGCACTTAGCAGGAAACATCAGAATGTAGTGTTAGGGATGATTGCTGAGTGGAAAGATTTGGAAGGATTAGCAGATTGTAGAGTGCAGTGGAGATCCGAGGCTGGGTCTAGTGGGGATACAATTGTATTATCTTGTTTGGAATTTCGGCCAGCGTTGATCGAGCAGATTACTTCTAAACAGATGGAAGATCCAGTGTTAGCTGAATGGATCAGGAAGCTAAGAGAAGGAACTGAGAGAGATGACTTGAAAGATTTCAGTCTTGACCAGAATGGGTGGTTTAGAAAGAAAGGAAGATTATGTGTTCCGAGTGTGGAAAACATAAGGAAAGAAGTCTTGAAGGAATGCCATTGTTCGAAGTTTACCATTAATCCAGGAGGTACTAAGATGTAACAGGATATGAAGAGGGTTTTTTTCTGGGAAGGTATGAAGTGGGATATTGGTGTGTGTGTGAAGCAGTGCTTGATTTGCCAATTTCCCAACGGGCAAAGGCCGAACACCAGAAGCCAAGTGGGTTGCTTCAGCTGTTAGACATTCCAGTATGGAAGTGGGATTCTATATCCATGGATTTTATTGACGGGTTGCCAAGGTCGGACAGGGAAAATAATAGTATACGGTTCATAGTGGATAAATTGACCAAGAGTGCCCATTTCATTCTAGTTAGGTTAACCAAGACGGCACATGTTTTAGCGAGGTTATCCATGAAGAATGTGGTTAGACTACATGGAGTTCCTAGCAGTATAGTTAGTGATAGAGATCCCTTGTTCACTAGCGAGTTTTGGAAGGGTCTGTAGGAAGTTTTGGGAACCAAGCTTAAGATGAGCACCGCTTACCATCCGCAGACAGATAGGCAAACGAAAGAGTTAACAAGATATTGGAAGATTTGTTAAGAGCTTGTGTTCTAGATTTCGAGGGATCATGGGAAGACCATCTCCATCTACTTGAGTTTTCGTATAACAATAGTTATCAGACTAGTATTATAATGGCAGCGTTGAAGTTTTGTATGGAAAGTCATGCAAATCTCCTGTATGTTGGTTGGAGACCGGGGATAGGTTGGTACTTGGTCGAAATTTGGTTAGAGAAGCTACAAAAAAGATTGAGGTCGTTCGGACTAGAATGAAGGAGGCTCAGTCTAGGCAGAAGAGTTATGCGGATAAGAGACGGAAAGATTTAGGGTTCTCAATTAGAGACCAGGTTTTCATCGAGGTATCACCTATGAAGAGTGTGATTAGATTTGGAAAATCGGAGAAGTTATCATCAAGATTCATTGGACCTTTTCCTATTGCTGAGAGGATCGGGAAACTCGCATATAGAGTTGAGTTACCGAGTAGTTTGGTAGGTGTCCACGATATTTTTCATGTTTCTCATCTCAGAAAGTGTGTTAGAGACCTGGAAACTGCTATTGCATCGACAGTGCTAGAAGATTTAGTGGTAGAACCGGACTTGACCATAGTGAGAAAGCTAGTTCGCATTGTTGCAAGAGATGAGAAGAGGCTTAGAATCAAGATGGTCAGATTAGTCAAAGTCCAGTGGAGTGGCGATGACAGGGACTGTACTTGAGAGGTTGAAAGCAAGATTAGAGATACTTATCATGGCTTGTTTGAGGTATGTTTTACCTTCCTGTTTGATTCATTATGTGCCTTATCGTAATTTCGAGAACGAAATTCTTTAAGGAGGGGAGTCTGTAACACCCCAGATTTTAGGTAACATTATTAATAATATTTAATTAGTTAAATAAAATAAAATAATGTGTTGATAGGGGATTGAGATTTGATTTTAATTGAAGGTAACCGTGCTATTTAAAACAAATGAATTAAAGAAAGGTTTTAAAATGAATTAAAAGAGGGGTAAATTGGGAAAGAGGCCATTCCTATATCTATTCCCTTATTATACACGTTCATTTCACTTGAAATTATTAAAAAATAGAGGCCGACCACCATTAACAAGGAAAGGGAAAGAAGAATTAAGAAAAGATAAAGGAAAAGCTAATTCAAATCAAATTCATCCAAATCTCAAGCACCTTTAATCTCTAAAGCTAAGGTGAATAATATTTACATCTCAAACTTTAATTGGTTTCAGTTTTAGGATTAAACCTAAAGTATTTTACATTGATTTGCCATGTTTTTGAATGATGGAATGTTTATATATACTTGTTAATGATTTATACATGTTCATATTGATTTTTATGATATGTTTTAAGGTAAAACCCTATTAAATGACATCTTTATGCCTTGCGAATTTTTATGAAGATCATAAATAGTATTTTGGAGATGGATTTCAACTTTCATATTTTTTTGAATTTTTGTGGAATTAATATAAATATTCTAGTAAAGAAAATGGTATTTTAGGTTATAAATTATTTACGGGCAAATAATTAATTGTTTGGGTCTGAAATTTGTATATGTTAGAAAACCATTTCCCTCCTTAAAATGCTTTCGACTAAGTCGAAACGCCTAGCTGTCGTCGTTTTACCTTTCGACCAAGTTGGTTTCGAAGGGGTTACTTGTTTACTAAAATTTGCCCACTTCTCAAATGTTTTCGAAGGGGTGGTTTCGACACCATCACTTCATTACTTAGGAAATGGTTTCAAAACAGTTGCTTTCGACTTAAATGATTTTAAAGGCCCTTTTTCTTTTGTTTGAAGTATAACCAAAATTGGTTTCGGAAGAGATGGTTTGAATGATTTCAAAAGGAAGTGCTTTCGACTTTAATGGGTTTATGTACTTTTGCTCTACTTGAAGGCATAATCCAATGGTTTCGACCGAAACATTTTCAAAGGGGTTTCGAAGTTGTTAACTTCGAAAGGTTTCCACATGTTTCAAATTGAACTTATATGCTTTTGAAAGGTTTAGATTTAATGCTTTCAAAAGGTTTTATAAGTGGTTTCGAAGGGGTGGTTCCCTAGAGGTTTCGAAGGAGTCGAAAGTTTTTGTTTTCTGATGGTTTTGAAAGGAAAGGTTTTCCAATGGTTTCGAAAGGCAATGTTTAAAGATTTTTAAAAGAAAGATGTCTAAGGTTTTAAAGCTTTCAAAAGGAAGATTTCCAAAGGTTTTGAAAGTGTTTTGAGAATGGTTTCAAAAGGAAGGTTTTGGCCTTTCGGCCTAGATAAAAGAAAGGGTTTTACATGGTTTGGAAATGGTTACTTTTAGGAGTTTCGAATGGGTTGTTTAAAGGTTTAAACAAAGGTTTCGAATAGAATGCTTGGGCAGAATAGCCAATGTGTTTTCAAGTTATAAAGGACTTTAACTTATTCTAAAAGGATATGTAATCCTTATTGAATATCATCAACATTATTTTGAGTAAAGTATATGTAACATGGCAAAATAGCTTAGAATAAAGCTAAAGATGTATTTTCCTTGTATATGTATGATTTAAAGGACCAAATCATTTTGAAAAGGTTTTGAAGGAAAATTTTAAAGGGTAGTTAACCCTAAGAAAATGACTTAGATTAGAAGACCAAATAGGACTTGTGTAGGGTCGCGCCCTATGCTCATAAGCTATTAGCCCCTAGCTAATTTAGTCCAGAATTCCAATGTGTAGGGCTTAGTCACAGGTAAGACTAAAATGTTGGTTACACACAGAATGGAATATTGATTTACATATGTAGGTTATTGGTAAGCCACAAAACCATTAGGATCATAGCCCCTTGAAGATGCAAGCTAAGGACAGACCATCCAGAAGTTTTGTCTAACAGTTTTTTAGACTATTTGATATAGTATCTGGTAGGCCCGAGTCAGCCAAAGGGCAGTCAACCCAGATTTCGAACAGTTGGTCCATTTATTACCTGTTTATAGCATAACAGATCTTGCTATTATTTTGTTATCATAATCAGTTTGATTAAACAGTTTGGTTGTAGGAAAGGATTTACAAAATATATGTTTTAAAAAAAGATATTAGCGAGGGAAGACCCGTTTGGCTAAGCGGCGTGGTCTAACTCAATATCTGTAAACCGAGATGTAATAGAATTATTCACACCAAGCTTTATGTCTGACTCGAAGTTTTGTTTCCCATTAAACTCTCGGGTGCTCAAAATTGATTTGAGTTAGCGAGGGTTTAGGTTTTCAGGTTTTTATAGTTTTGGCGAATAAAGCTTCAGAAGACGAACAGATGGCTGACAGATAGCTAATTTAGGACTACAGTTCTTCCGTTTTGTTACCGTTGTGTATTAAGTCAGATATGACTATATTGCTTTGATCATCCAAGGGGGCATCGTCATATGTCGCTCTTGGCGTAATTGTAAATTACAATTGATCGTTGCCTAGGATACATTTTGGGGATTTTGTAACTTGGATATGATATTGTTTTGAAATGTAATCCGCTAAATGTTGATTTCTTGAAATCTGTGATTTTGTTCATATTCAAGTGCTTCTGATATTATGGATACCATTAACATTGCCGTGTTTTGTCACCAGAAGTTAATACTATAGATGACTATAGCATCTGTAGCGCTAAGCTTTTAGCTTCTAGACACGGGATGTTATAGATATCATCTGCCATTATACATTGCTGTTTTGCCGGAGCTCTATCTTCTATATTCGAACAACATTCAAAATCCACATGCTTAATCGCTCTGGCATAGCGCTCCATCTCATACCAAATCTTATCTACCGGGTGCGGTCCTCGGACTATCGTATTTATTACCAATCTTCCACCAGTTCGTGTAAGCTCCTCAACCATGCACGGTGCTTGTCCTCGGTTGGGGTCGGATGTCCTATGTCCGCCATCCTGCAAGGTTTTTACAAATTGCTGCAACTTCCTTTCTCGAATCAGCTTTTCAATAATATCCTAGAGATGCCTACATTCATTCGTTCCATGTCCATAGCATTCGTGGAACCGACATTATTTTCCGGTTTGTTTCTGCTTCTCTATTGATTCTTTTGGAGGCGTCTTCATGAATTACATGATATTGCAAGTAGACAAATAGATATTCTCCAAAGTCGTATTCAACGGTGTGTAAGTATCGTACACTGGAATCCCAGGCTTCCCTCTTTCAGGATCCCTCTTTCATTCTCGGCCTCTATCTCCGCCTTTCTTTTGCTGATTCGGCTTGTTTTGGACATTTGCTTGAACTTTTCCAGAGCTATCATCAGACTGCTTTACTGCAATATTACTCTGTACTTCCTCTCCGCTCGACCCTGCAACATTCTTCTTCCTGGAGGACCTGGCTTCCTCCTTTCTTAAATACTGAGCCGCCTTTGCGTAAAAGCATTGCAACGTTGCGGGTGACTTTCCAACTAACCAATGATCGAAATCAGATTCTGGAATTGTCCCTCTTGTTACGACCATCAATATGGCATGATCATTCGGATTACTGATTTCTGTAACAGTTGTATGAAATCTCTCTAAATAATCTTTCAACGTTTCTCCTGGAGCCTGGATCATGCTGGATAGGGACACTACATCCTTGGACGAGTTGCATGCATTCGGAACTGCTCCACAAACCTTATTGCCAAATCATCGAATCTAGAAATTGATCGTGGGGGTAACCTTGTGAACCACATCACTGCTATTCAAGAGAGAGTTATGGGAAAGCATCCACACTTGGTTGCATCATCCGCTCGCATAGAATCCATCAGCCATTGATATCTCATGATGTGCTGCCTGGGGTTGGTTTTTCCCTTGTAGGCGGGCATCGACGGCATGTTGAACCTCCTTGGATACTTCGCATTTAGAACATTATCGGTGAATGGGGTGTGGCTTCACGAGATTCCCCAGTCATCGTTGGTCAAACTTTGGCTCTCTCTCACTAACTTCTAACAATAGTCGATATGTCCGTTGTTTGGATAGTTAGTGCCAAGCGATGGTCGTGCTCACCTCACGTGAATGGTTCGGTCGATGTCTACGAGCCATTCCACGCCTTCTTGGTCCACCATCTTCCCGATGTATACCTTGTAAATTCAATTAATCGTTATTCCGAGGAAGCATTTGGTCAACATTTAATCGAACACCATCATCCAAACCAATTGAAGCAGCTCCAACTTGATTCCCATTATGCATGGGTTAGTTCCCTCCTCTTAGGAAGGGATCGACACCGAACGGTCCTAGCAGACCATGATGGTCTGCCGGTTGATGTCCCGAATGTTTTATGCAATATTCGTTTGTTCTACAACTCCTATGCCTATAATACTCGTCTGATGAGCTAGAACCCTCCAATGCTGAGTAAGGAGTAGGGTCCCTCCTAGCTTTTCCTCGCTGTTGCCGGTTGAGTTGGTTCATTAAGTTGATATTGGTCTGGATCCGTTGATTTAATTATCGATGGCTCTCCATTAACTCTCTCATTAGATTCTAAAATTTATCTCTTGTAATAGAATCAGTGGGATTCTGGACTTCAACCGGTTCAGCATTTACATCCATTGATTGATTGCCTGGGCCTCCTTGTTGGATGCTAGCGTTCTAATTTCCTTTCGCATTCTGAGAAGTAGATCTAGTGTTCCTCACCATTGTCGATAGATTCACTTAGATTTTTGCATATCTGAGTAGAACGAGCAAACTTTCTGAAGATAACTATGGATCTCCTTCGAAGGATTTACGTAATCCAGTAGCAACAAAGATATCCTAATAGGCTGAGAATCATGGTTCTCAGTAAAAGCACCAGCATGTTTGCACCAAAATTTGGCACAAACATCCAATAGAAACTTTTTGAATAGAATTAAATGAAGAATAAAATGGAAACAGTGGATAATAACGAAGAAACAGCAATAAACTGAAAGAAAAGCATGCACACACGATTTATAGTGGTTCGGCATTGTTTGCCTACGTCAACTTTGAATATATTGCTTTATTTATTCCTTTATAATCTTACAAGACAGATAGGTTCAAAATCCGTCATTAACAAGAATATAAAGCAAACAGCAGTGTCCAAAAGTCCTGAGAATGACCCCTTAAGCTAGTATTTATAGATGAAGGCCACTAATTATCTCTCTGGAAACTCGGCTAAAATACCCTTACAACCATATGGGCCCACTAGAGGGATCGTTGGGCCCAATACCCAAAGAGGAAGGATCAATACTGATCCCTTCTTTGGTCGAATTTTTGGAAGCGAACCCTCTGGTGGATTTCTCATGCAAAAATATGTTTAGCCTCCAATTTCATGTCATTTGGATTGGTGAAGCTCGAGTTATTGCTTGATCTTTGATTCAACATGGCTTGCATGCAACTTTCTTCCAATCCCTTCTTAGGGATGTATAGCGATCCCTTCAACTTGGTCCTTTTGAGGTGTGGTCCCTAGAGTAGGTTCCTTATGTCTTGTTCTCCAAGTTTCGTAGGCATTGGACTTGTAGATCTCAAGATATTGATTGTTCTCTACAAGAATGCTTTCATGCCTTGAAACATGTCGATCCCTCTTGTTGGAGCCAATTTATACCGATCCCTTTTATGCGTTGAACCATATTCCATACTTCAAACATTCTACGCTACACATTTATCAATTCCCTTCAACCTTGAATTCATATTATTATATGTGCTTGACTTCTTGGCACTATAATCATGCTCTAGAATCATCGACCTTGATGGCAGTCGAATCTGACTTGTGCAATCAGTCTAATATAACCGGGTTAAAATGCCAGATAATAATATCATTGTTATTTTATTTTATAAACTAACATAATTTGCAAACAATATAAATATCCACCAAAATTTAGGATACATCAACTCGACCTACTCAGGATACAATTGAAATTGCAAATTTCAATGTTACATGTATTTTATCCAATATACTTTTTTTAATTTTTTTCTAAGTGGGATATTGTCCACTTGAATTATTAGCATCAACCCACTACACTATACTAAAAGTGTTGCAGCACAACAATGAGAGTTGTTGCAATGCACTAACCTGTGTTGCTTGCTGCTTGCAGACGCTCTTTTTGCGATACTACAACGAGCTGCTGCTAATGAAGCAACTCAACTTACTGCAAGAGCATCAATTCTAGCTGTTGCATGTATGCAACTTTCAAATCATCAACATCTCTCCCCTCTCCCATATCATTTTCCAGCATCTTCAAATCAACCAATCAGTGCATGCATATATATATATATATATATATATATATATATATCAATTCATAAAACATTACATGTCATTCCAAAATCATTATATACCATCCAACAAATCAACACCACAAAACTAACCAATTAACAAAATCAAGCCAACCAACCAATAAATATTATCCATTATCTAACATACTCAAGTATATATACACACATATGTGCATGTGTATGTGTATACAAATACACATACATAGATACATATGTGTGTGTGCGTATGTATCAAATTTACCAATTTACCATAGATTTCTTTACATCACTAATTTATCTCCCAAAACTAATATAAATATCTAATACTTATGTGCTACTAATTTATATACATTCAAGTATTCTATTTGCTTAAAAAAATTATGTAAGTTCAAAAAATATTTTATAAGTTTAAAATACATTTTTTGAGTTAAAAAACATTAATTAATTGCAAAAAACTTTAGTTTAGTTTAAAAAATTATTTGAGTTCAAAACAAATTATTCAAGTTTAGAAAATAGTACATATGTTTAAAAATCATTTTTTTAGGTTCTGAAATCATTTTTTGAGTTCAGAAATTTTTTCTAAGTTTAGAGAACATTTGTAAAGTAGAAAAAACATTTTATAAGATCAAAAAACACTTTTTGAGTTTAAAAAGGTTAATTAATTTCAGAAAAATTTATTTAAGTTTAAAACATATTATTTGAGTTCAAAAATCATTTTTTTGGCTCAGAAAACATTTAAAAAGTTTAAAGTAAATTTTTTGAGTTTTCAACCATATAATTTTCAATATCAATATACTAGTTGCACACACACACAAATATATATATATATATAAACACACACGTATGTATGTATGTATGTATGTATGTATGTATGTATGTATGTATGTATGTATGTATGTATGTATGTATGTATGTATGTATGTACGACTCTGTCCCACACACGGCTTTCCTCCAAGGCTCGCAAAATCCTTACATAACAGCAAAATAGACGGTTAGTAGTTGGGCAGAAACTGCACCTGTTGCTCTCCCCATGGGTCCTCTAGTGGGATTAAGCTCGGCTTGCTCCCTCGCCTGTAGATACCAATGAAATCAAAACGGGACGTTCACGCCCAGAATCTCGGCTACATCGCCTAAGCCTAAACTTACGGGATCGCTTATCTTCTATTTATGATTTTTAAAATTTTATTAGCAACTTTCCACATATAGCATAGGCGAGGATAAGAGAGAGATTACACTTATGTGAAAAAAAAATTTGAAAACCTTTTTTAGAACACACACACACACATACTTTGAAAACCCATTTTGAAAACTTTTTGAAAAAACATTTTGGAAAAACCATTTTTTTCAAAATCTTTTTCAAATACGTTCTCTCAATACGCCCCTATCCCTAAGGAATTTTGAATCGGTGCTTTGATACTAAATGTGACAACCAGCACCTCTCAAAACAGCAATCCAAAGCCTAGGGTGATTTTCGGACTTGCGTCGGTGCTAAGAAGTACGAGCTATTAGGTTTTTATAACATTATAGAGACTAAGAATAAACAGATATGATATAAGATATACCACTGATGTGCACGTAAATGTGCATATTTTTACCACCATAATTAATCTATTTAAATTAAATAAATGATCATATCGGGCATTTTAACCTGTTTAAACCAAAATTCATATTATTTTCAAATCGTCACATATTCATCTTCATCCAAGGGCAAAATGATCATTTTTGTGCATATATTAATTTGAGAAAATTTAATTGGAAATTTCTATATTATTTTATAGGAATTTTGTTTCATATACAAGTGGTTTCATGAAGATGTATGCATGCATAAGAGTGAAGATAAAGAAATGAAGATGGAAATAATTCAAAGGCATGATAATGGAGGACCCCACCTACCCACCTACCTTAATGTACAAATTAGAGGCTAATGCACATGCTTATGGAATTAATGGCTTCATGTACACTTAAATGATGATTAGTATAAGCTAATGATTACTTGGCCTCCATACTTTCTCAAGGGTATTTTGGGCATTTCCCAAATATATGAATTAGGGTTTTATAGATGTATAAAGACCCCTTATGTTTCATGTAACCCTCTTCTTCCTTAGTCTCTCTTTAGTTTAGTTTAGGCTCAAAAATAAACAAAGCTCTTCTCTTTCTCTTTTCATGGCTACTTAGCCATTTCTTTTATGTAATCTTTTCTTTTTGCAATTTTCAATACATGCTCTTTTCTTCTTTTGTTTATTTCCTTTCATATTAGTAGTGTAGATTTGTTTATTTATGCAAGTAGTGTAGATTTTCTTTTATACAATTAGAATAATTTTTCCTTTCATTTTGCTTTCATGTTGCTAGCTACATTTGTTAATCAAATGACAAATATGAGAGGCCAAACCCATTCAATTTAGGGGTAATGAAGCTCTCTAATTATGTAGCTTCAACTATTTGTTAATTCATGCTCTCTTTTTGTGCTTAATGATGATCAATGAAGTGTTTTATTTGTTGTTCTTACTTTGAATTTGATAGCCTATATTGTTGACACCAAATAGGCTATGCTTAAACAATCACTAACACAAATGTCTCTTCATCCAAATATGATTATGGCATAAGAAAGTGATTTGAAATTAAAATTTGTGTTCTATATTTCTAATCAATAGTTAATAAGCCATACTTAAAATAGATTTCATTTTCATTTTCATTGTCAAATTTCATGAAAGTTAGTAAGTGGTGTGTTATAGTTTGATAGCTTATGTTGGCTAATCAATAGCATAAATATGCCATACTTATGATAAACACATCAATTAAAGTACTAATGATCATAAAAGAGAGATTATGATTTCATATTTGTTGAATTACATGATCTAGAGAGTGGATTTATTCTCTAAATTGTCATTTAACTCTTATATTTGCATTTCTTTTCTTTTAGTTAGTTAGCTAATTTCCTAACTCTCTAGATTAACTTTCTCTTCAACTTTGGTTAATTTGATTGAATATGGATTTAAAATCATCAATTCCCTACGGATCGACCCGTATTCGCCACGTACTACAAGTGTACGCCGTGCGCTTGCGGTTATTTTTAATTTAAATTCGTTCGACGGTTTTCTAAACCGATAGAATTTCCGTCGACGAACAACCACACTTCCAAAACTCATAGCGGAAGGAATAATATATAAATATAGAAAATAACTATCTTAGAAGATATCTCAAAACACAGTCTTAGAAAAGAGTACGTAGTCAAATACAAAGTACATAGAAATGCAACCTATAGTCTGATAAAATAATAAGTACTGATAAGGTAGAAAGTTACATAAAGAGTAAATAAAAGGATCATGTGATAAGCATGCCTCTCTACATACTAAAATCAGGCCAATCACATGCTGTCCTATCCACCTATGGTGGGGAAAAGAAAGAAAAAGGGTGGGCCAAACAAAAGTCTGGGAATGTGTAACATCCCAGAATTAAAAAGAAAAATTCAACAAAAATTAAAATAAAATAAAACAAGGACTTGAAAGAAAATTTCACGGAAGTTCAAAATTGGCTACGAAACTTGCACCATCACATTCGTAACGATTTTATGGACGATTTTCATATATAACACGTTGTAATCTGAGTTAGTATGGAGACGTTACAAGCGCTAGATTGAACTAAAAATTTAAAATCAAAAATTGAAGAATTAATAAGGCAAAAGTTCGACCTGTAAGGGTTCAAGATTAACCGTAGCGGTTGACCATGGAAGAGGAGCGGTCAACCTAGGCTCGTGAAAAATCGAGCATTTTTGCTTTCGTGATGACGTGTTCAACGAACGAGATTAGTTACTTGGGAATAAAGGCTATGATGAAGGGAGCAAATTCCCTAAAATATTTGCTAATCTAATCCAATGGCACAAACTAAAACCCTACCCTTAAAAATACCATATTAATGAAACCATAATTCTTATCTAAAAGTTTAAAATAACTAAACTATGCCGAAATTTTTCCTAAACCAAAACTCTAAGAATTTTCTAAAAATCAAATCAATTCAACCTAGAAGACTGGAAGCAATTTAATCAAGGCAGATCAAGGCAAAGCTATCGATTTGGGGGGACGATTCTCAAGCACAAGTATTTGAAAGAGCTTAGGCTTGAGGTGAGTGGGCATAGTTTTGATTAGTTGTTTACTATAGTTAGTTTAAACTATTTTGGTTGAGTAGAGTGTTAGAGAACCCTAAATTGGATATGTTAAATTTAAATTGAATATGCTAAACCCTAGATTTGAGCCTAAAACACTAAACGTGGAATTACAGCAATTTGATAATCTAATTAATTGTCTAGGTAAATATTATATTATCAAATTTACAAACCATAAAACCAAAAACCCTAATGGAATTAAAATTTGACAATTAAACTGGTCACTTAGTAAAATAGGGTTAATAAAACATTACAAATCATATGAATTAAGTATACAAATAGTCAATAATTAAAACGTGTAGGAACACTAATTTTTTACTTCGCGACCGGTCGACCTGGAACAGTGTTTTAAATCTCGGATTTTGGCCAATATCTCGGGAAAATATCTCGGCTATCTCGGGCGATATTTAAAACACTTATAACTAAATAGGCTGCCAAATCTCGGATTTTGGCTGATATCTCGGATTTTTCATCTCGGCCATCTCGGGGAGATTTAAAAGCCTGACCTGGAAACCCTGACGGTTGACCGGAGGGTATAAGCGGTCGATCGTTCGTAATGAAATTGCAGAAATTGGACCTTAGGCTAAGGCCCAAATTTAATAATAAAAATTAACGCTTAATTGTTTGTGAGCCTACTTATGGGCATTTGGTTGTATGTTAGGAATGGTATGGATGCTAGTTCCTTATGAGAGGACGCTAGTCATTGTGGTGTCAGCTAAATATTGTTTACTCAATTTAGGATCTAGTAATTAATTCGAGGCAATATATTTTCGCAAATGGCACTCATAGAAGTTACCAACAGTGGGCATGTAGACTATCGCAGATGCCTGATGGAGTGGGTCTGGCACAACGGGAGGTCCATGTATGCATGATTTCTGACGCACATGGTATAGTTCAAATGGAGGACCCATAGCATGCAATAAAAGGCCAATGCTATGATCGAGAGGTGGAAGTGAATGTAGAAGAGAGACATTTCTATGAGTCGGCATCTCGGGTTCTTCCTTTCCAGGCGTAGCGAAAGAGGAAATGTTTCCCAATAGCCCAGTGGTGGTGATAGTAGTGGGAATTGAGTCCCATAGTAGCCTAGTGGGGGTGTTTTATGGTTAGCAGCCATTGGGGTGGTGTTTCCACTTTATTAGCGGTGTTCACATGTTTATTAGCCTAGCGGCATTGTTTACTTGAGTAGCTCTAGGAACAGTGGCTGATCGTTAGATATGAGATTCAGTCTTTAGTTCGATTCATTGTATTAGCCTACGTAAATTGTATTGTAGGAATGTATTAGACAAGAACTTTTAGGTAACAGACCTTAGGAATTCATGGACACTTGTATCACACCTCATATCATATAAAGTAGTATTTAAGTAACTGTATATGATCACCACATATTAAACTTGTACTGATTCACCAGACTTTTGTATGACCCACTCCCTCCTTTCCATTTTCCCTACCACAACATGACAGGTCAGTAGTTGATTGGGCATAATATGTGGAGAAAGGAGATTCACGTAGGAGTTCTCATATTCTTGTTGTCCATCATGTAGTTACTTACTGTATTAAAAGTCTATAAAACATATGTTGTACTTTGAAACAGTGTAAATGGAAAATAAACTATTTTGGAGACTGTTTTCTGAAATGCCTATTTTTAGTACTTATATTTTAATTCCTTTAGCCGTGAGGTCTGATAGTGTAGAATATCGTAGAACTTATCGTTATAATTATATCTATAATGTTTTAAAAACCTAACAGGTTGCATTTCTCGGCTTGACGTGGGTTCAAAAGTCACACTAGACTTTGGATTAGGGTGTCAGAAAGTGTGGGCTATTACATTTGGTATCAGAGCTAGGTTTAAGATCCCCTAGGATTAGGCACGTATTGAGAAAACGTACTTGAAAAGTTTTGAAAAAAAAAGTTTTCCAAAAAGGTTTTCAAGAGGTTTTTGAAATGGACTTTTGAAAGGTATATATGTATGTATACATAAAAGGTTTCAAAGGTTTTACATATATATATATATATAGGTATAACAAGAAAGAATGATATCAAGTATTCTTGACAAATACTATCTTCTGGAAAGTTGAAATTAATTCCAATCATAAGATAGTGAGAATGAGTACAAGTCTTGGAGGAATGGTTCTAGAAAGGCGACTAAGATTTTGAGCTTGAACGTCCCCATATGGTTCCGTTGGTATATAAAGCAAGGATACAAAATGAGCCTAACCCGACTAAGAAAGTGAAATTATGATTTTCTGACATATGTAATAATACATAACACCTATACATTTGAACTCATAAGGTAATTGTTGGCTTATTCGTTATATAAGCCAACAATTGAGGGTTAGAATAAATGTTAAGGTTATAACAATTAAGATGGAAAAATGAACCATTCCCATTTATTTTGGTATATCCCATAAAAAATGCTAAAAGAAGTTTCTTACAGCAACCAGCATTGACAAGTAAATTATGGATTTAATGATGAATGAAGAAGTATAGCACTACGAGACCTATATAATAAAAATGAGATGAAGACAAAGCGTAAGAATGTGAAAAAGGACTTTATGAACCCGAGGCAGATTTCTTCAGTCAAAGTAAAAACTGTATTGGTAGTACTTGCAAGGACTCCTATTTATTTAAAGGTGTAGCTAAAGCATTTCCATACTGAAGTTGGACACTGTATTGGAAAATAAATTTGGATTAACCCTCTTTGAAAAGAAGGACAAAAACCTTATGCACTTAAGCATTGTTGGGTATAAGTGGGCTAAGGTAATTAGGTTGCTATTTTCTGCTTTGATTTAAGTGATAAACCAATGAAAATGTTTTGTAAAGTTAGAAATTGTAGATGTATAATAATTTAAATAGAGAAAGAAGTAGATTTATGATTTTATATAAATTAATCAGACAAACTTTATAGAAATTGTTTAAAAAGTAAAAGTAGAGAATTGGATAAAAAGCAATTTTCCAATAACTGTTTTAAAGCTTTTTTTGTCTTTTAGGCACATAGTTGCACTTACCCTCAATGTGCACTTTGCTTTTAATAATAGAAATTTTAGAAAATAAAAATAAAAATTGAGAGGTATGTAAGATCCAATTTTTTGAAATATTTTTATAAATTAGAAATAGTTAGTGCTTGAAAGTATATTTTATTGATGTTTTTGTTAAACGTTTTTTAAAAATAATATTAATAATAAGTTAAAAATACCACATTTTCTTCGAAAATACGTTTTTATAAAGATTTTTTTTATGAAAGAATTTTTTTAAAATAATGTGTTTCATGTACATTTTGCTAAATTAAGCTCCACCGTTTTTGCTAATTTAATTAAAAAAGAATAGCATGATGTTAGTAAGAAGGAAATGCTTGTTGAAATGATAAGGGAGTTTTACAGTTCCAAAACTTACTAGTTTTGTGGAAGTAAGGTTAAAATCAAAGGTTTTGATTTGAAAATGAGTAAAGTGAAAATATTATGACTATCACAAAATTTAAAAGGAAAGGAATAGAGCGGAGTTAGACAAATAGAATTAAACGGCCCATTAGGAAAGAATTAAACTATAGAATTTGGAAGCCTTGAAATGGTAGGGACAGAGATAAAATGAAAATACGGGAATTAGTGACCTTGTCAGTCGACAGTTGAATTGGAAGGACAAACTACTAGGTCAAACTTCCTGTAGTAGTAAAGGGTGAGCACCACCTTGTATCTTTTTACCCAAGTGTGGTTTGAATGGTGAAAACTTCGTATGAGGAAGTTTGGAAAGCATGATTTGGATAAAATATATTCTAGAGTTAGGAAAGAGTTGGAAAGATGGTTAGTGTCAAGGGATGTTATATATACAAAGAGTTTTATTCAATTCTTATATAGTAAGATAAGTGCAAAAAAGGGTGATTCGAATATTAGTCAGTACCATATAGGTAAGGATATGATTCATGTAGGCTACGGGCAGTCCATGGTCCCCATAGTAGCATCATGTGGTGGTATAAGTGGAAAATGGTTTTCACAGTAGCCTACAAGCGGTGTTACCTTATTGGGTTCTATCATTATAGATGCGTTTCAAGTATGTCTAGGTAAACCTTGGAATTGTTGGTTTGTAATTTGCGCATATTTGAAACTGGAAAATGTTAGATAGTAGTACTCCTTAAACTTATAGATCATGTGATAGCTCCTGATTTGCAGATTTGAAGGACGTGTGGTAAAATGCAAATTAAGTTATCATGGTAAATTGTTGGGATTTAGGTGATCCCAGATTTTGTTGGATAATATATATAGGTAGTAGACGAAGTAGTGATTGGTTGAAAATGAGATTTAAGTCGTATATCAATTCATTGGAATGTAGAGGGCTGTAAGGCAAATTTCTATGGATTATCAAGTTTAGATTTATTATCGTTTGAAATGACAAGGAGTACACCCAAAAAGAAAGAGATGCATAAAATAGGGATATTTACCATATTTTTTACCATCTATTTCAATAATTATGAAAAATAAAATTCCTTGTAATTCCAAACGTGATAATAATTCTCCTTTTGGATAAGACATGGGAATTTGCACTGTCAACCTTTCCTTTGGGAGATATGTAGATTCTATGCATTAAAATACAAGAACCTCTATGTATAAACCAAAGCATTTGTCATCATGATTATTAGAATAAAATGGGGAGGTATCGTTCTATATTGAGTTATCTCAACCATGAAATAATAATAATAAAGTGATAAAAGGTTATGTTTAGTAAAAAGGTCTTATTTATGGAAGCATTAAGAAATGGTAAAAGTTTTGGAAGTTCAAATCACAAAAAGTATCCTAGATAAGGTATAGTCAAAATTTTGCAAAGGATGGTTAATTCAAGGAATTGGGTCTCTATCAAGAAAAGATATTGATATTTCCACACATTAGGAATGCGAAGGCGATTTTCATAGAAAACAAGATTGGAAAATTTATGATAATATTTAAAGGAAAGGATAAAAAGGATTCTTCTCAATCATTTCTCAGTTTGGAAGAAGTCTATTTGCTTAAGGAAATACATGGAAGATTAACTTAGAATATATAGTTGTGTGCATAGCAGTCGCACACCAACAAAGTATCACTTAAGGTGATTATTACCAATACTAGAGTGACTCTAAGTTATGACTTCAATTAACTTTGGGGACTTTTATTGTTAAGATTGAATGGGAAGATAGACTAAACTTTCACTTGTAGAACTTAGGATGGACCCCTATACACCGTAAATATGATAACTAGGTACCAAGATTTATAAAGGACTGAAGGAACCATTCAAAAGTAAAATCAGATGATTTAAGTTGAACCAAATTGGAAAGGAAGTTTTGTTATTTTCAACAATTTAAGAAATCACCAAGTTTGGATATCTTTTGGTAGAGTGGAGAAATAGCAAAAAGCTAAATATGAAGTACCATAGAAGGTGACACCATCCTTATTCGAGTTATCTCACTTAGTATCTAGAAGTTGAGGTGATTATGTATACTACTAGATGAGTTAAGGCAGTATGTTGTGCATTAAGGATTTCGTAGAGATATAGTTTCGTTGAAGCATACTTATGCTCGAATTATTTAGCATGGTGCAAGTGGTCACCATTTGAGTTAATAGAAAGGATTGCAGTTATGAACATACATTTGGATTAAAGGTTTATGCCTGTGGTAAAAGAATGAGGAGTGCATTTGAAAAAAAATATGGATAGATTTAATTCACAGATGGAGGAAGATTGCACAAGATGGGTGGAAAAGCAAGTACTAATAGGAGACATATATGGTATTCCATGGAGCTAAGTCCATAATCGAGAAGCAGACAAGTACAAAATCCCCACATCAAGATAATATATGACTAAATGATGGAAAGTAATCATTAGGTACCTTCGGAAGTGTCTACACAATGCGGTTAACAAAATCAAAATGTATCAGTTAGGGAAGTTAGAAAGGATAGGTAAGTCCCTTATTTGCCATGCACTACCCGTATTTTTGGCATAGGACAAAGCGACTCTGAAATAATAAAACTGATTAGAGTCCGATAAGGAGAAGATCTAGTTGAGAATACATGGGAGCTTGAGGAGACAGTCCAAGCTACCCATCCCGAACTCTTTTCTGGAACGTTTTCATTTTAGTTAGAAGAGATTATTTTTGTATATAGGTTCTAGCTTAGATAAGGACCATTGGATGGTAGGAATGGTTGTAAACATGTCAGTAGGACATGTTATAGATGATGGATGCTAATGGATGTATTTGGATGTGTAATTTGGATTGCTTGTTATACACATTTTGGACTGTATATCTTCTCGGTAGTACACACATCACATTATCCCTTATTATTGTCTAGCTTCTTTTATATCATACATATGGATGCTTGATTATTGTTTATCTAGCATATAGAAGTTGCATATGAATGAAATGGCTGTGCATACATATAGAATTACAAGTATACTTATTTAGTATGTTACATATATTTTGGATGCATGGCATGACGATTGCATGACAAAAGGTCGACTAGATCGGTAAACCGCCTACTTTTTACATTAGCATAGGTTCATGTGCATTTTACATTGCATATATATGTACATGTAGCATTAGCAAATTTCTAAGGATAATGATTGCAATAGACGATGGATGAGTAGATGGTCGTAGCTATTAGTTGTTGTGTGTATAGGGTACATTTTCCATCCTTTGAGATTTCAGGGACAAAATCCTTTTAAGGGGGAGGATGTAACACTCCGGAATTTAACAGAAAAATTCAACAGAAATTAAAATAATATAAAACAAGGACTAAAAAGAAAATTTTCACAGATGTTCGAGTTTTGCTATGAAACTTGAACCACTGCGTTCGTAGTGATTTTCTAGATGATTTTCGTATATAACACATCGTAATCCAAGTTAGTATAGAGAAGTTACGAGTGTTAGATTAAATTAAAAAATTTAAAATTTATAAGGCCATTGGTCAACCCATAAGAGTTCAAGTTCGACCGATAGCGATCGACAAGGAAAGGGAAGGGTTGACCTAGGCTCATGAAAAATAGAGCATTTATGCTTTCATGATGATGTGTTGAACGAACGAGATTAGTTCCTCAGGAACGAAGGCTATGATGTGGGGACTAGATTCCCTAAAAATATTTCCTAAGCTAATCCAATAGAATAAACTAAAACCCTACCTCTGTAAATACCATAGTAATGAAACCCTAACTCTCAACTAAAAATTTACAGTAACTAAACTCTACCAAAATATTCCCTAAACCTAAACCCTATAAAATTTTAAAAATCAAATAAATTAAAACTAGAAGACTAGAAGCAACTAAATCAAGGTAGATTAAGGCAGAGTTATCGACTTGGAGGGACGATTCTCAAGCGCAAGTATTAGCAAGAGCTTGGGATTGAGGTGAATAGGCACAATTTTGATAAATGATTATTGTAGTTAGTTTAAACTTGTTTAATTAAGTAGGGTGTTAGAGAACCCTAAATTAGATTTGTTAAACTGAATATGCCAAATCATAAGCCTAAAAACCTAGAATTGGAATTACAGTAATTTGCTAATCTAATTAATTGTTTAGGTACATATTCTATTATCAAATTTGCAAACCCTAAACCCATGAACCCTATATTGGATTAAAATTTGACAATTAAACTAGTCACTTAGTAAATTAGGATTAATTAAACATTGCAAACCATATGAATTAAGTAGACAAACAATCGACAATTGAAACGTTCAGGTACCCTAAATTTTACTTCACGACCGGTCGACCTGGAAACCCTTGCGGTCAAACGATAACAGTCGACTAGAGGGTATAAGCGGTTGACCGTTCGCAATGAAGTTACAGAAATTGAACCTTGCCCTAAGGCCCAAGTTTAATAATAAAAATTAACATAAACCACAATTGTTTGTGAGCCTATTTAACGGCATTTGGTTGTATGTTAGGAATAGTAGGGAAGCTAGTTAACTTTAAGAGGACGCTAGGTCATTGTGGGCTGGGTAAATATTATTTACCCAATTTAGGATCTAGTAATCCATTCGAGATGATGTATTTTTGCAAATGGCACTCATAGAAGGTTCCAACGGTGGCTGTTCCAACTGGCGTGGATGCTTGATAGAGTGAGTCCGGCACAATGGGAGGTCCATGTATGCACGATTTCTGACGCACGTTATACAGTTCAAATAGAGGACCCGAAACATGCAATAAGAGGCTAACACTACGATCGATAAGTGGAAGCGAATGTAGACGATGAGACATTCTGATGAGGCGTCATCCCGGGTTCTTCCTTTCCAGGCATAGTGAAGGAGGAAGCACTTCCCAGTAGCCTAGTTACAGTGATAGTAGTGGGAATTTAGTCCCACGGTAGCCTAGCTGTGTTGTTTTCATGGTTAGTAGCCAAGGGAATAGTGTTTCCACATTTAGTAGCGTTGTAGCGGTGTTTATATGTTTAACAGCCTACCAGCATTGTTAACATTGAGTGGCTACAGAAGTGGTGGCCGTTCATTAGATATGAGATTCGATTCTTAGTTCGATCCATTGTGTTAGCCGGCAAAAATTGCAATGTAGGAATGTATTAGAAAAGAACCTTTAGGTAACAAACCTTAATGAAGTCAGGTACACTTGTTTCACACTCTATATCTTCTAGAGTAGTATTGAAGTAACTGCATATGATCATCGCATATTAAACTTGTACTCATTCACTAGACTTTTTCTGACCCACTCCCTCCTTTCCATTTTTCCCCACTACAGGATGATAGGATAGCAGTTTATTAAGCATAGTACGTGGAAAAAGGAGCTTCACGTAGGAGGTCTCATATTCTCGTTGTCCATCATGTAGTTATTTAATATATTAAAAGCCTGCAAAATATATGTTGCACTTTGAAACGGTGTAAATGGCAAATAAAGTATTTTGGAGACAGTTTTCTGCAATGTATATTTTTTAGTGCTAATATTTTAACTCCTTCCACTGTGAGATCTGAAAGTGTAGAATATCTTAGAACTTACCCTTATAATTATGCTCTATAATGTTCTAAAAACCTAACATCTTGCATTTCTCGGCTGGACGCAAGTCCAAAAGACGCACTGGGCTTTAGATAGGTGTGTCGAAAAGTGCGGGTTGTTATAGAATGAGTATATATTCAATATAAGGTGATCATGTTCAGTTGACTTTAATTCTACATTATGTGACCCAGGTTGTCCTACAAGTGTTCATGTATTTTTATGAACCTTTACCTAGGGGTTTTTATTTAACACACACCTATACTGATAACTTATGTAGGCTCTTACAAGGATCAAATTACAGATCAAACCTCTATAACTAATGATTGACCACCTCTACTAGAGCCACTCAACATAGGTACATCCTACAACTTTCATGTATGGGTCTACATCTCAAATTACGACTATGTATAACTATCTTACATAGATTTACCTACAATTTCCATATGGGAATAAATTTCCCACAACTACGACTACACGTACCCAACTATGCATTAAGCGGGAGCCCACAATGCCGACTCGCTGAAGTGTCTCATCGTCTGCATCTGTGTCCATCTTCCGAATTGTAGAATTAGCCTTTATTGCATGCACTGGGATCCATCAACAAAACAGTATAACATCGTGTCAGAATCTGTGAATACAAAGGAGTCCAGTTGTGGTGAGCCTACACACTTCATCAGGCATCAGCTGGTGCTGCACATCCATCGTAGAACCTCATGTGAGTGTTATTTGCGATAGAATCGCCCCCAACCGAATAATCGACAGCACATTAGGTGAAGAGCATTTACCTAACCCCGCAACGTCCTAGCGTCGCCTCATAGGGAACTAGCTTCCCTACTATTTCTAATATCCATATATATATATATAACTATATATACTACTAATATTTTTATTTTAAACCTAGGTCTTAGGCTGAGGTTCAGATTACGCATCTTGGCCGTTTACCGGTCGACCGCTATAACATATCGGTTGTCCACGTACGGTCGACCGCTCAAGGTGAACGGTCGATCGATCGCGATGTAAATTTTTGGGTTTTATGCCATTTTCATCATTCTGGTTTTTAATTATCGGTTAACTTCGTTCGTTCTCTAGCTATACAGTAAACCAATTATAATTAACCATTTTTGTAATTTCAAATTCCTTTATAAATCTATCAAATTTTAAAGTAAACTAATTTAATCTAAGGTTAACCAATTTTAGGGGTTTTTATTCAATGACAAGTTGGATATTATATTAACCAATTTATACCGACTTCAATTTATAATCCATATTTTAGATTTAAACAATGTGGTTTACAATTTAATTGCTAACAACTTAGATCAAATAGTGTGGATCAAAATTAACTGTGAATAAATCAACTTAGTAAAGATGTTCCCACTCACCTAGGATCCAAGCTCTAACTCTATTCTTCATTCATGAATCGACACCCGTTAACTTGCCCCCTCATTGATCTGATTACTTGTATTCTCTTTACTTTGTTTTTGATTTGTTTTTAAAGAAATTTTATAAGTGGAGGAGAAGATATGTTGGCAGAGTTTTACTACATTATTAATTTCTAATGAATTAGGGTTTAGGTTAGGTATTTATTTATAAGGATTTGAGGTTAATATGAAGCATTAGATTAACCCTAGAGAATATTTACTTTCATCTTGGACGCTCATCGTTTACTTTGCACGTATGAAAAATATTTGATTCAATCATACTCGTCTTTTCACTGCTTCCAGATCACGTCTTTTAGGTGTCAACTTGTCGACTACTTATAGGGACCGGTCGAGTGCTACCAGTCGCTCAATGAACCCTAGGATTCGACCGCTTCGGTTGTTTTATTTAGGAAAGTTTTATATTTTTAATTATTTTATTTCCAAAGTTTTAAAACATCGGTAACTTCTCCGTACTAACTCCGATTTCAAAGTGTTACATATAAAAAATTATCCAAAAAGATGCAATGATGCATGTTTTATAGTCAAATTCTAGACGTTTGTGAAAAAAATTCGGGGTGTTACATCTGTTTTCAACAGATGTATCGATATCCATTCTCGATACATCTTGACTAGAAATATTAAAAATGGTATATTTATTTTCATTGTGATAAATTACTCACCGTTACAACATTTTGTAACTACTATCATAAAATATTCATATATGTATTTTCTATTATATTTAATTAAATTAATTAATTAATATAATAAATTATATCAAATATATAATAGAAAGAAAATGCCTTTATTTTGAATAAGATTGGTTATCAAGTTAGATATATGTAACAAATTACATAATTGCTCTTAGGGCATACCCATAATTATATCAATTCCAATATTAAGTATCAACTATTATTATTACAATTCTTGTTTCCGATGTTTCTTTAAGCAGAAGTGACTATTCACTCTCTTCATCCCAACTGTAACTCAAATCACATCTAATCTTGTACCTTCGTTTTTCTTTCTAAATGGTCGAATCATTCAAAAGAAAACCCCTACAACAATATCATAACAAACTCTTTACAAAGATGCATTTGATCATCCTTAACATTTAAGGACGTCAAATATGACGCACCTTGCATAAATTGATCGAAGTGACATTTTAGTGTTCAAATTCTTAGATCTTTCTTGTAGTTTTAGTCTAGTGTTACATGTAACATAACACCATCCCTTTGTAATCAATCAAATTGAATATTCAATCTCACGTTACTGTTTATTGGCTTACTTCGAATGAACTAACTTCATTGAAATATCGTACATTACGAACTGTGACTGTTTCCCATATGACACTTATATGCGATAGTATATGGATCAAATATCCACAGTCTTGCATTGTTTTTTGAGTTCGAAACTCATATAATGCAATGTACGGTCTTATCAAAATAAACACGTAAGCGACCAAAGTATGAATATATTTAGTAGTTGTAAAATCAGACGCTTGCACGGGTATTGAAACACTAACATGCAAGAAGCATTTATTGGTAACACTACATCTGATTTGCCTTTTAATAGCGCGTGAAAAACACTATAATATCTTTACATTGCTTTAGTGACAACGCTATATAATGACATGTTATAATAGCCCTGACACATCTCATTGTACTAAACAAAGCGCTATTGTATCAAACATTTTAGCACATATACACTACTATGTAAACATTTCATAGTGTTTTACTCATGCCAATCAGTAAAATTTCAACATATTTTATGGCATTAACAAATTTTTCACAGCATGTGTTCAATACTATTAAAATGTTTTCCATCGTAGTTTATTATTTTTCCTAGCTCTTTTTCCGCACTATTATATTTTTTCCTATAGCGTTTTACTATTGATTAAGGCGCTTCACCCCCTTTTTCAGTAGTAGTATTTTTCCACTATTAATATGTTTAATATATAGCACTTAATTTTTGTTATGTTATTCTTTCTATGGTGCACTACAACTGCTATCTTCTCTCTTATCTGAATTGTGCACAATACAGACATTTCAACCGTAAATCATCAAAATAAAAAAAACTACATATCTAATAGCAAAAATCTAAAAGCAAAAAATTTAATAGCAAAAGCATATATGATTACAAAAGAAAAAATAAGTATGGTTTTACATAGTTGATATTCTTAATAGCTAACTAAATAAGTATAGACATGGTTTCAAAATAAAAACTAGACATGAAAAACCATGCTCCCTTAGTCTTACACCCATCAGCTCATGCACATTGTATATTTCAAAACCAGCAATTTACACAAGTACAAGTTAGAGATGAAAATGGCAAAATGCAAGATGAAGCACTTGAAAATCTGGTCACATTTTGTCCACGAATATGCAAATTGCAGGATGAATAAGGGAATAATTTGCATTATAAGCTAACCAGATTTACTGTAAACCAGTGGACAGTGGACTTTTGTGTATGTTTTGTGTATTGATAGTGCAAAGGTGCAGGCTGAATAATTGAAACCATTTTCATTTGTTTGAGACTTGACACAAACAGCTAAGGATCCTTCTCCATTACGGCGAGCACACATACATAAATGCATGTATGTACATTGGCACACATATAAGAGTTGAATAAATGATTATGGAAAACATTTGTCAGAACTTCTTGTCCTTATTCTAAAGGTTGTCATACTAATCTACTATAAATAGGACACTCAGATTCAAGAAAAAAGCGTACAATTTGGATGCTTTCTATTTTCCTTATAAAACTATGGTAGCGAATCATATCATTCATCTGCACAAGTAATTCAATCATACAAATATTTTAAAAAAAACTAAGTGAGACTTTAGGGAACACAATACGTGCTTAAGAAAATAGTGGCTTCAAATCAACGGTCGAATTAATGGCCTCCTAACTATTTCTTCCTCTACGATTCTCTAATTTCCCCTTCTTTCTCTGCTGTTTCATAGTCCGCCTGTTCTTGTATTCTTTACTGGGGTGCGCTCCACCTTTGCTTCTTTCTCAGTGAATTTAAGCGTGCTATCTAGGGTTTTGACGATGAATTTGGGGGTTTTCGCGTTTCGTGGTGATTTTGTGAGGTCCTGCCCCTCTTTTGCGAGCATCGCGACTGCTCTGCTGGAGGTGGTGGCGCCGCCTCTGTCGGTGTATTTTTCTAGCGGTTGCTCGATTGAGATCTGTGTTTACTCCCTCTCAGCATTCTCGAACCTCGCTCGCTTCATGTTTCTGGTGGTTGACGGGCACTTCATGGAATTATCTCCTGTTGTCAATACACTCTATTCGGATGTTATCAGGAGCGGTGGGTCATTGCCGGAGCTGGTAGCTTCGCCTGATTTTTTGTTTGCTTACCCGTTCTTGCCTGCGACCTTTGGTAATCGGGATTTCATCACCCGATTTTCACCAAGTATTATCTTCGGGGAGGCAATGGGCGGTCAGGCCGAGCTCGTGTCTGATTTTTGTTTTGGCTCTTTTGGGACTAGCCCCGTATGCGCCTGTTCCATCTCTTCGGCTGATGGAGACTCCTTATCGAGTAGCAATCGAGATTTCATCACTCGATTCGCTCCCAGTCTCTCTTTTTTAGGAGGAGTTTTTGATGGCAGTTCGCCAGGGGTCTCTATTGTCTTCGGATCGTTTGATGCTGTTGAGGTTGCCGGTGGTTTTAGGGAGGAGGAATTGATCACCTGCCTCCCTCATCCCAGCGAGCAGTTGGTTGCAGCGCTTGATGTTGGTGCAGGGTTGTCGGGCAGGGTTTTTTTGCCTACGGTCGATTCGTCGGCGGTATCTATTATCGTGGGCGATGGTGTGCCTGATGTTGTGGGGTCGGGTCCCGTCTGTTTTTCGACTGTGGTGGCTTTTTCATCTGTCCTTCAGGTGAGTGTTGCTCTTTGTAGGCAGGTATGCTTCTCTCCAAATTGCTCCATTTTCGCTGTTTCCATTGTTTTGCCTGTTGTTATCTGGATTTGGGCCGAAGAGGTCTTTTCTGTTAGCTTGAGCCATGACGCACGTTCGTGCGTGCTCCCTAGCACTGCCGTTTCGTCTCTGGAATGTGCGGTGTTAGGTCCCTTTTCCGGTGTTGGTTTCGTTTCGGCCGTCTTGCTTGTAATGAGACGCGATAGGCAAGTGTATATTCGGCATCTCTTTTCTATGCTATATCGCGTATGTCATATCGATTGTGTCCATGCCAGTCTGCTGGCAGGGATCGATCGGTCGGATGTATCTTGTTGGACTTTTGCTGTGAGTCATGAAGAGTCCTTTTCTATGTCGTCAGTGACTCTTTTTTCTTTCTGCTTCCCTTTGGTGTCAGTATCCCGTGGTTCTCCTCGGAGGTTCCTCCAGATTAGGAGCGATTGTCTCGGGAAATCCCCCAGTCCTATTCGTATAGTGGCCGCCTTCGACCACTATACGGATAGACCGGTGATATGCCTTACCACTGTTACCTCGGAGGGAACCGACCAGCGACTCTTACCCTTAGTGCGGGACCGATTCATTAGTAACAGTCCGGCTTTGGTAAGACTCCCACAGCAACATGGGAAGCAGCTTGACTGCTCCCCCTCACATTTTTTCTATCCGTCTGTGTCTACCTATGTCGACCTTTCCTTTTTGTCGTCCTGCTCTTCTTTCTTATCTTTGGCTCATTCGGCGGGATCCGTTTCTGTTGGCTTCTTCCCCTTCATATCCTTTGTTTTTTTGGTGTTGACTTCTTCTGAGCGGTTTTCTTGGTCGTATGGATTACGTTTGGTCCGCGTCCCTTATTTCCTTCGTTTGCCGGTTGAGCTTCCGGAACGCCAGGTTCCATCTCCATCTCATTGCTCAGCGACGTGCTCTCTTCCTTCGTCTTCGTGCTCACTATCCATTTCCATTCCTCTTATGAGTCAGGAAGAAATTACGCTCCTTAATGCGCGCCTTGATTGCTTATCTAGAAACTCATCACCCTTATCTTCGCGGTCTGTTTCTTCGCGGTCGTCAGTAAGGGGGAACGGTGTTGAGATGTCTCTTGAGACTCTTCCCCGCCGGTCTCGACGCATATCGCGTAGAGCCCCATCTACGCCTCGCACCATCCGCACACGCTCTATAGCGGCGTCCGAGCAGATCGACCGATCTACTCGTTTTTCGTTGTATCTTATTTGAGTTCTTTTGATTCCTCTGTCCGGTGTCTGGTAGTCGATTCTATCATCTTCGGTTTATGTGGGGACCAGATTCCCTAAAAATATTTCCTAAGCTAATCCAATAGCATAAACTAAAACCCTACCTCTGTAAATACCATAGTAATGAAACCCTAACTCTCAACTAAAAATTTACAGTAACTAAACTCTACCAAAATATTCCCTAAACCTAAACCCTATAAATTTTTAAAAATCAAATAAATTCAAACTAGAAGACTAGAAGCAACTAAATCAAGGTAGATTAAGGCAGAGCTATCGACTTGGAGGGACGATTCTCAAGCGCAAGTATTAGCAAGAGCTTGGGATTGAGGTGAATAGGCACAATTTTGATAAATGATTATTGTAGTTAGTTTAAACTTGTTTAATTCAGTAGGGTGTTAGAGAACCCTAAATTAGATATGTTAAATTGAATATGCCAAATCCTAAGCCTAAAAACCTAGAATTGGAATTACAGTAATTTGCTAATCTAATTAATTGTTTAGGTACATATTCTATTATCAAATTTGCAAACCCTAAACCCATGAACCCTAAATTGGATTAAAATTTGACAATTAAACTAGTCACTTAGTAAATTAGGATTAATTAAACATTGCAAACCATATGAATTAAGTAGACAAACAATTGACAATTGAAACGTTCAGGTACCCTAAATTTTACTTCACGACCGGTCGACCTGGAAACCCTTGCGGTCAACCGATAACAGTCGACTAGAGGGTATAAGCGGTCGACCGTTCGCAATGAAGTTACAAAAATTGAACCTTGCCCTAAGGCCCAAGTTTAATAATAAAAATTAACATAAACCACAATTGTTTGTGAGCCTATTTAACGGCATTTGGTTGTATGTTAGGAATAGTAGGGAAGCTAGTTAACTTTAAGAGGACGCTAGGTCATTGTGGGCTGGGTAAATATTATTTACCCAATTTAGGATCTAGTAATACATTCGAGATGATGTATTTTTGCAAATGGCACTCATAGAAGGTTCCAACGGTGGCCGTTCCAACTGGCGTGGATGCTTGATAGAGTGAGTCCGGCACAATGGGAGGTCCATGTATGCACGATTTCTGATGCACGTTATACAGTTCAAATAGAGGACCCGAAACATGCAATAAGAGGCTAACACTACGATCGATAAGTGGAAGCGAATGTAGACGATGAGACATTCTGATGAGGCGGCATCTCGGGTTCTTCCTTTCCAGGCATAGTGAAAGAGGAAGCACTTCCCAGTAGCCTAGTTATAGTGATAATAGTGGGAATTTAGTCCCACGGTAGCCTAGCTGTGCTGTTTTCATGGTTAGTAGCCAAGGGAATAGTGTTTCCACATTTAGTAGCGTTGTAGCGGTGTTTATATGTTTAACAGCCTACCAGCATTGTTAACATTGAGTGGCTACAGAAGTGGTGGCCGTTCATTAGATATGAGATTCGATTCTTAGTTCGATCCATTGTGTTAGCCGGCAAAAATTGCAATGTAGGAATGTATTAGAAAAGAACCTTTAGGTAACAAACCTTAATGAAGTCAGGTACACTTGTTTCACACTCTATATCTTCTAGAGTAGTATTGAAGTAACTGCATATGATCATCGCATATTAAACTTGTACTCATTCACTAGACTTTTTCTGACCCACTCCCTCCTTTCCATTTTTCCCCACCACAGGATGATAGGATAGCAGTTTATTAAGCATAGTACGTGGAGAAAGGAGCTTCACGTAGGAGTTCTCATATTCTTGTTGTCCATCATGTAGTTATTTAATATATTAAAAGCCTGCAAAGTATATGTTGCACTTTGAAACGGTGTAAATGGCAAATAAAGTATTTTGGAGACAGTTTTCTGAAATGTCTATTTTTTAGTGCTAATATTTTAACTCCTTCCACTGTGAGATCTGAAAGTGTAGAATATCTTAGAACTTACCCTTATAATTATGCTCTATAATGTTCTAAAAACCTAACATCTTGCATTTCTCGGCTGGACGCAAGTCCAAAAGACGCACTGGGCTTTAGATCGGTGTGTCGAAAAGTGCGGGTTGTTATAGAATGAGTATATATTCAATATAAGGTGATCATGTTCAGTTGACTTTAATTCTACATTATGTGACCCAGGTTGTCCTACAAGTGTTCATGTATTTTTATGAACCTTTACCTAGAGGTTTTTATTTAACACACACCTATACTGATAACTTATGTAGGCTCTTACAAGGATCAAATTACAGATCAAACCTCTATAACTAATGATTGACCACCGCTACTAGAACCACTCAACATAGGTACATCCTACAACTTTCATGTATGGGTCTACATCTCAAATTACGACTATGTATAACTATCTTACATATATTTACCTACAATTTCCATATGGGAATAAATTTCCCACAACTACGACTACACGTACCCAACTATGCATTAAGCGGGAGCCCACAATGCCGACTCGCTGAAGTGTCTCATCGTCTGCATCTGTGTCCATCTTCCGAATTGTAGAATAAGCCTTTATTGCATGCACTGGGATCCATCAACAAAACAGTATAACATCGTGTCAGAATCCGTGAATACAAAGGAGTCCAGTTGTGGTGAGCCTACACACTTCATCAGGCATCAGCTGGTGTTGCACATCCATCGTAGAACCTCATGTGAGTGTTATTTGCGATAGAATCGCCCCCAACCGAATAATCGACAGCACATTAGGTGAAGAGCATTTACCTAACCCCGCAACGTCCTAGCGTCGCCTCATAGGGAACTAGCTTCCCTACTATTTCTAATATCCATATATATATAACTATATATACTACTAATATTTTTATTTTAAACCTAGGTCTTAGGCTGAGGTTCAGATTACGCATCTGGGCCGTTTGCCGGTCGACCGCTATAGCATATCGGTTGTCCACGTACGGTCGACCGCTCAAGGTGAACGGTCGATCGATCGCGATGTAAATTTTTGGGTTTTATGCCATTTTCATCATTCTGGTTTTTAATTATAGGTTAACTTCGTTCGTTCTCTAGCTGTACAGTAAACCGATTACAATTAACCATTATTGTAATTTCAAATTCCTTTATAAATCTATCAAATTTTAAAGTAAACTAATTTAATCTAAGGTTAACCAATTTTAGGGGTTTTTATTCAATGACAAGTTGGAACTTATATTAACCAATTTATACCGACTTCAATTTATAATCCATATTTTAGATTTAAACAATGTGGTTTACAATTTAATTGCTAACAACTTAGATCAAATAGTGTGGATCAAAATTAACTGTGAATAAATCAACTTAGTAAAGATGTTCCCACTCACCTAGGATCCAAGCTCTAACTCTATTCTTCATTCATGAATCGACACCCGTTAACTTGCCCCCTCATTGATCTGATTACTTGTATTCTCTTTACTTTGTTTTTGATTTGCTTTTAAAGAAATTTTATAAGTGGAGGAGAAGATATGTTGGCAGAGTTTTACTACATTATTAATTTCTAATGAATTAGGGTTTAGGTTAGGTATTTATTTATAAGGATTTGAGGTTAATATGAAGCATTAGATTAACCCTAGAGAATATTTACTTTCATCTTGGACGCTCATCGTTTACTTTGCACGTATGAAAAATATTTGATTCAATCATACTCGTCTTTTCACTGCTTCCAGATCACGTCTTTTAGGTGTCAACTTATCGACTACTTATAGGGACCGGTCGAGTGCTACCAGTCGCTCAATGAACCCTAGGATTCGACCGCTTCGGTTGTTTTATTTAGGAAAGTTTTATATTTTTAATTATTTTATTTCCAAAGTTTTAAAACATCGGTAACTTCTCCGTACTAACTCCGATTTCAAAGTGTTACATATAAAAAATTATCCAAAAAGATGCAATGATGCATGTTTTATAGTCAAATTCTAGACGTTTGTGAAAAAAATTCGGGGTGTTACATCTGTTTTCAACAGATGTATCGATATCCATTCTCGATACATCTTGACTAGAAATATTAAAAATGGTATATTTATTTTCATTGTGATAAATTACTCACCGTTACAACATTTTGTAACTACTATCATAAAATATTTCATATATGTATTTTCTATTATATTTAATTAAATTAATTAATTAATATAATAAATTATATCAAGTATATAATAGAAAGAAAATGCCTTTACTTTGAATAAGATTGGTTATCAAGTTAGATATATGTAACAAATTACATAATTGCTCTTAGGGCATACCCATAATTATATCAATTCCAATATTAAGTATCAACTATTATTATTACAATTCTTGTTTCCGATGTTTCTTTAAGCAGAAGTGACTATTCACTCTCTTCATCCCAACTGTAACTCAAATCACATCTAATCTTGTACCTTCGTTTTTCTTTCTAAATGGTCGAATCATTCAAAAGAAAACCCCTACAACAATCTCATAACAAACTCTTTACAAAGATGCATTTGATCATCCTTAACATTTAAGGACGTCAAATATGATGCACCTTGCATAAATTGATCGAAGTGACATTTTAGTGTTCAAATTATTAGATCTTTCTTGTAGTTTTAGTCTAGTGTTACATGTAACATAACACCATCCCTTTATAATCAATCAAATTGAATATTCAATCTCACGGTACTGTTTATTGGCTTACTTCGAATGAACTAACTTCATCGAAATATCGTACATTACGAACTGTGAATGTTTCCCATATGACACTTATATGCGATAGTATATGGATCAAATATCCACAGTCTTGCATTGTTTTTAGAGTTCGAAACTCATATAATGCAATGTACGGTCTTATCAAAATAAACACGTAAGTGTGATAACCCTGATTTTTGTGAGTAATTTCATGATTTAATTTAGTTTGTATTTGTTTGAAATTGCATTGGGAAAAATAGGAATAGGAAATTGATTTGCAGATACAAAGTATAAAACATGTACATGTGCACAAGACAGTGTACACATGCACACAGATTTCTGTGTAACAAAATTGGGCAGAAATTAATAGATAAAATAAAATAACTGATTTAGAAATACATATGCATAAAGATAGAATTTTGTCTTTAAATAAAATATAGTAGAAAGAAAATAAGAGCTAGGCTGAAATAAACTTAAAAATTATTTAAAGAAAGAAAGAAAAATAAAAGGCTTAGGTATACATAGGTTATACATGTATACAGTCAATCAATCTCTGGAAGAAAACAGAAGTTGCATGAAAATGGCATGAGTCCCTAAACAAGCACTTTATCTATTCTCAGTAATTTCTTTTATTAAGAAAATAATAATAATAATAATAATAAGTCATGCATATGACATGACCAGGGAAAATTAAAAGAGAGGAACCGATTTCTGGAAAGGAAGACAAGGACCACATACCCTTTTATTTTCTTGAATCAAACCAGAGGCAGGCTATGTTTGGGATGGGGTAGAACTGACATTGGGTAAATCCATAAACCCTAGTAACAGCCAAGATTTATATAAAAGGCCTAGTATAGTTAGACCATATATTTTTGTTCTTCATTAACCTAAAAAAAAATATACAGGACATAAACCAGAGAAAATAGGAGAAGGCAGAAGACTAAAAAGGGGTTCATAAGGCATAGGAAGAAGAAGGATTAAAGTGAGTAACCTCACTGAAAACTTTGGCATTAAGACCTGAATATTGAGGCAGCCTGTTTGAACTAATTTCCTTTTACAAGTTATGTTTTATGATTGGATGACTTTGGTTTGTTAATGATTTGTTTAAGTGTAAAACCTCTATCTGATTTACCCAGAAAAATATGAGTCATGGATTCATGATTTAAAATGTTTGTCTGTGATATGGGTTAGCTTTGAGATTGAGTGATTTCTTTTATAAGTTTTCTTTATAAAAGTTGTTTATAAAAATCCCCGGATTCAAGTGGTGGGTATATGGTCTGAAGGTAGAAAGAAACATGCGGTTGTAACATTGTGTTGTTGCTTATGTCTCATGTTAATTAAAACAAAAGAAAATGTAGAAGTGCAATGTTGTACATGTGCTGAGCTTCTATGTTTTATGAAATACCCAAATCAAATATACTTGTGGTTTAGCCAGATCATGAATCTGATTGAACCAGAGGTAAGGGAAAATATATATCTAGTAAATTACTCAGGACCATATGCTTACATCTTGATCCATTGAAACCCATAGGCAAAATAATGTGCTAAGAAGTTACCTCCCTCTTTCATGATTAAATGTTTGCTTCTGAGAATATAACTTACCAAACTCTGGATGAATACATGTTGCTTGCATTATTTATATTTCTCTGATTAAGAAGTGAGATGCAGAAGAGATTAGCACTGCTATGAAAAATAATAATAACACTTAGTAATTTAACTAAGGACTTGGGATCTTAGGGCTACCAAAGTATAGCTTGGCAAGGGGAACATTGCAAGTTCACACATGGTATGTTTATACCCAGGGGCCTGAGTGTGCTGGGTTAACAGAGAGATGTCCCAGGCAGTGTGTGTTTAAAAAGGAGAAAGTAGCTAAAGACCCTATTATATTTGATAATGAATTCTAGGAATGGATTCAGGAGAGGCCTGGGCAAAATCCCTAATGGCCAGTAAAGTTGAAAAGGGCATGATAACTGAATTGATGTTTGCATTTGGTTGTTTTGATGTTTTATTAGTGATGAATCTTATGATTGTTTTCTATGAATCAAGTCATGGTGATTATATATGTAAATAATCTGTTAACACTGAGATGAAGGAACATGCTTCACAAAAACAAGCATAAGGAAGATACTGAGTTTCTTATTCATGTAAAGTTTGTTTATAAAGAGAATTGAATGAGATCATGTTTTCAGTTGGATTATTCATACCAGACAAATAGTCTGACCCTTTTGTGTTTATGCACCATTGGGTGTCTCATATTCATATGGGGCAGCTCATGGTGATTTTGCAGGAAAATAGGAATTGCTTTGATCAGGCTTTGGATGTTAAACTGCTTAAGATTTGGATGCTATGTTTTTTTAAAGACTTTGCTGAAGTAAACTACACCTTCATGATGAACTAGATTAAGACCTATTGTTTAAAATTACTTTGAGAAACCAATGTATGGTTAATTGCTGTTTTGTAGTTGTTGAATTTATATGTCACAGCTGAACTATGTGCTTTGTTTTGCCAAATGCTTTGCTAAGGAAAAATGAATTTTAAGCTTCAAGAACAGTTAGGCTATAATGGTAGAAAATCTGAGATTGAAAGAATTTGTGGCTTGTATGTATATCTAAAGAACTGGCATAAGAAAATCCATGTTCAAGTCAAAAATAAAATCTGATAGAAAGGGTTTGAGTTGCTTTGAAAAGAAAATAAAATAGCAGGTATTTTGTAGCAAGATAGTGCAAACCAGAACAGGGCTAACATAGCCATTTTTCTTGAGCCTGGGTCAAGCCAGCAACCAAGGGTTTAAATTAAATTTTCAGATCTATTTCATAGCCAAAGTATATAATAGGTTCAGACAATTTTGTTAACAAGGAAAAATAAGACACTGAACTGCTCACTGACACATACATGCACCAGTAAAAGCACAGTTTACCCAGTAATAAAATCAGAAGAATTTATGTAAAATAAGGAGCCTTGAGACATAAAATCAATAGTAATGCATTAACCCAAGTCACTTGGAAAAACCTAGTTTTGAAAAACACTATTGCTATGAAGAGAGTATTTTTTTACTCAAACAGATTTCTACCTTCAAAATTTCTGTACTCTTATTTAGGTAGAAGATGACTTATATATCTTCATATATATAAGTTCAAGATAAAATGAATAAACCAATATTTTTATATTGGCAGAAAGGTCCTGGATAGAAGAAAAATTGAATTAAGTATTTTTCTTGATTAAATGGCCACTGAATGTTTAAAAAAAAAAAAATTAAGTGGGTCATTTCATTTGGTATCAGAGCTATGTTGTTAAATAACATAGAAAAATTTTTGTATGAATTTGTTTGCATTGGATGTATAGAAGTGTTTACTGCTTTGGATGTTTTGTTTTTTTTATATATTTACACTATTGATATCTATTATGACAGAATAAGTGATAAATTAAAATGGATTAATCTATAGAGCATTAGGCAAAACAGACTAACCTAAGTGTTATATCCATAGAGCTATGGTAGGACCCAGACATCAAAATGTAGGAAGAAGTGAACAACCCATGGTGAATGTGCAAGAATTCATGAGGGCCATAAGAGATGGAGTAGGCAACAGGCAGGAAAATCCACATGAGGAACTTTCCAAACTACTCAAGACTTTTACCAATCTTGGAGGCAAAACCTTTGATGGCACAGAAGGAGTTATGGGGGTTCAAAATTGACTTAGAATTTTGGAAAGAATCTTTGCAGACATGCAAGTTGAAGACCAAAGGAAGAGGCAAATTGCATCCAGGCAATTGAGAGGAGCAGCTTTGGATTGGTGGGAGGTTATCATAGCTGGAAGACCTGAAGGAGAAGTAACATGGGATCAATTTAAAGCAATGTTGGAAGGCAGATTTATCCCTGCATCAGCTAAGGAGTCTTTACTGGAGGAATTCATCAAATTGAGGCAAGGGACTATGAGTGTCACTGAGTACACTCAGAAGTTTGAATCATTGGCAAAATATGGTGCAGTGCTCATCACTACTGAGGAAGCTAAGAATGGCAGATATATCCAAGGGTTGAACCCTAGCCTTAGTAGAGCCATGCTACCATATAAGGATAAAACTTTTGATCAAGTTTTGGATTTGACTCTGAGCATTGAACAACATGATAAAGCTAGAGAGAATTTCAGGGCGTTCAAAAATAATCAAAACAAGAAGGGAAAGGGTAAATTTCACCCTTATGATAAAAAAGAAAACAGACATAACTTCCACCAAGAAACCAGAAGAAGCCAGAACTGCTGAAGTTAAGAAGAGGATCACTTCTTACAACTGTGGACAAGAGGGGCACATGAAAAATAGGTGCACTAATCCTAGACCAGCATCCTTCAATTGTCACCATTGTGGGAAGGAAGGTCACATAAAGAGGAACTGCCCAGATTTTAAGCAAGGAAAATTAGGGGCTTTGGAAGGGAAAGGCAAGGCAGCTGAGGGATCAAATGTTGAAAAGCATGGTCAAGTTGAAGGTACTTTGCTTATCCATTCAATACCTTTAACAGTAGTATATGATACTGGGGCTACACACTCATTGATCTCTCATGATATTGCACAACAATTAAAATTGAACTGTATGATTGTTGATAAACCCCTGCTAATTAGAAGCCCTATAGGTAGTTCATGTGTCATGGGTATGATGTGCATGCAACTGGAATTAAATATAGGAGGACATGTGTTTGAGTCAAACCTATATGTGTTGCAATATCCAGACATAGGAATTATTTTAGGAGTTGATTGGTTGAGTAGATATAAGGCTATCATAAATATGGAGACATCCACCATATCATTGAAGGATTCTGAGGGACAAAGAATAATCGTTCTTTGTGAGGCAAACAAAAATAGAAGTATAGCCAACCTTTCTGCATTGTCAAATGAAAAACCCATGCCTGCATTAGAAGAGATCCCCATAGTTAATCAATATGTTGATGTGTTTGGGGAAGTAAGAGGAGTTCCTAATCACAGGCCAGTTGAATTTTCAATTAGAATAATTCCAGGAGCTAGCCCAGTGGTTAAAAGACCAACCAGAATGGGGCCTAAGGAATTGATGGAGTTGAAAAAGCAATTAGTTGAACTAGAAGAAAAAGGTTTTATTAGACCCAGTAGCTCATCATGGGGAGCACCAGTAGTCTTTGTTAAGAAACATGATGGATCCCTGAGATTATGTATTGACTATAGGGAATTAAATAAAGTCACAGTTAAAAATAAATACCCCTTACCAAGAATTGATGATCTCTTTGATCAATTGAGTGGTGCAAAGATATTCTGCAGGCTTGATTTAGCTTCAGGCTTTCATCAGATGAAAGTAGAAGAGGAAAGCATTAAGTATACAGCCTTTAACACCAGATATGGACTTTATGAATTTTTGGTGATGCCATTTGGCTTAACAAATGCTCCTTCCTATTTTGTTGATTTGATGAATAGGATTTTTAGAGAATACTTGGATAAGTTTGTATTAATATTTATTGATGATATACTAATTTATTCTAAGTCAGTTAGAGAGCATGAAAACCATTTGCATATAGTATTTGAGAAATTGAGACAGGAAGACTTGAAAGCAAAGTTTTCAAAATGCACTTTTTGGCAGAATGAAGTGAACTTTCTAGGCCATATTATATCAGAAAAAGGAATAGCTGTGGACTCCAATAAAGTCATTGCAGTGCAAGCTTGGAAAAGGCCTACTAATGTCACTGAAGTCAGATCATTCATGGGAATGGCTGGTTACTATAGAAGATTTATAAAAGATTTTGCAAAAATCTCAATTCCATTAACCAGATTGACTAGGAAAAATCAAGTGTTCACTTGGACTGAGGAATGTGAAAATGCCTTTGGGAAATTAAAAGAAGTACTGGTACAAGCTCCAATTCTTAAAGTACCTGAGGGAAATGAAAACTTGGTGGTGTATACTGATGCAAGTGGACAAGGGCTTGGAGCAGTGTTGATGCAACAACATCAGGTAATAGCTTATGCTTCTAGGCAGTTGAAATCAAGTGAAGTAAGGTATGCTACTCATGACCTTGAATTGGCTGCTATAGTGTATGCCCTTAAGCTATGGAGACACTACTTGTTAGGAGCAAAATTTGAAGTATATACAGACCATAAATCACTTAAATATTTGTTTTCACAAAAAGAATTAAATATGAGGCAGCAAAGATGGATTGAACTCTTAGCCTCATATGATTTTGAAATATTATACACACCAGGTAAGGCTAATAAAGTAGTAGATGACCTAAGTAGACAACATGCTAAAGTGGCTAGATTAATGATAGAAGAGTTTAACAGTTTATCATTATTAATTGATTCAGAGATAGAAAGTGATAATATAGAAAACATGAGCTTATGCAGTGGGAAGGTAGAAATGGGAAAATTAAGTTTTATTACTCTGGGATCAGAATTGAAAAATAAAGTTGCAGTGCTACAAAACCAAGATCCATTTTTATTTGGAAAGAAGACACAAATATTAAATGGTGAGACAGTGGAAGGTTTTCAGTTGGATGATCAGGGCCATCTGAAGAAAGGAGAAAGAATATGTGTTCCAGCAGTGGATGAGTTGAAGCAAGAAATTTTGGATGCTTACCACAAAAGCAAATATACTATACACCCAGGAAGCACAAGAATGTATCACAACCTCAAGGGAGATTATTGGTGGAGTGGTATGAAGAGTGCAGTGGCAACCTATGTATCAAAATGTATGGTTTGCCAGCAGGTGAAGGCTGAGTATCAAAAACCCTCAGGAATGCTTCAACCTTTACAAATACCACAGTGGAAATGGGAAGACATATCAATGGATTTTATTGATGGTTTGCCTAGAACTAGGAGGGGAAATGATAGTATTTGGGTAATGGTTGATAGGTTAACCAAGTCAGCCCACTTTATACCAGTGAAATCAGAAAGAAATGCTAATACCCTAGCCCAGTTGTTTATTAAAGAAGTAGTCAGACTGCATGGTATACCAAAGACTATAGTAAGTGATAGAGATACTATCTTCACTTCAAAATTTTGGCAGAGTTTTCACAAGGCAATGGGGACTGATTTATGTTTGAGTACAGCATACCATCCTCAATCTGATGGCCAAACAGAAATTGTGAACAAATTGCTTGAAGACATGTTGAGAGCATGTGTATTGGATTGGGGAGGAAGCTGGGAAGATTACATATATCTAGCTGAATTTGCATACAATAACACCCATCACAGTAGCATAGGCATGGCCCCCTTTGAAGCTCTCTATGGAAGGCCATGTTTATCACCTTCAAGTTGGCATGAGTCTGGAGAAAAAGTGGTCTTAGGACCAAAAAATGTGAAGGAGACTTCTGAAAAGGTAGCCTTGATCAGAAAAAGAATTGCCTCTGCCCAAGATAGGCAAAAGAAATATGCAGATCAAAGAAGGAAGGCAGTACAATATGATGTTGGGGATTATGTGTTCATCAAGATATCACCCATGAAAAAGGTTCTAAGGTTTGGGAAACAAGGAAAGTTGATTCCTAGATATATAGGACCATATAAAATTCTAGAAAGAATAGGGACAGTAGCCTATAAATTAGAATTGCCAGAAGAAATGAGATCAATGCATGATGTCTTTCATGTGTCTCAACTAAGAAGATGGGTTCATGATAAGGAAGCAATACTAGAATCCTCTAAGGATGTGCAGATTGATCCTAGAATGATCTATGAAAAGGAACCAGTGGGCATAGTTTCTAGAGAAACCAAGAAATTGAGAAACAAAGAAATTAAATTAGTAAAAGTACAATGGAGTCTAGACCCAAATGATTGCACATGGGAAGTGGAGGATAAAATCAGAAATGATTATCCCCAGCTGTTTGATTGAAGAAAAGGTAAATCTATATACTAATGAATGTGTTGGTTGAAAATGCATTGTGATTTTTATCTTGTGTTGATATGCATAGTGCTTAATAGGTGATTGGTTTGAAAATGGTTTTGAAATCAGAAAAATTCATTTTTCTGAAGAGATGATACTTAAGTTAAGTATGAAAGAATTGTGGGACACAATTCCTAAAAGGAGGGGTATATGTGATAACCCTGATTTTTGTGAGTAATTTCATGATTTAATTTAGTTTGTATTTGTTTGAAATTGCATTGGGAAAAATAGGAATAGGAAATTGATTTGCAGATACAAAGTATAAAACATGTACATGTGCACAAGACAGTGTACACATGCACACAGATTTCTGTGTAACAAAATTGGGCAGAAATTAATAGATAAAATAAAATAACTGATTTAGAAATACATATGCATAAAGATAGAATTTTGTCTTTAAATAAAATATAGTAGAAAGAAAATAAGAGCTAGGCTGAAATAAACTTAAAAATTATTTAAAGAAAGAAAGAAAAATAAAAGGCTTAGGTATACATAGGTTATACATGTATACAGTCAATCAATCTCTGGAAGAAAACAGAAGTTGCATGAAAATGGCATGAGTCCCTAAACAAGCACTTTATCTATTCTCAGTAATTTCTTTTATTAAGAAAATAATAATAATAATAATAAGAAGTCATGCATATGACATGACCAGGGAAAATTAAAAGAGTGGAACCGATTTCTGGAAAGGAAGACAAGGACCACATACCCTTTTATTTTCTTGAATCAAACCAGAGGCAGGCTATGTTTGGGATGGGGTAGAACTGACATTGGGTAAATCCATAAACCCTAGTAACAGCCAAGATTTATATAAAAGGCCTAGTATAGTAAGACCATATATTTTTGTTCTTCATTAACCTAAAAAAAAAATATACAAGACATAAACCAGAGAAAATAGGAGAAGGCAGAAGACTAAAAAGGGGTTCATAAGGCATAGGAAGAAGAAGGATTAAAGTGAGTAACCTCACTGAAAACTTTGGCATTAAGACCTGAATATTGAGGCAGCCTGTTTGAACTAATTTCCTTTTACAAGTTATGTTTTATGATTGGATGACTTTGGTTTGTTAATGATTTGTTTAAGTGTAAAACCTCTATCTGATTTACCCAGAAAAATATGAGTCATGGATTCATGATTTAAAATGTTTGTCTGTGATATGGGTTAGCTTTGAGATTGAGTGATTTCTTTTATAAGTTTTCTTTATAAAAGTTGTTTATAAAAATCCCCAGATTCAAGTGGTGGGTATATGGTCTGAAGGTAGAAAGAAACATGGGGTTGTAACATTGTGTTGTTGCTTATGTCTCATGTTAATTAAAACAAAAGAAAATGTAGAAGTGCAATGTGGTACATGTGCTGAGCTTCTATGTTTTATGAAATACCCAAATCAAATATACTTGTGGTTTAGCCAGATCATGAATCTGGTTGAACCAGAGGTGAGGGAAAATATATATCTAGTAAATTACTCAGGACCATATGCTTACATCTTGATCCAGTGAAACCCATAGGCAAAATAATGTGCTAAGAAGTCACCTCCCTCTTTCATGATTAAATGTTTGCTTCTGAGAATATAACTTACCAAACTCTGGATGAATACATGTTGCTTGCATTATTTATATTTCTCTGATTAAGAAGTGAGATGCAGAAGAGATTAGCACTGCTATGAAAAATAATAATAACACTTAGTAATTTAACTAAGGACTTGGGATCTTAGGGCTACCAAAGTATAGCTTGGCAAGGGGAACATTGCAAGTTCACACATGGTATGTTTATACCCAGGGGCCTGAGTGTGCTGGGTTAACAGAGAGATGTCCCAGGCAGTGTGTGTTTAAAAAGGAGAAAGTAGCTAAAGACCCTATTATATTTGATAATGAATTCTAGGAATGGATCCAGGAGAGGCCTGGGCAAAATCCCTGATGGCCAGTAAAGTTGAAAAGGGCATGATAACTGAATTGATGTTTGCATTTGGTTGTTTTGATGTTTTTTTAGTGATGAATCTTATGATTGTTTTCTATGAATCAAGTCATGGTGATTATATATGTAAATAATCTGTTAACACTGAGATGAAGGAACATGCTTCACAAAAACAAGCATAAGGAAGATACTGAGTTTCTTATTCATGTAAAGTTTGTTTATAAAGAGAATTGAATGAGATCATGTTTTCAGTTGGATTATTCATACCAGACAAATAGTCTGACCCTTTTGTGTTTATGCACCATTGGGTGTCTCATATTCATATGGGGCAGCTCATGGTGATTTTGCAGGAAAATAGGAATTGCTTTGATCAGGCTTTGGATGTTAAACTGCTTAAGATTTGGATGCTATGTTTTTTTAAAGACTTTGCTGAAGTAAACTACACCTTCATGATGAACTAGATTAAGACCTATTGTTTAAAATTACTTTGAGAAACCAATGTATGGTTAATTGCTGTTTTGTAGTTGTTGAACTTATATGTCTCAGCTGAACTATGTGCTTTGTTTTGCCAAATGCTTTGCTAAGGAAAAATGAATTTTAAGCTTCAAGAACAGTTAGGCTATAATGGTAGAAAATCTGAGATTGAAAGAATTTGTGGCTTGTATGTATATCTAAAGAACTGGCATAAGAAAATCCATGTTCAAGTCAAAAATAAAATCTGATAGAAAGGGTTTGAGTTGCTTTGAAAAGAAAATAAAATAGCAGGTATTTTGTAGCAAGATAGTGCAAACCAGAACAGGGCTAACATAGCCATTTTTCTTGAGCCTGGGTCAAGCCAGCAACCAAGGGTTTAAATTAAATTTTCAGATCTATTTCATAGCCAAAGTATATAATAGGTTCAGACAATTTTGTTAACAAGGAAAAATAAGACACTGAACTGCTCACTGACACATACATGCACCAGTAAAAGCACAGTTTACCCAGTAATAAAATCAGAAGAATTTATGTAAAATAAGGAGCCTTGAGACATAAAATCAATAGTAATGCATTAACCCAAGTCACTTGGAAAAACCTAGTTTTGAAAAACACTATTGCTATGAAGAGAGTATTTTTTTACTCAAACAGATTTCTACCTTCAAAATTTCTGTACTCTGATTTAGGTAGAAGATGACTTATATATCTTCATATATATAAGTTCAAGATAAAATGAATAAACCAATATTTTTATATTGGCAGAAAGGTCCTGGATAGAAGAAAAATTGAATTAAGTATTTTTCTTGATTAAATGGCCACTGAATGTTTAAAAAAAAAAATTTAAGTGGGTCATTTCAGTAAGCGACCAAAGTATGAATATATTTAGTAGTTGTAAAATCAGACGCTTGCACGGGTATTGAAACACTAACATGCAAGAAGCATTTATTGGTAACACTACATCAGATTTGCCTTTTAATAGCGCGTGAAAAACACTATAATATCTTTACATTGCTTTACTGACAACGCTATATAATGACATGTTATAATAGCCCTGACACATCTCATTGTACTAAACAAAGCGCTATTGTATCAAACATTTTAGCACATATACACTACTATGTAAACATTTCATAGTGTTTTACTCATGCCAATCAGTAAAATTTCAACATTTTTTATGGCATTAACAAATTTTTAACAGCATGTGTTCAATACTATTAAAATGTTTTCCATCGTAGTTTATTATTTTTCCTAGCTCTTTTTCCGCACTATTATATTTTTTCCTATAGCGTTTTACTATTGATTAAGGCGCTTCACCCCCTTTTTCAGTAGTGGTATTTTTCCACTATTAATATGTTTAATATATAGCACTTAATTTTTGTTATGCTATTCTTTCTATGGTGCACTACAACTGTTATCTTCTCTCTTATCTGAATTGTGCACAATACAGACATTTCAACCGTAAATCTTCAAAATAAAAAAAAACTACATATCTAATAACAAAAATCTAAAAGCAAAAAATTTAATAGCAAAAGCATATATGATTGCAAAAGAAAAAATAAGTATGGTTTTACATAGTTGATATTCTTAATAGCTAACTAAATAAGTATAGACATGGTTTCAAAATAAAAAATAGACATGAAACACCATGCTCCCTTAGTCTTACACCCATCAGCTCATGCACATTGTATATTTCAAAACCAGCAATTTACACAAGTACAAGTTAGAGATGAAAATGGCAAAATGCAAGATGAAGCATTTGAAAATCTGGTCACATTTTGTCCACGAATATGCAAATTGCAGGATGAATAAGGGAATAATTTGCATTATAAGCTAACCAGATTTACTGTAAACTAGTGGATAGTGGACTTTTGTGTATGTTTTGTGTATTGATAGTGCAAAGTTGCAGGCTGAATAATTGAAACCATTTTCATTTGTTTGAGACTTGACACAAACAGCTAAGGATCCTTCTCCATTACGGCGAGCACACATACATAAATGCATGTATGTACATTGGCACACATATAACAGTTGAATAAATGATTATGGAAAAAATTTGTCAGAACTTCTTGTCCTTATTCTAAAGGTTGTCATACTAATCTACTACAAATAGGACACTCAGATTCAAGAAAAAAGCGTACAATTTGGATGCTTTCTATTTTCCTTATAAAACTATGGTAGCGAATCATATCATTCATCTGCACAAGTAATTCAATCATGCAAATATTTTAAAAAAACTAAGTGAGACTTTAAGGAACACAATACATGCTTAAGAAAATAGTGGCTTCAAAGCAACGGTCGAATTAATGGCCTCCTAACTATTTCTTCCTCTACGATTCTCTAATTTCCACTTCTTTCTCTGCTGTTTCATAGTCCGCCTGTTCTTGTATGCTTTACTGGGGTGCGCTCCACCTTTGCTTCTTTCTCAGTGATTTTAAGCGTGCTATCTAGGGTTTTGACGATGAATTTGGGGGTTTTCGCGTTTCGTGGTGATTTTGTGAGGTCTTGCCCCTCTTTTGCGAGCATCGCGACTGCTCTGCTGGAGGTGGTGGCGCCGCCTCTGTCGGTGTGTTTTTCTAGCGGTTGCTCGATTGAGATCTGTGTTTACTCCCTCTCGGCATTCTCGACCCTCGCTCGCTTCATGTTTCTGGTGGTTGATGGGCACTTCATGGAATTATCTCCTGTTGTCAATACACTCTATTCGGATGTTATCAGGAGCGGTGGGTCGTTGCCGGAGCTGGTAGCTTCGCCTGATTTTTCGTTTGCTTACCCGTTCTTGCCTGCGACCTTTGTTAATCGGGATTTCATCACCCGATTTTCACCAAGTATTATCTTCGGGGAGACAATGGGCGGTCAGGCCGAGCTCGTGTCTGATTTTTGTTTTGGCTCTTTTGGGACTAGCCTCGTGTGCGCCTGTTCCATCTCTTCGGCTGATGGAGACTCCTTCTCGAGTAGCAATCGAGATTTCATCACTCGATTCGCTCCCAGTCTCTCTTTTTTAGGAGGAGTTTTTGATGGCAGTTCGCCAGGGGTCTCTATTGTCTTCGGATCGTTTGACACTGTTGAGGTTGTCGGTGGTTTTAGGGAGGAGGAATTGATCACCTGCCTCCCTCATCCCAGCGAGCAGTTGGTTGCAGCGCTTGATGTTGGTGCAGGGTTGTCGGGCAGGTTTTTTTGCCTACGGTCGATTCGTCGGCGGTATCTATTATCGTGGGCGATGGTGTGCCTGATGTTGTGGGGTCGGGTCCCGTCTGTTTTTCGACTGTGGTGGCTTTTTCATCTTTCCATCAGGTGAGTGTTGCTCTTTGTAGGCAGGTATGCTTCTCTCCAAATTGCTCCATTTTGGCTGTTTCCATTGTTTTGCCTGTTGTTATCTGGATTTGGGCCGAAGAGGACTTTTCTGTTAGCTTGAGCCATGACGCACGTTCGTGCGCGCTCCATAGCACTGCCATTTTGTCTCTGGAATGTGCGGTGTTAGGTCCCTTTTCCGGTGTTGGTTTCGTTTCGGCCGTCTTGGTTGTAATGAGACGCGATAGGCAAGTGTATATTTGGCATCTCTTTTCTGTGCTATATCGCCTATGTCATATCGATTGTGCCCATGCCAGTCTGCTGGCAGGGATCGATCGGTCGGATGTATCTTGTTGGACTTTTGCTGTGAGTCATGACGAGGCCTTTTCTGTGTCGTCAGTGACTCTTTTTTCTTTCTGCTTCCCTTTGGTGTCAGTATCCCGTGGTTCTCCTCGGAGGATCCTCCAGATTAGGAGCGATTGTCTCGGGAAATCCCCCAGTCCTGTTCGTATAGTGGCCGCCTTCGACCACTATACGGATAGACCGGTGATATGACTTACCACTGTTACCTCGGAGGGAACCGACCAGCGACTCTTACCCTTAGTGCGGGGCTGTTTCATTAGTAACAGTCCGGCTTTGGTAAGACTCCCACAGCAACATGGGAAGCAGCTTGACTGCTCCCCCTCACATTTTTTCTATCCGTCTGTGTCTACCTGTGTCGACCTTTCCTTTTTGTCGTCCTGCTCTTCTTTCTTATCTTTGGCTCATTCGGTGGGATCCGTTTCTGTTGGCTTCTTCCCCTTCATATCCTTTGTTTTTTCGGTGTTGTCTTCTTCTGAGCGGTTTTCTTGGTCGTATGGATTGCGTTTGGTCCGCGTCCCTTATTTTCTTCGTTTGCCGGTTGAGCTTCCGGAACGCCAGGTTCCATCTCCATCTCATTGCTCAGCGGCGTGCTCTCTCCCTTCTTCTTCGTGCTCACTATCCATTTCCATTCCTCTTATGAGTCAGGAAGAAATTGCGCTCCTTAATGCGCGCCTTGATTGCTTATCTAGAAACTCATCACCCTCATCTTCGCGGTCTGTTTCTTCGCGGTCGTCAGTAAGGGGGAACAGTGTTGAGGTGTCTCTTGAGACTCTTCCCCGCCGGTCTCGACGCATATCGCATAGAGCCCCATCTACGCCTCGCACCATCCGCACACGCTCTATAGCGGCGTCCGAGTAGATCGACCGATCTACTCGTTTTTCGTTGTATCTTATTTGAGTTCTTTTGATTCCTCCATCCGGTGTCTGGTAGTCGATTCTATCATCTTCGGTTTATGTGGGGACCAGATTCCCTAAAAATATTTCCTAAGCTAATCCAATAGCATAAACTAAAACCCTACCTTTGTAAATACCATAGTAATGAAACCTTAACTCTCAACTAAAAATTTACAGTAACTAAACTCTACCAAAATATTCCCTAAACCTAAACCCTATAAATTTTTAAAAATCAAATAAATTCAAACTAGAAGACTAGAAGCAACTAAATCAAGGTAGATTAAGGCAGAGCTATCGACTTGGAGGGACGATTCTCAAGCGCAAGTATTAGCAAGAGCTTGGGATTGAGGTGAATAGGCACAATTTTGATAAATGATTATTGTAGTTAGTTTAAACTTGTTTAATTGAGTAGGGTGTTAGAGAACCCTAAATTAGATATGTTAAACTGAATATGCCAAATCCTAAGCCTAAAAACCTAGAATTGGAATTACAGTAATTTGCTAATCTAATTAATTGTTTAGGTACATATTCTATTATCAAATTTGCAAACCCTAAACCCATGAACCCTAAATTGGATTAAAATTTGACAATTAAACTAGTTACTTAGTAAATTAGGATTAATTAAACATTGCAAACCATATGAATTAAGTAGACAAACAATCGACAATTAAAACTTTCAGGTACCCTAAATTTTACTTCACGACCGGTCGACCTGGAAACCCTTGCGGTCAACCGATAACAGTCGACTAGAGGGTATAAGCGGTCGACCGTTCGCAATGAAGTTATAGAAATTGAACCTTGCCCTAAGGCCCAAGTTTAATAATAAAAATTAACATAAACCACAATTGTTTGTGAGCCTACTTAACGGCATTTGGTTGTATGTTAGGAATAGTAGGGAAGCTAGTTAACTTTAAGAGGACGCTAGGTCATTATGGGCTGGGTAAATATTATTTACCCAATTTAGGATCTAGTAATCCATTCGAGATGATGTATTTTTGCAAATGGCACTCATAGAAGGTTCCAATGGTGGTCGTTCCAACTGGCGTGGATGCTTGATAGAGTGAGTCCGGCACAATAGGAGATCCATGTATGCACGATTTTTGACGCACGTTATACAGTTCAAATAGAGGACCCGAAACATGCAATAAGAGGCTAACACTACGATCGATAAGTGGAAGCGAATGTAGACGATGAGACATTCTGATGAGGCGGCATCTCGGGTTCTTCCTTTCCAGGCATAGTGAAAGAGGAAGCACTTCCCAGTAGCCTAGTTACAGTGATAGTAGTGGGAATTTAGTCCCACGGTAGCCTAGCTGTGCTGTTTTCATGGTTAGTAGCCAAGGGAATAGTGTTTCCACATTTAGTAGCGTTGTAGCGGTGTTTATATGTTTAATAGCCTACCAGCATTATTAACATTGAGTGGCTACAGAAGTGGTGGCCGTTCATTAGATATGAGATTCGATTCTTAGTTCGATCCATTGTGTTAGCCGGCAAAAATTGCAATGTAGGAATGTATTAGAAAAGAACCTTTAGGTAACAAACCTTAATGAAGTCAGGTACACTTGTTTCACACTCTATATCTTCTAGAGTAGTATTGAAGTAACTGCATATGATCATCGCATATTAAACTTGTACTCATTCACCAGACTTTTTCTGACCCTCTCCCTCCTTTTCATTTTTCCCCACCACAGGATGATAGGATAGCAGTTTATTAAGCATAGTACGTGGAGAAAGGAGCTTCACGTAGGAGTTCTCATATTCTTGTTGTCCATCATGTAGTTATTTAATATATTAAAAGCCTGCAAAATATATGTTGCACTTTGAAACGGTATAAATGGCAAATAAAGTATTTTGGAGACAGTTTTCTGAAATGTCTATTTTTTAGTGCTAATATTTTAACTCCTTCCACTGTGAGATCTGAAAGTGTAGAATATCTTAGAACTTACCCTTATAATTATGCTCTATAATGTTCTGAAAACCTAACATCTTGCATTTCTCGGCTGGACGCAAGTCCAAAAGACGCACTGGGCTTTAGATCGGTGTGTTAAAAAGTGCGGGTTGTTATAGAATGAGTATATATTCAATATAAGGTGATCATGTTCAGTTGACTTTAATTCTACATTATGTGACCCAGGTTGTCCTACAAGTGTTCATGTATTTTTATGAACCTTTACCTAGGGGTTTTTATTTAACACACACCTATACTGATAACTTATGTAGGCTCTTACAAGGATCAAATTACAGATCAAACCTCTATAACTAATGATTGACCACCGCTACTAGAGCCACTCAACATAGGTACATCCTACAACTTTCATGTATGGGTCTACATCTCAAATTACGACTATGTATAACTATCTTACATATATTTACCTACAATTTCCATTTGGGAATAAATTTCCCACAACTACGACTACACGTACCCCAACTATGCATTAAGCGGGGGCCCACAATGCCGACTCGCTGAAGTGTCTCATCGTCTGCATCTGTGTCCATCTTCCAAATTGTAGAATATGCCTTTATTGCATGCACTAGGATCCATCAACAAAATAGTATAACATCGTGTCAGAATCCGTGAATACAAAGGAGTCCAGTTGTGGTGAGCCTACACACTTCATCAGGCATCAGCTGGTGTTGCACATCCATCGTAGAACCTCATGTGAGTGTTATTTGCGATAGAATCGCCCCCAACCGAATAATCGACAGCACATTAGGTGAAGAGCATTTACCTAACCCCGCAACGTCCTAGCGTCGCCTCATAGGGAACTAGCTTCCCTACTATTTCTAATATCCATATATATATATAACTATATATACTACTAATATTTTTATTTTAAACCTAGGTCTTAGGCTGAGGTTCAGATTACGCATCTGGGCCGTTTGCCGGTCGACCGCTATAGCATATCGGTTGTCCACGTACGGTCGACCGCTCAAGGTGAACGGTCGATCGATCGCGATGTAAATTTTTGGGTTTTATGCCATTTTCATCATTCTGGTTTTTAATTATAGGTTAACTTTGTTCGTTCTCTAGCTATATAGTAAACCGATTACAATTAACCATTTTTGTAATTTAAAATTCCTTTATAAATCTATCAAATTTTAAAGTAAACTAATTTAATCTAAGGTTAACCAATTTTAGGGGTTTTTATTCAATGACAAGTTGGAACTTATATTAACCAATTTATACCGACTTCAATTTATAATCCATATTTTAGATTTAAACAATGTGGTTTACAATTTAATTGCTAACAACTTAGATCAAATAGTGTGGATCAAAATTAACTGTGAATAAATCAACTTAGTAAAGATGTTCCCACACACCTAGGATCCAAGCTCTAACTCTATTCTTCATTCATGAATCGACACCCGTTAACTTGCCCCCTCATTGATCTGATTACTTGTATTCTCTTTACTTTGTTTTTGATTTGTTTTTAAAGAAATTTTATAAGTGGGGGAGAAGATATGTTGGCAGAGTTTCACTACATTATTAATTTCTAATGAATTAGGGTTTAGGTTAGGTATTTATTTATAGGGATTTGAGGTTAATATGAAGCATTAGATTAACCCTAGAGAATATTTACTTTCATCTTGGATGCTCATCATTTACTTTGCACGTAAGAAAAATATTTGATTCAATCATACTCGTCTTTTCATTGCTTCCAGATCACGTCTTTTAGGTGTCAACTTGTCGACTACTTATAGGGACCGGTCGAGCGCTACCAGTCGCTCAATGAACCCTAGGATTCGACCGCTTCGGTTGTTTTATTTAGGAAAGTTTTATATTTTTAATTATTTTATTTCCAAAGTTTTAAAACATCGGTAACTTCTCCGTACTAACTCCGATTTCAAAGTGTTACATATAAAAAATTATCCAAAAAGATGCAATGATGCATGTTTTATAGTCAAATTCTAGACGTTTGTGAAAAAAATTCGGGGTGTTACATCTGTTTTCAAAAGATGTATCGATATCCATTCTCGATACATCTTGACTAGAAATATTAAAAATGGTATATTTATTTTCATTGTGATAAATTACTCACCGTTACAACATTTTTTACTACTATCATAAAATATTTCATATATGTATTTTCTATTATATTTAATTAAATTAATTAATTAATATAATAAATTATATCAAGTATATAATAGAAAGAAAATGCCTTTATATTGAATAAGATTGGTTATCAAGTTAGATATATGTAATAAATTACATAATTGCTCTTAGGGCATACCCATAATTATATCAATTCCAATATTAAGTATCAACTATTATTATTACAATTCTTGTTTCTGATGTTTCTTTAAGCAGAAGTGACTATTCACTCTCTTCATCCCAACTGTAACTCAAATCACATCTAATCTTGTACCTTCGTTTTCTTTCTAAATGGTCGAATCATTCAAAAGAAAACCCCTACAACAATCTCATAACATACTCTTTACAAAGATGCATTTGATCATCCTTAACATTTAAGGACGTCAAATATGATGCACCTTGCATAAATTGATCGAAGTGACATTTTAGTGTTCAAATTATTAGATCTTTCTTGTAGTTTTAGTCTAGTGTTACATGTAACATAACACCATCCCTTTGTAATCAATCAAATTGAATATTCAATCTCACGGTACTGTTTATTGGCTTACTTCGAATGAACTAACTTCATCGAAATATCGTACATTACGAACTGTGACTGTTTCCCATATGACACTTATATGCGATAGTATATGGATCAAATATCCACAGTCTTGCATTGTTTTTAGAGTTCGAAACTCATATAATGCAATGTACGGTCTTATCAAAATAAACACGTAAGCGACCAAAGTATGAATATATTTAGTAGTTGTAAAATCAGACGCTTGCACGGGTATTGAAACACTAACATGCAAGAAGCATTTATTGGTAACACTACATCATATTTGCCTTTTAATAGCGCGTGAAAAACACTATAATATCTTTACATTGCTTTAGTGACAACGCTATATAATGACATGTTATAATAGCCCTGACACATCTCATTGTACTAAACAAAGCGCGATTGTATCAAACATTTTAGCACATACACACTACTATGTAAACATTTCATAGTGTTTTACTCATGCCAATCAGTAAAATTTCAACATTTTTTATGGCATTAACAAATTTTTCACAGCATGTGTTCAATACTATTAAAATGTTTTCCATCGTAGTTTATTATTTTTCATAGCTCTTTTTCCGCACTATTATATTTTTTCCTATAGCGTTTTACTATTGATTAAGGCGCTTCACCCCCTTTTTCAGTAGTAGTATTTTTCCACTATTAATATGTTTAATATATAGCACTTAATTTTTGTTATGCTATTCTTTCTATGGTGCACTACAACTGCTATCTTCTCTCTTATCTGAATTGTGCACAATACAGACATTTCAACCGTAAATCTTCAAAATAAAAAAAAACTACATATCTAATAGCAAAAATCTAAAAGCAAAACATTTAATAGCAAAAGCATATATGATTGCAGAAGAAAAAATAAGTATGGTTTTACATAGTTGATATTCTTAATAGCTAACTAAATAAGTATAGACATGGTTTCAAAATAAAAACTAGACATGAAAAACCATGCTCCCTTAGTCTTACACCCATCAGCTCATGCACATTGTATATTTCAAAACCAGCAATTTACACAAGTACAAGTTAGAGATGAAAATGGCAAAATGCAAGATGAATCATTTGAAAATCTGGTCACATTTTGTCCACGAATATGCAAATTGCAGGATGAATAAGGGAATAATTTGCATTATAAGCTAACCAGATTTACCGTAAACCAGTGGACAGTGGACTTTTGTGTATGTTTTGTGTATTGATAGTGCAAATGTGCAGGCTGAATAATTGAAACCATTTTCATTTGTTTGAGACTTGACACAAACAGCTAAGGATCCTTCTCCATTACGGCGAGCACACATACATAAATGCATGTATGTACATTGGCACACATATAACAGTTGAATAAATGATTATGGAAAAAATTTGTCAGAACTTCTTGTCCTTATTCTAAAGGTTGTCATACTAATCTACTACAAATAGGACACTCATATTCAAGAAAAAAGTGTACAATTTGGATGCTTTCTATTTTCCTTATAAAACTGTGGTAGCGAATCATATCATTCATCTGCACAAGTAATTCAATCATACAAATATTTTAAAAAAAACTAAGTGAGACTTTAGGGAACACAATACGTGCTTAAGAAAATAGTGACTTCAAAGCAATGGTCGAATTAATGGCCTCCTAACTATTTCTTCCTCTACGATTCTCTAATTTCCCCTTCTTTCTCTGCTTTTTCATAGTCCGCCTGTTCTTGTATGCTTTACTGGGGTGCGCTCCACCTTTGCTTTTTTCTCAATGATTTTAAGCGTGCTATCTAGGGTTTTGACGATGAATTTGGGGGTTTTCGCGTTTTGTGGTGATTTTTTGAGGTCCTGCCCCTCTTTTGCGAGCATCGCGATTGCTCTGCTGGAGGTAGTGGCGCCGCCTCTATCGGTGTGTTTTTCTAGCGGTTGCTCGATTGAGATCTGTGTTTACTCCCTCTCGGCATTCTCGACCCTCGCTCACTTCATGTTTCTGGTGGTTGACGGGAACTTCATGGAATTATCTCCTGTTGTCAATACACTCTATTCGGATGTTATCAGGAGCGGTGGGTCGTTGCCGGAGCCGGTAGCTTCGCTTGATTTTTCGTTTGCTTACCCGTTCTTGCCTGCGACCTTTGGTAATCGAGATTTCATCACCCGATTTTCACCAAGTATTATCTTCGGGGAGGCAATGGGCGGTCAGGCCGAGCTCGTGTCTGATTTTTGTTTTGGCTCTTTTGGGACTAGCCCCGTGTGCGCCTATTCCATCTCTTCGGCTGATGGAGACTCCTTCTCGAGTAGCAATCGAGATTTCATCACTCGATTCGCTCCCAGTCTCTCTTTTTTAGGAGGAGTTTTTTATGGCAGTTCGCCAGGGGTCTCTATTGTCTTCAGATCGTTTGACGCTGTTGAGGTTGCCGGTGGTTTTAGGGAGGAGGAATTGATCACCTGCCTCCCTCATCCCAGCGAGCAGTTGGTTGCAGCGCTTGATATTGGTGCAGGGTTGTCGGGCAGGTTTTTTTTGCGTACGGTCGATTCGTCGGCGGTATCTATTAACGTGGGCGATGGTGTGCCTGATGTTGTAGGGTCGGGTCCCGTCTGTTTTTCGACTGTGGTGGCTTTTTCATCTGTCCATCAGGTGAGTGTTGCTCTTTGTAAGCAGGTATGCTTCTCTCCAAATTGCTCCATTTTCGCTGTTTCCATTGTTTTGCCTGTTGTTATCTAGATTTAGGCCGAAGAGGTCTTTTCTGTTAGCTTGAGCCATGACACACGTTCGTGCGTGCTCCCTAGCACTGCCGTTTCGTCTCTGGAATGTGCGGTGTTAGGTCCCTTTTCCGGTGTTGGTTTCGTTTCGTCCGTCTTGCTTGTAATGAGATGCGATAGGCAAGTGTATATTTGGCATCTCTTTTCTGTGCTATATCGCCTATGTCATATCGATTGTGCCCATGCCAGTCTGCTGGCAGGGATCGATCGGTCGGATGTATCCTGTTGGACTTTTGCTGTGAGTCATGACGAGGCCTTTTCTGTGTCATCAGTGACTCTTTTTTCTTTTTGCTTCCCTTTGGTGTCAGTATCCCGTGGTTCTCCTTGGAGGTTCCTCCAGATTAGGAGCGATTGTCTCGGGAAATCCCCCAGTCATGTTCGTATAGTGGCCGCCTTCGACCACTATACGGATAGACCGGTGATATGCCTTACCACTGTTACCTCGGAGGGAACCGACCAGCGACTCTTACCCTTAGTGCGGGGCCGTTTCATTAGTAACAGTCGGGCTTTGGTAAGACTCCCACAGCAACATGGGAAGCAGCTTGACTGCTCCCCCTCACATTTTTTCTATCTGTGTGTGTCTACCTGTGTCGACCTTTCCTTTTTGTCATCCTGCTCTTCTTTCTTATCTTTGGCTCATTCGGCGGGATCCGTTTCTGTTGGCTTCTTCCCCTTCATATCCTTTGTTTTTTCGGTGTTGTCTTCTTCTGAGCGGTTTTCTTGGTCGTATGGATTGCGTTTGGTCCGCATCCCTTATTTCCTTCATTTGCCGGTTGAGCTTCCGGAACGCCAGGTTCCATCTCCATCTCATTGCTCAGCGGCGTGCTCTCTCCCTTCGTCTTCGTGCTCACTATCCATTTCCATTCCTCTTATGAGTCAGGAAGAAATTGCGCTCCTTAATGCGCGCCTTGATTGCTTATCTAGAAACTCATCACCCTCATCTTCGCGGTCTGTTTCTTCGCGGTCGTCAATAAGGGGAAACGGTGTTGAGGTGTCTCTTGAGACTCTTCCCCGCTGGTCTCGACGCATATTGCATAAAGCCCCATCTACGCCTCGCACCATCCGCACACGCTCTATAGCGGCGTCCGAGCAGATCGACCGATCTACTCGTTTTTCGTTGTATCTTATTTGAGTTCTTTTGATTCCTCTGTCCGGTGTCTGGTAGTCGATTCTATCATCTTCGGTTTATGCTTTTTCCTCATAGCTAACATTCTATTCTGGAATGTTCGTGGTATTGGCAATGATGCGTCTTTGGCTAGACTGAAACGCATTGTCATGAAGCACTCTGTTGGTTTGATTGCTCTTCTGGAACCTTTTCTAGTCCCGGAAGGTATTCCCTCTGTCGTCTTATCCTTAGGATTTGGCAGCAGATCCGCAAACATCTCGGGAAAGATTTGGATCTTATGGTCCAAATCGCTGACGGTCAATCCCGTCTTTGATTCTCCCCAGCTTCTTTCATTGGCTTGTTCGTCTCCGTCTTTTCCCTCTACCTTTTTATTCTCGGCGGTCTACGCCAAATGTGACCGCTCGGCAAGATTAGATCTTTGGTCCGACATTCTGGGCCTTGGTTCTATGGGAATAGCTACCTCTGTGATCGGCGGGGATTTTAATATCGTCGCCTGCCAAGCGGAGAAACGGGGTGGAGCGGCCGTCAACCGTTTAGCGATGGCGGACTTCAACTCTTTCATTGTAAGCTCTGGCCTCTCTGAGCTTCCTTTTACTGGTTCTACTTTTACCTGGTCTAACAACCAAGAGGGTCCGAACCGTATCCTCTCTAGACTCGATCGTGTTTTCGGGTTGGAGGACTGGTTTCGTCTTCCCTTCTCTTTCTCGATCGCTCACCTTTATCGGTCCTTCTCCGACCATGATCCTATGATCGTTCGATGTTCTCCTTTCGCTCTTTCGGGACCATCTTCCTTTTGGTTTCAGAGCATGTGGAGATCTCATCATTCTTTTCTGCAAGAGCTTGAAAACTCCTGGAGTAATCCAATAGTCGCCCCTCCCTGTGCTGTTTTCAGTCGTAAACTTAAGAGACTCAAGGAAAGCCTAAAGGTTTGGAATCTTCAGGTCTTCAAGAACATTTTTGATCGCGTTCGAATGGCTGAAGAGTCTCTTATCTTAGCCGAATCATTGCTAGACGATGATCCGTCCTCGGCAAACAAGGAGGCTTGGTCTCTAGCGCAAACCTTTTTCTCTTCTGAACTCCGTATCGAGAATGACTTCCTACATCAAAAGGCTCGGATCAAGTGGGTAGTCGATGGCGATACGAACTCGAAATTCTTCCACTCTTCTATTCGTAAGAAGAATAACCTTCTAACGATTCATGAGATTTTGCGGCCTGATCTTTCTACAGCTACCTCTCCTGAGGAAGTAAAAGATACCATTTTGGCCCATTTTCAATCCTTTCTTGGTTCCTGATCCGTCTCGGTTTCTGATCCGGCTCTTTTAGCCTTCATTCCTCGTGTCGTCCCTTCCTCTGAAACTGTCCTTCTTACGGATCTGCCATCCGCTGAGGAGATCCGAGCCTGTGTCTTCGCCTTAAGCAAGGACAGTGCTAGTGGACCGAACGGTTTCAACGGCGTTTTTTATCGGTCCTCCTGGCCTATTATTCAGGCTTATTTTTGTCTGGCTGTCCAATCCTTCTTCTCCGGGGAATCCCTTCCCACCGGATGGACCTCCACCAACCTTATTCTCCTTCCTAAGTGCGATAATCCTAGATCGTGCGGGGATTTCCGGCCAATCAGTCTTTGTAACTTTTCGAATAAAGTTATCTCTAAGATTCTTGCCACTCGCTTGGCCCCTTTCCTTGAACGTATTATTTCTCCTTCGCAAGCGGGTTTTGTTAAAGGACGTTTGATTACTGACAACGTCCTTCTAGCCCAGGAACTTATCTCCCAGATTGATCGAAAAGTTCGGGGCTCTAATGTTGTCTTCAAACTGGACATGGCCAAAGCCTATGATCGCATGTCTTGGTTTTTCGTCATCAAGGTTTTAAGGGCCTTCGGGTTCCCGGAATCCCTAATTGACTTGGTGTGGAGGCTCATCTCCAATTGTTGGTTCTCTGTGCTCATAAATGGTTCGGCTAACGGTTTCTTCAGAGCGGGGAGGGGTCTGCGCCAAGGAGACCCACTCTCGCCTTCCCATTTTGTGATCGCGGCGGAGGCTTTGATTCGCGGCCTCCAAACCTTAACTATTTTTGGGCAAATCCAACGCTTCGTTATTCCGAGGGGTTGCCCCCTTATCTCTTCGTTATCCTTTGCAGATGACATTGTCATTTTTGCTAATGGCAGTCGCTCCTCTGTTCGGCGTCTCCTCAGTTTCCTGCATCAATACGAGAGGTCCTCGGGCCAACTCGTTAACCCTTCCAAATGTAGCTTCGTCCATGCGAAGGACTTGCCTCCCTCTCATGCTGCCTGGATTGAGACTGTTTCGGGTTTCAAAGAAGCATCCCTCCCTCTCCCCTATTTGGGTATTGTTCTATACCGAGGTAGAAAGCTCAATGCCTTTTTTGATTCTTTGGCAGGAAAAGTCAGGGGTAAGATTTTACGCTGGAATGCGTCTCTTCTATCCCAAGCAGGCAGACTGGTTCTTATCAAGTCTGTATTAGACTCGATGGGAACTCATATTTTCGCGGCTATGACCCCTACCTCTTCCTTCTTCCAGGCGTATCAGTCTTTGGCCTCGTCTTTTTTCTGGGGCAACAAGGACGACGCTCGCCGTCACCATTGGATTTCGTGGGAAATGGTTTGCCGTCCTAAAAACGAAGGTGGTCTTGGTCTCCGTAATCCCAAGGACCTTTGTGTGGCTTTTGCTTGTAAGTTGTGGTTCAGGTTTGGTGCTAACGACTCTTTATGTGCAACTTTCCTTCATGCTAAGTATCGGAGGCTTGCTGCCTCTAATTTCTCAGGTTCGCCGTCCTATGCTAGCGAGACCTGGAAGCACATGCAGTCGGTGAAACCTTTTACTGACTATCATGGAGGTTTATCTGGCTGGGATGGCGCGTCGTTTTCCATCCTGAGAGCATGGTCTTCGATTAGGTCTCCTAGTCCCATTCGTCCTGTGTTCTCTTTCGTTTGGGATTCCCGTATTCCCCCAAAAGCTTCTATTTTGATGTGGCGTATCTTGCACGATGGTTTGCCACTAGACGTTAACCTTCAAAAGATCGGCATCCCCTTTGTATCCCGCTGTCGCTGTTGTGTCATAGGGGCAATGGAATCTTTAAACCATTTGTTTTTTGATAGTTTCTCGGCCAGATCTTGCTGGAATTATTTCGGCAACCTGGTTGGTGTGTGAGACGTATTGCCAGATCTCCTTTTGATCTCCAGAATTCCTGGTGGTCTGGGATTTCTGAAAAATCTCTCCGTTCGATCGTTTTCCGATTGATTCCTTGTCTTATCTGCTGGCACCTTTGGTGCGCACGGAATAAGGCAATCTTCGAAAACTCACCTATGGATCCTCCGTCTATTATTCTTCGTGTGAGGAATGACGTTTTCCTGGCGTTTCGGGGTAGACCTTTCAGGGGAACCATGAGCCACCGGTCTGGGCGATTGGTTGGTCTTCTGTCTATTTCCTGTGGCCTGGCTTACGCTAGACAGGGAGTTGGCTGAATCCTTACATTCGGGCGTTGGCTTTCACCCAACGTTTTCGTCCCCCTCCCCCTATTTTTGGTTTAATGTGTTGCTAGTTTTCTAGTCCAGGTGGCTTCGGATTCCCTTTTTTCGAACAGTGTGCTTTGGTTGGCTACGTCTGGTTTATGTGCTCGCGATTCTGAGGAGGCTCTTGTCTCCTATCTTTTGTTTTGCTTTGGATTGGTTTTTGGGTTGCTTTGGAGGGTCTTGAGCTTTCTTCTTCCTCGTCGACCTCTTCTCGAGGTTCGTTGGTCTTCTTCATTGGGTGTTGGGCCTTGTTCGAGCTCGATGAGGATATTCGATTAGCGTTGGTTAGCTGGAGCTATCCCTGATTTCCCTTTGTTCTGGTTTTGGTGAGACTCGGCTATCCTTCTAGTGGTTGGCTTTCCTATCGTCTTTGCGCTTGCTCCATTCGCTGGGATCTTCCTTTGAGTTTGGTCGGTTTGCACTTTCTGTGGTTGGTATTGGAGGTCTGGCCTACACTTTTGAGTATAGGCGGGTGGGTGGTATGGTTGGTGGTGGTTTTTTCTCTGCTTTTTTCTCTGTTTTTAGTGGCTAGCTGCCTTTCTATGTCTGCTGTTGCTTTGTTTTGGTCTTTGTGCTGTTGTCCTATTCTTTTTTATAGTCTGGGAGGCATATGTCCTTCATATGCTTCGCCTTCTTTTTGTGTGCCCCCGAAGAAAGGCGTTTTTTCTCCTTTTATTTATATATCTTCCTTTTTGAAAAAAAAAATAGTGGCTTCAAATGGTATATGCACAGATAAGTAACTTATTAGTAAATAAATGTTATCAAATTTTATCAGATTGGAGTTGAACTGAAGCAACTTATTATTTTATACGTTCATGTAAATATTAAAATACACCATGTACTTATTGTACTATTAATAATTATTAACTTATGTAACTTCTTTAAAAGGTGGAACCCAATGCACGAGGCCCCCTCACGATAGCGGGCTCTGTGGAGATCGATAATGTACACAGTCATTCCCTAGCATTGTGAAGAGGCTATTTTCAAATTCGAACATGCGCGTCCAGATCACTATGCGGGTGAACTAACCGTTGCGCCAAGGCTTCATCTCGACTTATGTAACTTCTTTATTGCTGAAAATCATACAAGTTTTCTAAAACAACAATTCATCATATTAAACTAGCAAGCAGTTGGAATTACTTTTTCTCTGATGGAACAAATATTGCATTAACCATAGAAATTTAATTGGGCTCCTAGTCCAGTCCCATTAGGCCTAATTAATCTAATGCTTAACTACCTACATAATATTATCACTCCCTTATGGAGCCATATGGAAATAACTAAAAAATAGTTAAATGTATAATGAAACCGAAGATAAAAAAACTTAGTAAACTCTATTAGTATACAACAATTAATTAAAGAAGTGAGTTGTGATATTACAAATGTATGCTATAATGAGGATATCCACAAGGAAATTAAAATAGGTGAATTTTTGTTACAAATGTATTTGAATGAAATATATATGCACTGATATGCAAGGTGTAAAACAAACCTATCAAATTTTTGGTAATTATAATTTTCAAAAGGGTAAACAAAGCATAGAGTGCTTACATTTACATGGCCAACAAAGTTTAGTGTGATCTAGTTCATTTAAATCACAAACTAAGATTAGATAGAATTTTGAATATTAATCAATTAAGAAACTCTACCTTTGTGTACGTGCAACAAAAATGATAAAGTTAGGTTAAGTATGTGTACCGAGGACATCTAATATTTGTTTTTCAAGTTATTCTTGTCTAAAGATGAATTCAAATGAGTGTCTAATCATTGTCCTTCAATATGGACTGCAGAATGTTTTGGGGTGTGACTTTGTCTTCGTTTTCTTATGGCAGCTAACCTACCACACCATATGAAGTTCTATCAACCTGTTTTTCACTGATAATTTTGATTTAATACCAAATTCTAATACAAAGAAATGTTCCTGCATATTTCTTTGCATGTTCCTATACACTCACATCTAAAATAACTCAAGTTGATTATGCTTATACTACTCATATTTTCTAGTATAGTACTTGACTAAGCACGGTTGACCACAGTAACTAGATCACGTATAAAAGTACTACTATAAAACACCCAAAACAAGGATATCCACAAGGAAATGTATGCCGTAATGAGGATGTTCAGATAAATGAAGAAAGGATTTGGTTAAATAACATGGTAGAAGTTTGTGAAACTGTCAATGTACACAAGAAGTTTTGGATAATGATACATAAGCTGATTTACGAACTCAAGGAACAATAAGTAAGCAAAGCATAGGTTATTAAATACAATTAGCTATATTGATAGCAAAAGCCCATGTCCATTTTCCAAAGATGATCACCTACATACAAGTATGACAGTTGATTCATTAAATTTATAATCCGAATACAAATATAAACAATTCAAGTAAACTAGACTTATAAAATTTATAATGGCAGAGATAATAAGTCTCAGCTAGCATATGTCTCAGCCAGCACATTTATAACGATAGAGGTAATAATTTTGTGGCATATTCATTCTTTTTTTATTTTATTTTAAAAACTCAACCCAGAGCCATGATGAAATCGAAGGGATGAGATGAGCTCCCCCCTAGCCCGGTCCGACCACAAACAGGAGGGTTTTAAGCCAGCCCAGCATATGGATTTGATGCCCCCAACCCGTTTATAGGTTTTACGGGGACCCACCTCCGCGCCTTTGGAATGGGAGTAGGGCAGGCGGGAATCGAACATGCGACCTGCTTACTAGGAAGCGAGTATCTTACCACTGCGCCACTACTTGCGGACGGCATATTCATTCTAGTTCTCTAGTTAATTTATAAAGACTACTTATAAAAGTCAAAATAAGGGACACATCCCTAAAATCAAACTTAATACACAAAACATCATCCTCATAAAAAAGATATAAATTAGATCTCTAATTTCAAATACTACAATTTTCTTCCCTACAATATCCCTCTACTCCATTGCAGCAATGTTGATTCTTCATATATGGATGTTATTCTTACATCCATAATTGAAATTTGCACCCCATTAATTATCAATCTTTAAAACGCAATAACTTCTGGTAGAAACGACGGATTAACAAACCTTTTCACCATTAAATCACAAATTCTATTACAATGAATGACATGTGCATATGTAAAAACAATGGCAGGACAAGTTATTCGCGGATCCAACTCCACGCTGAGTTGACTGGGGGTTTTACAAGGGGCAGCGCGCCTATGTCCGAAGGCGGGGTTTGGGGTGGAGCCCCGAAAAAAAAAAAAAATTGATGTTTTTCAAATTTCTACAATTATATGGTATGATTGCAGACAACTCAGCAATTATATGCAATAATTGCAAAAATATTTGTAATCATATCATATAATTACAGACATTTCTGCAACTATATGCAATAGTTGCAGACATTTAATTGCAGGGATGTCTGCAATTATTGCATGCAGTTGCAACTATTGCATATAATTGCAGACATTTCTGCAACTATATGCAATAATTGCGGACATGTCTGCAATTATACCATATAATTGCAAAAATGTCTGTAATTATATGCAATAGTTGCAACTGCATGCAATAATTGCAAACAATATAATTGCAGAAATGTCTGCAATTATATGTAATAGTTGCAGACATTTCTGCAACTATATACAATAATTGCAGACTTGTAGATATTTCTGCAATTATATGCAATAGTTGCAGATTTCAAAAAAAAATCGAATATGTTTAAAATTTGCAGAATTGTCTGCAAATATATGTAATAATTGCACTTTTATTGCAAATATTATTTTTTGGTATCAACAATGGATCTTATTTTAAATATCATAATTTTTTTGATTTTTTGGTGAAAATGGTATGCTGATCCGATGTTTCTATAAAAAGTTTTACGCATTTGAAATGTTAAAAAGTAAAGGTATTTGGGTCTTTGTGCGCGCGAGAATTTAAAAACAGGAAACGGAAGCTTATTAATAAAATGGAGAAATGTTTTGTGTATTTTCAAACATTACCCGAGATGTATGACAAATGCACCCCTTATAAAATGCATAATTGATTACATCAATTTAACAAGCGCTTACTATTATGCCCACAGGCATACTTTCTCACTTTATACTACATGAATCTGATTTTTCAATGTTTTACACAGGATGTTGTTGATAGGCTGTTAAACCACACATCCACACATCCACACAATGGCAATTTTAATATTTTGATATTTATGCTTCATTTTAAACAAGCGATGGCAATTTTAATATTTTAAAATTTATGCTTCATTTTAAACAAGCGAAGAGTTTTGTTTGCCAAATATAAGAAGTTAATAGGGGGAATTAATTTAAAGGACAAAGATTTGTATATTTTTTGCCTCAAGAACACAACCTCAATATTTTTACCATAAGGACAAACATTCTCCTAAAAATTATTCATAAGGACAAATATTTTCCAAAATTGTTCATAAGGACAACAAAACTACTACCAAGCTAAAACTGATACCTAAAAACTGCTACCGATAACTACAAACTGATACCTACAAACTGCTATCAATGACTAAAAACTGATACATAAAAAAGGTTGTCCTTCAGGATAAAATATTGAAGGCCTGTCCTTGAGGCAAAAACGCTGAACATTTTTGTCCTTGACAATAATTTCCTGAAGTTAATATTCATTTAGCCTTTGAGTGGCAAAGTGGTAAACGATTTGCATACCTTTTGTGCATATGATCTCTTTCATCTAAAACAGTCAGCAGTTTACTGGCGCGTTGATGTTAGTTCTTTTGTGCATTCTTGAAAGGTCTTGGATTTTGAGTTATACAACTTCTATTAAAATAAATCTTTGCACAACTTCAAATTGTTGTTAAACCTAATTCTTCCATTACGCCAGGCATTACTTGTCAAAATAAATACATCAAACCTAATTCTATGTATTTATTTGGTTTAGTAAAAGCATCAAATTTATCAACAAATCTCTTCTGGAGATTTTTTTTTTATTTTTTTTTATCACTACAATACTATGCAGTTTAAAAATGTAGCAGAAAAATGGGTATTATGGTTGACACTGTTAAATAAATGAGGGGTTTTAGTTATAGTTATTAACCATAATAACTGTGCTCTTGTGACGACCGCCCATGACCCCTGCACCGAATCTAGAGAAAATGCGCTGTAAAGTGTGCCAGGCGACCATGGACGATTGTCAAGGTAAATTAAAAACAACATAATCTATCATATTTCTCACAGCGCATGGACAAAATACAATAGAACATATGTATAGTGAAGCTTTACAGAACAAAATGCCATCAAATAAAACTCCATAATAGTTGAATACAAGCATCCAAATAGTCAATACATCAAGCCTCACTACATATCTCTCAGAGAATACAAAACAGCGGAACATCCAATACATATAATAAGAAGATAATATGCAACCCTCCAGCTCGTCTTCGATATCAGCATCGTGAGAAGAGAACAGCACCTGTCACCTGTTACCTAGTCTGCCCGTCCCAAAAATGGACGAACAGCCCAAGGCAATAAGAATTAAAACATAAAGCCTTGAGTCAGACAACAATCTTAGTGAGCAGTAAATTAACTAACAACATACCAAAAGTGCATAAAGGAAAAGAAATAGGAATACAACCCTCCCACTCCACCTCTTTCTACAGTGATAGCCCCCAGACACACACTAAGAAGAAGCAAGCATAGCAAAGCATACAATCTAATGTAAAGCAATTATCACTCGAGTCAAGGGTGATGTTTCCTAAGTACAAATCCCAAGGTCTATACCAAGGTCAGATAAGCACTCAGGAAATACCTCTCTTAAGACCGAATGACGATACAACCAAACATCCATGACTCTGGCTATCACTGTTATCCTTGCTTCGATATCACCGTTAGTTGAATGAACGGCTCCTTCTTTCATCCGTCAGTCAAGGGCTAATGGTAACCCCGGTTGTAGACATAACTCCCGCACGTCGTCGCAGCCCGTGCCAAGGATTTTCGCAACTACCCAGAGTACTCGACCATCAACAGTTAGTCTTTTTGGGCGTCCCCATGTACTCTTGCTTAGAGCATGCTAGAACCTTCAACAACGATGAGATCTCAGCCTTCTAGTCATCCTCCTCGACGACTATTTCCATACTAGCCCAAGCACCTCTCGAGCATCCATTATCCTCAAACTCGAACCATATCACCGAGTTATCAACCTGCTTGGAATGATCCCGTCTGGATTAGACCAAGACTAACTCGAATCATATGGCTGAGTTACCAACATGCTTGGAATGATCCCGTCTGGATTAGACCAAGTCTTCATCACATGATGCCTCGCTTCATTACATCCTCGCAAAGCCTCATCTCAACATCACATCATCAAATCTATGCATAAGAGCTTCATCATCCCGCTACATATGCCACGAGCAGCTTTCCCAGTTCAAGAGCCTTTCCCTTAGCTTTTGAATCATCTTTAATCTAAATCTAATCATCAATCATCTAGTTCATAACAATCAATCAAATCAAACATCAATCCAAGCAATCAAGCATTCAAATATGACCTAAGTAGACAATTATAACAATAATGGCATTTTCGTAATTAAAGAGTTGAAAGTCCAATAAGCATGAAAACATGGATTATATCTCTACAAACTTGATGAATGAACTTGCATAGGTTAACATATGATAAAATGGATGTAAAATCATCATGAACAATGGATCTATATGGATCTACACTTAGGATGAAGAAAATGCATGGAAATCACTATTTTAACACCAAATCGAGCCAACAATCCGATATACTCCTTTGGATCCGTGTGAGAGATAATAACCACTCACCAAATCACCTAAACAACCTCAAATCAACACGCTTCAGATCTGGACAGCGAAGGATGAAGCTTGATCTATCACGAATCCGCTTCAAACGAAGAAATCTCTCTTGAAAAGATGAAGATCTTCAATCTAAGCTCTTGGATCTTCAATTTGATCTTCAACTTGGATGGATGGAAGCACTAGATTAGAGTGGAGAAAAGAAGTGAAGAAGTGTAGAAGTCGAGCTCTCAAAATGGCAGCACTTCGTCGCTTCAAAATCCGGATCCCAAAAATGAAGAGAAACTCTCCTATTTATAGCTGAAATCCCTAACTCGTCTGCCCTCATGAGTCGTTCACGACTTACGACTTAAACCCTTCGACTTAACTTCTGGCTTCTACGACCTAACTCTCACCTGCCTACGACTCATGACATAACGGCTATCTCCTAAGTCGGTCACGACTTATAGCATGCGCCTACGACTCATCAAAACCCAAACCCCTTACGACTTCAGACTTAACTCCCTTAAGTCGTCTACGACTTAAGCTCATGCGCACCTAGTGACTTGCCACTAGTCACGACTTAACGATAGTTATGCATCTACGACTTACTAACTTAACTGGGTTACGACTTAGCAAGTCAACACATCCTACGACTCAATACCTTAACTCGTCCACGACTTAACTAGTTAGACGAGATAATTAACCCAGCTACGACTTATCTCCTTAGGTCGTCTACCGACCTAACTATGCCCTAGGTCGCTAAACTACCTATTTCCTAACTCCTTAAGTCGTTGCCGACCTATTCCCCTTAGGTCGCTAACTCACCCAGAAGCCCACAACCTATCTTAGGTCGCCAATTCTATAAGTCGGTCACGACTTATCACTTAGGTCATTCACTATTACCCCGGCTTCCTTAAGTCGTCGCCTACCTACCCCTTAAGTCATCCACTACCTTAGGTCGCTCCAACACCCTACGACTTAAGCTACTACGACTCAACTCCTAACTCGCCGAATTCCTTAACTCGGTCACGACTTAGCTCCTAGGTCGTCCACGACCTAGGACTTAGACAAATCTGCCTAAAAATCTGAAATGACTTGAAAGTGCTAAAATTCCAGATTTTGACGAACTTGTCGATCCGTAAAAATACGGGTCGTTACATTCTCTCCCCCTTAGGAATTTCGCCCCCGAAATTCCAAGCAATCAAAAACTATTATGTACGCCTACCATTCATAGCAATCAACAAACCATGCATCCAATTCTAACTTAGCGTACAGAATTCTAAAATTAGAACAAGTTACAATATCGCGAGATGACACGACACCTTAGGGCCATACCTTGAAGAGTTCAGGATGAACTGCCTTCATCCTCTCTTCCACCTCCCACGTACAGTCGTTATCATCATCACTCCATTGTATCTTGAGCAACTTAACTACCTTCCTCCTAAGCTGTTTCGTGTCGGTTTCAACAACACGAAGCGGCTTACGAGGTCTTCTATCAATTGGATCAACTTCAAAATCTTCACAGCTATCAGCAGAAACCACCGTATTCGAGTTGTGCACATACTTCCGTAGATATGATACGTGAAAAACATTATGCACACCCGACATCTTCTCCGGTACTCCAATCTATAGGCGAGCTTTCCGATTCGCTCGATGATCGGGAATGGTCCAACAAATCTCGGAGTCAATTTTCCTTTCTTCCCGAATCGAATAACATTCTTCAGTGGAGAAGTCTTCACAAAAACCATATCACCAACGTCGAATTCCAAATCCTTACGACGTTTATCGGCATAACTCTTCTGACGGTCTTGGGCAGCCTTCATTCGTTGCCGAATGATCTCTATGCAATCCGAAGTCTGTCGAATCATCTTTGGCCCAAGCAACGGCTTTTCTCCAGTTTCCCACCAACATGTCGGAGAGTTACACGGTCTTCCATACAATGCCTCATACGGTGCCATACCAATACTAGACTGGTAACTGTTGTTGTACGTAAACTCCACCAAATGAAGGTGGTCTTCCCATGATCCTCCGAAATCCAAAACACAAGCTCTAAGAAGATCTTCCAAAACTCGGTTGACTCTCTCGGTCTGACCATCTGTTTGAGGGTGATAGGCTGTACTCAAACACAACTTGGTTCCCAAAACCTCCTGGAAGCTCTTCCAAAATCCACTAGTGAACAATGGGTCTCGATCGCTCACTATACTCTTCGGAATACCATGGAATCGAACTATCCACTTAACATACAACTCAGCCAACTTTGATGCAGTCCTAGTTGATCGAACAGGAGTGAATCTCGCACTCTTAGTCAGACGATCAATGATGACCCAAATTCCTTCATTTCCCGTTCTGGTTCTGGGCAATCCATCAATAAAATCCATCGACACTTGTTCCCACTTCCATGTAGGAACTTCTAATGGCTGAAGCGATCCACTTGGCTTCTTCTGTTCGGCTTTACCAACTGGCAGTTCATAAACTTGGAAATAAAATTTCCAACATCCTTCTTCATACCTTCCCAGTAGTAGGTTCTCTTTATATCCCGATACATCTTATTTCCACCTGGATGAATTGTCAACTTCGAGTGATGACCTTCCTTCAGAACCTCACTCCTCAATTCATCTATATCGGGAACAACTAGTCGTTCTTGCTTCCGAAGCCAACCGTCTCGATCGACCTCGAATCCCTTATCCTTTTCTGGATCCAATCCAGATTCCAAATCACGGATAATCCTGACAAGCTTATCGTCTCGCTTTTGGCTCTTGCCAATCCTTTCCACAAGAGAAGGTCTTATCGATAAGTTTGCCAACATCTCAGGTTCCAATTCGCATCTAGGCCTGAAGTCAAATCCAGCTAAATACTCGAGACTCTTCCATTCTGAAAACATGGCTCCTAATCCTGCATGTCTTCAACTTAACGCATCTGCCAATGCGTTACCTTTTCCCGGAGTATATGCTATACCAAAATCATATGATGCCAAAAACTCTAGCCAACGTTGCTGCCGAAGATTCAAATCCTTTTGGGAGAAAAGATACTTTAACGACTTATGGTCTGTAAACAACTCGAATCGAACTCCCAATAGATAATGTCTCCACATCTTCAGAGCAAAAACAATCGCCGCTAACTCCAAATCATGAGTCGGGTAATTCCTTTCATGCGGCTTCAGTTGTTAACTGGCATACGCAACAACTTTCTCTTTCTGCATCAGCACTGCTACAAGTCCAGTACCACATGCGTCGGTGTAAACCACCATCTCATCATCCCCACTTGTAATAGTCAAAACAGGAGCACTCGTCAATCTCACTTTCAGGATTCCGAAAGCTTGCTCACACTTAGCATCCCAACTGAACACTTGGTTGCAAACACAACTGGTGCACCCCACTCGGACACACAACACCGAATGAATCCTTTCTGCAAAAGATCATCAACTTGCATCCTCAACTCCTGCTGTTCCCTAGGCGCCACCCGCCTAAGAGGCATCACAACATGTCTGGCTCCTTCAACTAGATCTATACGAATCTCGATCTCTCAATGCGGCGGCAACCCTTTGGCTTCGTCAAAGACATCCTTGAATCCATTAGCGATTGGCACCGATGACAGTCCATTCCGTGGAACACCCAGCGAATACATGAAGCTCATGAAGACGCCTTCTTCATGCTTACATCGTATCACAACCTTTCGCCCTTCCACATTCCCGACTGTCACTTCTAGCCTCTCACAATCAACCTTAGCCGCATACTTCCTAAGCCAGTCCATACCCCAAAATAATTCTGAACCCCGCAAAGTTCAGAACAAAACAATCACAAGCAAAAGAGTAACCATGACTCGATACAATTAGACCACGGCATAGCATACACAAATAAGATGAACCCCCAACTGGATTAGTCACAACCAATGGCCTATCAACAATATCCGGTTCCAAACCCAACCGGCCTACAAGTTCACTATTAACAAATGAATGCGACGCTCCAGTATCAAACAGAACTCTAACTGGAAAACCACATAGGAAAAGAGTACCTTGAACCACCGCACTCTTTCCCTTCTCTTCAGCGGTAGGAGCTTTTGAAGATGACGGAACAGCTCCCCAAGCATAAGCCTGCACGATCTGCATGTCCTTCTGCGGTTCTGGACAATACTTCTTGATGTGCCCCGGCTTGTCACAGTTGTGACACTTCATCGGCACCTTTGGATTCTTGCAATCTTTGGAGAAATGGCCCTTCTGCTGACAATTGTAGCAGGTCACTTCGCCCTTCTGCTTCTTATGGCCACCCTTCCCCTTTTTCTGCTGCTGCTTCCTTTTCTTGTTTCCACCCTGTTGGGGTTTAGGCTCTTCCCTGGACACATCAACAACAGACCCTTCCTTAGGAAATAGATTCTCGGGTCTGAGAGCTTCCTCCACAAGCTTCCTAAATGAATCGTCCAAGTGATCCATCAATCTTGGAGCCTGAACTTGATCTCCAACATCTACTGATAGCCCCGGGGCTGACATCCTTCTCCTGATCGAAGTCATCATGGTTTCGAACATAGCAACATAATCAGCAGCCCCTTCAGTAGCACGGCCTTCCCTAACAGCTGGTCTCCCTCTTCGACTCATTCTCAATATCTACAAAAAGGAATGATTAGCATACCGAGAGAAACAACTGCATAAAGGACTCAAACTCTACTAAGCTACTATATTATATATAGTAATCATCCATCAAAATACAATTACGTCTCTCATACGTAGTTATGTCAGCGAGCGTTGGGTAAAATCGATTAACCAAAGCTCTGATACCAAATGTGACGACCGCCCATGACCCCTGCACCGAATCTAGAGAAAATGCACTGTAAAGTGTGCCAGGCGACCATGGACGATTGTCAAGGTAAATTAAAAATAACAAAATCTATCGTATTGCTCACAGCGCATGGACAAAATACAATAGAACATATGTATAGTGAAGCTTTACAGAACAAAATGCCATCAAATAAAACTCCATAATAGTTGAATACAAGCATCCAAATAGTCAATACATCAAGCCTCACTACATATCTCTCAGAGAATACAAAACAGCGGAACATCCAATACATATAATAAGAAGATAATATGCAACCCTCCAGCTCGTCTTCGATATCAGCATCGTGAGAAGAGAACAACACCTGTCACCTGTTACCTAGTCTGCCCGTCCCAAAAATGGACGAACAGCCCAAGGCAATAAGAATTAAAACATAAAGCCTTGAGTCAGACAACAGTCTTAGTGAGCAGTAAATTAACTAACAACATACCAAAAGAGCATAAAGGAAAAGAAATAGGAATACAACCCTCCCACTCCACCTCTTTCTACAGTGATAGCCCCCAGACACACACTAAGAAGAAGCAAGCATAGCAAAGCATACAATCTAAAGTAAAGCAATTATCACTCGAGTCAAGGGCGATGTTTCCTAAGTACAAATCCTAAGGTCTATACCAAGGTCAGATAAGCACTCAGGAAATACCGCTCTTAAGACCGAATGACGATACAACCAAACATCCATGACTCTGGCTATCACTGTTATCCTTGCTTCGATATCACCGTTAGTTGAATGAACGGCTCCTTCTTTCATCCGTCAGTAAAGGGCTAATGGTAACCCCGGTTCTAGACATAACTCCCGCACGTCGTCGCAGCCCGTGCCAAGGATTTTCGCAACTACCCAGAGTACTCGACCATCAATAGTTAGTCTTTTTGGGCGTCCCCATGTACTCTTGCTTAGAGCATGCTAGAACCTTCAACAACGATGAGATCTCAGCCTTCTAGTCATCCTCCTCGACGACTATTTCCATACTAGCCCAAGCGCCTCTCGAGCATCCATTATCCTCAAACTCGAACCATATCACCGAGTTATCAACCTGCTTGGAATGATCCCGTCTGGATTAGACCAAGACTAACTCGAATCATATGGCTGAGTTACCAACATGCTTGGAATGATCCCGTCTGGATTAGACCAAGTCTTCATCACACGATGCCTCGCTTCATTACATCCTCGCAAAGCCTCATCTTAACATCACATCATCAAATCTATGCATAAGAGCTTCATCATCCCGCTACATATGCCACGAGCAGCTTTCCCAGTTCAAGAGCCTTCCCCTTAGCTTTTGAATCATCTTTAATCTAAATCTAATCATCAATCATCTAGTTCATAACAATCAATCAAATCAAACATCAATCCAAGCAATCAAGCATTCAAATATGACCTAAGTAAACAATTATAACAATAATGGCATTTTCGTAATTAAAGAGTTGAAAGTCCAATAAGCATGAAAACATGGATTATATCTCTACAAACTTGATGAATGAACTTGCATAGGTTAACATATGATAAAATGGATGTAACATCATCATGAACAATGGATCTATATGGATCTACACTTAGGATGAAGAAAATGCATGGAAATCACTATTTTAACACCAAATCGAGCCAACAATCCGATATACTCCTTTGGATCCGTGTGAGAGATAATCACCACTCACCAAATCACCTAAACAACCTCAAATCAACACGCTTCAGATCTGGACAGCGAAGGATGAAGCTTGATCTATCACGAATCCGCTTCAAACGAAGAAATCTCTCTTGAAAAGATGAAGATCTTCAATCTAAGCTCTTGGATCTTCAATTTGATCTTCAACTTGGATGGATGGAAGCACTAGATTAGAGTGGAGAAAAGAAGTGAAGAAGTGTAGAAGTCGAGCTCTCAAAATGGCAGCACTTCGTCGCTTCAAAATCCGGATCCCAAAAATGAAGAGAAACTCTCCTATTTATAGCTGAAATCCCTAACTCGTCTGCCCTCATGAGTCGTTCACGACTTACGACTTAAACCCTTCGACTTAACTTCTGGCTTCTACGACCTAACTCTCACCTGCCTACGACTCATGACATAACGGCTATCTCCTAAGTCGGTCACGACTTATAGCATGCGCCTACGACTCATCAAAACCCAAACCCCTTACGACTTCAGACTTAACTCCCTTAAGTCGTTTACGACTTAAGCTCATGCGCACCTAGTGACTTGCCACTAGTCACGACTTAACGATAGCTATGCATCTACGACTTACTAACTTAACTGGGTTACGACTTAGCAAGTCAACACATCCTACGACTCAATACCTTAACTCGTCCACGACTTAACTAGTTAGACGAGATAATTAACCCAGCTACGACTTATCTCCTTAGGTCGTCTACCGACCTAACTATGCCCTAGGTCGCTAAACTACATATTTCCTAACTCCTTAAGTCGTTGCCGACCTATCCCCCTTAGGTCGCTAACTCACCCAGAAGCCCACAACCTATCTTAGGTCGCCAATTCTATAAGTCGGTCACGAATTATCATTTAGGTCATTCACTATTACCCCGGCTTCCTTAAGTCGTCGCCGACCTACCCCTTAAGTCATCCACTACCTTAGGTCGCTCCAACACCCTACGACTTAAGCTACTACGACTCAACTTCTAACTCGCCGAATTCCTTAACTCGGTCACGACTTAGCTCCTAGGTCGTCCACGACCTAGGACTTAGACAAATCTGCCTAAAAATCTGAAATGACTTGAAAGTGCTAAAATTCCAGATTTTGACGAACTTGTCGATCCGCAAAAATACGGGTCGTTACAGCTCTTCTTCCGAAGCAAATAAAGCTATAAAGAAAATAAAATAAAGACTTGATTTTAATTTAGGGTACTTTTGGCACAGGTCCTTATTAAGTTTCAAAATTCACGAAAAGTCCTTCACTAAATTTCAGTGTAAATTAGGTCCTTGTTTTTTATTCACGATTATTGCAGAGCATGATGCAACATTTCATAAAAGTTGTTGACATTTCCGCAACATTTCTGTACACTGTGAACATAGTGTATGAAAGTTGCTGAAATATCAACACTTATTTATAAAAGTTGCTGATATTTCAGCAACATTTCTGTACACTGTGAACACAGTTTATGAAAGTTGCTGAAATATCCGCATTTATTTATAAAAACTGCTGATATTTCAGCAATAATTTTTCTTTGTTTTTACAATAACATTGACACAGATAGTTGCTGAAATATCAGAACTTATTTATAAAAGTTGCTGACATTTCAGCAATAATTTTTCTTTGTTTTTACAATAAAACTTTGACACAGATAGTTGCTGAAATATCAGCACTTATTTATAAAAGTTGCTGACATTTCAGCAATAATTTTTCTTCGTTTCCAGAAAACAGGGACCCGCTTTACAATGAAACTTTGACAGGGACCCGCTTTACAATATGAAAGTATGATAGGGATGCCTCCCTAATTTCCACTTTAATTTACATGTAACTATACTTGAAAACTACGCACGATAAACTAAATATAAAGAAATCACAAGCTTAATTCAATTCAACTTTCCTATTCTACAGGTACATGCATGTCTACTAGTACTGACTGCATTTGTCGTTTTATAATCATGCAAAACAAATGTTCATTCATGCAAATACTTTTAATAAGCTAATCAACATTATTTCTGCCAACCAGACAACCAACTGAGCCTGCTTCTCCTCCATCACGGCAACTTGCGGTTTGATCTCACCCCGGCAGCACCGAACCATTTACTTAGGAAATTCTGCGTACTATTGCAACTGCGTGCAGTCTATCATACATTCTCATTGCTAGCAATCCACACCTCACACTTCAAGCTACAAGTTCCAGCAACTCAGCAACCCTCTCTTCAATCCAGCAAGCAACCCCTGTTTTTTAGGCCTGCTGCACTATTTCAGAAGCACAACCGTTGCACTTTCCTTGTGCACACCTTCCAACACTCAGCTCTGCTCCTTCCAGGCAGCTCAGCGCCTGTTTTTCAACACTTTCAGCATCATCACGCTTCACCTCTTCTGATTAGGAGTTCAACATAGCACAGCACCTGCTTCCTCACCCCTGCAAGCGCATTTGCCTCGTCATAATACTGCACTCATTCCTCCCTGCCAGCTGCTACGCACTCAGGCCCACTCTGCCTATTCACCAGCACCTTCTTCACCCACCTACAGCTCCGCAGTCAGGCTCTCTCTGCCCATTCACCAGCACCCTCTTCACCCATTAACTACTCCGCACTCAGGCCCATGCTACTGCACTCATCTAATGCTTCAGGATTCAGCATCATTGCACTTTTCCTACTTGCCATCAATCATAACCTCTTCAACAGCATATCCTCAACCTACTCGCTTGCTCAACAGCACATTCAGCAACATATTAAACAGCAGCACTTCCTTCGCTTGCTCATGCGCGCTCACATTTTACCATATCATCATGCAATCTATCACAGATGGCCACTAAAACAGCTTTTATTATACCTGGCCCTTAAAGCTATTTATTACTTCATTGTACATCTATAATGAACATTTAATATGCCCTTCTCTTTTCGAGGACCACTCCTTCAAAAAAAAGAAGCTGATCAACATCAGTTTCCTGTTATCCAATAATAAAATATGTGTTTTTTCTATTGGCAAGTTACTGTTTCATTGATCAACTATGCATATATTGCAGCATTAAAATAGTAGACTCGTGGAAATCAGTCATAAGAAGCCACATGCATATTTCTATTAGCTCCACAATTCTCTGATTCAGTGACTTATTGATATGGAGTACTCGCATATATTGAGTTGTTGACAATTAATATAATGAAACATATATTTAAGACACTATCTTTTTAATTCATTAAATACAGCCTATGTTTCTCTAGCCATAAGTTGCACATGCCATGTATTATTTCTGTTTTTAGTCCCTATGAATTCACTTCAGTCCGATCAGTTTCTCTAGCTGATACAGCACTGCATACAATTCCCAATTTGCTTTAGATTCTTTTTTTTTACAGAGCACGGCACTGCATACACACCCCAATTTTCTTCGGATCCTATCTTTCATTACATTATGTTACAAGTACTCACTAGTTTATTTTTTCCTAACTGTATAAGTAGCCCTTCAAGCATACATCACTCCAATCATCTACCAGATATGTTATAATTTATACTACTTTTACCATTGATTGCAATTTGCCAAGAAGAGTCCTACATTACTTCATGTATCATAAACAACAAACTTATTTTTCATGAGCATACCATAATTAAATTTGATCAATTACATCACTAACATTTCTATTAAAAAATTCTAGTGTTTGGAAAACACCGATGATGGAATAACATTAACAAAAATATTAATGCAGTCCTTACAAATCAATTATATGTATTTATGTTTTATGGATTTTTGGAATAATTCTAATTTATTTTCAAAGACTAATAAAACATTAAATTTGCTTTCCGTTTAATATTATGTCTTTGGTGTATATATTCCAAATTGTAGGAAAGGCATGAGTCCATAAGTATCATGACAAAGTAGCCATGTATAGCATGGATTCGAATTGGGTAGGGCTATAATAGCATATTGATAAATGGTGTACAACATCCAAGAAGAAGGTCCAAACTGCTCAATCTTCGAATAGAAAAGGCACAACACGATAATAACCATATAGAGGGAATAGTAGCAGCATCATTGACATAGATATAAGGCGTACAAATATTTGACAAACAATGTTGGATATTATTCTTAAATTAAGTGAACTGCTGAATACGAGAGAGTAATACTTTTCAGATGCATAACAGGTAATGATTTAGTGTATTATGCAGCACTGCATTTTACGATGCAATTGTAGTTTGTCATTAAAATATCATTGTTATCCTTTAGCATGCATGATCCAGCGCGGAATTCCACTCGATAAACTGTATCTGCAATCGGGATTGCTACTATAACACAATAATTAAATGATCTTAGAATAGTGAAGATTCATGTTACCGTACCCTATAAATTAATGAGACTGACACTGTGAAATTGGTACCTAACAATTTTTATAATATTGTATTGTATAATATATTTTCTTATATAAATAAACATAATTTATACCAAAAATGTGGAAATCTTCTCATTCTCCATTCTTCTAGATAGCTTATTATCTTCATTGGTGTGTGGGTAAGTGCAGGTGCTACGTACACTTTCAGTATAAAATGCAAGATGTAACGACCCACAATTTGACCACATTTTTATGGGTATTTAATCAATCTTAAAAAAGAATAATACACACATATATATATCCTTTGAAACTCGATTGAAAATCAAAAATTTACATTATTTATTTGAATGTAATATTGTTTGGACATCGTCGGTCATTTTTCTTTTGAGAAAATTTCTTACCACACACATAACAACCCCAAAATTTCATACATATGTAAGAAACAGATTCGACAAGTGACTCGATATATTATATGTCCGAAATGTGTCGAATATTTTTTGGGTTGTTTAAATTGTTGGAAATTTTGTATATAAGCTTCAAGCACTCTATGTTTATTCATCTAAATATATATCCATATATATATATATATATATATATATATATATATATATATATATATATATAATAAGAAAATATATTTATATTTATAAAAAAATGATGAGAAAAATCTAACCAAATCTTGTGATAAGCACACAATATAATTAGGCTATGTTTAGTCAAGACCAACATAGGTTGGGTTATGTTCAGTAAGTAACTTCAGCACACAAGGAGGTTACATACCATAATTAATCCGAGCATAGATATTTTTTTGATAGGTAAAATCGAAGTGTAGCTATAAATAACACTATCCTCCCTTGTTTGATCATCTTGCAATCCATTCTCTTTTCAATTCAATCAGCAGAAAGCCTTCTGGAAGCTAACAGTGAGTACTCTACCTTCATCTCTTCTCTTTTGGAAATTCATATTTCAAATAAGTTGTATAATTCGTTTGTAGTTTGAATTTGAAATGATAGAACATGTTGTTGAATGTATGATATGGTTAGAAAACATGTACACGGAGGAGCTTATTCACTTTTGATTAACTGACACTTACAGAGAAAGAAATTCACCCATTTTCCCTCCTTCAAAAATTCGTATCTCCCTTAATACTTGAAATTAGCCTATATCGTCTAAATGGAACTTGTTTGTATTTCCCTGTAGTATTTTTAGAAACTTACGGCATTGAATTTCGTCAAGTATTGATGATGATATCTTGGAAAAACTGAAATTGGATAAAAATATCGTCAAAACTTTGAAAAATGATTTCTCTCAAACCAATACGAATCGTTCGTATTGTCTAAATGAAACTTGTTCGTATTTCCCTATGGTATTTTTAGAAACTTACGGCACTGAGTTTCGTCGAGTAGCGATGAAGATATCTTGGAAAAACTGAAAGTGGATAGAAATATCGTCAAAACTTTGAAAACTGATTTCTCTCAAACTAATACGAATTATTGGACACCGTCTACGCCAACAGGTTCGTATCGAGGAGAAGAATTTTTCATGTAAATTCGGCGACAATCCTTGACGACAATTTGAGATCTTCAAAACTAGGGTTGCAGCTAGTTTTTGATTGGGTTAGCGAGGCTCGAATCGTAGGATGGATATGCGATCAGGGAGGAGTGCGGCATGCTTGGTGATTTTTTTTGGACTTCGGCGACAATTTGTCGCGACCCTGTAGCTTGCCGCGAAAATTGAAACACGGTCAGAGAACTTCAGTCAAATGGCAACGGGGTGGGAAAGGTCAGGCGTGAGCGGGGAAGTACGATGGTGAAGCGAGACATGGGTTTCGTGGAGGGATTGCTCGGTGCACGTGCACGAAATGCACACCATGGCCTTGTACAGGAGGAGAAAAAGAAACGGAGGAAGAAGAAAAGGGGGGAAGTGGATGCGGTCGCGTCTCTTTGTTTTTGGGCTCGGCTCAGTCCTTCTATATAAAAAAAAAGAATTTAAGTTTTAAATTTAAACAAAAACTACAAACATCGATAATGAGTTCGTTTTAAATCCGATTGATGTGAAGGATTTTTGTGTTGTGATCGTATTAACGAATACGACACCTTCTTGTAGATTATTAGTTGAGGTGGACCTTTAGAATTTTATGTCATATTAAAACAGACTGATTTTAAATTACGTTATTTATACAAATAATGTCGTTTATAATTTTAAACTTTAAGTAGAGATGTTTATTCGATCTGATATAACATTGTTAAGTTAACTTGAGTTATATAGATTATTATGGACATTTCTGGAGTAGAACGTAATCTCATTCTGCGCGTGCGAAGTAAATTGCCAATCTGTGTACTAATTAGCATACGGATAAATCAGTATGGGTTGGAGGGTAAGTTAACTATGGATTGTTAATCATCTAGTGTTGAGAGTTTGGTAGCTGAACCATATTGAAGATGGCACCGATATATGAACTCGTGTAATATGAAAAAAGGGTAACTTACTTACAACCCTTTGCAGCCACCAAGCCTCGGACTTGATCAATGTTAGTTCATTAATTGCATAGTTGAAATTGGTTTAAGATTAATTATGTTACTTAAACATTTAAATTTGATTTCTATTTTTTTTACATTATTTAAAGTTAATTTTGATATTTTAACGTTAATTTTCTTTAAGTTATTTAATAATTATAGTAAATATTTTAGTTGGGGTTAATAAATTTTATTATTAACGTTGTTTAACCTAATTTATTAATTATTAATTTAAGATTTTTTTAAAATTTATAAATAGCTCTATTTAAAGGTTTTATTTCAATAAACTTCTTTAATATACAGATTAAGGCTGATAATTTACATAAATCATAGTGACTTATGTAAATTACGTGATAAATAAAAGTAAGTTACTTTGTGTTAATAAATAAAGTTAAGATTTACAAATGAAGTTAAAGTTAACAAACGAAGCTAAATTAGTTAACCGTTTAATTAACAGTGTTTTAAATTAATTAATTATTTCGTTATTAATAACTAAGAAATATTAATTAATTATTTATGATATTCGTGGTTAACTGATTTGTAATTAAGAGTGTGTAAAATAATTAATCATATTAACTAATGATGTTTAATTCAATCGCTGATTTAATTGGGTTAAGTTGTTGATATGACTTGTCAAAATATTTTTAGATGATATTTTTTTTCAAGTTAAAGAAATAAATTGTAAATGGTATTTTATATAAAAGAACGGGGTTTACATTAAATAGTAGAAGTTTAACGAATTTATAAAAGGGAAATTATAAATAGGATTTATAAAGAGGATTTTTAAATGGTTTTATGGGTTTTTAAAGGCTTTACTAATGATTTTACAAATGAGCAAAAAGGACGTATGAGAAATTGAAAGATATAAAGAGATTTTGTAAATAATCCAAAAGATCGATGAAATGGGTTATAATGTTTTAAGAAGTACAAGGAAGTTTTATAACTAACCTTTTGAATCGAATAAAAATGGAACATTTCTCGATTTGTAAGTATACTTATATCCTTAAGATAAATATATGGATATTTTTCTAAATGCTGAAGATATGGGGATTGGTAAATATATTCTTTTAAAAGTATCCCGATACAACGGTCTTATTCTCGTTAATGGCTGCCTGATTTATTTTTCTGCTCCGGTTTCTCTCATTTACTCTCCCCTCCTACTTTCTCATCGACATTTCTGCATCTCGTCTGGCTTCTCAGCTAGAGGCTTTGGGTTCTTTTGCTTTGCGTTTTGCCTTTTGGTTGCTCCGTTGTTGGATCTAGGTTTATTGTATGGATTTGGGGGTTTTCGCTTTTACAGGCGATTTTGTGAGGCGATGCCCTCCTTTCGCTGTCGTCGCTGACGCCTTGCTTGCGATTGTTCCTCCTCCTGTGTCGGTCTGTTTCACGAGTGCAAGCTCGGTTGATATTGCTGTTTTTTCATCGGTGGCTTTCTCTTCTCTGGCTCGTCACAAGTATATTTTGGTGGATGGTCTGTTCATGGAGTTGTTGCCTTGCTTTGAGAAGTCTTCCCATTTCTCGTTTAGATCTGAAGCTCTGGCTCTACGGGATCTCCAGATCCAATTCGTGCCCAAATTGATTTTTGGGGCGGCGCTGGACTTGTCGACTTCGTTGTCGACTGATATTGCTTTTGGTTCGGTTGATGTTGGTCTCGATTGTGGTCAGTTGGGTTTTTGCCTTGAGGTTGAGTTAAAGTCGAGGAAGAAGGGAGAGTTCATCACTCTTTTTTCTCCTCGCTTGTCTGTTCTGGGATGTGCGGTTGCTAGTCCTACTACTGTCGATCTATGCTTTGGTTCGGTTATCGGAGGTTTGGTAGATAAAGATTTGATCACTTTGTCTCCATCCCCGTGCCATCCGATAGTGCCTGTTTCGGTTAAGAGTGGGTGTTCACCCTTTACTGTGAGTGGTTCTTCTGGGTGGTCTATGGCTGGTGGCGGGATCTTGTCTGCAGTATCGGTTATGGGAGATTCGGCAGATGAGGTATCGGCTGCCCCTTGTCTTGCCGTTGTTGAGGAGCTTTGTTGGAAGGTATGTCTCTCTTGCTCGCCTTCGTTGTTTGTAGTTATTGCTGGGTTGCCTTGTGACTGTTGGGGGTTTTCCATTGTTGTCGATACTGTTTACTTGAGCCTTGACACACTTAGGTGTGTGCTCCCTGACACTACCGCCTCTCTCGGGTCTGGCAGTGTGTCAGATCACTGTGGTGATGATTTCACCTTTTCGTCTGTCTGTTTGTTTGGTAGTTTTATGACGAGCTTTAGGTCCTCGTCGGCGTTGTTGGCTGTCAGCAGTGTGTTAGTCCAATTTTCGTTGCTAGTCTGGAACGAATCGAGGGTTTCTATCTGTTGGGTTTTGTCTCTGAGTCACTACGACTCCAGTTCTGTGTTGCTAGTGACTTGGTTGCTTTTTCGTTCTCCGGTATTTTCAGTACTCTATCGGGGCCATCGATCAGCTCAGTGGGCCTGGAGCGATTGGCGTGGGTGGTATCCTATTTCCTTATCTGTGCGTATAGTGATCGTCTGTGATCACTATACGGACAGCATGGGATACTGTCAGCCTTCGGCGCTCCGTTCTTCTGGTTCCGCTGATGGGTGCGCCTCGCGAATCTTACCTACGATGTGGGGCTGTAGTTTTAGTGACAGTCTCGTTTTGGTAAGATTCCCACAGCAAGATGGGACGCATCTGGATTGCTCCCTTACACTTGACCGGTTTTATTTCTGTCGCCCCCGTGTCGCTCTTCCTTTCCGTCATTACCCTGATCTATCCCAGCAGTTAGTTGAGTCGGGGGTATCAGTTTCTGTTATCCCCCCCACCTCTTTCTTCCGCTTTTTACCAGCTACTATCTGCCCCGCTACTGATCGGTTTATGTGGCAGTGTGCAGTTCGCCTGATTCGCCTTCCCTTTTGCTTACGATTTTCTTCTGCTATTTCTGCTCCTTCTGTTCCTTCGAGTCCATCTTCAGCGTTCTGCTCAGCAGAGTGCTCCCTCCCCTCCTCTTCATGCTCTCTGTCCATTACCATCCCGATGATGAGTAAGGCAGAAATTGCGCTACTGAATGAGCGTCTTGACTGTCTGTCCAGGAACTCTTTTACGGAGGTTGCTGGGGCTACTCGGTCAGCCTCGACCGATAGTGAGGAGTCCTCTGTTGTTTCTTTTGAGCCCGCGGTTTCTTCTGTTCGTCCGTCCCGTCGTAGATTGCGTAGAGTTCCATCTACTCCTCGTACCATCCGTACACGCTCTATAGCGGCGTCCGAGCAGGTCGATAGATCTACTCGGTACTCACTGTATCTTGTCTGAGCTCGCTCGGTCATCCTGCTTGTTGTGGTCTGCTTATTCCTTTTTCTGCTTTTTTCGTCATGTCGAACTTTCTCTTCTGGAATGTTCGCGGTATTGGCAACGATGCATCTTTGGCTAGGCTAAAACGCATTGTCCGAAAACATTCGGTGGGTTTGCTTGCTATTCTGGAACCTCTTCTAGATCCGGTAGGCATAAACAGTACCGTTTTATCTTTAGTTTTGGCGGAGGGTCTGCCAACGTCTCGGGTAAGATTTGGATTTTATGGTCCAAATCCTATTCGGTTCACTCTATTTTTGACTCTTCTCAACTCCTATCAGTAGCCTGCACTTCTTCTTATTTTGCTTCACCTTTTCTGTTTTCGGCTGTGTATGCCAAATGTGTTCGTTCGGAGAGGCTAACTCTTTGGACCGACATTTTAGGTCTCGGTTCTCTGGGCTTTTCTTCCTCCGTGATTGGCGGCGATTTCAATATCGTCGCATGCCAGGCAGAGAAACGGGGTGGAGCAGCCATCAACCGTCTTGCGATGGCGGATTTTAACTCGTTCATTGTCGGATCTGGTCTCTCAGAGCTCCCGTTCGTGGGATCGGCGTTCACCTGGTCTAATAACCAAGTGGGCCCTAGTCATATTCTTTCCAGGCTAGACCGGGTTTTCGGCTCGGAGGATTGGTTTCGCTTACCTTTCTCCTTCTCGGTTGTTCATCTTCATCGGACCTTCTCTGACCATTCCCCTCTGTTAGTTCGATGCTCTCCTTTCTCGCTGTCAGGGCCCTCTTCTTTTCGCTTCCAAAGTATGTGGAGATCTCACCATACTTTTCATCAAGTGGTAGCTGATTCTTGGTCTGTTCCCATCGTTGGTCTTCCCTGTTCTGTTTTCAGTCGCAAGCTGAAGCGCCTCAAGTGCTGTCTTAAGGCTTGGAACACGAACGTTTTCAAGAACATATTTGATCGTGTTCGGTCTGCCGAAGAATCTCTTATCGTTGCTGAATCTTTGGTAGATGAGTCTCCGACATTATCCAACAAGGAGGCATGGGCTTCTGCTCAATCCTTCTTTGCTTCGGAACTTCGTATTGAGAATGACTTCCTTCGCCAAAAGGCAAGGGTCAAGTGGGTAATCGACGACGACGCGAACTCCAAGTTCTTCCACTCTTTTATTCGGAAGAAAAACAACCTTCTTTCCATTCGGGAGATCTTGCGCCCCGATCTATCTTTAGCATCCTCGCCTGAGGAAGTCAAAGATACAATTGTGACTCACTTCCAATCCTTCCTAGGATCGCCATCGGTTGCCGAAACCGACCCTTCTCTTTTAGCTTTCATTCCCAGGTTGGTTCTCTCGCCAGAAAGTGATATCCTTGCGGAATCCCATCGCCTGAGGAAATCCGAGCTAGTGTTTTCGCTCTTAGTAAGGATAGTGCTAGCGGCCCCGACGGGTTCAACGGAACCTTTTACCGTTGCTGTTGGCCAATTATTCAGGATGACTTCTGTCTTGATGTCCAGACTTTTTTCGTCGGTAGTTTCCTCCCCTCTACCTGGTCTTCCACCAACCTTTTTCTCATCCCTAAGTGCGACCTGCCGCGTGCCTGTGGCGACTTTCGGCCCATCAGCCTTTGCAACTTTTCTAATAAGGTTATTTCCAAGATTTTGGCTAGCCGTTTGGCCCCTTTCCTTGAGCGTATTATCTCTTCGTCTCAAGCGGGTTTTGTTAAAGGGCGCTTAATTTCCGACAATGTGCTGTTGGCTCAGGAACTTATTTCCCAGATTGACAGGAAAGTGCGGGGCTCTAATGTTGTTTTCAAACTGGACATGGCTAAGGCTTACGATCGTATGTCGTGGTTTTTCGTCATAAAGGTTTTGAGAACTTTCGGTTTCCCGGAAACCTTCATTGACCTTGTTTGGAGGCTTATCTCCAACTGCTGGTTCTCTGTGCTCATTAATGGTTCGGCTAATGGGTATTTCAAGGCTGGGAGAGGTCTGTGCCAAGGAGACCCGCTCTCGCCTTCGCTTTTTGTGATCGCGGCTGAGGCTTTCATTCGCGGCCTACATACCTTAACGATATATGGTCAGATTCAGCGTTTCGGAATTCCTAGGGGCTGTCCTCTCATTTCGTCTCTGTCGTTTGCTGATGACATTGTTATATTCTCTAACGGTTGTCGCTCCTCTATTCGGAGGCTCCTTTGTTTCATTCATCTTTACGAGAGATCCTCTGGTCAGCTCGTTAACGCTTCTAAAAGTTGTTTCGTCCGTGCGAAGGATTGCTCCACTTCTCGATCTTCCTAGATTGAGACAATTTCAGGTTTCAACGAAACCTCGCTTCCTTTACACTACCTGGGTATAGTTCTGTACCGAGGTAGGAAGCGTAACGCTTATTTTGACCCTTTAGCTGACAAGGTGAGGGGTAAGGTCATTCGTTGGAATGCGGCTCTTCTCTCCCAGGCTGGCAGACTTGTTCTCTTAAAGTCTGTGCTAGATTCGATGGGAACTCATGTCTTTGCGACTATGACCCCTACCTCCTCTTTCTTTCGGACGTATCGTTCTTTGGCCTCTTCCTTTTTCTGGGGCAACAAGGAAGACGATCGCCGCCATCACTGGATCTCGTGGGACACGGTTTGTCGCCCCAAGAACGAGGGTGGATTGGGGCTGCGCAACCCCAAGGATATTTGCTCTGCTTTCGCTTGCAAGTTGTGGTATAGATTTGGTACTAACGACTCCTTATGGTCCTCGTTCCTTCACGGTAAGTACCATAGGCTAGCGGGCTCTAATTATACAGGTACTCCATCCTATGCTAGCGAGACTTGGAAGTACATGCAGTCAGTGAAATCTTTATCTGATTCCCATGGAGGTCTTTTAGGCTGGGACAGTGCTCCGTTTTCCATCCTCAGAGCTTAGACTTCGATTAGAATTCCTTCCCCCATCCGCCCTTTGTTTTCCTTCATCTGGGATTCTCAATCTCCTCCAAAAGTTTCGACTCTAATGTGGCGTATCCTCCATGATGGCCTACCATTAGACGAGAATCTCCAGCGTATAGGCATCCCATTAGTTTCCCGTTGCAGTTGCTGCGACAGCGGGGAATCGGAATCCTTGAACCATTTATTCTTCGCTGGTTCCACATCCAGATCTTGCTGGAATTTCTTCGGAAATTTGGTAGGTGTCCGAGGAATTACCAGATCTGTTAACGATCTACCATCATCCTGGTGGTCTGGGAACTCCAGGAAATCTCTTCGCTCGATCATTCATCGCTTGATTCCTTGTCTCCTTTGCTGGCACATTTGGTGTGCTCGGAACAAGGCTATCTTCGACAGTTCTCCTATGGAACCCGTGGCCATTATTCGGCGAGTCAGGAATGACGTATTCCTTGCTTTTCGAGGTCGACCTTTCAGGGGACGCATGAGCCCCCATATCCATCATCTTGTGGGTCTTCTGTCTATTACTTGTGCGCTGAGTTCCGCTAGAACTGGCGTTGGTTGAGTGATCCACTCGGGGCATTGGTATTCAACCGACGGTCTTGACTCTCTCATCCCCTCCCCGCTTTTTTTGTTTTGATGTGGTTGCTAGTTTTTCAGGTTCAGGTTATGTAGGGAGTTTTCGGCTTTATCTTTACCTGGGATTGTTTCCATTGGTTGCACTTCAGTTTTCCGTTCTTATTTTCGGCTGTTGGAATTCGGAGCTCATATTGTCTTGCTGTTTGGCTGGTTGGGTTTGTTTGAGGCCGCATGTTATGGATCTCTAGGATTAGCATGTTTTGGCTTGCGGATCTCTATGGGTATTATCTCCCTCTGTTGGTGGGTGGTTTTCTTTATGGTGGACTGGCCTACACCTTTTTGGTGTAGCGGGGTTGATGGTTGAGCGGTTGTTTATTATTTTTTTGAGCTTTGTCTTATGGTGCTGCTGTCAGCTTAGCTTTTTCCTTTCTTTGGTTTTTTTACTGTTTCTTTTTGTATCGGGTTTGTGGGAGGCATATTATGTAGTCTTGCCGTGTTCTGTGAGCCGTTGGAGAAAGGCTTGTTTCTCCTTTTATAAAATTTTGGTTTTAAAAAAATAAAAAGTATCCCGATACAAGTTATCTACAAATGGTTCTATTTATTAAGGATTTCTAAAAGAAGGCTAGAAGTTGCTTATATGATGAATCTATGTTAGTTTTTTTTCATACAAAGAAATTCTTGATTGTATGTTTATTATTCGATAGTTAAATAACTAACTATCGAAATTGGACACAAATGTAACTTTGGAAATATCTAGGAAAAACACGTAAGTTATATGGCACAGTCATCTCCGATGATGTTGTACTGTGCGTATAAATCTTGTTTCATTCCCTTAGGAGAAATGATAAGAAAACTCGTTTATTCAAACGGTTAGAAGGTGAACTCCGCACTTATTTGTTTGTCTGTTTATTTCCTAAAGAACCGTGGTTGAATTTACCGGAAACTATCGAAGTTGTTTCAAAGAGACCGAGATCAGATATGTTATCCGAAAATCACTTCGATCCAACTCAACGTTTCGTGATGAAGACATCTGACGAGCATGGAATCGAATACAGAGTTTGAAGTGCAGGGGCTATTCTCTATTGATCCTTGGGAGGGATTCACCATAATGGACGTAATTAGTGCCTTCGGTTTCATTCAGTCTCAGAATGTACTTGTATGGATGAATACTAACATTGCATTGATACCAGAAGGGCAGTGTTAGCATTCCAAGAGGAAATTACTATATGTAAAAGGTAAAACGTCGTATTCGTCAATACGATAATTTACAAGAAGACGTCGTATTCGTCAATACGATCACAATGCAAAAATCCTTCACATCAATCGGATTTAAAACGAACCCATTTTCGATGTTTTTAGTTTTTGTTTAAATTTAAAACTTAAATTCTTTTTTTTATATAGAAGGACTGGGCCGAGCCCAAAAACAAAGAGACGCGACCGCATCCACTTCCTTCTTTTCTTCTTCCTCCTTTTCTTTTTCTCCTCCTGTACACGGCCATGGCGTGCATTTTGTGCATGTGCATCGAGCAATCCTGCCACGAAACCCACGCCTCGCTTCACCATCGCACTTTTCTCGCTCATGCCGGACCTTCCCCACCCCTTTGCCATTCGATCTAAGTTCTCTGACCCTGTTTCAATTTTCGCAGCAAGCTACAGGGTCGCAACACATTTTGTCGTCGAAGTCCAAATAAAATCACCACGCGTGCCGCTCTCCTCCCTGATCGCATATCCATCCTCTGATTCGAGCCTCGCTAACCCAATTAAAAACTAGCCGCAGGCCTAGTTTTGAAGATCTCAAATCGTTGTCAGGGATTGTCGCCAATTTACATGAAAAAATCTTCTCTTCGATACGAACCTGTTGGCGCAGACGGCGTCAAACGATTCGTATTGGTTTGAGAGAAATCATTTTTCAAAGTTTTGACGATATTTTTATCCACTTTCAGTTTTTCCAAGATATCTTCATTGATACTCAACGAAACTCAGTGTCGTAAGTTTCTAAAAATACTATAGGAAAATTCGAACAAATTTCATTTAGACGATAGATGCTAATTTCAAGTACTAAGGGAGATACGAATTTTTGAAAGAGGGAAAAGGGGTGAATTTCCTTCTATGTAAGTGTCAGTTAATCAAAAGTGAATAAGCTCCTCCGTTTACATGTTTTCTAACCATATCATACATTCAACAACATGTTCTATCATTTCAAATTCAAACTACACACGAATTATACAACTTATTTGAATATGAATTTCCAGAAGAGAAGAGATGAAGGCAGAGTACTCACTATTAGCATTCAAAAGGCTTTCTGCTGATTGAATTGAAGAGAAAGTGGATTGCAAGATGATCAGACAAGGGAGAATAGTGTTATCTATAGCTACACTTTTATTTGACCTATCAAAAAAATATTTCTGCTCAGATTAATTATGGTTTGTAACCTCCTTGTGTGCTGAAGTTACTTACTGAACATAGCCCAACCTATGTTGGTCTTGACTAAACATAGCCTAATTATATTGTGTGCTTATCACAAGATTTGGTTAGATTTTTCTCATCATTTTTTAAAAAAATATAAATATATTCTCTTATTATATATATATATATATGGATATATATATTTAGATGAATAAACATAGAGTGTTTGAAGCTTATATACAAAATTTCCAACAATTTAAACAACCCAAAAAATATTCGAAAAATACCAGACATATAATATATCGAGTCACTTGTCGAATCCGTTTCTTATGTATATATATGAAATTTTGGCGTTGTTATGTGTGTGGTAAGAAATCTTCTCATAAAAAACGACCAACGATATTCAAACAATATTATAGTCAAATAAATAGTGTAAATTTCTGATTTTCGATCGAGTTTCAAAAGATATATATATATATATATATATATATATATATATAATTCTATTTTAAGATTGATTAAATACCCATAAAAATGTGGTCGAATCACGGGTCGTTACATTCTTTCCCCTTTAAAAGAATTTCGTCCCCGAAATTAATTCTACTTTTTAACACAAAAATAAACTAGAAAAATTCTTATCAAAGAAAACAATAACAAGATCTAAGCACATACTGTCATCCAACTATATTCATATAACATAATACTTAATTAACATATTATACATGAGCATATAGTTTACAAACTTAAGCTACCTAGTTAAATACGTCGACACAAATATATACATACTTAGATAAAATACTTAATCAAACGCTACCACCTCCTGATCTTCCCATCCTACAGAAAACCCTCCCAATCTGAATCTTCGTCACTAGGAATATTAATAACTTCCACAACATCATCTTCCTTACCATAATCAGATAAACAGATAACCTCCAGATCTTGATTTGGTGGAAAAAGCATCAAGGACTCATATCCATACTCAAACAGCCCCTCGTCGGTCCAATGATGATGATGTGCACGTAAATGTGCATATTTTTACCACCATATTTAATCTATTTAAATTAAATAAATGATCATATTGGGTATTTTAACTTGTTTAAACCAAAACCCATATCATTTTCAAATCGTCACATATTCATCTGCATCCAGTGGCAAAATGGTCATTTTTGTGCATATATTAATTTGAGAAAATTTAATTGAAAATTTCTATATTATTTTATAGGAATTTGGCTTCATATACAAGTGGTTTCATGAAGATGTATGCATGCACAAGAGTGAAGATAAAGAAATGAAGATGGAAATAATTCAAAGGCATGATAATGGAGGACCCCACCTACCCACCTACCTTAATGTACAAATTAAAGGCTAATGCACATGCTTATAGAATTAATGGCTTCATGTACACTTAAATGATGATTAGTAGAAGCTAATGATTACTTGGCCTCCATACTTTCTCAAGGGTATTTTGGGCATTCCCCAAAAATATGAATTAGGGTTTCATACATGTTTAAAGACCCTAGGCTCTCTTCTCTTAGTCTCTTCTCTTAGAAAAATAAAAAAGAAAGCTCTCTTTCTCTTTTCATGGCTACTTAGCCATTTTTTATTTTATGTAATCTTATTTTATTTTTATGAAATGTTAATTATTGTTTCCTTTTACTTACATGTTCATTTCCTTTCATGCTAGTAGTGTGGATTTTCTTTTATGCAAGTAAATTAGTTTTGTCTTTCATTTAGCTCTCTTTTCCTCTTTGTTTTGTTCTATGTTGCAAGCTATATTTGTTGATTTGATAACAAATATGAGAAGCTAAACCCCTTCAATTTAGGGGTAATAAAGCTCTCTAATTATATAGCTTCAACATTTTGATAAATGTTATGCTCTCTTTTTGTGCTTCATGGAAAATGATGTTTATGTAATTTTGTGCTCATTATTGAGTTTGATAGCTTATGTTGTTCAAAACAAATAGGCTATGCTTAGTCATATGAATCACAAATTGCCTCTTCATCTATATATGATTATGGCAAAGAAGTAAATGTTTAAATCAAAATTTGATGGCCTATATTTCTAAACAATAGTTAATAGGTCATGCTTAAAATAGATTTTCATTTTCAACTTTGTTGTCATTTTCATGAGAATTAAAAGTGGTTTAAAGGTTGTGTTATAGTTTAATGGCTTATGTTGAGCTAATTAATAGCACAAATGATCCATACTTATGATAAGCACATCAATTAAGCTAACTAATGACAAAGAAAAGAGAGATCATAACTTCATCAATTGTTGATTATATGATCTAGAGAGTGGATTTATCTCTAAATTGTCATTTAACTCTCATATTTTTATCTATTTTTCTTTTTCTAGTTTTTGTTAGTTTCTTACATTTTTAGCTAATCACACTTTCAACTTTGGTTAATTTGATTGAATAGAATTGTTAAAATCATCAATTCCCTATGGATCGACCCATATTCGCCACGTACTACAAGTGTATGCCGTGCGCTTGCGGTTATTTTAATTTAAATTCGTTCAGCGGTTTTCTAAACCGATAGAATTTCCGTCGACGAACAAGTTTTTGGCACCATTGCTGGGGAGTTGTCTTGATTTTAATTTTCTATTCTTCGAATTAGTTTCGTTTGATTTTTATTGTGTGTTTATTTTGTGTGTTTGTTTGCACTAAAAAAATCGTGTTGTGTTTGTTGTTTGATTTTTGTTTGCATTTTGTTTGTGTGTTTGTTGTTGTTTTTTAGCATTTTGTTTTCTATTCGCATTGCATTTGAATATTTTCTAAAAAAAACCACACTTTTATTTGGAAAAGAAAAAAATAATAATTGCAATATGCATTTTACATTGTACATACATTTTACATTGCATATTTGATTTCGATACAAAACTTTACAAAATTTCTGTGTCACTGTTGCATATTTGCTCATTCTCAACTTTCATATTCCCACTGCCAAGACCATACTGCTACAATCCTCTAACCACACTTCACTATGCTGTGCATTTGTGCACTTTATCTATGCACATACACCCCTTTGGTCATATACTTCTTCTACTACTGGCCATCACCAACAACTACCCTGCTGCTGCCATTTGCAACTGCACATAACTTCATCAATCACAGGATCAATCTTCACACAACCACTGTTACCCTGCCATATTGCCATTTCATCTCCTACTCACCACCATATCATTCCCACTGCTACATCATCATACAAAATTAATACTTCTACCCTTATCATCACCACATTATTCTGCACCGAAACTGCTCCACCCTTCACCCATCAATCCAACCCCAAACCACTGTTTCATCATTTCATCACAAACTACCACACAAACATCACAAACATCCACATCTTCAACATCATCAACACAAGCATTTCATCAACATTCACCCGATACATACCACCACACCACCACTGACTTGCGCCTGCTATTCACATACATACCCACAGCCATCTCCAAAAACATACTTCGCCAGCAACCACATATTTCGCCAGCAACCAACATACAGTTGTCCAAAATAGTCACTCCATTCCTGACATATAATCCCCACTATATTTCATAAACCACTCTGCAAGCATAAAAAAAACTTCAGACCACACCATCCTCAAATTACCACAAACAGTTTGCACCCAGCAATATACCAATCACTGCCATACCATCAAACAAATACATCCACTGCCAAACCATCTGCCTTTTCACCCAGTACATCGACCACTACCATCAAAAAGAAACTCCTACTCCTCACTTCATCAAGTTCAGCCTCAACTGCTACACACCATTCCCTACCTCGCACTGACAACAAACCATACTTCATACAAACATCAAATACCATACTTCATCTAATCATCTTTACCTGACCATCTCAACTACTCTGCAACCAATTCAAACCCGCCTTCCTTCCCTCACTTCTGTAACCATCGCCTAAATAAACATCCTTCCTTCTGTAACCAAACATTCACTTCTGTAACCATCATCAGCAACTACTCGAATCCATCCTTCTTCCAACAGCAACTCCCCTCCTCTGCAATCGCTAAACCACAGCCACCCTTCATTGCACGACACAATTGTCATCACTATCTACTCTTACACTACTGCCTCCCCCTTTACCCCTACAGCAGTGCAACTAAACACAAAGACTTCATCATAGTGCAAAACATCCATCCTCTTCACTGTGCACCAGAGCAGCCAAAACAACCATTACCTCAAATCGAACTCCAACCTACCATCATCGGCATCATTTTGTTGCAGCAACTCCTCCAACTTTTTCAGTCGCCTACTGTCGTAACCTACTGCACCTAATTCCATCACCATAAATCACCAAAATCACTCCTGACTAGTGGCGCCGTTGCCTGACTCGTGACAAACAATCCAAGAACTACCATCGCCGAAACTCCATCATTCACGACTCACAATCTCCAGACCACACTCCCATTGACGCAACAAAACCCAATCGAACATCGCCTGAAACTACAACAACATCGACCACAATCGCGAAACCACTCGAACTCACCCAACTATCGTCGCGACCATCTGCCTCACTTTACTGCCGCAAATCAACTTAGGATTGGAGCTGAAATCGAGGACGGAGTATGATTGAGGCCGTTAATTATGAGGTTTAATTGAGAAATAAGCTGATGGAGTTTTCATTGTGAAGTTATTGCTCTGGTAGTTGACTTTGATAATTCATGTTTAGTGGGCCGGGCTTAAAAACTCTAAAATAATTTGTTTACCGTGGTAATAAGGTTTTAATTGTTTTAGTGTTTTAATTTGCTTACTTTATTTTCATTTACTTTTTTTTGTTTTGTTTGTTTTAGTTTTGGTGTCTTGTTTATCCTTTAAAAAAATAGAGAGAGTTTCCAATCTCATTCCGATTAGGCTCCATTCTTATCACTCCTTCTTCCTCCACAATGTCCACTCTTTCCTCGACTGGGTCCTCCTCTTCCTTCTCTAGTTCCTCCTCCTCTGGTTCCTCCTCCTCCTCTTCCTCTTCATCTGGGTCTTCGTCTGGATCTTCCTCTCCTCCCAAGTATCCACTATCTTCTTCACATCATGATCTTCTTCTTGATCAATCTCGCCTACCCCTTCATGTTCTTACTCTGACTCTTCCTCCGATCCATGTGTCATTCCTTCATCTTCCATTGGTTCCTCATCGTCCTTCTGCTCACCATTAACCATAGGCGCTTCAATAATTAAAGGGTAAATCACTTCTGGTCTTTCCCTTCTTAAGCATAACTTCTAAAGCTGGCTGAGTCTCTTCTTCGCAGTCACACAAATAATAGGTGTCGTCTAAACAAACAAATAAATCTAAGGATAATGTACTTACAATAAAAAAAAGTTCATATATCCTAAATGATAGTCCAATTCCTTAATATATAAGGTCGGTGTATCCTATTGATTACCATGTCTTTCGTATCCAAGTCAGTATAGACCCTTCTTTATTGGTTCATTTAGTTGTATCTTAAAATATAGGAAACAACTTATATAAATGACCCTTTTAAAATTAATTCTAAGCTATTTATTTAAACATTCTTTAGTTAAGTGTGAAATTTAACCTACAGGGCATTCGGGTCTTATATGTTCTCAAAATTTCCTTTTTATCTAATTTCGCTATTAAATTCTTAGTCTATCTACTTGGCTAGGAAATATAACTAAGATGGAACTAATGTCTATGACTGCCTTAATTAAAAAAAATGGTCTATTTGTGTATTAATGTGGTTTATTATCGATTATTGCCACTACCAATCTAAATGACCCCTTTTTAAATTTGTGTATACATATAAGATATCTTTAAAAATTTCTTACTAAAATAGAATCTTTGGTAAAATTATTTCATTCACCGAATTTAAAACAATACTATGTTGAGTTTCTTTGTTTAAGCCTTTAGGGACTCCTATCGATAACGTTGATCAGGCGTACCGACCAGAGCCCATAAACTACTTAACGGATCAATCAACATAATACAAAACATTTTTATATCATTAACAAATACGCACTCATATATACAATGCTCTCAACTCGATCTAAGACTTCACTAACTTTTCCAAACTGAATTAACCCCACCAGTGCCAAGGTTCTCGCTTAACCTTCAGCTATGATACCAAATGTAACGAACCGTAGGCTTTTCAACCATCCCGTCAGTGGCGACCGGTAGGCTTTTCAATCATCCTAGCTCTATCGTGGCATATGCTGGTACCTCGAATCTGCTTTTACGACCAGCCTTGCGATTGTAAACACCTAGCAAACCAACCCATCAATGCCTTATACAACCTCTCCGGGACGTGTAGGGGTAAGAGTCTCTTGCTCACCACCAAACAGAAAGCGAGAACCCCCTATCACGTTAATCCAACCAATGGAAACAGATATGATCCCGGTCTCTTCGAAACAACTTCAATAGTTTTCGGTAAACTCAACCCCGGTAACATTTTGTAACTAAGATATGGGGATTGGTGTATGCTTTTCAACCATCCGATTAGTGGCGACCGGTAGGCTTTTCAACCATTCCAGCTCCACCGTAGCATACACTGGTACCTCGAATCTGCTTTTACGGCCAGCCTCGCGACTGTAAGCACCTTGCTAACCAACCCATCAATGCCTTATACTACCTCTCCGGGACGTGTAGGGTTAAGAGTCTCTTACTCGCCACCAAACAGAAAGCGAGAACCCCCTATCATGTTAATCCAACCAATGGAAACAGATCCAATACCGGTCTCTTCGAAACAACTTCGATAATTTCTGGTAAAATCAACCCCAATAACTTTTTATAACTAAGATATGGGGATTTGTGTATGTTTGGTATTAGAGCTGACGGTTAAACTAGAACCTTGGCACTGGTGGGGTTAAATCGGTTAGGAAAAGTTAGTGAAGTCCTACATCGAGTTGAGATCATTATATATATGAGTGCGTATTTTTTAATGATATAAAAATGTTTTGTATTATGCTGATTGATCTGTTAAGTAGTTTATGGTCTATGGTCGGTACGTCTGATCAACGTTATCGATAGGAGTCCCTAAAGACTTAAACAAAGCAACTCAACATAGTATTGTATTAAATTCGAGGAATGAAATAAATTTTACCAAAGCTTCTATTTTAGTAAGAAATTTTTAAAGATATCTTTCCTAGGGATTCTTCAGTTTGAATAACCAAGTGATAGAAATCTATAGAAGTAATTGCTATAGATTTGAGCAGTTAATAATTTTTTAATGTCAGGAAATATAGTAAGAAAGGGGAAACAAACCCCTAGGACTTTATTTCTAGAATACCTTAGCATAGAAGTACTTAGAAAAGGGAAAGTTGAAAAAGAGAAACAACTAAGAAATAGGAAGTCTAGTAACGCCATTTATAAGTCCCACCCTAAACATTCTCATTTCCTTAGGAATAAATCTTTAAGAAATACTCATCCCTTATATGTATACACAAATTTAAAAGGGGGTCACTTAGATTGGTAGTGGCAATAATCGATAATAAACCACATTAATACATAAATAGACCCCCTTTTCTTTAATTAAGGCAGTCGTAAACATTTATTTCATCTTAGTTATATTTTCCTAGCCAAATAGATAGACTAAGAATTTAATAGCGAAATTAGATAAAAAGGAAATTTTGAGAACATTTAAGACCTGAATACCCTGTAGGTTAAATCTCACACTTAACTAAAGAATGTTGAAATAAATAGCTTAGAGTTAATTTTAAAAGGGTCATTTATATAAGATGTTTCCTATATTTTAAGATAAAAATAAATGAACCAATAATGAAGGGTCTATACTGACTTGGATATGAAAGACATGGTAATCAATAGGATACACCGACCTTATATATTAAGGAATTGGACTATCATTTAGGATATATGAACTTTATTTAGTGTAAGTACATTATCCTTGGATTTATTTGTTTGTTTAGATGGCACCTATTATTGTGTGACTGTGAAGAAGAGACTCAGCCAGCTTTAGAAGTTATGCTTAAGAAGGGAAAGACCAAAAGTGATTAACCCTCTAATTATTGAAGAGCCTATGGTGAATTGTGAGCGGAAGGACGATGAGGAACCCATGGAAGATGAAGGAATGGCACGTGGATCGTAGGAAAAGTTAGAGAAAGAACAGGGAGGGTAGGCGAGATTGATCAAGAAGAAGATCATGATTTTGAAGAAGATAGTGGATAGCTGGGAGGAGAGGAAGACCCTAACAAAGAAGAAGACCCGGAAGCGGAGGAAGACCCAAACGAAGAGGAAGACCCCGAGAAGGAGGAAGAGGAGGAGGAACCGGAGAAGGAAGAGGAGGACACAGTCGAGGAATGGAGGAAGAATGAGTGATAGGAATAGAGCCTAATTGAAATGAGATAGGAACACTCTCTATAAACTTGAAGAAGCGATGGGTCATCATTGAATCGACGAGGAGCTGTTTGAGTATGGATATGAGTCCTTGATGCTTTTTCAACCAAATCCAGATCCGGATGTTATTTGTATATCTGATGATGATAAGGAAGATGATATTGTGGAAGTTATTAACATTCCTAGTGACGACGATTCAGATGGGGAGGGTAATCTGTAGGATGGGAAGATCAGGAAGTGGTAGTGTTTGATTAAGTATTTTATCTAAGTATGTATATATTTGTGTTGACGTATTTAACTGGGTAGCTTAAGTTTGTAAACTATATGCTCATGTATAATATGTTAATTAAGTATTATGTTACATGAATATAGTTGGATGACTCTATATGCTTAGATCTTGTTATCGTTTTCTTTGATAAGAATTTTTCTAGTTTATTTTTGTGTTAAAAGGTTAAATTAATTTCAGGGACGAAATTCTTTTAAGGGGAAAGAATGTAATGACCCACGATTTGACCACATTTTTATGAATATTTAATCAATCTTAAAATAGAATAATATATATATAAATATACCCTTTGAAACTCGATCGGAAATCAGAAATTTACACTATTTATTTGAATGTAATATTGTTTGAATATCTTCGGTCGTTTTTCTTTTGAGAAGATTTCTTACCACACATAACAACCCCAAAATTTCATATGTACATAAGAAACAGATTTGACAAGTGACTCAATATATTATATGACCGGTATGTTTCAAATATTTTTTTGGGTTGTTTAAATTGTTGGAAATTTTATATATAAGCTTCAAACACTCTATGTTTATTCATCTAAATATAAATTTATATAATAAGAAAATATATTTATATTTATAAAACAAATGTTGAGAAAAATCTAACCAAATCTTGTGATAAACACACAATATAATTAGGTTATGTTTAGTCAAGACCAACATAGGTTGGGCTATGTTCAGTAAGTAACTTCAGCAGACAAGGGGGTTACAAGCCATAATTAATCTGAGCAGAGATATTTTTTTGATAGGTAAAATCAAAGTGTAGCTATAAATAACACTATCCTCCCTTGTCTGATCATCTTGCAATCCACTCTCTTTTCAATTTAATCAGCAAGAAGCCTTCTGGAAGCTAACAGTGAGTACTCTGCCTTCATCTCTTCTCTTCTGGAAATTCATATTTCAAATAAGTTGTATAATTTGTGTGTAGTTTGAATTTGAAATGATAGAGAATGTTGTTGAATGTATGATATGGTTAGAAAACATGTACGCAGAAGAGCTTATTCACTTTTGATTAACTGACACTTAAAAAGAAGGAACTTCACCCCTTTTCCCTCTTTCAAAATTCATATCTCCCTTAATAGTTGAAATTAGCCTCTATCATCCAAATGAAAGTTGTTCGTATTTCCTTGTAGTATTTTTAGAAACTTACGGCACTGAGTTTCGTCGAGTATCGATGAAGATATCTCAGAAAAACTGAAAGTGGATAAAAATATCGTCAAAACTTTGAAAAATTATTTCTCTCAAACCAATACGAATCGTTCAACACCGTTTGCGCCAACAGGTTCGTATCGAAGAGAAGAATTTTTCATGTAAACTCAATGATAATCCATGACGAAGATTTGAGATCTTCAAAACTAGGGTTGCAGTTAGTTTATGATTGGGTTAGTGAGGCTCGAATCGGAGGATGGATATGCGATCAGGGAGGAGAGCGGCACGCGTGGTGATTTTTTTGTGGACTTCGGCGACAAAATGTTTCGCGACCCTGTAGCTTGCCGCAAAAATTGAAACATGGTCATAGAGCTTCGGTCGAATGGCAAGAGGGTGGGGAAGGTCAGGCATGAGCGGGGAAGTGAAACGGTGAAGCGAGGCATGGGTTTTATGGAGCGATTGCTTGGTGCACATGCACGAAATGCACGCCATAGCCGTGTATAGGAGGAGAAAAAGTAAAGGAGGAAGAAGAAAATGGGGCAAAGTGGATGCGGTCGGGTCTCTTTGTTTTTGGGCTCGGCCTAGTCCTTTTATATAAAAAAAGAATTTAAGTTTTAAATTTAAACAAAAACTAAATACATCACTTGTTATTCACAAAACAAATCTCCTTAAAACTTGAAAAGGAAAACAAAAATGGCGAGCTGGTTTTGGGCAATATTCTAATCTGTTGGATATCTATGCGTTTCAAGTTCTTCCTTCTGGCTTCTGCGTATGTCTTCTGTGGTTCCTTCTGCCGATTGTTCTCTTCGAGACTGTGCTCTACCTTCGAACGAGCTTGTTTGCCCAATGTCTGGTATTCTGACAGACTTATCATCCCCTTCGTTACTTGCTCCTTCTGTTTATGGCAATTTTTCAAAATCTGGTGAGTCCCTTCTATCGCCATTATTAGATATGTCTTCTGATAAAGCTTGGTCGGAATTGGATGTTGGTCTTCCTGTAGTCAAGGATTTGGGTGGTGTTGGATCTGGGTTAAGTGAAACTAGTAGAGGGGGTAAGGCTGTCAGTTTGGTGGTTGCGGCCGATGTTTTTGGTGATGTTATACCTGGTTTTGATGTGCCTAATGGTCTCATCTCCTTTGGTGGTGGTCAGGCAATTTGTTGCTCACCAGATGTTTGTTTAAATGTTGAGCACGTTCTCCACTCCCCTGTTTCCCCCCCTTGTGGTGCTGTAAATGTTCCATTGGTTGCTGCTCCTTCTCAGACTGTTCCTTTGTGGTCATCCTTGTTCACTAAATTGCCAAAAAATGCGGGTGTTCATTCTCCCCGTAGTTTTGAAAAAGTCGAGATTGACGGAATGATGATTCCACCAGTTGAAGTGATTGAGGCTGGTGTTGATTATTGGAAGGATTATTTGGTGGGTTTTTTCCTCGACTCCAACCCTGCCTATCAGCTAGTTAAGGCACGTTGTAACCAGATTTGGAAGCCTAAAGGGGGTATTAGTGTTCATTATGATAATGCCATGTTCTATTTCAAATTCTCACGGAGTGATGAACGACAGCGTATTCTTGAGGCCGATCCCATTCTCATTGATGGGAAACCATTCATTATTACCACTTGGACACCGTCTGTTGATAGGGCTAAAGATCAGGTATTATCTATTCCTGTCTGGGCCCACTTCTCCCACATACCTTCAGTTCTTCAACCTCTGATTGGGATTGATTGGCTAGCTGGCCTTGTTGGAAAGGTGATTTGTTATGATGCCAACACAGTAGCCAGAAAGAGATTAGTTTATGCCAAAGCACTAATTGAGATAACCCCTGAGAAATCTTTGCCTTCGGTTTTGAAAGTCAAACTTGATGAGGGTCATTTTGCCGAGGTACGTGTTCACTACAGTTGGAAGCCAGATATCTGTACCACCTGTCAGTCCTTTGGGCACCTATCTAGTGCTTGTACTAGTTCTGTCCTTGCTGATCTTGTTCCCCTGCCCGATCGGGTTCCTCTTCCTCGTCCTCCTACTAGGAAGTGGGTCAAGAAGGTCTCCCCTAGGACCTCTGCTCCCTCTGTTTCCCCTTTTGCTGATGATGTTTCCTCTGATGTTCCCTCTGTCCTTCCTAGTGACGGTCTCACTATTGACGATTCTCCTGGTGATGTTCCTTCTGCTGTTGCTCAGGTTGTAATGGCTAATTCTGTGCATGCTACTAATGTTGCTCCTTCTGTAGTTGCTCTTGTCGAACCATCTGTGTCTGATCATGCTACTCCTATCTTGTCCGAGACTATCATCTGGAACTCTGAGGAGCGTGCCTGGGTTCATGTTCCTTCTGATATGCGGTACTCGCCGGAGACGGACACGTTTTATGCTTTCATCTCTGATGTTGCGGGTGAGAGTCGATTTCTTATTTACCACATTGAGGGCGAGGGTCTAACTCTTACTAGGGAAGGTGAGATTGGTGAGGAGAATAAGAGTAAGTTCTACGACGTTGATTGGGATAGGAAATTAATTTACTCCCATTTGTCTGACGGATATGACCCGAAACTGGCTACTTTGTTCTCTGGGTATTTTCAAGTTTTTGGCTCCCTTTCTGTCGTTGGTCGGAGCGTCTCATCTTCGGATGGAGCGTAGTCCCTTTTGTTTAGTAGTCTAGGTATTTTCCGCCTAGCTCCTGTATTCTCTGTTTCTTTTTCATTGGGTTTTCTCCAATTAGCTGTTCTGTGCATGTGCAGAACACCTGTTTTCTTATATATATACAGTGGCACGGCCCACTATAAAGCCGGCTAGCTTTGCTAAAAAAAAAAAAAACTAAATACATCGATAACGAGTTCGTTTAAAATCTGATTGATGTGCAGATTTTTGCGTTGTGATCGTATTGACGAATACGACGCCTTCTTGTAGTTTATTAGTTGAGGTGGACCTTTAGAATTTTTTGGCATATTAAAACAGGCTGATTTTAAATTACGTTATTTATACAAATAATGCCATTCATAATTTTAAACCTTAACTAGAGATGTTTATTCGGCCCTATATAGAACTGTTAAGTTAAATTGGGTTATATAGATTATTATGGACATCTCTGGAGCAGAACGAAACCTCATTCTGCGCGTGCTAAGTAAATTGTCAATCTGTGTACTAATTAGAATACGGATAAATCGGTATGGGTTGGAAGGTAAGTTAACTATGGATTGTTAATTATCTAGTGTTGAGAGTTTGGTAGCTGGACCATATTGAAGATGGAACCGTTATATGAACTTATGTGATATGAAAGAGAGGGTAACTTACTTACAACCCTTTGCAGCTGCTAAGCCTCGGACTTGATCAATGTTAATTCATTAATTGCATAGTTGAAACTGGTTTAATATTAATTATGTTATTTAAACATTTAAATTTGATTGCTATTATATTTACATTATTTAAAGTTAATTTTGATATTTTAACGTTAAATTTTTTCAAGTTATTTAATAATTATATTAAATATTTAAGTTGGGGTTAATAAATTTTATTATTAACGTTGTTTAACCTAATTTATTTAATTTTTAATTTAAGATTTTTAAATTTTTTATAAGTCACTCTATTTAAAGGTTTTAATTCAATAAACTTCTTTAATATACAGATTAAGGTTGATAATTTACATAAATCATAGTGACTTATGTAAATTACATGATTAATAATTGTAAGTTACTTTGTGTTAATAAATGAAGTTAAGATTTACAAATGAAGTTAAAGTTAACAAACGAAGCTAAGTTAGTTAACCGTTTAATTATCAGTGTTTCAAATTAAATAATTTTTTCATTATTAATAACTAAGAAATATTAATTAATTATTTATGATATTCGTGGTTAACTAATTTGTAATTAAGAGTGTGTAAAATAATTAATCATATTAATTAATGATGTTTAATTCAATCGCTGATTTAATTGGGTTAAGTTGTTGGTCTGACTTGTCAAAATATTTTTAGATAATATTTTCGTTCAAGTTAAAGAAATATATCGTAAAAGGTATTTTATATAAAAGAACGGGGTTTACATTAAATAGTAGAAGTTTAACGGATTTATAAAAGGGAAATTATAAATAGGACTTATAAAGAGGATTTTTAAATGGTTTTATGGGTTTTTAAAGGCTTTACTAATGATTTTAGAAATGAACAAAAAAGATGTACGAGAAATTGAAAGGTATAAAGAGATTTTGTAAATAATCTAGAAGATCGATGAAATGGGTTATAATGTTTTAAGAAGTTTAAGGAAGTTTTATAATTGACCTTTTGAATCGAATAAAAATGGAACCTTTCTCAGTTTTAAGTATAATTATACCATTAAGATAAATGTATAGATATTTTTCTAAATGCTGAAGATATGGGGATTGGTAAATATATTCTTGTAAAAGTATTCTGGTACAAGTTATCTACAAATGGTTCTATTTAGAAAGGATTTATAAAAGAAGGCTAGAAGTTGCTTATATGATGAATCAATGTTAGTTTTTTTTCTTACAAATAAATTCTTGATTGTATGTTTGTTATTCAATAATTAAATAACCAACTATTGAAATTAGACCCAAACGTAACTTTGGAAATATCTAGAAGAAACAGGTAAGTTATATGGCACAGTCATCTCCGCTGATGTTGTACTGTGCGTACAAATCTTGTTTTGTTCACCTAGGACAAATGATAAGGAAACTCGTCCATTCAAACGGTTAGGAGGTGAACTCCGCACTTATTTGTTTGTCTGTTTATTTCCTAAAGAACCGGGGTTGAGTTTACCTGAAACTATCGAAGTTGTTTCGATGAGACTGGGATCAGATATGTTATCCGAAAACCACTTCGATCCAACTCAACGTTTCATAATGAAGACATCTGAAGAGCATGGAATCGAATACGGAGTTTGAAGTGCAAGGGCTATTCTCTCTTAATCCTTGGAAGGGATTCCCCGTAATGGACGTAATAGGAGTAATGCCTTCAGTTTCGTTCAATCCTAGAACGTACTTGTATTGATGAATGCTATATGTAAAAGGTAAAACGTAGCCTCAAGCCTCATCAACCGAAAATGACTAAAACATGGGAGATGCAGCAGAGCTAGGTGTGGGTAGCTCCCACAAAGGGTATGTTATTGCCTTTCTAGATGACCATTCATATTTTCAGATTCAATTGTGCATGAGTGAGCTCCATAAAGTTTGGGAACAACCGAGGTGATGAAATATTCGGTACTATCCAGCAAGGGGTAGGTCGGTCCTGTGTTGACAGGGATCGGTAGGTACGATCTCGGTACATTGTTCTAGAGGTGTACTGTGACGGACGGTACCCCAGTAGCCCATTCATTAGTTGGAATTCATTCTCCAATACGAGCTTTACGGTTTCAGTTGTATACCAAATATGTTGGAACGTGAGATGCAAGCATTCCAGCTACTTTAATATTTTACTTTGACTCTTAGACATTATGATAACGTCATTGGATTTGATATAAAATGTTTTTGGTTATCGTAAGGTAAAAACCCATCATTTTTATGTGCGGTGTGGTTTTACGAGATACCCTTGTTTTGAAAAGTTTTCAAACATAAAATCAATTTGGTTGTTATCTGTTATTGAATTTTACTCACGCTGGTTTACCAAACTGACCGGGTGTTATTCCGTATAATGCTCGGGTCAGACCGAGCATGTTTTTCCTAGGTTTAGCTAGATACTTTGGAATTAGGAAAGAGCTGGATGATCAGGACGCATTCACGTATATTTTTCCGCTGTAATATGGAGTTGGTATGTTTGTTAATAACAATGACGGGTTATTATAACTATCCAAATTTAGAATAAGTCTGATATACTCTAATGTTGTATATATTGTAATGACCCCGAATTTTTATAAATTTAAATTGATAATTAAATTAAATTTTGAATTAAAATTGTGAAATTAATTGATAAAATGATGCGAGTTTCCTCGGGCTTTCGAACAAATTCTGTATTATATCATTTCAAATTTAGAAATTATATATATATGTACATTGAATTTGAAGTAAATCTTAAATAAATGGGTTAGAAATAAATATAAGATAAATTATAATAAAAATTTAAGCTAGAAAAAAAATATAAATAAGCTATATTGTAGGATATAAAGTAAATATATTAGCTAAAATTATAACAACATATTAGAAATAGAATTCATTCATATTATAAAATAATATGACAAAGCAAAGAAAATATATTCAAGTATGTAAGCTTGCATAAGAAGACAGTTATTTATACATTCAAACAAAGAAAAGAAATAGAAATATATGTAGATAAGTATGAAACCAAAGTAAAAAGATATGTATAGGCTGAGAAAAGATGTGTACAACAACAATTAATGCCCTATATCTTCAGCCACCACATTATACTTATACATTGTACAAATGAAATGAAAGAAAAAATATATATTTGTACAAACTCATAAATGCAAGCCACAACCATATCATTTCAGCCGAGTTAACAAATAAAGCAAGTAGATAAATATATGTATTTTGTACAAGGCAATTAATGCCAAACCTTAGCACGCACAAGTATTATCACTTCAGCCTCCAATTGAAGAAAAAATCTCTTATACATTGTACAAAACATAATATCACCTTGTATAAAGAAATACATATCACCTGTACAAACCATATCCCTGTATATTTCATATCAATCTACCTCATTTCAGTTTTGATTATTCAAAACTGTGAAAAGGAAAAAAAAACTAAAGTATTATCATCTTCAACTTAAAACAAAACTTCACTTTAAAACAACAATATATATCAAGATAAATCAGAGGATTAAAGATCAAAGAAGACTTCAGCTTGCAAACTTTCAAGCCTACTTCAACATAAAAGCCTGCTCTGTTCTTTCTTTCTTCTGGAATTAAGGTGAGTAACATCACATTTTAAAAGCTTTAAATTTGATTTTGGTTGTATGATGAGTTCTGGAATATATATTTGGTATGAATATATAAATGTTTGATGAATTTTCTACATATATATGGATGTGTGAAAAGGTGTATATGTAACCTCTCTGTTACCAGTCTTTCTTTTCTTTGTTTTTTTAGCTCAAGATTTATTCAAAAATCATTATCTCATTACCTAATCTAAGTTAGGGTATAAGATTCAAACAAAATTTGTTTGATTTGTCAATAGTTAAAGTTTAGAAAATTGGTTAAGTTAAAACAAAATGGTATTGTCTCTGGAAATGAAAATAATAGAGCAATCTCGAAATAAGTCAAATTTTAATTATCATGATTCACGAATCCAGGAATGTGAATCAATTACTTTAACTAAAACTCGATTTTTGAAACGAAAATCACGATTTTTAGATGTAGGGTGGACGAGCAGTTCGCGTTTGCCTGTTTTTCTTTGTTTGGGAATTGTTGGTGATCCACGGGTGGGTGATGATCGAAATTTGGTCTGGTGCTAGAGGGACGAGTGGGGGTTCTAGGAAAAATATTGTAATAATGGTTAGATGATCGTGGAAATGGCAGTGGTGGATTCCAGTTTGTAAACCTAGTTTTAACTAGGCTGCGTATTTTGATCGACACGTCTTCTCTAGTCGATCGAGTGCACGAGGTATTGGGTAAGGGTAGAGGAAGTGTCGGCGATAGTGTGGCTGTGATTTCAGAGCGGCCGGTGGTCAGAGGATCGAAGACGAAGGTGTTCCAGGTTTTGAGGTGATGTTCCTGTTGTGTTCCAGGTTCTGGTTTGGAGTCTCGAATTCGATTTCGAGCTCTGGAAGGCGATCTGATGATCGGAGTAGGGGGTGGAGTTGTTGGCTGATGTGGGAAGATCGGTAGAGTTGGTCAGAGGCGATCAAAGTCACCGTGCACATGCACGGTGCACTCTGTTGATTCTGGCGAATTTTGGATTGAGGGGAGATTTGGTACTCGAGTACTTCGGGTTTTTGCTTGAAGCTTTTGGTGTTTGTCTCGGAGCGGTTATAGGGTGAACTCGGGGTACTTTACCTAGGTGGTAACAGGTTTAGAAAACTTGATTGGATTCAGATTTAATTTAAAATTTGCAACAAGTTTTTAACGAAGTTAAAAACCAAAATTTAAGATATGGATTCAAACTTGTTTTTGTCTCCTAGATTTAAATAAATATAAGTTTTATAAAAATAAAATGTTTTAACAACTTTAAAATGTTTAAAGTATATTTTAAAGTGTGTTTTAAATTTTGCTAAGTTAAATTTGTAGTTATTTTTGAATCTAAATTTGAAATAGAATGTAAAAGTAAATTCAAAAGCAAAATGTCTCAAATGCATTTGTAAATGAGAATTTGATCATTAATAAGAAAATGTTTTATCCTTTAAATAATGAAGATTTAAGGATTTGCGATTTTTAAGTTAATTAAAATGAATAATTAACTAATTTAATTAATTAATGATTTGGATTAATTAATTTAGTAATTAAGAGTTAATTAGTTAACCATTAAGGGTTAATTTATTAAGATAATTAATTAAGGTAAATTAATTAATGAAAGTGATTAAGAAATACTTATTATTTAAGGAGTAATTAATTAGTTGTTGTAATCAATTGAGAATTAATTATTAATTAGTGGTTAATTAATGATTAATCAAAGATAATTTATTAAATGTTTTGTAATCAATTGATTATTAATTTACCATGACTAGTAAATTTATTCATAGAAATTAATCTGATTTGAATCAATTAGATAATTAAAGTGATGTTATCTATGGATGTTTAGATTGTATTGGATGATTTAATTGTTTGATATCCCTGATATATGATGCTTTGCGATACACCTGATTTATGTGATCTGTGATACATTATCTGTGATGAAATTTATTATCCGTGATATTTATATATCTGTGGACTGTGCATGATCGATAAGCGTTATAGTTTATATCGCTTATCAACTATATCCTGTATTTTGATCTGTGATGATTCATTGTGTTGCACTATTGTGTTAAACCCCTAGACTACACCATACACACACAAATATGGATTTCACGTGGAAATCGGTTAAGTCACAGGTAATTTAAATTTAATGTTTTTGAAATTGAAATTTTAATTTCAAATTGATTTTGGAAATGAATTTGGGTTAAATATTAAAAGCTTTTGAAAAGGTGTTTTCAAAGATAAAAGCTATTTTGAATAACTTGGTAAGTTTTCTAATTTAAATAATTCAATTTGGATTTTGAATTCTAAATTTGGAATTGAATTCAATGATTGGAATTTTGATTAAAGATATTATAAATGTGTTTTATATGAATTTAAACCACTTTTAAAATATTGGTTTGAGAATTTGAATTTAACCCAAGAACCTTAGCTCGTATAAATGAATCAGATTTCCAAAATGAAAACTGTTTGTTCTAAAAGAACAAAAGCTTTCAGATAAGAAATGAAATTCCAGTTTAATTAAAGGAATTTCAGGATTGAATTGAAAAATGGTTTTCCAAGTTATGAATGAATTCTTTTTGAAAAATATGAATTAAACCTGTTTATTTTTAACAGATTTAAAATGATGATTTGTTTAAACCATTTGAAATGGAATTGTTTGGAAAGCTATAAGTTAAATCTTGATTTAAAGATTTAACGAGTTAATCAAATTGAAATGGAAATTAATTTGGAAAATCTGTGAATGAATCTTTTGTTTAAAAGATTAAAGTGTGGAAAATTATTTAAACCATTGAAGGTTGTTAAAATGAATCTTTTTGTTTAAAGATTTGAAAATGGTAATTTGTTTAAACCATTTGTAAGCAAAGTTTTGGGTAATAAGTTGTGACTTAATTGAAATCCCAACATCCATATGTTTTAGAAATATTGCGCTCATTCTTCGGTTTAGCCGGGAGAGGACCTTTGTGTTACATAACCCATTCCAAATAATGATACGTCGTATATGGATCACATTTGAATACTGGTGGTGAAGACCGGGTATTTGCGAGAACGATAGGATGACCTATCGATTGTCTCTGCACTGAGTCGCGCCGGCATAGAGATCTCCTAAGTAATGGGAAATCCGATCGGGATTGTGAATACCCGGATTGCAAGGGCTTCTTCGGAAGTGCCTTCGGTTTTGTTCGAACCCGGAACAGACTTGTATGGTTACATGTCTGACATTACACTTTGAGATATAAAGCAGATTTCTTTTAAATACATTTCTGTTGGTGGCGGAGAATTTATTCTCTTAGCTTAACACCCTTCTCTGAGACATACGAGCTCAGAGGTTATGTAGTTGAAGGTTATCAGCAATATACTCCCAATTTGGTAATGTGACATGCTGAGTGTTGTTGTGTGATGATCATTGTTTGATCATTTGTGATATGATCATTTGTTTGATCATTTATCTTTATGATCATTACTTTGATCATCTGTTGACCCAAAGCATGGCTTTGTGACAAAGCGTAGCTTTGTGGACGAGACTTCATCAGACCTCACTCCCCTGAAATGGTCGAAACAGGAATATGCGGCAAGGTTATGAGGGTCGCGCCCTTTAGTGTATGTCATTCCTTCTGGATAGAGGTGGTATCATGGTATGGAGCCCAGATACTTAACCTATGTTGTTGTTGCAAATTTATTACTTTGTGGTTGTTGGAATCGAGGATCCTCGGATATAGATCGGTTACGATCGGGGGATGACATATTCGTGTCAGTAGTTACCCAGTTAGGGGTAACCCGGCCTTGTGTTGGCAGAGATCCGGTTTGGTTCTCGGGTCGTCTTTCCAGAGGCGTACCTATGTGGCAATGGGAAGTTCCTTGGCCTGCCATTTGTTGGAAATCCCAAGAAACAATACGAGCCTTGTACGGTTTTAGTTGTAGAACCTGCCATTTACTTATGGTGGTCACCACTGTTTAGATGGTAGCTATAGTAGGCATAAGTGTGGAATGCCTATGCTGGCTAAGATTTATATTATACTTTCGAAATGTTTTCTACACTATGCACTAATAATAATATAAAAAATGATTTGATTTTGCGTATCAAGCATCTTTGACTATCATAAGGAGAAATCTCCTCCGATTCTGCGTTTGCATTGTGTGTGTGGCGGGAGGCCTTATGGTAGTTTCATTTTCCAAAAGCATTACAAATCTGTTTTATTTTCTTTGTGAAAAATAACTGTTTTACGATCTCACACCAGTCTCCATGATTGACTCGGAGTTTATTGTTTCCCTTCTAAACTCTGGGTGCCCACCAAATTTCCACACGGGCAGTCTAGAGTTATGTTATCAAGATATTCTAGATATTCTGGAGCTTTGGAAGCAAGCTGGATGGCGAAACGTATCACTTATACTATGTATTATTCCGCTGTGTATTCTGTATGAGGACAAGTTTATATAACTGTCCATTGATGTATTGACTCTGTTGTCATAAACTCTGATGATGTGATGTAATGTATAAAATGATATAGTTCTTTGATTTAAAGATTATTCATTTATCTATTATATATTGTTCCGCTGCGAATGTGAGATTCTGATATTGTTTCTGTTTCTGATGTTGTTCTGTTGTTCTTCTTTTCGTTTTCTTCTATCTTTTCTTCTACCTCTTCTTTTAAACCCTACGAATTCGGTTTTCCGGCATTCGTTTGCTCTGCAGTTGATACAGTGGACGTATCGATGTCGATTTTCGGAAGTTGAAGAATCCGGTCCTTACAACGTGGTATCAGAGCTGAGGGTAAAACTTTAGCTCAGGAGTATAACACATTAAGTAGCTCATTAGAGATAGGGTGAAGTATATCCTGGAATGAGTAATCTCTAAGATATCTGTCCGAATGCCTCAGTAAATTCTCTTACTATCCACTGATAGTGAGTATGAGTGCAAGAAGAGGATGAGACAGGGGACAGGGAAATACCACCACGAATTGGTCAATACCCTGTAACAACAAAGAAGCAAATTTTTTCTCTATCAATCTCTTTTGTTCAACATCTTTTTTCTCAATTCTTCGATAATTTCTGGTAGATCCAGGAAGAGATTCGATATATTAATATAGGACATAAACTCCAAATCGGTCGGAATTGTTTGTTTGGATGAATTGTTTGCTTTGGTTGTTATGGTTGATAGGTATACTTTAGTTTCTAAACTAAAAGTTTTGAAATTGTATCCATATATCTATCTATTCTTTGGGTCCCAATATATTCGACGAACGGTTAGTTATCCCTTGGAACTAACCGATATCACTCCATAATTCGTAGATCTAGATAACCCGAGTATTTTGTGAAGTGTTAAACAAATTCGTTCTTGTATCTATTATTGATATTCTGATTTGGTAAGCCAAATGCAGAATAGCTGTTCAGTCGATTTGATGAAGTATTCTTCATCTATCTTTTTGTCTCCTTGGTAATTTCGAGGACGAAATTCTTTTAAGGGGGGAGTCTGTAACGACCCCGAATTTTTACAAATTTAAACTGATAATTAAATTAAATTTTGTATTAAAATTGTGAAATTAATTGATAAAATGATGCGAGTTTCCTCGAGCTTTCGAACAAATTCTGTATTAAATCATTTCAAATTTAGAAATTATATATATATATATATATATATGTACATTGAATTTGAATGTAAATCTTAAATAAATGGGTTAGAAATAAATATAAGATAAATTATAATAAAAATTTAAGCTAGAAAAATAAATATAAATAAGCTATATTGTAGGATATAAAGTAAATATATTAGCTAAAATTATAACAACATATTAGAAATAGAATTCCTTCATATTATAAAATAATATGACAAAGCAAAGAAAATATATTCAAGTATGTAAGCTTGCATAAGAAGACAGTTATATATACATTCAAACAAAGAAAAGAAATAGAAATATATGTAGATAAGTATGAAACCAAAGTAAACAGATATGTATAGGCTGAGAAAAGATGTGTAAAACAACAATTAATGCCCTATATCTTCAGCCACCACATTATACTTATACATTGTACAAATGAAATGAAAGAAAATATATATATTTGTTCAAACTCATAAATGCAAGCCACAACCATATCATTTTAGCCGAGCTAACAAACAAAGCAAGTAGATAAATATATGTATTTTGTACAAGGAAATTAATGCCAAACCTTAGCACGCACAAGTATTATCACTTCAGCCTCCAATTGAAGAAAAAATCTCTGATACATTGTACAAAACATAATATCACCTTGTATAAAGAAATACATATCACCGGTACAAACCATATCCCTGTATATTTCATATCCATCTACCTCATTTCAGTTTTGATTATTCAAAACTGTGAAAAGGAAAAAAAAACTAAAGTATTATCATCTTCAACTTAAAACCAAACTACACTTTAAAACAACAATATATATCAAGATAAATCAGAGGATTAAAGATCAAAGAAGACTTCAGCTTGCAAACTTTCAAGCCTACTTCAACATAAAAGCCTGCTCTGTTCTTTCTTTCTTCTGGAATTAAGGTGAGTAACATCACATTTTAAAAGCTTTAAATTTGATTTTGGTTGTATGATGAGTTCTGGAATATATATTTGGTATGAATATATAAATGTTTGATGAATTTTCTACATATATATGGATGTGTGAAAAGGTGTATATGTAACCTCTCTATTACCAGTCTTTCTTTTCTTTGTTTTTTTAGCTCATTTATTCAAAAATCATTATCTCATTACCTAATCTAAGTTAGGGTATAAGATTCAAACAAAATTTGTTTGATTTGTCAATAGTTAAAGTTTAGAAAATTGGTTAAGTTAAAACAAAATGGTATTGTCTCTGGAAATGAAAATAACAGAGCAATCTCGAAATAAGTCAAATTTTAATTATCATGATTCACGAATCCAGGAATGTGAATCAATTACTTTAACTAAAACTCGATTTTTGAAACGAAAATCACGATTTTTAGATGTAGGGTGGACGAGCAGTTCGCGTTTGCCTGTTTTTCTTTGTTTGGGAATTGCTGGTGATCCACGAGTGGGTGATGATCAAAATTTGGTCTGGTGCTAGAGGGACAAGTGGGGGTTCTAGGAAAAATATTGTAATGATGGTTAGATGATCGTGGAAATGGCAGTGGTGGATTCCAGTTTGTAAACCTAGTTTTAACTAGGCTGCGTATTTTGATCGACACGTCTTCTCTAGTCGATCGAGTGCGACGAGGTATTGGGTAAGGGTAGAGGAAGTGTCGGCGATAGTGTGGCTGTGATTTCAGAGTGGCCGGTGGTCAGAGGATCGAAGACGAAGGTGTTCCAGGTTTTGAGGTGATGTTCCTGTTGTGTTCCAGGTTCTGGTTTGGAGTCTCGAATTCGATTTCGAGCTCTGGAAGGCGATCTGATGATCGGAGTAGGGGGTGGAGTTGTTGGCCGATGTGGGAAGATCGGTAGAGTTGGTCTGAGGCGATCAAAGTCACCGTGCACATGCACGGTGCACTCTGTTGATTCTGGCGAATTTTGGATTGAGGGGAGATTTGGTACTCGAGTACTTCGGGTTTTTGCTCGAAGCTTTTTGGTGATTGTCTCGGAGCGGTTATAGGGTGAACTCGGGGTACTTTACCTAGGTCGTAACAGGTTTAGAAAACTTGATTGGATTCAGATTTAATTTAAAATTTGCAACAAGTTTTTAACGAAGTTATAAACCAAAATTTAAGATATGGATTCAAACTTGTTTTTGTCTCCTAGATTTAAATAAATATAAGTTTTATAAAAATAAAATGTTTTAACAACTTTAAAATGTTTAAAGTATATTTTAAAGTGTGTTTTAGATTTTGCTAAGTTAAATTTGTAGTTATTTTTGAATCTAAATTTGAAATAGAATGTAAAAGTAAATTCAAAAGCAAAATGTCTCAAATGCATTTGTAAATGAGAATTTGATCATTAATAAGAAAATGTTTTATCCTTTAAATAATGAAGATTTAAGGATTTGCGATTTTTAAGTTAATTAAAATGAATAATTAACTAATTTAATTAATTAATGATTTGGATTAATTAATTTAGTAATTAAGAGTTAATTAGTTAACCATTAAGGGTTAATTTATTAAGATAATTAATTAAGGTAAATTAATTAATGAAAGTGATTAAGAAATACTTATTATTTAAGGAGTAATTAATTAGTTGTTGTAATTAATTGAGAATTAATTATTAATTAGAGGTTAATTAATGATTAATCAAAGATAATTTATTAAATGTTTTGTAATCAATTGATTATTAATTTACCATGACTAGTAAATTTATTCATAGAAATTAATCTGATTTGAATCAATCAGATAATTAAAGTGATATTATCTATGGATGTTTAGATTGTATTGGATGATTTAATTGTTTGATATCCCTGATATATGATGCTTTGTGATACACCTGATTTATGTTGTGATCTGTGATAAATTATCTGTGATGTAATTTATTATCCGTGATATTTATATATATGTGGTCTATGCATGAATGATAAGCGTTATAGTTTATATCGCTTATCAACTATATCCTGTATTTTGATCAATGATGATTCATTGTGTTGCACTATTGTGTTAAACCCCTAGACTACACCATACACACACAAATATGGATTTCACGTGGAAATCGGTTAAGTCACAGATAATTTAAATTTATTGTTTTTGAAATTGAAATTTTAATTTCAAATTGATTTTGGAAATGAATTTGGGTTAAATATTAAAAGCTTTTGAAAATGTGTTTTCAAAGATAAAAGCTATTTTGAATAACTTGGTAAGTTTTATAATTTAAATAATTCAATTTGGATTTTGAATTCAAAATTTGGAATTGAATTCAATGATTGGAATTTTGATTAAAGATATTATAAATATGTTTAATATGAATTTAAACCACTTTTAAAATATTGGTTTGAGAATTTGAATTTAACCCAAGAACCTTAACTCGTATAAATGAATCAGATTTCCAAAATGAAAACTGTTTGTTCTAAAAGAATAAAAGCTTTCAGATAAGAAATGAAATTCTAGTATAATTAAAGGAATTTCAAGATTGAATTGAAAAATGGTTTTCCAAGTTATGAATGAATTCTTTTTGAAAAATATGAATTAAATCTGTTTATTTTTAACAGATTTAAAATGATGATTTGTTTAAACCATTTGAAATAGAATTGTTTGGAAAGCTATAAGTTAAATCTTGATTTAAAGATTGAACAAGTTAATTAAATTGAAATGGAAATTAATTTGGAAAATCTGTGAATGAATCTTTTGTTTAAAAGATTAAAGTGTGGAAAATTGTTTAAACCATTGAAGGTTGTTAAAATGAATCTTTTTGGTTAAAGATTTGAAAATGGTAATTTGTTTAAACCATTTGTAAGCAAAGTTTTGGGTAATAAGTTGTGACTTAATTGAAATCCCAACATCCATATGTTTTAGAAATATTGCGCTCATTATTCGGTTTAGCCGGGAGAGGACCTGTGTGTCACATAACCCATTCCGAATAATGATACGTCATATATGGATTACATTTGAAGACTGGTGGTGAAGACCGGATATTTGCGAGAACGATAGGATGACCTATCGATTGTCTCTACACTGAGTCGTGCCGGTATAGAGATCTCCTAAGTGATGGGAAATCCGATCGGGATTGTGAATACCCGGATTGCAAGGGCTTCTTTGGAAGTGCCTTCGGTTCTGTTCGAACCCAGAACAGACTTGTATGGTTACATGTCTGACATTACACTTTGAGATATAAAGCAGATTTCTTTCAAATACATTTCTGTTGGTGGCGGAGAATTTATTCTCTTAGCTTAACACCCTTCTCTGAGACGTACGAGCTCAGAGGTTATGTAGTTGAAGGTTATCAGCAATATACTCCCAATTTGGTAATGTGACATGCTGAGTGTTGCTGTGTGATGATCATTGTTTGATCATTTGTGATATGATCATTTGTGATATGATCATTTGTGATATGATCATTTGTTTGATCATTTATCTTTGTGATCATTACTTTGATCATCTGTTGACCCAAAGCATGGCTTTGTGACAAAGCGTAGCATTGTGGACGAGACTTCGTCAGACCTCACTCCCCGGAAATGGTCGAAACAGGAATATGCGGCAAGGTTATGAGGGTCGCGCTCTTTAGTGTATGTCATTCCTTCTGGATAGAGGTGGTATCATGGTATGGAGCCCAGATACTTAACCTATGTTGTTGCTGCAAATTTATTACTTTGTGGTTGTTGGAATCGAGGATCCTCGGATATAGATCGGTTACGATCGGGGGATGACATATTCGTGTCAGTAGTTACCCAGTTAGGGGTAACCCGGCCTTGTGTTGGCAGAGATCTGGTTTGGTCCTCGGGTCGTCTTTCCAGAGGCGTACCTATGTGGCAATGGGAAGTTTCTTGGCCTGACCATTTGTTGGAAATCCAAAGAAACAATACGAGCCTTGTACGGTTTTAGTTGTAGAACCTGCCATTTACTTATGGTGGTCACCACTGTTTAGATGGTAGCTATAGTAGGCATAAGTGCGGAATGCCTATGCTGGCTAAGATTTATATTATACTTTCGAAATGTTTTCTACACTATGCACTAATAATAATATCAAAAATGATTTGATTTTGCGTATCAAGCATCTTTGACTATCATAAGGAGAAATCTCCTCCGATTCTGCGTTTGCATTGTGTGTGTGGCGGGAGGCCTTATGGTAGTTTCATTTTCCAAAAGCATTACGAATCTGTTTTATTTTCTTTGTGAAAAATAACTGTTTTACGATCTCACACCAGTCTCCATGACTGACTCGGAGTTTATTGTTTCCCTTCTAATCTCTGGGTGCCCACCAAATTTCCACACGGGCAGTCTAGAGTTATGTTATCAGGATATTCTGGATATTCTAGAGCTTTGGAAGCAAGCTGGATGGCGAAACGTATCACTTATACTATGTATTATTCCGCTGTGTATTCTGTATGAGGACAAGTTTATATAACTGTCCATTGATGTATTGACTCTGTTGTCATAAACTCTGATGATGTGATGTAATGTATAAAATGATATAGTTCTTTGATTTAAAGATTATTCATTTATCTATTATATATTGTTCCGCTGCGAATGTGAGATTCTTATATTGTTTCTGTTTCTGATGTTGTTCTGTTGTTCTTCTTTTCTTTTTCTTCTATCTTTTCTTCTACCTCTTCTTTTAAACCCTAAGAATTTGGTTTTCCGGCATTCGTTTGCTCGGCAGTTGATACAGTGTACGTATCGATGTCGATTTTCGGAAGTCGAAGAATCGGGTCCTTACATATATGAATAAAGATGTTCCTTTTTGTAAAGACATTTTTGTATTATATATTATTTGCTACATTGTGAGATTCTGTGTTGTTTAGTTTTCTTCTACCTTCTACCCTCTTCTTTCACTCTAACAAATCGGTATTTCCGACACTTGAATATTCGACGTGAGATACAATGAACATATTAGTGTTGATTTTCGAGAGTCAAAAATCTGGTTCGTTACATATGATATCATAAAGTATTATATAAAGTTCAGTGAGTCCTAAATTCCTATCTAGATCTGCCTATCCCATTAACTTACTGGACTCGGCAACAATAATCGTCTCTATTTTGAGACCATTTAGTTTTTGGGTGGTCATCACTTGCATCAACAATGGATATAAAGTTCACCTCGCGAACCTTCATATAGGATCGTACTTTCCAAAAGAGAGTTGTCCATATTCAAATGAATGACCACAACCATGATGTAAAATGTTTCATAATATGCAAATATAAAACTAAGCAGGACATGGTTTATCTAATTATAGTAATTATTATTTTTACAATTTATCATTTTTACAATTATTCAGAGGCAAAGTCGACAAACTCACATTGTAGGTATTATGTTTTCCAATTCTCAACATGTCAATACTTAGCCATATAAAATATGAACATGTTTAACTTTCAAGAAACTAAATAACATATCATAATCAAGATTATACTAATGTGCAAGAAAGTAGCCGCGAAGGATATTTCAAATCTAATCGAGCGGCTAATGATGCAGCTTGTCAAGCTAGATGGCATCACTGCCCATGGCGATTTACAGCTGCAAAGAGGTATGTAGGTCATTATTCATCTATACTTTTATAGTTGAAGAGGAAATGATCTCAAGCCTTGTTCAAAACCTCTATAACCCGACAGTCTAAATACTTTAATATCAATCCTTCTTATGGTGTTAATCGCTAATTAGATGTTCTGACTTAAACATCTGTTAATTACATGAAGTATATGGTGTGAGCTGCGGTATGCTTTTTCAGAAGTTTATGAGCAGTGTTCGGTATTAGATAAAAATAACTAGTCTATGTCACATTCTAATTATAGTTATACTTCGTTCAGGTAAGAAGAGTACATAAGTTAATGGAGACACTAGATATACTCAAAATCAAGAATGAGAAGATTACTACACCTGTCTTTTTGCAACAACAAAGTAATAAGAATGAGAAAAAGGAACAACTGTAGAAGCAAGAATCTAAAATCTAATAATAGGAATCTGTTGGCGAAGTGAACCGCTGTGGTCGACATCGTTGCTGGCTGCTGGAGTGAATCGATGCAGAATCATCGTCGTTGCTGGCTGCACGAATCGATGCGGAATCGACGAGGTGGTTGCTGGTGAAGAGAATCGATGTGACGTGGTCGTTGGAGTGAATTGATGTTGCATTGAATTTTGTTTAGGAATATTGGGGTGAATTGAAGGGAAAGTGAAGAAAGAACGAATTTTAATTTTGGGCGGCCTATTTTTACTAATGGTGCCGCCTTTAGTTCACATTCCCATGTTTTTACAAGTGTTGGGCTAAAACAGTGAAATATTTATTTTATATCTCAATTTTTTGATATATTTTTTTTACTCCAACCATTTTTATATAGCACTTTTATTACAATGGTGTGATTTAATGATATATATATATCATGTTTTATTGTAGTGCAAGTATGTAATATTAAATTGATAAACATCTTATTGATTGTATTAAATGCACAAATTTATTAATGTAGATTATTATAACATTATATAGCATATGTTCTTAAAATATTAGAAGGGCTAACTATTATCATTTCATTTTTATAATAAGGCTCCCACTAGTCTTTTATGTTTTCATCAAACCCTAAGGTAAACATAGAAGTCTTTCAACTTCACCGGTAGGTGTTAGGACCCATTCATCTTGGAATTCTGACGGCGAGTTTGCTCTACAAGTCGTAGCTCCACGGACGATGGATAACCCCTTATCGGTTTTATTGTATACAACTCTTAACGCTTGGTACCTTGTCCTAATTTCACTTCGATCTTGAGTTTGCACAACAAATCAAAATGAAAATATTCATTCGTACCTACTATATCGCGATGACCTAAGTATAATATATTTATCTTGAGTTTGCTCAACAAATACATATAGTTATCTTACCTCATCTATTCAATATATTAATAATACTACACATGACATACCTAGCTTGAGTTTGCTCAACAACTAAGGAATATGCAAGTAATTTATTAATATATATATATATATATAATATGGTAGAGACAACATTATATTCTAGATTCATAACCTTAATATACTACATCAAGTGATATCAACTTATGGAATAATGTATTTCTTATGAAATATCATCACGGTTCAAGTGTTGGACAGATTGGAAATCAGGTATACGTACATTTACGTATGTATTTATTCTTTAGGTCTATTTAAGGGTTTCTATAATGTTCCACTTTTAGTTTATACATTCATATTATATAAGTTTTATTATTATATAACTTTTATATTTTAGGGTTTTTATAACCTTTTAATTAAATAATTTATTTATTTAACCTTTAATTTATTTATTTAATTAATTAATATTTAATTAATTTATATAATATTTTTTTTATTAAGTTATATTAATTTTGAGAAATCATATTATATACATACATGTATACTTATGATATCTTAAACATTTTAAAGTATCATAATATATATCAAAAATATATAATGCATGTATATATATTTTTCATTAATTAACGTATTTAAATATTTTATCAATCTTATTAAAATTTAAAATTTTGAATTTTTTTATTATGTTATAACCTTTTATAGTATATGTATATTTTATTTTAAGTTTAAATTTAAAATTTAAAATCTTTTTTTTTAGTTTTCAAACAGCTTTGAAAATTAGTCCAAGTGTAACGACCCGGATTTTTCAACGGTTAATTTTAAATATTTAAATGGTTTAAATATTGGTTTTAGGATTTTAATTTAATTAGGGAGTTTTTAAAACTGAAAATTCAAGTGATTTTGTTAATTTTTGAAATCGTCGATTTAATCGACGCGTTAAAATAGTGATCCAGAGCACAGTCTCGGTATAAGACGAAACCAATTCCATTGGATCCGTAATATTGTATTATTATTAGATTTCAAATTCTGTAGCGTTTGGAGTTATCGTTTGGTCGTATGTGATATAAACGCGTTGAAATTAATATCGAAATTTCAATATAATAATTAGGTCCAAAAGGCTATCTTCTCTATACGATCGAATTAGGACTCGACACCTTTTCCATTACGTTCGGAATATGGGTATAACATTATGAACACCTAGCGGCACGCCTCAATAGGAGTTCGAAATTGCACAGTAGAGAATTCGAGATATTTTGAAAAAATAAAATTAAACTAGAAATAGTTAAATCGAATGAACAGTTGAGTCCCCTTCAACTTGACGTCGCACGTCCCTTTCCTTCTATAACACGCGATTCCTCTTACTTCTTTTAAAAAGGCCCGACCTCGTTCTCCCTCGTTCAAATCGAAAATCACGGTAATAAAAAAAAGAACGAATTCAAAATCGTTCGAAGAAAAAGAATGAGAGGAGGAATTCATGAGAAATTAGAATCACGGCTGGGATAAGAGAGGGAATGATGGAGATGCGTTCTCCAAATCATTCTCAACCCTAGAACTTGCACACGATGATGGGAAGGGGATTGTTGAGCTCGAGTCAAGGAAGGTCGGCAGTGTGGAGATGAGGCGAAGGAGGGGTTTCGACTCGTTGGTGAGGGTTCTCGGCGAGGAAAGACGCGCGTGGCGATGTGATTGGTGGGAAGAAGCGATCGAGTGAAGAGGGTGTCCCGATTAAGGGTTGAAGGGGGCCGAGCAGGACAGTGGTGGATGATTGAGAAGTCGTTTATTTGCTCGCGTCTATATGGAAATTTTGTAGAAGCTCATCATTGAATTATTTCGTATTCTCCAAATCATGCTGCAGCCATAGGAGCTTCGTGCTGGTAGTATCGATGGTTGAGCGTGGGCAGTTTGATGGGTTTTGTGTCTTGGAGGCATTGTACGACTTTAGGACAGTCAACTTGGGGAAGCGACGGAAGAAATTTTTAGTGGTGGTTCTGGTTTGTCAAACGGTGTCGGGAAGGTAATTAATTTTCTTAAGTCATAATTAGTGGAATTAATATATATTTTAATTCGTGAATGTTACTAACACTATCACTAATTTATACGAGGTCCAAAAATCATGAAAACAAGTCGAGATTGGAATGATTTGCAAATAAAAATCGAGGTGAGAAATTCTTGCTTATTTGGATTGCCTAATTTAATTTTAATTAGTTAAAATTAATTATTCGATGCATGATTGAAGTTATTAATTATTATCTGTTGAATGATATATTATATATAAATAGAGTATATATATATATAGTAGTTGGAGTGATATTCCCGCACATTTTAGCGGATGAGACCCTAAACGCCCCGCATAATAGCGGATAACCCTTTATACCGCGATATCTCCCTCGAAGTGGGATTGGTATTTTTATGTTGTATTAACATCCATGGATGTAGGAAAACATGCTGGAGGGATCCAACTGGATTCCTCAAAATGTTGAATTTAATTTCATATGTTGTGATATATGGTTTGTGTAGAATAATCTATTATAGATTAATGTAGTGATTGGAATTATTGGATGTTATTGTAGCACTGGCCTGAATTTTGATATTTTAAATTCTATAAATATATTTTTAAAATTGAAGGAATTAGGGGAATTTTTGATAAAAAAATATTTATATTGGAATTGGGGTTATTTTAAAGAAATTGAGTTAGAAAATGTACTTGTTTTTAGTTATACTTAACTATTGTGAAATATTAAATTGAGATATTTAAAACTGAATTATATAAAAAAAAGAATTTATTAATGATATTCTAGAAATATAAAAAGGAGTTGAAGTCGATATTAAAAATAGATTGGAAGTTACAAATGAGATTTATAAAGGAATGGATTTATAAAAATGGAACTTTATAAATGAGTTTAGTTTTATAAAAGTGAAACTCAAAGGAGTTATAAAATTTGTAAACAATGTTTATAAATAAGGGAAATGACTATAACATGGGAGATGCAGTAAGGCTAAGTGGGTCGCACCTAATTAGGTTATGATATCACTTTTCTAAATATCCTCGGAAATATATATAAATTATGGATATGGTTGTGCATGAAAAAGGGAGCGCTCGATTTTTAAGGGTGGGAACACCTGGGGTGATAATATATTCGATCTATCCAGGTTAGGGGTAGGCCGGTCTTGTGTAGTAGGGGATCCCAACGAGGTCCTCTGTATATTTTTCTACAAGTGTACTGTGATGGGCGGTACCCCAGTGGCCCAGTCATTGTATGGGATTCATTCTCCAATACGAGCATTTATGGTTTTATTTGTAGAGCCTAGTATGCTGGAATTTAATTAATGTAACAATTTCGGCTATTTGAATAAGTATTTGTACTTAGACACTATTATAATATCACTGGATTTTTCTATAAAGTATTTTGGTTATCGTAAGGGAAAAACCCGTCGTGTTTATGTGTGACGCGGTCTTACGGGATACCTTTGTTTTTCAAAGGATTTTAATGACTTTGATAATTAAGAGGGTACGGAACTACGGGTCATTACATTTGGTATCAGAGCTGAAGGTTAAGCAAGAACCTTGGCTTTGGCGGGGATTACTCATTAGAGAGAGGGTTAGTAGCACCCTAGAATGAGTAGTGTGTATAAATAGATATGAGCGCCTATTTGTTAGTGAATATAAATTGTTTCATATTATGTTGACTTATCGGTTGAGTGGCATATAAATTCTGATCGAATAGTGGGATGCCATTAAATCGATAGGAGTTTCTAAACACTTGAACGCGATAAATTGACACGGTATGGTTTTAAAGCGGGTAAATGAAATAATTTTACCCAAATTATATTTTGATATAAAAGGAATAATATTCTAGTAATTATTATAGTAGAATGATGTATTTGGTTATTATTATATAACAAAATAAGATTTTAAAATTTGGAATAGTTATAAAAACCAAATTGGATTGTATAAGAATGAATTATATTAGTGAATTTAAAACTAAAAATGGATTCAAACCGAAATTTGGAAAATTAAATCTTGGAGATTTTGGAAATATTTTCCAAAGTATTTGAAAATGAATAATAGTATTATTATATTGGGATATGTTTGAATAGAAAATGGATTTAAATGGATTTTGGAAGTGATATAGCACTGAAATCACTTCAGTCGCTGGAAAATTATCCTGGTGATGACTGCAGCATCATCAGTATTCATTTTCGAGTTTCTAGGTGACGGATTGCTACCATAGTAAATTAATTTGGAGATTTTTCAGTGAAAACAAGTGTTGTTTTGAAAATTCTGAGGAAAGTTTTTTGGATAAAATCAGGTTGATTTTGAAATTCGAAGGAAGTGGTTTGTTAAACCAAAAAGAAGAGTATATATGTACATATTTGATGTCAAAGTGATTTGAAATATATACCGGGTGTTTGAATTCTGGAATTTTAATATAAATGTTGGGTAAAACCTTGGAAAAAAGTTATGTACTTATAAAGTGAGGATGATTACAATAAGAAAGGAAAGTATGGAATTTGAGTTTTTGGAAATAAATTTTAACTTAAGTAAATTAGAATAGATTCTGTGAATTGAATTTAACTTAAGAAAAGTTAAATAAATTTATTGGGAATTGAGAGAATAATAAATTCAAATGGTGAAATTGCTATATGAATATAAGTAAGGAAGTGGAAAAAAATTTGAAATTGGAATTGAATTCTTACTTAATTGAATTGAACGAATTAAAAATAAAATTACTGGAGTGGAATTTAATTTAAGTATGGTTTTGGAATGATGGTAAAGAAGAATTGAAATTTAAATTAAATTGAATTGATTGGATTAGAAATAATATCGAACTGAAGTAAAAAAAAAATTGAGTTGTGGAATAATTATATATCCATAAATTATAAATTTTGAATAATTTAAAATTTGAGTGAAAATTTGGATTTATGAATAAACAAATTTTGAATAGCTTATAAAAATTGAAATTTATGAAATAAAAATATACTTAGGCCATAAATGGATGTATAACCTCGAGTAAAAATAAAATGTGAATACACTCGAATATAGAATTGATGAAATTGAAGAAAAATAAGTTATGTAACTCACAAAATTGAAATGTGAAATAGAAATTCCAAAAAAAAATATTAAATAAAAATAAAAAATGGTTCGATGTTTTTGTAAAGAATAAAAATCCAAACTTGAATTATAAAATGAAATTGAACTCGAGAAAATTAAATAAAGTGATTTTTGAAATAAAAATTAGAAATTGAATGTGGAACTTGAGTATAAATTAAAATTCGACAAAATGTAAGCGAATTAAATATAATTGGAAATATCGTCGAATAAAATAGAAATAGATTGAAATAGTGACGACTTAAGTTATAAATAAATTCAGTTTAAAGTGTAAATAAATTGAATGTGGCCTTGGATACGAATTAAATAAATTCGAGTATGGAATTAAAATCAAAGTGGATTAAATGAATGAACTAATTAATTAATTAATTACTAAATGAAATGTAAGTTGGTTGAAATGAAAATAAACTTAAGTTATAAGGTGGAAATAATATAAAATAACAGATTAACATAAGTAAATATTTTGAATGGAAGCGTGACTCAAATAAATTTGTGAAATGGTTCTTTAATGAAGTAGCGTGGAATGATTCCGAGTTTAATAAAAAGAATTTGAATGTAATAAAAGTAGATATGAATGGAATGCAACTGAATTGATTGTGAACAAATCTGAAATGGAATAAAATTGAATATAAATTGATTAGAAATCAATTTAAAATAGCTATAAGCTTAAGTGGGTATTTTACTAAATGGATATTCCCGAATTGCATGAAAATATCGTTGTTTGATGTAAACCGAGGTAAATAAAATTTTATGAATAAATAGAATGTGAATAAATTGATTTTTAATCAATTTGGAATGGATATGAGTTTGTTTGGTATAAAAATAAATTGAATGCATAAAAAGTGAGTTGTAAATCATTTAAATTGAATGAAATGGTATATGGATTGTTTGGAAGTAATTAAATTGGTGTTGGAACCTCATAATTGCTTATAAATATATGTTTAGCATGCATTGCTTAGGAAATTCATGTGTTAACTAGTTGAATAAATGAAACGTTATTAGAATTTCATGTTTTTGTACTTATGTGTTTAAAATTGAGTAAGTACATGTACAGAGGGACTATTTGGCCAGATTTGGGTTGCGAAATTGCTTTTGAAGTAAATGCTTGCTTAATAATGCTTAAGAAACGCTAAATAAGTTATGTTTTCAGATTAAATACCGTAAAATATAAAATATTGATATATATTTTGTTTTTCGACCATGTGGGTTGATGTATATATATTTCTCTCTTGTCATATTGCAAAGGCTCTCCGTACAAGGGAGACTCCGCCAAAAAATTTCGAAAATTTAGGGTGTTAGAAATTTTTTGAAAACTTTTGGAAATTTTTTGTTAACGACAAATTAATTTCGAATTGTAATCGGAATAAAGGGTTTTGGAATTAGAATTGAGAACTAATTGTTTTGGTTGGAACTAAAATATTGGAAAAGTAAAATATCGAGTTTCAACTAAGTGGGTTTTGATAAGTTAATGGATTTGGAATGTTTTTCCTGCCTCAGCAAATTTCGGGGATGAAATTCTTTTAAAGGGGGAGGAATGTAACGACCCGGTTTTTTCGATGGTTAATTTTAAATATTTAAATGGTTTTAAATATTGGTTTTAGGATTTTAATTTAGTTAGGAAGTTAAATTGAAAATTCAAGTAATTTTGTTAATTTTTGAAATCGTCGATTTAATCGACGTATTAAAATAGTGATCCGGGGCATAATCTTGGAATTCGACAAAACCAGTTCCATTGAATCTGTAATAGTGTATTATTATCAGATTTCAAATTCTATAGCGTTTAGAGTTATCGTTTGGTCGTATGGGATATAAACGCGTTGAAACTAATATCGAAAATTCAATATAATAATTGGGTCCAAAAAGCTATCTTCTTCGTACGATTGAATTAGGACTCGAAACCATTTCCATTGCATTCGGAATTGGGGTATAATATTATGAACGCCTAGCGGCACTCCTCAATAGGAGTTCGAAATTGCACAGTATAGAATTCGAGATATTTTGAAAAAATAAATAAATTAGAAATGGTTAAATCAGATGAACAGTTGAGTCCCTTTCAACTTGACGTCACACATCCCTTTCCTTCTGTAAAACGCGACTCCTCTTCCTTCTTTTTAGAAAGGCCCGACCTCGTTCTCCCTCATTCAAATTGAAAATCGTGGTAATAAAAAAGAACGAATTCAAAATCGTTCGAAGAAAAAAAAGGAGAGGAGGAATTCACGAGAAATTAGAATCGCGGCTGGGATAAAAGAGGGAATGATGGAGATGCATTCTCCAAATCATTCTCAACCCTAAAACTTGCACACGATGATGGGAAGGGGATCGTTGAGCTCGAGTCAAGGAAGTTCCGAGGTGTGGAGACGAGGTGAAGGTGGGGTTTTGACTCTTGGGTGAGGGTTCTCGACGAGGAAATAGGCGTGTAACGACGTGATTGGTGGGAAGAAGCGATCGAGTGATGAGGGGTGTCGCGATTATGGGCTGAAGGGTGCCGAGCACGGCAGTGGTGGATGATCGGGAAGTCGTCTGTTTGCTCGCGTCTATATGGACGTTTTGCAGAAGCTCGTTATTGAATTATTTTCGTATTCTCCAAATCATGCTGCGGCCAGAGGAGCTTCGTGGTGGTAGTATCGATGATTGAGCGTGGGCAGTTTGATGGGTTTTGTGTCTCAGAGGCTTTGTATGACTGTAGGACAGTCGACATGGGGAAGCAACAGTAGAAATTGTTAGTGGTGGTTCGGGTTTGTCAAACAGTGTCGGGAAGGTAATTGATTTCCTTAAGTCATAATTAGTGGAATTAATATATATTTTAATTCGTGAATGTTACTAACACTATCACTAATTTATACGAGGTCCAAAAATCATGAAAACAAGTCGAGATTGGAATGATTTGCAAATAAAAATCGAGGTGAGAAATTCTCGCTCATTTGGATTGCCTAATTTAATTTTAATTAGTTAAAATTAATTATTCGATGCATGATTGAAGTTATTAATTATTATTTGTTGAATGATATATTATATATAAATAGAGTATATATATATATAGTAGTTGGAGTGATATTCCCGCACGTTTTAGCGGGTGAGACCCTAAGCGCCCCGCATAATAGCGGATGACCCTTTATACCGCGATATCTCCCTCGAAGTGGGATTAGTATTTTTATGCTGTATTAACATCTATGGATGCAGGAAAACAGGTTGGAGGGATCCAACTGGATTCCTCAAAATGTTGAATTTAATTTCATATGTTGTGATATATGGTTTGTGTAGGATAATCTATTATAGATTATTGTAGTGATTGGAATTATTGGATGCTATTATAGTACTAGCCTGAATTTTGATATTTTAAATAACATTAATATATTTTTAAAATTGAAGGAATTAGGGGTATTTTTGGTATAAAAATATCTATATTGGAATTGGGGTTATTTGAAAGAAATTGAGTTATAAAATATACTTGATTTTTGGTTATACTTAACTATTGTGTTATTAAATGAAGATTTTTAAAAAAGAATTATATAAAAAAAAGAATTTATAAATGATATTCGTGAAATATAAAAAGGAGTTGAAGTCAGTATTAAAAATAGATTGGAAGTTATAAATGGTATTTATATAGGAATGGATTTATAAAAATGGAACTTTATAAATGAGATTAGTTTTATAAAAGTGAAACTCAAAGGAGTTATAAAATTTATAAACAATGTTTATAAATAAGGGAAATCGATATCAGATGATAGAATGGGAATATAAATTTACAGGGAGAATTTATATTAGAATGTAAAAATAGGGTGAGAAAAATAGTGGATACTATTCTTGAAAAGTGAATATGGTTAAGGAGATCGGAATGGAAGTGATGTGATGTGATTTGAGAGGAATTTATAAATTGAATTAGTTATTGAGGTTTTAAAAATATACTTTTAATTCAAAGAAGTAAGTTTGTTTTTAAAAGGAAAAGTTTATTATTTTAAAACTATGAAATTTTAAACTAGTTAGGCTTGAAATACTTCGGTAAGTAGATTTTTAAATATTAAGTATTTATTTTAGTAAATTCTAACTTTTAAAATCAGCTTTGAAAATTTATTTGTTTATCTAAAAATGGGTTATGATGTTTATAAAAGTGTTTTCGATATTTTAAATAAGTATTTGAATATGTTTTAAAAATAAATTATTATTCTTTTAAATACTTATTATATATATATATAGAGTTTGAAGTGATTGAAAATTTTATTTATAAATTCTCTCAAGGTTCGTAAATAGGGCTTTTAAATGGATATGATTTTGAGGGGAGGAATTTTATAAGGGATTTGGAGGAGATGAATTTCAAAATGTTGAATATGGGAACTTCGAAAATGAAATCTGAATTCATAAAAGAAGTTATAAATTGTTGAATGGGAGTTATAAATAAGTATACTGGGTTTTGGAAATTGTAAAAGGGAATTTATTTGTAATTCCGAAAACTTATGAGATAGGTTATGAAATATTCTCTTAAGTGTTGATATTTGAAAATATTTTGGGAAAATAAGAATTATAATATTTTCCTAAGTATAAAAATGGAAGATTGGAAATACTTCTATGTGTTGAGATGGTTTGGAAATATCCTGTTACGAATTTAAGTATTTGAAATTGTTTTCAAATGTTGGAAGGGATTGATATATCTTATAAAGATATTTTGAAAATAAATATTTTGGAAAAGAATTGATAATAAGGCCTAGTGACTGCTTATGGATGTTTTATTGATAGTTAAATAGCCGAATATCAATATTGGCCAATTTCATTAATCATTTCGAAGAGGCCGGGATCAGATTAAATTATCCGAAAACCACTTCGATCCGGTTTGAACGTTGCGAATGGATATCTTGAAGATAGTTGTTAACCCTCAATTTTCTACGACTTAAGAACTGCACGACTTAAGGACTGCATGACTCAAGAAAGGTATGCGACTCAAGAAGGGTATGCGACTTAACAAGTTAAGGATTGTGCGACTTAAAGGAGTGAACGACTCAAGGTTTGGACGACCTAACAACTCAGAGTACTTCACGACCTACGACTCAAGGTTTGGAATACCTAACAACTCAGAGTACTTCACGACCTACGATTTGAGGTCTGGACGACCTAATGAGTTAAGGTGTGAATAACCTAACGAGTTAAGGTCTAGACGACCTAAAAGTCGAAACAATCTAAAGCAGTTTACGACTTAAACACGCAACGACCTAAGGAAGTTAAGATCCAACGATGCAAGAGATGGCACGACTTATGGAGAAAACGAGTTAACGGCTTAAGGTTATCCGCGACTTACGACCTAGCTTAGGTCGTAAGCGACTTAAACAAAAGAAGAGATGCCACATTCGGTTAAGTCGCAGACGATTCAGGACTTGTAATATAACCAAATGAACGAACTTACCAGTTGAGCCACGACTCAAGACTTAGCTTAAGTCGTCCACGACCTAAGGCTACCGAGTTAAAATCCAATGCCGTGACACTTATGCCGCTTGACTGATACTGTTACCTGCTAAGTCGGCCACGACTTACGACTTACCTTAAGTCGACAACGACTTACGACCTAAGAGGTCAAATTCTCTATAAATACAGCACTACCTTCAACATGAAGAGGACTTTTGGCCAATCATTTTCTGAAGTGCCATTACTCTGCCGAATTCTCAACTCATCCAATACTTGAAGAACTCCAAACATTGAAGATACTACAACAAGCTTTGAACGAGATTCTACACATCCGACATGGATTCAACAAATCTCATCGTCAAAGTTTGAGTTACTAATCTGAAGTGTTTGTGTGATCGAAGTGAATTGTATTCGAAATGCATTGTATCAAATTGTAACCAAATAAGAAATAAAAGAATATAAAGTGGACGTAGGCTCAATTACGGGCCAAACCACTATAAATCTGTTGTCCCTTTACCGTTTTCTGCTATTTTCAGCTTATATTTTGTTCCCGTACCAACGGGTGGTGCTTTCACGTTATTACTACACACACCGGGTGTTAGCGTTCAATTTTCAGCGTTAACATTTTGGTGCTTTCACTGAGAACCCAACTCAGGAATACATTCACCATTGCTTCACAAAAGTTCGTGGAAAAAGTTTCTTTCAAGACCAGAAATCTATCTGAGATCATGGCTCCTGGAAGAAAAGGTAGATCTGCCAGATCCGGAAATGCTCATGAAGGAACCTCCGCTTCCCCAACAGCAAACGAGGCAACTCCTACCATTGAAGTCACAAGGGCTGAGGTAGACAACGCAGTGTCGGGACTATACCAATAAATTGAAACTCAAAACGCTTAGATGATGAACAGGTTAAACGCTCTACTTAGGGCAAATCAACGGCCTGAAAACAACGAAAATACCTTTGCCGAAAATGCCCACAATGAAAGAGGTATTCCTCAAAGAACAGCCGGCACCGCCGAAATGCCACCTTTCCAAGCTGAAGGTCCAAGGCCACAGCCAACTTTTCACGAGCATTTACCTAGGCAAACTTCTGAAAGAATGGCTGACGTCTACCCGGCAATGCCTCTGAACAATGAGGAGTACCTATCAGGGATGATTCGCCAAATCATGAAAGAGAGCATGCAGAGGGAAGAAAATGAGAACGACTGGGGATTTGCTCCAAGCAAGACTCCGTTTACTGAAAGGATCCTGAAAGCAAAATTTCCAAGGAAATTTGCACCTCCTACTATCTCGGCCTATAGGGGCACGAGTGACCCAAACCAGTTTCTATACAAGTACGATTGGCATATGACCGGTGCAAGGGCATCAGATGAAATTAAATGCCGATACTTTCCAGTGTACTTGGAAGGAGTGGCTCTACTTTGGTTCACAAAGCTACCAGTTCGGTCCGTGGATCAATTCTCTGATTTAGTTCGAAAATTCAAGGATCAGTTCAGGTTGTATGCTTCAAAAGCTAAAGATATAATGTCACTGTCCAACCTTGAACAAGTGCCCGGAGAATCTATCAGGTCTTTCTTGAACCGTTTCAATTTAGCCCTAGCCGAAGTGGATAATGCAGAACCCCGTATGATCCTCACTTACTTGATGCGAGCCATCAACAAATCAAGTGAATTCGGAAGATGGTTAAAAATGAAGGAGCCAAACTCACTTGAGAAATTCTATAAAAAGGCCGACGAATTCATGCGCCTAGAAAGCCTTTCAACGCCGACAAAAGTGGTGGTTGCCGAAGTCAAGAATAACGGTGTTACCTCTAACAAAAGAGAATCCGGAAACCAGAAAAGGGAAAGTGAGGGAGGAAAGAAGCAGGAGAATGAGAGGAAACCTCGCCGCTTTAATCTTTCAGATTTTACTCCTTTAACTGATACACCGGAAAATATCTTCTTCGCGACAAAAGATGTTGTCAAATATCCTAAACCACCTGAGATGGGGAGAGGTGCACTGCGTAATGGGAAATTCTACCAATTCCACAACCAACCTGGCCATGACACTGACCAATGTCGCCAGTTGAAGAATGTGATTGAAGAGTTGCTGAAACAGGGAAAATTGCAACAATATGTGAAGAAAAACAGAGTCGACCCAACCTCATCCACTCAGAGGCAAGAATACCCTGCCCATCAATCTGACTCTGGCAACAACACTGCAGTGCAAGAATCCGAAAAGCTTGTCATTAACGTTGTCACAGGAAGACCCCACACAACAGCCAGGAGTTGGGACGACTATTAACTACCCACAAAACTGCAGCTGTGGCATCTTCCAATATCTCTGGCATATGAATCAAAAACTACGAATCCAGTGGAAATGGAAATTCAATCTGGAGACTCTGGAACAACAATCACTTGCATCCATTTTTTACTCAACATCATTGCTTAATTTTTAAAAATGATGATGGATGTATAACTCTTGTATTGTAAACCACTGAGAAATCAGTGCGGATTAATAAAGAATTTTAAATCTTGTGTTCTGATACAATATAATGCCCGTTTCAGTTCGATAGGCAAGTATCTTAAATATATTGCTAAAATGTCGATTTAATATTGCAGGCTATCAAAGAAAAGCTTACTTATTCAATACATCACAAGACTCGGCGATTCCCATAAATCACTCAACAACAAAGTACATTTCTCTGGCATAAAGCAAGCAATTTGCAAAAGATTGGGGCATGTACTTGAAGTGATAACAAGGAATCACTAAGGAGCAGATGGTGAAAGAACACAAGCAACAATCACTACTCTTCGGAGTTCAAATGAAAAGACCACTACGGAGGCACAAGCCCTCTTCGGAGGCACGCCAAAAAATGGAAGTTCTCTTCTCAACAAAGAGGTTGGTGGAACCAGAAAGCGCAGGATCTTTGTTAACTAGTTGCGATTGTTTGTGTAAACGAACATCCAACTAAGTGACTTGCGTCCGCCCCATGGGTCCATCTAACTGTGAGAAAGTAACTTCCAGGCAATCAAATAAAGACCTCTTCGGAGGCACAAGACCTCTTCGGAGGCATAAAACCTCTACGGAGGCGCAAGCCTCCCCCAAAGGCACACACTGCCCTCTATGGAGGTAGAAGACCTTCCCCAAAGCACAAGACTTCTCCGGAAGCACAAGACCTCTCAGGAGGCACAATGCTACTTTTCGGAGTCCATGCTACTCCACAGAGTCCAAATGCTAATCTTCGGAGTCCATGCTACTCCACAGATTCTAATGCTAATCTTCGGAGTCCATGCTACTCCACAGATTCCAAAATGCTAATCTTTGGAGTCCATGCTACTCCATAGATTCTAATGCTAATCTTCGGAGTCCATGCTACTCCACGGATTCCAAAATGCTAATCTTCGGAGTCCATGCTACTCCACAGATTCTAATGCTAATCTTCGGAGTCCATGCTACTCCACAGATTCCAAATGCTAATCTTCAGAGTCCATGATACTCCACAAAGTCACAATGCTATTCCTCAGAAATGCCAAAAAGACCTCTTTGGAGGCACATTTCACCTAAGTTGGAGTGTAAAAATCTCTCTTCGGAGACCCACTTCACCAGAATTGAAATGACAAAGCATTTTTCATAAGCTCGCTTCACTGCATAGGAGAATCCAATTTTCAACAAATAAAAGTGATCATCCCCGAAAGTAGAAGTGTTCTTTCAAAAGAAAACTTATCTGATTCAAAGCATACTCTATTAAAGCAGAATAATATTTCCTCAAAACGGAAGAATTACTCTCTAAAAATAAGAGTACAAGTCTTTTCAGAATATTGCAGTAAACCGTGGTATGGGGGCACGTAGCTATATTAATAAAAACAACGCTCAAAAATCATACCACGAGCTCACTGCAGTATCATATAAAGTAAATAAAGAAACTTGTGCAAAAACAAGGAATAAACGCGTTCACACATATGTCAACAAGAAATTGTAAAAGCAAAAAGAACCATATTATTCTATACTATGAAAATTTGGTACATGTGCAGGTTTCGACAAGCGTAGGCCTGTATCCGCACAATCTCCGGTCAATAAATGCAAAAAGCAAGAAGCAAAACAAGAATCCTAGAATCCAGCTTATCATTCCTTCTTCCTGCCACCCTTAGAGCTTTTTCCCGGCTTGATAACTAGTTTTGGAAGTCGTTGTGGATGGGTCGGGGGGAAGGAGAAAGAGAAGCAGCTGGATCTTCTTCAACATTTTCTTCATCAGCCAAACTGCTCTTCTTCTTCTTCTTCATTGCATGCTTCCCTTTCCTCTTTGAAGAAGACTCACTTCCCGGAGTAAAAAACTCAGAAAGCTTTGTGTCGTCATCATAAGTTTGCTCCGGGGTCTTTTCGCCTTCTTCAAGTTCCCAGTCTTTTGCTCTTGCGAAACAACCGGATCGTCCAAGTCTTTGAGGGCTTCTATTTTCTCTTCTTGCGATCCTGGTTGAGAAGCAGAAAGAGGAGTAACTTGAGAAGAAGGAGGAACGGCAGCCGAAGAAGGAGAAGTTTGCGCATCTTTCGGTGCCTCCGCTACAGAAGAAAAGAAGTTAAAATCAGTATTCTCCGAGAAAAGAGAAGATATTGGTTCATCGAAGCTTAAGTAATAATCGAGAAATTCATCAAACTCGGTTGAAGCAAACAAGTAGTCCGCTTGACCTGGTTCAACATCAAAGTTATCTGGAGAAGTCGGCTTTGCAAGATCAATCTCGAATTTCTGAGCCGCAACATCTTCCAGAGCCTCTTCCTCGGTGGGAGTAGTCACAGTTTCAGTGTCAACTTTAGCAGGAGGTGAAGAATGGGAACTGGAGCCTATAATGTTAGCATCGGCCGAAATTGAAGTATGGACGGGGGCAGTTAAAGGAGCTTCCTCCTTTGGGTGTTCTTCTCCCATCGATTCAGCTCGCGCTTTAGCAAGTTGCTCCTTTCCTCTAGCAAGAGCGGCACGAGTTTCATCGTCAAGATAACATGCCTCAAGCTCTGCCTCGTCATAGCCAGCGTCACTGAACATATCAACTACGGCTTCCCACACTTCGGCTAGAGTAATCTTGTATTCAGGGCCCAGAAAGGAGAGGCTCCCACGACCCAAAACGCTGTGCAAGTAAAAGTCAAACAGAGTAGAACTGATATTGGCTTTGGTAGCCTCATGAGATTCTTCAACTGCGACTTTGCCAGCGATAGCTTCATCGCGCTCTCTTTCAGCCTTTAACAACTGAGACTGCAGCCTGGTGATTTCCAAGTCTTGGGAGCTAACTTTCTCCCGAAGCTGAGCGGCGTCATCGCGATATTTCCCAGTAACATGATGCTCTGCTTCAAGTCTCGCTTCAGCATCTCGCTGAGCAGCATGGGCATCTCGAACTTGCTTTTGGACCATTTCTTCCTTTTGCGAATAAGAAGTGGAAGAAGTGGCAAGCGCGTTCTTTAGTCTTTCAACTTCAGCTTCAAGTCTCCCATAATCCTCAGTGATGCTCTTCATTTCAGCGTCGTGCTGCTTGCAAATTTTATCCCACTCTGACTTATCGTTCTCCATGATCAGCATGGCTTCAAGATTCGCACGATTGACCCTTTGCAGCTCATCAACAAGTTTTTGCCATCCAGACATCCTTTCGATATCAAGTTTGACGGCATCAAGGTTACGCAGCATAGCCGGTTTATCAATCGGGACCAAGTCAAGGTCGAAGCGTACCCCCTTTAAGCACCATTGCGGGAACCGACTTTGAAGAGTTGGCGGACCCTGTCCAACTTGATATTGGGGTCAGTTGATGATTGTTTGGATGTCAGACTTCTCAAGAGCAGGAGAATCAGAGGGGATATCAAGAGGAATTGAAGCAGGGGTCTTTTCAGAAATTGCAGACGCGTCACTACGCTTGACCCGCTTGCTTGGATCTCCAGTAAGGTGACTCTTCCCTTTATCGTCATAAGACTTTCGCTTATGGGAATCATCGCCTCTATGAGAAGGGTCGTGTCGCTCATCCCTCCTCCCGTATTGATGTTCATAATCTCGCCTTTCTTGAGCCTTCCTAATAGCTCTTTCTTCATCTATTTCCCTCGGGGCAGAGAGATAGCGCCTAAAATCGTAAGTGTCGCAGCTTCCGTGACGCTGGAATTTATCATAGTATGAACCGCTTCGCCCCATCGGAGAACCTGAAATTGAAAAAAAGATAAGTGTTAAAAATCTTCAAAGTAAAGAAGCCAAGTGCGTTTAATTGTATAAAATCCTAAGTGTGTGTGGTGTGCAAGCTACACGTGTCTAACTACAAACCACTCCTTGGTGTGGGAATGGCGACGGCTTGTATAGAAGGCGTCGAAACTTGTTGTAAAGAAGAAGTCGCCTCGACAGTAGGAGAAATAGCTTTTGAAGCGTCATTTTTGAATAACTCCTGTGAAGTCACCATTAAGTCACTAAGATCCCCAAAGATGTCTTCGCCGTCATGCTGAGCGGAACTCTCTTTCTCAACCCCTTCATTGGATGCCTTCTCAGGGCATTGAAGAAGCTCCTCCTCTTCGATAACCGGAGAGAGCGTAGATTTGCCGGATGATCCCGCAACGTCAATAGAGGCAGAACACTTCACCAGAGAAGCCTCAGTGGTAGGCTCTTGCGGTATAGGTTCTTTGACAGAAGCTAGGGCATCAGACGTCTTTTCTAAAGAATCAGGAACTTCGTGAGGCTGAGAAGAGCGAGAAGGGTGAAGAAGTCCAAACTGGTGAAGAAATTCGTCTTTCAACAAAAATTTCGCGTCCCGCTCTTCAGCTGATACGGCCATGAGCCTCTCCAGAGTTGGCTTGTGGCTAGGATCCCTAGAAGGAGGGGGGAGCGCTGAAATGAAAAAGAAAAATTAACATTTGGCAATTTGGACTTCACAAAACTCAGAGAATAGAAGAAGTGAAGATAGATAATCTTACTTCCTTCCCTCCACACAGCATAAAACCCCGGGGGACAGCGAACGTAAAAGTACTGAGTTAAGAACCCATGGGCACTGTCAGGGAGGCCTACAATCAATTTACGATTTCTGGCGCTTCTCACAACAGTGATCGAAGGATGATCTTTAGTTATGGTAAAAGAACATAAGTAGCAGATCTCGTCAAAACTAGGGAGATGGTCAAGTGTTCTACTAAATAATACACACAACCCCATTAGAATGGCATAGCTATTGGGATGTAGCTGAAATGGGGAGATGGCCAGTTGGCGAAGAAGATGCTGGAGAAAGTTGTTGAAAGGTGGAATGGCCCCGCTCAGGCACATTTGTCGATTAACTGCTACAAAGCCAGGAGGCGCTGCATCAGCGGTGTTACTTTTCTCAGGAAGAATGGCATCTGCTTCAGCAATGCCAAACTGAGTGCACAATTGTCGAAAAACTTTGGACGACAAAGTGGTAGAGGCTCTTTCGGGAGGATTGACTAATGGAGCTGGAATAAGAGTGGCCTATCCAGTCTGGACTGTTATATCTTCTTGCTGAGAAGTCATTCTACACAAGCAACTGGATATTCAAATATGAAGGTGCACGCTTCCTAAAAAGTGTGAAGTGTTGTGCAGAACTAATGAAGATAACAAGTAAATATAACTGGAATTAAGCTAGTCGACAGTTAATCGATTACCAAATTTCCGGACTTGTTAATTTAAAGTTCAGGTACAATATTAGTGCAAACCGGTCATTTTCAGTTGACTATTTCAATGTTGCTTTAATACTTTGCTTGAATTTGTTGGTTTAAAGCACTTCGTTCACACAATCTATTTAAGTTGATTATCCGTTATTAACTAATTTGTCATTTGATGTGGGCAGTCAGTGGTAGTATATTCGTCCCAATTTTCTGTAAATGTTGTATTAAACAGGTTGTTAGCTTGCGAGTCAAAGTGATCTGTGAAAGAATGCAGCAAAGTTTAACAAATTAAAGTCCGGACAATTCAGTATTCAGGCAGTTTATTTCAGTTATTCAAGTTAAGCACTTAAATCAAGATTATGCTTAGAAGTGTGAGTTCGAATTGAGCATACAAATACTGACTTGGCTGCGACCTAAGGCCTATGCTGTCACTGTTTAGGCCGGTTAAGTACTAGGTCGTCTGCGACTTAGTGAATGTACAGTGAGTCAAGTTAAGTCGTCAACTTGTCAAGACGTCTACATTTGTCCTATGAGTCGTTAATCTTTAAGTCGCAAGGCATAGTAAGAAGGGAAAAGGCTTCAGTTCAAAGTGATGTAAATTTCCCAAGTCCTAACTCAGCCACGACTCAAGTCTTATGTCGTAAGTGGATAAGTCGGTAAAGACTTAAGTCGAGAGGGTTCATAGGTCGTACAAGGTTGCTAAGTCGTGACCAAGCTAATATCTCATTCCCTGTGACCAACTGACTTTTCTCCTTAACTCCTAACCCGTTAACCCCTACATTAACAAAAGCCTTTATTTTTTCCACACTATTAAATCATCCAAAAAACCAATTTGAGATCACCGTAAATCCAAAGCCCTGCCATTCTAATCTGTTAAGTCCAAAACACTATAACCCATCGCCTTCATCGCCCCAATCGTTCGAAGCTAAATCGAGTTGAATCGAGTTCGCAGACTATCGATATAGCGAGATTTGCAACGAAGCATTGCATAAGGAGATGGATTAAGGACGAGGAACGGAATTCACGAATTAATGATGATCAGGGATCAAGAAGGAAGCAGGAGCACTTACGCAATGAAGGATCAAGGATTGGTGATTGGTTAATTTTTTTTTAAAGAATCGCCTTGAGGAAGCTTGGAGAAATGCTAATGGCAGATGCGACTTAGGAGATAGGTAATGAGAAGAAGGAAGTAGGAGGAACGACTCAAGCCTTTTATATCTCGGGGAAGTGGAACTCGAATCGGCATACGCGAGTTAAGATGAGTCGAAGCACACGACCTACGACTTAGGCGTGTACTTCGAGGGGCAAATGTTAACCCTCAATTTTCTACGACTTAAGAACTGCACGACTTAAGGACTGCACGACTCAAGAAAGGTATGCGACTCAAGAAGGGTATGCGACTTAACAAGTTAAGGATTGTGTGACTTAAAGGAGTGAACGACTCAAGGTTTGGACGACCTAACAACTCAGAGTACTTCACGACCTACGACTTAAGGTTTGGACGACCTAACAACTCAGAGTACTTCACGACCTACGATTTGAGGTCTGGATGACCTAACGAGTTAAGGTGTGAATAACCTAACGAGTTAAGGTCTAGACGACCTAAAAGTCGAAACAATCTAAAGTAGTTTACGACTTAAACACGCAACGACCTAAGGAAGTTAAGATCCAACGATGCAAGAGATGGCACGACTTAAGGAGAAAATGAGTTAACGGCTTAAGATTATCCACGACTTACGACCTAGCTTAGGTCGTAAGCGACTTAAACAAAAGAAGAGATGTCGCATTCGGTTAAGTCGCAGACGATTCAGGACTTGTAATATAACCAAATGAACGAACTTACCAGTTGAGCCATGACTCAAGACTTAGCTTAAGTCGTCCACGACCTAAGGCTACCGAGTTAAAATCCAATGCCGTGACACTTATGCTGCTTGACTGATACTGTTACCTGCTAAGTCGGCCACGACTTACGACTTACCTTAAGTCGACCACGACTTATGACCTAAGGGGTCAAATTCTCTAAAAATACAGCGCTACCTTCAACATGAAGAGGACTTTTGGCCAATCATTTTCTGAAGCGCCATTACTCTGCCGAATTCTCAACTCATCCAAGACTTGAAGAACTCCAAACATTGAAGATACTACAACAAGCTTTGAACGAAATTTTACACATCCGACATGGATTCAACAAATCTCATCGTCAAAGTTTGAGTTACTAATCTGAAGTGTTTGTGTGATCGAAGTGAATTGTATTCGAAGTGCATTGTATCAAATTGTAACCAGATCAGCAATAAAAGAATATAAAGTGGACGTAGGCTCAATTACGGGCCAAACCACTATAAATCTGTTGTCCCTTTACCGTTTTCTGCTATTTTCAGTTTATATTTTGTTCCCGTACCAACGGGTGGTGCTTTCATGTTATTACTACACACACCGGGTGTTAGCGTTCAATTTTCAGCGTTAACAATAGTGAAAACGGTGATTAGGTTTGTCCAGACCCAGGACAACTTGTATAGACGAATGCTATCAGAACATCGTCATTGGAGGACGATGCACCTTCAAAGTAGAATTATTCTCGAATAGTAATCGCTAGCCTCAAGCCTCATCAACCGAGAATGACTAAAACATGGGAGATGCAGCAAGGCTAAGTGGGTCGCACCCAATTAGGGTATGTTATCACATTTCTAGATATTCTTGGAAATATATATAAACTATGGATATGGTTGTGCATGAAAAAGGGAGCGCTCGATTTTTAAGGGTGGGAACACCTGAGGTGATAACATATTCGGTCTATCCAGGTTAGGGGTAAGTCGGTCTTGTGTAGCAGGGTATCCTGGCGAGGTCCTCTATACATTTTTCTAGAGGTGTACTGTGATGGGTGGTACCCCAGTGGCCCAGTCATTGCATGGGATCCATTCTCCAATACGAGCCTTTACGGTTTTGTTTGTAGAGCCTAGTATGCTGGAATTTAATTAATGTAATAATTTCGGCTATTTGAATAAGTATTTGTACTTAGACACTATTATAATATCACTGGATTTTTCTATAAAATGTTTTGGTTATCGTAAGGGAATAATCTGTCGTGTTTATGTGTGATGCGGTCTTACGGGATACCTTTGTTTTTCAAAGGATTTTAACAACTCTGATAATTCAAATTGAGTGTGTTTTTCTCACACTGGTTTTCCAAACTGACTCGGGTGTTATTTTATTATAATACTCGGGTCAGACCGAGTATTACAGATTCAGGATAGTATGCTATAGAGCCTAGGATTCGAGCTGGATGACAGAGACATATCTCCGTACTTAGTTTATATTTCCGCTGTATGAGGACAAGTTACTATAACTGTCCGGATTGATGTATGGATTGTTGTACTCTGATGATTGTAAGTATATAAACTGGTACAGATTCTTTTGTATAAAAATCTGTTATTATATATTATATTTTGTTCCACTGCGTTTGTGAGATTCTGTGTTTGTTGTTCTTATTTCTTCTATCTCTATCTTCTTCTTTACCCTAGTCATTTGCTCTTTCGTACAATTTGGGTTGAACAAGAGTGAATTATTATCAACTCAAAGGGTATGGAATTGCAGATCGCTACACCAAGGCCCAATTCAAATTGAACGTTTCTATTAAGAGCAGCCTTTGAGCTCACATATTTGTTCGGGCCAAGCCAACTTAATTTGTTAATCTTAACATGACTAATTCAGGCCGCATAGGCTATTGAGCTCTGATATCATTATTGGAACTAGGTCAGCACAGAGGTAGTTATAGGTGAATTTCAAAAAAAATTACCCTACTGGATCTTTATTCGGTCCATAAAGTCTAGTTTGTATAGAACATTTTTAAATTTTATTTAATAAAATATTTTATTTTATTTGAATTTATAAATTAATATAGTATTATTAAATCTATGTCGTGACGTAGACACACACATACATGTATCACACTCACGCACACATACACACACATATGTGCATGTATGTGTGTGCATGCATGTGTAACATATCAATCCATGCAAGGTATAATGCTCATGTATAGATGTTGAGATTTACGTCGCAACAAACACATTAACTTGTCCAATATGCAAATATATCGTTCGAATGTATGTGTATATATACTTTTGTTTGCATATATAAAATATTTTAAATATATGTATAAATATATATATATAAATTTTAACTAATATTTTTATAAATATAAATGTGTGTGTATTCATATAAACATAATTATGAAATATTATCATATAGATTTATATATGTATATATGTATAATTATACGAATATGTTTAAATTAATTATAAATATATTAAATAAAATAAATAATAAATTTTTGTAAAATGAAAACAAGATACATACCTATGTAAATAAAATGTTTTTTTAATATATGAATATATATAATGTTATTTACTTATTTAAATATATATATTAAAATATATATTAATATTTATAAATACTAAAAAAATATTATTTTTAAATAAATATTTATCTGGTCCTGTGCATGGCTTAGATATTTTTATTTTATTTTAAATATTAGTTAATTCATATCCATCAGTTTTTAATTAAAATATCGATATAAAGCAATTTTGAAACATAATTTAAATTTTCAGTAAATTTTGAAATAATATTTTGTACTTTGAAAATTTTATTTCATAATTTTAATGCTTAAAAATAATTTTAAAATTAATTATTGATTTTTGGTGTAACAACCCGCTTATTCGTATAGTTTAAACTGACAATAAACCACACATGTTCAACCCAAATCGAACGGAAAGACATATAGTTATGGAAAAGAAAGAAGAAGAGAAAAGAAGAATGAGAGAAAAAAACTAAAAACAACACGGAATCTCACAATCGCAGCAGAACAATATACATTATATTATCAATAATCTTTACAGAAGAGAAATTGTTATACGTACATTCATCCATCAGAGTATAACATAAATCACAATCATCAGCCTAGACAGTTATAACAACCTGTCCTCACAATTGCTAATGATTTCAACAACAAAAAATGGAAAATAAACATATATGTGAATACGATTTAAAGACCTCCAACTCGTCTCCTGAGCTCCAATGCATCCAAAACAAATTTGTAAATAAGCTCGGTCTGACCCGAGCATTATAGTAAAATAACACCCGAGTCAGTCTAGAAAACCAACATGAGAAAACACACCCATTCATACTTTAAAGTTATAAAAACTTTAGAAAATCAAAAGTATCTCGTAAGACCACGTCGCACATAAACACGGACTGGTTTTTACCTTACGATAACCAAAACCATTTCATATGAAATTCTCTGATATTATAATAGTCTAGATACAAATACTTATTAATCATAGTCGAAATTGTTACATTAATTAAATTCCATCATAATAGGTATACAACTAAAACCATAAATGCTCGTATTGGAAAATGGATTCCATACAATGATTGGGCTACTGGGACACCCCCTGTCATAGTGCATCTCTAGATAAAATAACACCGAGGACCTCGTCTGGATCCCCTGCCAACACAAATTTGGGTTACACCTTACTGGATAGTACCGAATATGATCGCCCCTCCATTAATGGGCCTCGAAGCATACAAATGAGAGATAATAGCGACTCTAGATATGGATGATCATACCGTACTTGGGAGCGACCCACTCAGCCTTGCTGCATCTCCCCAGTTTCAGTCATTCCTGGTTGATGAGGCTTGAGGCTACATTTTACCTTTATATATAGCACTTCCCACTTAGAATGCTAATACTGCCCTCCAGGCAACAATGCAACACCAGCATTCATCCATACATGTTCATTCTGAGATTGAACGAAATAATTGAGAGCTCCGTCTCCAATTCAATCACCTTCAAGGCGTCTTCACTTCAAAACGCACTCGTTGGATCGAGGTGGTTTTTAGATAACATACCCGATCCCGGTCTCTTCGAAACAACATTCGATAATTTTCTGTAAACTCAACCCCAGTTCTTTAGAAAATAAACAGTCAAAGATAAGAGCAGAGATCACCTCCTAACCGTTAGTGGACGGATTTCCTTATCATTATCCTAGGAGAACGAAACGAAATTTATACGCACGGTACAACATCATCGGAGATGACCATGCCATATAACTCATGTGTTTCTCCTAGATACTTCCAAAGTTAACTTTGGGTCCAAATTTTATAGTCGGTCATTTAACTATCGGGTAACAAACAATCAATCAGGAATTTAATTCCATAGGGAAAACAAACTTGGTTAAGTACAACACTGGGCCTTTTTAACAAATCGTTCCATTAACTCAAATCACATTGTAAATATTTGTACCAAAATACTTTTACAAATATTCATTCACAAACCCTTATATTTTCAATACTTGAAAAATATCCATATACTTATCTCAACGGCATAATTATATTCACCAATACTGAGGACGATCCTCTTTTATACAATTCAAAATCATTTATAAATTCCATTATAAATCCATAAAACCATTTAATAACTCCTTTTATAAATCTATAAACCCATTTCTAAAATTCTTTTATAAATATCTATAACTATTTATAAAACTCTTTTATCCTTTACCTAATCTTCCCTTTTCGTTTTCCAAAATGCATTATAAGATTCCTCTTATAATGCACATCTGTTTATAAAAACCCTATTTATAAATCTCGAAAACATTTGAAATAAAATTATAATTTTTTCCTTTAAACACTACTATATACTAATAACATTATAAATAAATAAATACTAACTTTAAAACATCTAAAAATAATAATTATTAATTTCCAAATTTTTTTTAAATAAACACTAATAATTTATCTTCAACATTATTATAAATAATAGCAATTAATTTCCAAAGTCTTTACTGATAAATAATTAAAATTAATTTCAGACCATATTAATAATTTTAAACAATAAACTTTTAATAATATTAAAATATCGATAAACCACTTTTAAATGGTATTAATATAAATAAACAATATTTGAAACATAATTATATTCCCTTGATAAAAATCCATACTTAACTTCCCACATAATTTTTTCCATATTTATAAAACTACATTTATAAATCTCTTTTATTTTATGAAATTTCCTTTCATAAAATCACTTTCATTTATGAACCTTATGCATTACTCCATCCCTTTGTAATCTCACTTTTCATAAAATCCATTCAAACTTAATTTTCAACCTTGCTCCCATAGGTATAGCTTTCTTTTATAATTTTCTTTCAATTTATAATTTTCTTTCAATTTATAAATATCGTTTAACGGTCCCAATTTACCCTCACTTTCAATTTCCAAAATAGAAATAACTATTTTCTAAAATATCATTCCACAACTTATAATAAATCCTTCGTTCGATCTTTATTTTTTTCCAATCTATCCAATGATAATACTTTCCCTTTATTTATAAACACCGTTTGTAAATCCATACCTTTACTAACGAAAATATGATTTTACAAATCTTTGATTTCTTTGTAAATTATCACTTTTATGAATTATCATATTTGTAAATTTCACCTTTATAAATAAATTATAATATATGTACATATGTATATATATCATTTTATATAAAATGGTTAATAAATATTCATATCAAAATATTTCTATTTTCCTTTTAAAATAATATCCATTTATTATAAAAGACCGAGTTGTCTTCCAAAATCTTAAAAATCATTATTACTGTTCAAAATCTCTATTTAAAATATTTTATAAAACTATAAATTATAATATCCAAAAATCATACCTTTGATCTTAAAATAAATTACATCTTCAAATAATTCAGGAATAATTATTTAAAACTCGTATAATTTCCAAAATAAGTTTGAAATCCCTTTTCAAAATCAATCACTATTTTATGGTACTTTAAATACCAAAATATATGGCCCAATGCTACTAAAGCACTAAATAAACAAAATCGTGTCCATGTCACCAATTATAGCATCCAACATATCGTATGTCAATTTATGTGAAAATAAATCAACAGTGTGAGGAATCCCGTTGGATCCCTCCAACCTGCCTCCCTGCATCACATATAGTATATAATCATAAAAATGTAAATCAACTGCTTTGAGGTGAGATTCGTATACAAAGGATCATCCGCTCTTACACCGGAACGTAATACAGTCTCATCCGCTCCAAGGGCGGAAATATATTCAATCCAACTAATTAAATAGTAAATCATCCAACAGTCAATAACAAACAAAAATAAACATCCAATAAATATTTTATTGAATAAAATATTTTCTGATTGTCCAAAAATGTGATTAACTCACTTTGATTTTAATAGTCGCCAAACGTTCCATTTTGAAATAAAATTGAACGGACGTTCAATTTTAATCCAAACTTCCAACTTGCTCCGAATCCATCCAATCCAACTCCATAGCATAGTATTCGTCGATATAAATGCGACGCAACTTGTCGCGTTAAATTTCGACGTCGGTATGCATAAGTTTGTGAGGAATGCGGATTATGGATCTTAAGGCTAGAATTAACACTAGAGGGGGGGTGAGTAGTGTTTTAAGGAATTACTAATTCTTTTTGAGTTTATATTAATTTGAACACAAATGTATGCAATATTCAGACATTGATATGATCACATAATCAAACACAGATGCAGATATAAAGTAAAAGAAATAAAGGAAAGAACACACCGGATTTTATACTGGTTCGGAGTTACCCTACATCCAGTCCCGCAACACAAGTACAGATTTCCTTTCAAAATCAATTCTTACAATTACACCCTCGATTTCAAGGCCACGAGGTACACCGCTCCAGATTCACAATCCTCTGGGTAGAGATACTTGATTTTACGGGCAACAAGTTCACCCGATTGATTTTCCAGGCTTCAATCACACCTTTTCTCGCTCGATTGAATACAAAGAAGTCTGATGCAGCCCGACCTTCCTTCATTTTAGGTCGCCAACGACCTAACAAGTTGTTAAGTCGTGCAAGCAACCTAACTGGTCATGTATGCGAGTTATGCCCACAAGTGATGCCTGCGAGCGAGCAACGACCTACTGGGATTCGACCTAATGTGATACGACTTAACATTTTGATGAGTCGCCCAAGCAACCTAGCGAGTCATGAAGATCGGCCTAGCGAGCTACCAGTGCGCATTTTCTACGAGCTACGACCTAGCGCGATAACCCTTAAGTCGCGAGCGAGCTACGACCTAGCAAATGGTGCCGCATTTTCCTTATCTCGCTCCAGATTGCCTCTCTGCTTAGGTCGCTCAAGAGTAGGTCGCGAACGACCTAACTCACAACACAGAATGAAGCAGATCGTTCTTAAGCCGCCTTGAAGCTTAGGTCGCCCAGAGGTTAGGTCGTTCAAGAACTAGGTCGCATAAAGAATTCCAGAAGCTAATTTCTTAGGTCGCTGAGGCCTAAGTCGCTGTCATGAAGCCTTGTTCTTAGGTCGCTGCTGCCATGTATTTTAAGTCGCTCTATGTCTTAAGTCGTAGGTCGTTGTGATGTAATGTTGTAATTGTTGAGTCGCGTGATGTTGTTGTCTTAGGTCGTACTTGGTTAGGTCGGCCGTGTATGTAGATCGTGTGTGTTGTAACGTGTTTTCTTATGTCGCTTTGTTTTTAAATCGTAGGTCGTGTATGTGTTGTGTTTGTGATGTTAGGTCATTAACGACCTATGTTAGGTCGCGTGTGCCTGTGTGTCTTAAGTCGTGTACTGTTTGTAGGTCGTGCACTACCGTTGAGTCGTGTAAAGTGTTGTGATGTAACCCTATAAATAGGGATGTTGTGTCATTGTAATAGTTAGTTGATTTTGAATAAAAACTTTGTTTGAGTGCTTTGTGCCTCTTCTTAAATTAGTAGTTGAGTGTTAGCTCCTATCTCCACCTTCGGCATTCGAGTGCGCTCGAGTCAACGATTGTTGAAGCCAATTCACGAAATCAAGTGTGCTTGATCAACGTTCGAAGAATTGTAGATCTTCTTTCACGGCATCGTGCGCGATCAACGTAACGAAATCCGGCATCTTTGAGATCAACGGATTTGGGCGTTTGGTATTTTCAATCCACCGATTGCTACTTTCACCGTTTCATACATTTCTGTATTTTCCGTTGCATCAAAGTCTATAACTCTAAATAGCACTGGGTGATAGAGAATCAAACCAGAGATTATCTAGTTAGATTCAATGGTATTTTGGCAGAGTAATGGTAAAAATGTATATAAAGAAATGTGGAAGAAGAAGAGGAGTGAAATCAGAGGAAATATGAATATAAATTGGTTTAAAACAACCCCTATTTATAGTAGACCAACAACCATGTCCATTCGTGAAAGGATATGACGAATAGACACTTCCTTTGAAAATCAAACTTTTGAAATAAACTGTCACCTTGTCGACAAGGGTTCCTTGGGGTTGTCGACAGGCCTAAGTTATTTTTGGTAATTTTTTTCTTTAAAAATAACTTCTATCTTGTATTAAAACTATTTTAAACTTTATAAATATATTTAGCTATAGTTAAAATACATAAGTAAGTATAGAGAATAATATTTTGGTATATATAAAATTTTACTATAATTTTATATTTAAATCTAAGTATAAATATTAAAAGTTAAATATATTATAATTAAAAGATAGTTTAAAACCAAGGATAATTTGATATTGAAAATAAAGATTATTTTGAGGCTAAAAGTATTTTAAAACCAGGATAGATGTTTTTGATTTAAAAAGGAAGATCTGGAAATCATTTTGAAAACAAGATATAATTTCGTAAAACATTTGAATATAAGTTAGTGGATACAAAAAAATGTTCCACTAGATTTTTCGTAGGTTCCATCCTACTTAGGGTTCCATTCCTTTAACGGGCTCGAAGTGGATTCCATTCCACGAATAAAATGGATTTTAAGATGTCAGTGCTTTTCTTGGAGTTTTAACAAAATTCCTTACTAAATTACTTTTATTGAAATCTTGAACTCTTGATAATCTTGATACTCATAAGTCTTTAATCTTGATATCTTCGATCTTTAAATTCATCAGTTTTGTATCTCTATACTGTACAGTCTTCATTCTTGGTATCTGCATGATTATATTCTACATATACATATATATCTAAACCATAACGTTAGTATTTATATTTTATAACAAGTCCTATGGTTGTTTTCATCAAAACCATCATCTCAAGGACTAACAATCTCCCCCTTTTTGATGATGACAACCTATGTTTATAAAATATATTTCACCTTCACTATAACTCCCACTAAAACTAATAACTTCTCTTTAATCTAAGCCTAACTACTCTATTTTATAATTCTCCCCCTTTGTCATCAACAAAACCATCCTAAAACCATAAAACTATAAAACTCCCCCTTAAACTAATACTAGAACAAAGTATAGTAAATGGAATGTGAAAGACATTAACATAATTATATTATAATTATTCAATACATAAATATGTATAAGTATATTTCAGACAATCCAATCAACACACACATCAAATCCAATCATGTCAAACAAGTCAAACAAATCAATCAAGTCAAACAAGTCAATCAAGTCAATCAAGCCAATCTAATCAAACAAGTTAATCAAAACATTCCAAACAAATCAAAAACTAATAACCCTATACTATAAGACAATAATATAAACTCCCCCTAAATAAAATACACTCGTTATGTGTACATGTACGTAATATGTTGTTTGTAATGTATGACATATGCAATGTAGCATGAGATGATATGCAGAATGAAGTGCAACTTATGATGCAAATGATTATGATATTTCATGCATTTGTAATTTATGATGTAATAAGCAATGAAATGTGATATAAAATAGGATGCATAATGATATGTAATATGAAATAAAATGATAACGAAGTAAAAATAATAATATGCAGAATGATATGATGATATATATACTATGGTAAGAGATATTCACATTATAAGATAAACATGAGTGATAAGTAATATCTAATTGACAAGCATATATATATATATATATGTGTGTGTGTGTGTGTGTGTGTGTGTGTGTGTATGTATGTATATATGTATGTATTCATATATCAAACTATTTATTATAAATCACTTCAACCAAACAAAGGTAATACACACCAATTACTAGACTTAGGTTAAGGAAACTAATGAATGGGACTGAAAAAGTAGTAAAGACAAGAGTTTAACGGTAATAAATGATATTAAAATTATAACATATTCATGAAAGGTAGTAATCAAACTCAATATCAAAATCAAATTTCTAAGAAATATGGATTTAAACTATATATACGACCAATATGGTTATTTTAAAAATTAACACCCTCCTTATTTAATTTCTTTAAAATAATTTTTTTAACTTAATTGTTTTTTTAGGAATCCAAACTTCCATGTTTATAAAATACTTAACTTACTAATTAAAACCTATACATTAAATTATTATTGAAAAATATTTAGAAACGTGTTTATACACCTTTTAAATTAAAAAATTATCATAATGAAATATTAAATAAAATAACAAAGATTGAAAAACTAAAATAAACATGTGTTATATTAAGGCCTCTTACATTAAAAAATTTAGTTAATTATTAAAAAATATTTAAACATGAAATTAATTTTAAAATATTCGAATATAAGTTAGAACACAACTCTAAAAAGAATAGAGAAAATTACTTAATTTAAATATCATTTTTACATAGTTTAAGGTTTCAAATAGAAAAGACAGCATTTACAGAATGTTATAAAAAGTTTTTGCAGTAAAATATATTAAAAAACATTATGAAACAGAAACTGCAGCATTTAACCAATGTTGTGAAAAGTTTCTGAAACACTACAGCGTTTCATAGCACAGTACTGCTATAAAATCGAATTTGCAGTGCTTAAAAAACGTTAACAGAAGCAAAGACAACATTTCAGTAATGCTATCTAAAGTTCTGGGCCTGTTTTTAACATGATTTTGCACTAATTTTATGACTATATTTTGACATGTAAATAATTGATTTTTTTTACCCAATTTTTTATAGTAGTTAATATAATTAAAGTAAATAAAAAACATAAAGAAAAAAAAACATGTGTAAAGACACTTGGCATTATGCATGTAAAAATGCTTTTATTAAAGAACAAGTGTAATGACACGTGTCATTTTACATGTATGTCACTATCTATTTATATGACAAGTGTCATGTGATGTGGCACAATCTTATTAAATGAAGAAATCTATAAATAAAGTATTATTCTAACATTCTAGATTCATTCTATTAATTTCTTAAAGACACAAAATTTGTATCTTAAAAGAAATAGAGTACGAGAAGTAAAAACAACATTAGAAAAAGTTGAAATTACAAATGAAGGTATGCTTTTCTACTTAGTATAGTTGTAATAAATTAGTAGTAAGATTTTATTTGAAAGGAAACACATTTTAAAAGACTTTAAAAAACATTAGACTGGTATATCGATATGTATACCATGGTGTGTCGATATATGGACCAAAATTTCAAAACTTATAAAAGAGATAAATTTCTATACCTAACTAAATGTATAAATATATATTCCTAAATGCAAGAATAAAGATGAGATAATAGTAAAGCATACCACTTTTTGCACTCCTCTATCTTTCTAACTTTGTTGTTCTTCCATTGTCGTGAACCACACGTTTATATCTTTTAGAATTTAACGACGAGATCTGTTCTATTGCAACGTGCTTGTTTTTCTGATCATCGTAGTATATTCATTTGCTGAATTTGAAGACCGAGAAAGATGCAGATGATTTAGTAGATTAACTAACTTGGCGCCAAAACTTTGAATTTGAATTTTGAATGAATGGACACTTCAACCACTATAAATAGGACCAACAGTCACCACTTTTCATAAAACTTTCTCTTCTTCTTCTTCCCGTTTTTCTATTTACTATCAAACTTCTATAAGGCATATCTCCTTCATTTCTTAACGGAATTGGATGAAACCAACGGAAAATCGAAAGGGAAGGCAAGGGCTACCATCTAGTAATAGTTTGGTGATGAATTTGGACGTTATTATGGTGCAACAGGCTGAACAGTAAGAGAAATGCAGGAAATCCCATATACAGTTTTCAGTTTTGGATAGCCAACTTCAAACTGTCATATCTCACTCAATTTTGATTGGAATTTCATGATCCAACCATCAAAACGACTGTGAGAACAAGAACTACAATCTAGAAAAAGAGTTGAGACAAAATACACAAATCTCTGGATGCAATTTGAAGAATACCATTGACAGTTTTGCTTTCTTTTTTTCTTTGTTCACCAAAACTTCATTTGACCATAACTTGGTCATTTCTTGACGGATTCGCACGAAACCAGTAGCATTGAGAAGCAGATGGAGAGAAGTACAATATCAAATCAAGTTGCAGATGAGAATCAAAAGTTTTGTATTGATCTGGTACCCATTTCATTGTCGATTGCCATTATATATCCATTTGTTTTTCTTGATTGATGAATGATTATCTGATATCTTTTAACCAACAGTCATTAGATATAACTCTTCACCTGCAAAACAACATAACATTTTAAAGAATCAAGCGACTTTTCAAAATATCTAAATATAGTTTTAAACAACAATATCATGATAATTCTGTGACATATTCATATGAAAATAGTGTTAATAATTTTATAATAAAATTGGCATTTTAATTTTTTTTCAAAAATCAGATTATGAAAATTTTGAAAACCAATGCTCTGATACCAAATGTGAGAAATGCAGATTACGGATCTTAAGGCTAGAATTAACACTAGAGTGGGGTGAATAGTGTTTTAAGGAATTACTAATTCTTTTTGAGTTTATAGTAATTTGAACATAAATGTATGCAATATTCAGACACAGATATGATCATAGAATCAAACACAGGTGCACATCCAGTCCCGCAACACAAGTATGGATTTCCTTTCAAAATCAATTCTTACAGTTACACCCTCGATTTCAAGGCCACGAGGTACACCGCTCCAGATTCACAATCCTCTGGGTAGAGATACTTGATTTTGCGGGCAACAAGTTCACCCAATTGATTTTCTAGGCAACAATCACACCTTTTCTCGCTCGATTGAATACAAAGAAGTCTATAACTCTGAATAGCACTGGATCTTGTTGAGATAGTGATAAAGAATCAAACCAGAGATTATCTAGTTAGATTCAATGGTGATTTTGGCAGAGTAATGGTAAAAATGTATATAAAGAAATGTGGAAGAAGAAGAGGAGTGAAATCAGAGATAATATGAATATAAATTCGTTTAAAACAGCCCCTATTTATAGTAGACCAACAACCATGTCCATTCATGAAAGGATATAACGAATAGACACTTCCTTTGAAATTCAAACTTTTTAAATTCAAACTTTTGAAATAAACTGTCACCTTGTCGACAAGGGTTCCTTGGGGTTGTCGACAGGCCTAAGTTATTTTTGGCAATTTGTTTTTCTTTGAAAAATAACTTCTATCTTGTATTAAAACTATTTTAAACTTTATAAATATACTTAACTATAGTTAAAATACATAAATAAGTATAGAGAATAATATTTTGTTATATATAAAATTTTACTATAAATTTATATTTAAATCTAAGTATAAATATTAAGTTAAATATATTATAATTAAAAGATAGTTTAAAATCAAGGATAATTTGATATTGAAAATAAAGTTTATTTTGAGGCTAAAAGTATTTTAAAACCAGGATAGATATTTTTGATTTATAAAGGAAGATTTTGAAATCATTTTGAAAACAAGATATAATTTGTAAAACATTTGAATAAAAGTTAGTGGATACAAAACAATGTTCCACTAGATTTTTCGTAGGTTCCATCCTACTTAGGGTTCCATCCCTATAACGGGCTAGAAGTGGATTCCATTCCACGAATAAAATGGATTTTAAGATGTCAGTGCTTTTCTATGAGTTTTAACAAAATTCCTAAATAAATTACTTATATTGAAATCTTGAACTCTTGATAATCTTGATACTCATGAGTCTTCAATTTTGATATCTTTGATCTTTAAATTCATCAGTCTTGTATCTCTATATTGTACAGTCTTCATTCTTGGTACCTGCATGTTTATATTCTGCATATACATATATATCTAAACCATAACGTTAGTATTTATATTTTATAACAAGTCCTAAGGTTGTTGTCATCAAAACCATCATCTCAAGGACTGACAAAGTTATGGATTAATTAACATACGAGATAATTTAAATTTATAATTAACTTAAATTAAAATAAATTAAACTTTTAACTTTACTTCCCACTCAAATATTGTCCCCAGGCAACGTAAGAACCCATCAACACCGATGCTTTTCCATGATCACCGCCGCCTCTATACTCCACCGGAGTTCGATCCAACTTCACCGCCGCAACCCCCTTGATCTTCTCTACCCACGGCCAAGACGTGGCTCCTCCTCATCGCCAGAAAACACACCACCAATGTGACGCCCCACCTCTATGCTCACAATAACACAGAGTATTAAAAGAAATACTGTCTGTTATCACGAAGAATAAGGCTGGATAGGAGCGGCCATCAGTAGTTGGCTTTACACTAGTATTGGTTACCATGATAGGAGTGGTATATATTTTTTCAATTTTCATCTCTTATTTATTTACTCCCATCGAATACCCAATTCCAATATAAAACGAACTACGATGGTTCATAATAGTTTAGGACAATATATATAATAACAACACAGATAATAAATTGCGGAACACAAATAACAAAAGTCTCATATATATATATATATATATATATAACTGATGTCAGTTACAATACATTTGACACGATACATATGATACAACTACAACTGTCAACTCTAGAAGTTATATATACAAGTACATTATCGACTAATATACATGAATACATATCTTCCTAAATCAGATACATTGACTACTACAAAATGACTAAGACCACTTCAAAAGATGTGAAAAGACTTCATAGCTCAAGCAACAATCCAAAGCAGAATATCTACAACCTGAAATAACTCGGGTCTGACCCGAGTATTAAATTCAAAAGAAAATAATACACGGGTCAGTCTAATTCAAACTCAGTTATTAATGCAAAGAAGCAGTAATAATCAAATAAAAAATAGACGACAGTCACAAAAACCTCGTATATCCGACTCCTCGATAAGAGAATCGGATAACGGCAGATGTAACACTAAAAAGTGTTAAACAACATATCAGCAAATCCAAATCATCAACAAAGATAAATAAAAAGGATTATCAATGAAGATAGTTTAGAAAACAACAGAATTGTCTAAACGACAATTAACAACAAAATCTAATTATTAAATAAATAATTAGAAACTCATAATCCAATTATTAAAAAGATAATTAGACAACAACAAAATGATCAAATCAAACTAAATCAATTCAAACAATTGAAATGTCACTTAAAAACATCTATTCTAATTGGCTGCAGTACACGCTAACGTGTACTACCTCGCCAATACGACATATGAAATACGCAAAAGAGCAATGAATCAAAAGCAAACGGATCCAACTCAAATCAATATGAACCAGATGGAACTGCAACAACATGAGCACAACATCCACCCAGTAACCATCAAATAATAACCATCAAATGAACAAAGTGCACATGAATGCATAATGAAAGCTCACAAATCAGCACGAGGTCAAACCCGAAATACCGGATTCAACTCAAGTGTAATTAGAAAAACAAATCCAATTGCATCAATGCAATGCAAACCAACCAAGGCAAACTACAACCAAAAACTGCAGTTGAAACAAACAAATAGCCACAAAAGACTAAACAGTCAAGCAACGACAACGCAAGTGCCGAACTCAACTGGACAGCACAAGTAAATGACTGCAACACTACACTACAAGAAGTGTATATGCAGAGTCAAGACCACACTGAAATCAAATGCAGTCATATAAAGCAACTCGATAACATAGAAAACAGCATATGCGGTGATACAAAAAGAACAATATGAATGGGTGTGCATATAAAGGATGTACGTAGTGAGAACTTACATCACATCTCGAATGGTACATGTGCAGTGACCAGAAGCACTACAATATCTCAACAATGCAACATTGACTATACAGTCTCAAGTGACAGCAAAACACAAAACAACATGAATTACTAGAGCAAATGCAGTAGCAACTCGAAGCCAAGTGATACATACAAACAAACAAATTGATGCACAGATGTAACTCAATGCAGTCTCGACCCAAAATCAAAAAGAAACAAATGCAACTCAATATTCAAACAAATGCACTGCATCACGTATACAAGATACGAGGACCAGTGGAACAAAATGTCACAAACTATACATGACTCATAAGCAACTACAAAGAGCATCATCAATTCGAATGACAAGTGCACCAAACAGTAACAGTGCAATCCCAAGTTGAAACAGCAAGTGGTACAAGTTAATGGCTGCATCACTACTGCCCCTAAAAGTGAAATAAGCATGTGTACCTAAACTAAGGCAACACAGTAACAAGCGAAATACAACGCCCAGGAACAAAAAAAAATGAACAAAGGTGCAACAATGAAATATATGATCCAGCATAAGCAAGTGAATGCAAGTGAAGTATAACCGGTAACCAAAGTAACCAGAGGCAACAACAACTACACAAGGTACAAGCCGAAAAAAGATAGCTTGCATCAGAAATTACAAAGTGTATAGGTCAATGAAGAACCCAGCCTACATGAACCAGGATCGGAGTTAAAATATTATCTCAATATCAAGCCGCAAGTCAATCAAGTTTATCAACAGCTAAGCAAATCCGAACAAATTCAAGTCAAAGCCAAGAGACGATGGGGGATAAGCTTCATCGTCGAGAGGGAAACAGCCCGGATCACCAGCTAAGGCCCCTAAATGAAAATTACCAACTATTCTTTTTTAAACCATTTCGACCATTGTTGGATTTTCACCAGATAAAAGTCAAAATATGGTTCTTATGGGAGGGTTAACAAAATATATTCCAATGTCTGCTTTTCGTGAAAAAAGACCAATTGAAGGGGAGGGTTTCTTCAAACAACAAGGAGCTGAGGCAACTATTCAATATTGTGATGTAAAAAGCACCAATTCAAATGGGATGGATTCAAAATGATGGTATTGCATGGGTTGGGATCAAGATAATTGGGAATTGGGAAAACTTAAAGAAGAGAAAACTTATTTTTGGTTTGAAAAACCTATTGTAACTTTTCTTTTCGATTATAAACGATGGATTCACGAAATCAAAAATGGGCGAAGTCAACTTCTCAAAATTAAAGTCAGTGCCAAAATTAAATTCAATCGAGGGTTCAAAACTGAGTGAATTGAAAATATCAGAAAAAATCATCAACATTCAACAACGTCGAATTAAATGTGAGTGAGGAATGTCACTCACCTTTGATTCCACGTGCGCACTTTGTAAGGATCGAAGCAGAGACGAACTCGACCAACATCGAAGCAGCCATTGCAAAATCGAAGAGACGCTCGTTGGACAGAACAAACACGTAGGAGCACATAATCGAATGATCGAAATCGGCCTCTACGGAATTTCACGAAAACCGTACTTTTTGAAGGAAGGCGAACGAGCCGCCATTGATATTTTTCTTTCGTTTGTTTTAGTTTAGGGTTAGAAAAATGAAAGGAGAGGGGGAAACGGGTCGAATTTTTTATAAGAAAGGGAACGGTAATGATAAATATCTCGGCCTCAGAACAACGAATGAAAGCGTGGGCTACAAATTCAACTTTAAAGCCCGCATAATCGTTAGACCAATATTCAAAAGAATTTTCAACTGATTAAATGCCAATAGCACTTAACAACCAAATTAAATCGTCATTTGACGATACTTAATTGTTATAAAAATCCAAGGGTTGTTACAACCAACCCAAAACGTCGAACATTAACGTGGCCCAAAATCGATCGTCTCACCTCGCTAGACGATGATCCAACCGCTGATTGCGTAGAGCTCGTCGAGCTATCCATCTTCCTAGTTGAAGTCGAAGGCTAAAGTGTGTGGCTGGAAAGGAATCGTGGGAAGAAGGTGGTTGAATTTTGACCATTAAAATTTTAAAGTGGCGGCTGAAGAAACTAGGGTTGTGGATTGCAAAAATAAAATTTCCAAGTCCTTATATAGAAAATTTCACGGCACTATTTGTTAACGATAAAAGATGAACGCTAACACCCGGTGTGTGTAATAGAATCGTGAAAGCACCACCCGTGTGACGGGAATAGAATTTAAGCAGTAAAAGACAGCAATTTATAGTGGTTCGGCTTGAGATTAAGCCTACGTCCACTTTGAATTTCTTTATTACTGAATTCGGTTACAAATCAATACAAATCTCTTATCACAACAGTACAACTTGATCAAAAGAAACAATCTTGACTACTAGCTCAATCTTCGTCGATGGAATTCGATGAATCCATGTTGGATGTAGGGAATTATCTCTTGAAGATTGTTGTAGCATCTTGGATGTTTGAGAATCTTTGATTGCTGGAGGAATGGAGACTTCGACAGAGTAACGACGCTTGAAGAAATGATTTGGCCAAAGTCCCTTTCATGTTGGAAGTGGTGGGGTATTTATAGGAGCTGATTTGGACTCTGGAAATTTCCCAAGTCCTAAGTCATCGCCGACTTAGTATAAGTCGCGGCCGACTTATGATAGGTCGCAGCCGGCTCATCAACACTTCCAGTAGTTCGCCTCCTTTTCTGGTTTTATGCTTAAGTCCTAAGTCGTCGAAGATTTAAGGTAAGTCGGTGACGAGGTAAAGATGTAAGGTGTTCTGAGACTACATACGACTCAGTATAAGTCGTAGGTCGGCGACGACTTAAGAGATAGGTCGTAGGTCTTTAAGTCGAAGACTTTTTTATGTCGGAGCCCCTCCTTATCTCGCGAACTGCTAAGTCGGAGGCCTTCGTAACTTGCTAATCAGTTAAGTCGAACTACTCCTTAACTCGTACACTGTTATGTCGGAGCATTACTTAACTCGGAATCCTTCTTAACTCGGTCTCGGCTCTTGAGTCACAAATTACCTTAAGTCGTGACCTGTTGAGTCGGCACATGTCTTAAGTCGGCAGCTCTTTTTAGTAGCTAGATCGGCAACTGTTGGATCAGAGCTTTCTTAGGTCGTGGCTTGTTAAACCGGGGACCTTTCTTAAGTCGGAGCCTTCCTTGAGTCGGCTACTGTTAAGTCGGACTTGTAGCTTAGGTCGCATGTTACTTTAAGTCAGATCTATTAGGTCGGTCTTTATCTTGAGTCGGTCGCGCTTTTAACTCATTAGGTTATGAACTGAAAGAGGGTTAACACTATTCAATCGTGAAAATTTCGAACTCCAAACGAGGCGTGCCGCCTGGCATTCTATATGTTATACCCATATTCCGAACATAATGTAATATATATCGGTAGCCAATTTCATCGTATACAGAAGTTAACTTTTCAAAATTGGATTATATTAATATAAATTCCTTTAATTAATTTCTACGCGTTTCGAACTCGCACGACCAAACGACACGTCCGATTAGCACGGAATTCGAAGGCATATAATAATTCACTATTAAAAATCCAACGAAACAAGTTTCGTTGAAATCCAAGACAGTGACATAGAAGGCTATTTTTACACGTTAATTAAAACGATAAATTTCCAAAATCAGTTTAGACACTACTAAATCAAATTGAAAGGTTTACCATCTTCTTTCTTATTCAAATAGAATTTAAATCAAATTTTGAAATCATTTCATTCACATTTAATTCAAGATTCGATTATTTAAACAATTTCAAATATTAAATTAAACAATTTAAGTATCAAAAAATTTCAAGATTTGATATTTAAGTTATCTAACTTGTATAACCAACTTTTCAATATTTAAAATCAATTAAATATTCCAAATTCAAATGATTAAAATTCTATGTCGTTACATTTAGCTTATATTTAAAATATTTTAAATAATAATTTTTTTTTTTCGAACATATATTTTGAGATAATATAATTTTATAAAATATGTAACATAAATTTTATATAATATATATATATATATATATTGATATATTTCATTTATGTTATTAAATGGTTTAAACAATATTTAAATTATATATATACACTTATTTTTATTTCTATGGAATATAATATGTGTGTAATACTTTATATATAAATTTATATAATATATTTATGTAAAGTATATTGTAGTAATTTAATTATAAAAAACATTTATATGAATATATTTACAATATATATTACATATTAGTAAAATAAACAATTTTTTTTAATTTTTAAGCTGTGCCATTGCAGGTATAAACATAACAATTTTTTTAATAAGTATATACATACAACCAAAACAATTTATGATAATACAATTTGTATATCATAATAGTTGTTGAATTGATTTGATTTGAACTTAATAAAATTAGAAAGAAGAGAGGGGGAGTTCGGCCAGCAATCGATAGGGGTGGAAGCTAAAAATGATCAATATCAAATGAAGGAAGAGAAGCTTAAATAGAGGAAGAAAAGGAGAGAATTTAGGATCTCATCTTTTACTTAATCTCCTTTAATCCGAGCTATCTAGAATCAAGCCATCTCTCCCCATATTAGAGCTACCTATACCCCTATTATGGCCGCACATACCTGCCTCTCTAGTGAGCCATTAACACACCCATGGTCCAAAAATTTATTTTGAATTTTAAATCAAATATAAAACGCTTACCGATATCGTATATCGATTAACATATTTATAACTTTTATAAATATATTTAATATTTGTTTATCAAATAAAATCAAATTTATAAATAATATTTCATAAATGTTAATTAATTTATTACAATTATAAATTAATAAAATTGATTAGTCAAAGGAGAATTTATCGTTGCGGTTATATGACTCGTCAGGTGTAAATTTGGTCAGCGATTAATATCGAACTATTCGAATATTAACCTTTATACATCACTTAGCAGGTGGTGTGACATTTTGGCCAAATTTATCGCTTAACTTTGCTTCGGTAAAATCCAATTTTACTTTTTTAAGCGTTACCAGGTTTGCGACTTTTATTTACACCAATTCTCTTCATCAAAACTATATTAATTTGAACTTATGGAATTTGGGAATGGTCAAAATTCCAATATTGTTCATATTCAACTCTATAATCAAACACAATGTCCTTGTTCTAACAATAACAATTATTAATAAGCGAAATGCTCCAGCCAAAGGCTTTGATTTTCAGTTGTCCGTGATACTAACCCCATATAACTAAGGAGACAAATCCTTTCTTGAATAGTGTACACTTCCAGTACTTTCACTCGACCTAGCAATAGCCACTCGATGGATATCGTGCTATGTTTTGATTATAATCAAAGCGATGTTTTCATATTGAAGATTGATAATATTCCCAAGTCGAGAGAACTATGTAAATTTTTCACATCAATATTTTCTGTTTGATCCTTTGTTATATTAACCAATAAAAAACTATCGAGTGAGTCATTCCATAGTTATCCAGAAACTATCGGTACATAACCCCTTGGTGCCCCAGCAGGCATGAGTAATACACTGCCCAACATTTGTAGAGTGTTACGTATTCTAGTCTCAACGAATATATCAATATCCAATCTCGATACATCTTGACTAAGAATATTTAAAATGGTATAGTTATTTTTATTATGATAAATTACTCACGGTTACAACACTTTGTAAGAACTATCATAAAATAAACCATTTATGGAATTTCTATTAAATATACTTTTAATTAAATTAATTAATTAATATAACACATTATATCAAGTATATAATAAAAAGAAAATGCCTTTTATTTTGAATAATATTAGCTATTGAGTTAGATATATGTAACAAATTATATAATTTCCCATAGGTCATGCCCCTAACTACCATGTGCTAACAAGTCCTCTCGAATAGCATAAGATGTAGCATTAAAAGTGAACCCATGTCTGCATATGTATAAATTGTATTAACATAGTTATTACAGGAAGTACGTGTGCATCAACGATTAATATTAATAGTATTTTATTTTATAAACTAACATAATTTGCAAAACGATACTAATATCCACCAAAATTTAGGATACATCAACTAGAACTCCTCTAATTACAATTGAAATTGCAAATTTCAATGTTACATGTATTTTTCTCTAATATACCTTTAAAAAAAATTTGAGTGGGATATTGCTTACTTGAATTGTTAGGCTTCATCCCCATACACTACACTAAAGTAGCTGCAGTGTAGCAACAAGAGTTGTTGCAAATGCAGCAACCTGAGTTGCTTGCTACTTGTAGACATTCTTTTTGCTACACTGCAGCGAGTTGCTGTTGATAAAGCAACTCGAGTTGCTGCAAGCACAGTAATTTGAGTTGTTGCAAGTATGCAACTTTAAAATCAACAACATCTCCCCTCTCTCATATCATTTTCCAACATCATCAAATCAAAATCAATGCACACACATATATATCGATTCATAAAATATTACATGTCATTCGAAAATCATCATATATCATCCAACAAATCAACACCACTATGAGGACCCGTTTCTTTGACTCTCGAAGATCGACACTAATACATCCTCGGTATTCACATGCCATAAATCCAAATGCTGGAGAAGTGGATTCTCAAGGGCAAGAAAGAAAAATAAAGACAGAACAAAATCTCATATATGTTATTTCAATAAAAACTTTACAGCGGAAATTAAAATACATTTATCAGAAAAACATGGATAGTTATAAATTCCTATCCTTGTAAATGCGGAATACTAGTATAGGAGTGTGGTGCAAACAATCTTCAGAAAATCTTCTAATTCCATGCTTCGAGCTCCATCCAGATTTCTTTGAAATTAAACCCGACTGCTAGGCTGCCCTGGAAAATTAGGGCACCCAGAGTTTAAGGAAAGGGAAAAATAAACTCATGGTCAGTCATGGGACTGGTGTGAGAACTCAAAATACACGTTTTGAAAACCAAAAAGATATCTCATAAGACCACGCCGCACATAAACACAGAACATGCTTTTACCTTATGATAACCAAATCTTTATTACGTAAAAATAAGGGATATTATTTTTAATGACATTCCTTTAAAAACATTTGCAAGTAGACTTATTAATCTTAGCTGAAATTGTTACATTATTAAATTCCAGCATAATAGCCACAAACGTGGGTTCTACAAACAAAATGGCAGGCACTTATTGGAGAATGGATTTCCATACAAATGATCAGGTGAAGGAACTACCTTCTGGCAGTACATCTCTAGAAGAATGTACTGAGGAACAGAACATCTGCCCTCTACCAACACAAGATCGACCTACCTTCTTACTAAATAGTACCGAATATGTTAACACCCCGGTCGTTACTGACCTATCCGAGGGCCCTCATAGCATACATCCACAATAATTTAAACCCAAACGTCATAGTGGGTAGAAATATATCTAGAAGGGGATGATCATATACTAATGGTTGCGAACCATATAGCCTTTCCACATCTACCCTATTTTGACAATTTTCAAGTATGAGGCCTGAGGTAACGATTACCTTTTACTTAGCACATTTCACTTTGAAGGCCACATTGCCATTCCATCGATCACTATTGACTTTCACAAACATACAACCTCTGAGCTCATACATCTCAGAGAAGGGTGTTAAGCTAAGAGAAGATGCCTTCTCCGCCACCAAACAGATGTATGGTTATAAAAGTCAACGATGAAATCTCAAGAATGCAGTGTTAGATATTCATCCATACAAGTTTGTTCTGGGATTGAACGAAACCGAAGACACCCTCGTACTACATCCTGTTGGGAATCTATTCCTAGGATTAGTAGCGAGAAGTCCTTGTAACCCAAAGAGTTTCAAAAATGAAGGGACCACCGCTACTTTAGTATTTAGGAGCTAACCAGAATTATCAATAAGTAGTCCTTTCACCTTGAAAATCCTTGGTCTTCATCCTTTATTCTCTTTATCAGGTCTTCATTTTTGAATGCATACATTGGTTTTGAGTGGTTTTCAGATAGGAATTACCCCATATCCGACCCCAGTTCCTTCGATCCAATAATCGATAAAAAGATGTCTTGTGAATAGGGGATCATTCTTTAATTGATTAAGTCCTTTTTATCAAAATCTCTTCTGGAGATATATATTTTTAAAAACATTCTTCCTGCTATATACGAAACCATTAAACCTCTCTTATCAACACCTTGATTACTTAAAACCCCTTTTAAACTTGGCATAAATCGAAATCATTTCATTTCTCACTTAGGAAAACATTTCCGAAATCATTTCATTTAAATCTTACCAAAGATTTCTTAATTCAAAACTCATAATTTTTATTGATTTAAAACCATATTATCTAGGATGTTAATCCTAAATCTAGTTTATATTAAGTGAGCAGAATCTATAGAAATCATCAAATTCTACTCAATATCAATTCCCGTATTCAACAAATACTATGGGCGGAATAACGACGAAATCACCTTTTAAATTCCATGAATAGTACGAGTTCTCTGTTTGGGCTTTAACACCAGGTATAAGAAGATCATCTCTATAAAATCAAAGTTGTATTTAATTTAAATTTGGAAAATTTAAACCATTTATACTTAACTCGTTTCCAACATTTCGACCTTATTTATCCCTCGCTCAAGGAAGATGCTAGATGAGCCAGGGCACTGGTTTCTCCTGAACATCTCCTTAGTTTAAGCATCTCACATCTGGATCTCATGAATAGAAAAATCCAATCTACTCGTCGGCTTTTAAAGCCAAGATTAAACCACTAAATTTTAATAGCTTTTCTTTAAAATTTTATTTAAATTCTTTTTAAATAACTGTAAAACTTACAAATCATTATTAAAATACTTAATTATTAATTTGAAAGCATTTATAAAAGATTTGGAAAAGAATTATGACGACCCAAACTCGATGTTCAATAAACAACATCAAATTCGTATCGCCGGAGCTTGCAACAACATTAGATGATATATAACACAGCAGAAATAAAAGATGATATCATTGATACAACATGAATACAATATCCGATACATCAGTTTGATACAATGATAACCATCAACATCAGAGAATATACAACACAAAATACAACGGAATACGACACAATATAAGATGAGTCTTCGAAAGAATCTAATACTGCAACTCCAGACCAAAATCTCCCAAACTTCAAGCTCGAATCCTCATCCAAATTTCACAAATCTAAGCAACGTCAGTCTTCCGTAAGCTCCAAAAACTGAACTAGTCCCAGATAATCTACTAGACCTGACTATCTGGAAAAAAAACCCAACTCTACACTGCCCGTGTGGAAAATTATGGGCACCCAGAGTTTAGGAAGGGAACAATAAACTCCAGGTCAGTCGTGGGACTGGTATGAGCAAACAAAATAGTTTATCTTTAAAACAAACAACAAAAGAATTTTAAACATTGAAATCTGCAATGCTTTTCGGAAAATGAAACTACCATAAGGCCTCCTGCCACACACACAATGCAAATGCAGAATTGGAGGAGTTTTCTCCTTATGATAGTCAAACATGCTTACTACGCAAACAAACTCTTTTGATATTATTACTAGTGCATAGTGTAGGAAACATTTCGAAAGTATAATATTAATCTTAGCCAGCATAGACATTCCGAACTATGCCTACTATAGCTACCATCTAAACAGTGGTGACCACCATAAGTAAATGGCAGGTTCTACAACTAAAACTGTACAAGGTTCGTATTGTTTCTTTGGATTTTCCAACAAATGGACAGGCTAAGGAACTTCCTACTGCCACATGGGAACGCCTCTGGAGGGACGCCCCGAGAACCACCTGGCTCTCTGCCAACACAAGGCCGGTTACCCCCTTCCCGGGTAGTAAACCCGAGATATTCCACCCTCGGTCCTTTGGGACCTTTATCCGAGGATCCTCTACACCAACATCACACTGTAGTAAATATATTATAGTGTCCACATGAGTAAGTATCTGGGCTCCATACCATGATACCACCCTTTTCCAAAAGGAATGGACATACCCTAGGGGAGCTACCCCTGAAACCTTGCCGCATCTTTCCTGTTTCGACCATTTCCGGTCTGTGAGGTCCGATGAGGTATCGTCCACAAAGCTACGCTTTTTCACAAAGCCATGCTTTGATCAACAAATGATCACCAACACACAGCAGCACTCAGCATGCCACACTACCAAATTGGGAGTATATCACTGATAACCTTCAACTACATAACCTCTGAGCTCGTACGTCTCAAAGAAGGGTGTTAAGCTAAGAGAATAAATTCTCCACCACCAAACATAAATGTATTTGAAAGAAATCAGTTTTATATCTCAAAGTGTAGTGTCAGACATACAACCATACAAGTCTGTTCTGGGTTCGAACAGAACCGAAGGCACTTCCGAAGAAGCCCTTGCAATCCGGGTATTCACAATCCCGATCGGACTTCCCATCACATAGGAAATTTCTATACCGGAGCCACTCAGTGCAGAGACAATCGATAGGTTATCCTATCGTTCTCGCAAATACCCGGTCTTCAACACCGGTCTTCAAATGCTATCCATTCATGTCGTAGCATTATTCGGAATGGGTTATATGACACAAAGGTCCTCTCCCGGCTAAATCGAATAATGAGCGTAATATTTAAAAACATATGGATATGGGATTTTAATTAAGTCACCATTTATTACCCAAAACTTTTCTTTCAAATGGTTTAAACACATTACCATTTTTATCTTTTACATAAAAGATTCATTTCACAAAGTTCACCCAGTTTCACAAAGATCTATTCATAGGTTTTCAAATTGATTTCCACTTCAATTTGGATTAACTCGTCCAATATTTAAACAAAGATTTAATTGATAGCTTTCAAACAATCCCATTTTCAATTCAATTCTTTTATACAAAAGATATATCATTCATAGTTTTCCAATCTATTTTCATTTCAAATTTGAAATCCTTTTAACACAAATTGAAAATCCTTTCCTTATATGAAAGCCATTATTGTTTGAAAACAATACTTTTCGTTTTGGAAAAATTCGATCAAATTACAGAAGTTATAGCCTTTTAAATTCAAACTTGGGTTGAATTCAAATTCCCAAAACAATACCTTTTAAAATGTTTAAAACTCATATAAACACATTTATAACTTGTATAACCTTTTTAAACCATAATTTCCAAACATGGAATTCAATTCCAAAGATTGAATTCAATTTCAGATTAAATTATTTAAATTGAAAAACTTTACCAAGTTATTCAAAATAACTTTTATCTTAAAAATTCCTTTTTCAAAGGCTTTTAACGTTCAACCCAATTCCATTTCCAAAACCATTTAGATAAAAAATTCATCTTTTGAAACCATTTCAAAATATCTGTGACTTAACCGATTTCCCGTGAAATTCATATTTATGTGTGTATGAGTGTGGTCCAGGGGTTTCACACACAATAGTGCAACATTACAAATCATCACATATTCAAATACAGCAATATATTTGATAAGCGGTATAAACTATAACGCTTATCCTCATTCACAAATTCACAGATAAAGTCAATTTATCAATCACAAGGATTCATCATTACGATTCGATGTGGGTTTCGGATAACAAACTGGAATCTGTCTCCCTGTCGCATCGAAATTCAAGTGTCGTTTTACGGCCAAGGGGTTTTCACATTCACTCAGTAATATATATTACAGAACAGAAATCACAGCTCAGCACAAAGTAATTTATATCACATAGTATAACAATCACAAACAGGGATATCAAACTGCTCAAAGCATTTCAATAATAATCAATCTATCGCATAATTATATATATATATATACATATATATATATATATATTTCTTAAATTAATGATTAATTATCCTTAATTTAAATTTATTAATCCTTAATTATTAATTAATTAAATCTTAATCACTTTCATAGATTAATTATTTCTTAATTAATTACCTTAATTAATTTATCTTTGATTATAAATTAATTACTCTTAAATTAATTATTCTGTAACTATTAAGTAATTATAATTCATCAATTATTTAGTTAACATTAACAAGACATCAATTGAATTCCTTTTAAGTTAAGTTAAAAATGTAAAATATTTAATCATCTCCTTAATTACTTTGTTAAATTTTGTTTAAAAATAAACGTCTGAAAATATAAGTTTAAAATACTCTCAACTTAAATAATTTAAATTATTTTATTTTAAAACCTTTGATTACCATTTTCAACTTATCAACAATCATTCATTTGAAAAGAATAGTTTTTAAAAAAAATCAATTTTGACTCAGATTTTAAAGTTTAAAACTGAAAAACGTTATCACTCTAGAGCTGCTTCGAGTAACACCCGAGACATTCCCTCACTTGGTTCGAGTTTTCCCCAAATCGACCCGATAGCTTCAGTTTTTAAAAATTTTGTTTTAAAAAAACAACCCGCTGTACACTTGAAATTACACGAGTTCACACCCGAGCCAGAACACAGTTTTCCCGAGATCGACTTCGAGTCGAACACCTTCCTTCCACAAAACAAACAATTGACACCAGTTTTGATGTCGTGCACATGCACCACCACCAGAGCCACCTCCGGCCTCTGATCAACCTACCTGCACGTCACGCGACATCCCAACATCCCATCCTGATCACCAAAATAGTTGCTCAAGCCTCAAATCAAAATTGAGCAACCCAGGTGAAAACTACAACACATCCCAAATCGAGAAACCACTCGCATCCACTTCTCCGATCATCGTAGCTGTTGCACCTCTGGCCACGCCATACCGACACCCCACGCTGTCATTTCCCAAAATTCCAAGCCACTCGATCACTCAGAGGAGTTGCGGTGATCACAAAACCCGAACTCCACAAAACTAGGTTAAAAATCTAGTTCAACCTACCATCGCCGCCCCAACGATTAGTCGCCACCCTCTCCATTTTTCCCAACATCCTCGATCGCCACTCTAGCCTTGACAGAAACTCAGACCTCCCAGATCACATAGATCATCAGAATTTGACAAAATATCGAAAAAACCATTATTCCACAATACCTCATTCATTTGCAATCTAAAAATCACAATTCCAATTTCTAAATTCATGGATTACAAATTAGAATCAGGTTATATACTTGAAACAACAATTCATTCAAGTTGAGATTTTTGATATGGTTTAAATTTCACTGTAATACCCAAACTTCTAAATATTTTCTAGATATAAATATTCGAAACCAATTTTTATTCAAATATCTTGTTGATTCAAACACTTTTCATTCATATATCTAGGCTTATAAGTGAAGGATTAAGGAGATTTTGATTTTTATTTGTTTCTAGCCTGTAACAGAGAGACAGGTACATATGCCTGTATCTACATATTTAAGTTTACAGATATACATATATATATAGATATACGAATATAATTTTATTCTATAAAACATTATTCCATAACATATATCCAATATAGATCACATACAAACCAGATCAGATATATATATATATATACAGGTTGAAGAGTTTGCTCACCTGATTCCAGAATGAATAGAGTTTCTCTTTGAAACAGACTTGAACTTTTTCTTTCTTTCTTTGATTTCTGGTTTGTCTTGATTGTGTTGTTTATATTGAAGCTTTGTTTAAGTTTTGAATGATATTATTTGCTTCAGATTTTTGTTTCCAGTTTGGAATGGACGAAGCAAAAATGAATTGAGGAGTTTGATAAACATGAGTTTACAGGTGATAAAACTTTGTACTGGGTGATGATAAAATTTGTACAAGGTGATATAAATGCCTTGTACCATATTAGAGATTTATTTCTCTTTTGGGGCTGACGTGATTTTGTTGTGGTGGCTTGTACAAATTATATTTTATTTGCTCCTTCTCTTGCAAGCTTCCTTCATATGTACATGGATATTTATATATTTTTTTTCTTTTTCATTTTGTAAGTGTATATTTTTATACTTCATTTGTTTCATATATATATTTATTATTTGAATGTATTCTTCTTATTTATATAGTTTTATATTTCATAAATATACTTTGTAATATAAATGAATTCAATATGTTGTTATCTTTTATCTATGTGTTTTGCTTTATATTTTATAGTTTATCTTATATACATTTATTTCCATTTTTATTTTTGTAGTCTATTTTGTATTACATTATTTGTATGGATTTATGAGATTAAAATTTACATATTTACTATATAATTTATTTTGAAATATAGATGAATTTCCATATTTTATTTTATTGTTAAAATATTAGCTAATGCTTTTCTTTATATTTTTATAACTTATCTTTGATATATTGATTTCTATTTTCTAGCTTAAATAATAATTATTATTATTTTTACTTCCATTTCTATTTTAAATATTTATTATAAATTTTACTGTAATACTGATTGTTTTATTTTTATTATAGACCATCAATCCCAAATTTTATCACTATAATTTATTATTAAACCAATTAGTTATAATTTAATTCAAACTCAATATATATACAAATATACATATATATTCAAATTATTATTAAATCATTTACTTGAAATTTAAATCCAAATCACATATATACAATATTTTAAATTCATATGATTTAATATATATTCTATTTGAATTGGGGAAACTCGCTTCAATTTACAATTAATTTACAATTTTAATTCAAAAATTACATTAATTATCATTTAAATATATAAAAAATCTGGGGTCATTACAAGAATCGTTAAGCTTAAGCTAAATTTCAAAAGTTATAGAAGAAGTGTTGCGGAAAAGGGCTACAAAAAGTGCTTTTTAAGCTATATTGATCAAAACAATTTTTTATTATTTGAAAATTCATTTGTATTACTTAAATCACTTTTAAAATTTTTTAAGAGATTTATAAGATTTATTCCACATTTTAAAACAATTTAAAACATCATTTTATAAGAAATCCAATTTTGGATTTCGAACTACAAAACCACGATTTTTCAAAAAGCTTGTTTCACTCATATCTCAAAATCTACTTATCGAAATCTCAATTTTCTTTCTTCCTTGGAAAACTATGAATATAGTAGTTCGAAAAACTCTTATCTCGAAGAATTTCGAGCTATATTCCATTTTTTATACTTGTTTGACTTTTATGACGCGAAATCGCGAACCGCCGTCATGCGATGCACCTATTTTGACTAAATTTCCCAATTCTTTTCAAACTTCACTAAAACTCTTTTAAGTGTTTATATAACATTTCAAACTCATTTTAAACCATTTTTAAAGAGGCTTAACATTCCATATACACCCATTCATTAAAATAGAGGAAAGTGATTTCCTTTGTGCTTATCGACGTATATTTCCGTGACTTGCATATATATTCAATATTCATATGAAAACATCCAAACTTGATGATAAAAGCATAATAAACATCCATTTTCAAACATCGTATCATCATCCAAAATATAATATAATAGTTTAGGAGTTCTCACCTAGAGTTTTAAACGATTAATTAAAAATTTGCTATAGCTCCGTTACTCGGTTTTCGAAGCTCACTATTCTTTGGATTTTAGATCCTAGATGTCTTAATTAAAGCTTGGGGTGGCTTAGGGGTGCATAGCCTACGGTGGAGCAAGGAAGTGGCTCGGGCTATGATGAAGTAGGGTGGAGATTGTGAAGAACAAAGAGAAAATGTGGAGTTTCGGGTTTGTTTTGAGGTGTTTAAGTATATACAACTATATATTATAATTTAAATTCTTTTTGAAATAAATTTTGACATTATTTATATTAGGATGGAAGCTATTAAAGTGGAAGACAAAGCGTAGAAAATATGAAGAAGGAGATGAATGAAAATGAAGAGAAGAGGGTAGGGTATTTATAGGAAAAGAAGAGTGTAAAAGTATCCATGCATACATCATCATCTTCATCATGATTAAATGGCTTCACCAACACACCTCCCCCATACCTAGCATGGCAAAAACCTCCCCCTCATGTGTTCATCACTTCCATCTTCTCATTTATGCATATGTTGACTTATGTATGCTTAAGGAGTAAGAAATCATAAAATATATTATATATTTTATATTATACTTTTATACTTATATATATATATATATATATATATGTTTATGTGCATGTTACCATGTGAATATGACATATATTTGTATGTACTTGTAGGTGCATAACACTTCGAGTGACTTTTTCATTAAATCGTTGAAATTTGGAGAACTGATTATCAGTCACATTTTCACTTATTTATTAACGTACATATATTTGTAAGCAAAATTCAAAAATAAATTTCTTATCATATTAAACTAATTAAAATGGTCAATTTGAATTATAAAACCATATAAATTAATATAAAACTTATTTACAAAAATTGCCATTACATCGATAAAGGATATCGATTTTTCCTTATATCTTCAAATCAAATATATATCTTTATAAAACTATTATAAATGATTCATTATCACTTTATAACTATTCAAAATAAATTATCATCATTTAAAATAATTATTAAATCATTAGACCTTAATTTAAACTAAATAAATCAATTATTTAAATACATTGTCATTTTATCGATATAAATTTCGAGGAAACTATTTATTTAAATATTCATTCAAAATAAGATTACTATTAATTATTATCACTTGAAATAATATTATTTGAATTATCAACCTTTTGTTTGCATAAATTTAAAAATAAATATAATTTATCTAATTGATAAATTGGCGAGTCATTACAACCACCAAACTAACCAATTAACCAAATCAAGCTAACCAACCAACAAATATTATCCATTTGCTAAAACACTCAAGTGTGTATGTGTGGCACAAACACACACACATGTGTGTGTATGTGTATACAAATACACATACCGATTCATATATGTGTATATATATGATATTAACCAACTTACAATAGATTTTTTTTACATCTCCAATATATCTACCAAAACTAATATAAATATCCTTTAATACATTTATTCAAGTATTTTATTTGTGTTAAAAATATATGTTTAAGTATGAAAAATATTTAAAAATTTAAAATGCACCATTTGATTAAAAAACATTAATTAAGTTCAAAAAAATTCAATTTAGTTTAAAAAAATTATTTGAATTCCAAACACATTATTTGAGTCTAGAAAATATTGCATTTAAAAATCATTTTTTAGGTTCAGAAATCATTTTTTGAGTTAAGAAATCATTTTTTGAGTTTAGAAAACATTTTTAAAGTGGAAAAAACATTTTATAAGATCAAAAAACACTTTCTGAGTTTAAAAAACATTAATTAAGTTCAAAAAAGTTTATTTAAGTTTACAAAATATTATTGAGTTCAGAAATCATATTTTGAGTTTAGAAAACATTTTTCTTGTTTAGAGTAAAATTTTCGAGTTTCCAACCATATAATTTTCAATATCGATATACTAGTTATATACATATATATATATATTTATGTACGTATTTATATCCATGTGTGTTTTTAAGAAATAGCGTTGTACTTTATTCATTCAAAGCGCTCATTTTGATGTCTTGAGAGTTCGAACGAACAACCTCTAGAACCTTAATCTAAACCGTCATACCATATGCCACTTGAGCTAATGGTCCTTGAAATGTCCATACATAAATACTCTAATAACCCTAATTACCACTATTGGCTTTTATTACACTGAACCATGTTATAGAGGTAGAGTCCATCGCAGATGCATGAGCTGATGGAGCAGTAGGATCAAAATCAAGAGGAGTAGGATAACCGATGAGAGGTAGGAAATGTTGCTCTACTGATTGTAATCCTGATGCGCTAGGATGTGTTGCAATTGTTGTGTTGCTGCTAGTAAGATGGAGAGCATGTTTCTTGTAATGAAGAGAATGATCAGCTCGAGTTGACATATCTATTAAAGCAATAAATACAACATAGAGAGATATACATATATAAGAGTACTTGAAGAATTTAATATACGCCAAAGCACTTAGTACAACATTAATTGAAGAATTAAATATATAAAGCTAGTTATGCATATAAGTGTAGTTGAACTAACAATTCATGATAGTAGAGAAATAGAACAAATACATAAATATTTTTAAAGCACAAAACATTTTGTTAGGTCAAAAAACATTTTTTTCTTTAGAAAACATTAGGTATGTCCAAAAACCTTTATTGATGTTTAAAAAATATTATTTGAGTTTAAAAAATATTATATAAGTTTGGAAAACATATTCTGAGTTCAAAAAAAAATATTTACAAAATATATTTACAATTTTCAAAAATATATTCTAAGTTTAAAAAAAATTATGTAGAAAAAAACATTTTTAACTTCCAAAAGAATAATATTTGAGGCAAAAAAATTATCGTATACGAATTGATTCAACCTTTTTTTGCAGCATTAGTGATAGGATAATTAAAAGATTATTGTTATAACTACTAGTACTCATCATTTCCTATCAGTTTAAACCAAATGGAAAACCCCAAAATTTAAATATCTAAAAATCAATGTTAAATTACATATATAAATATATTATAACATGAAGGTGTTGTTAGTGATAGAGTTAGAGGTATGCCCTAGGGGCAATTATGTAATTGTAACAACCCTCAAATTTTTCATTTTGATAAATTATATTTATATTTGAAATATTCAAATATAGGATTTTATAACACAAATTATAATGTTTTGAACCATAAATAATGATAGTAAACTAATTTTAAAAGTATATTAAAAATATGGATTTGGGGGTTTTCATTGGAAAAATAAATAAAAATCATTTTATCAATAAACGGCTTTTTAACCATCAAAAGTAATGCAAGATTTATTTTTACATATGCTTATTTCTCCATTTAAGCAAGAATATATAATAAAATTATTTATTCTATTTTTGAAAATAAAATGCCCTTATGACATCATCAATGATGTCATCATTTTTAAATAATTGATTTTTGAATCTAAATCGAGTTTAAATGATTTAATAATTACTTTAAATGATAATAAATCATTTTAATCATTATATAATGATAATAAGTGATTTATAATAGTTTTATAAATATATATACTTGTTTTAAAAATATAAGAAAATTCATAATGCCTTGTTGATACGACGGTACTATTTGTAAACACTTGTTTAATATTGATTTATATGGTTTTATAATTCAAATGTGATCATTTTAATTTATTATGAATGATAATAAATTAGTTTTCATTTTTTTTACATTTATATGTTATACAATTAATAAGTGAAAATGTGACCAGGAATCGGCTTTTAAATTTTCAACGGTTTAATAAATGGAAGTTGTTCAAAGTGATTGCGACGTTGGTGATATGACTTGTGCACATGTATAACATACACATGCATGTGCTAACATATACATATAAACATGTATACATACCATATACATACATACATATACATATATAACTATCACATAAGATATTTATACAAAGGTAATAAAACAAGACTTCACATCACCTTACATACTTACACACCGCATCAAGGTAGCACATTGGATGGGGTATGGGTAAGAAAGGGATGGCTATGCATGGTGGGAGAGAAGGGTGTAGGAAAAGGGTTGAATGGTAATTGTACCATTTAAATATTTTACTCATGTTCTTTCTATAAATACCCACCCATTCTCTCATAATTTTACACACCAATCTTCTTCATCTTCACCTTCCTCTCAAGCTATTTTAATGGCTACTTACCTTAGAGAACTGAAGGTGAAAATTATGGCAAAGAGAAAGTGTATATATATATATATATTATCAATCAACTTCAAAAAAAGTTCAAACTCCTCTTCTCCTTCTAAACCCATGGCCACTACCTTCACAAGTCATGGCCGAACCAGGGTTGATTCCATAAGCTTTAGTGAGATAGTAGTGAAGCTATAGTCAAATTTAGAAACCAATGAAGGTAAAAAACTATACTAATTTATTTTGTAGAATCTATCATAATATGATAAAATTTCTATGCTTTTTTATGATGGTTATTTATCATGTTTTGATATGATAATATGTTTGCTTAGATATAGAAATAATTCACGTTAAATACACGTCGAATTTACATAAAGAAAATCACTTTCCTATATGAATTATAAAAGTGTTATGGAATGGTTAAACCTCTTTAAAATGATTTAAATTGGTTTATAAATGCTTTAAAAACATTAAAATTAAATTCGGAAAAGTTTTGACAAGATATGAAATTGAAGTCAAAATTAGGCGCACCGCGTAACAGCAGTTCGCGATGTCGCGCCATAAAAGTAAAATCAACGTGTAAAGTAGAATATAGTTCGAAATGGTTCGAAATAAGAATTTTCGGAACTCTTATAACTATAGTTTTCAACTGAAGAAGAAAAATCAAGATTTAACTGAATAGAATTTGAGTTATGTCCAAATCAAGTTATTAAAAACATCGTGGTTTGACAGTTTGGGAACCAAAATGGTAAATGCTTTAAAATGAATATTTTTAAATCTTTGAAAATATGAAATAAATTCCATATATATCAAAATATTTTAAACTGGATTTGAGTTATAAAAATGGACATATGTGGAATGAAGTTAATGTTTTGATCAAAGAAGCTTTTAAAAATACTATTCGCAACACTTTTTGCAACACTTTTAAAATTAAGATTTAAACTTGGTATTTTCATCCCAAATCTTTTTAGCAATCTTTTCTAATGAATACTTAAGTATTTTGAAGATGATTTAGAAGTTTTATGATTCTTTTAAAGGAGTTTTAAATAAATGGTTAAAGAAAATTGTTTTAAACAATCTTTGAAATTGTGTTAAGTAAATGAAATTCATCTCTAAAAGATCATATAAAAGAGTTTAGAGTTGATCAAATAACTTGATTGCCTTATGGGTGACAGAGAGATACTCTCTAGACCCGAGCTTGGACAACCAGTGTCTGGGTTCCGCTCTAACTATCCAGAATGGCCGGACGAAGGAGATAATGAATTTGATTTACTCGAACCACATCTTCGTAACCTATAAAGAGATTTGGACTTTTTCCAAAGTTAAACAAGATTTAAAATAAGATTGTGGTTGTCAAAAAAAACATTCCAGTTAAACTCCATATTAAATTCTGAGATGGGAACTCGTACTATCTGTATGTATTTAAAAGGTGATTTCATCGTTATTCGACAAATAAGACATGTTGAATATAGAAATTAGTTTTGGGTATAATCAATCTAAAATTTATGGATCCTTTTATTCAAAACTAACTGGTTTTGGCTTATAGTAAACGATGTCTTAAATAACATTGTTTTTGACCCATTAGAGATATATTTTGGAAATGTGAAATCCTCATTAAGATTTGAATTATACTTTTCCTAAGTAATTAAAGATGAAACGTTTTAGTATTTCCAAAGCTAAAAAGGGATTTTAATTAACCAAAGGATTTGATAAAAGATGTTTAATTATCCCGTATATGCTGAAATAGAATATGGTTTAAAGATATATATATCTCTAAAGAGATATTTTACTTGGATAAAAGATATTGATTAATTGAATAATAATCACCTATATACTAGACATCTTTTATCGACAGTTAGTTCGAAGAAACCAGGATCGAATTTGCATTGGCACGTGGTGCAGGTGATAGGGGTTCTGCTTTGTGATTGATGGCGAGCAGGAGACTCTTACTCCTACATGTCCTCTGGGTTGGTGCAATCAAGAGGCTAGCCGTAAAAGAAAATGGCGAGGTACCAGTGTGAGCCATAGTGGTTGTACCCACTATCGGAGGGTCGAAGTCCCGACTGTTACATTTGGTATCAGTGCTTAGGTTTAGTGAACACTTGAGCCTGATAGGGTAAATTCTCTTTAGAGATTGGGTTAGTAATACCCTAGGATGAGTAAATCATTAGAGATAGGGTAAGTAATACCCTAGAATGAGTTGAGAGTATTATATATGAGCACGTATTTGTTAGTATAATATAAAAATTATTTTTGTTTTTGGAAAATTTGGTAAATAAAATAATTTTACTTAAGATTATATTTTGAATATAAAGGAATATCTTTCAAAAGATATAGTTATCTGATAATATTCAGTTTTACCCTAAGATGAATGATTGTTTGATTTTGGGTAAAGGATAATTTAGTCTCATTCATAGCTTTAAATAAAATTTGTGTGCGAATACCTTGTGAATTAAGCTTCACAATTTGGCTATAAGTCGATTGTTACTAATAATATATTAGGTTAGTGTTAGTATATAAAAAGGAACCTAGTTTGGCTAAATAATGCTAGGACAATAATAAAGGTAATTTATTTTGAAAGAATTTAAGTCCTAGTATTTTCGGAAAAGTTTTCAAAATGATATTTGAAAAATAAATAAAGGCAACTTAGATATAGGAATTTAAAAAAAAATACAATTCAGTTGGATGGATACGTTTTGATTTGTTTTTAAGGTATTCTATATAATCTTCTAAATATTAAATATTTACTTAGGAAAGTGGTATCATTCACTTAGTAAATTGTATAGTCAAACGGACTCTGGATTAAGTACACTTAAGTTATATGATTTATAAATGACTTATTAAAATATTGGTTAAGGAATTAAAATATGCATAGAGTTGCTTCTAATGGAATTACTAAGGTGAAGAATCTTGCAAATTTGCTAAGTTATAAGGCTTAGCATCTACTTCTAAGCTTTCTATTTTGTTTTGTTTTAGAAACTATTCTAAGGCAAAGCATCTTGTGGCGAGAAAGAGATTTAAGAAAGCCTTAGCAAAGTATGATGATTTAGAGGTTCTAAAAATGCCCATCACTAGTGATAAGAAGAAGAGGATGTTCAGGCAGGAGAGCACTCTGGGGTTAGGCATAAATCATTGGATGATCCAATAGTCATATTAGATGATGAGGATGAGGAGATAATTATTATTTCGAATGACGAGACATAGGCAAAGGACCTAGACTTATGGATAGAGGACCCTTGAGCACTGTTTAAGATCTCGTTCATCTCTTCCGAGATCTCGCTCGAGATCTCATTTTCGAACTTGAGCGAGACGAGATTTAGCGAAACGAGACATTAATTTTTTTAAATATATTACTTGACGCTCATCTCATCCAAGATTGTGAAATTTGTGATGAGATCTCAATAGAAGTTCCCATAGAAAGTATGTTTTTTCACTTACATTTTTTTTACTTCTTATGTGAGAGCACAATAAATTGCACTCTAATGACTTTTTACTTACACTCTAATTCTTCTTTTATCGTTTGATGAATGAGCAAAAAAAACTTATTATTTATTTTTTAACTTTTAATATTCAGATGATTAGAGAATTATTTAGTTAATACCAAATCAATCATATTATCACTCTGATCTAAAATGTAAAACTAATATTATCATTTTATATAAATTATGTATGTTAAAAACTTTTATATATATAGATAACAGTTATTACAATAATCTTAAAAATATCTAATTTAGACTTAAGTTACTCCGAGATAGTCCCGAGATGGACTTTAAATTCCAAGATGTCAATCCGAGATGTACACCCGAGATACACTCATCTCACCCGAGATCTCGTCCGATACGAGATAATGTGTGTAAAATTTCCGAGATGAAACGCGACCGAAATCCGAGATTTAAAACCTTGCCCTTCAGTGAGGAGAATCCTGAGAGGATTTTGATCAGGAGGAGCCCATTGTGGAGGAACCAGATAGCCAAGAGTCAAGCGTATATGATGCCTGGATGGATGACATTCCATCGGAGAATGATGAGGAAGTCATTTGGGAGATGGGCTCTTCTATTCCAGAGTTAGGATCACCAATCTCGGAGCAAATTGAGGATCTAGGATTAGAGGAGATTGGGGTGGTTATTGGCAAGGGGGTCCCAACGAGGCCTAATCATCTTCCATGGATCCCAGTATGCAACCATGGAACCCACTAGGATGGGAGTTGTTTCATCAGGATGAGGATGTTGAAGATGAGCCGAAAGGGAAAGAGGAGAAAGAAGAGGAGATACTAGATTTCATAGACCCAAATGGTCCGTCGGGCATAGAGTTCGACGATTAGTGATGTTCCATTTGGATGGTAGTTTTTGGGGAGCTCTGTAACGACCCAGAATTTTGGTTATTCGAAATTGGGATATTTAATTAATTTTAAATATTAATAAGTGAGATTTGCAAGCTGAATGAATTTAATTTCGAATATCTAGATTTGATTGTATAATTAAATCGACAATTTAATATCTGAAATTGCAGAAATAATTGGAAATTGGGTTTAATGTGATTAAAAATAATTTATAAAGTTATATTAAATCATATTGGAGTTATAATGATGTTATAGAACTTTTAAAATTGAATTTAAAGTTAATTTGTGAAAATTGAATATTTTAATATTTAATTGACGACTAAAAATAGTCATTTTTCAAACAGTCTCGGATTTTGACGAAACCAGTTTCATCGGATCCGTAATGTTAAATTATTGTAAGGATTCAAATTTTGTGTCAATCGGATGTACGGTTTTTCTGGGGCAAGCCAAAACGCATCGAAATCGTTTTAAATCGATTTGATTTAAATTTAATCGTTTATTTCCGTAACTCTCACATACGAAAGAATTAGCTACCAAAACATGTTCCATTGTGTTCGGAACGTGGGTAAAACCCTAGAAACGTCAGCCGGCACGTTTGATTTCGAGTTCGAAAAATTTGGAGATGAATAGTGTCGTAAATTTTCTATAAAAGGCCATAGTTTTTCACCTTTTTCACAAAACTAGGGTTACAACCCTAGCCACCATTTCATATAATTTCAATGGCCAGAAATTCATTCCCTTTCCCCTTCGATCTCTCCAAATCCGTTAACTTTCATCAAAAAGCTTCAACTGCAAAATTGTAGAACTCGTTGAGACGAGTAAAACCAACGGTCATGATCGAAAAACGCGAAGCCAATTAATGGCAAATCGCAAATGAAGTTGTCGCGTTCAAGCATGTTTTTTGGGGGAAATATACAGCCGAGTTCAACGGTGTTGGGGGCGGAGGCGCACGGCATGGAGGCGCAGGCAATGGCGTTGCTCGATCGATGTCAGGTTGTTAATAGAGAGGAGCGACGTTCGAATTTTGAACGTGAAAATAGGTTTCTTATGCGTGTTCAAAACTGGGGAGGAAGAACATATCGCGTGCGGCTCTGATCTAGGGTTCAAAATCTAACGGTGATGATGAAAGGGTTTGGCAAATATAAATATAAATTGAAATTAATTATATTTAAAATCGTTCAAACTTTGAAAATGTATATCTTTTTGATACGAGGTCGAAAAATTACAAAACAAATTGCGTTGGAATTGTCTCGACGAGCACTACGCAATGGAGCTGGTTTGGAGTCAATTGGAGTCAGTGAAAATTTTGAGTAAAATTAAACGCACGTTTAATTTTATTTGAAATAAAATACCGCAACCTTTATTGAAAGCAAGGTGAGAACTCCTCACTCAATCGAATATTGTGTTTCGATTTAAATTTTAAATAGTTAAGATTTAAAATTATTGATAGTGTTAATTGTGTGAATTGAATGATGATTGCTATTTATTGTATTAAATAGACCCTATACGCCGTATATTAAGCAGAGGTTATTTATTAAAAACATATACTGCGATAATTCCACATTGAAGTGGAATTGGTATTATATGTGTATTTGGAGTTGATTTCCCACATTATATAGCGGATGAGACCCTATTGCACCACATAATAGCGGATAATATTTATAAATCCCATATACCGTGATATTCCACATTGAAGTGGAATTGGTATTGTGCTAACATCTGTGGATGCAGGGAAACAGGTTGGAGTGATCCAACTGGATTCCTCAAATAATTGAATTTGTTTCAATGTTGTGTGTTGATTTATTTATAATCGCCGTGTGATTATATTGTGATTTAAATTGTTGACGGCTATAATTTAGCCGAATATATTTTTGGTATCGTTGGATACCCGAAATAAATAAAATTGGATTTTTGAAATTTAAGTTGAAAATTTATCGAAAAATTTATTTTTTATAATTGGATAAATTTAAAAGAAGTTTGAAAAGGGTAAAGTTTTATTTTTATCTTATTGAATAAAATTTCAAAATATGGAAAAAGGGTTTAATAAATGGATTTCGAAAATATTATTTATAAGTTGAGAATTTATTTAAAATTTGGATTTTTGAATAGTTTGGAAAATAAAGGAATTTATCTGTTTAAAAAGGAATTTATTTTAAAAAGAAAAAAAATTCGGAAATCCATTTGGTAATTGATTTTTGGTGATTGAAAATAAATCTTTTGAAAATGTTTGGAAATTTGATTTGGTGTTTTGAAATAAATTTGAGAAATAAATTTGAAATTAATTGATTTTTATTTACCATAACTAGTAAAAATTGATTTATTGAAATTTATCTGATTTAAATCAATCAGATAATTTAATTAATCCTATCTATGGATGTTTGGATTATATTGGATGTTGAATTGTTTGACATCTTTGATATGTGATGCTTTGTGATATATTCTGATTTGTGTGTGATCTATAATTTGTTTATCTGTGATATATATATATATATCTGTGATCTGTGAATGAAAGATAAGCGTTATAGTTTATACCGCTTATCAATTATATTGTTATATTTGATCTGTGATGGTTGAATGTTGTTGCGCTATTGTGTTAAACCCGTGGACTACACAATACACACACAAATGTGGATTTCACGTGGAAATCGGTTAAGTCACAAATTTTTATCAATTTAGAAAAATTGAGTTTTTGAATCCAAAATAGTTTTGTAATTGAAATTGAAAGTTTTGAAAGTTAATTTAAAAATAAGAGTTATTTTAAATAACTTAATAAAAATTGAAATTTAAATAATTTGATTTAAATTTTGAATTCAATATTTTGAAATTGAATTCAATGATTTGGGAATTTTGGTTTAAAAGATTTTATAGTTATAAAAGGTGTTTATATGGATTTTAACAATTTAAAATCTAGTTTTGGAAAATTTAAATTTAAATTCAAATTTTATACTTGAATGGCTTTTACCTGTGTAATTGTAACCAGTTTTTCCCAAAACGAAAACTATCTGTTTTCAAATGATAATAGCTTTCATAAAGTGAAAAGATTTCCAATTTGTACCGAAACATTTCATGTTGAAATGAAATTGTGAATAGTTTGGAAAACTATAAATTAAATCTTAATTTAAAGATTTAATGGGTTAATCAAATTGAAATGGAAACCGATTTGGAAATCTGTGAATGAATCTTTGTAAAACTGGGTGAACTTTGTGAAGTAAATCTGTTTGTTTAAAGATTCAAAATGGTAATTTGTTTAAACCATTTAAAGGAAAGGATTTGGGTATTAATTTGTGACTTAATTGAAATCCCTATATCCATATGTTTTAAATATTGTGCTCACTATTCGGGTTAGCCGGGAAAAGACCTTTGTGTCATATAACCCATTCCGAATTAGTGATTCGACGATATGGATCGTATTGAAGACCGGTGGTGAAGACCGGGTATTAGTGAAAACGATAGGATGACCTATCGATTGTCTCTGCACCGTTAGCTACGGTATAGAGATTTCCTTTGTGATGGGAAGTTCGATCGGGATTGTGAATACCCGGATTGCAAGGTCTTATTTGGAAGTGCCTTCGGTTCTGTTCGAACCCGGAACAGACTTGTATGGTTACATGTCTGACATTACATTTTGAGATATAAAGCTGATTTCTATCAAATACATTTCTGTTTGGTGGCGGAGAATTTATTCTCTTAGCTTAACACCCTTCTTTGAGACGTACGAGCTCAGAGGTTATGTAGTTGAAATTTATCAGAGATATACTCCCAATTTGGTAGTGTGGCATGCTGAGTGTTGCTGCGTGATGATCATTTATTAATCATTTGTGATCAAAGCGTGGCTTTGTGAAAAAGCGTAGCTTTGTGGACGAGACTTCGTCAAAGCCTCACAACCCGGAAATGGTCGAAACAGGAATGATGCGGCAAGGTTATGAGGGTCGCTCCCTTTAGGGTATGTCATTTCCTTCTGGAAAAGGGTGGTATCAGGTATGGAGCCTTGGTGTAACAACCCGACTTTTTCTCCACAGAAAGTCGCATCGTTAATTAAGAAAGAAAGGGATAGAAGAAGAAAAGAAAAGAAAGAAGAAAGAACAACAACATCAGATACTCACAGCGGAACGAATGAAATATAATATATCACATAAAATATTACATAGTATCATATACAACAGAGTTACACAACTATACATCTCATATTAGACAGTTATAAACATCTGTCTATCATACATCTCTATATATCAATACAATACCGACACAACTCTAACACAGCGGAAACCATAATATCTACACGTTGAAGCCACCTGCTCCAAATCTCCTCCAGCATTCGTCAAAGCTAACCTGAATCCCTCGACTACTCAATACAATATTGAGTACCCAAGAGTTTAATAAAACAGAAAATAAACACTTGGGTCAGACATGGGTCTGGTGTGAGTAAACGGTTTAAACTTGTTTAACTTTGAAAAACCTTTGAAAGAAAAGGTATCTCGTAAGACTTCCCGCACATAAACACGGAAATGTTTTTACCTTACGATAACCAAAACATTTGATAGGAAATCCGATTATATTATAATAGGGTCTAGGGTTTTCAAATAAAATACAGAAATAGCTGGAATACTTACATCTCACGTTCCAACATAGTTGGGCACAACTAAATCGTACGGCACTTATTGGATTTTGGATTCCATACAATGGCAGGGCTACTGGGGTACCGCCCGTCACAGTACGTGGCCTAGATCACCGTACCGAGGAGTACGCCCGTTCCCCTGCAACACAAGGTCGGAACATCCCTTACTGGATAATTCCCGCATAAGAAACCCCGCGGTTGTAGCTAGCAACCGCCCACACAGCCGAAATAAAAAGAAGGGACCTCTAGACAGGGGAAATCTTATACTACTTGGGTGCTACCCACTAACCTTGCTGCACCTCCCCTGTTTTAGCCATTCCCGGTTGATGAGGCTTGAGGTCACGATTACCTTTAATCAGAACACATCACTTAGAATGCTCATCGTCCACCTGACGATGTGCTGAAAGCATTCAATCCATACAAGTTCGTTCCGGGTTCGAACGAAACCGAAGGCATTATCTCGTTACACTCGTTTTGGAATCACCCTCAGAGTTAACGACAATAACCCTTGCACTCTGAATCTTCATCTTCACTTGAGATTCACGACCTATCGTTAATTTGGATCGATGTGGTATTCGGGTCTCCAGACCTGGAATACCGGTATACGGAAACCCGATCCCGGTCTCATCGAAATCCAAAACGTATCTTTTAAGGCCAAGTTGTTTAAAGGTTTTAAACAATTAAACTTATATTCAGGATGATATAAACAGATAGATAATTCATATCAACATTCATCTCACAAAGCAGCATATCACCTATCATAGATATCATATCCAAATCATCCAATATCAACCATTACCCAATATCAATCATCCAATATAAATCAATCATCCAATATCAGTTAATCAATATTAACCAATCATTCTTTAAACAGAATTGATTAACTCTTAATCAATTTAATTAACCTTTAATTAAATTAATTACTATCCTTTAATTACTTGGATTATCCTAATCCTTTTTCATTGATTTATTATATATCAATTTATTAATCATCTCTTAATGATCTTCCTTAATAAATTTTCCTTGATTAATTATACTTTAATTACATTCAAGTAATTAGCCTTTAATTAATTTCACCAATTAATTATCCTTAACCATTTCAGTAATTAACCTTTTATTACTATCATTAATGATCCTTCATTTACTTCCATTACTTAATTTATTAATTAATTAACTATAATTAATTATACTCAATTAATTACAATTAATTATATTAATTAATAATCCTCTAATTACTTCATTTATTAATTAACCTCCTAGTTAATTAAATAATTAATCTTTAATTAACTACATTCATTAATTAACCTTAATTAATTATAAACAGTAATTAACTATTTGTAATTACTTATCTTAATTAATTACTATCTTATATTAATCTTTGATTAATTAATCTTTAACTACTTGATTAAGAAATTATTAATCAATTAATTAATAAATAAACCTTAATTAATTACCTTATTAATTAATTACCATTTTAATTAATTACCCTTAGTAATTATCTTCAAATTAATCACATTTCTTAATTAATTAATCACTTTAATTACTTAACAAAAATAATTAAGTAATTAACTTTTAATTACTTCCATTATTTATCTTGATTACTTTCTTAATTAATAAGTAATTCCATTACTAAATAATCCTTAATTCATTAATTAATTAACTACTCCATAATTAATTAATCTCAACAATTATATTAATCAATTCCTAAGATTAATAACTTCAAGTGATTACCCTTTTATCACTTTAACTAATTACCCCATGAGTAATTTTTTTCTATTTATTACTTCCATAAGTAATTTCATTTAATAATTAACCAATAATTACTTTATTAAGTCATTACACTTAGTTAATCCATAATTAAGTGATTATTTAAAATTAAATAAATAATTAACTAATTATTTAAAATGGATTAAACAATTAATTAATTAACATTTTATATTTAAAAAAAATCCTAAATTAATTATGAAAACATTATTCTTAATTAAACTTTACTTATTAACAAATCATATTTAAATTAAGTATTCTTAAATTTATCAATACTAATTTAACCTTATTATCCTCATAAATAAAATATTTGAATTTTTTAAATCTTATTATTCAAAACAAATTATTAAACTTGATTTACAAAATCATAATAATAACCTTATTTGGAGATAAAGTATTTATAAATCATTTTCAGATTTAAAACTTCAAATTTATCAAGTTTAAACAAATTTATTTTCAATATAAATTGAAAATTTGTTATTAAAACATTATTCCAAACTTTAACTTAAAATTTTGATTTAAGTTTGCTTTAAAACTCAAACCGGTTATTTAAATAAGACAACCCAAACAACTCACTTAAATTTTCCGAGCCAACCCCTCTAAAACCCCGAGTCACTCTCGAGTAAAACCACACACGTGTCCGCTTCGAGTTTTCCACGCGAGCAACACGAGAGCATTCCGAGTTTTCCCCTTCTTTCCCAAAGCCCTCTATTTCCAGATAACCCAAAATGTTCACGTGCACGTGCACGTACACCGGTGTCTCCGACCACCATAGTTCATCGTAGCGACCCTCGACAGTCACACAAATCCACGTGATCCCGAAACCAAACCCAGATCGATGATAACTCAATCGAAACGAAATCGAGCTAATCTCGCCAAAAACTGGAACTCATATCACGATCAGAAATCAACCCAATGTTGACGAACTCTGCCTCGAGAAGCCTCGCCATTCACATCGTAGCTCCGCCTCGATCTCCTGCGTCTCCAGTAATCCATGCGATCGACTCCGATCAACCATAGCCATCGCGAGAGCCCTTTAAACATCATCGTTCCACACTTCCTCTAGAACCCTAGTTCATCGTCCTCCGACCACCACAGTTCTCTAAAAATTACCTCACTATTTTTCCTGTGATCATCAACTCATCGGCCACCTCCATGCCAATAATTCGACAAACATTACCACTCCGATTACCAGAAATCGGCAGAGAACAATTTCCCGTTCAACTCAAACCTTTCCAATAATTGTTTACTTAAAAATTATGAAACCAATATCAAAATTCATTATTTTCTAATTCGAATACGATTGTGAAATCAAATCATGAAATTATGAACATTGATTTTTCGACTTGAATTCATCCTTACTGACATTCCTACTTTCCAGCCCTCCTGTTCATTTATTCTACTCAATAATATTTTTAAAAATGATATTATAATGGTACAAACGTATCTTCTTTACAAATTATAGCTTGAATTCAATTAGATGGGAAGATATGAAATTTTTTGTGTGAAAATCTTGGGTCTGCCATTAAACAGAGAAGTATATACAGGCATGCATGTTTAAATATCTACATAATCATCTACATACAAACATATCTTCATCATGCAAACAATTTTCACAAGATCATTACAAATATTTATCACAAACATCAGATTTAAAACAGATTCAAGTCTTTAATAGGGAAGTTTGCTCATCTTAAAAATAACAGAGAACAGGTATACAATAATATTCATGCATTCTCATCAGCTTCATATAATCATTTTAATCTTATGTAACAGCAATCATTTATCACCGATATAAAATTTAGCATCAGATTTTAAAACTGTTTTTAAAATAAAATTTACTCACCTTTTTTTTTTTTTCCAAAGAACAAAACAGAGCAGTGTTTCCAGGCTTGAATATTTTTGATTTCCTGAAACTTGCAAACTTGAAATCTTTGCATGCTTGTACTAGTTGAATCTTTAACTTGATTGTTGTTGATACTTTGCATGCTTGTTTAATGTTGAGTTAATTCCCTTGCTCAGGTTAAATTAGTTGAATAGAATGCTTTCAGATTTGATTTTTGTTTCTGTTTTGATTTTGTTTTTAGTTTCAGAAAAGAGGAGAAAAAGAATTGAGAAAGTATGTTTGAACGATTTTGAACTGAAGAAAAAGATGAAGATCAGCTCTTCTTCTATATTTACTTAAAATTAAATTTCAAAAGAAACTAAGTATGCCACTTGTATTATTATAAATTAGACAAATGTCCATGCAATTTTATTTAGCTTACAAGTGTTAAAATCCTTGCATAATTTTGTTTAAACCCTCTTTAATAAAAGTAATTATGTTTTTAAAACCTTATTTACAAAAGTATTTATGTTATATTAATTATGTAAATATAGTATTATATAAATTCATGTTTTATTTATTTATTTACAAACTATTTAGTTTAAGTATCTATATCATATTATTTATGAAATGTGAATTTAATTTACTTATGCTATATTATTTAATTTTTTACAAACCTTCTAAATCCAAAAGATATTTAAAAAGAAAGTTTATTCTAAACCATATATACATACTTAACCATTTTAGTTTAATACTTATTAAAAGAAAACAAGATAAAAATTAAAACCTTTATTAAATTTTAAACACTTTAAAGAATACAAAATAAAACTTTATTTAAACTATCATATTTAAAATAAACAATTATCTTATATTTTGAAAACAATTGAATAAATCTTAACTAACCTTTGAAAAATATTAATTTTAAAACAAAACTTTAAATCACAATTCATACATATATAAATTATCAATAGATTGAAATTAAATTCATAACAATACAAATTATAACATATACATACATATATATTACAATTTGAAAATTTATCTTTAATTTAAAACAAAAGATATTTCTATTCACAATATATATCAAATATATATATATTATAAATAGAATAAAATTTTATTAATTTTAACAAACAAATCTCATCAATATTAAATTATTAGAAAAGATAAGTATTACCAATTTAAATATTCCAGATTAAATATTTATTAGCCTTTAAAAGATTTAATTACCAAATTAAATTAAAATTATAAAGAAAATTATCAATCCAATTAAATTATCAATACAGATTATTAAATTTATATTGTCCAAAATCCCGGGATATCACATTCCTCCCCCCTTAAAATAATTTCGTCCCCGAAATTAAAAGCAAAGTTAATTTTAATAATCCAGCAAAGATTTAATTTTAAACAGCAACCACATACATATCATCCAATTCCTAACAACCAAAGCAACCAATCAAATAATCAAACAAACCTATCTAACTATCCTAATACAAATCAGGATAGATCTCATACTACTATCTCGAGTTTCCCCGAGTATAAATCACCTGGAGACTCGCTCTACATAAGCTAAACAAACTACACCACCATGATCTAAAGCTCCTCACTTCTCTAGATCCACCAATCAGAACAGAATATTAGATCACACTCAAGTCCAGCTCAACTTCCAAATTCAACTGAACTGCAGATTCCATACCAGCAATGCATCATACACGTACTCCCTCAGAGATACGTGAAATATAATGAATTCCAGCTATCCAAACTGGCCATTCAATCCTATAGACAAAAGAACTCTCGAGAATACAGGAAAATCCAAAATACCTCGGAGTTAACTTTCTAGACTTACCAAAACTCATAGCTCTATAATCGGAGAAAAACTTAAACAATTTCCAATTTCCAACTCCGAATTCCAAACTCCGACTCATATCTACATAACTCACCAGACAATCTTGGACTACCCCATCTCTTTGTGATCAGCTCAACCTTTGTTGATGCTCCTGAAACAAATCTGAATCAAGGACAAAATGATCCCTAGATCCTATTCAACAATATGATCCTTCCAAAATCTATTAATATCCAAACTTGAAAACTAGATCTGACCAATCCATTTCCAAAAATTTCTGAGCTGCTACACCAACTCTTCTTTCTCTAAGAACCATCCTACTACCAGACTAACCACCGGTATCGCTTCTGGAATCAAGTCGATACGGAACTCAAACTCTAGATGCAGACAAACTTCTACTACCTCGAAAACATCCAGAAAAATCTCTAACTACTTCAGTAGCTCCTACTTCCATATGATAAACCTCAATCTCAAACAAAAGATTGCCCAAGATAAATTCCCAAACTAATCGCAAGTCACTTTTGCGATCCTACCTAGTTCGGATTCCAAAGAAACTGTTCTCTCTTTACTAATTAAAAAGAGTCTTAAGCTTTTCCAAACAAGGTTAACCCTTCAAGAAAATCTTCACCATCTACTCGGACTGCTGATAGAAGAACCCCAAAGATTCTTGAACCATCGGAGAAACGAGCCACACTACTGCTTCCAAACTCTATCTCGATGATACTACTAAGCCAAAGACCTCCTCGTCAGCACACCGAACATTTCGAGTTGCACTACTACCACAGCTAACCAAAAACTTCTAATCCATAGGCTTCTCAAAGCTAAAACCATCAACTAATCTCACAACGAACTTCCGAGATGACAGACATCCCAAAAGAAACTCGGGCTCCAAACCAAACGCCAACAACTTACTCTTCTTAAGGGAAACAATGAGACCATGTCCGAAGAACAACTAATCGACCTTAGTCCCATACTTCAAAATAGATAAAACTCTCTTACTCGATATCCAGAGAATTCCTATACAGCCGAGTCTTTCCTACGGTAGGCATCAACTGTTTCTCCAATACCTTCTTGATCTTGCTCCAAAAAGAACATCTCCTTCGGGAACATCCATAGATACTGCGTCTCATCACACAGCTGCCAAGATACCATCACTTGCTTCTGCACAACCGACAGATCCAAATCTAGAAAATCTGCTCACCCGAGCTCAACCAAATTTACACTCCAATAATGGACTTCGAATCTTGAAAAAGATTTCCTTCAGAGATCCAAGAAATTCTTACACCATACTGCCAAACTTACTCGAGACGGTATTGAGTTTACAGTCTCGATAGATACACTTCCAACCTCAACATATAAACTTCAACCAATGGTAGTCGTGTTACACACACCACCACCCTATCTACCTTTATAACTCATATTGGAAAACCCGAACAGATAATCCAACACATTAGGTAGATATATGTATATATATATAGTTTTTAAAAATTACAAATACGCTCTCTCAAGATAGACACCACTCCAGAGCTAAGGTATTCACTCAACCTAATGCTCTGATACCAACTGTAACAACCCGACTTTTTCTCCACAGAAAGTCGCATCGTTAATTAAGAAAGAAAGGGATAGAAGAAGAAAAGAAAAGAAAGAAGAAAGAACAACAACATCAGATACTCACAGCGGAACGAATGAAATATAATATATCACATAAAATATTACATAGTATCATATACAACAGAGTTACACAACTATACATCTCATATTAGACAGTTATAAACATCTGTCTATCATACATCTCTATATATCAATACAATACCGACACAACTCTAACACAGCGGAAACCATAATATCTACACGTTGAAGCCACCTGCTCCAAATCTCCTCCAGCATTCGTCAAAGCTAACCTGAATCCCTCGACTACTCAATACAATATTGAGTACCCAAGAGTTTAATAAAACAGAAAATAAACACTTGGGTCAGACATGGGTCTGGTGTGAGTAAACGGTTTAAACTTGTTTAACTTTGAAAAACCTTTGAAAGAAAAGGTATCTCGTAAGACTTCCCGCACATAAACACGGAAATGTTTTTACCTTACGATAACCAAAACATTTGATAGGAAATCCGATTATATTATAATAGGGTCTAGGGTTTTCAAATAAAATACAGAAATAGCTGGAATGCTTACATCTCACGTTCCAACATAGTTGGGCACAACTAAATCGTACGGCACTTATTGGATTTTGGATTCCATACAATGGCAGGGCTACTGGGGTACCGCCCGTCACAGTACGTGGCCTAGATCACCGTACCGAGGAGTACGCCCGTTCCCCTGCAACACAAGGTCGGAACATCCCTTACTGGATAATTCCCACATAAGAAACCCCGCGGTTGTAGCTAGCAACCGCCCACACAGCCGAAATAAAAAGAAGGGACCTCTAGACAGGGGAAATCTTATACTACTTGGGTGCTACCCACTAACCTTGCTGCACCTCCCCTGTTTTAGCCATTCCCGGTTGATGAGGCTTGAGGTCACGATTACCTTTAATCAGAACACATCACTTAGAATGCTCATCGTCCACCTGACGATGTGCTGAAAGCATTCAATCCATACAAGTTCGTTCCGGGTTCGAACGAAACCGAAGGCATTATCTCGTTACACTCGTTTTGGAATCACCCTCAGAGTTAACGACAATAACCCTTGCACTCTGAATCTTCATCTTCACTTGAGATTCACGACCTATCGTTAATTTGGATCGATGTGGTATTCGGGTCTCCAGACCTGGAATACCGGTATACGGAAACCCGATCCCGGTCTCATCGAAATCCAAAACGTATCTTTTAAGGCCAAGTTGTTTAAAGGTTTTAAACAATTAAACTTATATTCAGGATGATATAAACAGATAGATAATTCATATCAACATTCATCTCACAAAGCAGCATATCACCTATCATAGATATCATATCCAAATCATCCAATATCAACCATTACCCAATATCAATCATCCAATATAAATCAATCATCCAATATCAGTTAATCAATATTAACCAATCATTCTTTAAACAGAATTGATTAACTCTTAATCAATTTAATTAACCTTTAATTAAATTAATTACTATCCTTTAATTACTTGGATTATCCTAATCCTTTTTCATTGATTTATTATATATCAATTTATTAATCATCTCTTAATGATCTTCCTTAATAAATTTTCCTTGATTAATTATACTTTAATTACATTCAAGTAATTAGCCTTTAATTAATTTCACCAATTAATTATCCTTAACCATTTCAGTAATTAACCTTTTATTACTATCATTAATGATCCTTCATTTACTTCCATTACTTAATTTATTAATTAATTAACTATAATTAATTATACTCAATTAATTACAATTAATTATATTAATTAATAATCCTCTAATTACTTCATTTATTAATTAACCTCCTAGTTAATTAAATAATTAATCTTTAATTAACTACATTCATTAATTAACCTTAATTAATTATAAACAGTAATTAACTATTTGTAATTACTTATCTTAATTAATTACTATCTTATATTAATCTTTGATTAATTAATCTTTAACTACTTGATTAAGAAATTATTAATCAATTAATTAATAAATAAACCTTAATTAATTACCTTATTAATTAATTACCATTTTAATTAATTACCCTTAGTAATTATCTTCAAATTAATCACATTTCTTAATTAATTAATCACTTTAATTACTTAACAAAAATAATTAAGTAATTAACTTTTAATTACTTCCATTATTTATCTTGATTACTTTCTTAATTAATAAGTAATTCCATTACTAAATAATCCTTAATTCATTAATTAATTAACTACTCCATAATTAATTAATCTCAACAATTATATTAATCAATTCCTAAGATTAATAACTTCAAGTGATTACCCTTTTATCACTTTAACTAATTACCCCATGAGTAATTTTTTTCTATTTATTACTTCCATAAGTAATTTCATTTAATAATTAACCAATAATTACTTTATTAAGTCATTACACTTAGTTAATCCATAATTAAGTGATTATTTAAAATTAAATAAATAATTAACTAATTATTTAAAATGGATTAAACAATTAATTAATTAACATTTTATATTTAAAAAAAATCCTAAATTAATTATGAAAACATTATTCTTAATTAAACTTTACTTATTAACAAATCATATTTAAATTAAGTATTCTTAAATTTATCAATACTAATTTAACCTTATTATCCTCATAAATAAAATATTTGAATTTTTTAAATCTTATTATTCAAAACAAATTATTAAACTTGATTTACAAAATCATAATAATAACCTTATTTGGAGATAAAGTATTTATAAATCATTTTCAGATTTAAAACTTCAAATTTATCAAGTTTAAACAAATTTATTTTCAATATAAATTGAAAATTTGTTATTAAAACATTATTCCAAACTTTAACTTAAAATTTTGATTTAAGTTTGCTTTAAAACTCAAACCGGTTATTTAAATAAGACAACCCGAACAACTCACTTAAATTTTCCGAGCCAACCCCTCTAAAACCCCGAGTCACTCTCGAGTAAAACCACACACGTGTCCGCTTCGAGTTTTCCACGCGAGCAACACGAGAGCATTCCGAGTTTTCCCCTTCTTTCCCAAAGCCCTCTATTTCCAGATAACCCAAAATGTTCACGTGCACGTGCACGTACACCGGTGTCTCCGACCACCATAGTTCATCGTAGCGACCCTCGACAGTCACACAAATCCACGTGATCCCGAAACCAAACCCAGATCGATGATAACTCAATCGAAACGAAATCGAGCTAATCTCGCCAAAAACTGGAACTCATATCACGATCAGAAATCAACCCAATGTTGACGAACTCTGCCTCGAGAAGCCTCGCCATTCACATCGTAGCTCCGCCTCGATCTCCTGCGTCTCCAGTAATCCATGCGATCGACTCCGATCAACCATAGCCATCGCGAGAGCCCTTTAAACATCATCGTTCCACACTTCCTCTAGAACCCTAGTTCATCGTCCTCCGACCACCACAGTTCTCTAAAAATTACCTCACTATTTTTCCTGTGATCATCAACTCATCGGCCACCTCCATGCCAATAATTCGACAAACATTACCACTCCGATTACCAGAAATCGGCAGAGAACAATTTCCCGTTCAACTCAAACCTTTCCAATAATTGTTTACTTAAAAATTATGAAACCAATATCAAAATTCATTATTTTCTAATTCGAATACGATTGTGAAATCAAATCATGAAATTATGAACATTGATTTTTCGACTTGAATTCATCCTTACTGACATTCCTACTTTCCAGCCCTCCTGTTCATTTATTCTACTCAATAATATTTTTAAAAATGATATTATAATGGTACAAACGTATCTTCTTTACAAATTATAGCTTGAATTCAATTAGATGGGAAGATATGAAATTTTTTGTGTGAAAATCTTGGGTCTGCCATTAAACAGAGAAGTATATACAGGCATGCATGTTTAAATATCTACATAATCATCTACATACAAACATATCTTCATCATGCAAACAATTTTCACAAGATCATTACAAATATTTATCACAAACATCAGATTTAAAACAGATTCAAGTCTTTAATAGGGAAGTTTGCTCATCTTAAAAATAACAGAGAACAGGTATACAATAATATTCATGCATTCTCATCAGCTTCATATAATCATTTTAATCTTATGTAACAGCAATCATTTATCACCGATATAAAATTTAGCATCAGATTTTAAAACTGTTTTTAAAATAAAATTTACTCACCTTTTTTTTTTTTCCAAAGAACAAAACAGAGCAGTGTTTCCAGGCTTGAATATTTTTGATTTCCTGAAACTTGCAAACTTGAAATCTTTGCATGCTTGTACTAGTTGAATCTTTAACTTGATTGTTGTTGATACTTTGCATGCTTGTTTAATGTTGAGTTAATTCCCTTGCTCAGGTTAAATTAGTTGAATAGAATGCTTTCAGATTTGATTTTTGTTTCTGTTTTGATTTTGTTTTTAGTTTCAGAAAAGAGGAGAAAAAGAATTGAGAAAGTATGTTTGAACGATTTTGAACTGAAGAAAAAGATGAAGATCAGCTCTTCTTCTATATTTACTTAAAATTAAATTTCAAAAGAAACTAAGTATGCCACTTGTATTATTATAAATTAGACAAATGTCCATGCAATTTTATTTAGCTTACAAGTGTTAAAATCCTTGCATAATTTTGTTTAAACCCTCTTTAATAAAAGTAATTATGTTTTTAAAACCTTATTTACAAAAGTATTTATGTTATATTAATTATGTAAATATAGTATTATATAAATTCATGTTTTATTTATTTATTTACAAACTATTTAGTTTAAGTATCTATATCATATTATTTATGAAATGTGAATTTAATTTACTTATGCTATATTATTTAATTTTTTACAAACCTTCTAAATCCAAAAGATATTTAAAAAGAAAGTTTATTCTAAACCATATATACATACTTAACCATTTTAGTTTAATACTTATTAAAAGAAAACAAGATAAAAATTAAAACCTTTATTAAATTTTAAACACTTTAAAGAATACAAAATAAAACTTTATTTAAACTATCATATTTAAAATAAACAATTATCTTATATTTTGAAAACAATTGAATAAATCTTAACTAACCTTTGAAAAATATTAATTTTAAAACAAAACTTTAAATCACAATTCATACATATATAAATTATCAATAGATTGAAATTAAATTCATAACAATACAAATTATAACATATACATACATATATATTACAATTTGAAAATTTATCTTTAATTTAAAACAAAAGATATTTCTATTCACAATATATATCAAATATATATATATTATAAATAGAATAAAATTTTATTAATTTTAACAAACAAATCTCATCAATATTAAATTATTAGAAAAGATAAGTATTACCAATTTAAATATTCCAGATTAAATATTTATTAGCCTTTAAAAGATTTAATTACCAAATTAAATTAAAATTATAAAGAAAATTATCAATCCAATTAAATTATCAATACAGATTATTAAATTTATATTGTCCAAAATCCCGGGATATCACACTTGGTATTTAACCTATATGGATACTCGAATCTCATTTACTTTGTGATTATTGTCTGATCGAGGCGCCTCGAATAAAGGTCCCAAAGGACCGGGAGGTGGCATATTCATGTAGTAGTTACCTAGTGACAGAGGTAACCCGGCCTTGTGTTGGTAGAGATCCGTTTAGGTTCTCGGGACGTCCATCCGGAGGCGATCCCATTGACAGTAGGAAGTTCCTTAGCCTGACCATTTGTTGGCAATCCATCTTCCAATATGAACCTTGTACGGTATTAGTTGTAGAACCTGCCATTTTCTTATGATGGTCACCACTGTTTAGATGGTAGCTATAGTTGGCATACAATAATGGTTGTATGTTGGCTATGGATTTCACGTGGAAATCGGTTAAGTCACAGATTTTTATCAATTTGGAAAATTTGAGTTTTTGAATCCATAATAGTTTTGTAATTGAAATTGAAAGTTTTGAAAGTGAATTTAAAAAATAAGAGTTATTTTAAATAACTTAATAAAAATTGAAATTTAAATAATTTGATTTAAATTTTGAATTCAATATTCTGAAATTGAATTCAATGATTTTGGAATTTTGGTTTAAAAGATTTTATAGTTATAAAAGGTGTTTATATGGATTTTAACCATTTAAAATCTGGTTTTGGAAAATTTAAATTTAAATTCAAGTTTTATACTTAAATGGCTTTAACCTGTGTAATTGTAACCAGTTTTTCCCAAAATGAAAACTATTTGTTTTCAAATGATAATAGCTTTCATAAAGTGAAAAGATTTCCAATTTGTACCAAACCATTTCAAGTTGAAATGAAATTGTGAATAGTTTGGAAAAACTATAAATTAACCTTTGTGAAGATGATTAAACTTTATTTTGAAATCAAAGAAGATTTTAAAAGATGTATCTTTTATATTATAAAAGACTTGAATTGTGAATAGTGTTGAAAGCTATAAATTAAATCTTAATTTAAAGATTTAATGGGTTAATCAAATTGAAATGGAAATTGATTTGGAAATCTATGAATGAATCTTTGTAAAACTGGGTGAACTTTGTGAAGTAAATCTTTTTGTTTAAAGATTCAAAATGGTAATTTGTTTAAACCATTTAAAGGAAAGGATTTGGGTAATAAGTTGTGACTTAATTGAAATCCCTATATCCATATGTTTTAAATACTGTGCTCACTATTCGGGTTAGCCGAGAAAAGACCTTTGTGTCATATAACACATTCTGAATTAGTGATACGACGATATGGATCGTATTGAAGACCGGTGGTGAAGACCGGGTATTTGTGAAAACGATTGGATGACCTATCGATTGTCTCTGCACCGTTAGCTACGGTATAGAGATTTCCTTTGTGATGGGAAGTTCGATCGGGATTGTGAATACCCGGATTGCAAGGGCTTCTTCGGAAGTGCCTTTGGTTCTGTTCGAACCTGGAACAGACTTGTATGGTTACATGTCTGACATTACATTTTGAGATATAAAGCTGATTTCTTTCAAATACATTTCTGTTTGGCGGCGGAGAATTTATTCTCTTAGCTTAACACCCTTCTCTGAGACGTACGAGCTCAGAGGTTATGTAGTTGAAATTTATCAGTGACATACTCCCAATTTGGTAGTGTGGCATGCTGAGTGTTGCTATGTGATGATCATTTATTGATCATTTGTGATCAAAGCGTTGCTTTGTGAAAAAGCATAGCTTTGTGGACGAGACTTCGTCAGAGCCTCACAACCCGGAAATGGTCGAAACAGGAATGATGCGGCAAGGTTATGAGGGTCGCTCCCTTTAGGGTATGTCATTTCCTTCTGGAAAAGGGTGGTATCAGGTATGGAGCCCTGGTATTTAACCTATGTGGATACTCCAATCTCATTTACTATGTGATTGTTGTTTGATCAAGGCGCCTCGGATAAAGGTCCCAAAGGACCGGGGGGTGGCATATTCGTGTAGTAGTACCTAGTGACAGAGGTAACCCGGCCTTGTGTTGGCAGAGATCCGGTTAGGTTCTCGTGACGTCCATCCAGAGGCGATCCCATTGACAGTAGGAAGTTCCTTAGCCTGACCATTTGTTGGCAATCCATCTTCCAATACGAAACTTGTACGGTATTAGTTGTAGAACCTGCTATTTACTTATGATGGTCACCACTGTTTAGATGGTAGCTATAGTAGGCATACAATAATGGTTGTATGTTGGATAAGATTAATATTATACTTTCGAAATGTTTTCCACTATGCACTAATAATAATAATCCAATGATTTTGCGTAGTAAGCATGTTTGACTATCATAAGAAGAAATATCCTCCAATTCTGCGTTTGCATTGTGTGTGTTGCGGGAGGTCTTATGGTAGTTTCATTTTCCAAAAGCATTGCGAATATTTTCCACTTCCTTTGTTGTTGTTGTTTTAAAGATAATAACTGTTTTAAGTTCTCACACCAGTCACCATGACTGACCTGGAGTTTATTGTTTCCTTTCTAAACTCTGGGTGCCCACCAATTTACACACGGGCAGTCTAGAGTCAGATTATCAGGTCATTCTAGATTCAGGAGATGCTTTGGAGCTCAGTGGCGAGCTGGATGGCGAGACGTATCACTTGTATATGATATTATTTATTCCGCTGTGTATTCTGTATGAGGACAAGTTTATATAACTGTCCAGTGTTGTATTGTTGTGTAAACTCTGATGATGATGTAATGTATAAACTGATATAGTTCTTTGATTTAAAGATTATTCATTTATCTATTATATGTTGTTCCGCTGCGATATGTGAGATTCTGATATTGTTCTGTGTTTTTCTGTTGTTTCTTCTTTCTTTTTCTTCTGTCTTCTTCTACCTCTTCTTTTTCTCCATAACAATTCGGTTTTCCGGCATTCGATTGCTCGGCAGTTGATACAGTGGACGTATTAATGTCGATTTTCGAAAGTCGAAAATCTTGAAACGTTACAAGCTCCTTCTTTAGTACCTTTATGATAACCTTTTCAGTATTGTAGGTTTATGTATTTTATGACCATGTATGATATGGCCTCAAGTACATAGTATGTACTAGGGCCGAGATTTGGCATATGTATATTTATTTTATGTACCTGGTGGTATGATTATATAGTCTTTTAGTACTTAGTGAATATCTCTCATTTTACCTTTTCCTATCCTTTAAATAAATAAGTTAAGAAGGCTTTTAAGACTCTGTTTTAAGGAAAGTGAGAAAGACATAGACTATAACACTGTTGTTATAGTAAGTGAGTTCCGAAAGAAGATGTTTTATATAGTATACGGGATGTATACATATCTTATATTTGATGTAAGGATTCGGGATAGATGTGGTAGGGCTAAGTGGGTCTCACCCATTAGGATATATTCATCACCTTTCTAGGCTACTCTCTATATTTCTGGTCTATTGTGTATGTTGTGGCCACAGATAGGTTGGGAATGACTAGGGTGATGGGATATTTGGTACTATCTATGGTACAGGTAGGCAGGTTCTGTATTGGCAGAGGGCAGCATGGCTATGCCTCGGTACATTCCCACAGAGATGTACCGTCGGAAGGTAGTCCCTTACCTTGTCATTATATGGAATCCATTCTCTAATACGAGCCTTTACAGTTTTAGTTATAAACCGATTATGCCGGAATTTAATAAATGTAACAATTTTGGCTAAGATTATATATATTTATTTGAAAGAGTTTTCAAAGAATGCCATCAAAATTAATACCTCTGTTTTTGCGTAGCAAATGGTTTGGTTATCATAGGGTAAACACCCATCAGTGTTTTTGTGCGGCATGGTCTTATAAGATACCCTTTGTCTTCAAAAACTCATGTTTTGAGTTATCTCCCACTAGTCCCATGACTGACCCAGAGTTTATTTTCTTTTCTCCATAAACTCTGGATGCCCTTTTTTTTGGACAGCCAAGTAGTTCAGGTTTAGCTTGGAACATTTTTGAGGAGCTTGGAGCAGGAGTTTCCTTTATAGATGGTTATCCATTTCCATTTCCGTTGTATTTGTTTACTATTTGTATTCACCACTAGTAAGAACATAGATTTATAACCGTTCAGGCTGAGTTAGGATAGACTTTGATGTATGTATTTAAAATTTCCACTGTAAAGATTATATATTGAAATAATATATGTTATTCCATTCGTGTAAGATTATGTTCTATCTTTTGTTTCTTTTTACACTTAACTATCTGCCTTTCGTTTAATTTGGGTTATACCGTGTTTTATATTGTCAACTTGAACTGTACGGAAAGGCAGGCCGTTACAGTAATTGTGATATATATTTAACTTGATTACCAATCTTATTCAAAATAAAAGGTTTCTTTCTTTCCAATATATATTTTTAATAATATATTTAAATTATTATATGTTTAATTAAAATATATTTAACAAAAAACCCATAAACGATGTGTTTATGATAGTAATTACAATTAGTTGTAATCATGAGTAAACACATCATGTTAAATATTCATAGTCAAGGTGCATCCAGACTGGATATCGATGCATCCGTTGAGACTACAGTACATAACGCTCTCCAAATGTTGAGTAGTGTACTGCTCAAGGCTGTTGAAGGCACTAAGGGGTTAAGTACAGATAGTTATCGGATAACCATGGAATGACTCACTCAATAGTTTTATGTTGGTTAATAACCAAGGTCAAATAGGAAATAATGACGGGACTAACTTACATAGTTCTTTTAACTTGAGAGTACTGTCGATCTTCAATATAAAAGCTCAGCTTTGATTACAGTCAAATCATGGCATGACATCCATCAAATAACTATAGTTGGGTCGAGTGGAAGTATTGGAAGTGAAACATTATTCAAGAGTGGATTTTTCTCCTTGGTCATATTGGGTTAGCATCATGGTCAACTGAAGTCAACTCAAAGTCAAAATATCTTGCCAGGGTAGTACGGTTAATAATAAAAGTTATTATTGAATCAAGAAATTTGTTTTTTGGACATACAAAATGAATATGGATGTTGTTAGAATTTTAATCAAAATCAAATTTCATAAGTCCTAGTGTGATTTAGTTTGGATGAAGAGAATTGATGTAAATAATCATTACTACCAGGGACCACTTATAATAAGTAGAATTGAATTTTACCAAAAGATGTGTAAGTGATGAATTCAGCTAAAATATCACACCACTAGCTAAAGTGATGTGTGAACATCAAAATTTGAAATGTTTAATATCAATCGCCGACTGAATCTACACCAATGAGTCACACAACCGAAATGATGAATATTCCAAATGAAACACACAATTTAATAGTTTAAAATTAATTAAATTGATTAATATTTATGAAATATTATTTACTAAATTTTATGTAATTTATTTGAATGCCATTAGTATTTAGTAAAGTGCGTAAATAAAAGTTATAATTGCGCGTATCGATATACGATATCAGTAATGTCTAAATTTGATTTAAACAGAATAAATACTAAAAAGCAATTTAAATAAATTAAATTAAATTAATATTTATGAAATATTAATTGTTAAATTTTTATTATTTAATTTGTTTGATTACCATTAATATTTCATAAGGTGCGTATATAATAGTTATAAACGTACGTATGAGTATACGATATCGATTGGAAACTTAAATTGGATCTAAATAGGAATAATACTAATTGGCTTTTAAAATGTTTTTTCCCCAAATAGCCCATGAAATGGTTGGCTATACTTTGAGGAATAACAGGGGCCTTTGGATTTAAAATGAAAGGGAAATCTTAATTAAAGAAGAGAAAAAGATCATACCTTAATCACACATTTATTTCCTCTTTTAATAAGATATTGCTCTGTCATTTTTCTATCTCTACGAACGTTCTAGAGTCAAATTTTCATGGTGGCCATAGCTCTAAATTTCCAAAATTTGTTCAAACAAAATTAAAAAGAAAAATGTGGTTACCTCTGGATTGTTGCAGATCTAATTTGTTGAATCTAGGAATTTATTCTCCAGTCAAGGTGTAGTTTTAAGGATTCATCCGAAAGTTATTTTTTGTTCTTATTTATATATAAGTAATTATAATGTTCACATGCCTATAATCCTCCACATCACCTATCTCTCCTCCTTGTATGCTTTTGGTTTATGTAAAACTACAAATTTCTACCTTTGAATCATTTATTTTGTCATCATGTAATATTTAATTTCCCTTTTATATTTTTTCCATATGATATGAACAATATCAATCATATATTCTCTTCTGCTTTCTCTTTTGTTTGATCACTATGTATACATATAATTTAGATGCAGATTTGATTGTCATGAATTCATATATGCCAAATTTGTGTACTCCTTTTTGATTCAGAAAATATTGTTCGAGTAAAAAATTTAGATTTAATGGATCTTATTTCATATTACAAAGTTACGGTGAAGGATGTTTTACAAATCTTTCGAAATATTTGGGTATTTTTGAAATGTAAATTAATTGAATTTAATATTCATATGTTATTTTAAAAAAAAAAGGATTCCTTTAAATTTCCCTTGATTGGTTCCTTAAATTAACATATTATTTTGTGTTATGTTGTTTCGTTTGAAAACATGGTTTTGAATTTAAAATTAGCTAAAAATATTTTAAAGTTGTTTTTGTTTCAAAAAATTATATTAATTGTATACATAAACCAATATGTATGTATGTGAATATGTGTACATGTGCGTGTCTAAGTTTTAAAGTATACAAAAGTAGTTTTAAAGTAATATAATGATGTTTTTGTAACGACCCATATTTTTACGGATCGAAACATCGTAAAACTGTTGTCATTAGATTGATAGTATTGTTAAGTCGTTCGAAGCTTAAGTCGTGTTGGGACTTAGGTCGTGAAGAAGGATAGGTCGTGGAGCGACTTAAGGGAGTTGGCGACCTAAGGAAGTTGGTGGTAGTAGTTGGCGACTTAAAGTATTGACCGACTTAAGGAATTGACGACTTAAGGGAAGCGGCGATTTAAGAGTTAGCGACATAGGAGTAGCGACCTAGGAGACTGAGCGAGTCAACGACTTAAGGAGGATAGGTCGGCAACGACCTAAGGAAGTTGGCAGTAGTTGGGACGACTTAAGGATTATGGGATAAGTCGTTGAAGTTTAGGCCGTGTCTATGTTGGGTCGTAGACGACTTATGTTAGGTCATGTGGGTGCTTAAGTCTTAGGTTGTTTCTGTAGTAGGTCGCATAAGGGCTTAAGAGTTAAGTCATTAGGTCGTATCTGTGATAGGTCGTAGACGACTTATGTTAGGTCGCGTGGATGCTTAAGTCGTCAGGAAGTGTCTGTGTTAGGCCGTGTATGCTTTAGGTCGTGCATAGGCCTGAGTCGTTGAGTCGTAAGTCGTTGGGACTTGGCTTAATGTTAGGTCGTAGGTCACGCATTAGTGATGAGGCTTAGGTCGTTGGGTCATTAAGTCGCGCACGTGAGTATAGTTAGGTCGGAAGGTCTGTTAAGTCGTAGGATGTGTTGAGTCGTTAAGTCGTAGGTCGTGGGATTTCTTAAGTCGTGGATGACTTAAGGGGGAGCGAACGACTTAAGAAACAGCCTATAAATACACGGCTCTACTTCACTTTTTGCGATTCGGATTTTGAAGCGACGAAGTGCTGCCATTTTGAGAGCTCGAGTTCTACACTTCTTCACTTCTTTTCTCCACTCTAATCTTGTGATTCCTTCCATCCAAATCGAAGATCAAATCGAAGATCCAAGACCTTAGATTGAAGATCTTCATCCATCGAAGAGAGATTTCATCGTTTGAAGCGGAATCTTGGCGGATCAAGTTAGATTCTTCGCTATCCAGATCTGAAGTGTGTTGCTTTTGAGGTGTTTAGGTGATTTGGTGAGTGGTGGTTATCTCTCACACGGATCCAAAGGAGTATATCGGATTGGTGGCTTGATTATGTGTTAAAATAGTGATTTCCATGCATTTTCGTAAACTTAAGTATAGATCCATTGTTCATGATGATTTGACGTCCATTTTACTACATGTTAATCTATGCAAGTTCATTCATCAAGTTATAGAGATATCGCTCATAATTCATGCTTGTTAGATTTGCACTCTTTATTTACAAAATTGCCATTATTGTTATAATTGTTATTAGATCTTTTTTTGAATGCTTGATTACTTGGATTAATGTTTGACTTGATTGATTGTTGTAAATTAGTTGATTGATGATTTGATTTGGACAAGATGGTCGAAGATGATTCAAAAGCTAAGGGAAAGGCTCTTGAATTGGAAAAGCTGCTCGTGGCATATGTGGCGGATGATGAAGCTCATATGGATAGATTTGATGATGTTGATGTTGAGATGAGGCTTTGCTATAATGAGATGAAGCGAGGCATGGTATGAGGTAGCCTTGGTTTAATCCAGACGGGATCATTCCAAGCATGTTGATAACTCGGTGAAATGGTTCGGGTTTGAGGATAATGGTTTGCTCGAGAGGCGCTTGAGCTATTATGGAAAAAGTCATCGAGGAGGATGACTAGAAGGCTGAGGTTTCATCGTTATTGAAGGCTCTAGCAGACTCAAAGCAAGAGTACGCTGGGCGGATTCGATAGTCCCTAAAGACTATGATTGTAGTCGAGTACTCTGGGCAGATTCGATAGTCCTAGGCACGGGCTGCGACGACGTGCAGAGTTCTGTCTAGAACCGGGGTTGCCATTAACCCTTGACGGACGGCTGAAAGAATGTGCCGGTCATTCAATTAACGGTGGTATCGAAGCAAAGATAACAGTGATAGCCAAAGTCATGGATGTTTGGTTGTATCGTCATTCGGTCTCAAGAGCAATGTTTTCTGGGTGCTTATCTGATCTTGGTTTAGGCCTTGGGGGTTTGTACTTGGAAAATGTTGACCTTGACTCGAGTGATAATTGCTTTACTTTAATTGTCTGATTGCTATGTTTACTTCTGTTTAGTGTGTCTGGGGGCTATCACTGTAGAAAGAGGTGGAGTGGGAGGGTTGGATTCCTATTCCTTTTTACCTTTATGCTCTTTTGGTATGTTGTTAGTTAATTTACCGCTCACTAAGACTGATGTCTGACTCAAGGCTTTATGTTTAACTCTTATTGCCTTGGGCTGTTCATCCGCTTTGGGATGGGCAGACTAGGTAGCAGGTGACATGTGCTGTTCTTAGTTTCCGACGATGCTGATGACGAAGACGAGCTGGAGGCTTGAATATTATTTTCTTACTATATGTACTGGATGTTCCGCTGCTTTGTATAATTCTCTGAGTGATATGTAGTGAGGCTTGATGTATTGACTATTCAGATGTTTGTATTCAACTATTATGAAGCTTAATTGATGAGATTCTATTTTGAGATGCTTCACTATATATATTCTCTATTGTATTTTATCCATGCGCTGTGAGTAATACGATAGATTCTGCTGTTTTAACTTAACCTTGGCAATCGTCCATGGCTGCCTGGCACACTTTACAGCGCACTATTTCCATGTTTAGTGCAGGGGTCATGGGCGGTCGTCACATTTGGTATCAGAGCTTTGGTTAATCGATTTTACCCAACGCTCGCTGACGTAACTACGTATGAGAGACGTAATTGTATTTTGATGGATGATTACTATATATAATATAGTAGCTTAGAAAGATTTGAGTCCTTTATGCAGTTGTTTCTCAAGGTGTGCTGATCATTTCTTTTATAGATATTAAGGATGAGTCGAAGAGGGAGACCAGCTGCTAGGGAAGGCCGTGCTGTTGAGGGTGTTGTTGATTATGCAGCTATGTTCGAAGCTATGATGACTTCGATCATGAGAAGGATGCCAGTTCCGGGGTCGGCAGTTGATGTTGGAATTCAAGTTCAAGCTCCAAGACCGGTGGATTTTGCTAAGCTGTGTAAAGACTATACTACTCTTGGAGGGAAGATTTTCTTGGGAACAGAGTCAACTATTGAAGTCCAGAGATGGATAGATGCTTGTAGAAGGATCTTTGGTGATTTGGGAATCGAGGATGCAACTGAAAGGAAGCTAGCATCAAGACAGCTTCAAGGAAGAGCTTCTGATTGGTGGAACTCTATCACCATTGATACTCCGGAGGAGGAAATTACTTGGGAGCAATTCCAAGCCAGATTTGAAGCTAAGTTAATTTCTACAGCCCAGAAATCTGTTCTATTCAAGAAGTTTGTGGAGCTCAAGCAAGGTGGAAGATCAGTTCTTGAGTATGTTTATGAGTTTGAAGCCTTGTCCAAGTATGCCCGGTCATATATTGAATCTTCATATCAGAAGAACGAGAAGTTTGTGACAGGCTTGGATAGTTATCTTGGGAGGCAACTGGTGGATCATCTGGATGATTCATTTGAGAAGCTTGTGGAGAAGGCTCTCAGGCACGAGAATCTGTTTCCTAAAGAAGGATCTATTGTTGCTGTGACCAAGGAAGAGTCTAAACCACAACAGGGTGGAAACAAGAAGAGGAAGCAGCAGCAGCAAAGGGTAAGGATGGCCAGAAGAAGCCGAAGGGCGAAGTGACCTACTACAATTGTCAGCAGAAGGGCCATATCTCCAGAGATTGCAAGAATCCAAAGGTGCCGGTGAAGTGCGACAACTGTGACAAGACGGGGCATATCAAGAGGAATTGTCCAGAACCGCGGAAGGACAAGCAGATTGTGCAAGCTTATGCTTTGGGGGCTGTTCCATCATCTTCGAAAGCTCCTACCGCTGAAGAAAAAGGAAAGAGTGTGGTGGTTCAAGGTACTCTTTCCATATGTGGTGTTCCAGTTAGAGTGTTATTCGATACTGGGGCGTCGCATTCTTTTGTTTGTAATGAACTTGTAGTCCAGTTGGGTTTAGAACTGGATATCGTTGATAGGCCATTGGTTGTGACTAATCCAGTTGGGGGTTCGTCTTGTCTGTGTATGCTATGCCGTGGTCTGATTGTATCGAGTCATGATTGCTCTTTTGTTTGTGATTGTTTTGTTATGAACTTTGCGGGGTTCGGAATTATTTTGGGTATGGACTGGCTTAGGAAGTATGCGGCAAAGGTAGATTGTGAAAGGTTGGAGGTGACAGTCGAGAATGTGGAAGGGCGAAAGGTTGTGATACGATGTAAGCATGAGGAAGGCGTCTTCATGAGCTTCATGTATTCGCTGGTTGTTCCACGGGATGGACTGTCATCGGTGCCAATCACTAATGGATTTGAGGATGTCTTTGATGAGGTCAAAGGGTTACCGCCGCATAGAGAGATCGAGTTTCATATCGATTTAGTTGAAGGAGCCAGACCTGTTGTTATGCCTCTTAGGCAGATGGCGCCAAGGGAACAGCAAGAGTTGAGGGTGCAAGTTGATGATCTTTTACAAAAAGGATTCATTCGGCGTAGTGTGTCCGAATGGGGTGCACCAGTTGTGTTTGTAACCAAAGCAGATGGATCGTTGAGGTTGTGTGTGGATTATCGTGAGCTGAATAAAGTGACTAAGAAGAACAAGTATCCATTTTCGAGAATAGATGACTTGTTTGATCAGCTTCACGAAGCTAAGGTGTTTTCTCAGATGGATTTGGCAACGGGATTTCACCAGTTGAGAGTGGCAAAGGATAGTGTGCCGAAGACTGCTTTCAGGACACCATCCGGTTTCTTCGAGTGGCTGGTAATGCCGTTTGGATTGACCAATGCACCAACATATTTTGTGGATCTTATGAATAGAGTGTTCAGAGATCAGTTGAACAAGTTCGTGCTAGTGTTCGTGGATGATATTTTGATTTATTCCAGAACTAAAGAAGAGCACAAGACGCACTTGCGTATTGTTTTGGAAATCTTACGGAAACATCAGCTGAAGGCTAATTTTTCGAAGTGTCACTTCTAGAAGAGAGAAGTGAGGTTCTTAGGCCATATTATCTTTGGAAGCGGAATAGCGGTTGATCCCGCCAAGATAGCAGCAATCCATGATTAGGGTAGACCTAAGAATGCATCTGATGTGAGAAGTTTTCTTGGATTGGCAGGATACTATCGTCGATTTATCAAAGACTTTTCCAAGGTGGCTGCACCATTGACAGGATTGACGAAAAAGAATCAAGTATTCAGATGGGATGCTAAGTGTGAGCAAGCTTTCGGAATCCTGAAAGAACGACTGACAAGTGCTCCTGTTTTGACTATTAGAAGTGGAAATGATGAGATGGTGGTTTACACCGACGCATGTGGTACTGGACTTGGAGCAGTGCTGATGCAGAAGGGTAAAGTTGTTGCGTATGCAAGTCGACAACTGAAGCCGCATGAAAGGAATTATCCGACTCATGATTTGGAGTTAGCGGCGATTGTTTTTGCTCTGAAGATGTGGAGACATTATCTATTGGGAGTTCGATTCGAGTTGTTTACAGATCATAAGTCGTTGAAGTATCTTTTCTCCCAAAAGGATTTGAATCTTAGACAGCAACGATGGCTAGAGTTTTTGGCATCATATGATTTTGGTATAACCTATACTCCGGGAAAGGGTAACGCAGTGGCAGATGCGTTAAGTCGAAGACATGCAGGATTGGGAGCCATGCTTTCAGAATGGAAGAGTCTCGAATATTTGGCTGGATTTGACTTCAGGCCCAAATGTGAATTGGAACCTGAGATGTTGGCAAACTTATCTATAAGACCTACTCTTGTGGAAAGGATTGGCAAGAGCCAAAAGCGAGACGATAAGCTTGTCAAGATTATCCGTGATTTGGAATCTGGATTGGACCCAGAGAAGGATAAAGGATTCGAGGTCGATCGAGAGGGTTGGCTTCGGAAGCAAGGACGACTAGTTGTTCCCGATATAGATGAATTGAGAAATGAAGTTCTGAAGGAAAGTCATCACTCGAAGTTGACAATTCATCCAGGTGGAAATAAGATGTATCAGGATATGAAGAGAACCTATTACTGGGAAGGTATGAAGAAGGATGTTGGAAATTTTATTTCCAAATGCATGAACTGCCAGTTGGTAAAAGCCGAACAAAAGAAGCCCAGTGGATTACTTCAGCCACTAGAAGTTCCTACATGGAAGTGGGAGCAAATATCGATGGATTTTATTGATGGGTTACCTAGAACAAGAACGGGAAATGAAGGGATTTGGGTCATCTTAGATCGTTTGACTAAGAGTGCAAGATTCATTCCTGTTCGATCAACCAGGACTGCATCAAAGTTGGCTGAGCTGTATGTTAAAAGGATAGTTCGATTTCATGGTATTCCGAAGAGTATAGTGAGCGATCGAGACCCATTGTTCACAAGTGGATTTTGGAAGAGCTTCCAGGAAGTTTTGGGAACCGAGTTGTGTTTGAGTACAGCTTATCACCCTCAAACAGATGGTCAGACTGAGAGAGTCAACAGAGTTTTGGAAGATCTCCTTAGAGCATGTGTTTTGGATTTTGGAGGATCATGGGAAGATCACCTTCATTTGGTGGAATTTTCGTATAATAACAGTTACCAGTCAAGCATTGGTATGGCACCATATGAAGCATTGTATGGAAGACCGTGTAACTCTCCGACATGTTGGTTGGAAACAGGGGAAAAGTTGATACTTGGGCCAGAAATGATTCGACAGACATCAGATTTCATAGAGATCATTCGGCAACGAATGAAGGCAGCCCAAGACCGATAGAAAAGTTATGCCGATAAGCGTCGTAAGGATTTGTAATTCGACGTAGGTGATATGGTTTTTGTGAAGATTTCTCCACTGAAGAATGTTATTCGATTTGGAAAGAAAGGAAAATTAACTCCGAGATTTGTTGTACCATTCCTGATCATCGAGCGAATTGGAAAGCTCGCCTACAAATTGGAGTTACTAGAAAAGATGGCGGGTGTGCACAATGTTTTTCATGTATCGTATCTACGGAAGTATGTGCATGACTCGAATACAGTGGTTTCTGTTGATAGCTGTGAAGATTTTGAGATTGATCAAGTCGATAAGAGACCTCGTAAGCCGCTTCGTGTTGTGGGAACTGACACGAAACAGCTTAGGAGGAAGGTAGTTAAGTTGCTCAAGATACAATGGAGTGATGATGATAACGACTGTACATGGGAGGTGGAAGAGAGGATGAAGGCAGCTCATCCTGAACTCTTCAAGGTATGGCCATAAGGTGTCGTGTCATCTCACGACATTGTAACTTGTTCTAGTTTTAGAATTCTGCATGCTAGGCTAGAATTGGACGCATGGTTTGTTGATAGCTATGGATGGTAGGCATGCGGAATAGTTTTGATTGGTCTTGTTTGTTTGGAATTTCGAGGGCGGAATTCCTAAGGGGGAGAGAATGTAACGACCCGTATTTTTACGGATCGAAACATCATAAAACTGTTGTCATTAGATTGATAGTATTGTTAAGTCGTTCGAAGCTTAAGTCGTGTTGGGACTTCGGTCGTGAAGAAGGATAGGTCATGGAGCGACTTAAGGGAGTTGGCGACCTAAGGAAGTTGGTGGTGGTAGTTGGAGACTTAAGGTATTGACCGACTTAAGGAATTGGCGACTTAAGGGAAGAGGCGACTTAAGAGTTAGCGGCATAGGAGTAGCGACCTAGGAGACTGAGCGAGTCAATGACTTAAGGAGGATAGGCTGGCAATGACCTAAGGAAGTTGGCAGTAGTTGGGACGACTTAAGCATTATGGGATAAGTCTTTGAAGTTTAGGCCGTGTCTATGTTGGGTCGTAGACGAATTATGTTAGGTCGTGTGGGTGCTTAAGTAGTTAGGTTGTTTCTGTAGTAGGTCGCGTAAGGGCTTAAGAGTTAAGTCGTTAGGTCGTATCTGTGATAGGTCGTAGACGACTTATGTTAGGTCGCGTGGATGCTTAAGTCGTCAGGAAGTGTCTGTGTTAGGCCGTGAATGCTTTAGGTCGTGCATAGGCCTGAGTCATTGAGTCGTAAGTCGTTGGGACTTGGCTTAGTGTTAGGTCGTAGGTCGCGCATTAGCGATGAGGCTTAGGTCGTTGGGTCATTAAGTCGCGCACGTGAGTATAGTTAGGTCGGAAGGTCTGTTAATTCGTAGGATGTGTTGAGTCGTTAAGTCGTAGGTCGTGGGATTTCTTAAGTCGTGGACGACTTAAGGGGGAGCGAACGACTTAAGAAACAGCCTATAAATACACGGCTCTACTTCACTTTTTGCGATCCGGATTTTGAAGCGACGAAGTGCTGCCATTTTGAGAGCTCGAGTACTACACTTATTCACTTCTTTTCTCCACTCTAATCTTGTGATTCCTTCCATCCAAATCGAAGATCAAATCGAAGATCCAAGAGCTTAGATTGAAGATCTTCATCCATCGAAGAGAGATTTCATCGTTTGAAGCGGAATCTTGGCGGATCAATTAGATTCTTCGCTGTCCAGATCTGAAGTGTGTTGCTTTTGAGGTGTTTAGGTGATTTGGTGAGTGGTGGTTATCTCTCACACGGATCCAAAGGAGTATATCGGATTAGTGGTTTGATTATGTGTTAAAATAGTAATTTCCATGCATTTTCGTAAACTTAAGTATAGATCCATTGTTCATGATGATTTGACGTCCATTTTACTACATGTTAATCTATGCAAGTTCATTCATCAAGTTATAGAGATATCGCTCATAATTCATGCTTGTTAGATTTGCACTCTTTATTTACAAAATTGCCATTATTGTTATAATTGATATTAGATCTTGTTTGAATGCTTGATTACTTGGATTAATGTTTGACTTGATTGATTGTTGTAAATTAGTTGATTGATGATTTGATTTGGACAAGATGGTCGAAGATGATTCAAAAGCTAAGGGAAAGGCTCTTGAATTGGAAAAGCTGCTCGTGGCATATGTGGCGGATGATGAAGCTCATATGGATAGATTTGATGATGTTGATGTTGAGATGAGGCTTTGCTATAATGAGATGAAGCGAGGCATGGTATGAGATAGCCTTGGTTTAATCCAGATGGGATCATTCCAAGCATGTTGATAACTCGGTGAAATGGTTCGGGTTTGAGGATAATGGTTTGCTCGAGAGGCGCTTAAGCTAGTATGGAAATAGTCGTCGAGGAGGATGACTAGAAGGCTGAAGTTTCATCGTTATTGAAGGTTCTAGCAGACTCAAAGCAAGAGTACGCTGGGCAGATTTGATAGTCCCTAAAGACTATGATTGTAGTCGAGTACTTTGGGCAGATTCGATAGTCCTAGGCACGGGCTACGACGACGTGCGGAGTTCTGTCTAGAACCGGGGTTGCCATTAACCCTTGACGGACGGCTGAAAGAATGTGCCGGTCATTCAATTAACGGTGGTATCGAAGCAAATATAACAGTGATAGCCAGAGTAATGGATGTTTGGTTGTATCGTCATTCGGTCTCAAGAGCAATGTTTTCTGGGTGCTTATCTGATCTTGGTTTAGGCCTTGGGGGTTTGTACTTGGAAAATGTTGACCTTGACTCGAGTGATAATTGCTTTACTTTAATTGTCCGATTGCTATGTTTACTTCTGTTTAGTGTGTCTGGGGGCTATCACTGTAGAAAGAGATGGAGTGGGAGGGTTGGATTCCTATTCCTTTTTACCTTTATGCTGTTACGACCCACTATTTTAGACCATTCAAATCGACAATAATCCACACATGTCTGACTTGAATAATTCAAAATAACAGATTGTAAATAAATTTGGAGCAAATGAAATCAAATACACAGAATCACAGACACAGAACATATTAGAATAACTCGCAGCGGAATATAAAAAACCATAGTAGTTCATGAAGCTACTATAACAAACTCTCAAAACATAATACATAATATCTGCTTGAAAACATATACAATAGACATCTCAAATAAATAGAAGTTTATGAATACCAGAACTGAAATAGAACAACTGAACTGAAAGGAACAGATAACTAGACAAGCAGAATCTCCAGCGATTCCTAGCTCCTGAAAGAAATCCAAAGCTAAGCTGTAAATACTCAGGCTGACCCGAGCGTAAAGTAAAACACAAAACACTCGAGTCAGGACAATATATACTTATATAATGTAAACCAACTCAAGTGAAATGTAGTAGAAATGCATAATAACTCAAAGGATGCTTGGGATCGCCCATCCTTTAAGGATCAGTTAAACTATAAATTAAATACATCCCGTGGTTAAAATTTCAAAATGGTATTTTATACTTCGAAATCAAATATCATTTCAAAATTCAATATCCTTCAAATATCCATTTCAAAATATCAAAATATCATATTTCAAAATAGTTTATATTTCGAAACAAATTACTTTATTTTAAATCATAAAAATGAAGTTATTATATTTAATAATTAAATTATTAAATTTCCAAAATTTTAATCTTTCAAAGTTCATTCGTTCACTTAAATTAATTAAAATAATGAAAATTCAACTTTCGCAGCATTTAAAAAATGCTACGGAAAGTCACATTTAAAACAGTTCAATTTAACAAAAGACAGCATTTAAAATGCTGTAATAGGGTTACATTAGTTTCAAATAAACTTAGTTAAATTCAACCATTATAACATTTACAAAAATGCTATAATAGCCTTTAATTAAATTTAGCCATTTTGTTCATTTTTATCAACTACAGCATTTACAAATGTTGTATTATCATTTACATTAGAATTAATAGCATTTCAGAAATGCAGTTAATTAACTTCAAATATTCAGTATAATTTCACAAACAATTATATTTTTATATAAATCATTTTTAACTTAAAAAATCATATAATTTCACTTTTAAAACAATCATTCAAATACCCTTATATTCATGATTTTATAAAGTTAAACCTCCATTCAAAAATCAAAATTTAATAATAATTCACTTATTAAATTCCAATATTAAATTATAAATTCATTAAATTAAATTAACTTAACACTTAAGTTTAAATTTTCAAATATAACTTAATTCCATTTTTTATTTACTTAACTTAAAATTCACTTTTAAGCCAAATTCACAAATTTCCAATTTTAGTTATATTTCAAAATTTCAACTTAAATATTCATTCATTTCACATTTTAACTTTATTCAAAATCATTAATATAATATAAAAATCATTTAAATTCACTTTAATCCAAATTATCATGAATTTATCACATTTCACATTTAATTTAACTTCCAATTATCACCAAATTAAAATTTCCCAAAATAACTTACATTTCAAATTTTCTAATTTTACCATTAATTTATTTCACTTATAAATTTTCAGAAAATCAATAATGCTTTACAAAAATCATTTTTATTTAGTTTAAATCAAAATATCTAATATTTACATTTTTAAAATATTCTAAAAACAATTTATAAGTCATATTTTAACTACGGGTCTGTATTTCATTTCTAGTCTAGGTAAAGTGATACGGGTAATATATCATTTCAACCTGTAATTTACAAAGAAAACCCGGGTTTGATCATTTCAAACCCGCAATCCCAAGGAAATGAAAAAAATAATTGAAAATCATTCAGGCCTATCATTTCAGCCCATAATGATTTTCTCCTATTCTAAAGTCCGTTCGGGTATGTATCATTTCAACCCACAGTGATTTTAATCTAAAGGGAACTTGCAGTGTGATAAACTGGTAAAAATAATAGAACAGCATAATATAACAGTAACATATAATATAATAGGTGTTTAAGCATGGGTGAACATCATAAAATCATAACATAGCAAGTGTAACATGATAATGCATTTTACAGATTCAAAAGGGGTCAATTCACTAGTTATATATGTACATATTGTCTGGTGAGAATAACTCACCTGTTAAGCTGGAGATTTGCCAACAAAGCTCACAACACAAAGATTATGAAGGCACGACAACTCTAATACAATTTGAGTGTGGAGAGCAAATCCAATGATATAGATCTTGTGTTACAACCCAAACAAAAATCAAAGTAAACCATAAATTTCAATACACTAGAAATGACATAACTTTTAAATAAAAAGAGATACGAATGCCAAATCTTTTGCCTTGCTTTCTCTATTCTTTTGTCATGGCCTAGGGATGTTTTTGGCTCTGGTTTGAACAAGTTTGGCTCAGGTTTGGTCATGTGTATGCATGGCCTAGGTAGTAGAATATGAGGAGAAAGTTTATACAAAGGAATATGAAGAGTTTAAGGCAAAATTGGTGGGTTTTGGTCACAAAATGGCTTGGCCATGGGCTTGTGTGGTCAGGTCAGAGAGGTATGGATCAGGTCAATGGAAGGAACGGTGTGTGGTGGTCTGGCCAGAGGTGGTGGAGGCGGCCTAAGGTGGTGGTGGTGGTGGAAAATGAAGTGGTGAACAAATAGTGGTCAAACAACATGTTTTTATGGCTTGTGTTGCAATTTTTGTGGAGTTTTGGCATCATGGTGGCTCGGCCTTGGTCAAGACTAGAGGAGTAGCTGGTGGTGATGGCAGGGAAGAGATGTAGGGGGTGGTGGCCATGGATATGGAGTGGAGGCCATTCAAAGAAGCAAAGAAAACAAGGCAAAATACATGAAAAATGAGAAGAAAAGTGTAAAAAAAGTAGCCATTACCCCTAGATTTTCTTGAAGCCATGAATGAATGAGAAGGTAAAATGTTTTTGGGTGAATGGAGGCTGAAAAATCACGGCTACAAACCAAAAATGCACAGCCAAGATAGTAATTGAGGAGTTATGGCAAATGAAAGGACAAAGGAGATGAAAGGACTTAAGGTAAATAAGCTTTTAAAACTCTTCATATTTCTTTTTCTTTAAATTCAAATAAAACAAAAATAAAATCAGTAAATTGACTTTAAAACCGAAACAAAGTAATATAAAATAAAAATAATTAATTAATTTTAAAGAAAATGGAAAAAGAATATAAGAAATTGCTTAAAAATTGAAAACAGGGTCCAGAAATTACAAATAAATCACGATTGTCTTTGGAAAATTATCTACTTCATTTTAAAAATATTCTAAAGAAAAATTTTGAAATAAAATAATTTCTAAAGTATTTTCAAAGTGAAATAAATAATTTAATTTAGAAAAAATAGAAAAAAAAACTAAAGAAAAATGTTTAAAAATTGGAAATAAGACATGAAAATTACAAATAAATATCACTAGCCTTATAAAATTTCTATTTCACTTTAAACAAATAAAAGGTCAAATAAATAAAATAAATGAGGAACAAAATAAAGTGGGAATGAGAATAAAATAAGATTTTAAGAAAAAAATAGAAAAACAAATAAAGAATTACTTTAATTAATTGAAACTGGAAATTAGAATTTTAAACAAAATACAGCTAACATTGGAAAATGCCAATTATATCTTTAAAACGTTTTAAAACCAAAGTATATACATAACATGTTATTTTACCCATATAAATATAAATTATAATATTACATGACCAAATAAAATATTATTTTTTTATAATTTAAAATAAATAATTTTGTTAAATACAACAAATTACACACAATATTTAAAAGGGTATAACTTTCACATTATAAATCAGATTTTAACGAAACGAAAAGCATTATTCTTAAAATTTTATTTACTTTCATAATAAAAGATAAAATTCAAATTTTCAAACTTTAAAATTTCTAAATTAAAAGTCAAAGTTTGACCATATTGACCAAAATTCACTTTTCTGGAAAATATCCTTTTAGTCATGTTTGGAATTCTAATTCACATCAAAATCAAAATTTATATTTAAAATAACAAAATTTATTCATTTTAATAAATAAAATAAAGTTTTTAAATCAGGAAATCAATTAAAATAACCAAAATAAATAATTAAAATAATCACAAAATACAGGGTTGTTACACTCTCCCCCACTCAAATCTTTTCGTCCTCGAAAAGGAATGAGGTACGGAAAACACAGAAAAGATAAAATGGAATAGGATTAAGACAAGATGACAAGAAGATTAAAATTATACCTGATAACTATTGTTATGGGTAAGTTTAATAAGGTGGAGAATAGGAATAGCTAGAAGGGAAAATAGGACGAAAGACAAGGATGAACCATTAATTTAAAATTGTTGGTTGAAGAGGTAAAATATTTAAAACACTTTAAAATCGTTTAAAAAGGAAATAACTAATCAAAGTATCATTTATATAATATTTTATCAAAATACTTTTATAACTCGATGTCTTAACAAGTTTATCCTTGTTCCTGTAGACTCTGGTAGTGCGTTGATCAGGCGCAAAACTAGAATTCTCCAGGTACTTAGTAGACTTGTTTCAACACCCAGTGAAAATACTGGAAAAACTTTTAAAAACAGATATGGAAAGTACAATCCAAACAAAAACAAACAAAACCTTTGTCTAACCATGGTTCGTAGATACACAATGGTTACGCTTGGATCCCCCAGGAAACAATCCATATCCGTAAGCTTTCTCAGCCCTGCGAGTTACGCCATGATGACTAGTAGAATGCAGGATACACAATGGTTACGCCTGGATCCCCCAGGAAACAATCCGTACCCCCAGGCAAGACTCAGCCAAGCATTTGCGCTACTATTCGCGACCTACACAGATTGCAGGATACACAATGGTTACGCCTGGATCCCCCAGGAAACAATCCGTACCCCTAGGCAAGAATCAGCCAGACAGTTGCGCTATGCAGTCACGATCGTAAGACCATGGGTAACGCCATGGAATTCGAAGGACACTCGAGTATCATATCCGGAAAACCAAAAATCAGAGAGAATAATATCGATAGAATGAATCCAAGATGTGGCCACAAATCGGATATCAAGCAGAAGGCACTTTCCATATCTTTACTTCGAAAATATGTATCATATAGTACCTTTTCAAATCACTTTCAAATATCGTACTTATATAAAATCCATTATATATAAGATTTAATTTTCAAATCAAATACTTTCCAAAATCAATAGTATATCAAATCATACTTATATAGACTTCAATTATATAAGATTTCACTTTCAAATTGAGTACCTTTTCAAATCTATAGTTTTCGAATCAATTTCATACTCATACAAATCAATTTTATATAAGTTCGACAACTCCCAAATCAAGTGTTTAGTAACATAAGGTTCTCAAATTTAAATTTGTTTCAATATCAGTTCAATTTCAAAATCATATACAATTTCACCAAATTATTTTCTTCTCAAATTAAATATCTTTAGTTTCAAAGTTTCCAAAATAATAGATTTTTGAAAATAAATCCAAATTTCCAAATCAATATAATTTAAGTCAACCAATTCATTTCCAAAATCAAATGTTTTCAAAATCATCTTATACTTACATAAGGTCCGTCTTATATAAGGATCAAATTTTCCAAAATAAATTTCGCTGTATGAAGAGCCATATGGGATTTGAATATCTTTGCTTTTATAGGTTATATATCTTTGTAATTTAAATTGGAAAAGTAAGCAAAGATATTCTAACCCGACAGCTTTCAATTTCAGCGTCAAAATATATCACTGATATTAGAATATAAGATGTACACACGTCATCATTTCGCAAAATCACATTTGATCGCTCGCTCGATCACACAAGTTCGCTTTCGAACTAGTATTGTCCATTCGATTTCCCTAATGCGGACTTCGATATGGTTTCTCGACTAGAAGCCATCAGTCTCCTTGCATAGCCATATACTATGATAGAGAATTCTGGAATCAAGCCCAAAATCCATATCAAATATTCGCCATCAAGAATCGAATGAAAAATCCTAACACGAAATGGTGTAATCCACCTCGAACTTGTGTACTCAAACTTGGATCAAATTAATTATGCGAATAAAACAGCATACGTACAACTTATATATTTATTTCAACTTGTTAAATATATAGTTTCATAAAGATGTTACTAAGTTAAAACATTTAAACTAAATTTTATTCAAAATATTTTGAAGACCAAATTCTTTTCAAAACATTTCAAATCTAAATTTCATATTAGAAAATTTTAAAATTGCTTTATTCATTTACTTAACCAAACAGTTTCAACTTATTTAAATCATATTACTTCATACTTAAACATTCAAAACAAACTTATATACTTTATCAAATTACTTTTCAAAATTTCTTAGCTTTGAAAAGTTAACCTTGATTTGGAAGTGCTCGAACCTTTAAAATAGTTGAAGAAATCATATTTCAATCCAAGAGTTGGAAATCACAATTAAATCAGTAAATCCATTCCAAAAATAGGGTTATATCAAATCAAATCCAAAACTCAAGGACTGAACACCGGCTCATTTCAAATTTTACAAATATATATACATATATCTTTAGAATATCACATCACACTTCGGAATTTGAGATCTAAATTGGTTTCACAAATCAATCGCATAGCAATGCTACCGAAGTGGCCTCTCCCTCACTCAAAAACTCGAAAATCAATGTCGATGATGCGTGCACTCATCACCGAAATTATTTTCCAGCGACACAAGTGAGTTCTGGACTTCCATTTACTTTGAAAACTTCTTTGAAATTCCTTCAAAATCATTAAAACCCATTAAAATCATTGAAACATTACTTATTCGGAAAAATAATTTCAATCATATTATTTATTATTTCAAAATCTTAAAACCAGTTCCAAAATGCCGGAGTTCAATCACTTAAATTCAGATTCAAAACCTTCAGTTATAAATCATTTTATATGAAACCATTTCTTATAAAATTTTCACAATTTCAAATCCTTTCAAAACTTCAAATTCTCATTTTTTTTTTAAAGGTATATAATCCTTATCAAAAACATTTCATCTTTATATAAAAATATGGTCATCCTTATCAAAATAAAACTACGATGAATACAAAATTTTTAAAAGACAATCAACCACCAACTTTCCAAGGGACGATTCAAGGATGGATTTCAAAGCAAAACAGAGATTCAAATTTAGAAGGACTCTAATCAAATAGAATTCTAATTCAAAGATAGGCTCAAACGAAGATAAGATAATTAAATTACCAAATACAAGATGGATAAGCCTATATGAATCGCGGGCGACCTTAACCGGTCAACCGTGATTTCAGGAATATAATCGATGCGAAAATCTAAGGAAAATCGACCTTCGATTGCCAGAGATAGAATCTAAATATAGCAGAAGATAGAAAACATCGTAAACCGAGGATACAGAAATCTCCGGTGAATCAATGCCAATTATAATCATTCAAAGATTGGCGGAATCGCCACCCTATAAAGGTCATACAAAGTGGAGTGATGCAATGCTCCAAAATTAAAAGAATACAATTAGGGGAGATAGGAATGGATTTCAGAACAAGTGAGCATTCCAAAATTCAAAGGAATCTTATTCGATAAGAATCCAAACGAAGATTAGAGAAATATAACCTATATCGATACAGAAAAATTTGCATTCAAAATTTGGAAAGACTCGAATTCATAACATACGAAAACAGAAGCTTAAATATCTTTAGTTGGACAACTTTAGCTAAGCAAAAGATACAACAGAGTTTACTCAAAACAACCTAACAAACTACAGATTTTGCCATACTCAAAATAGATTCCTATCAACAATGGATCTAGATCAATCAAGAGAGAAGTTCAAAATTTTAGAGGATCCTAATCAAAGAAATTACTAACAAGGTGGATACAAAAGGAATGAAGTTTAAGAAATATTTTACTATCAAAGCAAGGAAATTTATATCAAAATAATCTTTGAAAATTCTTTAAAAATCATTTGAAAATCATTTTATACTTCAAAAATACGTTCTCTCACAAAGAAATGATTATGAGATAGATTTCACTCATTCTAGGGTATTTCTACCCTATCTCTAATGAGTTTTTGCTCCCCAGGCTAAGGTTTGCCTAAAACCAAAGCTCTGATACCAACTGTTACGACCCACTATTTTAGACCATTCAAATCGACAATAATCCACACATGTCTGACTTGAATAATTCAAAATAACAGATTGTAAATAAATTTGGAGCAAATGAAATCAAATACACAGAATCACAGACATAGAACATATCAAAATAACTCGCAGCGGAATATAAAAAAACCATAGTAGTTCATGAAGCTACTATAACAAACTCTCAAAACATAATACATAATATCTGCTTGAAAACATATACAATAGACATCTCAAATAAATAGAAGTTTATGAATACCAGAACTGAAATAGAACAACTGAACTGAAAGGAACAGATAACTAGACAAGCAGAATCTCCAGCGATTCCTAGCTCCAGAAAGAAATCCAAAGCTAAGCTGTAAATACTCAGGTTGACCCGAGCGTAAAGTAAAACACAAAACACTCGAGTCAGGACAATATATACTTATATAATGTAAACCAACTCAAGTGAACTGTAGTAGAAATGCATAATAACTCAAAGGATGCTTGGGATCGCCCATCCTTTAAGGATCAGTTAAACTATAAATTAAATACATCCCGTGGTTAAAATTTCAAAATGGTATTTTATACTTCGAAATCAAATATCATTTCAAAATCCAATATCCTTCAAATATCCATTTCAAAATATCAAAATATCATATTTCAAAATAGTTTATATTTCGAAACAAATTACTTTATTTTAAATTATAAAAATGAAGTTATTATATTTAATAATTAAATTATTAAATTTCCAAAATTTTAATCTTTCAAAGTTCATTCGTTCACTTAAATTAATTAAAATAATGAAAATTCAACTTTCGCAGCATTTAAAAAATGCTACGGAAAGTCACATTTAAAACAGTTCAATTTAACAAAAGACAGCATTTAAAATGCTGTAATAGGGTTACATTAGTTTCAAATAAACTTAGTTAAATTCAACCATTATAACATTTACAAAAATGCTATAATAGACTTTAATTAAATTTAGCCATTTTGTTCATTTTTATCAACTACAGCATTTACAAATGTTGTATTATCATTTACATTAGAATTAATAGCATTTCAGAAATGCAGTTAATTAACTTCAAATATTCAGTATAATTTCACAAACAATTATATTTTTTATAAATCATTTTTAACTTAAAAAAATCATATAATTTGACTTTTAAAACAATCATTCAAATACCCTTATATTCATGATTTTATAAAGTTAAACCTCCATTCAAAAATCAAAATTTAATAATAATTCACTTATTAAATTCCAATATTAAATTATAAATTCATTAAATTAAATTAACTTAACACTTAAGTTTAAATTTTCAAATATAACTTAATTCCATTTTTTATTTACTTAACTTAAAATTCACTTTTAAGCCAAATTCACAAATTTCCAATTTTAGTTATATTTCAAAATTTCAACTTAAATATTCATTCATTTCACATTTTAACTTTATTCAAAATCATTAATATAATATAAAAATCATTTAAATTCACTTTAATCCAAATTATCATGAATTTATCACATTTCACATTTAATTTAAATTCCAATTATCACCAAATTAAAATTTCCCAAAATAACTTACATTTCAAATTTTCTAATTTTACCATTAATTTATTTCACTTATAAATTTTCAGAAAATCAATAATGCTTTACAAAAATCATTTTTAATTAGTTTAAATCAAAATATCATAATATTTACATTTTTAAAATATTTAAAAAAAAATTAAAAGTCATATTTTAACTACGGGTCTGTATTTCATTTCTAGTCTAGGTAAAGTGATACGGGTAATATATCATTTCAACCTGTAATTTACAAAGAAAACCCGGGTTTGATCATTTCAAACCCGCAATCCCAAGGAAATGAAAAAAATAATTGAAAATCATTCAGGCCTATCATTTCAGCCCATAATGATTTTCTCCTATTCTAAAGTCCGTTCGGGTATGTATCATTTCAACCCATAGTGATTTTAATCTAAAGGGAACTTGCAGTGTGATAAACTGGTAAAAATAATAGAACAACATAATATAACAGTAACATATAATATAATAGGTGTTTAAGCATGGGTGAACATCATAAAATCATAACATAGCAAGTGTAACATGATAATGCATTTTACAGATTCAAAAGGGATCAATTCACTAGTTATATATGTACATATTGTCTGGTGAGAATAACTCACCTGTTAAGCTGGAGATTTGCCAACAAAGCTCACAACACAAAGATTATGAAGGCACGACAACTCTAATACAATTTGAGTGTGGAGAGCAAATCCAATGATATAGATCTTGTGTTACAACCCAAACAAAAATCAAAGCAAACCATAAATTTCAATACACTAGAAATGACATAATTTTTAAATAAAAAGAGATACGAATGCCAAATCTTTTGCCTTGCTTTCTCTATTCTTTTGTCATGGCCTAGGGATGTTTTTGGCTCTGGTTTGAACAAGTTTGGCTCAGGTTTGGTCATGTGTATGCATGGCCTAGGTAGTAGAATATGAGGAGAAAGTTTATACAAAGGAATATGAAGAGTTTAAGGCAAAATTGGTGGGTTTTGTTCACAAAATGGCTTGGCCATGGGCTTGTGTGGTCAGGTCAGAGAGGTATGGATCAGGTCAATGGAAGGAACGGTGTGTGGTGGTCTGGCCAGAGGTGGTGGAGGCGGCCTAAGGTGGTGGTGGTGGTGGAAAATGAAGTGGTGAACAAATAGTGATCAAACAACATGTTTTTATGGCTTGTGTTGCAATTTTTGTGGAGTTTTGGCATCATGGTGGCTCGGCCTTGGTCAAGACTAGAGGAGTAGCTGGTGGTGATGGCAAGGAAGAGATGTAGGGGGTGGTGGCCATGGATATGGAGTGGAGGCCATTCAAAGAAGCAAAGAAAACAAGGCAAAATACATGAAAAATGAGAAGAAAAGTGTAAAAAAAGTAGCCATTACCCATAGATTTTCTTGAAGCCATGAATGAATGAGAAGGTAAAATGTTTTTGGGTGAATGGAGGCTGAAAAATCACGGCTACAAACCAAAAATGCACAGCCAAGATAGTAATTGAGGAGTTATGGCAAATGAAAGGACAAAGGAGATGAAAGGACTTAAGGTAAATAAGCTTTTAAAACTCTTCATATTTCTTTTTCTTTAAATTCAAATAAAACAAAAATAAAATCAGTAAATTGACTTTAAAACCGAAACAAAGTAATATAAAATAAAAATAATTAATTAATTTTAAAGAAAATGGAAAAAGAATATAAGAAATTGCTTAAAAATTGAAAACAGGGTCCAGAAATTACAAATAAATCACGATTGTCTTTGGAAAATTATCTACTTCATTTTAAAAATATTCTAAAGAAAAATTTTGAAATAAAATAATTTCTAAAGTATTTTCAAAGTGAAATAAATAATTAATTTAGAAAAAAAACTAAAGAAAAATGTTTAAAAATTGGAAATAAGACATGAAAATTACAAATAAATATCACTAGCCTTATAAAATTTCTATTTCACTTTAAACAAATAAAAGGTCAAATAAATAAAATAAATGAGGAACAAAATAAAGTGGGAATGAGAATAAAATAAGATTTTAAGAAAAAAATAGAAAAACAAATAAAGAATTACTTTAATTAATTGAAACTGGAAATTAGAATTTTAAACAAAATACAGCTAACATTGGAAAATGCCAATTATATCTTTAAAACGTTTTAAAACCAAAGTATATACATAACATGTTATTTTACCCATATAAATATAAATTATAATATTACATGACCAAATAAAATATTATTTTTTTATAATTTAAAATAAATAATTTTGTTAAATACAACAAATTACACACAATATTTAAAAGGGTATAACTTTCACATTATAAATCAGATTTTAACGAAACGAAAAGCATTATTCTTAAAATTTTATTTACTTTCACAATAAAAGATAAAATTCAAATTTTCAAACTTTAAAATTTCTAAATTAAAAGTCAAAGTTTGACCATATTGACCAAAATTCACTTTTCTGGAAAATATCCTTTTTAGTCATGTTTGAAATTCTAATTCACATCAAAATCAAAATTTATATTTAAAGTAACAAAATTTATTCATTTTAATAAATAAAATAAAGTTTTTAAATCAGGAAATCAATTAAAATAACCAAAATAAATAATTAAAATAATCACAAAATACAGGGTTGTTACATATGCTCTTTTGGTAAGTTGTTAGTTAATTTACCGCTCACTAAGACTGATGTCTGACTCAAGGCTTTATGTTTAACTCTTATTGCCTTGGGCTGTTCATCCGCTTTGGGATGGGCAGACTAGGTAGCAGGTGACAGGTGCTGTTCTTAGTTTCCGACGATGCTGATGATGAAGACGAGCTGGAGGCTTGCATATTATTTTCTTACTATATGTACTGGATGTTCCGCTGCTTTGTATAATTCTCTGAGTGATATGTAGTGAGGCTTGATGTATTGACTATTCAGATGTTTGTATTCAACTATTATGAAGCTTAATTGATGAGATTCTATTTTGAGATGCTTCACTATATATATTCTCTATTGTATTTTATCCATGCGCTGTGAGTAATACGATAGATTCTGCTGTTTTAACTTAACCTTGGCAATCGTCCATGGCTGCCTGGCACACTTTACTGCGCACTATTTCCATGTTTAGTGCAGTGGTCATGGGCGGTCGTCACAGTTTTTAACTACCTTTTTAATAGAAGTCAATTTTTGATTGCCTATGATAATTCACATACACATATATATGTATTTACGCACACACACATGTAAAGAAATCTTTAAATAAAATCCCTTTTTGTCTTTTTCTTTGGATGACAAAGGCATATATGAAGGGGATATGTGACCATTATGGTGTAAATCCAAACATCTAAATAGTTCACATTTACTATGCATAATTTCTATATATTACACTTGCACATTCACACATAGGTGCATTTGATGCACTAATCATAATTTACAAACAAATTAATTAAATTAATTTAATTTTAAATAATTATAATAAAATGAAAATTTTATTAAAACAAAATTTAGAAAAGTTCTAAATGAATTTAAATTACATAGTGCCCATAAAGATCCTTAAGGAATTTTTTTAAATTTACCCAATTACCCCGCTTCTCACTAGCCCGGTTCCAATAATTGTATCAGAACTCAATAGTCTATGCAGGCTAAATAAGTCATATTAGGGCTAACCAATTAAGCTTACCAATTTAGTAGAGAGTCTAGAAAGGTAGTGTCTAGGCATGCATTTGGGTGATCAAGTACCCTTCCCTCTCTGGCTACTGGTCTTTCTCGAAAAGTAAAGTGAGTCCAAAAGTTGCCCCTAATAGAAAATGCCCAATTTGGTATGTGCCTTGGGATAGTTTTGAAAATTATTTTAAAACTTAAAGATTTTAAAATTATAATTAAATTTAAAATAAAATATATAAAGATTATAAAAGTTATAATATAAATAAATTTTTTAAATGTTTAAAAATAAATGTAAGTTAATTTCAAAATTAAATTTTATTAATAAGATTAATAAAATAATTACATTGATTAAATAAGTTAATTAAATAATATACATATATGCCTATATAATATATAGTGATATATGTTATGTTGTCTTGAAATGTTTAAGACAATATAAGTATGCATGTACGTATTTAAATAATTTTTTAAAATTAATAAAAATTAATTAAATCTTTTAATTAAATAAACTAAACTTTAATTAATAAATTTATATATATGATATATATGTATTACTATAAAATTTATAGTATATAAATATTCAATATAAAATGCTAAAATTGAATAATAAACAATTAATTAAAGATTTAGTTAATTAAAATTAGGTAAATATGATTTAATTAGTATACATATAAGATTATTATAAAAGCTAAATAAAGCACAATAGTTATAGAATAATGAAAATTTATATAATATGAATGTATAAACTAAATGTGGAACATTTTAGAAACCCTAAATAAACTTAATTCATAAATACATACGTAAATGCACATATATCGTGATTCCCGATGTGTTGGACACTTGAATAACAAGGGTATTCATTATAAATACATTATTCCATAAGTCCATATCACTCTATAAATATATTAAAGATTATGAATCTTTAATATAAAAGAATTTTTTTTGAAGAAGAGAGAGCTAGGGTCTGTTTACAACCAAACTTTTCTATGTTTATATTGTGTTACGTCCACCATGTTTGACGCATCAATGGGGGTTGCACTGAAATGCTCTTTCCAAGGGAATCGTTGAAATTCTACCGTTGGCATCAAAAGTGTGGGACACGTCGGACGCATCCTATGACAACCATAGAATTAAAATAGTAATTATATACCCTTATTTAAACTTCCTTGCTTCTTCTCCATTGCCATAACCATAAACAAATGCAAAAATTATAATGCAAATTCCAATTTAACTAATCAAGTTTGGAGTTAATTTTTGTTATACTCGTCTTTATCTCACTCTCCTCTACATTTTATATCTTTCTGATTGTTTTGGAAGTATTTTTCATATCTCGGCAGAATATCACAGCGAACTGTAACACCCTTAATTTTTAATAATATTATTAAGGAGATTTAATTAGATAAATTAAATAGAATAATGTAAATAATTAGAGTGATAAGGGGATTGAGATTTGAAAGTAAAATTAAGGGCCGAGCTTAATTGTTTAAATGGGCTTAAGAATGGTTTATTTGCTAATTAATTTACGCAAGGGCTTATTCGGAAATAGCCGCATCTTATTACCATAACCCTTATATTCACTTTTCATTTCCCATTCACGTTCACTTTTTTTGCAAAAACAAAATAAACACAAATCAAAGGGGTGCCGACCATTAACAAAGGAAGAAAAGGAGGAATTCAATCTAAAGCTACGGATTCAAGCTTAGAGGAAATTAATCTCAATCCAATCTCCTTATACTAATCAAGGTGAATAATAATCTAAATCATCTCTATTTTGTTGTATAATCATTTATATTCTGGTTTAAGATTAAATCCATTGTTATGATGATGTTGATGATGATATACTAGAATTTTATAACATGTTTGATATAAACAAGATTGTTTAAATATGGTTTTATACAATTTAAGGGTAAAACCGATTATAATGAATTTGGTATATTTTTATAATTTTCCAAGCTATGGAAAATTTATTATGAATTTTCAAAGGAAAATATGAACAATTGGGTTTATAAATTAATTTCAGAAATTTTATGATGAATTTGGGTCCAGAATTTTTGTATGATAGATAACATATTGAAAATGAATTTTTGTAATTTTTGGGGATTTTTCTTAAGTGATTTACTATGGAAATTAATTTATTTTAGAAAGAAGGGCTTAATTGTGTTATCGGTTTTGCTTAATGAAAAGGGCTTAGTAGTTTAATTATTCTTGATTTTAATCTAGAATTATGCGGCAGTTAATTTGAGAAAGAATTTGAAAAGTTAAGGCAACTGATTAAATGTTTACAACTATGCATGTTAGTTATATAATAATTGCTTTTGTTGGCTTTAATTCAGCCTTTACCCAGAAAGAGTAGGTTCCGCCTCTTTTAGAAGCTGCCTTTCGGCCCTATGCTTCTGCCTCGACAAGTCAAAATTTTCAAAACCATTGCTTTTGATATGGGTCGAAACTATAGTTTTGTTTTCCAAAGAAAAGCGTCTGCCTTGCTTTAATAAAAACTTTCGAAGGAGTCGATACACATGCTTTCGAAAGGGTTTTCTAAAATGGCTTTCTCTTAAGTCATTGAGTTTTCCATCGGTTAGGAAATCGCCAAAAAATTATAATAAAAATAACCACAAGCGCACGACATACGATTTTAGTACGTGACGAATACGGATCGATCCGCAGGGAACTAAAGTGATTTAAAATTCTACTCAATCAACTTAACCAAAAGCTAGAAGTTGTTTTAAGCTAAAAATGTAAAAAACTAACAAAAAGAAAGTGAATAAAAATATGAGAGTAAAAGCCCATTTAGAGGCAATTCTCTTCTCATGATCACATAAATCAATATAATGAAATTATGATCTCCCTTTTTGGTCATTTGTGAATTTTGTTGATGTGTTTATCATAAGTATGGTATAATTGTGCTATTAATTAGCCCAACATAAACCATCAAACTTTAACACACCATCTAGACCACTTGTTAACTCTCATGAAATGATAATGAAATTAAAAATAAAATCCATTCTAAGCATGATCTGTTTAATATTGATTAGTAATGTATATCATCAAACTTTGATTCTAAAATCCACTTCATTACCAAAATCATATGTAGATGAAGAGGTAATTTGTGTTTATGCTTGTTTTTAGCATAGCCTATTTGGTGTCAACAATATAAGCTATCAAATTCAAAGTTATACAACAAAATTTTACCACATCAACAATTCCATGAAGCAAAAAGGCAGATCAAAAATTAACAAATATATTGAATCTACATGATTAAAGAGCTTCATTATCCCTAAATTGAAGGGGTTTAGCTTCTCATATTTGTTATCATTTCAACAAATGTAGATTGCATCATAGAGCAAAACCAAAATGAAAAAAGAGAACTAACTAAATTGTATGTAAATAAATCTAATCTACTTGCATGAAATAAAACTACACTAATTTTATAAAGTAAAGAACAATAATTAAAAGAGCATGAAATTAAATTGCATAAATAAAATTGAATAAATAAAATTACAAAAGAGTTAAAGGCTAAGAAGCCATGAAAGAGAGAAAGAGAGTTTATGTTTACAATTTGTGGCTACCACTAAACTAACTAGAAGATGGTAAGAGCTCTCTACATGAAACATAAGAGGTATTTATACATGTTTGAAACCATAATCAAATTTTAGGGGACTATCCAAAATGCCTCTTAGGAAGTGTGGCCTCCAATTTGTCATAAGCATGAGCATAATCCTCCATTTAAATGTGCATGTAGCTTTAATCCCCACTAGCATGTGCATTAGCTCCTAATTGAAGTTTATGATTAGTGGATAGGTGGGGTCCTCTATTATGCATGAATTCTTTTATTTCTTCACTCTCTTGTCTTTTTTCCTTTGTGCATGCATACATACATGAAACCTCTTCCATTTTCCATCCAAATTCCTACAAATAAAGGTAAAATGTGCAAGTGAAAATTCTCAAATTAATTCACACACAAAAATGACCATTTTGCCCCCATATCAAAATGAATAAATGATGATTTGAAAACAATTGAATTTTGATTTAAACATGTAAAATACCCTATATGCTCATTTATTTAATTAAAAGAAGATTAAATATGGGAATAAAAATATGCACTTTTACATGCACACCAAATACCTCTACACTTATCTTTTTATCCGTCCTCGAATATATTATAACTAAGATAAATTCATTTTCGTATGAAACACGATTGCATTGAGCGTATGCAACAAGCTGTTAAACCACGAGGTGTCCCTAATAGGACAAGTGTTGCCTTGTGAGGGTTTTCAATGGATACTACCCACGAAATAAAAATGCAACATGAAAAATTCCTGAATGCAAGTTTTATTTATAAAGATGTGAATGCAAGTTTTTTTGAAAATATTTGAAAATGAATAATTTACTTTCAAATTGACAAGAATAAGTTAAATATAAGTTTTGGTGATTATAAAGAAATTTAAGTCTTTTTAATCGTCAAAACTTCCAACAAAAATTAAGTTATCATCACAATTAGACTCTAGTTTGGCTAGTTGTTTCGGTTGATAACATGGTGCAACTATGAAATAGATCCTTAGTTGATTATCAAAGTTTTTCAAAGTAGTATTTTCATTTCTTTCGGAAAATAAGTTAAATCAGATAAGTGAAAATAGTGCTTGGATTTTAATTGCTTACTCTCCCTTTATTTTAAATTTTTAATGATATTAATAATATTTACATATGCCTAACTCTGAAAACTAAGGCCAGATATACCACCCATGCACTGCCTTGCGAGCTTACGTGAGGGGAATATAGAGCATGGCGAGTGACACACAAGTGTGTACACCTATCGAATGTAGGCATTATTAATGAAATAATTTTTATATACATACACCTAACTAAAATAAACTAATGCCAGATATACCTATCATGCACTGCCTTTCGGGCTTACATGAGAATGTTACAGAACATGGAGAGTTTACACACTTGCGTTTGAATACATGACTCTAGGTGTTTCTTATTTTCACAAAAACCTTTTTTTTATGTTTTATTTTTTTTCTTTTTTTTAAGAGAGAGTTTTGCACAATCATTTTAGCACTACTTAACTTGGAAGATCAAAAATGTTATAGCCTTTACTTTAAATCAACCACTTTTTTAAACAAAGATTTCAATTAGGATATACTTCATAGTTAACACCCATGATCCTTCATATATACTAGTAAACCATCGTTATTTGTAATCAAACTTTAATTTTATTTTTGTTAAGACAAATAAATTATCAAAATTTTCAAATTAATAACCAAAATCCTATACTTGTCCTATAGTGTTTCTTTAAAAGCAAACCAATATGCTAAAAAGAAAATTTGTTTTGGAATTTTTGTTTTTTTGTTTTTTAAGTTTTGGAAAGAAAGTGCAAAAAATAAACCATGAAAAATAAAAAAAAAGACGAGACCCCCCCCCATACTTGATTTTGACTGTGTCCTCATAGTCAACCCAAGCGAATGGAGAAAAATAAAATAAAAATAAAAATATGACCTATATTTACATGAAAATGAAACGATTATTATTTACACGACATTAGAAAATATACCGTCAAAGATTAAGTGAAACAGTCTTTCAAAGACCAATTCATTTGTCTCGCCAAGTATGAGAGACATAGCTTAAGCACTGAAAACCAAACCATAAAAAATTTCAAAGTTGAATGTTGATTTGGTAAAACAAATGTCGTTTTATTAAAAATTGTATGAGTTGTTTTATTTTCAATGATTTTTGGAGTAGATAGAACAATTGATTGGGGTTCATGTTTATTTTTGCCTAATTCAAATTCAAACTTATCATTGACAAATTCTTCAAAATTATTGATTTTAAAATCAAAATGGTGATTTAAATCTATCCCTTAAGAATTCAACAACTCATCTTTGAAAAGTTCAAAAAAATTGTGTTTAATAAATTCGTCTTCCTTTGTTGGATTATTAACAACTTCATTGCATGTAACATCCCGGAAATTTTCGACTTTCGAAAATTCAACATCGATACTCACTTTATCGACTGCTGAGCCATCGAATGCCGGAAATCCGAAAAGTTATGGTTTTAAGAAAGAAGAAAAAGGTAGAAGAAGAAGATAGAAGAAAAAGAAAGAAAGAAAGAAGAAGAACAACAGAACAGCATCAGAACAGAAACAATATCAGAATTTCACATATCGCAGCGGAACAATATATAATAGATAATCACTAGTCTTTTAAAACAAAGAACTATATCAGTTTATACATACATCAATCAGAGTCAATATACAACAATGGACAGTTATATAAACTTGTCCTCATACAGAATACACAGCGGAATAAAATAATATCAGATACAAATACTACGTCTCGAACTCCAGCTTATCTCCAAGCTCCAGAATATCCAGAATATCCTGATAATATAACTCTAGGCTGCCCGTGTGGAAATTGGTGGGCACCCAGAGTTTAGAAGGGAACAATAAACTCCGAGTCAGTCATGGTGACTGGTGTGAGATCATAAAACAGTTATACTTTAAAAATAAACAACAGGATAATTTTAAAGTCAATTCGAAATGCTTTTGGAAAATGAAACTACCATAAGACCTCCCGCCACACACACAATGCAAACGCAGACTTGGAGGAGATTTCTTCTTATGATAGTCAAAGATGCTTACTACGCAAAAATCAAATCATTTTTGATATTATTATTAGTGCATAGTGTAGAAAACATTTCGAAAGTATAATATTAATCTTAGCCAGCATAGACATTTCGAACTATGCCTACTATAGCTACCATCCAAACAGTGGGGCGCCACCATAAGTGAATGATAGGTTCTACAACTAAATCCGTACAAAGCTCGTATTGTTTCTTTGGATTTCCAACAAATGGTCAGGCTAAGGAACTTCCTTTCCACGATGGGTACGTCCCTGGAATAGACGACCCGAGAACCTAACCGGATCTCTGCCAACACAAGGCCGGGTTACCTCTGCAAAAATAGGTAACTACTGACACGCGTATGCCATCCCCCGATCGTCACCGATCTTCCCGAGGATCCCCGATTTCCAACAAACCACATAGATAATAATAATGCAGTAACCACAGAGGTTAAGTATCTGGGCTCCATACCATGATACCACCTTTATCCAGAAGGAATGACATACACTAAGGGGCGCTACTCCCTAGAACCTTGCCGCATCCTTCCTGTTTTGACCATTTCCGGGGTGTGAGGCTCGACGAAGTCTCGTCCACAAAGCTACGCTTTCTACAAAAAGCCCTGCTTCGGGTCAAACAAAATGATCAACCTATGATCACAAAGATATAAGATCATACAAATGATCATATCACAAATGATCAAACACTGATCATTTCACAGCAACACTCAGTATGCCACGTTACCAAATTGGGATATATCGCTGATGAATTTCAACTACATAACCTCTGAGCTCGTACGTCTCAGAGAAGGGTGTTAAGCTAAGAGAATAAATTCTCTGCCACCAACAGAAATGTATTTGAAAAAAAATCAGCTTTATATCTCAAATTGTAACGTCAGACACACAATCCATACAAGTCTGTTCCGGGATCGAACAGAACCGAAGGCACTTCTCACGAAGCCCTTGCAAATCCGGATAATTTTCAATCACGTCAGGACTTCCCGTCACTAAGGGTGATAAAACCTCTAAACCGGAGATCAGCCGATGTAGAGTAACTCGACGGTAATCCTTCCGTTTTCAAAAATATCCGGTCTTCAACACCGGTCTTCAAATGCGATTCATAACGACGTATCACGTATTCGGAATGGGTTATACGACCCCATGGTCCTTTCCCGGTAAACCCGAATAGTGAGCGCTTATTCAAAAATAAGTGTGGCATTCAAATTCATCCAATTCACAACAAATACCTCTCTAAAGGTAATTATTGATAGTCGGTTATTTAACTATCAATAGAGATGCGCAACATCATCAGATTCCAAATAATTTTCCAAATTATTTCATCTTCCAAAAATATCTTTACTAGATATATAATTTCCACACTTAACCGTTTTGAAAACAAATTTCAAATATTCAATTTCCACATTTCATTTTATCCTTTAAAAGATAAAATCTCAAAACAGTTCATTTCATATTGGAAAAGCATTTCCATACTTATTTAATAATAAGTATTTCACAAATCATTTATTTTCAACATTTGAAAATATTCGATATACTTAAATCAATATTAAGTATATATTCATTTTTTAAGGAAATCATACATTTTAACATTTATTTGAGTCAAAACGGATGTTGCGTAAAACATCGTTACGACGACTCAAAATCACTAGTATAGGGATTCGAAATTTAGATAGATATATGAATCCCAATACCATACAAAAATATTTCCTTTCGGAAACCATTTACTATAACAACAGTGTTATAGTCCATCATTTCCTTATTCCTCGAAAACGTCTATTTCAACAATAGATGTTGAAATCTATGTATTCGATACTTATCACGTTTTAAAACATCTTTTAAAACAATTACTTCATTTCTGTAATATCGCTTTCCCAAAACAAGTTCATTTTACTTAACAATATATTCACTATCCAAAATCGTGAATATACTTTACTATTTACATTTCACTATTTTCTACACGTTTTATTTTGATAATAATTCGCTATCCAAAATCGCGAATATATCTCCTTTGATAATCTTCTATATTTAATTTATCAAATTCAATCGATTTGTTTCCGAATTTATAAAACAACGTTTATAAATTCCATTTTCTATTTTCTATAACAACTCCGGTTTATAATCTCATTTTATTAATCTTCAAAAAATTCACTTATAAGAATAAGTGATTTCGGATTTATAAAACAACGTTTATAAATCACATTTGTACTTTATAACGATTTCAACTTACAAAATCATTTCATTTTGCAATTTCTATTTATATCCCATCTAAGTGCAAAAGTCAAATTTATAAGTAAATTACTTATAAATCGTTTATTTTTACAACATCTATTCACTTTATAACTTCACGTTATAAATCTATTTATTTCATTCACTTATGAAATCCTTTTTATACTTCTTTTTAACACTTATAAAAATTCGTTTTATAAGTCCAATATTTCGATTTATAAAATATCAATTTTATAAATCTTTTTATACAAATCGTTTATAGTTATTCAAAAATCCCAACTTAAACCATTTTATAAATAAATCGACTTTTATTTCAAAAACGACACATCGGTTATATTTCACTAAAAATTATAACTTTTATAACTTTAAAATTTTACGTTATAAATCGATTCAAAAATTCCATAAAACGTATATTTTCAAAAATCACTTTAAAAACCCTTTTAAAATAACAGTCGTTATTTTTACATTTTCAAAACTGAATCCGATGATGCAACAACACCAATCAGTCCATCACACAGTCAATATCATATATCAATATGATAACAGAATATATCACAATATCTGTAAATAAATAACTACTGGTGAGGAATCCAGTTGGATCCCTCCAACCTGTTTCCCTGCATCCAAAGACGTTAGCACAATACCAATTCCGCTCCAGTACGGAATTATCGCGGTATATAGGTTTTTATAAATCCGCTTACTAACGGCGCAATAGGGTCTCATCCGCTATACGAGGCGGGAATCAATCAATCCAATATATACATATGCTAATATGTATATATTGCTATATATAGATATATCCTATAATATCTAATATCACATCCAAACAGTCAATCATATTAGTCAAATCAATAACTGTAAATAATTCCACATTCAATTTTTGAGTGAGAAGATCTCACCGTGATTTTAATTCTGATTCCAGCGTTTATTTCAAATGAAATTAAACAGCCGTTTAATTTCACTCAAAATTTTCACTGACCCCGATCGCTTCCAAACCAGTTGCATCGCGAAGTGCTCGACAAAACGAAGCCAACGCTTTTCGTTTCGTTCCATTCCGACCTCGCAGCAAAAAGATATTCGATTTTAAACATTGAACGAATTTTAATATAAATAATTTACATTTTTATTTAAATTTCCTAACCCTAACTTAAATCAGATCCGTTCAATCTCGTTCCCAGATCTGGGCCGCACGCCCTATCATCTTCCCACGCGACATTCTCAGTAGCAACCGAACCCAACAGCCGCCCCAAAACCCTACACGTCGCGACCCCATAAACATCGTCGAACCCCATCATTTGGCCACCATTCGAAGCGCCTTCTCCCCCCTGATGCTCGGCCAAAAACTTGTGACACTCGGCCCTTCCTCTATCTCTAAATCCGTGCCTAAACATTTGACCTTTGCATCGAGATTCAGGTCGATCCACCGCATTGATTTCGATCATAACCGTTGAGATCGTAGTTCGTGATGTGTTCTACAATATTGTAGTTGGAACTTTCTTGAATAAATCGATGGATGAGGAGATCGAATAGGAAGAAGATGAGAGCTTTCTGGCCGTTCAGCCTGGTAGTGGCGGCTGCTGAAGCTAACCCTAGGGTTTAGTTTTCTTTTTGCAAATGAAAAGATGTAGGGGTTTTTATAGAAAAATTTCCAATTTACTATTCATCCGGATTTTTCGAACTCGAAATTGAGCGTGCCGGCTGACGTTTCTAAGGTTTACCCCGCGTTCCGAACGCAATGGAACGTGTTTCGGAAGCTAATTCGGACATCTGTGCGAGATACGGAGAAAAACGATCAATTTAAATTAAACCGATTTAAATCGATTTCGAGGCGTTTTGGCTTGCCCCGGACAAATGGTAAATCCAAAAATTACGAAATTTTAAATTTTACAATAATATCACATTACGGATCCGATGAAACTGGTTTCGTCGAAATCCGACACTGTCTGAAAAATGACTATTTTTAACTCGCCGAATTAAATTAAAACGATATCGATGCGTTTCGAGCTGCCACGGTCAAACGACAACTCCGATTGATCCGAAAATTGAAATCCGATAATAACTAACTATTACGGATCCAATGGAACTGGTCTCGTTCAATTCTGAGACTGTTCGAAAATTGGCTATTTTTACAGTCGATAATTAAATATGAAAATATTCAATTTTCACAAATTAACTCCAAATTCGATTCTGAAAGTTCTATAACCTTTCTATAACTCCAGTATGATTAAATAAAATTTTACAAATCATTTTCAATCACTTTAAACTCGATTTTCAATTATTTCTGGAATTTCAATCATTAATTTATCGATTAAATTGACCCAATTAAATCCAATATTCGAAAAATAAATCATTCGACTTATTAAATTCATTTATTAATATTTAAAATCAATTAAATATCCGAATTTTAATTATCAGAAATTCTGGGTCGTTACAAACTTCCCCCCTTAAAAGAATTTCGTCCTCGAAATTACCAAGTAAGAAAGAAAGGTCCTTAACTCGTCTACTATTTTCTCAAATTCAAATAGTTTTCTCAAATTTTCAAAACAAATCTTTCTAATAAAGATTCGTTATCATTCAACTAGCTTTCTAACTTCAATTATGAGTTTCAAACAACATTGTTTACTTCAAAATTCAAATTCGAGTTTAAATTCAAATTTTAAACTTTCAAAATTTCTCAAAATTTTCTAACACTCGAAATTTCCGAAAAATTTCGCCAGCGTCTCCTTTGCGCGGCTAATACGGCACGACTACAAAACGTCCCTACGGACTCTCAGATTTCAAAAAGAAAAAGAAAAAGCCAAGCGGCTAGACAAGAAATCATCAAAAACTCATATTATAATTCAAATACGTACCTTTTGTCGAGCAATTCAAATTATCTGTGAAATAAATTTTCCAATCCCTTTATACCTGTATATCCTACTAGCCATTATATCTAGTTACATCATTCAATCATTTTGCAAATTCTGTTACAAAAATTTCAATATAACTGCTTATATCATCATTACTTCACTATTGAAGCTACACCTATTCAATTTTGTTCAATCTTTACCTTTCAATTTCATTTGAATCTAATCTACACTTTCAATCTAATTTAGATTCAGTTTACTTCTGAATATTGAATTTCATCAATTATCTTTAGTTCACTTCAAACTAATCTTAAAGCTTCATTTTATTTCACACAATTCAAATTTGTTTCAACATTCAGTTTCAATTTTATTCACTTACAATTGTAAATTCCATTCATTTGAAATTTATTTCTTCTTACTTGAATTTATTTGCAATTCTGAACCATTCTTTTATTTAGTTCACAATTCAAGTTTCAATTTAACTAATTCAACTTCCATTTCTGTATTTCGTGAATTAATAAATTATCAAAGTAGCTTATTCGGATTCAAGTCTCATTTCATTTTCAATTTCAATTCTATCGCTTACAGATTCGCAATGAATCTCAACTTTCAATTTTACTTTCATATGGTATTCCAGAATCTTACCAACATTTCAAAATCATTCGAAAACAAATCAAATTATCCTGGAATTTCCAAACAAAACCCAAAATTTTCAAACAACTACCATTTAAAACAATTTGGCAGCAATTCCTCTTCTGGAAACCCGAAAATGAACACCGGTGATGCCATGGTCATCATCGGAATTATTTTCCAGCGACCTAAAAGAGTTTAGAGCTTTTATCTCTCAAAAATACTTTTTCAAAATCCTTTGAAATTCATTTTCAACTCCAAAAAGAATTTAAACTTTCCAAATCTCCAAAATTTTCAAATTCTTTTCAAACCCTTTCCAAAAACTTCTCTGGAATTCCGTTTTAAATTATAAGTCACATTTATAATTTATATTCTTAAATTTCATTTGTATATGGATTTATTTCTTAACTTTGGAATTACAATTTCCATTTCTTATTTAATTTCAGTGATGATAATTCACTATTATTACTTCCTAACATCCATACAACCATATACTATAGTACTTTATAGAAAAACATTTCTTTTCTATACGAAAATAGTTTTGGGCAAAATTATCTCATTCACCCTATTTTAAAACAATACTGTGCCGAATTGTTCTATTCAAGTGTTTAGAAACCCCTTCGATACAGTTTTGCAAGACTGTGCCGAGGAAGGCTCATATACCACTCAATAAACCAATCATCACAATATAAAACAATTTTATATTCAAATAACAAATACGCGCTCATATCTATTATTAAACTCAACTCATTCTAGAGTACTACTGACTCTATCTCTAATGAGTAACACCCAACAGAGCAGGGTTGTCGCTTAACCATATGCTCTGATACCAACTGTAACATCCCGGAAATTTTCGACTTTCGAAAATTCAACATCGATACTCACTTTATCGACTGCTGAGCCATCGAATGCCGGAAATCCGAAAAGTTATGGTTTTAAGAAAGAAGAAAAAGGTAGAAGAAGAAGATAGAAGAAAAAGAAAGAAAGAAAGAAGAAGAACAACAGAACAGCATCAGAACAGAAACAATATCAGAATTTCACATATCGCAGCGGAACAATATATAATAGATAATCACTAGTCTTTTAAAACGAAGAACTATATCAGTTTATACATACATCAATCAGAGTCAATATACAACAATGGACAGTTATATAAACTTGTCCTCATACAGAATACACAGCGGAATAAAATAATATCAGATACAAATACTACGTCTCGAACTCCAGCTTATCTCCAAGCTCCAGAATATCCAGAATATCCTGATAATATAACTCTAGGCTGCCCGTGTGGAAATTGGTGGGCACCCAGAGTTTAGAAGGGAACAATAAACTCCGAGTCAGTCATGGTGACTGGTGTGAGATCATAAAACAGTTATACTTTAAAAATAAACAACAGGATAATTTTAAAGTCAATTCGAAATGCTTTTGGAAAATGAAACTACCATAAGACCTCCCGCCACACACACAATGCAAACGCAGACTTGGAGGAGATTTCTTCTTATGATAGTCAAAGATGCTTACTACGCAAAAATCAAATCATTTTTGATATTATTATTAGTGCATAGTGTAGAAAACATTTCGAAAGTATAATATTAATCTTAGCCAGCATAGACATTTCGAACTATGCCTACTATAGCTACCATCCAAACAGTGGGGCGCCACCATAAGTGAATGATAGGTTCTACAACTAAATCCGTACAAAGCTCGTATTGTTTCTTTGGATTTCCAACAAATGGTCAGGCTAAGGAACTTCCTTTCCACGATGGGTACGTCCCTGGAATAGACGACCCGAGAACCTAACCGGATCTCTGCCAACACAAGGCCGGGTTACCTCTGCAAAAATAGGTAACTACTGACACGCGTATGCCATCCCCCGATCGTCACCGATCTTCCCGAGGATCCCCGATTTCCAACAAACCACATAGATAATAATAATGCAGTAACCACAGAGGTTAAGTATCTGGGCTCCATACCATGATACCACCTTTATCCAGAAGGAATGACATACACTAAGGGGCGCTACTCCCTAGAACCTTGCCGCATCCTTCCTGTTTTGACCATTTCCGGGGTGTGAGGCTCGACGAAGTCTCGTCCACAAAGCTACGCTTTCTACAAAAAGCCCTGCTTCGGGTCAAACAAAATGATCAACCTATGATCACAAAGATATAAGATCATACAAATGATCATATCACAAATGATCAAACACTGATCATTTCACAGCAACACTCAGTATGCCACGTTACCAAATTGGGATATATCGCTGATGAATTTCAACTACATAACCTCTGAGCTCGTACGTCTCAGAGAAGGGTGTTAAGCTAAGAGAATAAATTCTCCGCCACCAACAGAAATGTATTTGAAAAAAAATCAGCTTTATATCTCAAATTGTAACGTCAGACACACAATCCATACAAGTCTGTTCCGGGATCGAACAGAACCGAAGGCACTTCTCACGAAGCCCTTGCAAATCCGGATAATTTTCAATCACGTCAGGACTTCCCGTCACTAAGGGTGATAAAACCTCTAAACCGGAGATCAGCCGATGTAGAGTAACTCGACGGTAATCCTTCCGTTTTCAAAAATATCCGGTCTTCAACACCGGTCTTCAAATGCGATTCATAACGACGTATCACGTATTCGGAATGGGTTATACGACCCCATGGTCCTTTCCCGGTTAACCCGAATAGTGAGCGCTTATTCAAAAATAAGTGTGGCATTCAAATTCATCCAATTCACAACAAATACCTCTCTAAAGGTAATTATTGATAGTCGGTTATTTAACTATCAATAGAGATGCGCAACATCATCAGATTCCAAATAATTTTCCAAATTATTTCATCTTCCAAAAATATCTTTACTAGATATATAATTTCCACACTTAACCGTTTTGAAAACAAATTTCAAATATTCAATTTCCACATTTCATTTTATCCTTTAAAAGATAAAATCTCAAAACAGTTCATTTCATATTGGAAAAGCATTTCCATACTTATTTAATAATAAGTATTTCACAAATCATTTATTTTCAACATTTGAAAATATTCGATATACTTAAATCAATATTAAGTATATATTCATTTTTTAAGGAAATCATACATTTTAACATTTATTTGAGTCAAAACGGATGTTGCGTAAAACATCGTTACGATGACTCAAAATCACTAGTATAGGGATTCGAAATTTAGATAGATATATGAATCCCAATACCATACAAAAATATTTCCTTTCGGAAACCATTTACTATAACAACAGTGTTATAGTCCATCATTTCCTTATTCCTCGAAAACGTCTATTTCAACAATAGATGTTGAAATCTATGTATTCGATACTTATCACGTTTTAAAACATCTTTTAAAACAATTACTTCATTTCTGTAATATCGCTTTCCCAAAACAAGTTCATTTTACTTAACAATATATTCACTATCCAAAATCGTGAATATACTTTACTATTTACATTTCACTATTTTCTACACGTTTTATTTTGATAATAATTCGCTATCCAAAATCGCGAATATATCTCCTTTGATAATCTTCTATATTTAATTTATCAAATTCAATCGATTTGTTTCCGAATTTATAAAACAACGTTTATAAATTCCATTTTCTATTTTCTATAACAACTCCGGTTTATAATCTCATTTTATTAATCTTCAAAAAATTCACTTATAAGAATAAGTGATTTCGGATTTATAAAACAACGTTTATAAATCACATTTGTACTTTATAACGATTTCAACTTACAAAATCATTTCATTTTGCAATTTCTATTTATATCCCATCTAAGTGCAAAAGTCAAATTTATAAGTAAATTACTTATAAATCGTTTATTTTTACAACATCTATTCACTTTATAACTTCACGTTATAAATCTATTTATTTCATTCACTTATGAAATCCTTTTTATACTTCTTTTTAACACTTATAAAAATTCGTTTTATAAGTCCAATATTTCGATTTATAAAATATCAATTTTATAAATCTTTTTATACAAATCGTTTATAGTTATTCAAAAATCCCAACTTAAACCATTTTATAAATAAATCGACTTTTATTTCAAAAACGACACATCGGTTATATTTCACTAAAAATTATAACTTTTATAACTTTAAAATTTTACGTTATAAATCGATTCAAAAATTCCATAAAACGTATATTTTCAAAAATCACTTTAAAAACCCTTTTAAAATAACAGTCGTTATTTTTACATTTTCAAAACTGAATCCGATGATGCAACAACACCAATCAGTCCATCACACAGTCAATATCATATATCAATATGATAACAGAATATATCACAATATCTGTAAATAAATAACTACTGGTGAGGAATCCAGTTGGATCCCTCCAACCTGTTTCCCTGCATCCAAAGACGTTAGCACAATACCAATTCCGCTCCAGTACGGAATTATCGCGGTATATAGGTTTTTATAAATCCGCTTACTAACGGCGCAATAGGGTCTCATCCGCTATACGAGGCGGGAATCAATCAATCCAATATATACATATGCCAATAGGTATATATTGCTATATATAGATATATCCTATAATATCTAATATCACATCCAAACAGTCAATCATATTAGTCAAATCAATAACTGTAAATAATTCCACATTCAATTTTTGAGTGAGAAGATCTCACCGTGATTTTAATTCTGATTCCAGCGTTTATTTCAAATGAAATTAAACAGCCGTTTAATTTCACTCAAAATTTTCACTGACCCCGATCGCTTCCAAACCAGTTGCATCGCGAAGTGCTCGACAAAACGAAGCCAACGCTTTTCGTTTCGTTCCATTCCGACCTCGCAGCAAAAAGATATTCGATTTTAAACATTGAACGAATTTTAATATAAATAATTTACATTTTTATTTAAATTTACTAACCCTAACTTAAATCAGATCCGTTCAATCTCGTTCCCAGATCTGGGCCGCACGCCCTATCATCTTCCCACGCGACATTCTCAGTAGCAACCGAACCCAACAGCCGCCCCAAAACCCTACACGTCGCGACCCCATAAACATCGTCGAACCCCATCATTTGGCCACCATTCGAAGCGCCTTCTCCCCCCTGATGCTCGGCCAAAAACTTGTGACACTCGGCCCTTCCTCTATCTCTAAATCCGTGCCTAAACATTTGACCTTTGCATCGAGATTCAGGTCGATCCACCGCATTGATTTCGATCATAACCGTTGAGATCGTAGTTCGTGATGTGTTCTACAATATTGTAGTTGGAACTTTCTTGAATAAATCGATGGATGAGGAGATCGAATAGGAAGAAGATGAGAGCTTTCTGGCCGTTCAGCCTGGTAGTGGCGGCTGCTGAAGCTAACCCTAGGGTTTAGTTTTCTTTTTGCAAATGAAAAGATGTAGGGGTTTTTATAGAAAAATTTCCAATTTACTATTCATCCGGATTTTTCGAACTCGAAATTGAGCGTGCCGGCTGACGTTTCTAAGGTTTACCCCGCGTTCCGAACGCAATGGAACATGTTTCGGAAGCTAATTCGGACATCTGTGCGAGATACGGAGAAAAACGATCAATTTAAATTAAACCGATTTAAATCGATTTCGAGGCGTTTTGGCTTGCCCCGGACAAATGGTAAATCCAAAAATTACGAAATTTTAAATTTTACAATAATATCACATTACGGATCCGATGAAACTGGTTTCGTCGAAATCCGACACTGTCTGAAAAATGACTATTTTTAACTCGCCGAATTAAATTAAAACGATATCGATGCGTTTCGAGCTGCCACGGTCAAACGACAACTCCGATTGATCCGAAAATTGAAATCCGATAATAACTAACTATTACGGATCCAATGGAACTGGTCTCGTTCAATTCTGAGACTGTTCGAAAATTGGCTATTTTTACAGTCGATAATTAAATATGAAAATATTCAATTTTCACAAATTAACTCCAAATTCGATTCTGAAAGTTCTATAACCTTTCTATAACTCCAGTATGATTAAATAAAATTTTACAAATCATTTTCAATCACTTTAAACTCGATTTTCAATTATTTCTGGAATTTCAATCATTAATTTATCGATTAAATTGACCCAATTAAATCCAATATTCGAAAAATAAATCATTCGACTTATTAAATTCATTTATTAATATTTAAAATCAATTAAATATCCGAATTTTAATTATCAGAAATTCTAGGTCATTACATTGCATGTATCAATTTCAAAATCTAAGTTGTTGCATTCAATTTTTCAAAATCGAAAAAAGGAAGATTGAATTTTAATTTTGGTTCCATACTCTCAAAAGAATTGAAATCCAACTCAATTATCGCATTTTCAACAAATTCATTAAGATTGTCATTTTCAATTTCAAAATTTGTTATTTGAATATCATCAATTTTGATAAAAGCTGGATTATTATTTGACTCGTCACACGTTGGGAGTTGATTTTATTTTTCACGTTGTTTCATGTATGTTTCAAACAACAAATCCATGCGATCTTTGTGAATTTCGTCCATTTGCTCAACAAAATCAAATTCATAATTATTAACTTGAGAATTTTCAATTTGAAATTATTGGGAGTAATTTTTTTTACCATGATTGAAACTACTCCCATTGCCAAAATAATTTAAAAAGTGGTTCACATTTCAATTTTGACTTTTAAATTCATTTTGGAGTTCGAAGTTGTATTGGCATGAGTTATAACCGAAACCATTTGAATTTTGAAGTAAATTCCAACTTTGATTATTTTGAAATCCTTGACTTGAGTTATTGCACAGATTACTCAAATTATTTATCATTTGATTTCATTGTTCAAGTAAAGACCAAATCATTTCAATACTATTTTCAAGAGTTGCGGGTTGATCATCATTTTGAAAACTTTATGGTGCAAATTTCAAATTGTTTGTACAATAGTTTTCATTAAAACACCCATAAGAGTTTGATGCGAAACTATATGGATTATATTGATTTTCACCACTATTGTAAAATTCTGGTGAGTAAGAAAATTCGGACATTTTTAAAAATGGTTTTTTAAAAGGAAAAGTATTTACCATGGAGAATTTATTTTTCAAAAGGGAGATTTGTATTTTTCTTTTTTTGATTTTCAAGTTTTCTTTTGTTTTGTTTTTGAAAAGAGTATATTTTTTTCAGATTTTTGAAAAATTTCAAAGGAAAATATTAAAAGGATTTTTTTGTGGATTAAAAGAAAAAACTAAGTTAAGGAAAATTTACATTTTTTTTTATTTTGAATTTTTTTATAAATATGCATAAACTAATGCAACTAAATGAATACAAAGACTTAATTACAAATTTTCTGTCCTTAGTAGCTTCTAACCTAAAATTGTATAATCACACTTTGTCTTAATCCAACAAAATATTTCTTAGCCAGGTAACGGACATGAGTTATCGGTGCACCTCGAATCATCGTAGGAATGCAGCCGAAGGTTTAAGTACCTTCAAAAAAAAACAATCACTACAATATTTACGAATCACCGTAATATTTATATATGATTATTGCTCTATCGTAGCCTAGACACCAAGAAAGAAATTGTTTAAAGACAACAACTTGTCAAGATACAATTAATCCCTAGGTGAGCTCGTGACTCCCTTAAGTCTGAAGTCTAACCGTGATTATTAGTCAAAATTCAATGATGATATGCAATTTTTGGGCCAAGGTAAGGGTGATGAAATCCTCCACCTTATGTGGATTTGGTATTGCGCTTAGAAAAGAAAATAAGATGAGATGAATGCAAAACTGAAAATAAGAATTAACAATGCAAGAACAAATGAAGTTTTTGTTTTTGAATTTTTTTTTTAAAATGCAAGCAACCAACAATGCAAAGAAAAAACAAGAGATGAGAGCATGAACCAGAGCATGCAGATTTATTTGCAAATTATTTTAAAGCAGCGATTTGTTTTTTGTTTTTAGCAAGCTAAGAAGAGAAGTATTTTAGCAAGCTACTCCTTGTCTGCTTTTGCAACCTGAAAATGAAAAGAAAACAAAAACCAACACAAATGAAAGAAAAAATTTATGACTAGTACCAATTGAAAATGAAAATAAAATATCTCTCTTTTTTTAATTGAAAGTAGAAAGAAAGATTTTGTTTAAAACAAAACTTAAAAAAACAAATAAAACAAACTGATAAATGAACAAGCCCACAGGCCCAAATCCAAAGCAAAACAAATACAATTCACAAATTATCATTTGCATACAAATACGACTGAACCGGTTCGCATTTTCTCAAAAATTCACAAATTCCAACTCCTGTTCAAACATTCCAAATCCTTGCTTATGAAAAATAACATAACTTGTTCATGTTTTGGTATTATGGGTGGTCGATTTGGATTGGAGATTTGCATTTGGAATTGAAATTAGAAATGGGGATGGCTATTCAAAGCAAAAGAGCGGTGGCAGGGAAGTTGGATTCGATTCAATCGAAGCTACAGGTAATTTGATTTCGATTCAGGCGCGTGGTTTTAAGGCGGTGTTGCGAGTGGAAGTTTGAGAAGGTGCAGTGTGTTTCTGGACAGAGGCAGTGAGAAGTGATGTTAATGGTGATGGGTAGGCAGAAGCTTTTGGTTGAGGAAGAGATGAAATAAAGTGTTAGCACTGGTGGCAGTGGTGATTACTGTGTATGATAGTTGCTAGAAATGTTTTTACAGATGTAACGAAGGAGTGTGATGGGTTGTAGAGAAGCGTGATGGGTTACATGCAGTTGTAATGGAGGAGGATTTGTGGTCTTTGTTCAGATAAGGATGATTGGGTAGCAGTGAGGATGCAGAGGTGGTTGATCAGATGATGGTAGTTCAATGGTGATGCTTGGTTGATGTTGCAGTGATTAAGATGATGAAGATGATGGTTTGGCAGCAAGATGTTGTTGAAAATGATGTAAGGAGGTTAGTTAATGAAAGTTGGCTGATGTTTGTGATGGGAAGTGCTAACTGATGGATGTACGGTTGAATTTGTGCAAGGGATGTTATGCACGGGGCATGCAGTGGTTGATGTTGTGTATTTGGTGAAGTATGTTTGGTTACAGTTTGCATTGGTGATTGTGAATGGCAATGAGGCAGTAAATGATACAGTTTGCAGTAATGTATGTATGGTGGTTTGTAGTGATATGCACAGTCAAGTATTGGTAGCAGAAGGGTTTATGTGTTGAGATGGATGGTGATATGCAAAGTGCACAAAGGTAGTACAGATCAGTAGTGGTTGGTTTGATAGTGGGGAGGATGGTAGCAGTTGTGGGGATGAAGGTTGTACAAGTCAGGTCTGAGAAGGAGCAATGTAACAGGATAGGTCAGAGAAGTGCAAGGAGTAGTGTGGTGAAGTTGTATGATGACCATTGAAGGCAAGGGTTAGTGGAGATGCAAAACTGTGTAGTTGTGCAGGGAGGAGCAATTGGTATTTTGTATGTAGCAGTTGCAAGAAATTGACAGAGGAGTTGTAACAACCCATAATTTTTAACAAATATTTTAATTGAATTTATTTGAAACTTTGATTTTTAAATCATTTAAAATTGGAATTTTGGAATTTTCCAATGTATTTTGGATTTTGGTTATAATTGTTTTTCCAAATATAATAGAATAATGATTTCCTGACAAATTTATATTTTGGTCAACTTTAGTCAAAATTTGAGTTCAATTGAAATTTTAAATTTGAATTTTAATTCCCAATCATTTTCTTTTAAGCTGAATTTGATTCTGATATTCGTTCTGCTTTCCGTTTTGTTAAATTCTATTTTATATTTTTTAAATCTGATTAATTTCAGCGTTTTACACGAAATTATTTTCAGTATTTTATTTCTATATTTTTCTATGTTTATTTTCTATTTATTTTTGGTTTGGACTTTGTTTGTTTTTGTTTGAGTTTGAGTTTGTTTTTTTTTTGGGCTTGGAAATTCCAAGAGACTTATGTTTTCTTTTCTTTAATATGAATAAGTGTCTTTTCCTTACCTTAGCCGTAGATATCACTTTGGTTTCCCATCTCCTCTTTCTCATTTCATTCCTAACAAACAAATTAAAGTAAGTATTTCATGGCTTCCTCTCCTCTTTTCTTTTTCTCCTTTCTTTTGTTTTCTTTCTCTTATGCTATTTCGGCCGTCACCATTCCTTTTAGCCGACCACACCATCTCCTCACCACCACCTATGACCGACCACCTTAACCATCTCCAACATTTCAACTTATTACGGTGACCATTGATCCAAATCCACAACCAAACCATGATGCAAACCATAGCCGAACCCTATACAAACATCACCTTCCTCTTGTTTACCTCGGCCACCACACCTTGTTCACTACCTTCCATCCCTTGGCTGTGACCATCCCCTTACCATAACCATGCTAATTGATCTGCCTTGACCCATAGCTCCTTATGACCGAACCCAAAGTGACCATGTGGCCGAACCATGTTGCTAGGCCGAACCCAATAGTGCATGACCTTTCACTTGCCTTGCCCCTTTACCTTCCAAATGACCTTTGACCATCTCTTCACATTCCATTGCTTAGCCGTGCCTTTTGCTGACCATAGTCGTGCATACTTGCATTTAAACCATGGTGGCCGAGCCATTTATCATACGATCTAGTCTATTTAGTTAATGGCCGAGCCCACTTGTGTTGATGACGCCACTTTGTTCCATTTTGTTCATATTTTATATTGTTTAATTTATATTCTTTTGTGTTGGATCTTTTTATTATGTATGCTGTATTTATTTATTTACAAGATTTGGATTTGGGTGCTACATCTCCTCGAATTTGGTTCATGCTTTGTCGTGCTTTTTCGGAGTTTGATTATGTGTCTTGAATTGTCATCTCTAGCTTTAGAAGGTGAGTTATCACTCTCGACTTCGTACTTATAAAATTGTGAAACAAAGTCATGTGAATGTGTAGTGGTGATATGCCATGTTAATAGTAATTTCATATATGCCAATGATGTGATATTATATGATGTTATAACCTGATTATATACCTGTTTAATCACCTGATATGACATGCTATGCTTTACTGTTTAATGTATATTTCTGTTTCTCACACTACAAGTTCCCTCACTATGGGTTGAAATGATACATACCCGAACGGACTTTAGAATAAGGAAAAGTCGTTATGAGCTGAAATGATAGGCTCGAGCAATTTTTATTTGACTTGGGATTGCGGGTTTGAAATGATCAAACCCGGGATTTTTATTTCGGATTGAAATGATATATATCCGTATTCACTTGACCTAGGTTAGAAAATATTATACAGACCCGTGGTTAATTTTAAATATAAATATTTTTTGAAAATTTCTAAGTATTTGGAATTTTAAATATATGAGATTTTGATTTAAATTGGATTTAAATGATTTAAATAAATTTATAGTGATTTTTCTATAAGTTAAAATTGTATGAATTAATAAATGATTAAAATGTAAAATGTAAAATGTGATTTGACTTAATAATTGACATTTGATTTGAAATGGAAATTTTAGCTTAACTTAGAAATAAAATATTTTATTTATGAAATGGATATTTTTAAAGTAAATAAAATATTTAATTGATTGTTGAATTAAAAGTTAAGCAATATAAATGTAATTTTGACTTAATAAATGAATTATGGTTAAATTTGGATATTTTATTTATAAAATTTTATTTTATTTAATCATAAGTTAAATGATATGCAAATAAATATTTTTGAAAAGTGAGATAAGTTTTATAAGTTAAAAATGATGAAAACTAAAATTATAATGTTTATGAAATGTTATAATAAATCTCAGATCTGTTTTAGCAGCATTTCTGAAATGCTGTGGTTTTAAGGTAGCGTTTTACAAGTGCTATCGTTTCTAATAATGTACTGTACTATATCAATAGTAACATTTTTTAAGTGCTGCTGTTTCCGAAAGACAATATTTCTGAAATACTACTATATCTATAGAAACGTTTTCTAAGTGTTGCTGTTTCTGAAAAGATAAAAATTTCAAACTGCTACTATATGTATTATCACATTTTCAAAGTGCTACGAATGCTAAAATACAATGTTTTTGAAAATGTTATAATTGAATGAATGAACTTAAAATTGCTACCACTTTGGAAATGAATATTATTTTTGAAAGATATTGACTTTGAATTTAAATGTTTTAAAATGAATATGTTTTGATTTTGAAATATAAACCATTTTGAATTTATAACCACGGGTTATAATAACGATTAGTTGTTAAAGAGACCGGGATTGGATGTGGACATACTCTCTGTCGATACCGAAAACCACTTTAACAACTGTGTACGCGGTGAAGATTCCAGAATGAAGTAGGATGGTGGCGACGATTCTATTTTGAGGTATAAACGTGGACCCAACTCCCATGAGTTGGCATAAGGTGGCTAAAATAGGAGCAATTGACGGGCTAATGAGGTAGCTCCTCTGATCGAACACATTCCATCGTATACCATTCTATTACTTTGTGATTGATTGGGTGCACCCCTTGATTCGGGAGTGTGGCTCGAGGTGGGCGATTGCTGCAGCTCTGCGTTACCACCGGCCCAGAAGTGTAATTGGTATATCTACCTTGGCATTGCCTAGTTGTGCCGTGTCACCTACCATAGCGTGCTTTACTACGAGTTTGTTTTGTACCATACCTATGGAGTGCCCTCTGACGACGCCCATTACGGGGGAGATTACGGTACTGTATAGACTATAGGAATATAAAATGTGTTAAGGTGGAAAATGTAAAGCCTTAACGCTATTTTGATAGTTTACTTTACTTTAGACATTATTATAATAGCGTATCTTACTACATAGTAGATAGTTTAACGGATCCGTAAAGGATGAGCGATCCCAAGCATCCTTTAAGTTATTGATGCATTTCTATTACAGTTCACTTGAGTTGATTTACATTGTATAAGTATGTATGTCCTGACTCGAGTGTTTTGTGTTTTGCTTTACGCTCGGGTCAGCCTGAGTATCACAGCTTTGGATTTATCTTCTAGAGCTAGAGATTTGCTAGAGTTTATCTGTCTATCTAGTTGTCTATTTCCATTTCAGTTATTTCCTATTCAGCTTTGCTTATGTATTTGTGAACTTTTGTATTCAGACTTCTGTTGTATCTGGTTTTCAGACTATGGTATTTTGTATCTGTTTTGAGACTTTGTATTGTAGTAGCTTCATGAACTACTATGTATTTTATTTCCGCTGCGAGTTATTCTGATATTCTGTGTCTGTGATTCTGTGATTGGTTTTATTTGCTCCAAATTTATTTACAATCTATTATTTTGAATTATTCAAGTCTGGCATGTGTGGTTTTATTGTCGATTTGAATGGTCCAAAATAATGGGTCGTTACAGGAGTATGGTTGTGTAGTGGATGTAATGGTTTTGGTAATGTGGGTATGTAATGCAAAAGTTGCAGCAGTGTGCAACAGAGAAATGGTGTGATATATGCAATAGTGTACAATGTATGGCAGTAAGTTGAATTGAAGATGGTATGTAGTTGAGTGTACTGGGATGATAATGGTGATGTTGCTGTGGAGGGAGGGGTGGAGATTCAATGTAGTGGTTGGGCAGTGGCAAGGTTGAAGTGCAATATTGTTGGATGATCAGTGGTTGATATGGTGAATATGCAAGAGGTTGTATGTGCAGTGCATTGATATGTGCAGTGCAGGAGAAATGGACAGAGTTGCACAGAGTGTGTAAGAAGTTGTTATATGCAATGCACTGATATGAAAGTTGCAGCGATGTTGTTGTGATGTAGGTTGTTGTTGGTTTGTATATGAATGTTCTATGGTAGAGTGTAGGAGGAAGTGGTGATCAGGGAGAAGGGGATTGGTAGCTCGTGGAGCTGTTAAGGCAGTGTACAGTGAAATGTAACTGAAATGTACAGAAAGGTAGTTTTGAAAATGCACAAAAATTTTGTAAAAGAGAAAAGTAGGAGAAAACGTAACACAAAACTTGAAATGGAATATTATTTTTCATTTTGAAATGAAATTGTATATTTTTTTTAGAAATGCAGATGCAAATAGAAAAACAACAAGCACACAAACAAAAGGAAACAACAAAATTCACACAAACACACAACACAATTTTTTTTAAATGCACTTCAACACACAAAATGAAAACACAATAAAATCAAACAAAAATAATTTGAAGAGTAAAACTAAAAATCAAATCTATTCCCTGGCAATGGCGCCAAAAAATTGTTAAATCGATGAGTTTTCTATCGGTTAGAATATCGCCACAAAATTGTAATAAAAATAACCGCAAGCGCATGACATACAATTTTAGTATGTGGCAAGTACGGGTCGATGCCTAGGGAATTGAAGTAATATAAATTCTACTCAATCAAATTAACTCAAAGCTTGAAGTTGTTTTAAGCTAAAAATGTAAAAAACTAACAAAAAAAAGTGAATAAAAATATGAGAGTAAAAGGCAGTTTAGAGGCAGTTCCCTTCTCATGGTCACATAAATCAACATAATGAAATTATGATCTCACTTTCTGGTCATTTGTGAATTTAGTTGATGTGTTTATCATAGGTATGACCTATTTGTGCTATTAATTAGCCCAACATAAACCATCAAACTTTGACACACCATCCAAACCACTTGTTAACTCTCATGAAAATAATAATGAAATTAAAATTAAAATCTATTCTAAGCATGATCTATTTACTATTGATTAGTAATATGAACCATCATATTTTGATTTTAAAATCCACTTCATTACCAAAATCATATGTAGAAGAAGATGTAATTTGTGTTTATGCTTGTTTAAGCATAGCCTATTTGGTGACAACAATATAGGCTATCAAATTGAAAGTTAAACAATAAAATTTTACCACATCAAAAATTTTAGGAAGCATAAAGAGAGATCAAAAATTAACAAATATATTGAATCTACATGATTAGGAGAGCTCATTACCCCTAAATTGAAGGGTTTAGCTTCTCATATTTGTCATCATTTCAAAAAATGTCGATTGAAACATAGAACAAACACAAAAGGAAAAAGAGAACTAACTAAATTGCATGTAAATAAATCTAATCTACTTGCATGAAATAACACTACACTAATTACATAAAGTAAAGAACAATTATTAAAAGAGATGAAATTTGTAACGACTTGTATTTTTAGCTATTTTAAAATTATTAAATTTAATGAATTATTAAATAAATAGGTCAAAGATAAAAATTTAATGATTTTGAATGTAAGCTATTGGATATGAACTTGAATAAATTTTGAAATAAACTAATTTCAAAGATTTAAGTAATAACAAGTATTGAAAGGTAATGCTATGTATTGAATGTGTTTACAATCAATAGCTGAATTGAATTATAGATGTTTAATTCATTAGATGTAAATAAAGTAATTGATTGACAACTAGGGTTCATTTAAAAATCTAACATTGAAATTTGTTGAATAAATAAATTGTTTAAATTTAATATTGGAAATTATTTGAATAATTGAATTCTGAATTTAATATGATTGAGAATAATATCGGAAGTTGATGAAAATTTTATTTAAACAACAATGAAGATTATTAACATTTAAAATTGGATTTAAAAGTGGATAATTATAAATTGGAAATTTTATATTATAATCGAGACGTTAAAAATAGCCTTCCGGGGCATAGTCTCAGAATTTGACGAAACCGGTTCCATTGGATCTGTAATAGTGTATTATTATCAGATTTCAAATTTCGTAGCGTTTGGAGTTATCGTTTGGTCGTCTGGGATAGAAACACGCTGAATTTAATATCGAAAATTCAATATAATAATTAGGTCCAAAAAGCTATCTTCTCCATACGATCGAATTAGAACCCGAAAACTATTCCATTGTATTCGAAATAGGGGTATAACAATATGAATGCCTAGCGGCATGCCTCAATAGGGTTTTGAGATTTTAAGTTACGTAAATCGAGACATTTTGAAATTTAATTAATATATTAATTAGTCAAACTTCCTTTCAGCTGTTATTATATCTTTTCACTGTACCTTTGACCCATTCAAACATGCAAGGCATCTTTCTTCCCTTTTTAAAAAGCACAACCGAGCTGAACAGAGAAAATAGAAAAAAATGTGTAAAACATGAAACTTCAAAAATAAATTCTCACATTATACTTGATTAAAAAATCCTGAACTTCTTTCTAAAATCTAGTTCTTGCATTAGTTTGACTTGGTCTGCTTCGTTTATGGTGCGGCTGCATTTCTTTTGGGATGACGTGAAGGAGTCGAACTAGGGTTAGAGATTTTTGGAGTTTTGGCCTTCGATTCGAGATTTAGAGGGTGGTAGTGTGTTCGTCATCGCAGAGTGCATCTCCGGCCAAGTTTTGGTTGTGTGCGGCATTGAATGGGGGGTGCGACCTGGCCATGGTCGAGAGGAGGAAGGAGCAAGTCGCATTTTTCTGTAGGAGGCCGAGTTCGAGTTAAGGGTATGGTCTAATGGATATCTCAATGAGAAAGACAACGGCGAAGATGGAATTCTATTTCGTAGCTCTGTATCACCAAAATTGTGCACGGCTTGATTGGGTTGTTCGTGTACAGGCAATGGATACAGGAATCTTTGGGGAAGAAGAACGTTTGGGCCTTGGGCCGATTAGAGTGGGTGTTGTTTTTTTTAATGTAATTAGAATTTAAATTTTATTATATTATCGACGAACTTAAATTTTTTATAACTCTTGCATGCGAGGTCGAAATTGGATGAAACCTTTTGTGTTGCGATCGTGGTAACGAGAGCTTCAACATGTAACTGGTTTGGACGGATTTGGAGATTGTTGAAATTTGAGCTAAAATCGGGCGGCGTCCGGTTTTAGTTCCAAACCAGAACATCTCGGCGACAACGAAAATCAAGGTGTGTGTTTTATAATGCTCACAAGTAGTAGAATATTTTTATGATAGTTAAATTGGAAGTTATGAAGTGATATAAATTTATTGGTTGTTGTTTGATAAATTTAATTGTCAATTGAATTAACTGTTAAAAATTAAAATTGATAGTTAGATCTAAAATTGGAATTGAATTGCCAAAAAAACATCCAATTTTAATGACTATGAAATTGTTGTGAATTATATCGACTGTTTAGATGATTGATTGCGATGGATGCTATTGGTTGACATCTTGGATGATTTGGATGTTTATTTATTCTGATATATCTTGTTATCACCCTGTATATTATTTATAGTATATAAACTGTAATTGAATTACTTCGAGTAAATTAATAAATAGGTTGAAATGATATATACCTATAACACTATGATTTGGATTAAAATGATATACATCCATCCCTGAAATTAAAATGAAATAACTGATCACTTGGCCATAGGATAGAAATTATATACAGACATTAGATTGGTTAAATCAAATGATTTCAAAAATTTTGATTTGAAATTTTTTTAAATGATTTTGATTTAAAGAAATAAAAATCAGATTTATAGAAATCAAATTATTTTCGAAATTGAGCCCGGAGTGTTGAAATTTAAATTTGATAAACTAAATGTTTTAAATAATTGAAGTTGGGATTCTTAGGTTATAATCGAGTTATGATTTAAATTTCAGAAACTGATTTGATTTAAAGGATGGGACTTTTATTCGCACTTTGAATTTTACTAAGTAAAAGTATTTGAAAATTTGGATTTCAAATTGGGTATTGAAGGTAAATTTGATTTAATTATTTTGGATCGATGTTTTGAAAATCGAACTCGGAATTGATAAATCGAAATGGTTTTAATTTGGGATTGGAATGGTTCTAAATTGAAATTGAAATTGAACTTGAATTAATTGGGTTTGATAGTGGTAATGAATTAATTTGAAATCCAAGTTGAAATTGATTTGAATTGAAATTGAAATTGGATCGATTGAAGGGAAATTGGAATTGATTTGATTTGGGAAGTTGGAATTGAATCGGTTTGACTTTGAAACTATTTTCAAACAAATTATTTAATATAAAACTATTTAAAAGCTATCCTCTTAAATATACAAATTAATTTGGTTTTCCAAATTATTTTGCTACATAAACCATTTTAAGACCTAAACTTTTTGTATTAAACTATTTTAACCATTTAAACTATTTTTAACTATTTTAACCATTTACATTATTTTTAACTATTTTAACTATTTTAAACTATTCAAACTATTTTTCAAAAATTCAAACTGGTCAAGAGTGGAATGTTATTTTTAAATCATGGATTTAAATATGAATTCGGTTAAATGAAGTTATAACCCAAATTGGAACTCGAAACGATTTAGGAAGCGAAATCGAGATATTGAGGCGAAAATGATTTTGAACTGAAATAGTATATTTTGAGTAAATATGATGATTTTGAAATGGATTTGAATTTGAAGCGAATATGATATTTTGATATCATGTATGAACTGTTTTCGAAATGTAAAAGTACCAACCGGTGTGTAAAACAATGTTTGGTTGTTAACGAGACCGGAGCCGGATATGGGCATACTCTCTGTCGATAACGCAACCACTTTAACGACTATGTACGCTGAGGAGACTCAAGAACGAAGTGGTTGGATTTGACGTCGTTGGCTGGATTTGGAGAAAGAGAACGATGATGGATTATGTAACAACCCGATATTTTCAACCATTCGCATCCGCACATGTCGGACTTGAATTGCTCAAAATACGCGTTGTAACTAAAAATTTGGCAAACTCATCATATACATCAAATAAATAATCATAGATCACAGACACAGAGTAATATAATGCAACAGAAACAAAGGAATAGTAGTTCATGAAGCTACTATATAAATACATCAGAGTTAATTAAGATACAATAGGAATACGAAGATACAACAGGGGTAACAGTATGATAATCAGGTACAACTCAGAATTCAACTGGAATCAACTGGATAACAAAATGAATAGATATCTGGATCTTCAAAGCAAAACTCCAGCTCCAAAGGTGAGTCTCTAATGCGGTATCACTCAGTCTGACTCGAGCGTAAAGCAAAACACAAAACACTCGAGTCAGGACATACATACTTATACAATGTAAACCAACTCAAGTGAACTGTAAAAAAGGTACAAGTAACTTAAAGAATGCTTGGGATCACCCATTCTTTAAGTATCCGTTAAACTATGTAGTAATATTGCGCTATTATAATAATGTCTAATATAAAATAAATATACTTTTAAATAGCGTTAAGGGGTTACCCATATAGCCCTTAACACATAATAGTGCGAATAGTTTATACAGTACCTACATACCTCAAAAGGCTATGAGAAGATACTCCATAGGTACGACACAAATAGAAACTCGTAGTAAAGCTCGATATGGTAGGTGACACGGCACACAAGGCAATGCCAGGGTAGATATACCAATTACGCATCCGGACTGGTGGTGACGCATAGCAACCACTATCGCCCACCTCGAACAACACTCCCAAATAAAGGGGTGCACCCAATCAATCACCAAGTAATAGAATGGTATCGAAGAAGTGTGTGCGATCAGAGGTGCTACCTCATTGGCCTGTCGATCGCTCCTGTTTTAGCCACCTTATGCCAACTCATGGGAGTTGGGTCCACGTATATAACTTAGGATCGTCGCCACCATCCTACTTCATTCTGGAATCTCCACCGCGTACACAGTTGTTAAAGTGGTTTTCAGTATCGACAAAGAGTATGTCCATATCCAATCCCGGTCTCTTTAACAACCAAACGTTATTATAACCCGTGGTTATAAATTTCAAAATAGTTTATGTTTCAAATCAAAATACATCCTTTAAACCATTTCAAAATCATATCATTTATTTCAAAATAATACATACTTTCAAACCCAAAACATATCCATTTCAAAACCAATTCAACAATATATCATTTCCATTTCAAAACAAATTCAATAATATATCATTTCCATTTCAAAAATCAAAGCAATAATATATCATTTAAATTCCAAACTAAATCAATATATTTCTTTCAATTTATTTAACTTGAAATATTCTTTTAAATCATATTAAACCAAACCACCTTATAAAGTCATATCCTTGAATCTTCAATTTCAACAAGTTTCAAATTAATATATATTTAAAGACAATTCTTAATTAAATACAATTCCAATTAATTTCATTTCCAAACCATAGTACTTTCAAAGTCATAACAATTCTGAAACCAAACTTTTTTTTGAAACTAAAATACTTGGAAATCATAACACTTGAAATATTGTCATTAGGACCTCATAATACTTAGAAAAAATCAAAATACTTCTAAATTAATATTCATTACCAAAGTTATAACATTTTATGTTCATTCATTCAATTATACCAATTTCAAACATTGTATTAACTCATAAATTTCAAAGTTGTTAATATTCAAATCAAAATAATTCATTTACACCATTTAAAATATGAAGTCATTATACTTACAAATCAAATACTCAATTCCCAAAAATTTAGCCTTTTCTGAGCTCATTTATTTACTTAAATACTTCAAACAATTTAAATTTCAGCTTTCGCAGCATTTAGAAAGTTCTACGGTAAGTTATATTTGAAATAAATTCAATTCAGCAAAGACAACAATTAAAAACTGCTATAATAGTTCAGTTTTAGTTGAAAAATAGTTCAATTCAGAAAAGACAGCATTTACAAAACTGCTGTAATAGTTCAGGGTTCAAATTAAAGATTTAATTCAATTCAGAAAAGACAACACTTGCAAAGTGCCGTGATAGCCCTTAGTCAATTTTAGCCTTTTAGTTCACTTATGCAACTACAACATTTACAAAGTGCTGCAGATTGATTTAGTTCAGATTTTAGTTATTATTCAGAAACGATAGCATTTCTGAAGTGCTACTAAAAGAATTTCCAAATTTTCAATAAAATTTCAGCAACAAATAAACTTCAATTTAAATCATTTTAAACATATAAAAAATCATATTTTCCCACTTAAAAATGGTCATTTTAAATACCCTTTAATCTTATGATTTTTTATCAAGTAAATTTTTCAATAATTATCAATTTCTTTTCAATAATTCACTTATTAAATTCAAGTGTACAATTTTCCCATTTCTACATTTACTTAAAACTTATATTTAAATTTCTATTTCATAAATAAGCCTTAATTTCCATTTTTTTATTTTCTTTACTTAAAATTCCATTTTTAAACCAAATCACAAATTTCCAAATTAGGTTATATTTCAAATCCCAAATTTCCATTCATTTATTTAACATTTTCAATACATAGAAAATCATTTTTCACTTTATTAAATCATTTTAAAAACAAAATTTAAATCAAAATATCAAAATTTATATTTTCAAAATACTTAAAACTTCCAGGAAAATATATAAAATAACCACGAGTTTGTATAATATTTTCTAACCTAGGTCAAGTGATACGGATAATATATCATTTCAATCCGTAATTTACAAATAAAAATCCGGGTTCTATCATTTCAAACCCGCAATCCCAAGCTAAATAAAAATAAATAAAAATCGCTCAGGCCAATCATTTCAGCCCATAACGATTTTTCCCTATTCTAAAGTCCATTCGGGTATGTATCATTTCAACCCATAGTAATTATATTCTACAGGGAACTTGCAGTGATAAACAGAATAGAATAAATAGTAAAATAAAATAAACATAACAAATGATGTGACAAGTTAATTACAGGGTTTAACATCATAAAATTTACATCACAGGCAGGTATAACATGATATAATAATTTCTACACATTCACTTATTGTCACTTCACAAATATATAAGTATATATGTCATGAGTGAATACTCACCTCTTTATGCTGGAGTTAGCAAATCAAACAACACAAATGAAATCCAGAAGGCACGATAACACGACTACAGGCTCAAGTGGAAGAGATCCAAGCTATTGATCTTATGAACAACCACTTTCTAGTCCATTTATTCTTGTGGTTGTTCACAAGATCAATAGCTTGGATCTCTTCCACTTGAGCCTATGGCTCGGCTACATGGGTCTATGGCTCGGCCATTCATGCTCAGGTCTGGATAGAGGCTAAAGTGATGGGTAGTGGTGGTATCAAGGTGGTGATGGAGCAAATAGGGGCGGCCAAGGTGATGTATGGTGGTGTATGTTGTAGTGGTGGTCGGTTATACATGTTTTCAAGGGTTTTCAATGTTTTTGTGTGGAGTTTTGTTCAAATGGAGGGTGTGGCCTGGTCAAGTCAATAGAGGAGATGATGTTAGGTGGTGGATGGTGAAGAGGAGGAGGTGGTGGAAGCTATGGCCGATGGAACTAGAGTGGAGAGCATGCAAATATATGAAGAAATCATGGCCAAAACATGCAAAAAGAAAGAAGAAAAGGTGGAAAAAAAGAGAAGCCATTACCATATTTTCTAGCCATGAGAAATGAAGTGAGATGCAATATTTTTCACGTGAAAAATGAATGAGAAACTCACGGCCACAAAAGATAATGCACAGCCAAAACAAAGCAAATGAAAAGACAAAGAAAATGTAAGGACTAGCAGCCGAAAAGTCACACGTTTAAAACTTTAGTCTCTTCGAATTTCCATTTCTATTATATCTAATAAAACAAATAAAATTTCAGTAAATGCATTAGAAAAATAAAAAATAGTAAAATGAACTGAAATAAATAAATAAGTTTAGGGAAAATAGAAAAAGAAATAGCTTATTAAATTGAAACTAGACTTAAAATTTCAAACAAAATGCAATTAACTTTGGAAAATTATAACAACACTTCTAAACAAATAAAAAGTCAAGTAAATAAAATAAATGCTGAACAAAATAAAGTGGAAATGAAAATAAAATAAGGTTTTAAGTAAATAGAAAAATAGATAAAGAATTACTTTAATTAATTGAAACTTAGAAATTAAAAATTGTAAACAAAATACAACTAACATTGGAAACATCAACTACACTGGAAAATGTTTTTAAAAATAAAATATATATACATAACATGTCATGTTACACATGTAAACATAAATTAGAACATGACATGACAAACAAAACATTATTTATATAAATTAAAATAAACAATTTTGTTAAATAAAACAATTTACATACAATAGTGTAAAAAACATAACTTTCACAATATTAATCAGATTTCAACGAAACGAAAAGCAGTATAACTGAAATTTTATTTACTTTCATAATAAAAGATAAAATTTAAAATTCAAACTAGTAAATTTTTAAATTAAAAGTCAAAGTTTGACCACATTGACAAAAATTCACATTTCTGGAAAACATTATATTTATTCATGTTTGGAATTATAATTCACATACAAATCAAAATTTATATTAAAAATAACAAAATTTATCCATTTTAATAAATAAAATAAAGTTTTTAAATCAAGAAATTCAATTTAAAATAATTACAAAATACAGGGTTTTTACAGATTAGCCTGGCACTTGTTCCAATTTGAAATGACTAAAGCAGGAGCCATGTCGGCCAAGTGGGTTAGCTACCTCGAGCGGATGTACTTCTTCGTATTACCATCATTTACATTGTGATTGATTGGTGCGCACCTTTTGAATTATGGGAGTGTTGGACGTGGTGGATGATCATAGCTATGATGCGTTAGCACTAGCCGAGAAGGGTAAACTGGTAGTATCCTACCTTGGGCATTGCCTAACGTGCCTTGTCATACTTTTATCCCTAAACGAGACCCATACGATTTTGGGTTTAGTGTTGTCGTATCACGCCGCGTCCCTATCCACCGACCGTTTAACTGGTGTTTTATATGCAAACTGTACGACAATGCTTAAAAACGCGTTAAAGGGGATTAATGTAAAGCCTTAACGCTAAGAAAAATATTTATTTTATTGATTAGACATTATATATGTAGCGTATTCTACTACATATAAATATTTTGACGGATCCTTAAGAGATGGAAAATCCCGTAACATCTCTTGAGTTATTGCATACACGTTATACACTGGATAGGAGATGTGAAAACCCGTAAGCATCTCTGACGCTATTACACTCATGTTATATGCGATATCGATTTGACTCACATAAGAATATTTTAGTCATGACTCGAGTGTTTTGTCTTTTCATTACGCTCGGGTCAGTCCTGAGTTTTTAAGCCTATCGAAGATTTACTTTGGAGGACGAAGCCGAAGATTTGGTATATCATTACTATTAGTTGTCTGCATCATGTTGTCTGCTGCATTATTTATTTATCTCTGATGTGTGTGTGTGTATATATATATATATAACTCTGATGAATGATGTATAAATTATAATCAAATGTAAAATATAAACAGCTTAATGAACTGTTTATTTGATTATTATATTTTGTCATTCCGCTGCGAGAATCTGTGTTTCTTCTTCTGTTCTTATTTTTTTAATTAACCCCTAAAGATTCGTATTTTAGTTCAATATGAGTTGGACATGTGTTATTGTCTACTCAAAGGGAACGAAGATACAGGCCTTTACAAAATTAAATTACATAAATAAAATTACATAAGAGTAAAAGGCTAAGAAGCCATGAAAGAGAGAAAGAGAGTTTATGTTTACAATTTGTGGCTACCACTATACTAACTAGAAGGTGGTAAGAGCTCTCTACATGAAACATAAGGGGTATTTATACATGTTTGAAACCCTAATAATATTTTAGGGTACTACCCAAAATGCCCCTTAGGAGGTGTGGCCTCCAAGTTGTCATTAACATGAGCATAATCCTCCATTTAAATGTGCATGTAGCTTTAATCCCCATTAACATGTGCATCAGCTCCTAACTGAAGTTTATGGTTAATGGGTAGGTGGGTCCTTCATGATGCATGAATTCTCTTTTTTCTTCATTCTCTTGTCTTATTTTCTTTGTGCATGCATACATACATGAAGCCTCTTCCATTTTCCATCCAGATTCCTACAAATAAAGATAAAATGTGCAAGTGAAAATTCTCAAATTAATTTACATACAAATATGATCATTTTGCCCCCATATGGAAATGAATAAATGATGATTTGAAAACAATTGAAATTTTGGTTTAAACATGTAAAATACCCTATATGCTCATTTATTTAATTAAAAGAAGATTAAATATGGAAGTAAAATTATGTATTTTTACGTGCACATCACTTTCGAAGGGGTTACCGCCTTTTTGATTATGTGTTCAAATAAGACCTTGTATTTTAAACAAATGATTTCGAAAAAGATGGTTGTGACCTGGTTGAAACCCTACTGCTAATCTTATGCCTTTCGAAATAATTGAAGTCATTAATGCTTTCGAAAGGTACTTTTTCTTTTATACTTGAACTTAGCCACTTCATAAAAGCTTTCGAATGAAGTTAAGGGTTTCGAAGGCAGTGGCCTCCGTAGGGGGTTTCGATGCTACCCTTCAATATTTTACGTAAATGTTTTGAATCTTTTTGAAGGGATGGTTCTGACGCCATCAAATTTTCCCCAAACAATTTTATATAAAGATCAATGGTTTCGAAAGGGGTACTTTCATGTATATTCACTTTGACCTAAAAGATGTTTTAAAGATAAATCCAACGTTTTTGAATAGGGTAATTTCAATGGATTCGAATTTATGCTTCTAAGAGTAAGTAAATAATACTTTAATACATTCAAATGGTTTCGAAAGAAAGGTTTTAAAGTGTTTCGAAAGGCAGATGCCTAGTGTTTTGAAAAGAAGAATTAATTGCTTTCGAAGGAGGTCAGCCAAGGGTTTCAAAAGTAAAGTTTTATGCTTTCGAAAGCCTTAATTTTAACCCAATCTCATTTTGAAGGAAAATCATGGCAAACTAAAACAGTTTTGAAATGATTTTAAGTATGGAGTTTTTGAAGAAGTTTTCCTTGATCAATAGGATAAAGGGAATAACCAAGCTTTGTACAAAATGATTTCAAGGATATTAAACCATAGGTGTTGGTTTTACTATGATATTATGTTTGCTTCCTTATGTATGTGACGCCCCACCTCTATACTTACACTAGCCAAGGACACTACGGGGTAAGGCCGTCGACTAGCATGAAGAATAAGCTGTTGAGGAGCGACCATTAATGTAATTGCTTTGTGCGAGTACCGATATGTCAGATAGAATGACTTGCATTTCATTTCAAGAGGAAATCCGACATATCAAATACAAACTCAAAGCTACTACACAGTGGCTATGTGGGCTTCGAAAACAAATATAGAAATAAGCATAACACAAATCAGTCACAGATATTCATATCACAAAGGCGGAAACAGATACGAATATAACACATAAAAGTATACATCAAAATAGTGGTCATACAAGATCCACTACTTCACAAAAGAATAGGTACAAGTGCTAAGCAAAAGAATATGTATGCATCAATGAGTCTCTAACTCAAATGTATAAAAGCAAAAACTACTAAGCTATAGTAGTTAGCCGAAAGTCAGAAGCTAGCTCCTGCTAGTAAGTCAAGTGGAAGCACCTGTAACACCTCGGTCTGACCCGAGTATTATTTAAGAAGAAAAAATAATAAACGGATCAGTCTAGCTATAAATATCACATAAAATGAGATAGGGCAAGAGATATAAGAGAAATGTATGATAACAATAAGGTCATACTATGAGAAGTATATATTTGATAACAATGAAAATCATACAATATCTCAAATCTACTCAAACACCCAAAAAAAAGAATGTCATATTCTTTAACTTATTCACCAAACCCCAAATATTGACAAAACATATCAATGCCAATCGCAAAAATTGGTGAAACACAAATTCTAGAAATCATCAATCAAAAATCCAGAAATCAAAACACAAAGGGGGAGGCCTATCACAAACGGGAGCATGAAAACTCACCAACACGTGTATCACAAACGTAACGCTATTCCATGGTCGCTAACCATCAAGTTTGAGCCGAGGCTCCATAAACGGCCTGAAGGCCATGGGTCGCTACCCCACCAATTTGAGCCGGAACTCCACAAACGGTCAAAAGACCATGGGTCGTTAGCCCATAAAAATGAGACGAAGCTCCATAAAACGAGGTACAGTCCCCCGCGTGGACAAAGAGACATCGCATATCGCTAGTCTAAACCATAAAATGATCACCATCGATTAATAAAAAGTATAGATTACACAAAGCTAGTAAATAAATGAGTTTTGCTTCATGTCCTATAACCACTAGCTTAACTTAAATATTTACGAACAAATTGTAGACTTCCACTCAAAAATTATCACAAGATTTCAATCGAACAAGTCTAAGAATTAACCGACGAAGTAAACGCAAGTGTTTCATACCACTTGTTTTGCTAAGTCGTTTAATTGGATTTCTCGTACGAATGAGGTAAAGGTTTGTATATACTAATAGATTGGAAAATGGATTTTAAAACGAGTTTTTTTATTAAAAATGGTATTGAAATCATCTTTGTGAAAGCGTTTGAATATTTACTACTAGTATAGAAACCTTTGTATTTTTAAAAGTGACAAGTCACAAAAATGATTGTAGAAACAATCAATCAACCAAAAATTCACATTTGATGACGTGAATTAAAACCATAAAAATCGATATCAAATCCATCAAATGGATACTCCAAAAATCCAGAAAAGAAGTCATCAAAGTCGATAAAAGTGATAACAACTAATCGGATCAACCAAAAATCGATATAAATTGGAAACCCACATAAAATAGGCAAATTGGATGCATTTATCAGCTCCAAACGTCTGGTGGGTACCCCAGACTTTTAAACTGAAAGACTAGAAATTTAATTCCAGATCTCCCAGACGTCTGGGAAGTAAGCTCAGACGTCTATGCTGTTAGTCTGGAATTTTATTCGCATAGCCTTAGACGTTTGAGCTTATTACCAAATGTTTGAGTTGAAGCTCAGGGCAATTTTTGCCAAGGCCATTGATGGCCAAATCGAATTCAAAGCAAACGAATGAGCGGCGATGGCTAGAGATCGATGTCAAGCGATAACCCCACCCTATAAACTCATCGATACACTCCAAACAACAGGTCAAAACATCCATAACAAGATTATCAGAGATTTTGACTTCAAAATACCAAAAATTGGAAAATTCACCAATCCAATTAAATTCAAAAGCAACTGAACATGAATTAGGTTTTAGGAATTCATACCTAACAACTATCAGAGGTATAGACATAGATGTGAGTACAAAAACTCACCTTTAAACCCAAAAACAACGAATGAGGGGCTCTAAAACAAAGAAAGACCAATTCCTCTTCAATTACAACTCAAGAAGCTCCAATCTAAGTTCATAAGCAAATATTTTCTAAGTTAGGGTTTAGGAATTTCTGAAAATTGGAGTGTAATTGAGATGGAGAAGATGAAGAGGATGCTTATCTAGGCTTCTCTTTGATTTTGGAGCTTGAATTTATAATTTCTTAGTAATCTAAGGTTTAGGAATTCTAATTTCCCTTTCTTTCTCCCATTTTTCTTTTAGCTTGAAAGTGTTAGGAAATGAAAATGAATGAAGAGGAGTTGGTGGAGGAGTTAGGGTATTATGTTGGGTTAGTTGGCTGAAACCCAAACCCAAAGCCCAAAATAGAAAAATAGCAAAATTCTACTCAACTCTAAACATATCGATGTTTATACTCAAAAAGGCCGCAAACGCCATTTTGGACTCAATGGAAGGGGTCTCAAGTCCTAATTCGACTGTTTACAAAATACAGCATTTCGGACTTTAATCCAACTAACGATGCCATATTTAAATTTCAACATTTAAATATACAATCGCAAAATATGCGGGTTGTTACAGACTCCCATCCTTAAAGAAATTGCGTCCTTGCAATACTTTAAGAAGAAAATAAAAAGTAACAACCATACTAAGGCATAACAACACAAAAGAAGAAATTTTGAAAAGAAAAGTTCACCTTAAGGAGCATGAGAAATTAAGTCCGGATGTGTTTGCTCGATGAATTCTCTGGATTCCCCAGAGCAATCCTTAGGATTTGCGGACCATTGGACTTTCACAAGAGGAACATCTTTATTTCGAAGGCGTTTAACCTCCGTAGCAATGATACGAATAGGATGTTGCTCATAAGTCAAATTAGGCAAAACTTCAATTTCTTCAATAACACCGGGCTCAAGAATAGAATCGAAATCTCTAAGGCATTTCCGTAGTTGAGAGACATGGAATACGTCATGAATAGCAGAAAATTAAGCTGGTAATAAAAGGCGATAAGCCACGGAACCAATGCATCAGTGATGGGAAATGGACCAATGTTCGAGGTGCTAATTTTCCCGATCGACTGAAACGCACAACACCCTTCATAGGTGAAACACGAATAAACACTAAATCTCCCACAGAAAGTTCTAATTTCCTTCTTCGATTATCGGCATAGGATTTTTGTCTACTTTGAGCTTCTTTCATCCTATGGCAAATAAGGTCAATCTTTTCTATGGCATCACGAATAAAATCTGGACCTAAAACCAGCTTCTCACCGGCTTCAAGCCAACATGAAGGAGACGGCATGGCCTTCCATAGAGTGCCTCGAAAGGTGCCATACCAATACTAGATTGGAAGCTATTATTGTAAGAAAACTCAACAAGAGAAATATGATCTTCCCAACTTCCACCAAAATCAAGAACACATGCGCGAAGAAGATCTTCAAGAGTTTGATTCACACGCTCGGTTTGTCCATCGGACTGAGGATGATAAGCAGTGCTAAAATTAAGCTTTGTTCCCAAAGCATTTTTAAGACCTTTCCAAAACCCACTAGTAAATAATGGATCACGATCGGTAACAATAGAAGTAGGAACTCCATGCAATTTAACAATTTCTTTGACATAGAGTTTAGCCAAAAGAGGTACGGTCCGATTAGACCGAACGGGAAGAAAATGGGCGGATTTTGTAAGTCTATCTACTATCACCCATAGGCTATCATGACCCGAACTAGAACGAGGAAGACCGTCAATAAAGTCCAAGGAGACTTGATCCCACTTCCAAACGGGAATTTCTAAAGGTTGCAATAACCCACCAGGCCTTTGATGCTCAGCTTTTATGAGTTGGCAAGTCATGCAATGCTTAATAAAGTTAACAATATCAGATTTCATTCCATCCCAATAATAAAGTCGCTTCATGTACGCGTACATTTTACTACTACCGGGATGAATGGTAAATTTAGAATGATGAGAATCTTCTAAAATGTCTTTACGAAGATCACAAATGTTTGGCACAATAAGTCTACCAAACTTTCGAATACCACCACGAGCATCAATATCAAAGTCTTTCAAACCTTCAATATTATTTTGATCCCTACAACTTTGGCTTAGAAGAGCCAATTCAGGATCTTGCTTTTGAGCTTCAAGGATGCGGTCCAAAAGAGAAGGATGAGCCTCAAGGCTACATAAAACAAGAGATGAACATAAATTGGATTCACGATCTCGAACCTCACAAGTGGATAAAGTCTCGAGATCATTCCATTCAGATATCATCATGGCAACAACTACTTGTTCCTTACAACTAAGGGCATCGGCAACACGATTGCCCTTTTCAGGAGTATAGAGAATATCAATATCATAAGATGCAAGGAACTCAAGCCAACGTTGTTGACGCAAATTAAGTTCCTTTTGAGAAAACAAATACTTCAAAGATTTATGATTGGTGTAGAGAACAAATTTCTCTCCCAAAATATAATGACGCCAAATTCTAAGGCGAAAACAATAGCCACGAGCTCTAAATCATGAGTGACATATCTAGTCTTGGCAGGCTTTAATTGCCTAGAAGCATAAGCAATAACACGTTCCCTTTGCATGAGAACGACACCCAAACCAGCACAACTAGCATCGGTATAAACAATAAAGACTTGGTTCCCTTCGGGAATCACAAGAATAGGAGCATCGGAAAGAAGTTCTTTTAATTTCTGAAAAGCAGCTTCACATTTTTCTGACCAAATGTACTTAACTCCCTTCTTTGTCAAACTAGTAAGAGGAACGTAAATTTTAGAAAAGTCTTTTATGAAACGACGGTAATTGCCCGCCAATCCAAGAAAACTACGGATTTTCGTCACACTCTCCGGTCTCTTCCAATTTTGAATCGCTTCAATCTTTGAAGGATCCACGGAAATTCCGGATTCAGAAATAATATGTCCTAAAAATTTCACACGAGATTGCCAAAAGTGGCACTTAGAAAACTTTGCTTTCAATTGATTGCTCCTAAGAGTTTCCAACACAATCCGAAGATGTTTTTCATGCTCTTCCTCGGTTTTAGAATAAACAAGAATATCATCTATGAAGATGAGAACAAATCGATCGAGGAAGTCTTTGAAAACTCGATTCATAAGGTCAACGAAATAAGCTGGAGCATTCGTTAAACCAAATGGAATAACAAGCCATTCATAAGATCCATAACGAGTATGGAACAATGTCAAAGGAATGCTATCCTCTGCAATACGAAGCTGATGAAAACCGGTTGCTAAGTCTAACTGCGAAAAGACTCTAGCACCGCTAAGTTGATCGAATAGATCATCAATCCGAGGTAAGGGATATTTATTCTTGATGGTGAGATCATTAAGCTTGCAGTAGTCAACTCAAAGCCTAAGTGTACCATCGGATTTCTTCACAAAAATAGCCGAAGATCCCCATGGAGAGGAACTAGAACGAATAAACTATTTTCCTTCCAATTCGGATGATTGTTTACGCATCTCCTTGTTTTCCTTATTGGACATACGATAAGGAGGACGAGTAATAGGTAGAGCTCCATGGATTAGATTAATTCTGAACTCTATTGCTCGCTTAGGTGGTAATCCTAAAATGGGCTCAAATAAGTCGGGAAATTCACAAACAACATAAATGAGGGAAATGACATCTTCCTCATCATCATTATCGTCATCATGTGGATTTAGAGAATATAAGGATGCTACCGAATTAGAATCTGAATCTTTAAGAACAATAGAAATCTGATTAACAGATTGGGGATGTTGAAGATGAGTAGTCCTCTCGGGACATAGGATATGGGCTTCATAATGATTAATCCAATCCATTTCCAAAATCATTCCGAAACCTAAGTAGCGCATAACATGCAAATCAGCTCGGAAAGAATAATCACATAAAATAATCTCGACATCTTTACAAAATAAACTGAGTGTTGCGGATCCACCAACCGGATTTGCAATTCTCAGTGAAATCATCAAGCCCATAACATTTAAAGACAAAGCATCAACAAGTTCCTTTCATATAAAAGAGTGGGATGCACCCGTACCAAAAAGAACTCGAATAGGAAGATCACAAAATATAATAATGCCATCAAGGATAGAATGAGAAATACCTTGACCAAGAGAAGTGTTACTAGGGGCTTGCACTACATTTAGCTTCCCTTCCTTCTTGCTTTGAAGTTTGGGACATGAAGATATAGTATGACCCGAACTTTTGCAATAGCGACAAGTAAGGGGCTTTGGACACTTGTTTGCATAATGGTCCTTAGAACCACAATTGTAACATTCTCCACGACTAGAGGTAGGAGTCTTTGCTACCGAAGTTGCTTGCTTCCCTTTCTTGTTGGGATAAGGCTTGAACTTAAAAGGCCTCTTCTTATTGATGTTTTGTTTGACACCCACAACTTCAACATCACTTTCTTTATCGGCCTCTTCGAGTCGAAGAGCGATATCAACAAGTTGATTGAAAGAAACTTCTAGTTTCAGAAGTAATGGCTTTTTGAGGTTCTTATTCAACCCAGAGACAAACCTCTGATTTTTTTTCAATGGAGTATTAATATACTCGACCCCATATTTAGAAAGAGAGTCAAAAGATGCGACATAGTCGGTCACAGAAGATTCACATTGAACAAGGTCAATAAAGCGCCGAGCTAAAGTTACCTTTTCAGCTTCGGCACAAACTTAACTCGAACCTTTCCCAGAATTGTTCCCAAGTAAGATCCGCTTCAATAATTTAAGAAATCAAAAGCTCTTACCAATCTAATGCTCTCTCTTGGAGCATACTAGAAGCCACTTGGACTCGATGTAGATCCAAAAGATTCATGCGAGAAAAGATGCGGTCGCATGTTCTAAGCAAAGCTTAGACTTCTATAACGCTTTCGGAACCCTTGAATGGCCTTCCACTCAAATTGGTATAATCACTGCACAAGCGTGCAAACCTAGATTAAGTAGGCTCTGGAATGGTACCGACAGCTTGGGCATTCTTCACAAGATCTAAAAGCTATTGGGCAGACATAAATACTCCATCCTGAGGAGTAGCACTGGATTGACCGGCGCTGGGACGGCAAGGTCTAACCATTTCTCTTCTTTAAGAAATAAAGAAAGAAGAGGAAAAAGGTTATTCTAAGAATGAATATCAAACAAACATGATTGATAAAACAAGGCATCATAAAAGAAAATAGGATAAAATGGGTCCTATGACTCGAATTAAATCCTAAGGCACGATTCCTAAGAAAGACATAGGACAATGATCCTTGCTAGATTATTCTATATTCTTCCGAAGTTTGGCTCTCATACCAAGCTTTGACGCCCCACCTCTATACTTACACTAGCCAAGGACACTACAGGGTAAAGCCGTCGACTAGTACGAATAATAAGCTGTTGAGGAGCGACCATCTATGTAATTGCTTTGTGCGAGTACCGATATGTCAGATAGAATGACTTGCATTTCGTTTCAAAAGGAAATCCGACATATCAAATACAAACTCAAAGCTACTACACAGAGGCTATGTTGGCTTCGGAAACAAAACAGAAATAAGCATAACACAAATCAGTCACAAATATTCATATCACAAAGACAGAAATAGATATGAATATAACACATAAAAGTGTACATCAAAATAGTGGTCATACAAGATCCACCACATCACAAAAGAATAGGTACAAGTGATAAGCAAAAGAATATGTATACATCAAGGAGTCTCTAACTCAAATGTATAAAAGCAAAAACTACTAAGCTAAAGTAGCTAGCCAAAAGTCAGAAGCTAGCCCCTACTAGTAAGTCAAGTGGAAGCACCTGTAACACCTCGGTCTGACCCGAGTATTATTTAAGAAGAAAAAATAATAAACGGATCAGTCTAGCTATAATTATCACATAAAATGAGATAGGACAAGAGATAGAACAGAAATGTATGATAACAATAAGGTTATACTATGACAAGTATATATTTGATAACAATGAAAATCAAACAATATCTCAAATCTACTCAAACACCCAAAAAAAGAATGTCATATTCTTTAACTTATTCACCAAACCCCAAATATTGACAAAACATTTCAATGCCAATCGCAAAAATTGGTGAAACACAAATTCTAGAAATCATCAATCAAAAATCAAGAAATCAAAACACAAAGGGGGAGGCCTATCATAAATGGGAGCATGACAACTCACCAACACATGTATCACAAACGCAACGCTATTCCATGGTCGCTAACTATCAAGTTTGAGCCGAGGCTCCACAAACGGCCTGAAGGTCATAGGTCGCTACCCCACCAATTTGAGCCGGAGCTCCACAAACGGTCAAAAGACCATGGGTCGTTAGCCCATAAAAATGAGACGAAGCTCCATAAAACGAGGTACAATCCCCCATGTTGACAAAGAGACATCGCATATCGCTAGTCTAAACCATAAAATGATCACCATTGATCAATAAAAAGTGTAGATTACACTAAGCTAGTAAATAAATGAGTTTAGCTTCATGTCCCATAACCACTAGCTTAACTTAAATATTTACGAACAAATTGTAAATTTCCACTCAAAAATTGTCACAAAATTTCAATTGAACAAGTCTAAGAATTAACCAACGAAGTAAACGCAAGCGTTTCATACCACTTGTTTTGCTAAGCCGATTAATTGGATTTCTCATACGAATGAGGTAAAGTTTGTATATACTAATAGATTGGAAAACGTATTAAAAAACAAGTTTTGTATTAAAAATTGTATTTTTAAAAGTGACAAAGTCACAAAAATGATTGTAGAAACAATCAATCAACCAAAAATTCAGATTCGATGACGTGAATTAAAACCATAAAAATCGATATTAAATCCATCAAATGGATACTCCAAAAATCCAGAAAAGAAGTCATCAAAGTCGATAAAAGTGATAACAACTAATCGGATCAACCAAAAATCGATATAAATTGGAAACCCACATAAAATAGGCAAATTGGCTGCATTTATCAGCTCCAGATGTCTGGTGGTTACTCCAGACGTCTGAGCTGAAAGATTGGAAATTTAATTCCATATCTCCCAGATGTTTGGGAAGTAAGCTCAGACATATGAGCTGTTAGTCAGGAATTTTATTCCCGTCGCCTCAGACGTCTGAGCTTATTACCAAACGTTCGGGCTAAAGCTCAAGGCAATTTTTGCCAAGGCCATTGATGGCCAAATCGAATTCAAAGCAAACGAATGAGCGGCGATAGCTAGAGATCGATGTCAAGCGACAACCCAACCCTATAAATTCATCGATACACTCCATACAACAGGTCAAAACATCCATAACAAGATTATCATAGATTTTGACTTCAAAATACCAAAAATTGGAAAATTCTCCAATCCAATTCAATTCAAAAGCAAATGAACATGAATTAGGTGTTAGGAATTCATACCTAATAACTATCAAAGGTATAGACATAGATGTGAGTTCAAAAACTCACCTTTAAACCCAAGAACAACGAATGAGGGGCTCTAAAACAAAGCAAGACCAATTCCTCTTCAATTTCAACTCAAGAAGCTCCAATCTAAGTTCATAAGCAAATATTTTCTAAGTAAGGGTTTAGTAATTTTTGAAAATTGGAGAGGAATTGAGATGGAGAAGATGAAGAGGATGCTTACCTAGGCTTCTCTTTGATTTTGGAGCTTGAATCTAGAATTTCTTAGTAATCTAGGGTTTAGGAATTCTAATTTCCCTTTCTTTCCTCCATTTTTCTTTTAGCTTGAAAGTGTTAGGAAATGAAAATGAATGAAGAGGAGTTGGAGGAGTAAGGTTATTATGTTGGGTTAGTGGGCTGAAACCCAAAGCCTAAAATAGAAAAATAGCAAAATTCTACTCAACTACAAACATATCGATGTTTATACTCAAAAGATCGCAAATGTCATTTTGGACTCAATGGAAGGGGTCTCGAGTCCTAATTCGACTGTTTACAAAAAGTAGCATTTCGGACTTTAATCCGAATGATGATGTCATATTTAAATTTCAACATTTAAATATACAATCGCAAAATATGCGGGTTGTTACAATATATATGTATATTCACATTGTAATGGACCCATAACTGTGTTTTGGGGAAGGGCATAATAACTAGCTAGGTTGACCCAGCAGTGAATATAAATTGAATTAACTCTAGAAGGAGTAGAATTTCATGCAGAGGTCAGATAGACCCGAGTGTAGGATGCCTAAATAGTGAAGTTGTCAGATAGACAGGTTCATAGTAAATCCATGAAAACTATGTTCAGGAAAAGTTTACTGGCAGATGTCAATAGGTTCATAGTAAAGCCACAAAACTATGATTAGAAAGAGTTATTGGCAAGGGCCAATAGGTTTATTAAGGCAAAGTTGTTTAATTGCCTATATATATACTCTGATCATCCAAGGGGGCATATTCATATGTCGCTCTTGGTATATGTTGTAATAACTATTTTTTTCTAAATGTGGTTTACGATTATGGGATTATGTAATGAATTTCAAATGTGATTTGGAATGGAATGAGATGTTTGTTTTAAATTGTTTTAATTTTTTTCCATATCCTTGTGTTTCTGTTATATCATTGTATCTAGAATTACCGTATTCTGTCACCAGAAGTTAATACTATGGATGACTGCAGCATCTGTAGCATTTAGCTTTTGGCCTCAAGGTAGGGGATGTTAAAAGTTGGTATCAGAGCATAGGTTTATGAAACTTAAAAGAAATTAAAACCTAAAAGATTTTTCAAAACATAATCCAATGAATCAGAAAATAAATCGTGGTTTGGGATAACATTATAGTAAAGTACTTGTATTTTATATATAGATATATATAAGTAGGTATTCCCCTCTCTCTTAGACTATTCTTCTGTATCTTATTAAGGCTCGTATGCAGACTTACGAGAAAGAAGATATGGAGGTAGGAAACAGAAGAGGAAATCTTGATGGAGGAAGCATCACAACCAATGGAAATGTTCGACCCACCAAGAGGAAGACGGGTCGACAGGCTAATGCTAACCAAAATGCAGATGCCAATGTGGATGCTGGAAATCCACTAGTAGATATGGGGTTGATGTATCAGATCTTCATCAATATGATGCAAGCAGGAGCTGCTGCTGGTGTTGCTAGAAATGTTGGAGGAGCTAATCATGTGGCTCCAGTTGGGAATAATTATGCAAAGCTGAGCAGAGACTACACCACTCTTGGTGGGAAGCCGTTTATGGGAACGGAAGATGCTATAGAAGTTGAGCATTGGCCGTTGCATTATGGGAGGATGTAACGACTCGGAATTTCGGTCGTTAATTTTGAACATTTAAATCATTTTAAATGTTGAATTTGGATTATAAATTGATTTTGAATATGGAAGAATTAGTGAAATGGTTTATAATTTCAAATATAGCGATTTATTGGGATAATACGGGAATCTGGAAATAAATGGACATGGAAATGATTTCTAAAAAAATATTTAGAATCTATTCGGATTTGAATTATAATATTGGACTTTGAAATGGAGGTAAAAGTCGATAAGTTAAAATTTGGGATTTTATATATATTAAATTAATAGTGGAAACTTAATATATAGAAATACTATAAAGAATCAAATTTTGATTTAATATAAATTGGAATGATTTCTAATATGGATATAAATTCTATTTGAATTATAATGAAGTTAGTAAGTTGTATAAATTGAAATTTTAAACGATTTCGACGATTTTGAAAATCGCTTGATTTAATCGACGAGTTAAAATAGCCTTCCAGGGCACAGTCTCGGAATTTGACAAAACTAGTTCCATTGGATCTGTGATAGCATATTATTAAAGGATTTCAAATTTCGTAGCGTTTGGAGTTACCATTTGGTCGTACAAATAAAAACACATTGAAACAAATATCGAAATTTAATATTTTAATTCGATTCGAAAAGCTATCGTCCACATATGAACGAATTAGGCCCCGAAACTGGTTCCATTGTGTTCAGAAAAGGGGTAAAACATTATAAATGCAAGGCAGCACGTTTCGTTTGGAGTTCGTTTGAAAAAGTATGTTAAAATTGAAATATATATTAATAAAATAATGTTATATGCATATATAAATACCGTTTAACACAGTAAAACCCTAAGAAGGTTTCGTAGCCGCCGCGTATCGTTTCAATGGCCGAAAGCTTCCTATCTTCTCCCTCGATTTTCTTCAAATCCATTGATTTTTATCAAAAACCTTCAACATGAAAGTCGTAGAGCTCGACGAGCTCTACAAAGTGGACGGTGGTGATCGTGTTTCGAGCAACGAGGAAAGGGAAATCGAAGCTGGAAGCATCGCCGTTCGATCACGTTATTCATGTTAAGGGGATGACCGAGCTTTGCCTTATTTCGGCCGATGGTGGTGGACGAGGAGGGCTTTCTAGTGGGGAATTTGATCATTTCCTAGGGCTACGGGTCGGTCGCGAAAATTGGATCTATGGTGGCGGCAGGGGTTTCGAACGAGGGAACACGATCTGGGAGAAGGAAGCAAGGCTCGGCCACGATCTTGGTTTCGAAATGTGCGGCCAGGATAACCTGGGTATAAAATAAAATTTGATTTTGTAAATTTATATATATATATATAATTATATTATAACCTTTAAAAACTCGTATCCTTGTCATACGAGGTCAAAATCGGACGAAACAAGAGGTGACGGAATCGCAGTGATGAGCACTACGTAGTGGAGAAGATTTGGGAAAGATCGAAGCTTGTGAAAATTTTAGGTTAAATCGAACATGTTCGATTTAATTTAAAATTGGAGCGTTGGCAACGTAAAACTCAAGGTGAGTTAATCTCACTCAATTTTGGACTGCTAGTGATAAATTTTAAAACAGTTAAAATTAATAAATGATTGATTGGTTTAATTGAGGAATTTTTATCAATTGGATGTGATTCTGTATATATAGTAGTTTATATATATATATACATTTATATATATATATATAATGGGGTGATTGATATTCTCGCATTTATATAGCGGATGAGACCCTATGCGCCCCGCATAACAGCGGATGACCCTATATACCACGATATTCCACCTCAAAGTGGAATTGGTATTTTTATGTTGTACCAACATCTATGGATGCAGGAAAACAGGTTGGAGGGATTCAATTGGATTCCTTAAAAGTGTTGAATTTAATTTCATATATAGTGATATATGTTTTGTTGTAATAATCTGTGATAGATTGTTGTGTGATTTGAATTGATTTGATGCTATGACAGGTTTTGACCTAGATTTTGGTACTTTTAAAAACACCAGAAATATATGTTTTAAATTGGAAAAGAATTTAAAAGGGATTTTTGAAGTAAAATGTTTATAAAGTATTTTGGGTTAATTAATGGGATAAAATAAATGGTTTGAAATTCGTACTTAACTAAATCGGGATATTGTAAAGAGGATTTCAGAATAAGAGTATATTATAAAGGAGTTTCAAATAATAAAATCCGTAAATGGTACTTGTTAAAATATAAAGGTTTCAAAATTGAGATTTTAAATATTTGAAAGGATAGAGGTGAATTTTGGAAATAAGTATAAATGGGTTATACTGGATTCAAGTAAGATTTTCAAATTTGCAGAATGAAATTAGAATCGTGAAATGGGGCTTGTTTAAAAGCGGATTTTTAATTATTAATTTGGGAAATTTAAAAGTATTAAAATATTCTGGAAAATTAGTTATTAAATTATTTTAAATTGTTAAGCATATTTAATTATTAAATAGTTACTTTATAATGATTGTAAGATTTATTATTATTTAAGAACTAATCGACATTTTTGTTTTTAAAAGGATAAATTATTAAATATTAATATGGTTTTGTATAATAACTTTTATTTAAGTATATTTGACTAGATTTAACTTGAAAATTTATTTTAGAACTTACAAGCATTATTTTAAGATAATTATTAAATAAAGTTTTTGGGAAGTAATGGTATACTCGTATGGCGTAAATTGGAGGCAGTAAGTGCCTGTAGTTAAGTCTTGAATTTCTCTGGGATAGAGACGTAACCATTGAGCTGTGAACCATGGTTTGATACCGCAGTGGTACTTTCTACATTAATTTAAGAAGGTTTTCAAATATTTTTGAAAGATAGTTTTCTTAAAATTTTACTAAATTTAATATGATAAGTATGTATAATTTGGATAAAGAGTTTAATGTATTTAAATTTAAATTAAAAAGAGATCTAATTTTTTAAGGGTAAAATGAAGTGTTGGTTGAATTGATTGTTTATTTGATAGTTAAATAACCGACTATCTAATCCGGACCAAAATATAACTGTGGGAATATCTAAAAGAAGCACGGGAATTATATGGTACAGTTACCGTTCGAGGTGCTATACTGTACGTATTAACTCGTTTCGTTCTTCTAGGACGTTTTTAGGGAAATCCGTCCACTAACAGTTAGGAGGTGATCTCCGATCTTATTTTCCTCTGTTTATTTCCTAAAGAATCAGGGTTGAGTTTATCGAAAAATATCGAACGTTGTTTCAAAGAGACTGGGATCGGATTTTCAATCCGAAAACAACTTCGATCCAACGAGTATGTTTTCGTAATGAAGGCAAGAGCATGGAGTCGAAGATAGAGCAGTGAAGTGCAAGGGCTAATCGCTACTAATGCTGAGGGTGATTCCAAAATGGATGTAGTAGGAATAGTGCCTTTGGTTCCGTTCGGACCGAGAACAGACTTGTATGGATGAATGCTATCAGTACATTGTCATTGGAGGACAATAAGCATTCTAAGTGAATATTTCTAAAAAGGTAATCGTAGCCTCTAGCCTCATCAACCGGGAATGACTGAAAATCAGGGGAGATACAGCAAGGCTAAGTGGGTCGCAACTAAGTAGGGTAAGGTTACCCATATCTAGAGTCCCTTTTTATTCGGCTATGTGGTGCGGTTGCTGATCCCAACCGCGGGGTAATCTTATTCGCACTATTCAGGTTAGGAGTAGTCCGGTCTTGTGTGGCAGGGATCGATAGGTTCGATCTCGTTACAGTGTTTCTAGATATGTACTGTGACAGGTGGTAACCCCAGTGCCTAGTCATTCAGTTGGAATCCATTCTCCAATAAGTGCCGTACGGTTTTGATTGTGCCAAACTATGCTGGAACGTGAGATGCAAGCATAATAAGTATTTGTACTTAGACACTATTATAATATCAAAGGATTTTGATATGAAACGTTTTGGATATCGTAAGGTAAAAACCCATCGTGTTTATTTGTGGCGTGGTCTTACGAGATACCTTTGATTTTAAAGGATTTTGAAAACTTTAATAATTCAATTGAGTGTGTTTTCTCACACTGATTTTCCAGACTGACTCGGGTGTTATCTTATTCTAATGTTCGGGTCAGACCGAGTATTTCAGGTTCAGGTTAAGATGCTATGGAGCTCAGGAGACGAGCTGGATGGCGAAAAAGAATTACTCGTACTTGTTTATTTTTGCTGTAGTGTTTTGTTTGAAATTGCTAGCAATTGTGAGGGCAGGTTGTTATAACTGCCTAGACTGGTAATTATTGATTTGTGCACTCTGATGTGAGATATGTATATTACAGTTTGCTTTGTGTAAAGAACTATTGATATTATATATTGTTCGGTCCGCTTGAGATTTTGTTTTGTTGGTTTTTCTTCTTCTTCTTCTACCTTCTTTCTTTTCCCTTAATAATCTGTCTTTCCGGCACTCGATCGTTGGCATGTTCTATGATGAGCGTATTTATGTCGATTTTTCGGGGGTCATGAAGGGCGGGTCATCACAGAGGATCTTTACTTATTTGGGTTTGGACGATAAGCAAAAGATGAGGCTAGCTTCTTTGCAGTTGCAAGGGGCAGCACTTCATTGGTGGAATAGTGTTACAACCGAAGTTCAGGAGGAGGAGTTGACTTGGGCAGATTTTAGAAGGAGATTTGAATAGAGGTTTTTATCTGAAGTTGCTAAGTCAGCGTTGATTCGAAAGTTTATGGATTTGATGCATGGAGAGATGTTAGTAATTGAGTATGCTACTAAGTTTGATGAGTTGTCCCGATATGGGTATGTTACTATAGACACCGTCATCAGAAGGAACAAGTGGTTCATTCAAGGATTGATGCCTGAGATCGCCAGGGCAACCTTGCCACATCTCTGTGATCCTGTAATGTAGTTGTGGAGATGGCAATCCACCATAAAAAGATGCTTCCAATTTGTGCTAGAGAGAAGCCGTTTGAAACCCAGGGTTCTCATGGAAAGAAAAGAAAGTTCTTTAAGAAGAAGGGAGCCTAGAAGGGAGATGCTGCCAAGAAAGCAAAAATTGATTTAGTTTGTTTCAAGTGTGACAAGAATGGTTATTATGCTCATGAGTGCCGGTCAGGCAAAGGGATGAACGCTACATATAAGAAGAATGTGAAGTGCTTCAATAAAAAAAGTTGGGCATTGTTCAAACCGGCTAAATCTCCATCGAATTGGAAAATAGTCGATCGAATTTAATCAAAATTAATCGCAAGTGCAAGGCATACAATGATAGTACGTGACGAGTACGAATCGATCCACATGGAATTGTTTAGATTTTTAAGTGTCTATTAAATCAAATTAAACCAATGTTTGAGAGTGTTAAGCTAAAAATGTAGAAAATCTAGCTAAAAGAATATTGATAAAAATATGGGAGTAGAAGGCAATTTATAGATAAATTCACTTTCTAGATCATAGAAATCAACACAACATGAAATTATGATCTCTCTTTTTTGGTCATTAGTGAATTTAATTGATGTGTTTATCATAAGTATGAACTATTTGTGCTATTAATTAGCTCAACATAAGCCATCAAACTATAACACAACCACTAAATCACTTTTAACTCTTATGAAAATGTTAATGAACTTGAAAATAAAATCTATTATAAGCATGGCATATTAACTGTTGATTCGATATATCGACCATCAAATTTTGATTTTAACATTCACTTCATTACCATAATAATATGTAGATGAAGGGGTAATTTGTGTTTTGTTTGTTTAAGCATTGCCTATTTGGTGTCAATAATATAAACTATCAAATTCAAAAGCTAAACAACAAAATATTTACCACATTCTATCATTTCCATTAAGCACAAAAAGAGAGCAATAATTATCAAAATGTTGAAGCTACATGATTAAGAGAGCTACGTTACCCCTAAATTGAAGGGGTTTAGCCTCTCATGTTTGTTATCATATCAACAATTGTAGCATGCAACATGAAACAAAAACAAGAGAAAAAAGAGCAAGTAAAAAGAGAGCTAATTAAAATGAAATAAAAACTAATCTACTTGCATAAGAAATAAAACTACACTACTAACATAAGAAGAAAGGGAACATGTAAGTAGAAAAGAGCATGAATTAAAATTTGCATACAAAAGAAAGTTACATGAAAGAAATGGCTAAGTAGCCATGAAAAGGAAGAAGAGTTTTTATTTGTGAGCCTCCAACTAAACTAACTAATAAGAGGCTAAGAGGAAGAGAGGCTAATTACATGAACATAAGGGGTATTTATATAAGTTTGAACCATAATCCATATTTTTGGGAACTACCCAAACTACCATCTTAGTAAGTGTGGCCACCAAGTTATCATTAGCATGAGATAATCCTCCATTTAAATGTGCATGAAACTTTAATGGCCATTAGCATGAGCATTAGCTCCTAATTGTACACCAAGGCAGGTAGGTGGGTGGGGTCCTCCATGTTTCATGAAATGAATTATTTCCATCTTCATTCCTTTTCATTCTCTTGTGCATGCCTTTTTTTCATGAAGCCACTAGTAATTTTAGTTCAAATTCCTACAAAATAACATAAAAATTTCCAGGTAAATTTTCTCAAATTAATATATGCACAAAAATGACCATTTTGCCCCTGTATGAAGATGAATATATGATGATTTGAAAATAATTTGAATTTGGGTTTAAACTTGTTAAAATACCCTATATGATCATTTATTTAATTAAATTAGATTAAATATGAAAATAAAAATATGCACATTTACGTGCACATCAGGCATTATAAGAATCAGTGTCTACAGCTAGTTAGGGCAGACAGAGGAAGGTTTTTGCTATTGGGCCATCATTTACTAGGACATTTGCAGCTGATAAAGGGAAGACTGTGATGGAAAGTATGCTTTTGATTTAGAGTATACCAGTTAGGGTACTATTTGATACCGGTGCATCACATTCATCTATATCTCAGTGTTCGGTTGATAGTTTATGCTTAGAACCCACATACCTTATTACTTCCTTAAGAGTTATGAATCCAATAGGAGGGTATACAACTCTAGGGATGAGATGTGACCAGTTAGAACTAGACTTGTTAGGTCATAAGTTTGCATGCAATCTATATGTTTTCAATTTCGTAGATTTCAGAATCATCTTGGGTATGGATTGGTTGAGTAAGTATGAGGCTAGGATATTTTGCTAGGATGGGGAGATATCACTAAGACACCCTAATAGTCATAATTGAATTATATTCTCAGTGAGGAATTATGACCTGAGTAGTTGTGCTTTGTTATGTGCTATGGAAGTAGGAGAAGAGTTAAGTTAGGTTCGAGTAGCAAGAGAGTTTGCAGATGTCTTTGAGCTAGTTACAGGATTACCATCGAAACGAGCCATTGAGTTTCAGATAGATCTTGTGCCAGGAGCTGAACCTGTGAGCCACCTAGCAGGATGACACCGATAGAGATTAAGGAACTGAAGGTATAGCTAATAGATCTACAAGGAAGGAATTTTATTAGACCAAGAAGTTTTCCTTGGAGAGCGGCCGCGGTATTCGTGAAGAAACCAGATGGGTCGCTGAGGATGTGTATCGACTATCATAAGTTGAATGAAAGGATGATCAAGAATAAGCATCCTTTGCCGAGAATAGACGATCTGTTCGATCAGTTGAGTGAAGCCAGAGTGTTTTTCGAGTTGGACTTGGCGACATGTTACCATCAGTTAAGAGTGGTAGAGGACAGTATTCCTTTGACAACATTTCGAACTAGGTATGGTTCGTATGAGTAGTTAGTAATTCCATTTGGGTTAACGAATGCACCTGCTTTCTTCGTGCATTTGATGAACCAAATTTTCCAAGAGTACTTCGATAGGTTTGTGTTGGTCTTTATAGATGACATTTTAGTGCACTCTAAGGATAAAAGAGAGCATGAGGATCATCTTAGAGTAGTGCTTGAGATGTTGAGGTAGAATTAACTAAAAGTAAAGTTTTCCAAGCGTCATTTTTAGAAGAAAGAGGTTAAGTTTCTTGGTCACGTGGTTTCAGTGAAAGGGTTGGCAGTCGATCTCGATAAGATCGAAGCTGTTAATAATTGGAAGAGACCATAGACAGTGACTGAGATTAGGAGTTTTCTTAAACTTGTTGGCTATTACCGTAGATTCATTAAGGATTTCTTACTGATAGCAGCACCTTTGACTAAGCTAAGCAGGAAGGATGTGAAGTTTTTCTAGCCCGACAAATGTAAGGAAGCATTCCTTAAGTTAAAACATTTGTTGAACAATGCACCAGTGTTAGTAGTTCTAGATGGAAACCAAGGGTTGGTGGTGTATACTGATGCATGTAGGACTGGATTAGGATCTGTGTTGATGTAGAATAGTAAAGTGATTGCCTACGCTTCATGACAGCTTAGACCGCATAAAGTGAGATATCCTACTCATGATTTGGAGTTGGCAGCGGTAATCTTTGAGCTGAAGATTTAGAGACATTATCTCTTAGGGGAGATATTTGAGCTATACACAGATCATAAGTCTTTAAGGTACTTATTCTCTAAGAAGAGCTGAATATGAGATAACAGAGGTGGTTGGAGTTTTTGGTTGCTTATGATTTTGTTATAGAGCATACTCCTAGGAAATGAAAAAGGTAGCAGATGCTCTTAGCAAAAGACATCAGAATGTGGTGTTAGCTATGTTGGCAGAATGGAAGGATTTAGAAGCTTTGACTACTTGTAGTGTGCGGTTAAGATCGCCTGCTAGTTTTGGTCAGAGTACTTCCATGTTGTCCTGTTTAGAAGTTCGACCAGTGCTAATTGAAAGGATCGCTTCTAAGTAGATGGAGGATCCAGTATTAGCTGAAAAGATTAAAAGGCTTGAGGTTGGAACCAAGATCGATGATCTAAAAGATTTTAGTCTTGAACCGAGGGGATGGTTGAGAAAGAAGGGACGGTTGTGTGTTCCGAATGTTGAGGACTTAAGGAAAGAAGTTCTTGGAGAATGTCATCGGTCCAAGTTTACGATTCATCCTGGAGGGACCAAGATGTATCAAGATATGAAGAGGAGCTTCTATTAAGAAGATATGAAGTGGGATGCTGGTTTGTGGGTTAGGTAGTATGCAAACTGTGAACAAGTGAAGGCCGAACATCAAAAGCCGAGTGGGTTTCTTCAACCTTTAGAAATTCAAGTTTGAAAATGGGATTCAATATCCATGGATTTTATAGATGGGTTGCCAAGGTCAAATAGGGGAAATGAAATATATGGGTCATAGTGGACAGATTGACCAAGAGTGACCATTTCATTCCAGTTAAGTCAACCAGGACGACACCTGTTTTAGCTAAGTTGTTCATAAAGAACATAGTTAGACTACATGGGATTCCTAGTAGTATTGTCAGTGACAGAGATGCTTTGTTTACTGGCGAATTCTGGAAGAGTCTACATGATATATTGGCACTAAGCTCAAGATGAGTACCGCGTATCACCCTAAGATAGATGGGCAGACATAGAGAGTCAATAAGGTACTCGAGGATTTATTAAGAGCTTGTGTATTGGATTTTGGTGGATCTTGGGAAGATCATCGACATTTGGTTGAGTTTTCCTATAAAAATAGTTATCAAACTAGAATAGGAATGTCGCCTTTTGAAGCTTTGTATGGAAGGCCATGCAAATCACCAGCATGTTGGTTGGAGACAGGAGAAAGATTAGTCTTAGGTCCAGATTTGGTTAGTGACGCGTCAGAGAAGATTGAGTTGATCCGAGAAAGGATGAAGGAAGCTCGGTCCAGATAGAAGAGTTACACAGATAAGAGGTGTAAAGACCTATAATTATCAGTTGGAGATAAGGTTCTCATTAAGGTATCACCAATGAAGGGTGTGGTACGTTTTGGAATGTGAGAAAAGCTGGCACCGAGATATATTGGTCCGTTCCAGATTATAGAGAGGATTTAGAAGCCCACATACAGATTAGAGTTGCCGAGCAGTATGGCAGGTGTCCATAATGTTTTCCATGTGTCTCATCTTCATAGGTATGTGCATGATCGAGAGGCTATTATTCCTCCAGTAGGGTTGGAAGATTTGATAGTAGAGCCTAATTTGACTTTTGTTAGACAACCAGTTCGGGTTGTAGCGAGAGATGAGAAATGATTAAGGAACATGACAGTCAGGTTGGTGAAAATTCAGTGAAGCGACAACAAGAAGAACTGTACTTGGGAGATAGAAGACATGATTAGAGATACTTATCCTAATCTGCTTTGAGGGTATGTCTATATTAGATTTATATAGATTGTTGCTAGTCAGGTTGGCTAGTATGGTTGTAAGGAGTTGTTATAGATGATTGCTATGCTTAGTATTTAGTCCTTACTGAATTTCAAGGATGAAATTCTTCAAAGGGGGGAGCCTGTAACACCCCTAATTTTTAATAACATTATTCAAGAAATTTAATTAGATAAATTAAATAGAATAATGTAAATAATTAGAGTCATAAGGGGGTTGAGATTTGAAAGTAAAATTAAGGGCCGAGCTTAATTGTTTAAATGGGCTTATGAATGGTTTATTTGCTAATTAATTTACACAAGGGCTTATTCCGAAATAGCCACACGTTATTACCATAACAATTATATTCACGTTTCATTTCCCGTTCACATTCACTTTTGCAAAAACAAAACAAATGCAAATCAAAAAGGATCCGGCCATTAACAAAGGAAGAAAAAGAGGAATTCAATCTAAAGCTAGGGATTCAAGCTTAGGGGAAATTAATCTCAATCCAATCTCATTATCCTAATTAAGGTGAATAATAATCTAAATCATCTCTATTTTGTTGTATGATCATTTGTTTTCGGATTTATGATTATATCCATTGTTATGAAGATTTTGATGATGATATGCTTGAATTTTATAATATGTTTGATTTAAACAAAATTGTTTAAATATGGGTTTATACGGTTTAAGAGTAAAACCAATTATAATGAATTTTGTATGCTATGTGGAAATTATATGTTATGTAAAACATGATTTGGAGATGGGTTTTAAGTTTTATAATTTTCCAAGCTATGGAAAATTTATTATGAATTTTCAAAGGAAAATATGAACAATTAGGTTTATAAATTAATTTCAGAAATTTTACGATGAATTTGGGTCTCGAATTTTTGTATGATAAATAACATATTGAAAGTGAATTTTTATAATTTTTCAGGATTTTTTCTAAGTGATTTACTATGGATATTAATTTATTTTAGAAAGAAGGGCTTAATTGCATTATCATTTTGCTTAATGAAAAGGGCTTACACTAGTACAAAACTGGTCATTTGTGTCGGTTGTGTAACCCCTGTTGTGTCGGTTTTACAACCGACTCATATGAAGACGACACAAAAGACATTTTTCTGTTGTGTCGGTTGTACGACCGACACAAATATCAATCATTTGTGTCAGTTGTTATTAAAGAACCGACACAAAACTATGAACAGTTGTGTCGGTCTTTCTAAAAGGACCGACACAAATTAGCTTGTTTAGTGAAGCACACCGCCGTTTATTGTGTCGGTCCTTTTATAAAAACCGACACAACTGTTCATAGTTTTGTGTCGGTTCTTTAATAACAACCGACACAAATGATTGATATTTGTGTCGGCTATGTTTGTTTTTTCAACCGACACAATTGATATAAAGTTGTATCGGTTCCCTTTGAAGTAACAACCGACACAAGTAATATCTGAAGCAAAAAATATATATTATAATTACCGTTTAAGATTATAGAAACAGTATGAAATTGAATTTTAATTTTTTATAAACCAATGTTACTATGAACTGATTGAACAAAAAATATAATTATATTATCCATCAACATAATTCATGTTTACAGACCAAAATAGAATATAATCGATCACAAACATAACGTACATAACAAAATACCAACGTACGTTACAAAAGATCAGCGTACACAATCAACTACATCCAATTATACATGATATAACTAGCTAAATTCTCTCGAACCTCGTCTATCTCTTGTTGGTTATAAGAACCATCTCGTACAAAGTCCTGCAATTAAGAGAATTGTTATACAAAAGACAATAATTAAGTCAGGAATACTTTGCAATATATATAAAAGATCAGTCTGAGAGGAATGTAATTCAAACACAGGTTGAACCATGCATAAGCTGAATATTGGAAACAAATTAAATGATAGCTCATCGGATACATTCTCAGTGATTATAGCAGAGTACTTGAGGTAGGTGTTTTTTTATCCTGGATTTAACGTATGCTAATGCAATTTATAAATGGTTGATCAACTGATCTCGTTATAATTAATTTTATAATAAAGATAAAGGGGGGTTCAGATTTTATAATAACGAAGACATCAGAAGGTTGTTGTTTGTCCAAGTCATACAAAATTTTACATTGCCTACACTCACTGTCGCAACTTCCACTGACATTCCTTGAACCACACTTCTACCCCTACCTCTGCTCTTCTAACTTATTTCAACCTTCTTTACATCTTCCAATCACTACCACTGTTGCACAGAGCATCACCACATCCACTGCAATTTCCATCTCACTGTACACATCTTACTGCAACACTTGTCTCTACCACTCCTCTAATATAACAGCAGCCAGCCATCGACTTTACAACTGCCACCATCCTTCATCTCATTTCACCATTCATATACCTGCATAGCAACTGACCACTCAATCTACCACCAGAAACAATCCCACTGCAACCATCTGCTTAAACATCCCACCACTAAAATATTAAAAACTATTGTCTTATATCTTGGTCAGTATGTATTTAACCACGAATAATATATAAAAAGTTATCATGGCGTTTACTGTTACAACAATATGTTTAGAAGAATCAAAAGATTAAATAACTTCTCTCTATTTTTCTTCATATTAATGATATAAAAATAAACCTGTCATAATACATGCGTTTAAAGTCAGTGAAGTTAGGTGTAGAACAAGATATGAAAAATGCCGTCCAAGCTAAAATTGTCTCAAAACTTATCTCATTCTTATCTGACGCCAGATTACTTTTATTCTTTTTTAACGCACGTTCCGGTTTATTAGCTTTCCAGTGTCTGTTTAACGAGAATGAAATAATAATATAGGAATGTTCAATTAATAAAAGAGGGTTAATGGATCAATACCCAATCCTACCCAAACCTACACTATGCGTTTTCTAAATAATACAACTTTATACCTTCTTTCGTAGATTTCTAAATAATACACCTACACTATGCGTTTTCTATTTTATATTAAGTATTTTCAAATGCGAAAATGATAGATACGATTTTTGAATATATTACCATACTATGACATTTATTAATTAAAATGATGAAATATATTCACAACCAAGTACTGACATCACCACTGTCCACTGTCCAAACAGTTAACTGTCACTACAAACTACCATTCCCACTATCCTCCTGCCACACCACAATACCTCCTTTCCACTTCAGTACACAACCACCCCTCAAATACCACTGACCATCATACTGCCATTCACCATTCCACTTACTTAACCAAAACAACATACTTCATCCAGCCACTGTCAACGCATATAGGCAACAATTCACCAAACCCCCTGTACAAACTGTCAAATATTTTTACACATACTCCTCACACTCCATACAACAAATACCATATACAACCTCTGCTTCCACTTCCAGTCACACCTCTGCCTTCACATCAGTGCAACACTACCTCCAATTCATTTACTCTGACCAACCATATACAGTACACAATCATTCACCACTGCATTGCCTTGCATCACTGCAGTTTCAACCTCCTTGCAACATAACATAACATCAGCTTCCACAACCAAAACTACCACCATCCATACTTCCAGCCTGCCCCCTCATATCACTGCCACCCTGCATATATCATCCATCAAATTCCTCTGGCCAAACTACCATCATCTCACTGAAACAGTGCCATCACCATCACACTACAATTAATACAACATACTTCACTTGCAATTCCCTGTCCACCACTACACTACTGCACATCACTTTGCCTCCTCCTCCTCTACAATTCCTCTACTCGAAAAGAAACTCACACCCACTATCTCCACTTCATTCATCATCCCCCTATCACCCTCTTCACACCTTCATTTCCATAAAACTGTAACATCAAAACCACCCTCACCATCACCTCTGCCCCTACCATAAACCAACCCATTACCATCCAAAAATGTTGCCTTCCCGCTGAAACCACTTTACCATCTCAATCATCTATCCACCCCTTAGCAAACTTCAACTTCCTTTCTATTCCACCCATCCTCCTACAACTTACAGCCTTCTCCAACCAAAGCCCATCATCCTACCGTCCACTGTCAACTTCCATAACCACTGACAATGCACCTTTCTGCATAAACATCTCCTTATACCACCATCCATCAAACTGCCTTTCTTCTACCATCGGACCAAAATGGTACTAATTAGTTGTTTTAATTTATATTTATTCATCCCTTATTTAGTCGATACACTGAACTGCCAAGCAAGCACTTATGTTTTCGTTTGCTTGAATAATAATTAATTTATTTCACATAGATTGACAGAAAAATTAATTAAGAAAATAACAATAAAAACATTGATTGTAAATATCAGTGTTTTGTATCGGTTATCATACTACCTGAAAATAGGGATGCGTCTCCGAGCATAACTGCAACCACATCCCATTAATTAACAGACAATTAATTAATCCTCTTAGGCATAATAATTTTAAATTAAACAGCTGAATGGTACAACGTGATCCATGTTATAAAATAAATGCAGCAACTAGCTAGTGGCTTAGATGAGAGAAAAATTGACAGTGAAACTTTCACCTGTACCACCTTTACTTTAATCAATAACTAATTTAATTCTGAATCAAATAATTTTTATACTTAAAAATCAGATCTTATATATCAATATGAATGGAAACTGTAAAATGGCTTTAAGATTAATGAAATGCAGCCATGAGGATTGCACAGACTTATGAGTGAATACAAGAGTGAATACAAGTACAAAAATGTAAAAAAATGATATTCTTGAGGTCCATACGCAAAGCAAACAATTGTTAACCCATTTATGAATGAAATTTGAACAAGTTGGACCACCTGATATACATGTCATACATACTGAATAGTGCAAAATATGCCTCAACAAGAGGAAGATTTGTTGAGAGTTATGAGTAAATTGTAAATTTGTGGCCTCATCAATACATATCAAATCCTTGTCCATCTAACGTTAAAAACCTTCTGGTATTTGACTAGTAATAACGTCATGGTGTCATAAAATAATAAACAATTAAACAATATTATATTGAGATGAAACATTAACATTGTAGAGGTGAAACCTGCTGCTGTAACAAGTAATATGAAAATTCATTGTTATAAGTTTAACTTCTAATATGACGGGTCAAACTAAAACAACGACTTGGTGCATCACTACACATTTTCTCGGTTTATTTTTTTTCTTCAAATACATGAACTGAACAGTAAATAAAGACTTGGCATTTAACTAGCATTGCAGCAATGATTTGATCGAAATATACCTATAATGTAGCTAATGTATAATATGAAGGAAAAAAACTAAAGTAGTACCTTTTGTAAATCGATGCTTTGATTGTGGTTTTTCACTATGTCATGCATATACCTCATCACATAATATACACAGTCAGTTGCTCCTAATTGTTGAGGACACTACAACAATATTACAAGATAACTTAATAGTTAGTTTAAAATGAATTCATATGCCAAACAATATATAGTATTTATTTTATTTTATTTTTTGTTTGAAAATCAAATCACCTTAACATGCTTCCATTTCAAGGTACTTCCTCGAGACTTGCCACCGAATGCCTTGTAAATTTTGAAAGCCCTACACATGCAAGAAAATGTTAAATAATAACTACTCCGGCACCCGCATTTACGTACACTAATTTCATGTATAAATTTTTAATTTTACCACATATTCTAACTTCATATAAGAGAGCAAATATATACAACTTACGTGCTCACTTGCGGTTTAATTTCAAGTTTATGTTTGCGTTTGGCCTGAGGATCAAAAACATAAATCTCATTCATTTCTACACGGAAAACAAGCAGTATACAATGTTTCCTGCGTTACAAGATTTATAGTAAGTTAAAATTGGCATCAAATTTGTAAACTAGTTACTAAAAGTTTAATGTTCATACCCTTCGTACTGTGGGGCTAAAAGTAAGCTTTTAGATTGCAATGCTTTCCATGTGTTCGACAAATATGTATTTGTCGCATCTGGATGTTTTCGCACTTGGGAAAGCTTTTTGGGACACATAAACCCAATGGTCTCCACTTTGAGATCATTGCACATATGATTTAACCACCTAAACAAATTTAAACATATATTATTAGTTTTTTAAAAATTGACTTTTCATCAAAAAACTAAGATGGTTATATATAAAAAAATTGCTAAGGAAAAAATACTCACATGATGTAAAGTTGCAACCATGATGCATTCAACCATGTCATACTAAGGAATTGGATAATGTCGTCCATCGTGATATGAATTTCAAAGTCCTCATCGTATGTGAATAAATCCTTATTCACTTGAATTGCATTGATGGCACTATCATTGGATAACATTTGAAGTATTAGGTCATGGAAATATCTGCACTCGCTTGTTAAAGTTTTGAGAATCTCTTCATCCACGATTGATTTGCGTTTTGCAGACTCATCTGACATTGTATTCACGACCTTGTCATTACTATTTTCAAACAAATCCTTGTTTGGTTGAGATGTAGGAACCTAATTCAAAATTTTAAGTAGATGTTTGAAATGATGTTGTTAAAAGAATAGACGAATGCTAAGAATTCAACTTCATATGTTAACTACTTTCCGATAAGTTTATAAATAGCTAAATTATCTATAATAAGTTCTAGTATGAAGAAATTTTACTTCTTTAATATGTTCTAATATGAAATAGAGGAGTTTAGCAAGCTAAATTAAGGAAGAAAAATGCATTCATTACCGTATCATTATCTCTTAAAAGCACAAGGCTTTTAGGCCATTGAACAAAACTCCCGACCGCTTCTCTTATCGTGTTGTGATGTTTAGTTGGAACAGGAAGTGAGGTTCCTTCATGACTAGACTCCACTGCATCAATTCCAACTTTTACATGATCGACCAAGATTTGTTGATTATGACATTGATCTCCGGACCTTGAAGCGGGATGTACCATGCCATGACCCACAACAACAATTTTGGAGTCCATATTCACGGCCAAACGACATTTAATCGGTTTCTAGAATGGCAAAGTACAAAACCAACATTTTTCACTTAGCACTTGTCAAATACATAAAATCGTATACGTTTATAAATTCAACTATGAATTGTTTACCTGTAAGTCTGCAAAGGGATCCATCTCTTGAGTTTTGTTTGCATATTGTAATTTGCTCGGGTGCGTTGATTGACAACTACTACGATGATCAGTTAATGGTGTGCTGATCTCCACCTCCTTGGGCAAATTTATCGTGTTCAAAATGTTTGCAATCTGCTCTTGAACCATTGTACTCATCTCTTGTCTCAATTTTTGGCTCACTTTAGCCTCTATTTCCTGAGTGATAACATGCAGCTCATCAGCTGATATTACACCACTTCGACCTTTCCTTTTCTCTACATCCCCAAATACGTTTTTTATACAAACCGTCCCACCAATCCCTCTAACTCGACCTGGATGCTCTCTTTTTTCAAGACCACGACTCAAGACATCATCATACCTACCTGGAACCCATTACCCTTCAACGGCTTTTCCTCTCCAATCATTCTGTCAACAAAAAAAAAGCTAAAACATAAGGTGACATGCTTTTCACTATCATATGAAGATTAAAAAATTAAAATAGTGCTATAGTATCATGCTTTTTACTGAAATGTTAGCACCACACGTTTGCTGAAATGATATCATATTACATGTCATATTTTATCTAATAATAAAGAATGCTGGGTCGTGTGTGTTTTCAGTTTAAAACATGTAAAGCGATAAAACACATGGAAACTAGTCGTACCATTTTATCTGCAACCATCTTAGTTTTCTCATTAGGGATGACATAATTTCCATCGGTTCCTTTTTTTGATCGTGCCAAAATCCAATCAATACTCCGATCCAAAACAGGTCCACCTGGCAATAAGGTCGAGGAACTATGGCCTTCAATTATCCATTTAGCCTTCTTCCCTGCATATCCAGCTTGTCCTAAATAGTGAGGATGCTCATTGCATGCCTGACTCTTCCTAGCCTTCTCACTTATTTGCTGTTTTATGACATTGCAAAATTCAGCAAAACAGAATAGCACAAGCCACGGAACAGTTGCAATTTTTAAATCACCAATTCTATAACCAAATTACATTATAGTGTTGTGCTAATCTACATTGCAAGAATGAAAAAATCCATGTGCAAATCGGACTTAACAAGCAAGATACAGAATTTAAATTCTAACTCATAATTTAATAAATTAAATATCTCCCTGCATTGCATGAATAATCCCTTAATAATCTACATTGCATGAATCCTATCCCCCTGCAAACGCATTATCTTCAAACACAACCCGATCCAATAGCCTACCTAAGGTCACTCCTAACCTGCTCTTCTTCAAACAATAAGAATGCAACTCCAAACATACATTTATTTGAATTTTTTTCAAAAGCTGAAGGACTTGATGTTGAAGGTGCAGTTGCGGTCAGGAATTTGAGATAGAAGCTGCAGTGGTGGTTGGTTGTTCTGAGCTGTAGTTTGGCAAGGCAATGATGGAGCAGTGAGGTGTCTCATATGTAACAGGGAGGAGCAGTTTGATAGAAAGGTGAATGCTGTGGATAAGGTAATGTAGTGATGGATGTGGCGCTTCAGGTTGAGCAGTTTGATGTATGCAATGAATGTTGTTATTTCTGTTGCTATCGTGAACTGGGTGAAGGTTGATGCACTATATTGTGAAGCAAGCAACAAATGTTGAAGGCAATATATTATGATCAGATGTGCACTATGAATCAATGTATTCAGTGGGAACATTATGGTAAGAAGGAGGGGCAAGGAGGTAAGACAATGGAATGTAGGCAGTAAAGAAAGCAGGTGATGACTTGTAGTTCAGATGGTTTTTGTGATGGTATGTAAGTGAATTGTAGTTGTGAGGCAGAAGGGATATGATGGGTGAAGAATGTGCACAGTGCATAGGCAAGCAAGCAGTATGACAATGAAGCTAGAGATGTTTTAATGTAAATGCAAAGTTAAAAGAAAAGAAAGTGAAATTGTAAAATGAAATTGTAAATGAAAATGAATAAAAAAAATTGTATTTGAAATTGTGTATTTCTTTTAAAATATGAAAATGCAAATGGAAAAAAACTAGAACAACAAGCACACAAACAAATGCACACAAAAATCAAATAAACACACAATATTATTTTTAAATGAACACACACAAAAATTAAAATACACAAAAATCAAAAGAAAATAATCCGAAGCATATCTTTACTTTTATGTTAAAGAACGTCTACGAGTGCAAAAAACATTTACATGGTTTTCTACAGTATTGAAAATTTCTCTATGCATATTTGCATTTTCTAAAGTAAAAGTTATTTTGATCATGAAATAGGCGATTGATATTTATATTTAATTTTCTATAAAATAATTTAATTAATTTTTGCCAAAGTAAAAAATAAAACCGTAACTTAAATTTTTTTTTTCAAAGGACTCTGTAGATTTCAAATCTGAAGATAATTGGTGTAATTAAATTTCCAGTGACCGATAATAGTGATTCGTTCAATTGCTAAATAGCTTCTCAAACTGGACTTTGCAGGGGACAAGAAAATGGAATTTATATCCATATCGACATTAATAATTTATTTCTTTTTTTTGTTAAAAAGTGTTCTCCTTGCCCTTTTAGACAAATTTTTTAAGAATTGAACCATCACAAAAGGGTATATGAAATATACAAGGTAAAAATAAAAACTTCACTGTAAACATAAAATTAAACAATAAAACAATTACAAAATTTACACATTTAATTAAAACACTATACCTTGTTCAGGTAACACCTTCGTTATTACCGTCTCCCTCCCCAAAGCAATACAAACAATGAAAGCAATGAAAATAGCATAACTAAATCACTTCTGTGAAATATATTTAAGTTTATCTGAATGCAGTCCCTCAGTTGTTAATCATTTCAAATACTAAGGAAAATGCTAGCAACGAAGAAAAACAAGAAGAATATAAGGAGGAAGTATCAAGCCGTATCATATATAATTGCCTCTCACTTAAGTCCACTGAGACTTAAAAGCTATGAATTACAACATAGACTAAAGCATAACCCATGGAGCCAGATTGTACAATATTATATGCAGCCTTTTTTCTTCTGTTTTTTCCCTTTTGCTGCTGCATTGCTGCAGACTTCAAGCCGAAAAAGAAACAGCGGCATGAAATTAAAATGCCTATAGAATATATGTTTATTAATTGATTTAACAACTGGCATTCCAATATCCTTTTTTTAATAATATGCAGGTTGCAGGAAGAGTATAATGCAAAAATGATATTCCACCCCGTGCTTTCATTAATGTGAGACTTTTCCCTTTCTTATATTGTTGGTTTAGTTATGAAAGCATAAAAAAAACATACCTTAAACTCCTCGGTTTCACAATACTTCTTAAATGTTTCCCATTGTGTTTTTGTAACCCCATCATAAAATTCGTATGGCTCTTTATGGTTTTCTGGAAGCTCTCTAGTCTTTGTAATCCAACCACTAACCAATTTTGTTTTGAAACCCTTCCATGCTCCACAAACATTTTTTAACACATTATTTTTCATTTTTTCGTCGATGTGATACTCGGTCTGAGGTAATAAAAAATAAAAAATAAACAACGTCAAAGCAGTAAAAATGAATTTGATAATCAATGAAAGCGGTTCATGACTCCAAACACAAAGGATCCAACTGACAATTTAATAAGCGAACAAATGAATTTATAATACCTTAATGTCTTCCCAGATGGTATCCTTAAGCCCTTGACTAACGCTAGCCCAATTCTTGATATTGATATTAATTTTAGATCTAGCTGTATCGCCTACGTACGCCTTAAAAGACTTCACCCATTTTCCAGTAGGTTTGCCATTATCACACCACTCAATGAATTTTGGCTCGGATGTTCTGTATTTCTTTCCGGTTGTTGGACCTCTATGCCTTCTCTTAGATGACGGTTCTGAAGCGGAAGCGGAAGTGTTTTGCTCTTCAGTGTGTTTATATAGTTGCATTTCCATTATTCCTGTATCACAGATGTGCACCCGAAAGTTATAAAATATTTCAACAAACGAATAATAACTTAAATATCACACAGTCTGAACTGATTTGAAGACATATTTGCTTGATTGCAAAATGCACACAGCCAGAACTTATTTGAAGAGATATTTGCTTGATTGCATGTTTCAGATGGTCTCATGTTTCACTTGGTTACGTGTTAACATTTAATAATACTAGTGTAATTTACAAGTTGATTTGGTGACTAGGCTCTGTCAAGAAATTTATATTAAAGATAATTAAATCATATAAATAGTAATATCATTACATTGATAAAACTCATCAGACAAACATATGCAAAAAAATTAACTATAAAAAGAACAACAATTAATAGTGGTTTGAAGTAAGAAATATGAACTGATAAAATACAAAGCTCAGGGAAAACCCATCTCATTCAAGGAGTCTGAAAATAGCATTATCATCACAGCAATAAAACCCATTACATAAGCATATGCAGAATTTACAAGTTAAAACCAAATTAAAATCTTTTGAAACTGGTACAAAAGGGACAAGAATCATATTAAACTGATTCATAAAGTTCAAGCTCAGACAAGTGCTGCACAGCTCAGTGAAGGGCCAAGCAATAGAGCTAAGCAAGAGAATACATGCACAATTTACAAGTAATGGTATGACGTAAATAAATCCATATTAAAATGGGTTTAGAAGGGACAATAATATATAATCCAATTCATAAAGTTTAAGCTCAGACAACTGCTACTCAGCTCAGTGAAGGGTTTTACAAGAATAACCTTCTCATACAGGGAGTCTGAAAATAGTAATATCACTACATCAATAAAATTTACAGAGAGAACAAATGCAAAATTTACAAAATATGTAATGAACAAACTAATCTTCCTAAAAACGTTTAGTTGGGAATATAATATATTCAATTACTTCACAAAGTTTAAGCTCAAACAGTTGCTACTCAGCTCAGCGAAGGGTTTCCCAACCTATGCATACTGTTTTTTTAGGCAGACTGATTCCTGTTCTATATTATGCGTAAACTTCATCCTTGTAGCACTTTCACACGTCACACTCTGAAAAGTCATGACTGAATTCACGTATACTGTTCAAAACATGATCATGCTAACAGTTAAAGGAGATGACAAATTCTATAAACAGTGAGTCTTGTAATTTGATACAAAACAGACATCCGATAAATATGAGAAAATATGCACATATCTGAGAAAGCTACTGCATATAAAATACTAATGCAAGAAAATAGTGCTAACCTGCTAGTATTGCAATGAGTCAAAACAGAAATGCCTTTTGAATTCTTTTGCAGAGATCGAAGTATGTGTAACGACCCAATATTTTCAAAATCTCAAAGTTAAATCATATGTGCAATGTTTTCTCATTCGTTTGAAGATTTAGCTTTTGATATACACATTCCAAATAAATGTACACATATGAACAAATTAAATGGTGACAGTATTAGAAGGTTAAAAAATTACCCCGCTATCCAAACCCCTTCATCGTGATCAGTACGTGCATAATTTGCATTTAAATCAACTTCTTCTTCTGATAGACTTATGCCAATGGAAGAAGGTGGATTCTCATCAAATTGATTATACTCTTCTTCATCTAACACGTCGTCGATCCCAACAATGTGTCTTTTTCCAGGAAGGACAACATACCACTTATGATCAGCTGGGTCGGTGATAGAAAAAACTTGTTTCACTTGAGATGCCAAGATGAGTGGATCGTTATCATGACTCACTCGATCAAAGTCAACAAGTGTGAATCCATGTTCATCCACTTGTACAGCACGATGGTTATCGGCCCATTTACATTGAAATAGAGGAATCGTGAAGTCCCTATATTCAAGTTCCCAAATATTCTCAATTATTCCGTAATATGACATTGTCGCATTTATTGGTTTGTTATCTTTAGCACTAGCAAATTCTCTTGAAGATGCTATGACACTTGCTCCACTATTTTGCATTTTGCCCTTTTCATCCTGACGCTTCGTATGAAAGACATACCCATTAATAGCGTACACTTCATAAGAGCTAACTTGAAATTTAGGCCCATACGCCAACCATTTTATTGTATCAGAAACATTATGATTTGTTTGAGACAATTGAGACATTACCTTATCTTTAAACCATATGACGAATGAGCGGTTATGTTCATTTGTCAACCATCTTTCGTTCTTTGAAGGATTTTGAGACTTTAGAATTGTCATGTGCTCTTCCAAGTAAGGATGAACCTCACTAAGGTGCTGTAAAACAAGTAGGTGAGCTTTGTGAAACATATCATCACCAATTGACATCAATTTAAACCCAATTATGCCTTGACCGTCAAGTCGCCCTTCATGTCGAGACTTGCAAAGTCCAATAGGTTCAACGTCAGTTAGGTATTGAGTGACAAATTCAATAACTTCCTCGGCTACAGTACCTTCTACGATACTAGCTTCAGGTCTATATCTATTCTTTGTTTTTCTTTTTAAAGTTCCCATGTGCATTTCGAACGGATACATATACCTCATAAAAACAGGACCGCAAATCTTGATTTCTCTTACCAAATGTACAACCAAATGCACCATAATGTCAAAAAATGAAGGGGGAAAATACATCTCAAATTGACAAAAGGTAACAATAACATCGGCTTGTTGATCATCCAACATATCAGGATCAATCACCTTACTACAAATTGCATTAAAAAAAATACAAAGCTTTGTAATAACATGTCTAACATGTTTAGGCAATATACCTCGAATAGCAACAGGCAACAAATGTTGCATTAACACATGAAAGTCATGAGACTTCATGCCCGTCAATTTCAAATCCTTCATTGATACACGACTGCTAATGTTCGAAGAATAACCTGATGGAACCTTGACACCACGAAGACACTCGCATAAACTAGTTTTCTCTTTTTTGGACAATGTATAACATGCAGGAGGCAAATAGATACGTTTACCTTTCTCCACTGGTGCTAACTCCTTTCGAATACCCATTTTCAACATATCTTGTCTAGCTTTCTCACCATCTTTTGTCTTACCAGGTATATTCAAGAGTGTTCCAATGATACTGTCACAAACATTTTTTTCTATATGCATTACATCTAGACAATGCCAAACTTGTAAATGTTTCCAATATGGAAGTTCCCAAAATATAGATTTTTTCTTCCACATGCCTTCTTGAAGAGGAAAGGCTTTGCCAAATACATTCTCAATATCCTTGATCCGTTCATATACATCATTTCCTGTTAATGGCAAATGTTAGCACCAAAATTGGTCACTAACCTCGTAGAAGAAGATTGTGAAGAGATATAAGTGATGAAATCAAATTAAACAGAGAAGACAGTGCTAATCTAAATACAGAAAGTAAGAACACCAAATTTATAGTGGTTCAGCGTAATTTCCTACGTCCACTTTGAGGTTAAACTTTATTGATCTTCTTTATAGTTGATTACAAATACAATTCGTGCATCAAATGCTTGAATGAAGTTGTTAAGTAGAGAAGAAGAGTCTTGAAAATGGCAGAGTCTCCCCGGTGTTTCTCTCCAAAATAGGATCCATTTCACTGTGACCCTGCCCCTCTATTTATAGGCAAAGATGGGCTGGACTTCCCAAGTGGGCTGATTGCCGAACGCTCCAGCCCGAGTACAGTGGTCGCCGTATGCCGAGCAAGGTTCCCCGAACGCTCTGCGCCGAACCATCCCTTCTATGCCGAACGGTATGTTGGTGTCGTGGGAAGTGTAGGATGGTTGTCTGTTGAGGCCGAACGCTCTGCGCCGAACCATCCCTTCTATGCCGAACGGTATGTTGGTGTCGTGCTGAATGTCTCCTGGATGTCGAGTATTACGCCGAACACCATGGGATGCCGAGTACTCCTGTTGCCGAGTAGTCTCGATGTCGAGTGCTCCTTATGCCGAGCAGCCTTGATGCCGAGTACCCTTGTATGCCGAGCAGCCTTGATGCCGAGCGACATTGTATGCCGAGCAGTCTTGATGCCGAGTACTCTGGTATGCCGAGCAATCTTGATGCCGAGCATTCTTGTACGCCGAGTACCTGTTGGATGTTGGGTGCTTCGCCGAACACTTCTGGGTGTCAAGTGCCTCGCCGAACACTCCTTGAGGCCGGTCACTCTTGTACGCCGAGCACTGATTGCCGAGTACTAGTTGCCTGGTCAAATCCCCAGGAAACACTTGCCCCCCAAAGTGTATTGCGTGGCCGAACGTGATGCGCTTTGAATCTGGTACAATCTACCTCGGTGGTACCTCTTCAAGAATGTTAGCGAAGGAGGTGCGAGACGAACAAGGTTGGGATGCCAAACGATACGTCCGAAGCCGAGCGTACCTCGTGTGCCGAACGCTCTAGTATTGACCGGTTCTACTGGGTATAGCCTCTTCGTCTTCTACCTCCCTCTATATAACCAGGCGCCCTTCCACCATTTTATTTTACGTCTTCTTTATTATCACTCTCAGAGATTTGCAATCCTATCAGATATAAAGCCTATATAATCCATTCTCAACTTCGATCGTCGAATTAGGTATCCTTCCTCTAACAATTGCACTACTTCCATTTTAGGTTCATCTTATGGAAACAAAGTATTTCCTTTAGTTGTAAACGCGTGGCTAGTAGGAGTGGTTCGCTCGTTTTGAGTTGTCTAATTGGGGCTAGCTCCTCCGTGCCGAACGATAGAAAGGTAGATGGGGTGTTGAACGGCGTAGTCTTTGCTGGGCGATCCGTCTCTGTCGTTCGGCGTGGATGGAGAAGGTGTAGGGTGGAGTTGAAATCGTGGTGGAGCACCACTTTTAGCCGAACGATGACTTTAGCCGATCAATACAATTGATACGCCGAACATTGATTTTAGCCGAACAATACAACTGACGTGTCGAACACTGACTTTAGCCGAACAATACAATGGACACGCCGAACATTGACTTTAGCCGAACAATATAATTGACATGCCGAACGATGACTTTAGCCGAACAATACAATTGACACGCCGAACATTGACTTTAGCCGAACAATATAACTGACATGCCGAACACTGACTTCAGCCGAACAACCCTTAGGTCGAACCATTACCTTAGTCAAACAAAGCAATTGCCGGACAATTCTTGGACCGGATAATGTCTTTAGCCGGACAATACAAATGCCGAACAATATTAAAAATGCCGAACAGTATAAGTGTCCAACTACACTTAAGCCGGTTACTTTAGAAATCATATGTCTTCTGAATCTGGGACTGTAATCTCCTCAAGACGAGCTTTCTGAGACGGTCAGCGATGACGGTCTTCGAAGGCGATGATTCGAAGCTAAATATTACATCTTTAGAACCTTTAGATTCTTATTGCCTGCACACAATTGCTTGCACTAGTTCACACACCACATGAGGGGAAAAATCGTGTTGCTAATTCTAACGTTCAACGTTTTTTAAGTATAGCTTTCTCAAGCATTTAGCCAGGTTCATTATTTATTCGGGATGTCGAGAAAATCTAGTTCTGCCACCATATCTGACAGGCCTGGGCCATCAGCAAGGCAAGGAGCCGCTGATGCTTCTAACCCGTCAACTTCTCCTGCTCATAACTTGGCGCCCGACGCTCTGGAGGCAACCATCTTACTAGACAATCCGATCGATTCTCAAGCCTCGAAGATCAACGAAGCTGCTCTGCGACGGATATGTTCTATTCACGGGATTCCTTTTGCCGACGTGTTAGTTCCTTCAAGACACGATCGCCCTCATCTGCCCCCAGTCGGGTACACTACCTGCAACAAGTTTATGTGTTGGATGGGCAGCGTGCCTCCATTCAACTTATTTCTCCGGGATGTACTGCAGTACATAGACATAGCTCCATCGCAGCTGCACCCGAATGGCCATGCATTTCTGTACGGGACTTATCTACTTTTCATGGCTGTCTACTCCAGACCTCCAACCCCTGGTGATATCAGATACATTTATATGTTCAAGAGACGGAAAGACAGTCCTTCCTTTATGTTTCTCGAGCCATACCACAAGTGCCATATCTTGACAGGGGCATGTAGCAAATTCGCCCTGTACAAACAGGAATGGTTCTATGTGCGCTGCCCGTCTGGTTTTGCTAGGAGATGGGTTGAAGGCAGTAAGTCTCTCTGCTGAATCATTATTCGTATTTAATTTGGAGTCGTGCTTTTCCTAACTCTTCATTTCATCTTTCCAGGTATCAACCCACGTCCGGAAGGCCAAGGATATTCTGAGGCTGTGGAAGCCATTAGAGCTCTTCCTGCTGAGGATCGAGACATCCGGACTATCATTTTAAATGAATCGCTGTCGGGGTTCGGTTTGCTAGTCCCTGGTCGTCGGATCAGACTTCCAGAAGGTGTTACAATTCCCAAACCCCCATCTGGTAAAGGGAAAAAACTTGCCGGACCGTCGTCGCGTCGCGCTCCCGACACGCACGAAGAAGGCTCGCGCAAAGAGGATGATGCCCCCGAAACTCAGGGCGAGAACGTGGGTCCCGCTTGGAATCCGGCAATCGTAGTTCAAGATATTGAGACATCATCCTCCCCTTCGAAGGGAAAGAAGAAGTTGAAATATACGGTTCAAAAGGAGAAAGTTGGTGGCACCTCAAAAGTTACGCCTACTCCTCCTGAGAAAGAGGCTTCTTTACAGCATTTGGAAAGTTCCTTGAGAGGTCTATCGAACCTTTCTATTCCCGAAGACATACTTAATTACGGGTTCGATGATCCTGAAGCTCTCAAATTCTCTTCGCCCTCTAGAGGCAATGTAGGAGTTCAACTCCCGGCTCAGTGAGACAATACTCCGATTAGCAAAGATAAACGAACGGGTCCGTCGGGGGGAACACTAGGACACACACGCACATGCGCATTCGATAATATACTTCAAGTCTTTTTAATTCGTGAATTCTCCTTAACTCGTTGTTATCTCCCTTCTTTGCAGGTGATATGGGCCGCTCACACGGACTTGATCGCCTTCAGGGGCTTTCTATATTCCATCACTCCGGACGGGATTCCGGTTCAGGCAGACGCCGGGACCGAGGTGATTATGAAGATAGGGACAATCGTCCGCGCGAGTCGTCTCACCGCAAGAATGCACACTATCAATCTTCCCAGTCCCGCGATCTTCCTCCTCCAACTGAGCCGGATAAAGAGAAGTCTTTGCAGAAGGGTTATCAGTCTGATGCTGCTCGAGAACAACATTCCAGTTCATCGAGTACGAGGCAAGTTCGAGAGCAACGTAAAAGAATGGAATTCTCTAAGCCTCCTCCTCCTATTCCTGCCGTGGACCCAACTGTTGCGAAAAAGATGGTCGACCTTAAGGCCAAGTTTCCGAAAATCTGTTTTGACGGTTTGAAATTCCTCCCAGCCATCCACCACATTCCTGGGCACGTGAAGCAAAGTGCCATTGCCTGCAACAATGACGTTTATGTTCAACATGACGCATTCGTGCACTTGGTGGAGAAGATCTCGGAAGTATCTGTCGAGCGTCAACACGAGATTGACCGTCTGAATCTGGAGGCTGACAGCGATAAGAAAATCATCAATCTCCAAGACGAAGAGCTCGCTTCGTATAAGTCAAAGCTAGAAGCCGCTGAACAAGGTGCGAAAGATACTACTGAGGCAGTTGCTCGCTTAGAGGTGGCTCACAAAAAGGAGCTTGACGACGCAGTTCAGCGCAGCGGCGCCCTTGCCCTAGAAAAAGACTCTGTCCAAAAAGAAAGGGACGCGCTCGCTACTCAAGTCAAAGAGCTGAAAGAACAACTCTCCAAGGACAAAGAAGACAAAATAGCTGCTCAGGAAGAATCGCAGCGCTATTGTGATGAGATTGTTGCTACCCGACTCCTGAAGACAAAGCTCGACAACGAACTTGCCGGGGTCGAGAAAATGAAGGATGAGGCCCGTGAGGAAGGCAAAAGAATGGCTGTGGAGGAGCTTGATTCTCGCCTTGAGGCGGCCGCAGAGGCCGGCAGGGAAGAGGTCAAGAGTATGTTTGACCCGCTGATCGACGAGTACGGAGCTCGCGTCCTTATGCACCGCGACCTAACATTCTTGGGCGACGGCTACCACGAATCCCTGGCTGAGGCATGGGAAACTCTGATAAAGATCAAGAAAGTCGAGTCAGGCTCCAAAGAGATCGACGAGGATGCATTGGTGAAGGAGTTCCTGAGGGGGAATGAGCCATCGGATTTATCCGCAGCATTGGCTCTTTATGGCAAAGGCTCTTCCCCTTCGAAAGAGAAGAACGACGAGGCTGGCCCGTCAGAGGCCGATGCTACTACTCCTCACACCGCCGCTCCTTATGCTGCTCAATCGGCCGGTCGGTCGACGCTTGATCCATTCGAGCAGCATGCCAGTTATGATCCCGAAGATCCCGGGCTCGGCGTTCATGTGCTGTCACCTATCCTGGAGGGTGAAAACCCGCGCGCCACCGATAGCCAACCGGATCCTGGTAGGAAATTCTTCTTTCTCTAGAAGTCGAAGAGATCCCGTCATTTTTCAGCAATGGTTATTCGTTCTAATGCCCATTTCTTATATTTTTGTGCAGGTTGTTCTGACGCCGAGCTAACTCCGAGGAGCGATGACGCCAAGGAGGAAGCAGGGAAAACAAGCGACGTTGCTCACGCAGGGGTAACTCCCGATCCAGACGCTCAAGTGATCGGGGCGCTTGATGATGACAAACTTGATACTTCGTCTCCTGCCGAAGGAAGCGATGAAGTTAAGATCACTGGCGCCTCTGAACATACTTCAGAGATGAGCATGAAGGACCGTCTCGCCGACGAGGATAAGAAAAAGGTCAAAGTCAAAGTTGAATCTGAAGTACTGGAACTCACTGGCCCGCGGAACAGACCTTTGAAAATCATTCTTCCGGGCAGGTCCAAACCGCTAGATGTTCCGTCTCCTACTCCTGACTCCGTCTCTCTAGCAAGCAAAAAGTCCAAGAAAAAGCGTGAGGGAGAGGAGTCGTCGGAAACACGAAAGGCGGACAAGAAGAAGAAGTCGAAGAAATAATCGATGCACTTGTTCAACAAGTTTCCTGATTAAGTTTTGTAATTATTTTTATCTTCCACTACTTGTAGTTTGTATAGTCCTGAATTTTGTAGGAGTGATCTTGTATCTCCATTTTGGACTTATCGAATAAAATTTTAGTTTCTTTTTGCTCGAATGATTCTCTTGTCTTTATTTGGTTTACTGACACTGTGCTCCGAGGACTTGGAGACTTGAGACTGTTCAAGCTCTAGTCCACGCTCTGGGGACTTAGAGTTCTCCGTTCCGCACTCTTGTGATCCGGAGATTGGAAACCGTTTATACTATAGTCCGCGCTCTGGGGACTTAGAGTACTCCGCTCCGCATTCTGGGGATTCAGAGATTTTGAAATAGTTTATACTCTAATCCGCGCTCTGGGGACATAGAGTACTCCGCTCCGCACTCTGGGGATTCGGAGATTTTGAAATCGTTTATACTCTAGTCTGCGCTCTGGGGATTTAGAGTACTCCGCTCCGCACTCTGGGGATTCGGAGATTTTGAAATCGTTTATACTCTAGTCCGCGCTCTGGGGATTTAGAGTACTCCGCTCCGCACTCTGGGGATTCGGAGATTTTGAAATCGTTTATACTCTAGTCCGCGCTCTGGGGACTTAGAGTACTCCGCTCCGCACTCTGGGGATTCGGAGATTTGAAATCGTTTATACTCTAGTCCGCGCTCTGGGGATTTAGAGTACTACACTCCGCACTTTGGGGATTCGGAGATTGGAAATCGTCTATACTCTAGTCCGCGCTCTGGGGACATAGAGTACTTCGCTCCGCACTCTGGGGATTCGGAGATTTTGAAATCGTTTATACTCTAGTCCGCGCTCTGGGGACTTAGAGTACTCCGCTCCGCACTCTGGGGATTCGGAGATTTGAAATCGTTTATACTCTAGTCCGCGCTCTGGGGACTTAGAGTACTCCGCTCCGCACTCTGGGGATTCGGAGATTGGAAATCGTTTATACTCTAGTCCGCGCTCTGGGGACTTAGAGTACTCCGCTCCGCACTCTGGGGATTCGGAGATTTGAAATCGTTTATACTCTAGTCCGCGCTCTGGGGACTTAGAGTACTTCGCTCCGCACTCTGGGGATTCGGAGATTTTGAAATCGTTTATACTCTAGTCCGCGCTCTGGGGACTTAGAGTACTCCGCTCCGCACTCTGGGGATTCGGAGATTTGAAATTGTTCGTACGAGTCTGCATGTCGTGAATGATAACGTAATTTATTATCCAATTAAGGGATATAGAAACTTCATAGAAAATAGGGCTTCAAGCCTTTATTAACGAAAATCAACTGAAGTGCTTGATTACAACTTTCACAAGGAAACTAAGTCATTATTGAATGGAAACATGCAGGAAATAACAGTGCCTACAACAAAAAAGGGAAAAAATGCTAAATGTAATAGTGCCGCAGATGTTCACTGTTCCATGCTCGGGGGAGTGTCGCGCCATCAACGGTCGCTAGCTTGAATGTTCCTTCTCCAAGCTTCCGTTCAATGGCGTATGGACCTTCCCAGCTGGGATTCATGCGTGATGGTACCGGGAAGACTCGTTTCAGAACGAGATCTCCCACATCAAAGATTCTTGGGCGGACTCTGTCGTCGTATTAACGCTTGACTCGATGTCTATGCGCCGGTGCCCTTAATTCAGCTTCTTCACGCTTTTCGTCGATGCAGTCCAGTGATTCCAGCAAGAGGTTTTGGTTCGTCTTGGGGTCATAGTATGTCACTCGGTGCGATGGAACTTCAAGTTCCACGGGTATAACGGCTTCAGAGCCGTATGCCAAGGCGAACGGAGAGTGGCCGGTCGCGGACTTGTGGGTAGTTCTATATGCCCATAATGCTGTCGGGAGTTCATCTACCTACTTACCTCCAACCTTCTACAGACGCTTCTTTAGTATGGACTTGATTATTTTGTTAACGGCCTCGACTTGTCCGTTAGCTTTTGGGTGTGCAACGGCGGCGAACTTTTTCTCGATGCCGTACTTTAAACAGAACTCTTTGAACTCTCTACTTTCGAATTGCGTTCCGTTGTCTGTAATGATGGTGCGTGGAAGGCCAAAGCGGCATATAATGTTTCGTACAACGAAGTTAATGACCTTCTTAGAGGTGATAGTGGCCAAAGGTTCTGCCTCAGCCCATTTCGTGAAATAGTCAACTGCAACTATTGCGTATTTCGCACCACCTTTAGATAGAGGCAAAGAGCCGATTATGTCGATTCCCCAGATCGCAAATGGCCAAGGACTGATCATTTGTGTGAGTTCCGTTGATGGAGCCCTCGGGATTTTCGCATATCTTTGACACTTGTCGCATTTTCTTGCGTAGTCCGTGGCATCTCGGTTTACGGTGGGCCAGTAATATCCATAGCGGAGGATCTTTTTTGCTAGCGTTTGCCCCCCAGTATGGTCGCCACATTCCCCTTTGTGAACTTCCCTCAAGACTCGCTTTGTTTCATCATGAGCGATGCACCGTAATAATGGGACTGAGAATCCTTTTCGGTACATGGATCCACCCTGCATTACGTACCGCGCAGCCTTTCGAAGGACCTGTCGTCTTTCGCTTCTTTTTTCTGGTAAAGCCCCGGTTGTCAGGTACAGTTTGAATGGGGTTATCCACGGGTCCTTCTCGATCTCTGTTTCCAACACGCGATCGATTTTCATCTCGTCCACGCTCGGGGCATGCAAGACTTCAACGGGATACAATCCCATTTGTTGAGCATCGTCGGTACTTGCGAACTTAGCCAACAAGTCGGCTTCTTTGTTCTGTTCTCGCGGGATATGTGAAATGTCATAACGCTTAAGATTTGATAGTAGTTCTTGGACCTGAACGAGGTACGGAGCAAGCTTTCGTCCTTTTTCTTGGTAGTCTCCTCGTACTTGGTAAACCGCCAACTGCGAGTCACAAAAGATTTCGACTGATTCGATCCCGAGTTCATTGATGAGCTTCAAGCCAGCGATCAGTGCTTCATATTCAGCTTCGTTGTTCGTAGACGGGAAATCAAGCTTCAGGGCATAACAGATTGATCGGTTTTCCGGAGTTATAAGAACTACGCCCGCGCCGGAGCAACGGTCGTTTGATGCACCGTCAGTGTATAATTTCCATCGAATCGGGTGAATGATGTCGTGATCGTCCGGTTTGATGGGTATGGTAAATTCAGCGATGAAGTCCGCTAACGCTTGCCCTCGGATGGCTCTCCGTGGTAAGTACGCGATATCGAATTGGCTCAACTCGATGTTCCATTTTAGCAATCTTCCAGAAGTTTCCGGTCATTGAAGTACCTGCCTCAGGGGTTGATCGGTATAGACACCGATTGAATGCGCTTGAAAGTATGGGCGCAGCTTGCGTGATGCAATCACCAAGCAATAAGCCAATTTCTCGATTTTAGGGTAATTCTTCTCTTCCCCCGTTAAACGCTTGCTAACATAATGCACCGGCTTCTAGACTCGATCCTCCTCACGAACCAATGCTGCGCTTATCGCATGAGGGGATATAGCCAAGTAAACGTACAACATCTCATGGTCAACTGGTTTAGATAGCATTGGTGGGCTCTCCAGATGTCTTACCAGATTCCGGAATGCTTCCTCGCAGCTAGACGTCCATTCAAAATTTCTCTTTCCTTTCTTTATTATGTCAAAGAACGGGATGCACTTGTTAGTTGCCTTGGATATAAATCGACTCAGCGCAGCTACTTTTCCGTTCAAGCTCTGTACTTGCTTTATAGTCCTGGGCGCTTGTACATCTCGAATTGCTTGGATCTTTTCTGGGTTAGCTTCGATTCCCCTAGCGTTGACGATGAATCCTAAAAACTTCCCTGATGCAACGCCGAAAGAACACTTCAGCAGGTTGATCTTCATTCCATAAAACCTGAGTATGTTAAACATTTCAGCTAAGTCTTGAATGTGGTCGTTTGACCGTCGTGACTTCACGAGCATGTCATCCACATAGACTTCCATGGTTTTTCCTAGCTGGTCCTTGAACATTCGATTCACCAAACGTTGATAAGTCGCTCCAGCATTCTTCAATCCGAAGGGAATCACTATATAGCAATATAGTCCGACATTTGTAACGAAGCTGGTGTGTTCTTGATCCGGAATATGCATTGGGATTTGGTTGTATCCTGAGTACGCGTCCATGAATGACAATAGCTCGTGTCCTGCGGTGGAGTCGACCAACTGATCGATCCTAGGCAACGGGAAACTGTCCTTTGGGCATGCTTTGTTCAAGTCGGAATAATCTACGCAAGTCCTCCACTTGATATTCGCCTTCTTTACTAGCACGGGGTTGGATACCCATTCAGGGTAGAGGGTGTCGTGGACGAACCCATTCGCCTTGAGTTTGTCCACCTCCTCTCCAAGAGCGGCGGATCTCTCCGGATCCATTCCTCTCCTTTTTTGCTTGACTGGGACGTATTTCGGGTCTATGTTCAACATATGACTCGTGATGGCGGGAGAAATCCCACACATATCAGAATGCGTCCAGGCGAAAACATCAAGATTCGCCCGGAGGAAGTCGCTAAGGTCTTCAGTCATTGCGGGGCCAAGCTGTGATCCGATCTTCAGTATTCGTGAGGGGTCGTCACGGCTAACTGAAATGTCAATTGTTAATTCAGCCGGTGCCGCCTTCTCTTCCCTGGGTTTCTCATCGTCGTCTCTCGGATCTATATCTCCGTACATCCGAGAACTATGCCCGAGCCAGGGCTCGGGCACTATTTGTCAATTATCCGCATTGAGGATGCGGACGGGGTTGTCCGCAACCTTTCCCTTCTCCCTCCGGTGGGCCTCTCGGAGTTCGGCCACATAACAGGAACGACCAGCTGCTTGGTCACCGTGAACAATGCCTACTCCTTTGTCAGTCGGAAACTTCAAAGTCAAACACCACGGGGCTAATGCCGCCCTAAATTCAGCCAGGGCCGGCCGACCCAAGAAAACATTATACAGAGAGTCCACATCCAAAACTACAAAGGGTAGAATTCGTACCCTCCGACGCTCGCCTTGTCCCAGTTCAACTGGTAACTCGACATATCCTACTACATCAGTCGCAGCGCCGTTAAAGCCGTGGATACGAGCTTTGGATGGTTTCAAGTCTTTTGTTTCTAGCTTCATCTGATCGTAGGCCTTCTTGAAAATGATGTTGACTTAACTTCCACAATCAATCAAAATTCTTTTTACATATGCTGGTCCGATCGTTGCAGATATGACCATGGGATCGATGGTCGGAGCCTCCACCTGATCAGCGTCTCTGTTCCTGAACACAATATCGTCTGTCATTACGCGCTGCTGCTTAGCAGGGGCTCCGTCCTCCACGTTCGAACAACACTCAAAATCTGCATGCTTCAAGGAACTTGCATATCGCTCCATCTCCTGCCAATTCTTATCCGCGGGGTGAGGCCCGCCGATGATTGTATTTATGACCAGTCTACCCACGGTCCGGCCAGGCTCCTCGGGATGACGTGGAGCTGGTGCACAACCTGGGTTGGACGTCCCCTGTCCTCCTTCTTGTGGATCCTTCACAAATTCCTGCAATTTCTTCTGCCTGATCAACTTTTCGATAGCATCGTGCAAGTGTCTACATTCTTCCGTATTGTGTCCATAAGTCTCATGGAAATGACAATATTTCCCGGTCCGCTTCTGTTCTTCAGTTGATTCTTTTGGACGTGGTTTTCTGTACTGAAAAGTATTGCAGGTGGATAGGTAAATGTTCTCAAGTGGGGCGTTTAGCGGAGTGTACTCGCTGTAGCTGGGAATTCTCGACTTCCACGTTCCCGCTTCTTTCCTCTTTCCTTGACTTCTTCCTCCGGACTGTTTGGGCTGCACAGGCTTACTCTGGACATTGACTTGGACCTTTCTCGAATTGTCTCCAGATTGCTTCACAGCAATGTTGCTCTTGATTGACTCTTGGGCAGGTCCCGGTGCCTTATGTCGTCGTACCCACCTAGCTTCCTCTCTTCTTATGAACTGGTGTGCCTTGGAGTAGAAACGCTCTAGCGTAGCCGGAGGTTTCCCTACCAGCCAGTCTCCAAACTCAGAATCCGGATCTACACCTCTCATTACAGCCATTAGAATTGCATGGTCATTGGGATTACTGACTTCAGTTGCCGCAACGTGGAATCTTTGTAAGTACTCCTTCAGCGACTCTCCGGGATTTTGGATTACACTTGACAGAGACATCACGTCCTTCGGGCGTGTAGTGTGTATCCTGAACTGCTCAATAAACTTCTTTGCCAACTCCTCGAAGTTTGATACGGATCGCGGAGGAAGTCGGGTGAACCACATAGTAGCGATCCCAGATAGAGTAATCGGAAAGCACCTACACTTGGTGGCATCATTTGCTCTGGCTGAATCCATCATCCATTCATACCTCATTACATGTTGTCTGGGGTTAGTCTTTCCTTCGTATGCAGGAATGGTTGGCATGCTAAACTTCTTGGGGTATGCCGCTTGCAGCACAACATCCGTGAACGGAGTATGACTTCTTGACACTCCCCAGTCGTCATTTGATAAGCCCTGATTTTCTTTCATCAGTTGCCTGATCATGGCTGTCAGATCGGGTGTCTGTATGGAAGCTGGGAGGTTGGAGTCAGTTCTACGCGCCTATCCATGCTGATGCCTCCTTTCCTGGCGATCTGCCAATCGTGCATCGTGAGGTTCAACATTGTTAGCATTTTGATGATCTGGAGCTCCATCCTCCATCTGTACTCCGGTTCGGAAGCTTCCAGTTCTGGCTTGGTCGCGGTCTCCAGTTGTTCGAACAGCAGCATCTGCCCTTGCAGCTTCAGTCTTACGGCGTCTAAGCCTGGGTGGTTCATCAGAAGAAGTAGAGCTGTCAGATGAGGAATAAGCAGCTGGATTGCCCCCAGCATTATGTTGTTGCTGTTGAGTGAATTGTGCCATCAGGTTGGCATTAGCTTGCATCTGTTCTCCCAGTTGTCTCCTGCTTTCCCTAAGTTCTCTCATCAAGTCATTCAACTCTACTTTGGTGACAACTGGAGTCTGTTCTTGAGCGGCAAACCCTGCACTCGGGATCGCTGGTTGATTGCTAGGTCCTGCTTGTTGCACGGTAGCAGTCTCTCGGGCATCCGCATTAAGAGAAGCTGACCTGGTACGTGGTCTTGCCATTGTAGAGTTATTGGTATGAACTCTGAGTAGAATCAACGGATGTCCTATCAGTAAGTCGGATCTTCTTTGGGGGATTTGTTCAATCCAGTAGCTTCAAAGCAGATCCTTGAGGTCTGATAATTCGATTCTCAGTGAAAGAACCAAAATGTTAGCACCAAAATTGGTCACTAACCTCGTAGAAGAAGATTGTGAAGAGATATAAGTGATGAAATCAAATTAAACAGAGAAGACAGTGCTAATCTAAATACAGAAAGTAAGAACACCAAATTTATAGTGGTTCAGTGTAATTGCCTACGTCCACTTTGAGGTTAAACTTTATTGATCTTCTTTATAGTTGATTACAAATACAATTCGTGAATCAAATGCTTGAATGAAGTTGTTAAGTAGAGAAGATGAGTCTTGAAAATGGCAGAGTCTCCCCGGTGTTTTCTCTCCAAAAAAGGATCCATTTCACTGTGACCATGCCCCTCTATTTATAGGCAAAGATGGGCTGGACTTCCCAAGTGGGCTGATTGTCGAACGCTCCAGCCCGAGTACAGTGGTCGCCGTATGCCGAGCAAGGTTCGCCGAACGCTCTGCGCCGAACCATCCCTTCTATGCCGAACGGTATGTTGGTGTCGTGGGAAGTGTAGGATGGTTGTCTGTTGAGGCCGAACGCTCTGCGCCGAACCATCCCTTCTATGCCGAACGGTATGTTGGTGTCGTGCTAAATGTCTCCTGGATGTCGAGTATTACGCCGAACACCATGGGATGCCGAGTACTCCTGTTGCCGAGTAGTCTCGATGTCGAGTGCTCCTTATGCCGAGCAGCCTTGATGCCGAGTACCCTTGTATGCCGAGCGACATTGTATGCCGAGCAGTCTTGATGCCGAGTACTCTGGTATGCCGAGCAATCTTGATGCCGAGCATTCTTGTACGCCGAGTACCTGTTGGATGTTGGGTGCTTCGCCGAACACTTCTGGGTGTCAAGTGCCTCGACGAACACTCCTTGAGGCCGGTCACTCTTGTACGCTGAGCACTGATTGCCGAGTACTAGTTGCCTGGTCAAATCCCCAGGAAACAGCAAACGAGCAACTCCGCTTTCTATCTCCCCATTGAAAGGTTTCTTCTTTTTACGATAAGGATGATTGAGAGGGAGAAATCTACGATGATGCATATACACATTTTTCTTGCAAAAATGCAAGCGCTCAACAGCCATGTCGTCTTGACAAATTGGGCATGCTCTAGCACCTTTTGTACTATATCCAGACAAGTTACCATATGCGGGAAAATCATTTATTGTACAAAAAAGCATGGCGCGTAATGTAAATTCACTTCTACTATATGCATCAAATACACGCACACCTTTATCCCACAAAAGTTTTAGATCATCAATAAGAGGAGCTAGATAAACATCGATGTCATTTCCTGGTTGTCGTGGTCCCGAAATCATAAGAGACAACATAATGTACTTGCGCTTCATACTCAAGTAAGGTGGAAGATTGTAAATCACCAAAAGAACCGGCCAAGTACTATGTTGACTGCTAAGATTGCCAAATGGATTTATGCCATCTATGCAAAGACCAAGTCTGAGATTACTTATTTCTTCGCCGAAACTAGAATACATGGTATCGATATTTCTCCACTGTGGAGAATCGGCTGGATGCCTTAGTAATCCATCATCCTTCCTCACATCTGCATGCCATCTTAAGTTTTTTGCATTTTCTTTATTTGCAAATAAACGTTTAAACCTTGGTATAATCGGCAAATACCATAAAACCTTTGCTGGAGGCCATTTCTTATCTGGGTCGTTATGAACATTTTCTCGCGACTTGTAACGGGATAATCCACACTTAGGACACTCATGCAAGCTCTCATATTCATTTCGATACAAAATACAATCATTTGGACATGCATGTATCTTTTTGTATCCTATACCAATTGGACACATAATTTTCTTTGCCTCGTAATTAGAAGTAGGAAGCTCGTTACCTTCCGGTAGCATGTCTTTCAAAAGTCCCAACAATGATGTAAAATTTATATCACTCCATTCGTGTTTTGCTTTTAAATTGAAAAGCTTGAGCATAGCAGACAATGTTGTAAACTTAGCACAACCAGAATACAAAGGCTTCTCAGCATCAAGTAATATTTTTTCGTACAATTTTGGCTCTTCCATCAAATGTTCTTGAACATCATCAAACATCTCATTAACATTGTCGATCTCATCAGTCTCATCATTTACCTCGTTATTCATGGTACCTTCCTGGTCATCCTCATCAATGTAATGATTACTAGAACTAGGTGTACTAAGTGTGCTTTCACCATGCCATATCCACTGTGTATAATTTTGCTTGAACCCATACCGAATTATGTGATCCCTGATCTGATCTATGTTACGAAATCTCCTCCTATTCTGGCAACGTCTACAAGGACAAAAAATTGTTTCTTCTCTTCTTGTTAAATGATCATTCAATGCACACTTGATGAATCCTTCCATTTTGTTCAAGAACTCATCATCACTACGTTTCACGTTATACATCCAATTACGATCCATGTGAAATTGCTAGAGACGCACTACATAAGCAAAAAAAATCATAAGTGTTTCTTATGTTTGTTTGGATATTTCAATTATTCCTCAACATCAGATCATATAAACTTAGATATTGAAAATGAAGAAGTTAGAATTTATGTTCTTGCAAGTGTATTGCTAGATGGATAATTGATTATAAATTAAAGTGTATGAATGAGTAAGCAATGATCAATAGCTAGATTTTTTATAGAAGCCATTTTAGAGACCAAGAGAGAGAGAAAGAGAGTGTTTAAAATAATCATGAAACATTGGGTTCATTAGGCGACTATGACATTAGCCTCTGTAAGTTTATATTTGGGTATGAAAAATAAAAGGGGTAGCATAAATTTCTCTTATGAATTATTACAAACCTATCAAAACCAACCAACCAACACATGTATATATACAACAACCATAACCAAAAGTTCCTTACTAAAATTAACTCATTTGAGTAACCAAGTTATAACAAAAGTTCAAATTTTAGGAAATGAAAATTTAAACCAAAAATTGGAAGTTCTGCACTATACATAATATTTATTGCATACTAAAATTAGACATTAACAGACATGGCAGTATCAATATGACATATCAGAAAATATTTTTCCAAATGCTAAAACACAACTGAACTAAGAAATTTGCTTATAATTTTGTCCATAGTGATATAAATTCTATGAATAAAGTACGCATGGCAATGTAATCATCGATATGTTCAATCTATATGATTGCTACAAAAAGGTATACATGGTAATATAAATTTTGTGATTAAGGCATACATGGTAATGTAATCAGCAACAAGGCATACATGGTTGCAAACAAGGAAATTATTATATTAGATCTTTTGACCATGATACTATAAGCAAACAGACAAGTCAACGCAACCATAACCCAAAAAAAAATCTAAGTGAAATGGGAAAACTTCTACTTATTTGTATTAATAAGTGCAAGTGAAGGTTGACACAACAAAACAATACTTTTTCATTTGCTTACTCAAATTCAAATAAACCATATAATCTTGATTGGTTTCCGTAAAAAGTCACTAAACCTTTTTATTTGAGTAAGCAAATGAAAAGGTATTTTTTTGAGGACATCCATTATTGTTTGCAGACTCTAGCATTTTTTTGGTAAGTCCAACCACATCAAAATCACGTGTAACGTGAACCCACATATTTGCATCAAAATGATTTTTAATTCTAACATCATTGCAGATGCGTTGGACGGTATGACTTTTACCAGAACCTCCCATTCCTACTATGGCAATTACTGGAACTTTATTTATCGAACTACTAGAGTCGGCATGAGACTCATCTAGCAAGAACTGAATGATGCTATCACATTGGTTCTCCCTTCCAAAATAGGGAGATGGAAGAATTGAGGTTGTTGGAGTAATAGAACTAGCTTGTGCTTGTTCCGTGCCTTTCCTAAATGTGATAAATGGATGTTTTTTTCCACTTGTTCAACAAACTTGAACAAATTTTCTAAACCAGTCCTCAAAGGTGATTTGGGAAGAATAGGTCCCAACTTTTCTTTAAATTTGGGCATGAATTTCTATATGGGATTAGAAGAAGAAGAGCTGACCTGTTTCTCGAGTTGGTTGTATTCAAAAAGATCAAGCAGATCTTCCAGCTCTAAAGCAGCGGCTTGCAGTTTCTCCAGCACTTCTACATGACTTGTTCGATCAAAAATATTGTACTGTCAATCTCAACAAGAGAAACGATCTAAATGTAAGAACGAGAATCGGTAATTTGCAAGGAATCGATAATTTGAAAGGAATTCGTTCTTCCCATTTTTAATTTTTTTGGGTTTTACGAAGAAGAAAAGAAGAGACGGGATGGCTAAAGTTTCCCTCTAAAATTTAGGGTTCGCGGGAAAAGATGGGGCGGATGAAATGGATTTGGGGCAAAAGTTGTGTGCCTATTGTGTCGGTTTTTGAACAACCGATGCTATTGTATTTAATTGTGTCGGTTGTTCAAACATCCGACACGAGTAAATTTATTGTTTCCCTTCAATTGTGTCGCTTTCTTAAGACCAATAGATGCAAATTACATTTTTAACATTTTCCTCTTACCCCATAAGTCAATAGTTTCGGTTGTTAATAAACAACCGACACAAATTACACTATTTGTGTCAGTTTTATGGACAACCGACACAAATGAGGCGAAGCAACTGATCTGTTTTGTACTAGTGTTAGTATATAAATTATTCTTGATTTAGATCTGGAATTATGCTATAGTAATTTGAGAAAGAATTTGAAAAGTTGAGCCAACCAATTAAAAATTTACAACTAGGCAGGTTAGTTATAAAATAATTGCTTTTATTAGCTTTAATTCAGCTTTTACCAAGAAAAAATAGGTTCCGCCTCTTTTAGAAGCTGCCTTTCGACTCTATGCTTCCGCCTCGACCAAGTCAAAACCGTTGCTTTCGATAGGGGTCGAAACCTTAGTTTTGTTTTCTAAAGAAATGCGCCTACTGTTGAATATGCTACTATATGATTTTTGTTTGATGATAATAAACATATATATATATATTCATTTAAATGTATTTGTTAATGTACTATTTTATTTTCACAGCACAAAATTTAAAGTCAAACAGATATTTTATTCAAACAAATATTTATTACAATTTTGAATAGTACAAATTCAAGCTCTCACTATATATATACAATTTTCAATTACAATACAAATTTTGACTACATCACAATTCACATCTATAAATGCACCTCACTACATTTCACTCACACTCGTATTTATCTTTAACTCTATTCCAGCTTGAATCCAGCATCTGAGCAATCTGCAAAATAAAAACTAACGCAGTAAAATTGAATATAAAATATTTTTGTAGTGTAAAATAAAATGTTATTTTGAAAATATTATTTGCCTTAGTTATTTGGGTTGTTCGTCATCATTTAATTTTTGGATTCATCATACACGAATAGCTTGTGACATACACAGTGCATCACTGTATATGCCATAAGGCCGTGCACACTGATATACACTTGATAAAGATACAGGGAAAGGTGAGCACAAGGTCAAACCCGAGCTTTAAAGCTAGATTCAACACAGGTGCAACTCAAATGTACACATGAATGCTATGATCAAAGATGCAAATATACATGTCGACCAGGCAGCAAACAAAGTCAACAAAACATGCATCATATACATGGCAATCAAACTGAAGTATAGAGCATAAGCAAGTCTGAATGAACTGGTCGGAACAAAGGCAGGAATGGTTCAAATGGCCAAACTTACCAATGCATACATGTCGGACAACATAAGTTCAAATGAAATGCACAGACAAATGTACACAGTGAAGACATAAATACAAACTCAAGACTACAACTACAAAGAGCAACATCATACAAAATGAAACAATGTACGAGACCACAATCAAAAGAACCAGTTCAAAATTGCAAGCTAGTAGCTCATACTACAGACAAGTTGCACAGTGCACAACATGCAAATACAAGAAAAGTTCAAGAACACTGTACATGAAGACAAAGCCCAAGTGCATGAACATGAAACCCAAAGCTATCAACATAAGTTCAGAGAGGCATGTGCAAAGCAACTATACATGAAGATGAAAACAGTTGAAATGACCCACTTAAAAATTTCTCTTTTTTTTTACAATGGCCATTTAATCAAGAAAATATTTTAATTCCAATTTTCTTCTATCCAGGATCTTTCTGCCAATAAGAATATTGGTTTGCTTAAATTATCTTAAACTTATATATATGAGGATATATAAGCCATTTTCTACTTGAATCAGAGTACAGAGATTTTGAAAGTAGAAATCTGTTTGAGAATTTCTTAAAGGAAATACTCTCTACATAGCAATAGTGTTTCTAAAACTAGATTTTCAAAGTATACTTGGGTTAATGCATGACTATTGATTTTATGTCTCCAAACTTTTCATTTTACATAAATTTCTATGATTTTATTACTGTATAGACTGTGTCTTTGCTTGTGCATGTGTGTGTGCATGTTCCTGTGCATGTGTGTCTGTAGGAAGTTCAGGTGCCATATATTTTCCTTCTTGTTAACAAAATGTCTGAGTCTACCCTATACTTGAGTTATAAAACAGAGCTACAAACTTGACTCAAAACTTTTTAGTGCTGGCTTAACCCAGGCTCAAGCAAATGGCTATGTTAGCCGTATTCAGCTTACGCTATTTCTCAGCAGAACAAATTTTATTTTGGTTCCTTCTCTAAGGCAACTCAAAACCTTTTTGCCAGATTTTTCTTTACTTAAACATGGATTTTCTTATGTCAATTCTATGGATATATACTCAATTCACAAATCCTTTATTCTCAGATTTTTCTACCCTTATAGCCTAACTGTTCTTGAAGCTTAAAATTCATTTTCTTAGCAAAGCAGTTTTCAAAACAAAATACATAAGTTCCAGTTGATATATATAGATTCAACACTTACAAAACAGCAAATAACAATCCATTGGTTTCTCACAGCAACTTAAACAAAATCTTAACAGAGTTCATCATGAATATTTAATTTACTTCAGCAAAATCCTTTAAAAATAGCATCCAATCCTTAAGCAGTTAAACATCCAAAGCCTGAACAAATCATTCCTACTTTCCTGCAAAATCACCATGAACTACCCCATATAAACATGAGACACCCAATGGTGCATAAAACACACAAGGTTCAGACTAATTATCTGGTATGAGTAATCTAACTGATAACATGGTTTTATATGTGTTAGCACCAAAATTGGTCACTAACCTCGTAGAGAAAGATTATGTAGAGAAATAAGTGATGAAGGTAAATTAAACAGAGAAGACAATGCTAATCTAAATGCAGAAAGTAAGAACACCAAATTTATAGTGGTTCATCGTAATTGCCTACGTCCACTTTGAGGTTAAACTTTATTGATCTTCTTAATGATTGATTACAAATACAATTCATAGATCAAATGCTTGAATGAATTTGTTAAGTAAAGAAGATGAGTCTAAAAATGGCAGAGTCTCCCCAGTGTTCTCCCAAAAAAAGGTCCTTTTCACTGTGACCCTGCCCCTCTATTTATAGGCAAAGATGGGCTGGACTTCCCAGATGGGCTCGGTAGCCGAACACTCTAGCCGAAGTATAGTGGTCGCTGCATGCCGAACCAGGTAGGCCGAACACAATGATGCCGAACCACCCTTCCTATGCCGAACGGTATGTTTGATGTGTGGGAAGTGCAGAATAGTTGTCAGTCGAAGCCGAACGTGCCTCTGTCCGAAGCGCTTGATCGAACAATGCTCTCTGGCCGAACGATGCATTCTGGCCGAACGATACCTTTGGCCGAACGATCCTCCTTGGCCTAACGTGCCTTTTGGCTAAACGATGCTTATTAGCCGAATGATCCCTTTGGACGAACGATACTGCCATGTCGAGTAATCATATACGCCGAACGCCTTCTAATGCCGAGTACTCTTGGATGCCGAGTACTACGCCGAGTACTTCTTGATGCCGATTGCTACTGGATGCCGAGTACTACGCCGAGTACTCCTAGATGCCGAGTTCTTCTGGACGCCGAGTGCTATTGGATGCCGAGTACTACGCCGAGTATTCCTAGATGCCGAGTGCTCCTGGACGCCGAGTGATATTGGATGCCGAGTACTACGCCGAGTACTCCTAGATGTCGCGTGCTCCTGGACGCCGAGTGATATTGGATGCCGAGTACTCCTGTTGCCGAGTTCCACTGGATGCTGAGTACTATCTGATGCCGAGTACTACTAGATGCCAAGCGCTACGCCGAGTACCATGAGATGCCGAGTGCTACCTGATGCCGAGCACTAGTTGCCTAGTCAAATCTCTAGGAAACACTTGCCCTCCAAAGTGTATCGCGTGGCCGAACGTGGTACGCTTTGAATCATGCAACCTTTTCGTCTCGTCTTAAACCCTTGACTAACCTCGAATGAAGATGCCCTTTTGTGAACTCCAGCATTTTAGATGTGTGCCGAGCATGTTCTAAATGTCAAACGAGACATTTGTAACCGAACGATGCTTCCTTGCCGAACGATACTTCAGTGTCGGACACCATTATGCGCCGATGCCGAACGATATGACCTTGATCGGTTCCACCGGATGTAACCTTTTCGACTTCTTCTATTTCCCTATAAAAGCCAGCACCTCTATCCTTCTTTTCCTTTTCACACTTCCAATACCTCTGCCTTGCCTCTGCCGAACCTATCAGCATACAACTCGCCGATTCTTCCCAAGTTTCTTCCTTACCAACTAGGTACCGATCCTTTCATCTCAATACAGCCTTTATGCTCGAACTCCCTTAATTGATGGGATAAATCGGGCCTTGGACAAAATGTCGAGTCATGCGACGAGTGGTGGTAGGAAGTGTAAATAGAGATGAGTTTTTTTCCAGAAATCAATGATAGACACATTGTGGTTCGGCATAGGTATTTTATGCCGGACCAGATTGGTGGAAGTAGAAACATGGAGTAAGTAGGAGATGACTAGGGGCATCGAGTGGTCTGGTCTGGTACGACTTGCCGAACGATATGCCCTCGTGGTTCAGTGTGGATGGAGGAGAAGGTGAGGCCAATGTTAAGGACAACGTGCCGATGGTCATCTTAGCCGAACAGTCACAAAACACCGTACCATACTCAGGCTAAAACATGCCGAACAACAACTTAGCCGAACCAGAATTTAGCCGAACACAAGCTTGGCTGAACAGTGACTTAGCCGAACAATGACTTAGCCGAACAATGACTTAGCCGAACAATGACTTAGCCGAACAAAGACTTAGCCGAACAATGACTTTAACCGAACAATGACTTTAGCCGAACCAAAATCTTAGCCGAACACTCATTAACTATATCTTCCCGTATATCAAAACAAGAAATAGGGCCCAAGCATTCTAGCATACGTGAAGCCGACCCGGATCGCTAACTTCTTAGCTTCAGTAAACAGAAATCTGAACTTAGATTATCATACGTTTTCTGGATCTAGAATTGCAATCACCAAAAGGCAGGCTTCTGGGGACGGTCAGCGATGACGGTCTTCGAAGGCGATGTCTTGACGCTCAGTTTTATATCAACGGCTTTGCGGCTTTCAAACTTTCAACGCTTTTGCACGATTGCTTGCACTAGATCACACACCACATGGGGGGGAATATTCGTGTTGTTAACTCTAACGTTCAACGTTTTTTCAAGTATAGTTTTTGCAGGCACTTAAACAGATTCATTATTTATTGGGGATGTCTATGAAGTCTAGCTCCGCCACCATATCTGACAGGCCTGGGCCGTCATCAAGGTAAGAAGCCGCTGATGCTTCAAATCCGTCGACTTCCCCTGCCCATAACTTAGCACCCGATGCCCTGGAGGCAACAATTCTTCTAGACAACCCGATCGATTCACAAGCTTCGAAGATCAATGAAGCCGCACTTCGATGGATATGCTCCATTCACGGGATTCCTTTCGCCGATGTGTTGGTCCCTTCGCGACACGATCGTCCTCACCTGCCCCCAGTCGGATATACCACCTGCAAAAAGTTCATGTGTTGGATGGGCAGCGTGCCTCTGTTTAATTTATTCCTCCGGGACGTGTTGCACTACATTGACATTGCTCCATCGCAGCTGCATCCGAACGGTCACGCGTTTCTATATGGGACCTATCTACTCTTCATGGTCGTCTTCTCTAGACCTCCAACCTCTGGCGACATCAGATACATCTATATGATCAAGAAACGGAAAGATAGACCTTCCTTCATGTTCCTCGAGCCGTACCACAAATGCCAAATCTTGACAAGAGCATGCAGTAAATTCGCCCTGTACAAACATGAATGGTTCTAAGTGCGTTGCCCCCTGGTTTTGCGAGGAGATGGGTTGAAGGTAGTAAGTCTCTTTGCTGGGTCATCGTTCGCATTTAATTGGAGTCGTGCTTTTTCTAACTTCTCGTTTCGTCTTTTCAGGTATCAACCCGCGTCCGGAGGGCCGAGGATATTCTGAGGCCGTTGAGGCCATTAGAGCTCTTCCTGCTGAGGAACGCGACATCCGAACCATCATTTCGAATGAATCATTGTCAAGGTTCGGCTTGCTAGCCCCAGGTCATTGGATTAGCGTCCCGGAGGGCATCTCCATTCCCAAGCCAGCATCCGATAAAGGGAAAAAACAGGCCGGATCGTCATCATGCCGCACTCCCGATACGCACGAAGAAGGTGAGCACAAAGAGGACGAAGCTCCTAAGACCCAAGGCAAGAATGTGGGCCCCGCTTGGAATCCGGCGGTCGAAGTTCATGACATTGAAATGTCATCCTCCCCTTCGAAGGGAAAGAAGAGGTTAAAATACAATATTCGGAAGGAGAAAGTTGGCGGCACTTCAAAAAATATGCCTATCCCACTAGAGAAAGAGGCTTCCTCACAGCACCTGGAGAGTTCTCTAAGGGGTTTGTCGAATCTTTCCATCCCCGACGATATACTTAATTACGGGTTTGACGATCCTAGAGCCCTTAAGTTTTCTTCGCCCGCTAGAGGCAATGCGGGAGTTCAACTCCCAGTCCAGGGAGACAATACTCCGATTAGTAAAGACAAAAGAACTGGTCCGTCGGGGGGAACACTAGGACACACACGCACATACGCATTCCATCATACACTTCAAGTTTTTTCTTGTTTCCTGGATCTTTCTTAACTCGTTGTTATCTCTATTCTTTGTAGGTGACATGGGGCACTCTCACAGATTCGATCGCCTTCATGGCTCTTCCATATTTCATCATTCCGAACGGGATTCAGGTTCGGGCAGACGCAGGGACAGAGACGATTATGAAGATAGAGACAACCGTCCCTGCGATTCGTCTCATCGTAAGAAGGCATATTCCCAATCTTCTCAGTCCCGTGATCCTCTTCCTCCAACTGTGCTGGATAGAGAGAAGTCTTTACAGAAGGGCTCCCAACCCAATGCTCCTCGAGAACAACACTCTGGTTCATCGAGTACGAGGCAAATTCGGGAGCAACGAAAAAGAGTAGAACTTCCAAGGCCTCCTCCCCCTACTCCCGCGGTTGACCCAACTGTAGCAGAAAAGATGGTCGATCTCAAGGCCAAATTTCCAAAAATTTGCTTTGATGGTCTGTAATTCCTCCCAGCTATCCATCATATTCCTTAGCACGTGAAGTAGAGTGCCATTGCCTGTAACAACGACGTCTATGTTCAACATGACGCGTTTGTTCACTTGGTTAAAAAGATCTCGGAGGTGTCTGTTGAGCGACAATATGAGATTGATCGTCTGAAACTGGAGGCTGGCTGTGACAAGAACATCATCAAGCACCATGACGAGGAGCTCGCTTCATACAAGTCGAAGCTGGAAGCCGCTGAGCAAAGCGCAAAAGATACTGCTGAGGCAGTCGCTCGTTTAGAGGTGGCTCACAAGAAGGAACTTGATGAAGCAGTCCAGCGTAGCAGTGCCCTTGCCGTAGAAAAATATTCCATCCAAAAAGAAAGGGACGCGCTCGCTATACAAGTCAAAGAGTTGAAGGAATTACTTTCCAAGGAGAAAGAGGACAAAGTAGCTGCTCAAGAAGAGTCACAACGATACTGTGATGAAATCGTTGCTACTCGACTCCTGAAAATGAAGCTCGATGACGAACTTGCTGGGGTTGAAAAAATGAAGGACGAAGCCCGTGAGGAGGGCAAAAGAAAAGCTGTGGAGGAGATTGATTCTCGCCTCGAGGCGGCCGCAGAAGCCGGCAGGGAAGAGGTCAAGTGCATGTTTGACCCGTTGATTGCTGAGTATGGAGCCCGCGTCCTTATGCACCGCGACTTGATATTCTTGGGCGATGGCTATCTCGAATCCCTAGCTGAGGCCTGGGAAACTTTGCTGAAGATTAGGAAAATCGAGTCGGGCTCTGAAGAGGTCGATGAGGATGCCTTGGTGAAGGAGTTTCTTAGGGGGAATGAGCGAGCAGATTTATCCGCAGCTTTGGCGCTTTATAACAAAGGCTCTCCCCTTCCAAAAGAGAAAAGTGATGAAGCTGGCCCGTTTGGGGCTGAGACTACGGCTCCTCATATTGCTGCTCCTCCCGCTGCTCAACCGGCCGGTCGGCCGACACTTGACCCATTCGAGCAGCATGCCGGCTATGATCCTGAAGATCCTGGGCTTGGAATTCACGTGCTATCTCCTATCCTGGAGGGTGAAACCCCACGCGCAACCGATAGCCAACCAGAACACGGTAGGAAACTCTTCTTTTCTAGAAGTCAAAAGATCTTGTTATTTTCCAACATTTATTCGTTCTAATGTTCATATTTTATGTTTTCATGCAGGCTGCTCTGATCCCGAGCCAACTCCGAGGAGCGATGACGCCAAGGAGGAGGTGTTAACTCCTTTATTTCAGTGACCTAAAACTCTACGACCTAAAACTCTACGACCTAAGAAAGCTACGACCTAAGAAAGCTACGACCTAAGAATGTTGCGACCTAAGAAAGCTACGACCTAAGAATGTTGCGACCTAAGAAAGCTGCGACCTAAGAACGTTGCGACCTAATGAAACTAGCGACTTAACGAAGTGAGCGACCTACGAGTTAGTGAAGCAGCGACCTAGCTACAGGAATGTCGCGACCTAAGGAAGCCTGCGACCTAAGAAGCCTGCGACCTAAAAGAGCTTGCGACCTAACTACAGAAAGAGCTTGCGACCTAACTACAGAAAGAGCTTATGACCTAACTACAGGAAAAGTTTGCGACCTATAGAAGCTCACGACCTAAGGCAGTTAGCGACCTAACTACTAAAGCAGCTCAGCAACCTACGACCTAAGAGGCAAACGAGTTAAGACTTCAACGACCTAAAGCTCCCACATCTATTCCTAACTCGTCTGCGACCTACCACTTGTTCAAATGAAGCCAAGTGCTACTACATCAGCTGATCTCTTAAGTCACAAGGGGACTGCGACCTAGCTTAGTTCGCTCGCGACCTACGACCTAACTAAGGTCGTACGCGACCTAAGACTTAGCAATTTCTCTACCCAGAATTCAGAGATGCTCCTATAAATACCCCACTACTTCCAACATGAAAAGGACTTTTGGCCATTCATTTCTTCAAGTACCGTTACTCTGTCGATGTCTCCATTCATCCAGCAATCAAAGATCTTCAAACATTCAAGACGCTACAACAAGCTTCAAGAGAAATTCCTTACATCCAACACGGATTCATCGAATTTCATCAACGAAGATTGAGCTAGTAGTCAAGATTGTTTCTTTTGATCAAATTGTACTGTTTTGATAAGAGATTTGTATCGATTTGTAACCGAATTCAGTAATAAAGAGATTCAAAGTGGACGTAGGCTTAATCTCAAGCCGAACCACTATAAATTGCTGTCCTTTACTGCTTTTCTGCCATTTTACTACTTAAATTCTGTTCCCGTCACGCGGGTGGTGCTTTCACGATTCAATTACACACACCGGGTGTTAGCGTTCACTTTTTAGCGTTAACATTTTGGTGCTTTCACTGAGAACCCAACTCAGGCTATTACTCACCATTGCTTCACAGAAGTTTGCTGAAAGAATTTCCTACAAAACCAGAAGTTTATCAGACATAATGGCTCCTGGAAGGAAACGAAAGTCTGTCAGAACTGACGATGACCGTGACAATACTGCCACTTCTCTCTCTCCAAATCAGGCAGCTCCAAGCGTCGGTGTGACGCGACAAGAGTTAGATGCTGCTGTATCCGGACTGTACCAGCAGATTGAAACTCAGAATAATCTGATGATGGAAAAGCTGAATGCTCTATTTGGTACGAATCAAAGACCAGTAAGTAATGAGGGAAACTTTGCTAATGCTGCTCCCAATTCCGAGGGGAGAAACATTCCTCACGGGGGATCAGGTGCTGCCGAAGGGGCACCCCTCCAGGCCGAAGGATCCAGGCCGTCACCAGTTCTTCATGAGCATTTACCTGGACAAACCCCCGAAAAGATGGCCGAGGTCTATTCTGCGAAATCTCGGAACAATGAGGAATATCTTTCTAGTATGATCAAGCAAATAATGAAAGAGAGCATGCAAAGAGATGAAGATGAGAGCGAATGGGGATTCGCACCAAGTAGAACTCCGTTTACCGAGAAGATTCTAAAGGCTGAATTTCCTAGAAAATTTGTTCCCCCCACCATTCCTGCTTATCGGGGAACAAGTGATCCAAATTAGTTCTTGTATAAATACGACTGGCACATGACCGGCGCAAGAGCAACTGATGAAATAAAGTGCCGATATTTCCCAGTTTATTTGGAAGGGGTAGCACTTCTCTGGTTTACCAAGCTCCCTGTCCGATCTATAGATCAGTTTTCCGATCTGACCCGAAAATTCAAAGAGCAATTCAGGCTATACGCTTCGAAGGCAAAAGACATAATGTCATTGTCCAATCTTGAACAGAATCCGGGAGAGCCTATTAAGTAATTCTTGAACCGCTTCAATTTAGCTCTGGCAGAAGTCGATAACGTAGAGCCACGAATGATCTTGACCTATTTGATGCGTGCTATCGACAAATCGAGCGAATTTGGAAAATGGCTGAAGATGAAGGAGCCAAATTCGCTTGAGAAATTCTACAAATAGGCTGACGAATTTATACGCCTAGAAAATCTTTCCGCACCAGCTAAAGTTGCGACAACAGTGGTGGAAAATAATGCTACCGTTCAAAGTAAGAAAGAACCTGCAGATCAGAAAAGGGAAAGTAATGGTGGGAAAAGGCGGAAAGACTTCAAAAAGCCCCGCTTCCTTAAACCTTCAGACTTTACTCCTCTGACCGATACCCCGGAGAATATTTTCATCGCCACTAAGGATGCTGTTGAATTTCCAAAACCACCGGCCGTGAAAGTTGGGAAGAATGCTGTTCAAAGCGGAAGATTTTGCAAGTTTCATAACCAACCAGGGCATGATACCAATGAGTGCCGCCACTTGAAAAGCCTGATTGAAGAATTGCTAAGAGAAAATAAGTTGCAGCAATACGTCAAGAGGAATAGAAAAGACCCGTCTTCATCTAACCAGGGGCAACTACCCCCAGCTCATTCATATGGTTCAGGAGAAAGGCCTGCTGAAAAAGAAAGACCTGTTATCAATGTGATCACAGGAGGACCTCATCCAGCTGGCAGGAGTTGGGGTGAAATGGGAAGGTATGCTAGAGCTTTGAAGTATGCTCCGACTGAAGAAAGTGTCTTGATCTTAGAAGATGCTGCACCTCTAAAGCAGCAGAAGACTTTTCATGATGATATTATGTTCAGAACCATGGATTCTATTGATGTGGAAGCTCCTACTGAGGACCCTTTAGTTGTTTCTGTCGGTATTGGGCCGGCTATTGTCAGAAGAGTTCTGGTTGATAGTGGTGCTTCGTGCAACATACTCTTTAAAAGGACATTCGATCAAATGAAAATCCCTATGACAGATGTACAAGCCTCTTCACACAAAATTGCCGGATTCACAGGAGAGCTGAAACAGCCAATTGGAACGGTGGACTTGTTTGTTGAAATGGGCGAAGGGAAGAGGAAGTTGGTTCGAAAGCAAACTTTTGTAATTGTTGATGGATTCTCCGCCTATAACGCTTTCTTGGGTCGGCCTACTCTTGCTGCTTTCAGGGCCGTCCTCGCTCCTTGGTGCTTAACAATGAAATTTCCTACTGATAATGGGATTGCTGTTATTAAAGGAGATCAGAACGCAGGACGAGAATGTTATCTTGTAGAACTCCGAGAGGCCAGGAAAAGAGAAATGGGGAAAGATGCGGCAGCTCCGCTCCGCATCTAGGAACCAACACTGTAGCAACTACGGAGCGGCCCCTGTACTGGCGAACACAGCAATGCAAGAAAAGAAATGGATCCCAGGAAAGCCAGTACAGGGGAGAGTAGAGTGGTACCCGTGGAGGTAACGGTACCAATATCTGTTGACTCGAAAGACCTAAACAAAGTACTCAATGTGGGTTCACAGCTAAGCATAACAGTTCAAAACACGCTGATATCATTATTAAAAGCCAATCTAGATGTGTTCGCTTGGTGTCACGCTGATATGTGTGGGAACTCCCCGGAAATTGTTGTACATACTCTGAACATAGATCCAAAATTCACGCCAGTGAAACAGAAAAGAAGAACTCAAGGCCCGGAAAGATCGACAGCACTAAAGGAAGAAGTCGATCGGCTCATGGAGAACGGCTTTATCAGAAACTCCACTTATCCAAATTGGGTTTCAAATCCAGTATTGTTCAAGAAAGCAAATGGAAAGTGGAGAGTGTGCATAGATTTCTCAAATCTAAACAAAGCATGCCCCAAAGATTGCTTCCCGCAGCCCAGAATTGATCAATTGGTGGATGGAACAGCTGGGCATGAGTTGTTATCGTTTGTGGATGCTTACTCCAGATACAATCAGATTATGATGCATGAGCCGGATCAGGAAGACACAAGCTTTATTACAGATGTGGGTCTCTACTGCTACAAAGTTATGCCTTTCGGATTGAAAAATGCTGGGGCAACCTACCAAAGACTCGTCAATGCAATGTTCAAGCCTCAGATTGGTAGAACCATGGAAGTTTATGTCGACGATATGTTGGTAAAATCAAAGAAAGATGTAGATCACATGGGACACTTGGAGGAAATGTTCACAGATCTTCGAAAGTACGGAATGAAGCTCAATCCATTGAAATGTTCATTCGGAGTAGAATCTGGGAAATTTTTGGGTTTCATTGTGAGCGCCAGGGGCATTGAAGCCAATCCTACTCAAATCACAGCTCTAAGGGAGGTCAAAGCCCCTAAAACAAAGAAAGAAATGCAAAGTCTCAATGGAAAAGTCGCTGCCCTGAGTCGCTTCATTTCCAAAGCCATAGACAAATGCATTCCCTTCTTTGACGCTCTAAAGAAAGGAAAGAAAATTTTTGAATGGACTCCCGAATGACAGAATGCTTTCGATGAACTAATTCGTCATATGGAAACACCTCCGATTCTTTCCAAACCCACTGACGGTGAAGATCTTTTCATCTATTTAGCAATTTCATCTCACGCCCTCAGCGCAGCACTTGTACGGGAAGATATGAAAATACAGCGTCCAGTCTATTACATCAGTAAACGGTTCACTGGGGCAAATATGAATTATTCGAAGATAGAAAAGCTCGCCTATTGTTTGCTAATTGCTTCCAGGAAATTGAGACCATATTTTCAAGCTCATCCTATCAAAGTTCTTACTGATCAACCTCTAAAGCAAGTCCTGTTTCATCCTGAAACATCGGGTCGTCTTTTGAAATGGAACATTGAACTTAGCCAGTACGACATCACTTATCACCCCCAAGAGCAATCAACGGACAAGCTTTAGCAGATTTCATCGCAGAATCTACTGACAAAGGCGATAGTGGAAATGAAACAACTGACGGCATTCCAATCCAATGAAAGTTGTATGTTGACGGATCAAGAAATGATTACTGTTCTGGGGCAGGGGTTGTGCTTGAAACCCCCGAAGGACGATCATTGTGTTATGCATTGAGACTGGAATTTCCTTCAACAAACAATGAAGCAGAGTATGAGGCTCTTATTGCTGGCTTATAAATTGCCAAGGAACTAAACATCAAAGTGTTGCAAATTTTCAGCGATTCTCAACTCATCGTTTGCCAGGTAAAGAAAGAGTTTCAGGCTAAAGGTGGAAATCTGCCTGCATATTTGTCAAAGGCATGTGAATTACTCGAAGATTTCAATCACTACACGATAAATCATATTCCTCGGGTAGAGAACATGAAAGCAGATTCTCTAGCAAAGTACTCAAGTTCTGGAGAAGCTCAATTACTGGGATTAGTTCCTGTAGAAGTTCTGTCAGCTCCAAGCATTGATGAAATGGATGTTGATTGGATTATGACTACGTCTCAAGAGCATGAATCATGGATGACTCCAATCAAAGAATACTTACTCAGTGGTTCCCCGCCAGAAAGTTCTAAGGAACGTCGAAAATTATTGAGAAAAGCGTCGAGGTATATAATTCAAGATGGCCGATTATACAGACGGGGATTTTCAATGCCTCTGCTCCGATGTGTAATTAAGGAAGAAGCCAAGACAATTCTAGCCGAGGTACACGGAGGAGAGTGTGGAGATCATTCAGCTGGTCAAACTTTAGCCAAGAAAGTTCTCCGATATGGGTATTTCTGGCCTGACATTAACCGAGATGCTGCTATCTACTCTAGAAAGTGCGACAAATGTCAGAGATTTGCAAAAATCCCAAAAGCACCTTCCACCGAACTCACACAGATGGTCAGCCCATGGCCATTCGCCATTTAGGGGATAGATCTAATCGGACCATTACCAGTTGCCAAATCAGGAATCAAATATGCTATTGTAGCCGTTGATTATTTCACCAAATGGGCTGAAGCTGAACCTTTGGCCACCATCACTTCTAAAAAGATGATAAATTTTGTAACGAAAAATATCATTTGCAGATATGGTGTGCTACAGAAGATAATCACAGACAACGGTACTCAGTTTGAAAGTGAAGAGTTCCAGAATTTTTGCAGACGATTCAGAATTCGGAAGAGCTTCTCAGCAGTGGCTCATCCACAGGCAAACGGGCAAGTGGAAGAAGTAAATAAAATCATCAAGTCAACCATCAAAAAGCAACTCGAAAGAGCAAAAGGTGGTTGGGTTGATAAGCTTCCATTAGCACTATGGGCATACAGGGCTACTCACAAAACTGCAACTGGGCACACTCCATTTTCACTGGCATACGGATCAGAGGCAATGATTCCAGTGGAAGTAGAAGTTCCTTCACATAGAAGAGTTCATTTCAACGAAGCTGAAAATGAAAAGCTGCAACTTGAAGCACTTGATTTTCTTGATGAGAAAAGAGAAGAAGCTAGGCTCAGAGTTTCAGCTTATCAGCAAAGGATAGCCAGGCACTTCAACTCTAAAGTTCGCCAACGCAGCTTTGAGATCGGGGACTTAGTTTTGAAAAGGATCATGACGGCAACTGGTGTGTTTGGACCAAACTGGGAAGGACCATATGCCATTGGCAGTAAACTTCTTGATGGCACTTTCAAACTCATAACTGTTGAAGGAGATCCAATTCCAAGAGCCTGGAACAGCAACCACTTACGTCCTTATTTTACTTGAAAGAAAAAGCTTTGCTCAAAATTGTAAAATAGTGATGAATGTATCAGTTGTATTGTAAAACATTGTAAATCAGTGTGAATGAATGAAAGCTATAAAGTGGATGTAGGCCCGATTCTTGGCCGAACCACTATAAATCTTGTGTTCTTTACTATTTCATAATGCCTGTTTTATTTCGATATGTAAATACTTTAAATGTATTGCTAAAATGTCGATTCAAAATTGCAGGACATCAAAACAATGCTTGCTCGTCACAAAACCAAGCGACCTCTATAAATCACCTGTTATGCAAATACCAAGCGACAAGAAATTCCAAATACAAATCCTATAAATGGAGAACTTCACATAAAAAGTTGGCGACTCCACTGTGACAATCCTTTGTTAATTGGTTGAGATTGCCGATATAAACAAACATCCAACTAGATAACTTGCGTTTGTCCCGTGAAGTCGCTCAACAGTGAAGTCCACTTCTTCGAACATAGCAATGTAAGGAAAGAAGATGCGCTTGGAAACGATAATAAAAGATCGCTAATGAGCAGATGATGAGAGAACATTGCCAAGCAAACAAATGAGCAGCCAAAAGGAGGTATGCTTCTCAATAAAAGGGCCAGTAAGAACCACCGAAGGGACACCTTCCCAAGTAGAAGGAACAGGGCCCTTGCTGACTGATCGTGATGCATCCGATCAGGCAGCTTGCGTCCGTCCCGTGGATCTACTTGCCCCTGAGACGCAACCTTCCTGGCACACCAACCACCCAACGCTCCTTCTCTCAGTCAAAAAAGATTGATGGAACCACCGGAGGGGCACCTTCTTAAACTGAAGGAACAGGGCCCTTGTTAATTGATTGCGATCGTCTGTGCAAACGAGCATCCAATCAAGCAACTTGCGTACGCCCCGTGGATCTACTCAACCATGAGAAAGTAACTCCCAGGCAATCAAAAAGCCCTTTTCGGAGGCACAAGCCCTCTTCGGAGGCACATGACCTCTTCGGAGGCAAAAGCCCTTTCCCAAGGCACCACAAGCCCTCTTCGGAGGCACATGACCTCTTCGGAGGCAAAAGCCCTTTCCCAAGGCACCACAAGCCCTCTTCGGAGGCACATGACCTCTTCGGAGGCAAAAGCCCTTTCCCAAGGCACCGCAAGCCCTCTTCGGAGGCACAAGCCCTCTTCGGAGGCACAAGCCCTCTTCGGAGGCACAAGCCCTCTTCGGAGGCACAAGCCCTTTTCGGAGGCACAAGACCTCTTCGGAGGCACAACTCTTTAAGAGGAGCCCTCTCCGGAGGCATGTCCCAAAATAGAATACTCGAACGAAAAGCATTCTCCGGAAGCACAATTCAACTGTCAAAGGAAGGATTAACTTGTTCATCTCAAAAAATTCCTCCTAAAAAAGTTGAAATACTACAAAATTCTTTCAGAAAAGTTCATTTCACTTCACAGGAAAATTCACTTTTTAATAAATAAAAGTGATTATCCCCGAAAGTTGAAGCGTTCTTCAGAAAGAGAAAATAGAAATTCCTCTAAAGACTAGATATACCTACTAAAAGCAGAATAATTCTTCCCTTAAAAGTGGAGTAATTATTCTCTGGAATAAGAATATCAGTCTTGGAAAAGCTAGGAATATTGCAATGCACTTACGGTATGGGGGCAATACTATACCATTCAATTACATTAATAAAAATAACATGCAAGCAACATACCACAAGTTCATTGCAATATCACGGAAAATAGATGTAGATTAAGTGTATTCCTAAACACAGATAAAAATTTGTACAAGTAAAAGGAATCGTTTATTCTACACTGAAAAAGAGAGACAGATGCGTTCTCACATACACAAGGATTTGTACAAATAAAATTACTGTTTTATTCAGTACTATGAAAATTCTTTACATGCGCAAGTATCTCAAAAAACCAAAAGCAGGGACCGGTACCCGCACAATCTCCGGTCTATACATGTAAAAAAGCAAGATAAGAAGTAGAAAGTTCAGCTTGTCACTCCTTCTTTCCGCCACCCTTGGAGCCTTTGCTTGGCCTAATAGTTAATTTCGGAATCCGATGTGGACGGGACGGAGAAGAAGGAATGGTTGGGTCTTCTTCTGTTTTGTCTTCCCCAGTCGAAGCACTCCTCTTCTGCTTCCTTACGGCACACTTCCCCTTCCTCTTCGAAGAAGATTCGCTCCCCGGAGTAGCAAGCAATGTTGAAAGCTTCAGGTCATCATCTAGAGACCGCTCCGGGGTCTTCTCGACGTTTTCAAGATCCTCCGCCTTCTGCTCCTGCGAAATAGCCGGATCGTCCAGGCCTTGAAGAGCTTCGATTTTTTCTGCCTGCGATCCCGGTTGGGAAGCAGAAGGAGGAGTAATCTGTAAAGATGGAGGTACAGCAACTGAAGGAGTGGAAACTTGTGCAGTGATTGGTGCCTCCGCTATAGAAGAAAAGAAGTTAAAATCAATATCTCCCGAAAATAGAGAAGGTATCGGTTCACCAAAGTTCAAGTAACAAGTAAGAAGGTCATCAAACTCGGTTAAATCAAATAACTGGTTCATTAGACCCGGGACTTCGCCAAAATTACCTAGAGGAGTTGGCTTCGCAAGTTCAATTTCATATTTATCAGCCTCAGTTTCTTCCTGGCTCTTCTCTTCAATTTGGGAAAGAGGAGTCTCGGAAGCATCGAGTTTAGCTTCAGCATCTTTTGCAGTGAGTGGAGATTGAGAGCTAGAACCGATGATGTCAACATCGGTCAAAGTCGAAGTATGGACATGGGCAGTGAAAGGTATTGTTTTTTCTGAATGCTCCTCTGCCACTGTCCCGGCTCCAGCTTCGGCAAGTTGCTCTTTGCCTCTAATAAGCGCATCGCGTGCTTCATCATCCCGATAAAGCGCTACAAGGTCTGCCTCCGCGTAGCCGGCAAATGTATCAAGTATGGTCTCCCAAACTTCAGCAAGTGTAATCTCATATTTGGGACCCAAGAATGAAAGGCTGCCGCGTTCCAAAACGTTGTGCATGTAGAAGTCAAATAGAGTAGAATCGATGCTAGCTTTAGTGGCATCGTGAGACTCTTCGGCCGCAACTTGTCCAGCGACCGCGTCATCACGCTCCTTCTCAACTTTAAGAAGCTTAGCTTTCAGCATCTCTATCTCTGCATTTTGGGACGCAATTGTTCCCCGCAGCTTAGTATTTTCTGTGCGATATTTCTCAGTTATGTGCTGCTCAGCTGCAAGCTTCATTTCGGCGTCCCTTTGCGTAGAATGTGCGTCCCGCACTTGCTTCTGAAAGACTTCTTCCTTTTGGGTGTGCGATGCAGAAGATGAGGCCAGATCTTCCTTTAGTCGCTTGACTTCAGATGCAAGCTTTGCGTTGTCGTCTGCAATGCTCGTCATCTCCGCATCATGCTGCTTATGCCATTTGTCCCATTCTGATTTATCGTTCTCCATGGTCATCATCGCCTCAAGATTCATGTGGTTGACCCTTTGAAGTTCGTCGACAAGTTTCTACCATTGCGACATCCTCTCGATGTTAAGCCTGACCGCGTCAAGACTTTTAAGCATGTCTTGCTTATCAATCGGAACCAAATCCAAGTCAAAGCGTTGGAGGGCCGTCTTTAACTTGATATTGCGGCCTGTTAATGATTATTTGAATATCAGATTTCTTTAGAGGAGGAGAGCTAGCCGGGATATTAGGAGATATAGGAGCGTCAGTCTTCTCAGAAATTTCAGACGCGTCCTTCTCATCAAGTTTAACCCGTTTACTTGGGTCATCGGTAGCATGATTCTTCCCTTTGTCATCATGATATTTTCTTTTATGAGAGTCATCGTCTCTCCTTCTTTGCTGCTCTTCATAAGCACGCCTTTCTTGAGCTTTTCTAGCTGCACGCTCTTCGTCAGATTCTATACGGGAGGGAAGATAACGTCCATAATCATAATTATCGCGCCCTCCGTAACGCCGAAAGTTGTCATAATACGAGCCACTACGCACCATTATAGAACCTGAAATTGAAGGAAAGGCAAGTCTCAGAAATCTTCGAAATAAAGAATTTAAGTACACATAAGTGCTTAGCATCCTAAGTGTGTGTGGCGTGTAAGCTACGCGCAACAAATTACAAACCACTATGTGGTATGGAAGTGGCAACAGCTTGTGTAGAAGGCGTTGTGGCTTGCCGCAAGGAAGAAGTTGCCTCGACGACAAGAGAGATTGTTTTTGAACCATAATCTTTAAACAGCTCCTGAGAAGTTACCATCAAGTCACTTAACCCCCCAAAAATGTCGTCGCTGTTGTGCACGTCGGAATTTTTTCTTTCAGCCTCTATATTGGCCGCTTCTCCGGACTGGCGGGAAGATTCCTTTCCTTCTTCTTCTTCTTTAACAACCAGGAGAAGTGCAAGCTTGCTAGACGACCCCACGACATCAGTAGAAGTAGTGCACTTCACTAGTGACGTCTATGCGGTGGTTTCTTTTAATGAAAGCTCTTTCACAGGAGCTGGGGCATCCGACGTTGTGGTTGGAGACTCAGGAATCTCATGAGGCTGGGTGGAACGAGAAGAGTGTAAAAGCCCATACTGGTGTAAAAATTCGTCTTTCAGCAAAAATTTGGCGCTTCTCTCTTCTGCCGCCACAGTATTTAGGGTTTCGAGGATCGATTTAAGGCTGGGATTTCTGAGCGGAGGGGGAAGTGCTGAAAAAGGAAAGGAATGATGATAAGCATTTGATAATTCAGGTTTCGAAAAATTTATGAGATGAACAGATAAAGGTAATCTCACTCCCGATTCTCCAAACTGCGTAGAATCACGGAGGACATCGAACAAAGAAGAATTGGTTTAGAAAACCGTGGGCACTTTCAGGCAAATCTAAAATCAATTTCCGAATTCTGGCAACCCTTACGAGTACAATCGAAGGATGATCTTTATTCTTAGAGAAGGTGCATAGATAGCAAATTTCGTCAAAGCTCGGAAGACGGTCAAGCGTCCTCCTAAACAGAACACACAAACCCATTAGAACGGCGTAACCGTTGGGGTGTAGCTGAAAAGGCGAGATAGCTAGTCGAAGGAAAAGCTCCCGGAGAAATTCATTGAAAGGCGGAACAACTCCGTTTAAGCACATATGGCGATTCACCGCAACAAAACCCAGGGGTGGCCTGTCAGCTGTATCACTTGCTCCAGGGAATATAGCGTCTGAATCAGCAATACCAAATTGGATACACAGTTGTCTAAAGATTCTGTGGCTCAGAGCAGTCGGAGTTCTCTCCGGAGGATCAATCAGAGGATTGGCAATCGGGAAAGCTTCTTCAGTTGGTCCTGAATCTTCTTGTTGGGACGTCATTCTACACAATCAACTGGATATTTAAATATAAAGGTGCACGTTTCCTAAAAAGTGTGAAGTGTTGTGCAAAAACTAAAACAATAACAAGCAAGTATAACTGAAATTGAGACAATTGATGTTCGTCGATTATAAAGTTTCGAGGCTTGTTATTTCAGGTTAAAATACAATGTTGTGTTGATGCAAACAAGTCAGCTTAGGTTGATTATTCCAGCTTTGTTTCAACACTTCATTTGAATTAGTCATTTCACAGCATTTCACTCATAGAATTCATTTAAGTTAATTATTCGTTATCAACTAATCTGTCATGCGATGTGGGCAGTCGTTGGCAGTATATTTGTCCCGTTTTTCTGCAAATGTTGTATTTAACAGGTTGACAGCTTTAAAAGATGGTATAATCTGTGAGAAAATACAATTAAAGTAAAGACAATGTGAAGAGAAATGCAACACAGTTCAAATCCAGAAATTCAGTCAAATTCTGCTAAAGGTTTTAAGTGTTAGGTCGCTCACGACCTAACATAAGTCGCAGCGTACTTAAGTCGTTGTTCAAATTAAAGGTGCTCAGGACTGAAAAATCATTTCAAGTGATAGGTCGTTCAGCGACCTATTATAGGTCAAGCTGTCCTTAGGTCGCACAATGCAACTGAATGGATTAGGACAGTGCAATTTTCTCAAAGTCTTAAGTCGCTCACGGTTTGGCATAGGTCGTAAATTCTATAGGTCGAGGAAAAAGGTGGTTCAGAATTGTTTAGGTCGCGGATATTTTTGGATCGTGAAGCCTAGGTCGCCCAGTATCCCATCACGACCTAATTGTTAGGTCGTCCAGATCTGGAAGGTAACTGACTTCCTCCACAAGCAACACCTAACTAGATCCAATAGCCCAATACCGCCATTTCAGAGAAATTCATCTTCCCCTTCATTCTATCTCAACATACCACCAAATTAGCTAACCAATCGACTGCAAACCCTCTAGATCCATAGTGAAAGTTCTCATACAATCACGAATCATCATAACACGTTGAACGGCAAACAAGAGTCAATCGAAACCGCCATTCAAAAAATGAAGCACGGCACATGAGATTAAGCTTAGGTCAGGTAATAAGGATTCGTGATCGAGCAGTGGTTATGGATGAATAATGATTGATCCACTTACGAGTTATGCTGGTGAGGAAGAATCGACAACTGAACAGGTTCGTTTTGTCTTTGGAAGCTCGAAGGATCGTCAATGGCGATGAAGGCTCAGAACAGTAAAGTGAGAAGGAAGGAGCGACCTAACTAATTTATATGGAACAGAGAGAGGGAGGTGAACAGGCGTGCAAGTTTTAAGTCGTTCGCGACCTAGCAAGATTAAGTCAAAGCATACGACCTAAGGTATAGTCATATACTTCGAGGGGCAAATGTTAACTCCTTTATTGCAGCGACCTAAAACTCTACGACCTAAGAAAGCTACGACCTAAGAAAGCTACGACCTAAGAATGTTGCGACCTAAGAAAGCTACGACCTAAGAATGTTGCGACCTAAGAAAGCTGCGACCTAAGAACGTTGCGACCTAATGAAACTAGCGACTTAACGAAGTGAGCGACCTACGAGTTAGTGAAGCAGCGACCTAGCTACAGGAATGTCGCGACCTAAGGAAGCCTGCGACCTAAGAAGCCTGCGACCTAAAAGAGCTTGCGACCTAACTACAGAAAGAGCTTGCGACCTAACTACAGAAAGAGCTTACGACCTAACTACAGGAAAAGTTTGCGACCTATAGAAGCTCACGACCTAAGGCAGTTAGCGACCTAACTACTAAAGCAGCTCAGCGACCTACGACCTAAGAGGCAAACGAGCTAAGACTTCAACGACCTAAAGCTCCCACATCTATTCCTAACTCGTCTGCGACCTACCACTTGTTCAAATGAAGGCAAGTGCTACTACATCAGCTGATCTCTTAAGTCGCAAGGGGACTGCGACCTAGCTTAGGTCGCTCACGACCTACGACCTAACTAAGGTCGTACGCGACCTAAGACTTAGCAATTTCTCTACCCAGAATTCAGAGATGCTCCTATAAATACCCCACTACTTCCAACATGAAAAGGACTTTTGGCCATTCATTTCTTCAAGCATCGTTACTCTGTCGAAGTCTCCATTCATCCAGCAATCAAAGATCTTCAAACATTCAAGACGCTACAACAAGCTTCAAGAGAAATTCCTTACATCCAACACGGATTCATTGAATTTCATCAACGAAGATTGAGCTAGTAGTCAAGATTGTTTCTTTTGATCAAATTGTACTGTTTTGATAAGAGATTTGTATCGATTTGTAACCGAATTCAGTAATAAAGAGATTCAAAGTGGACGTAGGCTTAATCTCAAGCCGAACCACTATAAATTGCTATCCTTTACTGCTTTTCTGCCATTTTACTACTTAAATTCTGTTCCCGTCACGCGGGTGGTGCTTTCACGATTCAATTACACACACCGGGTGTTAGCGTTCACTTTTTAGCGTTAACAGGAGGCAGAGAAAATAAGCGATGTTGCTCACGCGGGAGTAACTCCTGGCCCTGACGCTCAAGTGATCGGGGCGCTAGATGATGACAAGCTTGACACTTCGTCTCCTGCCGAAGGGAGCGATGAAATCGAAATCACCGGCGCCTCTGAGCATACCTCAAAGTTGAGCATGAAGGAACGCCTCGCCGAAGAGGAGAAGAAAAAGGTCAAGGTCAAAGTCGAACCTGAAATACTAGAACTTACCGACCCACGGAACAGACCTCTGAAAATCATTCTCCCGGGCAGGTCCAAACCACTGGATGTTATGTCTCCTACTCCTGACTCTGCTTCTTTAGCAAGCAAGAAATCCAAGAAAAAGCGTGAAGGAGAGGAGTCGTCAGAAAAAACAAAGGAAGAAAAGCAGAAGAAACCGAAGAAATAATCGATACACTCATTCAACGAGCTTCTTGCTTAAGTCTTGCAGTTGCTTTTATCTTTTGTAGCTTGTAGTTTGTATAGATAGGTTCTTAACTCTGAGTTTTGTAGGAGTAACTGTGTAACCCCATTTTGAACTTATTGAATAAAGTTTAGTTTCTTTTTCGTTTGAATGATTCTCTTGCTTTTCTTTGGTTTGCTGACTAACTGTAGTCATGACTCAAGTTCATATGAGTTGCATTATCTCCCAGTCCATTCTCGTGTTGTTCAAACATTTCCAGACATGGCATACTTCTTGTTCCACATTTCTCGAGTACTTGGACTTTTTTCTAAATCTGCGCTCCGGGGATTTAGAGTAAGTTGATCCGCGTTCAAGGGATTCGGAGGTTCGCATCGTTTATACTCTAGTCCGCACTCTGGGGACTTAGAGTACTCCGATCCGTGCTCTGGGGATTCGGATATTTGAAATCGTTTATACTCTAGTTTGCATTCTGGGGACTTAGAGTACTCCGATCCGCGCTCTGGGGATTCGGAGATTTGAAATCGTTTATACTCTAATCCGCACTCTGGGGACTTAGAGTACTCCGATCCGCGCTTTGGGGACTTAGAGTACTCCGATCCGCACTCTGGGGATTCGAAGATTTGAAATCTTTTATACTCTGGTCCGCAATCTGGGGACTTAGAGTACTCCGATCCCGCTCTGGGGATTCGGAGATTTGAAATCGTTTATACTCTAGTTCGCGCTCTGGGGACTTAGAGTACTCCGGTCCGCGCTCTGGGGATTCGAAGGTTCGCATCGTTTATACTCTAGTCCACACTCTGGGGACTTATTGTACTCCGATCCGCGCTCTGGGGACTTAGAGTACTCCGATCCGCGCTCTGGGGATTCAGAGATTTGAAATCTTTTATACTCTAGTCCGCACTCTGGGGACTTAGAGTACTCCGATCCGCGCTCTGGGGATTCGGAAATTTGAAATCGTTTATACTCTAGTCCGCGCTCTGGGGACTTAGAGTACTCCGGTCCGCGCTCTGGGGATTCGGAGGTTCGCATCGTTTATACTCTAGTCCGCACTCTGCGGACTTAGAGTACTCCGATCCGTGCTCTGAGGATTCGGAGATTTGAAATCGTTTATACGCTAGTCCGCGCTCTGGGGACTTAGAGTACTCCGGTCCGCGCTCTGGGGATTCGGAGATTTGAAGTTGTTTATACGAGTCCGTACGTCGTACAGGATAATGTAGTTCGTCATCCGATTATGAGATATAGAAACATTATTGATTCGTGGAAAATACGGCTTCAAGCCTTTATCAATGAATAACAACTAAACTGCTTGATTACATAGTTCAAAAGAAACTAAGTTACGACTGAACGAAAACATACAGGAAATAACAGTGCCTAAAACAAGAAAGAAAACATGCTAAATGTAATAGTGCCACAGATGTTCACTGTTCCATGCTCGGGGAGGTGTAGTGCCATCGACGGTTGCTAGCTTGAATGTTCCCTCTCCAAGCTTCCGTTCAATGACGTACGGACCTTCCCAGCTGGGATTCATACGTGATGGTACCGGGAAAACTCGTTTCAGAATGAGATCACCCACATCAAAAGTCCTTGGGCGGACTCTGCCGTCGTAGTAACGCTTGACTCGGTGTCTATGCGCTGCCGCCCTTAATTCGGCCTCTTCACGCTTTTCATCGATGCAGTCCAGCGATTCCAACAAGAGGTCCTGGTTCGTCTTGGGATCATAGTATGTCACTCGGTGTGATGGAACTTCAAGTTCCACGGGTATAACGGCTTCAGAGCCGTATGCCAAGGCGAATGGAGTGTGGCCAGTCGCAGACTTGTGGGTAGTTCTATAAGCCCATAATGCTGTCGGGAGTTCATCTACCCACTTGCCTCCGACTTTCTCCAGACGCTTCTTCAGTATTGACTTGATTATTTTATTAACGGCCTCGACTTGTGTTAACGCTAAAAAGTGAACGCTAACACCCGGTGTGTGTAATAGAATCGTGAAAGCACCACCCGCGTGGCGGGAACAGAATTTAAGCAGTAAAATGGCAGAAAAGCAGTAAAAGACAGCAATTCATAGTGGTTCGGCTTGAGATTAAGCCTACGTCCACTTTGAATCTCTTTATTACTTAATTCGGTTACAAATCGATATAAATCTCTTATCAAAACAGTACAATTCGATCAAAAGAAACAATCTTGACTACTAGCTCAATCTTCGTCGATGAAATTCGATGAATCCGTGTTGAATCTAAGGAATTTCTCTTGAAGTTTGTTGTAGCGTCTTGAATGTTTGAAGATCTTTGGTTGCTGGATGAATGGAGACTTCGACAGAGTAACGGTGCTTGAAGAAATGAATGGCCAAAAGTCCTCTTCATGTTGGAAGTGGTGGGGTATTTATAGGAGCTGATTTGGACTCTGGAAATTTTCCTAAGTCCTAAGTCGTAGCCGACTTAGTATATGTCGCGGCCGACTTATGATAGGTCGCTGCCGGCTCATCAGCCTCAATACTTCCTTATAGTTCACCTCCTCTTCTGGTTTTATGCTTTAAGTCCTAAGTCGCCGAAGACCTAAGGCAAGTCTGTGACGAGGTAAAGGTGTATAAGATGTCCTGAGATTGTACACGACTTAGTATAAGTCGTAGGTCGGCGACGACTTAAAAGATAGGTCGTATGTCTTAAGTTATCAACAATTGCCTTAGGTCCAAGACTCCCTTATCTCATAGACTCTTAAGTCGTAGTGCTTCTTAACTCGGTGTTGTTAGGTCGGAGTAGAGTTAACTCGCAATCTTAAGTCGGCAATTTGTTAACTCGGAAGCCCTTGCTAACTCGCAATTTGTTAAGTCGGTTGGCTTCCTTAAGTCGGTAGGCTCCTAGGTCGGCACACATCTTAAGTCGGCGGCTCTTCTCAGTAGTTAGATCGGCAACTGTTGGGTCAGAGCTTTCTTAGGTCGGAGCAGGCTTCTAAGTTGGCATGTGTTTAGATCGGAGGCTATTCTAGCTCGTATACTGTTAAGTCAGACCGTTCCTTAAGTCGTCTTCTGTTAAGTCGCGAATCAGAGGATTAACATTTGCCACTCGAAGTGTGTGCCTAGGTCGTAGGTCATATACTTCGATTTTCTTAACCTGCTCTTTGATTAGGTCGAAAGCGAGTTAACAGAGGTCTTAGGTCGGCAGCAAGTTAACAGAGGTCTTAGGTCGGCAATGTGCAAGTCGCCTCACCTTCCTGCGAATAAATAGTTGAGTCATCCTTCCTCTTCCTCACTCATTCTTCTTCTCGATTCAGCCATTGACGCGATTCAGAGCCCTCAGAGATAAATTCCATCCAACCAATCGTCGATCAACCTCCTGTTATACATCGTAAGTTAATCTGATCCGAGTTTACCCATGCCCCCTGTCGAATTGATGACTCCCCAATTTTCGACTTCCATTCGTTTGCCGTGATTCATCATGAATAACCCTTCGACTGTTCCGCCATTGCCATCGATCACGTTGTAGTTGTGATAGGGCAACAATACGTCAGATTCACAACAAACCCGAGGCGATCCGAATTGGCTTTTTTGGGTGATCCAATGGTGTGATGGAATTAGGATCGTTATTGGCTATGAGGTTATTGGGTTATCGAGTTAGAAGTTATGGAAGAAAGTGGGTTGATGTACTGACTCGGTCACGACTTAGTGATTTCACTGATTTAAGTCGGAACCGACTTAGCAATTTCATGTCCTAGGTTTTGAGTCGCTTCCGAGTTAGGACTTAGAGGATTTCTTGTTGCTTCGAACTAGTTTTGCTTCTTAACCCGGCCAAGACTCGGGAACTATCATCTTTGACCCATAGGGGACCTCTCTTAAGTCGTCACCGAGTTAGTACTTAAGTCTTTCGGCGACTAAGCAGATGACTTTTGAACTTTGTCTGGACTTCGAACTGTTGAACTACGAACTATGTTGCATGTATTTCTTTTTACAGATTGCTTCAATTTGCAAGTTAACAATCCTGTTTAACACAACATTCACAAAGTACTGGGACGAATATACTGTCACTGACTGCCCACATCGATTGACAGATTAGTTGGTAAAGAGGAAGTTAAATTGAATAAACATGAATAAGATGATGTACAATAACCACTCCAAGTGAAGTATTAAAACAAAATCGTAATAGTCAAATGAAACTGATTTGTTTGCATTAACACCGCACTTGAACATTAACAAGTTCTGAAATTCTGTAATCGATTGTTTGTCAACTAATTTAATTCCACTTATGCTTGTCTTTCATTTTCATTAGTTTTGCACAACACTCTACACTTTTAGGAAACGTGCACCTTCACATTTGAACATTCAGCTGATTGTGTAGAATGTCTTCTCCACAAGAAGGAACAGAGCAAGTTGAAGATGCATTTCCAGTTGCTATCTCGCTAAATGATCCTCCGGAAAGGACTCCTACCACTCTGAGCCATAAAGCCTTTCGTCAATTATGCATCCAGTTTGGCATTGCCGAAGCTGACGCTTTGCTTCCTGAAATAAATGATACTGCCGATAGGCCACCCCATGGCTTTGTCGCAGTTAACCGCCAAATGTGCTCGAGCGGAGCTATCCCCCCATTCAATGACTTCCTTCGAGAACTTCTTCTCCGACTATCTATCTCCCCTTTTCAATTACACCCTAATGGCTACGCCATCCTGCTGGGACTATGCGTGCTTTTTAGGAGAACGCTGGACCGCTTTCCTAGTTTCGGAGAAATTCGCTATCTGTGTACTTTTGCCAAAAATAAAGATCATCCTTCTATCATAGTCGTGAGGAGTGCTAGAAATCGTAAGTTGATCACCGGTCTCCCTGAAAGTGTTCATAGTTTCCTGAGCCCGTTTTTCTATGTTCGCTGTCCCCCGGGGTTTTATGCTATTTGGAGAGTAGGAAGTAAGATCACTTGCCTCTGCTTCTTATGTTCTTTCAAACTTACCGAAGTCCGAGTTATCAAGTGCTAACTTTGCCTTTTTTCCTTTTTCAGCACTTCCTACTCCTTCTAGAGATCCTGGTCACAAAGTGACTTTTGAGAGGCTTATGGCGGTGCCAGTAGAGGAGAGGAGTATCCAGTTTCTATTAGATGATGAGCTTTTGCACCAATTTGGGCTTTTACATCCCTCCAGGTCGACTCAGATTCATGAAATCTTTAGTTCTGATGCAGAAATGTTAGCTGCTTCGGGCTCTCAAGCAGAGGCATCGAATGCCCCAGTTTCTGCAGAAGAAGTTGCATCAGAAACACCTGTCGTAGAGGCTGCCTTGATAAAGTGTTCTACATCCACCGATGTTGTAGGGTCAGTCAGCAAGTCGGCACTTGCTCCAATTATTGAAGAGGAGGAAAATCCTCGAATTTCTGAAAAATCAACTGATGCGGAAGTTGAGAAAGAAAACTCTGCCGGGCACCATAATGATGACACCTTCGATGGTTTAAGTGATATAATGATAACTTCCCGGGAGCTTTTTAAAGATGACATAACTAAAGTCACTTCTCCTGTAACAGAAGCAACATCTACTCTGCAGCAAACTTTGCCAGCTCAAGAATCAACTCCTGTTTCCCAATCTGCTATCACTCCCCAACCAAAGAGTGGTTTGTAGTTCGGCGCGCGTAGTTTGCACATCACACACACTTAGGATGCTTAGCACTTATATGAACTTAGCCCCCTTTAATTTGAAGATTTCTAAGACTTGTCTTTTCTTCAATTTCAGGCTTTACAATGGGACGAACTGGCTCGTATTATGACAACTTTCGGCACTACGGAGGGCGTGATTATTACGATTATGGACGTTATCTTCCCTCCCGCAAAGAATCTGACGAAGAGCGTGCAGCTAGAAAAGCTCAAGAAAGGCGTGCTTACGAAGAGCAGCAAAGAAGGAGAGACGATGACTCTCATAAAAGAAAATATCATGATGACAAAGGGAAGAAGCATGCTACCGATGACCCAAGTAAACGGGTTAAACTTGATGAGAAGGACGCGTCTTAAATTTCTGAGAAAACTGACGCTCTGATCCCTTCTGATATTCCGGCCGGCTCTCCTCCTCTAAAGAAATCTGATATTCAAACAACCATTAACAGGCCACAATATCAAGTTAAAGACGGCCCTCCAACGCTTCAGAGCCGATTTCCGAATTGGTGCCTAAAAGGAGTGCGCTTTGACTTGGATTTGGTTTCGATTGATAAGCAAGACATGCTTAAAAGTCTTGACGCGGTCAGGCTTAATATCGAGAGGATGTCGCAATGGCAGAAACTTGTCGACGAACTTCAGAGGGTCAACCACATAAATCTTGAGGCGATGATGACCATGGAGAATGATAAATCAGAATGGGACAAATGGTGTAAGCAGCATGATGCGGAGATGACGAGCATTGCAGACGACAATGCAAAGCTTGCATCTGAAGTCAAGCGACTTAAGGAAGATCTGGCCTCATCTTCTGCATCGCACACTCAAAAGGAAGAAGTCTTTCAGAAGCAAGTGCGGGACGCACATGCTGCGCAAAGGGACGCCGAAATGAAGCTTGCAGCTGAGCAGCACATAACTGAGAAATATCGCACAGAAAATGCTGAGCTGCGGGGAACAATTGTGTCCCAAAATGCAGAGATTGAGATGCTGAAAGCTAAGCTACTTAAAGTTGAGAAGGAGCGTGATGACGCGGTCGCTGGACAAGTTGCGGCCGAAGAGTCTCACGGTGCCACTAAAGCCAGCATTGATTCTACTCTATTTGACTTCTACATGCACAGCATTCTGGGCCGCGGCACCCTCTCATTCTTGGGTCCCAAATATGAGATTACACTTGCTGAAGTTTGGGAGACCATACTTGATACGTTTGCTGGCTATGCAGAGGCAGACCTTGTAGCGCTTTATCTGGATGATGAAGCACGTGATGCGCTTATTAGAGGCAAAGAGCAACTTGCCGAGGCTAGAGCCGGGATAGTGGCAGAGGAGCATTCAGAAAAAACAATACCTTTCACTGCCCCTATCCATACTTCGACTTTGACCGATGTTGACATCATCGGTTCTAGCTCTCAATCTCCACTCACTGCAAAAGACGCTGAAGCTAAACTCGATACTTCCGAGACTCCTCTTTCCCAAATTGAAGAGAATAGCCAGGAAGAAACTGAGGATGATAAGTATGAAATTGAACTTGCGAAGCCAACTCCTCCAGGTAATTTTGGCGAAGTCCCGGGTCTAATGAACCAGTTATTTGACTTAACCGAGTTTGACGACCTTCTTACTTGTTACTTGAACTTTGGTGAACCGATACCTTCTCTATTTTCGGGAGATGTTGATTTTAACTTCTTTTCTTCTACAGCGGAGGCACCAAACACTGCACAAGTTTCCACTCCTTCAGTTGCCGTCCCTACATCTTTACAGGTTACTCCTCCTTTTGCTTCCCAACCGGGATCACAGGCAGAGAAAATCGAAGCTCTTCAAGGCCTGGATGATCCGACTGTTTCGTAGGAGCATAAGGCGGAGGATCTTGAAAGCATTGAGAAGACCCCGGAGCGGTCTCTAGATGATGACACGAAGCTTTCAACATTGCTTGTTACTCCGGGGAGCGAATCTTCCTCGAAGAGGAAGGGGAAGCGCGCCATAAGAAAGAAGAAGAGAGGTGCTTCGACTGGGGAAGACAAGACAGAAGAAGACCCAACCACTCCTCCTTCTCCGTCTCGCCCACATCGGATTCCGAAATTAACTATTAGGCCAGGCAAAGGCTCCAAGGGTGGTAGAAAGAAGGAGTGACAAGCTGGACTTTCTGCTTCTTATTTTGCCTTTTACATGTATAGACCGGAGATTGTGCGGGCAACGGTCCCTGCTTTTGCTTTTTTGAGATATCTGCACATGTAAAGAATTTTCATAGTACTAAATAAAACAGTAATTTTACTTGTACAACTTCTTGTGTATGTGAGAACGCATCTGTTTCTCTCTTCTTCTTTTTTAGTGTAGAATAAACGATTCCTTTTACTTGTACAAACCTTTTGTCTGTGTTTGGGAATACATTTATTCCACGTCTATTTTTCGTGATATTGCAATGAACTTGTGGCATGTTGTGTTTATTAATATAATTGAATTTTATAGTATTGCCCCCATGCCGTAAGTGCATTGCAATATTCCTAGCCCTTTCAAGACTAATACTCTTATTTCAAAGAATAATTACTCCGCTTTTAAGGGGAGAATCATTCTGCTTTTAATAGAGTATATCTAATCTTTGGAGGAATTTTTATTTTCTCTTTCTGAAGAACGCTTCAACTTTCGGGGAGAATCACTTTTATTTATTAAGAAGTGAATTTTCCTATGAAGTGAAATGAACTTTTCTGAAAGAATTTTGTAGTATTTCAACTTTTTTAGGAGGAACTTTTTGAGATAAACAAGTTAATCCTTCCTTTGTGAGTTGAACTGTGCTTCTGGAGAATGCTATTCGTTCGAGTATTCTATTTTGGGACATGCCTCCGGAGAGGGCTCCTCTTAAAGAGTTGTGCCTCCGAAGAGGTCTTGTGCCTCCGAAAAGGGCTTGTGTCTCCGAAGAGGGCTTGTGCCTACGAAGAGGGCTTGTGGTGCCTTGGGAAAGGGCTTTTGCCTCCGAAGAGGTCATGTGCCTCCGAAGAGGGCTTGTGGTGCCTTGGGAAAGGGCTTTTGCCTCCGAAGAGGTCATGTGCCTCCGAAGAGGGCTTGTGCCTCCGAAGAGGGCTTTTTGATTGCCTGGAAGTTACTTTCTCATGGTTGAGTGGATCCACGGGGCGGACGCAAGCTGCTTGATTGGATGTTTGTCTGCACAAACGATCGCAATTGAGCAACAAGGGCCCTGTTCCTTCAGCTTGGGAAGGTGCCCCTCCGGTGGTTCCACCAATCTTTTTTGATTGAGGAAAGCGCTTTCATTTTTTGGCGTGCCTCGTTAGAGGGCTTTGTTGACCTTTGAGAAGGAGCGTTGGTTGGTTGGTGTGCCAGGAATGTTACGTCTCAGGGGCAAGTAGATCCACGGGACGGACGCAAGCTGCTTGATCGGATGCATCACGATCAGTTAGCAAGGGCCCAGTTCCTTCCGCTTGGGAAGGTGTCCCTTCGGTGGTTCTTACCGGCCCTTTTATTGAGAAGAATACTTCTTTTTGGCTGCTTCCTTGTTTGCTTGGCAATGTTCTCCCATCATCTGCTCATTAGTGATCTTGTATTATTGTTTCCAAGCGCATCTTCTTTCCTTTTACAAGTTAATTGCCTCATCCGAAGGAGTGGACTTTACTGTTGAACGACTTCACGGGACAAACGCAAGTTATCTAGTTGGATGTCAGTTCATATCGGCAATCTCAACTAGTTAACAGATGTTTGCCTTAGTGGAGTCGCCAACTTTTTATGTGAAGTTCTCCTTGTATAAGATTTGAATTTGTAATTTTTTGTCGCTTGGTTTTATGACGAGCAAGCCTTGTTTTAATGTCCTTCAATTTTGAATCGACAATTTAGCAATACATTTAAAGTATTTACACATCGAAATAAAACAGGCATTATGAAATAGTAAAGAACACAAGATTTATAGTGGTTCGGCCAAGAATCGGGCCTACATCCACTTTATAGCTTCCATTCATTCATACTGGTTTACAATTTTTACAATACAACTGATACATTCATCACTATTTTACAATTTTGAGCAAAGTTTTTTCTTTCAAGTAAAATAAGGACGTAAGTGGTTGCTATTCCAGGCTCTTGGAATTGGATCTCCTTCAACAGTTATAAGTTTGAAAGTGCCATCAAGAAGTTTACTGCCAATGGCATATGGTCCTTCCCAGTTTGGTCCAAACACACCAGTTGCCGTCATGATCCTTTTCAAAACAAACTCCCCGATCTCAAAGCTACGTTGGCGAACTTTAGAGTTGAAGTGCCTGGCTATCCTTTGTTGATAAGCTGAAACTCTGAGCCTAGCTTCTTCTCTTTTCTCATCAAGAAAATCAAGTGCTTCGAGTTGCAGCTTTTCATTTTCAGCTTCGTTGAAATGAACTCTTCTATGTGAAGGAACTTCTACTACCACTGGAATCATTGCCTCTGATCCGTATGCCAATGAAAACGGAGTGTGTCCAGTTGCAGTTTTGTGAGTAGTCATGTATGCCCATAGTGCTAATGGAAGCTTATCAACCCAACCACCTTTTGCTCTTTCGAGTTGCTTTTTGATGGTTGACTTGATGATTTTATTTACTGCTTCCACTTGCCCGTTTGCCTGCGGATGAGCCACTACTGAGAAGCTCTTCCGAATTCTGAATCGTCTGCAAAAATTCTGGAACTCTTCACTTTCAAACTGAGTACCATTGTCTGTGATTATCTTTTGTGGCACACCATATCTGCAAATGATATTTTTCGTTACAGAATTTATCATCTTTTTAGAAGTGATGGTGGCCAAAGGTTCAGCTTCAGCCCATTTGGTGAAATAATCAACGGCTACAATAGCATATTTGATTCCTGATTTGGCAACTGGTAATGGTCCGATTAGATCTATCCCCCAAATGGCGAATGGCCATGGGCTGACCATCTGTGTGAGTTCGGTGGAAGGTGCTTTTGGGATTTTTACAAATCTCTGACATTTGTCGCACTTTCTAGAGTAGATAGCAGCATCTCGGTTAATGTCAGGCCAGAAATACCCATATCGGAGAACTTTCTTGGCTAAAGTCTGACCAGCTGAATGATCTCCACACTCTCCTCCGTGTACCTCGGCTAGAATTGTCTTGGCTTCTTCCTTAGTTACACATCGGAGCAGAGGCATTGAAAATCCCCGTCTGTATAATCGGCCATCTTGAATTATATACCTCGACGCTTTTCTCAATAATTTTCGACGTTCCTTAGAACTTTCTGGCGGGGAACCACTGAGTAAGTATTCTTTGATTGGAGTCATCCATGATTCATGCTCTTGAGACGTAGTCATAATCCAATCAACATCCATTTCATCAATGCTTGGAGCTGACAGAACTTCTACAGGAACTAATCCCAGTAATTGAGCTTCTCCAGAACTTGAGTACTTTGCTAGAGAATCTGCTTTCATGTTCTCTACCCGAGGAATATGATTTATCGTGTAGTGATTGAAATCTTCGAGTAATTCACATGCCTTTGACAAATATGCAGGCAGATTTCCACCTTTAGCCTGAAACTCTTTCTTTACCTGGCAAAAGATGAGTTGAGAATCGCTGAAAATTTGCAACACTTTGATGTTTAGTTCCTTGGCAATTTTTAAACCGGCGATAAGTGCTTCATATTCTGCTTCATTGTTCGTTGAAGGAAATTCCAGTCTCAATGCATAACACAACGATCGTCCTTCGGGGGTTTCAAGCACAACCCCTGCCCCAGAACAGTAATCATTTCTTGATCCGTCAACATACAACTTCCACTGGATTGGAATGCCGTCAGTTGTTTCGTTTTCACTATCGCCTTTGTTAGTAGATTCTGCGATGAAATCTGCTAAAGCTTGTCCGTTGATTGCTCTTCGGGAGTGATAAGTGATGTCATATTGGCTAAGTTCAATGTTCCATTTCAAAAGACGACCCGAAGTTTCAAGACGAAACAGGACTTGCTTTAGCGGTTGATCAGTAAGAACTTTGATAGGATGAGCTTGAAAATATGGTCTCAATTTCCTGGAAGCAATTAGCAAACAATAGGCAAGCTTTTCTATCTTCGAATAATTCATCTCTGCCCCAGTGAACCGTTTACTGATGTAATAGACTGGACGCTGTATTTTCATATCTTCCCGTAAAAGTGCTGCGCTGAGGGCGTGAGATGAAATTGCTAAATAGATGAAAAGATCTTCACCGTCAGTAGGCTTGGAAAGAACCGGAGGTGTTTCCATGTGATGAATTAGTTCATCGAAAGCATTCTGGCATTCTGGAGTCCACTCAAAATTTTTCTTTCCTTTCTTTAGAGCGTCAAAGAAGGGAATGCATTTGTCTATGGCTTTGGAAATAAAGCGACTCAGAGCAGCTACTTTTCCATTGAGACTTTGCATTTCTTTCTTTGTTTTAGTGGCTTTGACTTCCCTTAGAGCTGTGATTTGAGTAGGATTGGCTTCAATGCCCCTGGCGCTCACAATGAAACCCAAAAATTTCCCAGATTCTACTCCGAATGAACATTTCAATGGATTGAGCTTCATTCCGTACTTTCGAAGAATTGCGAACATTTCCTCCAAGTGTCCCATGTGATCTACAGCTTTCTTTGATTTTACCAACATATCGTCGACATAAACTTCCATGGTTCTACCAATCTAAGGTTTGAACATTGCATTGACGAGTCTTTGGTAGGTTGCCCCAGCATTTTTCAATCCGAAAGGCATAACTTTGTAGCAGTAGAGACCCACATCTGTAATAAAGCTTGTGTCTTCCTGATCCGGCTCATGCATCATAATCTGATTGTATCCGGAGTAAGCATCCATAAACGATAACAACTCATGCCCAGCTGTTCCATCCACCAATTGATCAATTCTGGGCAGCGGGAAGCAATCTTTGGGGCATGCTTTGTTTAGATCTGAGAAATCTATGCATACTCTCCATTTCCCATTTGCCTTCTTGACCAATACTGGATTTGAAACCCAATTTGGATAAGTGGAGTTTCTGATAAAGCCGTTCTCCATGAGCCGATCGACTTCTTCCTTTAGTGCTGTCGATCTTTCTGGGCCTTGAGTTCTTCTCTTCTGTTTCACTGGTGTGAATTTCGGATCTATGTTCAGAGTATGTACAGCAACTTCCGGGGAGATCCCACACATATCAGCGTGACACCAAGCGAACACATCTAGATTGGCTTTTAAGAATGATATCAGTGTGTTTTGAACTGTTATGCTTAGCTGCGAACCCACATTGAGTACTTTGTTCGGGTCTTTCGAGTCTACAGATATTGGTACCATTACCTCCACGGGTACCACTCTATTCTCCCCTGTACTGGCTTTCCTGGGATCCATTTCTTTTCTTGCATTGCTGTGTTCGCCAGTACAGGGGTTGTTCCGTAGTTGCTACAGGGTCGGTTCCTTGATGCGGAGCGGAGCTGCCGCATCTTTCCCCATTTCTCTTTTCCTGGCCTCTCGGAGTTCTACAAGATAACATTCTCGTCCTGCGTTCTGATCTCCTTTAATAACAGCAATCCCATTATCAGTAGGAAATTTCATTGTTAAGCACAAGGAGCGAGGACGGCCCTGAAAGCAGCAAGAGTAGGCCGACCCAAGAAAGCGTTATAGGCGGAGAATCCATCAACAATTACAAAAGTTTGCTTCCTAACCAACTTCTTCTGCCCTTCGCCCATTTCAAGAAACAAGTCCACCGTTCCAATTGGTTGTTTCGGTTCTCCTGTGAATCCGGCAATTTTGTGTGAAGAGGCTTGAACATCTGTCATGGGGATTTTCATTTGGTCAAATGTCCTTTTAAAGAGAATGTTGCACGAAGCACCACTATCAACCAGAACTCTTCTGACAATAGCCGGCCCAATACCGACAGTAACAACTAAAGGGTCCTCAGTAGGAGCTTCCACATCAATAGAATCCCTGGTTCTGAACATAATATCATCGTGAAAAGTCTTCTGCTGCTTTAGAGGTGCAGCATCTTCCAATATCAAGACACTTTCTTCAGTCGGAGCATACTTCAAAGCTCTAGCATACCTTTCCATTTCACCCCAACTCCTACCACCTGGATGAGGTCCTCCTGTGATCACATTGATAACAGGTCTTTCTTTTTCAGTAGGCCTTTCTCCTGAACCAGATGAATGAGCTGGGGGTAGTTGCCCCGGGTTAGATGAAGATGGGTCTTTTTTATTCCTCTTGACGTATTGCTGCAACTTATATTTTCTCTTAACAATTCCTCAATCAGGCTTTTCAAATGGCGGCACTCATTGGTATCATGCCCTGGTTGGTTGTGAAACTTGCAAAATCTTCCGCTTTGAACAGCATTCTTCCCAACTTTCACGGCCGGTGGTTTTGGAAATTCCACAGCATCCTTAGTGGCGATGAAAATATTCTCCGGGGTATCGGTCAGAGGAGTAAAGTCTGAAGGTTTAAGGAAGCGGGGCTTTTTGAAGTCTTTCTGCCTTTTCCCACCATTACTTTCCCTTTTCTGATCTGCAGGTTCTTTCTTGCTTTGAATGGTAGCATTATTTTCCACCACCGTTGTCACAACTTTAGCTGGTGCGGAAAGGTTCTCTAGGCGTATAAATTCGTCAGCCTTTTTGTAGAATTTCTCGAGCGAATTTGGCTCCTTCATCTTCAGCCATTTTCCAAATTCGCTCGATTTGTCGATAGCACGCATCAAATAGGTCAAGATCATTCGGGGCTCTGCGTTATCGAATTCTGCCAGAGCTAAGTTGAAGCGGTTCAAGAATGACTTAATAGGCTCTCCCGGATTCTGTTCAAGACTGGACAGTGACATTATATCTTTTGCCTTTGAAGCGTATAGCCTGAATTGCTCTTTGAATTTTCGGGTCAGATCAGAAAACTGATCTACAGATCGGACAGGAAGCTTGGTAAACCAGAGAAGTGCCACTCCTTCCAAATAAACTGGGAAATATCGGCACTTTATTTCGTCGGTTGCTCTTGCGCCGGTCATGTGCCAGTCGTATTTATACAAGAACTGATTTGGATCACTTGTTCCCCGATAAGCAGGAATGGTGGGAGGAACAAATTTTCTAGGAAATTCAGCCTTTAGAATCTTCTCGGTAAACGGAGTTCTACTTGGTGCGAATCCCCATTCGCTTTCGTCTTCATCTCTTTGCATGCTCTCTTTCATTATTTGCTTGATCATACCAGAAAGATATTCCTCATTGTTCAGAGATTTCGCAGAATAGACCTCAGCCATCTTTTCGGGGGTTTGTCTAGGTAAATGCTCATGAAGAACTAGTGACGGCCTGGATCCTTCGGCCTGGAGGGGTGCCCCTTCGGCAGCACCTGATCCCTCGTGAGCAATATTTCTCCCCTCGGAATTGGGAGCAGCATTAGCAAAATTTCCCTCATTACTTACTGGTCTTTGATTCGTACCAAATAGAGCATTCAGCTTTTCCATCATCAGGTTATTCTGAGTTTCAATCTGCTGGTACAGTCCGGATACAGCAGCATCTAACTCCTGTCGCGTAACACCGACGCTTGGAGCTGCCTGATTTAGAGAGAGAGAAGTGGCAGTATTATCACGGTCATCGTCAGTTCTAACAAACTTTCGTTTTCTTCCAGGAGCCATTATGTCTGATAAACTTCTGATTTTGTAGGAAATTCTTTCAGCAAACTTCTGTGAAGCAATGGTGAGTAATAGCCTGAGTTGGGTTCTCAGTGAAAGCACCAAAATGTTAACGCTAAAAAGTGAACGCTAACACCGGTGTGTGTAATAGAATCGTGAAAGCACCACCCGCGTGGCGGGAATAGAATTTAAGCAGTAAAATGGCAGAAAAGCAGTAAAAGACAGCAATTCATAGTGGTTCGGCTTGAGATTAAGCCTACGTCCACTTTGAATCTCTTTATTACTGAATTCGGTTACAAATCGATATAAATCTCTTATCAAAACAGTACAATTCGATCAAAAGAAACAATCTTGACTACTAGCTCAATCTTCGTCGATGAAATTCGATGAATCCGTGTTGGATCTAAGGAATTTCTCTTGAAGTTTGTTGTAGCGTCTTGAATGTTTGAAGATCTTTGGTTGCTGGATGAATGGAGACTTCGACAGAGTAACGGTGCTTGAAGAAATGAATGGCCAAAAGTCCTTTTCATGTTGGAAGTGGTGGGGTATTTATAGGAGCTGATTTGGACTCTGGAAATTTTCCTAAGTCCTAAGTCGTAGCCGACTTAGTATAAGTCGCGGCCGACTTATGATAGGTCGTTGCCAGCTCATCAGCCTCAGTACTTCCTTAGTAGTTCACCTCCTCTTCTGGTTTTATGCTTTAAGTCCTATGTCGCCGAAGACCTAAGGCAAGTCGGTGACGAGGTAAAGGTGTATAAGATGTCCTGAGATTGTACACGACTTAGTATAAGTCGTAGGTCGGCGACGACTTAAAAGATAGGTCGTAGGTCCTAAGTTATCAACAATTGCCTTAGGTCCAAGACTCCCTTATCTCGTAGACTCTTAAGTTGTAGTGCTTCTTAACTCGGTGTTGTTAGGTCGGAGTAGAGTTAACTCGCAATCTTAAGTCGGCAATTTGTTAACTCGGAAGCCCTTGCTAACTCGCAATTTGTTAAGTCGGTTGGCTTCCTTAAGTCGGTAGGCTCCTAGGTCGGCACACATCTTAAGTCGGCAGCTCTTCTCAGTAGTTAGATCGGCAACTGTTGGGTCAGAGCTTTCTTAGGTCGGAGCAGGCTTCTAAGTTGGCATGTGTTTAGATCGGAGGCTATTCTAGCTCGTATACTGTTAAGTCAGACCGTTCCTTAAGTCGTCTTCTGTTAAGTCGCGAATCAGAGGATTAACAACTTGTCCATTAGCTTTCGGGTGTGCAACGGCGGCGAACTTCTTCTCGATGCCATACTTTAAACAGAACTCTTTGAACTCTCTGCTTTCAAATTGCGTCCCGTTGTCCGTAATGATGGTGCGAGGAAGGCCAAAGAGGCATATAATGCTTCGTACAATGAAGTTAATGACCTTCTTAGAGGTGATTGTGGCCAAGGGTTTTGCCTCAGCCCATTTTGTGAAATAGTCGAACGCAACTATTTCGCACCACCTTTGGATATAGGCAAAGAGCCGATTATGTCGATTCCCCAGATTGCAAATGGCCAGGGACTAACCATTTGTGTGAGTTCCGTTGATGGAGTCCTCGGGATTTTCGCATATCTTTGACACTTGTCGCATTTCCTTGCGTAGTCTACAGCGTCCCGATTCACGGTCGGCCAGTAGTATCCATAGTGGAGGATCCTTTTTGCTAGCGTTTGCCCCTCGGTATGGTCACCACATTCCCCTTCGTGAACCTCTCTTAAGACCCGCTTTGTCTCGTCATGAGCGATGCACCTTAATAATGGGACTGAGAATCCTTTCCGATACATTAATCCATCCTGCATCACGTATCGCGCGGCCTTTCGAAGGACCTGCCGTCTTTCGCTCCTTTTTTCTGAAAGTCCCGGTTGTTAGGTATAGTTTGAGTGGGTTTATCCACGATTCCTTCTCGATTTCCGTTTCCAACACACGATCGACCTTCATCTCGTCTATGCTCGGGGAATGCAAGGCTTCAACGGGATACAACCCCATTTGCTGCGCATCGCCGGTACTCGCAAACTTAGCCAACAAGTCGGCTTCTTTATTCTGTTCGCGCGGGACATGCGAAATGTCATAATGCTCAAGATTCGAGAGTAGTTCTTGGACCTGAACAAGGTACGGAGCAAGCTTTTGTCCCTTTGCTTAGGAATCTCCCCGCACTTGGTAAACCACCAACTGTGAGTCACAAAAGATTTCAACTGATTTGATCCCGAGTTCTCCGATGAGCTTCAAGCCAGCAATCAGTGCTTCATATTCTGCTTCGTTATTTGTAGCTGGGAAATCGAGCTTCAAAGGATAACAGATTGATCGGTTTTCCGGAGTTATAAGGATTACACCCGCACCGGAGAAACGGTCGTTTGATGCCCCATCAGTGTATAATTTCCATCGAATGGGAGGAATGACGCTGTGATTATCTGGTTCGACGGGTATGGTAAACTCAGCGATGAAATCTGCTAATGCTTGCCCTTGTATGGCTCTTCGTGGTAAGTAGGCGATATTGAATTGGCTCAACTCGATGTTCCATTTTAGCAATCTCCCAGAAGTTTCTGGTCGTTGGAGTACCTGCCGCAAGGGTTGATCGGTATAAACACTGATTGAGTGTGCTTGAAAGTATGGGCGCAGCTTACGTGATGCAATCACCAAGCAATAGGCCAATTTCTCGATTTTAGGGTAATTTCTTTCTGCCCCCGTTAAACGCTTGCTAACATAATACACCGGCTTCTGGATTCGGTCCTCCTCGCGAACTAAAGCCGCACTTATCACGTGCGGGGATACAGCCAAGTATACGTACAACATCTCGTGGTCTACTGGTTTTGACAGCACTGGTGGACTCTCCAGATGCCTCACCAGATCCCGAAATGCTTCCTCACAACTAGACGTCCATTCGAAATTCCTCTTCCCTTTCTTTATTTTATCAAAGAAAGGGATGCACTTGTCAGTTGCCCTGGATATGAATCGACTTAGCACAGCTACTTTTCCATTCAAGCTCTGTACCTGCTTTATAGTCCTGGGCACTTGCACATCTCGAATAGCTAGGATCTTTTCTGGGTTAGCTTCAATTCCCCTAGCATTGACGATGAATCCCAAAAACTTCCCCGACGCAACGCCGAAGGAACACTTCAGAGGGTTGATCTTCATCCTGTAGAACCTGAGTATGTCGAACATTTCAGCCAAGTCTCGAATGTGGTCGTTTGACTGTCGTGACTTCATGAGCATGTCATCCACATAGACTTCCATCGTCCTACCTAGCTGGTCCTTGAACATTCGATTCACCAAACGCTGATAAGTCACTCCTGCGTTCTTCAGTCCGAAGGGCATTACTACATAGCAATATAGCCCGACATTTGTAACGAAGCTGGTGTGTTCTTGGTCTGGAATATGCATCGGGATTTGGTTGTATCCCGAGTATGCATCCATGAATGATAACAGCTCATGTCCTGCGGTGGAGTCGACCAACTGATCGATCCTTGGTAACGGGAAACTGTCCTTGGGGCATGCTTTGTTCAAATCGGAATAGTCTACGCAAGTTCTCCATTTCCCATTCGCCTTTTTCACCAGTACGGGGTTCGATACCCATTCAGGATAGAGGGCGTCGCGGACGAACCCATTGGCTTTGAGTTTGTCCACCTCCTCTCTGAGAGCAGCGGACCTCTCCGGGTCCATTCCTCTCCTCTTTTGTTTAACCAGAACGTATTTCGGGTCTATGTTCAACATATGACTCGTGATGGCGGGAGAAATCCCACACATATCAGAATGCGTCCAGGCGAAAACATCTAGATTCGCCTTGAGGAAGTCACTAAGGTCTTCAGTCATTGCGGGGCCAAGCTGTGATCCGATCTTCAGTATTCGCGAAGGGTCGTTTTGGATAACTGAAATGTCAACCGTTAGTTCAGTCGGCGCTGCCTTTTCTTCCCTGGGTTTCTCATCGTCGTCTCTCGGATCTATGTCACTGAAGATCCGAGAATTATGCCCGAGCCAGGGCTCGGGCACTACTTGTCAATTATCCGTGCTAAGGATGCGGACGAGATTGTCCGCAACCTTTCCTTTCTCCCTCCGATGGGCCTCCCGGAGCTCAGCCACATAACAGGAACGACCAGCTGCTTGGTCGCCATGAATAATACCTACCCCTTTGTCAGTTGGGAACTTCAAAGTTAAGCACCACGGGGCTAATGCTACCCTAAACTCAGCCAGGGCCGGTCGGCCCAAGAAAACATTATATGGAGAATCCACATCCAAAAGTACGAAGGGTAGGATTCGCACCCTCCGACGCTCGCCTTGTCCCAGTTCAACTGGTAACTCAACATACCCCACTGCATCGGTCGCTGCGCCATTAAAGCCGTGTATACGGGCTTTGGATGGTTTCAAATCCTTGGTTTCCATCTTCATTTGGTCATAGGCCTTCTTGAAGATGATGTTGACAGAACTTCCACAATCGATCAGAATTCTTTTGACATAAGCCGGTCCGATCGTCGTAGATATGACCATCGGGTCGATGGTTGGAGCCTCTACTTGGTCAGCATCTCTGTTCCTGAACACTATATCGTCTGTCATTACGCGCTGCTGCTTAGCAGGGTCCCATCCTCCACGTTCGAACAGTACTCAAAATCTGCATGCTTCAGGGAACTTGCGTACCGCTCCATCTCTTGCCAATTCTTATCCGCGGGGTGAGGTCCGCCGATGATTGTGTTTATGACTAGTCTACCCACAGTTCGGGCAGGCTCCTCGGGATGATGCGGAGCCGGTGCACGACCTGGGTTGGACGTTCCCAGTCCTCCTTCCTGTGGATCCTTCACAAATTCTTGCAATTTCTTTTGCCTAATCATCTTCTCGATAGCGTCGTGCAGGTGCCTGCACTCTTCCGTATTGTGCCCATAAGTCTCATGGAAGCGGCAATATTTTCCAGGCCGTTTCTGTTCCTCGGTTGACTCTTTTGGACGTGGCTTTCTGTATTGAAAGGTATTGCAGGTTGAGAGGTAAATATTCTCGAGAGACGCATTCAACGTGGTATACTCGTTGTAGCTTGGAATTCTCGACTTCCCCTTCCCATCTTCTCTCGTTTTCCCTTGATTTCTTCCTCCGGACTCCTTAGGCTGCCCAGGCTTGTTCTGGACATTGACTTGAACCTTTCATGTGTTGTCTCCGGACTGCTTCACAGCAATGTTGCTTTTCACGGACTCTTGGATAGGTCCTGGCGCCTTATCTCGCCTTACCCACCTAGCTTCCTCTCTCCTTATGAACTGATGTGCCTTTGAGTAAAAACGTTCTAGTGTGGTCGGAGGTTTCCCTGCCAACCAGTCTCCAAATTCAGACTCCGGATCCACACCTCTCATTACAGCCATTAGAATTGCATGATCATTGGGATTACTGACTTCAGTTGCCGCAACATGGAACCTTTGTAAATATTCCTTCAATGACTCCCTGGGACTTTGGATTACACTTGACAGAGACATTACGTCCTTTGGACGAGTAGTGTGTATCCTGAACTGCTCAATAAACTTCTTTGCCAACTCCTCGAAATTGGATACAGACCGCGGAGGAAGTCGGGTAAACCACATAGTAGCGATCCCAAATAGAGTAATTGGAAAGCATCTACACTTGGTGGCATCATTTGCTCTAGCTGAATCCATCATCCATTCGTACCTCATGACATGCTGTCTGGGTCAGTCTTTCCCTCGTACGCAGGGATAGTTGGCATACTAAACTTTCTGGGGTACGCCGCCTGTAACACAACAGCTGTGAATGGAGTGTGACTCCTTGATACTCCCCAATCGTCATTCGACAAACCCTGATTTTCTTTCATCAATTGCCTGACCATGGACGTCAGGTCTGGTGTCTGTATGGAAGGTGGAAGGTTAGAGTCTGTTCTACGTGACTGTCCATGTTGATGCCTCCTCTCCTGGCGATCTGCCAATCGTGCGTCTTAAGGTTCGACATCATTAGCGTTTTGATGGTCTGGGCCTCCAGCCTCCATCTGTACTCCAGTTCCTAAGTTTCCAGCTCCGACTTGGTCACAGTTTCCAGCTGTTTGAGCAGCAGCACCAGTCCGTGCAACTTCAGTCTTACGGCGTCTGCGCCTGGGAGGTTCATCAGAAGAAGTCGAGCTGTCGGATGAGGAATAGGGAGCGGGATTGCCCCCAGCATTCTGTTGCTGCTGTTGAGTGAGTTGTGCCATCAGGTTGACGTTAGCTTGCATCTGCTCTCCTAGTTGTCTCCTGCTTTCCCTGAGTTCTCTCATCAAGTCGTTGAACTCTATTCTGGTGACAACTGGAGTTTGGTCCTGGGTGGCAATTCCTACACCCGGAATCGCCGGTTGATTGCTAGGTCCTGCTTGTTGTACGCTAGCAGTTTCATGGGCATCCGCATAATGAGAAGGTGACCTGGTACGTGGTCTTGCTATTGTAGTGTTATTGGTTGGAACTCTGAGTAGAATCAACGGATGTCCTATCAATGAGTCGGATCTTCTTTGGGGGATTTGTTCAATCTAGTAGCTTCAAAGCAGATCATTGAGGTCTGAGAATTCAATTCTCAGTGAAAGCACCAAAGTGTTAGCACCAAAATTGGTCACTAACCTCGTAGAGAAAGATTATGTAGAGAAATAAGTGATGAAGGTAAATTAAACAGAGAAGACAATGCTAATCTAAATGCAGAAAGTAAGAACACCAAATTTATAGTGGTATAGCGTAATTGCCTACGTCCACTTTGAGGTTAAACTTTATTGATCTTCTTAATGATTGATTACAAATACAATTCGTAGATCAAATGCTTGAATGAAGTTGTTAAGTAAAGAAGATGAGTCTGAAAAATGGCAGAGTCTCCCCAGTGTTCTCCCAAAAAAAGGTCCTTTTCACTGTGACCCTGCCCCTCTATTTATAGGCAAAGATGGGCTGGACTTCCTAGATGGGCTCGGTAGCCGAACATTCTAGCCCAAGTATAGTGGTCGCTGCATGCCGAACCAGGTAGGCCGAACACAATGATGCCGAACCACCCTTCCTATGCCGAACGGTATGTTTGATGTGTGGGAAGTGCAGAATAGTTGTCAGTCGAATTCGAACGTGCCTCTGTCCGAAGCGCTTGACCGAACAATGCTCTCTGGCCGAACGATGCATTCTGGCCGAACGATACCTTTGGCCGAACGATCCTCCTTGGCCTAACGTGCCTTTTGGCTAAACGATGCTTATTAGCCGAGCGATCCCTTTGGCCGAACGATACTGCCATGTCGAGTAATCATATACGCCGAATGCCTTCTAATGCCGAGTACTCTTGGATGCCGAGTACTACGCCGAGTACTCCTTGATGCCGAGTGCTACTGGATGCTGAGTACTACGCCGAGTACTCCTAGATGCCGAGTGCTTCTGGACGTCGAGTGCTATTGGATGCCGAGTACTACGCCGAGTACTCCTAGATGCCGAGTGCTCCTGGACGCCGAGTGATATTGGATGACGAGTACTACGCCGAGTACTCCAGGACGCCGAGTGCTCCTGGACGCCGAGTGATATTGGATGCCGAGTACTACGCCGAGTACTCCTAGATGTCGAGTGCTCCTGGACGCCGAGTGATATTGGATGCCGAGTACTCCTGTTGCCGAGTTCCACTGGATGCCGAGTGATATTGGATGCCGAGTACTCCTATTGCGGAGTTCCACTGGATGCCGAGTACTATCTGATGCCGAGTACTACTAGATGCCAAGCGCTACGCCGAGTACCATGAGATGCCGAGTGCTAGTTGCCTGGTCAAATCTCCAGGAAACAATATGACTTTTTATTTATACTCAAATACTTTGAATGAATTAAGGAACTCAGTATCATCATTGTGCATGTTTTCTGTGTGGTATGTGCATTCATGTCAGTGCAAAACAAGTCATGTATAATTCAAGTGGTTTAGTGCAATAAAGCAATCATAAGATCCACCAATAAAATATCATAAACCAATCAATGCAATCATCAATTCAGTCATCAAATCCCCTTTACAATTTACTGGCCATCAGGGACTTTGCCCAAGCTTCTCCAGAACCTATTTCTATAGTTCACCATCAAGTATAATAGGGTCTTTATCTACTTTCTCTTTTTAAACACACACTGCCTGGGACATCTCTCTGTTAACCCAGCACACTCGGGCCCCTGGTTATAAACATACCATGTGTGAGCTTGCAATGTTCCCCTTGCCAAGCTATATTTTGTAGCCCTAAGATCCAAAATCCTTAGTTAAATTACTAAGTGTTAATTTTCCCTTTTTCATAATTGTGCTAACCCCTTCTGTATCTCACTTTTCAATCAGAAGAAAAATAAACAATTCAACCAACAAGTATTCATCCAGAGATGGGTAAGTCATTTTCTCAGAAGCAAACATTTGATCATGAAAACAGATGTGATTTCTTAGTATATCATTTTTCCAGTGGGTTACAATGGATCCAGTTGTACACATATGGTCCTAAGTAATTTACTAGTTATCTTTTCTTACCTCTGGTCCAATCAGATTCATATAAATCTTGGAGATCTGGCTAAACCATAAGTATATTTTGATTTGGGTAGTTCATAAAACATAGGAGCTCAGCACATGTACAACATTGCACTCCTACATTTTCTTTTGTTTTCATCAATATGAGACATAAGCAACAACAAAATGTTACAGCCCCATATTTCTTTCTATTTTCAGACCATATATCTACCACATGAATCCGGGAATTTTATAAACAACGTTATGAAGAAAACTTATAAAAGAAATCTTTCCATCTCAAAGTTAACCCATATCACAGATAAACATTTAAAACAAGAATCCATGACTCTTATCTTTTTGTATAAATCACTTTGAGGGTTTTACACTTAAACAGATTATTAACAAACCAAAATCATCAAATCATACAAATGAACATAACTTGCAAAAGTGAATTATTAATTCAAATAGACTGCCTCAATATTCAGGACTTAATGCCAAAGTTTTTAGTGAGGTTACTCACATTAATCCTTCTTCTTCCTAAGCTTTATGAACCCCTTTTAGTCTTCTGCCTTCTCCTATTTTCCTCTGGTTTATGTCTTATATTTTTTTCTCTTTAAGTGGTGAGGAGAAAATGGGTATGACCCCAAGCCTCCTTATATAAATCCTGGCTGTTACTAGGGTTTATGGAATTTACCTAATGTCAGTTCTACCCCATCCAAAGCATAGCCTGCCTCATATTTGATTCCATAAAATAAAAGGGTATGTGGTCCTTGTCTTCCTTTTCAGAAATCAGCTTCTCCCTTTTAATTTTTCCCCGGTCATGTTATATGCATGACTTCTTATTTCATAAATTAAAGAAATTACTGGAAATGGATAAAGTGTTTGTTTAAGGACTTATGCTATTTCCATGTAACTTCTGTTTTCTTCCAGAAATTGATTGACTGTATACATGTATAACATATGTATACCTAAGTCCTTTTATTTTTCTTTCTTTCTTTAAATGATTTTAAGTTTATTTCAGCCTAGCTCTTATTTTCTTTGTACCATATTTTATTTAAAGACAAAATTTTATCTTCATTCATATGTATTTCTAAATTAGTTATTTTAATTTATTTATTGATTTCTGCTAAATTTTATTACACAGAAATTTGTGTACATGTGTGTACACTGTCTTGTGCACATGTACATGTTTTAAACCTTGTATCTGCAAATCAATTTCCTATTTCTATTTTTTCAATGTGATTTTAAACAAATATAAACTAAATTAACTTATGAAATGATTCACCAAAATCAGGGTTATCACATATACCCCTCCTTTTAGGAATTGTGTCTCACAATTCTTGTATACTTAACTTAAGTATCATTACTTCAGAAAAATCAATTTTCTGATTTCAAAACCCTTCTAAATCCAACCACTTAGTTAAACACTATGCATATTAATACAAGATAAAAATCACAATTCATACTCAATCAACACATTCATTAGTATATTTATAAATTTACCTTTCATTCAATCATACAGTTGTGGATAATCATTTCTGCTTTTATCCTCCACTTCCCATGTGCAATCATTTGGGTCTAGACTCCATTGCACTTTTACTAATTTAATTTCTTTGTTTCTCAATTTCTTGGTTTCTTTAGAAACTATGCCCACTGGCTCCTTTTCATATATCATTCTAGGGTCAATCTGCACATCCTTAGAGGATTCCAGGATTGCCTCCTTATCATGAACCCATCTTCTTAGTTGAGACACATGAAAAACATCATGCATTGCTCTCATTTCTTCTGGCAACTCTAGCTTATAGGCTACAGTTCCTATTCTTTCTAAAATTTTATATGGCCCTATATATCTAGGAATCAACTTTCCTTGTTTCCCAAACCTTAGAACCTTTTTCATGGGTGATATTTTGATAAATACATAATCTCCAACATCATATTGTACTGCCTTCCTTCTTTGATCTGCATATTTATTTTTCCTATCTTGGGCAGAAGCAATTCTTTTTCTGATCAAAGCTATCTTTTCAGAAGTCTCCTTCACATTTTTTGGTCCTAAGACCACTTTTTCTCCAGATTCAAGCCAACTTGAGGGTGATAAGCATGGTCTCCCATAAAGAGCTTCAAAGGGTGCCATGCTTATACTACTATGATGGCTATTGTTGTATGCAAATTCAGCTAAAAAGATGTGATCCTCCCAACTTCATCCCCAATCTAATACACAAGCTCTTAACATGTCTTCAAGCAATTTGTTCACAATTTCTGTTTGGCCATCAAATTGAGGATGGTATGCTGTGCTTAAGCATAAATCAGTCCACATTGCCTTGTGAAAACTCTGCCAAAACTTTGAAGTGAAGATGGTATCTCTATCACTTACTATAGTCTTTGGTATACCATGCAGCCTGACTACTTCTTTAATAAACAACTGGGCTAGTGTATTTGCATTTCTTTCTGATTTCACTGGTATAAAGTGGGCTGACTTGGTTAACCTATCAACCACTACCCAAATGCTATCATTTCCCTTCCTAGTTCTAGGCAACCATCAATGAAATCCATTGATATGTCTTCCCATTTCCACTGTGGTATTTGCAAAGGTTGAAGCATCCCTGAGGGTTTTTGATACTCAGCCTTTACCTGTTGGCAAACCATACATTTGGATACATAGGTTGCCACTGCACTCTTTATACCACTCCACCAATAATCTCTTTTGAGGTTGTGATACATTCTTGTGCTTCCTGGGTGTATAGTGTATTTACTTTTGTGGTAAGCATCCAAGATTTCTTGCTTCAACTCATCAATTGCAGAAACACATATTCTTTTTCCTTTCTTCAAATGGCCTTGATCATTCAACTGAAAACCTTCCACTGCCATACCATTTAATATCCGAGTCTTCTTTTCAAATAAAAATGGATCTTGGTCTTGTAGCCTTAAAACTTTATTCTTCAATTCTGATCCCAGAGTAATAAAACTTAATTTTCCCATTTCTACATTCTCACTGCATAAGCTCATATTCTCTATGTTATCACTTTCTATCTCTGAATCAATTAATAATGATAAAGTGTTAAATTCTTCTATCATTAATCTATCCACTTTAGCATGTTGTCTACTTAGGGCATCTGCTACTTTATTAGCCTTACCAGGTGTGTACAATATTTCAAAATCATATGAGGCTAAGAGTTCAATCCATCTTTGCTGCCTCATATTTAATTCTTTTTTTGAAAACAAATATTTAAGTGATTTAGGGTCTGTATACACTTCAAATTTTGCTCCTAACAAGTAGTGTCTCCATAACTTAAGAGCATACACTATGGCAGCCAATTCAAGGTCATGAGTAGCATACCTTATCTCACTTGGTTTCAACTGCCTAGAAGCATAAGCTATCACTTGATGTTGTTGCATCAACACTGCCCCAAGCCCTTGTCCACTTGCATCAGTATACACCACCAAGTTTTCATTTCCCTCAGGTACTTTAAGAATTGGAGCTTGTACCAGTGCTTCTTTTAATTTCCCAAAGGCTTTTTCACACTCTTCAGTCCAAGTAAACACTTGATTTTTCCTAGTCATCCTGGTTAATGGAATTGAGATTTTTGCAAAATCTTTTATAAATCTTCTATAGTAACCAGCCATTCCCATTAATGATCTGACTTCAGTGACATTAGTAGGCCTTTTCCAAGCTTGCACTGCAATGACTTTATTGGAATCTACAGCTATTCCTTTCTCAGATATAATATGGCCTAGAAAATTCACTTCATTTTGCCAAAAAGTGCAATTTGAAAACTTTGCTTTCAAGTCTTCCTGTCTCAATTTCTCAAATACCATATGCAAATGGTTTTCATGATCTCTAACTGACTTAGAATAAATTAGTATATCATCTATAAATATCAATACAAACTTATCCAAGTATTCTCTAAAAATCCTATTCATCAAATCAACAAAATAGGAAGGAGCATTTGTCAAGCCAAATGGCATTACTAAAAATTCATAAAGTCCATATCTTGTGTTAAAGGCTGTATACTTTACGCTTTCCTCTTCTACTTTCATCTGATGAAAGCCTGAAGCTAAATCAAGCATAGAGAATATTTTTGCACCACTCAATTGATCAAAGAGATCATCAATTCTTGGTAAGGGGTATTTATTTTTTACTATGACTTTATTTAATTCCTTATAGTCAATACATAACCTAAGGGATCCATCTTGTTTCTTAATAAAGACTACTGGTGCTCCCCATGATGAGCTACTGGGTCTAATAAAACCTTTTTCTTCTAGTTCAACCAATTGGTTTTTCAACTCCATCAACTCCTTAGGCCCCATTCTAGTTGGTCTTTTAACTACTGGGCTAGCTCCTGGAATAATTTTAATTGTGAACTCAACTGGTCTGTGGTTTGGAACTCCCCTCACTTCACCAAACACATCAACATATTGATTTACTATGGGGATTTCTTCTAATGCAGGCATGGGTTTGTCATTTGACAGTGTAGAAAGGTTGGCTATACTTCTATTTTTGTTTGCCTCACAAAGAAGAACTATTCTTTGTCCATCAGAAACTTTCAATGATATGGTGGATGTCTCCATATTTATGATAGCCTTATACCTACTCAACCAATCAACTCCTAAAATAATCCCTATGCCCGGATATTGCAACACATATAGGTCTGACTCAAACACTTGTCCCCCTATATTTAATCCCAGTTGCATACACATCATACCCAGAACACATGAACTACCTATAGGGCTTCTAATTAACAGTGGCTTATCAACAATCATACAATTCAATTTTAATTGTTGTGCAATATCATGGGAGATCAATGAGTGTGTAGCCCCAGTATCATACACTACTACAAAAGGTATTGAGTGAATAAGCAAAGTACCTTCAACTTGACCATGCTTTTCAGCACTTGATCCCTCAGCTGCCTTGCCTTTTCCTTCCAAAGCCCCTAATTTTCCTTGCTTAAAGTCTGGACAATTTCTCCTTATGTGACCTTCCTTCCCACAATGGTGACAATTGAAGGATGCAGGCCTAACATTTGTGCATCTATTCTTCATATGCCCCTCTTGACCACAGTTATAACAAGCGATCTTCTTCTTAACTTCAGTAGCCCTGACTTCTTCTGGTTTCTTGTTGGAAGCTATGTCTATTTCTTCTTATCATAAGGGTGAAATTTACCCTTTCCCTTCTTGTTTTGGTTATTCTTGAATGCCCTGAAATTCTCTCTAGCTTTATCATGTTGTTCAATGCTCAGAGTCAAATCCAAAACTTGGTCAAAAGTCTTATCCTTGTATGGCAGCATGGCTCTACTAAGGCTAGGGTTCAACCCTTGAATATACCTGCCATTCTTAGCCTCCTCAGTAGTGATGAGCACTGCACCATACTTTGCCAATGATTCAAACTTCTGAGTGTACTCAGTGACACTCATAGCCCCTTGCCTTAATTTGATAAATTCCTCTAGCAAAGATTCTTTGGCTGATGCAGGGATAAATCTACCTTCCAACATTGCTTTAAATTGATCCCATGTCACTTCTCCTTATGGTCTTCCAGCTATGATAACCTCCCACCAATCCAAAGCTACTCCTCTCAGTTGTTTGGATGCAATTTTCCTCTTCCTTTGATCTTCAACCTGCATGTCTGCAAAGATTCTCTCCAAAATTCTGAGCCAATTTTGAACCCCCATAACTCCTTCTGTGCCATCAAATGTTTTGCCTCCAAGATTGGTAAAAGTCTTGAGTAGTTTGGAAAGTTCCTCATGTGGATTTTCCTGCCTCTTGCCTGCTCCATCTCTTATGGCTCTCATGAATTCTTGCACATTCACCATGGGTGGTTCACTTGTTCCTACATTTTGATGTCTGGGTCCTGCCATAACTCTATGGATATAATACTTAGGTTAGTCTGTTTTGCCTAATACTTTACAGATTAATTCATTTTAATCTATCACTATTCTGTTATAATAGATATTAATAGTGTAAACATTAACAAACAAAGTATCCAAAGCAGTCAACACTTCCATACATCCAATGCAAACAAGTTCATACAAAATTTTTGCTATGTTATTTAACAACATAGCTCTGATACCAAATGAAATGACCCACTTAAAAATTTCTCTTTTTTTTTACAATGGCCATTTGATCAAGAAAATATTTTAATTCCAATTTTCTTCTATCCAGGATCTTTCTGCCAATAAGAATATTGGTTTGCTTAAATTATCTTAAACTTATATATATGAGGATATATAAGCCATTTTCTACTTGAATCAGAGTACAGAGATTTTGAAAGTAGAAATCTGTTTGAGAATTTCTTAAAGGAAATACTCTCTACATAGCAATAGTGTTTCTAAAACTAGATTTTCAAAGTACACTTGGGTTAATGCATGACTATTGATTTTATGTCTCCAGACTTTTCATTTTACATAAATTTCTATGATTTTATTACTGTATAGACTGTGTCTTTGCTTGTGCATGTGTGTGTGCATGTTCCTGTGCATGTGTGTCTGTGGGAAGTTCAGGTGCCATATATTTTCCTTCTTGTTAACAAAATGTCTGAGTCTACCCTATACTTGAGTTATAAAACAGAGCTACAAACTTGACTCAAAACTTTTTAGTGCTGGCTTAACCCAGGCTCAAGCAAATGGCTATGTTAGCCCTATTCAGTTTGCACTATTTCTCAGCAGAACACATTTTATTTTGGTTCCTTCTCTAAGGCAACTCAAAACCTTTTTGCCAGATTTTTCTTTACTTAAACATGGATTTTCTTATGTCAATTCTATGGATATATACTCAATTCACAAATCCTTTATTCTCATATTTTTCTACCCTTATAGCCTAACTGTTCTTGAAGCTTAAAATTCATTTTCTTAGCAAAGCAGTTTTCAAAACAAAATACATAAGTTCCAGTTGATACATATAGATTCAACACTTACAAAACAGCAAATAACAATCCATTGGTTTCTCACAGCAACTTAAACAAAATCTTAACAGAGTTCATCATGAATATTTAATTTACTTCAGCAAAATCCTTTAAAAATAGCATCCAATCCTTAAGCAGTTAAACATCCAAAGCCTGATCAAATCATTCCTACTTTCCTGCAAAATCACCATGAACTGCCCCATATAAACATGAGACACCCAATGGTGCATAAAACACACAAGGGTCAGACTAATTGTCTGGTATGAGTAATCTAACTGATAACATGGTTTTATATGACTTTTTATTTATACTCAAATACTTTGAATGAATTAAGGAACTCAGTATCATCATTGTGCATGTTTTCTGTGTGGTATGTGCATTCATGTCAGTGCAAAACAAGTCATGTATAATTCAAGTGGTTTAGTTTAGAAAAGCAATCATAAGATCCACCAATAAAATATCATAAACCAATCAATGCAATCATCAATTCAGTCATCAAATCCCCTTTACAGTTTACTGGCCATCAGGGACTTTGCCCAAGCTTCTCCTGAACCTATTTCTATTGTTCACCATCAAGTATAATAGGGTCTTTAGCTACTTTCTCTTTTTAAACACACACTGCCTGGGACATCTCTCTGTTAACCCAACACACTCAGTCCCCTGGGTATAAACATAACATGTGTGAGCTTGCAATGTTCCCCTTGCCAAGCTATATTTTGTAGCCCTAAGATCCAAAATCCTTAGTTAAATTACTAAGTGTTAATTTTCCATTTTTCATAATTGTGCTAACCCCTTATGTATCTCACTTTTCAATCAGAAGAAACATAAACAATTCAACCAACAAGTATTCATCCAGAGATGGGTAAGTCATTTTCTCAGAAGCAAACATTTGATCATGAAAACAGATGTGATTTCTTAGTATATCATTTTTCCAGTGGGTTACAATGGATCCAGTTGTACACATATGGTCCTAAGTAATTTACTAGTTATCTTTTCTTACCTCTGGTCCAATCTGATTCATATTAATCTTGGAGATCTGGCTAAACCATAAGTATATTTTGATTTGGGTAGTTCATAAAACATAGGAGCTCAGCACATGTACAACGTTGCACTCCTACATTTTCTTTTGTTTTCATCAATATGAGACATAAGCAACAACACAATGTTACAGCCCAATATTTCTTTCTATTTTCAGACCATATATCTACCACATGAATCCGGGAATTTTATAAACAACTTTATGAAGAAAACTTATAAAAGAAATCTCTCCATCTCAAAGTTAACCCATATCACACATAAACATTTAAAACATGAATCCATGACTCTTATCTTTTTGTATAAATCACTGTGAGGGTTTTACACTTAAACAGATTATTAACAAACCAAAATCATCAAATCATACAATTGAACATAACTTGCAAAAGTGAATTATTAATTCAAATAGGCTGCCTCAATATTCAGGACTTAATGCCAAAGTTTTCAGTGAGGTTACTCACATTAATCCTTCTTCTTCCTAAGCTTTATGAACCCCTTTTAGTCTTCTTCCTTCTCCTATTTTCCTCTGGTTTATGTCTTATATTTTTTTTTCTTTAAGTGGTTAGGAGAAAATGGGTATGACCCCAAGCCTCCTTATATAAATCCTGGCTGTTACTATGGTTTATGGAATTTACCTAATATCAGTTCTACCCCATCCAAAGCATAGCCTGCCTCTTATTTGATTCCAGAAAATAAAAGGGTATGTGGTCCTTGTCTTCCTTTTCAGAAATCAGCTTCTCCCTTTTAATTTTTCCCCGGTCATGTTATATGCATGACTTCTTATTTCATAAATTAAAGAAATTACTGGAAATGGATAAAGTGTTTGTTTAAGGACTTATGCTATTTCCATGTAACTTCTGTTTTCTTCCAGAAATTGATTGACTATATACATGTATAACATATGTATACCTAAGTCCTTTTATTTTTCTTTCTTTCTTTAAATGATTTTAAGTTTATTTCAGCCTAGCTCTTATTTTCTTTGTACCATATTTTATTTAAAGACAAAATTTTATCTTCATGCATATGTATTTCTAAATTAGTTATTTTAATTTATTTATTGATTTCTGCTAAAGTTTATTATATAGAAATCTGTGTACATGTGTGTACACTGTCTTGTGCACATGTACATGTTTTAAACCATGTATCTGCAAATCAATTTCCTATTTCTATTTTTTCAATGTGATTTTAAACAAATATAAACTAAATTAACTTATGAAATGATTCACCAAAATCAGGGTTATCACAACAGTGGTGCAACAAAACCCAATACCGTGAACTACATGAAGACCAACAGCAAGTGGAGATGACCATCAACCAAAATGTAGATTCGAATAAACAGTTAACAGAGCTCGAGGCTACAACCCAGGACATACACATTAGAACCAATGACTAGTGAACTTTGCTACCAGGGTTCATCAAGCAATCAAGCCAGATGATCACAAGATTGTACAAGACAACAACTAATCAATCCAAAGTCAAATGCTCACATGTAAATCAGAGAGTATATACATTTCAAATCAAAGTCAAGGCCGAGTTCAATCTGAACAGCAGGATACAAGTTGCACGTGTCAACATAAATTCAAAGCACCAGAAAAATCAAAACATCCAAATAATCACAATTTTTAATACCGCGATGGTCAAGGAATAAAATCATCAAGCCGTGGTTGTCAAGAAACCCAAGTCGTGAGAAATAAAGCAACGAAAATATAGGAATTGAAAAGGTCAGTAATCATCATCAACATTCGATCATAATCAAATGGCCAAGTCAAAATTAGTTGACGAATTCAAACAAAGTTATATGAACGAGATTATATGAATTAAGATCCTATATAAACCTGTAACATCATAGGCAAATAGATCATTCGAGTCAAAGCAACAAAGAATAATCATTCAACTCGAATCATCGATCGAGTTCAGTATTCAACCAGTAAAAGCAAAGAGCAAAAATTACATATCGAAGTCTTTTTGAACTCGATCGTCGAAGCTGCCGTATGAAAATTTGAAGATACAATCAATCATCAAAACACTCATGAGAATATCCATTTGATCGATCAACAACGTCGATGCTTTCGAAAATAATCACGAAGCTCTAAATCGGAACGAACGAGAACGAGCAACAGGAAGCCTCGAACAATATAATCGAACAAAGAAAGGAATCGAAGCATCTGAAATAAATTTGACAAAGCGGCGCTTCAGTTTCAAATCCCTTGTTTGGTCGAAGAAGAAAACAAAAGGGGAAGCCATTTTTTTTCACAAGCAAGAGGTAAGCGGGCCGGAGAAAGAAATAAAGAGGGACAAATTTTTAATCACTTGATAATATTTTGGGCCTGCTTCATAATCTATTCTTTGTGCTTTAATATTTAAAATTAGGGTTTTGATTTTAATTTTTGTTTTAATTTGTATTTTTCTCTTTTAAACTTGTGTAAATTCTAGTCGTGTGACTAGGGGACAAACTACGTGGCGTAGTTTGAGAATTCACAACTCAGTGGCTGAGTTGTGGCAGGGTTTTGAGCGTAGAGTTAGGTTAGTCGATAGCGGGTGTCGCGAGTTTACGTGTGTAAGCGTCTAACTATCTAATTTCTAGTAGAAACCTTGGGGCAGCACGTAGGCAGGGTTTTGCCGAAGCTGGGTAAATCTACGTGTTCTGTTTTTATTCTACTATTATCTGTGCTGCTATTATTCTGTGGTCTGTGTTGAAATTATTTCATAAACTTCCGCAATAATTTTTATAATTGATAGTATGACCCTATTCACCTCCCTCCCTCTAGGGTGAAATCAATCCTACACTTACCTTATTTTAATTAAACTTTCAAAGGAGTCGATACACATGCTTTCGAAAGGGTTTTCTAAAATGGCTTTCGAAGGGGTTGCCGACTTTTTGGTTAAGTGTAGCTTTCGAATGAGACCTCATGTTTCCAACAAATGATTTTGAAAAAGAGGTTCGAACGGGTTCAGGGGTTTCGAAGGAAATGGCTTCAAAAAGGGGTTTCGATGCTACCCTTCAATATTTTACTTAAATGTTTTGAATTTTTCGAAGGGATGGTTCTGATGCCATCAAATTTTCCCCAAACAATTTTATATAAAGGTCAATGGTATTGAAAGGGGTACTTTCGTGTATATTCACTTTGACCCTAAAGATGTTTTAAAGATAAACCCAACGTTTTTGAAAGGGGTACTTTCAATATTTTTGAAGTTATGCTTCTAAGAGTAAGTAAATAACACTTTAATACATTCGAAAGGTTTCGAAAGAAAGGTTTCAAAGTGTTTCGAAAGGTAGATGCCTAGTGTTTTGAAAAGAAGATTTAATTCCTTTCGAAGGAAGTCATTTAAGGGTTTCGAAAGTAAAGTTTTATGTTTTCGAAAGCCTTAGTTTTCAAAACAAATAACCCTATCTCATTTTAATGGAAAACCATGGCATTAGAATAAAAGAGTTTTGAAATGATTTTAAGTATGGAGTTTTTAAAGAAGTTTTCCTTGATCAATAGGTTAAAGGTATTAACCAAGCTTTGTATAAAATGATTTCAAGGATATTAAACCACAGGTGTTGGTATTACTATGGTATAATGTTTGCTTCTTCATATATATGTATATTCACATTGTAATGGACCCATAACTTTGTTTTGGAAAAGGAAAGAATAACTAGCTAGGTTGTCCCAGTAGTGAATATAAATTGAATTAACTCCAGAATGAGTAGAATTGCATCCATGAGGTCAGATAGACCAGAGTGTAGGATGCCTAAATATTGAAGTTGTCAAATAGACAGGTTCATAGTAAACCCATGATAACTATGTTTAGGAATAGTTATTGGCAGATGCCAATAGGATCATAGTAAATCCATGAAAACTATGATTAGAAAGAGTTATTTGCAGGGGCCAATAGGTTTGTAGTGAACCTATGAAAACTATATCCGGATTAAGTTATTGACAAAAGCCAATAGGTTCCTAGTCAACCCATGAAAACTAGGATAAGAGGGAAGTTATTGGAGTTACCAATAGGTTCAAGGAGAACTCATGAAATAATGAAGTTATTGGCAGGGGCCAATAGGTTCTTAGTGATCCCATGAAAACAATGAAAAAGGAAAGGGAGTCCATAAATTTAAACAGGTTAATAGTAAGTCTATGAAAACTATGAAACCGAATGGGGAGTCCATAAGTATTAAACAGGTTATTAGTTAGTCCATGAAAACTAATAGGTTAATAGTGATCCTAGAAACTATAATTGAGACAGATAGTCAAAATGAAAAAGACGATGGGTAATCCAGAATTGATTTACATGTTTAGATGTCATCATAATATTTTAAAACACTATATTTTAACCATTGTTGATGCAAGAGCACAGTATATGGTTTTATATAGTTTTGAATCAGATAACTGTGAGGGGAAAACCCGTTCCACTAAGCGGCGTGGTCTCACTAGATATCTAAATGATTTGAGATGGTAGATTATTATTCATACAAGGCTTTATGTCTGACTCGAATTTTATGTTTTCCCCTCAAACTTTCGGGTGCTCAATTGATTTTGAGTAGTTTGAGAGTTGAGGTTTTCTAGGTTCACTTTAGACGAATAAGCTTCCGGAGACGTGTAGGAGGCATGATAGCTATTTAGAGTTCTCTTTTATTTTGATTCTGCTATGTTGTTATTAAGGCAAAGTTGTTTAATTGCCTATATATACTCTAATCACCCAAGGGGGCATCTTCATATGTCGCTCTTGGCGTATGTTGTAATAACTATATTTTTCTGAATGTGGTTAATTATTATGGGATTATGTAATGAATTTGAAATGTGATTTGGAATAGAATGAGATGTTTGTTTTAAATGTTTTAGTTTTTTCCCATATCCTTGTGTTTCTGTTATATCAATGTATCTAGCATTACCGTATTTTGTCACCAGAAGTTAATACTATGGATGACTGTAGCATCTGTAGCATTTAGCTTTTGGCCTCAAGATAGGGGATGTTACACGAACCATTTGTAGAAGTTCTAAAATTTGGTTCAACGGAACCATAGCAGAATTATTATATCACGCGATCGATGTTTACCAAGTAACTAGATAGAACAAAAAGAGATCCATAAGAAAATAACTATGGCCGCACCTTCTCACCAGCTTTTTGTAACTACGCACCCTAGAACATGCCTAAATTTCGACCTAGAAAAGGCCTATTGAAACTTAGATCCATTTTAAGGTTGGATGTTGGATGGAAAAGGAGATAATAGTACAAAGCAATAACTATTCTTTTAGAACTCATACCAGAAGGAATAAAATATAATAGCAAATTGTACCAATTTATTACGAAACCATCAAAATGTCATGATATAAAATTCCATAAAAACCGTAATATTAGATCCATTACAACATCTGTCCAAATATATGGGTACAACATAAAAACAACAACAATAATAATAACTGCTTCAAGCCAACTTACAACACCATCAAGCATTGTCGCCGCCATCACTCCGTGCTTAACCTATGTTGTAATGAGGAGTGAGCTAGAACAACAAATGTTTAGTGAATAAAAACCACGAGTCTTACGTTTCCAATACTTGGGCAGTATATTTCAAAATAAGTGTAACGACCCGTAAAATTTCAACTGTTTTAATAACATAATTAGTTAAAATTTTGTGAAATTTTAAACGATAAAATTTTGAAATAAAAATTTGATATTTGGTATACGTCTACTTAAACATAGCAACTGGTAAATTTTCGTCCAAAAATATGAAAGTTTATTTCGCGCGTAAATTCACTTCAATTTAATCAGTTAAAAAGTAATGAAAATAAAATGTTTCCGAAACCTAAATATTTTTACATAGAAAAATTCTAAACCATCTTCTAAGCAAGATGTCAGTTTGTCATTTTTCCAAATTCGGACATCTTTGGCTCCGTCGATCTTATTTTTCAGTGTTTTTCCTGCATTTTCCGCTGGTAGAAAAATTCGAATTTTATAATTCAAATCGTACCGCTGATATCCATATACGGTTTTGACCGTCTCGTCGTGCTGATCTCAACGGTATATTCGATTCTGTGTTTTGAACCTTGGTACACCGCACAATCCGTGGAAACGGTAACTATATCGGTTCCGCAACTTGCCTATTGTTTTTTTTCTCTTTTCTTTCCTGTGACCCTTCATTTTATCGGGTGAACTGTAGAGCTATTTCCCTGAATTCAACATTTGACTTTTCTATTCCCTATTGCAAAGCTAGTTAAAATGGCTTTTGGACTATTCACTTCCTTTGTTTCGTTTTGAGAAGTGGAATATAAACAGAACGCATAGTTTTATGTTGCTTCCTATTCCCAAGAATTCTACTTTACCTGGCACCTTTCACTTTCTTTTCTTTTTCATTCTATGCAACTTGATAATAGATAAAGCAAAGTGTATAATGTTATACAAACATCACTTTCTCCATGCAAGAACGCACCCTCTCTCTGCCTTGCGCCATACCACCGCCACCTTCCACTCGGCAGCGACTGTTTTCGCCATCTCTCCAACGCAATCCCCCTCCTCCACTTCACCTAGACGCCAACAACCCACCACATCCCGACAGTCCCTGCTTCCTCCGCCTTGAGCTGCTCCGCCTTTCACCTGCAGCCTACCGACCCATCATCACCCACCTGGCCGTGCTCCCTCCTCCAGACAGCCGCGAACGCAAACTCCGGCTAACCGTAGGCCTTCCTCCCCTTCTCTTCTACGCATGCTCTGCCGAGCCATCAACTTTCCCTCCTTTATAAATAATGGTATATGCATGTAAGTAAAATATAGGTTTGCATGAATTTTTTTCTTCTGTAGTTTGTCCATTTTTATTTGCCGAGACTTCTTTGTTTCTACTTTCTTCTATCATGCCCAGCTACATTTTTCTTCTTTCCTACTATATTACTTATGTCTGTTTATATTATTGAACTATATATTAGTTTATATGTATATAAGTATGTATGTTTTTATAGATTTTTTTATGATTTTATATATAGTTGGTTTAAGTTTTACAAGCTTTGTCCACTTGGTATGTTTATTTACCTGCTATCGAAATCTTTTTTATATAAGTATGTGTTGATTTTTAAGTATAGATATATATGTTATATAACAGTAATAAAGTGATAAAGTATGTTCACAGTAGGTTATATATATAGTAAGTGGTATATGTATACGTGGGTATACACATTAGTTTACATGAATAGTTATATAGATTTAAGTGAAAGGATTCTGTGATTTTAAGATTATGTATATCTGGCCTTGAATAGAGGTGTTTTGCAAAGTCCTAATTGTTGAGTATACATAAAATTTTAAATACACATATTTTGATGAAGTATGATATTATACACAAATTTGTTTATAATTATGATTTCATATATTTTGTTCACAGTATGATTTTATACATAAGTATATATATATAAATATACATTGTTTTGATTGCAGTTGATATGTTAGTATATGTATATATATGTATTTATTTCAATTTTTATTATGTAGATATGTTTATTTTATTTTTTCTGAACAGCAGTTAGACTACATGTTCACGATATCATATCTCACTCATGTTTTATCGGAATGGGTTGATTTTATTTTTAAAAAGGAGTTGAAGTTACCTAGTTTATGCCGGTCGAATTTCAGTAAAATCCGACAACGTTTGATTAGTGGTCGAGGATCTGAAAGTTAGACCCAGGCAGCTGCTCTTTTGTACTTGAAATTATTTTACACTGCTGCAAACACGACCTGAGTTCATGTTTGACGCATCGTATCTCTTCCGTCTTACGTCGGAATACAGTGATTCTTTTTTTGTTGGAAAGATTGAGTTTTCTATTTTATGTTTACAAATTTTCAGCTTCATGCGAGGTCATTTGATCCTCTGTTTCTCATTTGGAAGTTAGACCCAAGCAGCTGTTCTTTTGTACTTAGAAATTTTTTTAACACTGCTGCAAACATGGCCTGAGTCTATGTTCGTGACGTCGTAACTTTTCTCGTCTCTTGTCGAAAACAAGTAAATCTTTTGCAGTTTGAAATACAAGTTTTGATCTTTATTCATACCAAATTTCAGACCATTTCGATCTCGGTAGCACATAGAATTATATTGTTAAACTTTGACGCAGGACATGTTTTATTTGTTGCTATGTTGAATGTTTTGATTTGATTTCATCGATTTCTGTTATCAGCTTTGATCGTTGAATTCGTGCCAATTTGTTTTGCTTGGATTCGTAACTCAATCTGTATGTCCGTATCAGTGTGCGTATCCGTGTCATCTTCTCGTGCATCTCTAACCTCGAAAGGTGAGCACTCACTCACGATTAACGTTCTTTTATTTATTAAATTTGATTTCAATTGAAACGACAATTGAAATATGATGTTGTTAGTTAATTACACTGTTATATATGCTATTACCTATATCAGTTCACCTGTGACATCTGACACCATTATCTGTTAATTATTTATGCGATGATAATACAGTTTGGCTGATAATTGATTGATTGTTGATGTTTATATTGGACGTTAAATTGTTAATGTTAAAATGATAAATAGTATGAAATTGAACTTGATATAGGATAATTAAATGTTAAATTTGATTAACTGACATTTGTATAATATGATCCCTTTAACTGTTAAATTTATTGACACGTAGAATTTGTTTAATTACATCTTGAACCACTGAATGTATGTTGTTAAATTGATGATGGATGAAATTGTAATAGATGACAAGTGAAAACCGTAATGTAATAATCTTTAATCTACATGAAATGATAGTGTAGATTCTAGAAATAATTATATTAATTCGTACAAATAACAATGCGAATTAATACGGTTATTTCGGGATTATTTGAATTGATTATTGGATTGATATTGATTGTTGTTATTGCTTGTTTATTTACTTTGACACCATCCCAGTTATCACACTGCCAGTTCCCTTTGTTATGCTTTGATTTTGAATTGAATTGGAATCGGGTTGAAATGATAAATACCCAAATTGAACTTTGACCTAGGAAAGAGAATTAAATAAAACCCGATTGGTCAATAATTTAATTTAAAAATAAACGAAGATTTTATTTGAATAAATAACATGGTTTTGAAATGAAGTTGAAATTTGAATTTTTGATGAAAGGAAAATGTGAATACTTAATAATCTGAAACAAAGGATTAAAAATGTAATTAATGATAGAATGTTGTTTATTTGAGAAATGATTGAATTAAGTTTGAAATGATTTAATAATTAAGTTTGAAATTATAATTAAGTTTGGAATTATTAAACTTTGAAATTATTTAATAATTAGGTTTTGAATTATTTAGTAATTAAATAAGATTGAATTATTTAATGATTAAATTGAATTGAACTCTTTAATAAGTAAAATTGAATTTTTGGATAAGTGAATTTTGCTTCGTAAATAATTGAAATTGGGTTTCTTTATAAATTAAGTTTCGGGAAAATTATTTAAGAAAGTAAATAAGTGAAATGGAATTTCTTTAACAAGAAATGAAAATGTGATATTTTGGAATTAATGTAAGACTTGAAAGTTGAAGAGTTTGATTTGACGAATTTAATTTAATTCAAAATTGTAAGTTTTGTTTTAATGAAGTTGAACTTAAGAATTGATTTAATGAATTGGAAATTTAATAGAATTGTTTTGAATGATAAAATTTACTTAACGAATATTGAATGAAATCGATAAATGAATGTAAATTGATTTGAATGTTAAAACTAAATTGATTCTAATGATTTCGAAATGAAACTTTGTGCGAATTTGAATCAATATTTGAATTTTTTTCAATATAAAGATTGAAATTGAATTATAAGATTTTGAAATGATAATTTGGAAGTTTTGAAACGTAAATTTTGGAAATTGATTTCGAAAGACAAATGAAATGTTGGTTTACGAATTGAAATTGAAATTGAAATTGATTTGGTTTTGAAATAAATAAACGACCAATCGGTGTAATAATTACGAAAGTTACTAAAGAGACCGGGATCGGTAATGGATATACTCTCTATCTAAACCGAAACCACTTTAATAACTATGCGTGGAGTGATGATCCAGAATGAAGTGGTTGGAATGATGTACGTGTTGACTGAAGAAAGTGAACGATAATGGATAGCCTTGACACTTGTGTCAAATTGGAAATGACTAAAACAGGAGCTGTGCCGGGCCAATGGAGGATTAGCTACCTCAAGTGGACACACTTCTTCGAACTACTTATACTTGTTGTCGATTGGTGCACCCTTGATTTTGGGAGTGTTGTTTCACGGTGTTGCGGGCACTGTGGCGTTGCGTTCTCACCAGTCCGGATCAGGCGAACGGTAGTATCACTACCTTGGGTATTGCCTCATGTGCCTTGTCATACTTGTATTCCATTTATTCGCGACCACTACGATTTTGATTTGTACCTTTAGTATATGGATTGCCCTCTGGTGACTTCCGGTTTTGGGGAAACTACGGTCTTGTATATGCTTTTGGGAATAAAAATGTGTTAAGGGTGGAATGGGCCATGACTTAACGCTATTTTGATATCTTTTATATTACTGATAGACATTATCTACTTAGCGTATATTACTACCTAGTAGATAGTTTAACGGATCCTTAAAGGATGGTTATTCCAAACATCCTTTAAGTTACTTGTATTTCAATTGCTATTTCACTTGAGTTGGATTTATTAATATAAGAATGTTAATCCTGACTCGAGTGTCTTGTGTTTTTGCTTTACGCTCGAGTCAGACTGAGAGTACCAGTACTCGAGACTCACCTTTGAAGTTGGAGCTTTGCTTGAAGATCCAGCCATCTATTCTGCTTTCAGCATTCAATGATTCCAGTGATGTATTCTGATTTGTATCTGATGTATCGTATTACTCTTCCGTTGTATCTGGTTTAACTCTGATGTATTTTATATATTCATATAGTAGCTTCATGAACTACTATCTCTTTTATTTCCGCTGCAATTATTACTCTGTGTCTGTGATCTGTGATTATATTTATTTACTGTATATGTTCAGTTTTGCCAAATTTAAATTAACAACGCGGTATTTTGAGCAATTCAACCCCGGCATGAGTGTCTACCTATACACTTATAATGGATGCGAATGGTCCAAAATTCTAGGTCGTTACAGTTGGTATCAGAGCTTTGGTAGCTCTAGGCAAAACTTAACATATAGGGTAAATGTATTTACAGAATCACTCTCATTCGAGTTTCAATCTCTTCCCTTGACTCAATTCCTTTGAATTTTGGAACGTTCCCTACGGTTCCAAATTTCATTCATGTCCCTCACTATTCGTCTCCTTTCAAATTCTGGAGCATCGCATAACTCCACTTCGAATGACCCTTATAGTGAATAGGCGGTCTCGCCAAACTTCGAATAATTTGTAAATGGTGAACTCCTTTACAACAAGCATTGATTTACCGGAGATTTCTGTATCCTCGGTTTACGATGCTACCTATCTCCTACTATACCTGAATTCTATTTCTTGAGATCGAATGTCGATTTACCTCGGAATTCCACTTCGATCGTATTCTTGAAGTCACGGTCGACCCGGTTAAGGTTGCCCGCGATTTATATAAACTTATCAATCTTCCTACTTTGCTATTAATCATCATATCTTGTTTCGAACATATCTTCGAATCAAATTTCTCTTTGATTTAAGTCCATCAAATTTGAAACCCTATCCTTATTTTGAAAATTCATTCCTGTATCGTCGAGCAAAGAAATGTATTTCTAAATTTATATTAAAAATGTTGTTTTCAAATTTGATAAACAAAATAGTTTTGAATGATTATATTATATAGAAATATAAGTTTTCTAAAATTAAATTGTTAATGAATTTATTGTCTGAAATAATAATATGTGATTTTCATTTATTGTTTTGTAAACCATTGACTATTGCATAATATAAATAAATGAATTTATAAACTTGGTTATAAATTGATTGGAATTCGAAATGAATATAATTCAGAAATTTGAGAATTTATTAGTTTCCGATGATTTCGAACTTTGGTCTTAAAATTTTAATGTATATATTATTGAAAATATTTTCGAATAGCAATCGTTTCCAAAGAATTTTTAAAATATTAAAATCAGTGCTCTTCTCTTTGTCGCTGGAAAATAATTTCCGTGATGGCGGCCGCATCATCGACATTCATTTTTGAGTTTCGAAGTGGAGAAACCATTCTGTAGCATTGCTACGGTTTTGTTTTGAAAAAAAAATATTTTGATTTGAATTTCTTCAGTATAATTTGATTTATATATATATATGTATCTTATTTTAAAATTTAATTTTATTTGATATAAATATATTATATATATCTCTAAATTGTTTAAAGTTAATCGGAAATCTAATTCTTAAATTTTGTTAAAGGATGATTTTAATTATAAATAAAACCAAAATTTGGAATAAATATTTAAACTTGAATGATTGAATTGGGAAAATTTTATTTGTATATTGTTCAACTGCATTCTAATACAACTTACCTAAATCATTCAGAAGTTGAATATGTAATTGGATAATATATAAGATAAATTGAATTTATAAATAAAATTTGAGTGTTTATAATAAATGTTATACACTAAATTTTGGTTATAAAGATGTTAATAGAGTTAGATAGGATAATAAGTAAACTCAGTTAATAAAGAATTAATAAATTTGTTTTGAAAGAATTAATAAAATTTGTTTTGAAAGAATTAATAAAATTTGTTTTGAAAGAATTAATAAATTGAAATTTGATCAACATATGAAAATACCTTGAATTTAAAAGCCATTAGTAAATATAAATTAATTTAAATCGAAACTTTTATGGTTTAAATTAATTTATATGGGTTAAATATATGTGCTTAGATATATTAAGTAGAATAAATTTAACAGTAATTTGGAATAAAGAAGAATTTAAATTGCTGAAAAAAATATGATCATAATAAAAGACTATTCAAATATATGGTTTTAGAAATTGTAAATTGAAGATAATTGGATAATAGGATAATGAATTTAGAAATAGTTGAGATTGATGTTAGTGAAATCAAATGGATTAAATCAATTATTGAATATCAATTAATTCAAATTTGAATTTATAGGGTTTAAATTAATTGTTATTTTGTATTAAAAATCTGTTTTTCTTTCTGGTTGTTTCTATTCTCCTACCTCGTTCCTTTTCGGGGACGAAAAGTTTTGAGTGGGGAAGAGTGTAACGACCCGTAAAATTTCAACTGTTTTAATAACGTAATTAGTTAAAATTTTGTGAAATTTTAAACGATAGAATTTTGAAATAAAAATTTGATATTTGGTATACGTCTACTTAAACATAGCAACTGGTAAATTTTCGTCCAAAAATATGAAAGTTTATTTCGCGCGTAAATTCACTTCAATTTAATCAGTTAAAAAGCAATGAAAATAAAGTGTTTCCGAAACCTAAATATTTTTACATAGAAAAATTCTAAACCATCTTCTGAGCAAGATGTCAGTTTGTCATTTTTCCAAATTCGGACATCTTTGGCTCCGTCGATCTTATTTTTCAGTGTTTTTCCTGCATTTTCCACTGGTAGAAAAATTCGAATTTTATAATTCAAATCGTACCGCTGATATCCATATACCGTTTTGACCGTCTCGTTGTGCTGATCTCAACGGTATATTCGATTCTGTGTTTTGAACCTTGGTACACCGCACAATCCGTGGAAACGGTAACTATATCGGTTCCGCAACTTGCCTATTGTTTTTTTTCTCTTTTCTTTCCTGTGACCCTTCATTTTATCGGGTGAACTGTAGAGCTATTTCCCTGAATTCAACATTTGACTTTTCTATTCCCTATTGCAAAGCTAGTTAAAATGGCTTTTGGACTATTCACTTCCTTTGTTTCGTTTTGAGAAGTGGAATATAAACAGAACGCATAGTTTTATGTTGCTTCCTCTTCCCAAGAATTCTACTTTACCTGGCACCTTTCACTTTCTTTTCTTTTTCATTCTATGCAACTTGATAATAGATAAAGCAAAGTGTATAATGTTATACAAACATCACTTCCTCCATGCAAGAACGCACCCTCTCTCTGCCTTGCGCCATACCACCGCCACCTTCCACTCGGCAGCGACTGTTTTCGCCATCTCTCCAACGCAATCCCCCTCCTCCACTTCACCTAGACGCCAACAACCCACCACATCCTGACAGTCCCTGCTTCCTCCGCCTTGAGCTGCTCCGCCTTTCACCTGCAGCCTACCGACCCATCATCACCCACCTGGCCGTGCTCCCTCCTCCAGACAGCCGCGAACGCAAACTCCGGCTAACCGTAGGCCTTCCTCCCCTTCTCTTCTACGCATGCTCTGCCGAGCCATCAACTTTCCCTCCTTTATAAATAATGGTATATGCAAGTAAAATATAGGTTTGCATGAATTTTTTTCTTCTGTAGTTTGTCCATTTTTATTTGCCGAGACTTCTTTGTTTCTACTTTCTTCTATCATGCCCAGCTACATTTTTCTTCTTTCCTACTATATTACTTATGTCTGTTTATATTATTGAACTATATATTAGTTTATATGTATATAAGTATGTATGTTTTTATAGATTTTTTTATGATTTTATATATAGTTGGTTTAAGTTTTACAAGCTTTGTCCACTTGGTATGTTTATTTACCTGCTATCGAAATCTTTTTTATATAAGTATGTATTGATTTTTAAGTATAGATATATATGTTATATAAAAGTAATAAAGTGATAAAGTATATTCACAGTAGGTTATATATATAGTAAGTGGTATATGTATACGTGGGTATACACATTAGTTTACATGAATAGTTATATAGATTTAAGTGAAAGGCTTCTGTGATTTTAAGATTATGTATATCTGGCCTTGAATAGAGGTGTTTTGCAAAGTCCTAATTGTTGAGTATACATAAAATTTTAAATACACATATTTTGATGAAGTATGATATTATACACAAATTTGTTTATAATTATGATTTCATATATTTTGTTCACAGTATGATTTTATACATAAGTATATATATAAATATACATTGTTTTGATTGCAGTTGATATGTTAGTATATGTATATATATGTATTTATTTCAATTTTTATTATGTAGATATGTTTATTTTATTTTTTCTGAACAGCAGTTAGACTACAAGTTCACGATATCATATCTCACTCATGTTTTATCGGAATGGGTTGATTTTATTTTTAAAAAGGAGTCGAAGTTACCTAGTTTATGCCTGTCGAATTTCAGCAAAATCCGACATCGTTTGATTAGTGGTCGAGGATCTGAAAGTTAGACCCAGGCAGCTGCTCTTTTGTACTTGAAATTATTTTACACTGCTGCAAACACGACCTGAGTTCATGTTTGACGCATCGTATCTCTTCCGTCTTACGTCGGAATACTGTGATTCTTTTTTTGTTGGAAAGATTGAGTTTTCTATTTTATGTTTACAAATTTTCAGCTTCATGCGAGGTCATTTGATCCTCTGTTTCTCATTTGGAAGTTAGACCTAGGCAGCTGTTCTTTTGTACTTGGAAATTTTTTTTACACTGCTGCAAACATGGCCTGAGTCTATGTTCGTGACATCGTAACTTTTCTCGTCTCTTGTCCAAAACAAGTAAATCTTTTGCAGTTTGAAATACAAGTTTTGATCTTTATTCATACCAAATTTCAGACCATTTCGATCTCGGTAGCACATAGAATTATATTGTTAAACTTTGACGCAGGACATGTTTTATTTGTTGCTATATTGAATGTTTTGATTTGATTTCATCGATTTCTGTTATCAGCTTTGATCGTTGAATTCGTGCCAATTTGTTTTGCTTGGATTCGTAACTCAATCTCTATGTCTATATCAGTGTGCGTATCCGTGTCATCTTCTCGTGCATCTCTAACCTCGAAAGGTGAGCACTCACTCACGATTAACGTTCTTTTATTTATTAAATTTGATTTCAATTGAAACTACAATTGAAATATGCTGTTGTTAGTTAATTACACTGTTATATATGCTATTACCTATATCAGTTCACCTGTGACATCTGACACCATTATCTGTTAATTATTTATGCGATGATAATACAGTTTGGCTGATAATTGATTGATTGTTGATGTTTATATTGGACGTTAAATTGTTAATGTTAAAATGATAAATAGTATGAAATTGAACTTGATATAGGATAATTAAATGTTAAATTTGATTAACTGACATTTGTATAATATGATCCCTTTAACTGTTAAATTTATCGACACGTATAATTTGTTTAATTACATCTTGAACCACTGAATGTATGTTGTTAAATTGATGATGGATGAAATTGTAATAGATGACAAGTGAAAACCGTAATGTAATAATCTTTAATCTACATGAAATGATAGTGTAGATTCTAGAAATAATTATATTAATTCGTACAAATAACAATGCGAATTAATACGGTTATTTCGGGATTATTTGAATTGATTATTGGATTGATATTGCTTGTTTATTTACTTTGACACCATCCCAGTTATCACACTGCCAGTTCCCTTTGTTATGCTTTGATTTTGAATTGAATTGGAATCGGGTTGAAATGATAAATACCCAAATTGAACTTTGACCTAGGAAAGAGAATTAAATAAAACCCGATTGGTCAATAATTTGATTTAAAAATAAACGAAGATTTTATTTGAATAAATAACATGGTTTTGAAATGAAGTTGAAATTTGAATTTTTGATGAAAGGAAAATGTGAATATTTAATAATCTGAAACAAAGGATTAAAAATGTAATTAATGAAAGAATGTTGTTTATTTGAGAAATGATTGAATTAAGTTTAAAATGATTTAATAATTAAGTTTGAAATTATAATTAAGTTTGAAATTATTAAACTTTGAAATTATTTAATAATTAGGTTTTGAATTATTTAGTAATTAAATAAGATTGAATTATTTAATGATTAAATTGAATTGAACTCTTTAATAAGTAAAATTGAATTTTTGGATAAGTGAATTTTGCTTCGTAAATAATTGAAATTGGGTTTCTTTATAAATTAAGTTTCGGGAAAATTATTTAAGAAATTAAATAAGTGAAATGGAATTTCTTTAACAAGAAATGAAAATGTGATATTTTGGAATTAATGTAAGACTTGAAAGTTGAAGAGTTTGATTTGACGAATTTAATTTAATTCAAAATTGTAAGTTTTGTTTTAATGAAGTTGAACTTAAGAATTGATTTAATGAATTGGAAATTTAATAGAATTGTTTTGAATGATAAAATTTACTTAACGAATATTGAATGAAATCGATAAATGAATGTAAATTGATTTGAATGTTAAAACTAAATTGATTCTAATGATTTCGAAATGAAACTTTGTGTGAATTTGAATCAATATTTGAATTGTTTTCAATATAAAGATTGAAATTGAATTATAAGATTTTGAAATGATAATTTGGAAGTTTTGAAATGTAAATTTTGGAAATTGATTTCGAAAGACAAATGAAATGTTGGTTTACGAATTGAAATTGAAATTGAAATTGATTTGGTTTTGAAATAAATAAACGACCAATCGGTGTAATAATTACGAAAGTTATTAAAGAGACCGGGATCGGTAATGGATATACTCTCTATCTAAACTGAAACCACTTTAATAACTATGCGTGGAGTGATGATCCAGAATGAAGTGGTTGGAATGATGTACGTGTTGACTGAAGAAAGTGAACGATAATGGATAGCCTTGACACTTGTGTCAAATTGGAAATGACTAAAACAGGAGCTGTGCCGGGCCAATGGGGGATTAGCTACCTCAAGTGGACACACTTCTTCGAACTACTTATACTTGTTGTCGATTGGTGCACCCTTGATTTTGGGAGTGTTGTTTCACGGTGCTGCGGGCGCTGCGGCGTTGCGTTCTCACCAGTCCGGATCAGGCGAACGGTAGTATCACTACCTTGGGTATTGCCTCATGTGCCTTGTCATCCTTGTATTCCATTTATTCGCGACCACTACGATTTTGATTTGTACCTTTAGTATATGGATTGCCCTCTGGTGACTTCCGGTTTTGGGGAAACTACGGTCTTGTATATGCTTTTGGGAATAAAAATGTGTTAAGGGTGGAATGGGCCATGACTTAACGCTATTTTGATATCTTTTATATTACTGATAGACATTATCTACTTAGCGTATATTACTACCTAGTAGATAGTTTAACGGATCCTTAAAGGATGGTTATTCCAAACATCCTTTAAGTTGCTTGTATTTCAATTGCTATTTCACTTGAGTTGGATTTATTAATATAAGAATGTTAATCCTGACTCGAGTGTCTTGTGTTTTTGCTTTACGCTCGGGTCAGACTGAGAGTACCAGTATTCGAGACTCACCTTTGAAGTTGGAGCTTTGCTTGAAGATCCAACCATCTATTCTGCTTTCAGCATTCAATGATTCCAGTGATGTATTATGATTTGTATCTGATGTATCGTATTACTCTTCCGTTGTATCTGGTTTAACTCTGATGTATTTTATATATTCATATAGTAGCTTCATGAACTACTATCTCTTTTATTTCCGCTGCAATTATTACTCTGTGTCTGTGATCTGTGATTATATTTATTTACTGTATATGTTCAGTTTTGCCAAATTTAAATTAACAACGTGGTATTTTGAGCAATTCAACCCCGGCATGAGTGTCTACCTATACACTTATAATGGATGCGAATGGTCCAAAATTCTGGGTCGTTACAATAAGAATATGTCTAAGTTCATAAAACCATTTAATATTTCTTAAAAGGAAAGGAGGCGGATCCTCAATCAACCTCTTAATACCTTCCATTCCAGAAGCAGGTTTCTAAAATCCCATGACCCAAATCCCACATCATAAATAAGTAATAATGCAAGAGATAGTACCCAAGCCACTTAATGCCTTTTATTAAAAAATAGGCAGACTCTGGCCATTCAAGACCTCAATTGAGGTAGACCCCATCATTTAATACCTATTTCCAAGATGGACCCCTAAATGTTAACTATCTAGGTAGCATCATATGGAATCTCTCAAGTCACTTGATACTTTTTTATAGAAAGTCGAACCCTCGGTCAGCCACTTAATACTTTATCCTAAAGCGGACTCTTGTCAAGATACCACCTATCATGCCTAATAACTAGCCCTTTGGCCATTTAATACTCCATTTGGAGAAGAGAGGCGGGCTATTAAATAACTACTTAATACCTTAAGACCCCAAAGCAAGCCCTTCATATTATGGCCCATACTCATAACGATGTCTTACATTAGTCCGACTATTTGTAGGAACTAGTAGCCAGATTAGCTGGGCAGGTTTACCTATAGAATTTGGGATTAATCTTGCATCATACCAAATAATTATTCTAGAGATATCTCACATCAATAGGAAGTACTACTAATAGCCTCAAAGTGAAGAGTAGACTTTTATCATATAACTTTATTGACCTCGGATCACTGTGACTTGGCCATAAATTAAATACTCTCCATATATATATATATATATAATACTCATCTCACCATTTCATAATTAAGGCCTTATAAGGAATCTCATTTATCATTCCTAAAAATAATAATTATCTTCCTAATGGGGAAATAAATGAAAAACAAATGCCTAATTAACTATGTAATTAATTCTAAGCATGCAATTTATATGCCATAAACTAGCATTAAATGTCAATTCCCTAACCAAAAATATTACAAGTCCTTTTTTTCCGAACTCCTAAGATTTCAACATACAAAACAAGGGATTATAATATCCAAAATAAGGAATAAATATTTATAACTAAAACTACAATAACAAACTTGTAAATACAATAGAAATCCAATTTATTACATAAATTCAATGGAATATCCTAAGTAATAGAAATTGCAACCTTAACTTCTTATTCTATTCAACTCCTCTTTTATAAAAAAAATAGATGAAGGGGAATTTGTGTGGAATAAATTGTGTAAACTACGAATAGAATTTGTAACCTAAACCCTTATTTTATTGAAAAAACATTATTTGAATCAAAAAAGGAGTAGAAGTGGAATTGACTATGAAATTATCAAAAATTGAATAAACAAAACAAACTCCATCAGATTAATATAAATAATTGAGAATCTTTACATAGAAATGACATTTTTAAACAAAAAGGAATTTTGGGGATTTTATCTATCGTATTTTCGCAATCCCAAAATCCCTAAGCATATTCAAATCCATGGATATATACTAAACAATTACTGAAAAAGAAATGCTAAGGTTTCCACCCACAGAATAGCCTTCGCTTTGCCTTCCTTCGATTAGCACGCCTTTCAATCTCTTTCAGAATCTATCTCCTTTTGATATATATACGCAATAAGGAAGATGTATATATTTTATTAGATTCGGAATAGTTGGAGATGAACAGAATAAGAATAGGTTGGAGGGAGAAGAAATAAATAGAAAAATAGATTGGATTCTTACTTGAATTCTCTACGAAGTTTTTGAATCTAATTTGGAGAGATAAAAATGACAGAGTTTCGGTGGATTCCCCAAATAATATGAATAAAAATTGGAGAGGATAGGGTTCTATTTATAAGAGTTGAAACGCATGAGAATCGTAGGATGAAGGTAGGTGAGAAACGGATAAATCAGGAGCGTACAACTCAATATAACAAATATCCAAACCCTAGCTACCACTGCTACTTTTTGGCATCGACTGATCGACCGACCCTCTTCAACCAGTCGACCGACAAGGGTCAACTGATCCCAATAAAGGGATAACCAATATGTTTGTTTTGGGAATGTTTTTATATTCGTTGCTTTTTAATCAATTTTGTACATAATTATCTTTAACGTTAAATGTTAATTAAATCTTTACTTAACCTCCAAGCTAATTTTTGAAATTCAAACCTTAAATTTAAATTCCCATTTGAATTTGAATTCAAACTAAATTAATTTAAATCTGATAACTTCAAACATGCATAACTTCTTCGTTTGAGCTCCGTTTTCAGAATAATATATATGGAAATAGATCAGAATTTCTCCATGGATGCAACGGAATAACTTTCGTGCCAAAATTATGAATTTTGATAAAATTTTCATGTTCTATCTTATCGTATTTAATTTAATTTACTCATTTAATTACGGTTTATTTTACGTGGTGTTACATTCTCCCCCATAAAAAGGATTTTGTTCTGAAATCTTTTAAGTGGCGAATAGCGTAACGCGCAATAACATCCATGTTATACAACCATGTTATCTACACAACCATCTACTCAACCAATAGTGCAATGTGATTATGTAATGTAGATATACTAAAATGAGCTCAATCCTACCGTGAATTTGTAATCGTGCCATGCAAGTATGTGTGCTAATACCATAAACATGCATAGAAATGTCTATATGAGTACAAAGTGAGAGTGAAAAAGTGTAGCAAACATCTCCTTCCATCCAATCTAGCAACCACAATGCAACTAAAATACTAATTTTGGAGATAAAATTTACAAGTGAAAAGCTATGGATGATTTCTCTTCGTCTTCTCCTTGGTTTTTCATGTGCTTTCCACTGGATTGTCTCCCCATTATACTCGAACCAGCCTAATTACTTTGTTATGGAGTCTCCTAGTTCCGTGCTGCACAATGCGTGCAGTGGACCGGGGCACTATCAGCTCCGTCTCTAAATCCACTAGCTGATCAGGCTCAACTCTAATGGTGGTGTAATGAAGGCATTTCCTAAGGTGAGAAACATGGAAAAAATTGTGGACCCTCACCAACTTATCTGGAAGCTCCACGCGGTAAGCAAGTTTTCCTATCTTTTCCAAAACTCTGAATGGCCCAACAAACCTAGGTGCAAATTTTTAGACTCGCTAAATCTAACTACTTTTCTGAGTGGGGAAATCTTAACAAATACCATATCTCCAAGCTAAAACACAAGTTCTTTCCTCCTTCTATCCTCGTAAGATTTTTGATGGTTTTGTGCTGCCTTCAATCTTTGCCTGATCAACTCTACTTTTTATTTGGTATCACAGATCAAATCGGGTCTGAGCAATACATTGTCGGTGGTTTCCCACCAACAACTTGGTGATTTGCATGACCGCCCATAAAGTGCTTTAAAAGGGGTCGTACCAAATATCGCTTGATATCTATTATTGTATGCAAACTCAACTAAAGGTAGATGCTGCTCCAATGTCCTTTGAAGTCCAAGACACAAGCTCTCAATAAGCCCTATAAATCCTATTTACCCTCTCTATTTATCCGTCCGTCCATGGATGATATGAAGTGCTAAGATTCAAAGAAGTTTCCAAAGCTGCATGTAGGCTCCTCCAGAACTCGCTAGTGAACAAGGGGTCCCTATCACTGACTGTGCCTATAGGAATCCATGCAAACGAACAACCTCTTTGATGTAAATCTGTACGAGGGAAGCGGCAGTTCTATTTCTCCTAACCGGAATAAAATGGGCACTTTTAGTGAATCTATTCACAACAACCCAAATAGCCTCATTGCACTTCTGACTTCTAGAAATATCCTTTACCAAAATTCATTGAAATATTCTCCCACTTCTAAGTTGGAATTTCCAAAGGTAATAATAGTCCATTAGGCCTCACTTGCTCGGCTTTTACACTTTGACATGTCAAACATCTAGCAACAGACTCAGCTACTCTCTTCTTCATTTTATGCCAAAAGAAAATCCTCTTCATCTCCCTGTACATTTTATCTCCTCTGGGATTAATGGTCATCTTTGAGTAGTGGCATTCCATAAGCACCTCTCTCAACAAATCATCAACCATTGAGACACAAAGGTGTCCATCCCATCTCAAGCATCCCTTCTCATCAACTGAATACCTACGAACATGGGGAAAACGCTCTCCTTTCCTCAACTTCTCCAAAATCCCTACCAACTTCTTATACTTCACTTGATCATGCCCCTATACAGTCCATCAAGGCTGGTCTAATCTCCGTAACTATTAGAAAGCCTTGGATGGGTTCTACTGACGGTTGGAAGTTAAAATTCGAGAGAACCTCCAACCGTCTCCATTCATATATAGCACCTAGGGTGGCATGCCTTCGACTAAAGGCGTCGATGACTACATTCTCTTTTCCAAGGGTGCACTGGATACTAAAGTCAGATGATGCTATATACTCCATCTATCTTTGTTGCCTAAGATTCAAATATTTTTGGGAAAATATACATTTGAGTGATTTACGATCAGTGAATAACTCAAACCTTTCTTTCAGGAGATAATGCCTCCATATCTTTAATGCAAAGACAATAGCTGCCAATTCCAAGTCATGAAATAGATAACTCTTCTAGCATAAGCAACTACTTTCCCTTCTTGTATTAGAACTGCTCATAACTCTGTGCCATAAGCATCTGTGAAAACCATAAATGGTTTGGTTCCATCGGGATAGCGAGCATAGGTGCACTAGTCAATAACTCCTTAAGCTTCTGATATGCTTTTGTGCATCTATCATCCTGAGAAAAGACTGGGTTCTTCTTAGTCAATTGGGTTAAAGCGGTTGCTATTCTTACAAAGTTCTTGATGAACTTCCTATAATAGCCTGCCAACCCTAGAAAACTTCTAACCTCAGAAGCATTCCTAGGAGTCTTCCATCCTTGGACATCTTTTATTTTGCAGGGTCTACAGCCAATCCTTGCTCCGAAACAATATGCCCAAGAAACCTAACTTCACTTCTCAAAAAGTGACATTTAGAAAATTTAGCCTTGAGTTGGTGCCTTCTTAAAGTTTCTAATACTTCCTTAAGGTAGTCCTCATGCTCCTTCTTACCTTTGGAGAAAACCAAAATATCATCAACAAACACCATGATAAATTTATTGAGCTATCCCTTAAATACTCTAGTCATCAAATCTACAAAGTATGTTAGGGCATTCGTCAATCCAAAAAGCATCACTTCCTACTCCTAGAGTCCATATGGTGTGCAAAATGCGGTCTTCGACTTATTTTCCTCTATAATTCTTAACTGATGGAATCCCATTGCTAAGTCTAATTGAGAAAACACTTTAGCTCCTACAAGTTGGTCGAACAAGTCATCAATCCAAGGTAAAGGATACCTGTCTTCCTTGTCAACTTGTTCAATTCGTTATAGTCGGCACAAATTCTCAAAGAACCGTCTGCCTTAAAAGGGAAAACAATAGGGGCTCCCTATTCAGAAGTACTTCGCCGGATGGATCCTTTCTTCAAAAGCTCTGAGATTTGCTTGTCCAACTCCCTTCTTTCTTGGGGGGTCATATGCCTCAAAGGCAGGGCAACTGGCCTTGCTTCCCTCTACAAATCTATTTAAAACTCGATCTTCCTATGTGGTAGGAGACCCATAACCACCTCTAAGACATCATGAAATTCACAAACTATGGGAACTGATGATGGCTCTCCTATAATAGATAGACTTAGTGAGTATATTTGGCTTAAATCAACTAAATATTTTGGTGTACAAAGAAATTCTAGGTCACGACCTCCATAAATCCTTAATCGTACTACCCTCCCGTCGTAATCAAGAATGGCTCCATAATATAACAACCAATCCATACCCAAGATAATTCCATACCCCTCCAAGTTTAGAACATAGGCATTACATATGAAATCAATGTTACATATGTCTAACACTAGGTCTTTTCAAATAAGAGAGAGATGTGTCGAACCCCCAATAGGATTAGAAACCTCTATTGGGCTGTTGACCATCTGGGTTTGAAGGTTTAAGAAATTTACCACATGCCTAGCTATAAAGTAATGTGATGCATCTAAATCAAATAAGGTATAAATGGTAACCTAAAAAATAAGAGTTATACCTTCTAGAGCTGCCTTCCCTTAGTCTCTCGATGGTTTACTAGCAACAGGGATGGCTTCAATAACATAATCCTATCCACTTGATCTTTCTTTTGCCAACTTAGGACATTGATTTTTGAGATGCCCTTCCTCATGGCAGTTAAAGCACTTCCCTTTAAAGGCTTCCTTCATCAGACTCACCCTGCAATCTCTAGCTTTATGACCTTTCTTATAGCATCACTTACATACCTCACCATCATTCTTAAACTTAACCATCGACTTCTTATTAGCCCAAAAGCTTCCTTTCTTGGATCCCCCTTGCTATTGGGTAGTTATAGTCTTCTCCTTCTCTGCCTCCTTATCTTCCACATTGGCCATGTGCAACATTGCCATTTCCACCAACATCTCACACGTGGCTCCAATCGGCACTTGGTTTAATAGCATTTCTGTCAATGGGGAATTTTAGGCCATTCACGAACTTCATGTCATTTTTCATAGTGTATCTATCAGGCTCATCCTGAATTAAGCCAACTCGGTGATCTTAGCTATGTACTCTTTAAGAGTGGAGTCTCTTATCCAAGCTGGATAAATTTCTCCAGTTGTAAGCTCACTTTTGCCTTAGACAAAAACTTCATCTCAAATCTATTTTGAATTCGTCCCATAAGAATGTCCTTCCAGCATTTTCCTTAGTCACCAAGTTCCACCAATCCAAAGCTTTTCCTCTGAGGTGCCAAGCTGCCATCCTTCTCTTAAGTTGATCCTCCCAACCAATCTTTACAAATATTTTCTCACAATCACAAACCCATGCTTTATCTTACAAACATCTTTCGGTTCTAGAATATGTATTCCCTTCCATATAGAGAAAGTCCTTACATAATTTAGAAAAGTAAAAAGGATGGGTTACTACATCGGTAAGCGGGGCAACGAGTGCCACCGATGCAGCTGGAGGAACATGAATATGCTCAATAGTCCAAAGGTATTGTCTAAACCATTCGAGAATTCCACGAATGAGTGGTTTTCCCCTTGGCTAGAAGAAGATTGATTATCATTCATATCAACTATCTTTAGGTTGAACCTTTAGTAACGATTTCCCAAAATAGTATTATATGCTGAAAGAAAAAGGGTTGCCTAGTATATGTGCATATGTTCAAGAAAATAGGGTGAGTGTGTGTATAGTAAGAATTTTGAAAATTCTTTTTAAAAAACCTTTTCAAAATAACAAGTGCATCCCTTTTACTTATATGTTTCCCATTGATTGGGTAACCTAGGCTCTAATACCAAATGTAACAACCCACCCTGGAATAGGCCTAAATTTCGACCCAGAAAAGGTCAATCAAACTTTGATCCATTCTAAGGTTGGCTGTTTGTTGGAAAAAGAGATAATAACATAGAGCAACAACTATTTTTTAAAAACTCACAGTTGATGGAATAAAATATAGTAGCAAACTATACCCATTTATTTCAAAACCATCAAAATATCATAATACAAAATTCCATAAAAACCGTAACATTAGATCTGTTACAACATTCATCTAAATTCATGGGTACAACATAAAAACATCAATAATAATTACTTCCATAAGCCAAGCTACTCCAACTTCAAGCATCATCGCCGTCATTGCTCTGCCCTTAACTTATATAGTAATGAGGAGGGAGTTAGAACAACAAATGTCTAGTGAATAAAAACCTCGAGTCTCACCTTTCCAGTACTTGGGTAGTATATTCCAAAATAAGAATATGTCTACGTGCATAAAATTATTAAATACTTATTATAAGAAATGGAGGCGGGTCCTCAATCAACCTCTTAATACTTTCCATTCCAAAAGCAAGTTTCTAATATCCATGACCCAAATCCCACCTTATAAATAGCTAATAATGCAAGAGATAGTACCCGAGCCATTTAATACCTTTTATTAGAAAATAGGCAGATTCTGGCCACTTAAGACCTCAATTGAAATATACCCCATCATTTAATACATATTCCCAAGCTGGACCCCTAAATGTTAACTATCTAGTTGGCATCATATGGAATCTCTCAAGTTACTTAATACTTCTTTATGGAAAGTCGGACCCCCAATCAACCACTTAATACCTTATCCTGAAGCGGACCCCCTGTTGAGATACCACCTATTGCGCCTAACAACTAGCCCCTTGGCCATTTAATACTCCATTTGGAGAAAAGAGGTGGGCCCTCAAATAACCACTTAATATCTCAAGACCCTAAAGCACGCCCTTCGTATTATGGTCCATACTGATAATGACGCCTCACATTAGTCCGACCATTCATAGGAACAGGTAACTAGATTAGCTGGGCAGGTTTACCCTACAGAATTTGGAAAAAACTTCACATTATCACAAATATTTATCATAGAGGATATCTCACATCAATTGGAAGTGTACACAATTGCTGGTAGCCTCAAAGTGTAGGGCATACTTCTATTGTTACTCTACTGACCTCGCATCCAACGAATTAGCCATAAATTAAATATTCTCCATATATATATATAGTAGTCATCTCACCATTTCATAGTTAAGCCCTTATAAGGAATCTTTCTTATTACGCCTTAAAATAATAATTACCTTCCAAATAGGGGAATAAATACCTAATTAACTACGCAATATACACCATAATTATATGCTAATTACGCTAATAGAAATAATTAAATGTCTGTGCCTAATAAATTCTAAGCGTGCAATTTATACGCCCTAAATTAGCGTTAAATGTCAATTCCCTAACCAAAAATATTACAAGTCCTTTTTTTCAAACTCCTAAGATTTCAACATATAAAACAAGGGATTCTAATATCCAAAACAAGGAATAAATATTCATAACCAAAACTGCAATAACAGACTTGTAAATAAAATAAAAAACCATTTTGTACATCAATTCAATGGAATATCATAAACAATAGGAATTGCAAAATTAACTTCATATTATGTTCAAATCCTCTTTTACAAAGAAATAGATGAAGGGAAATTCATGTGTAATAAGTGGTACATAGTTTAGAATTCGTAATCTAAACCCTTATTTTATTGAAGAATCATAATTTGAATCAAAGAAGGAGGAGAATTGGAATAGACTATGAATTTATCAAAAATTATATAAAAAACAAATTCCATCAAATAAATATAAATAATTGAGAATTTTCACATATAATTGATATTTCAAAATAAAAAGGAATTTTGGGGGATTTTATCTGTCATATTTTCGCAATCCCAAAATCTCTAAGGCATATTCAAATCTATAGAGATATTCTAAACAATTATTGAAAAGAAATACTAAGGTTTCCACTTACAGAATAGCCTTAGCTTTGACGTTAACCCAAAAAATGGATCAACACCCTGGTTTAAGTGTGAAAGCACCAGCCCTATTTATCAAGGAAAATTAAATAGAAAACGCAATAGTAAATCGTAGAAAAAGTAAAGAGACGAGAGATTTTATAGTGGTTCAGCTGTTAATGAAGCCTACGTCCACTTTATAGCTTTTATTGACCAACTTCTGTTACAAAAATTTTTGGATTACAAAATGATTCTTCTCTTCTAGGTTGGATCAAGCCACCATTGTTAGAGAAAACGGGAAGGAACTCAGTTGCTCTTTAATGGCTATTGTGAGGGAGAAGAAGAGTGAAGAAACAATGGAAGAGTTTCAGCCGAGATCAGAGGAGATCCCTTTTCCATTGCAGATGGGATGGTATACATAGGATTTGTAGAGCACTTGGGCCAGGTCGCTTTGCTAAGAGCTTGTCTAAAAGGAATTAATTAATATTAAATTATCATAACAAATTATTTAATTGAAATTCAAATTAATGATAGAATTAGTTACATAATAATTCTTTTTAATATTAACCAACTAATGTCTAATTTTATTCAATAAAACATGCAACTTTTTGATGAAGTAAGATTGATTTTTAGTTTTATTTAGTTACATATTTTCAAAATATTTTTTGTTAAATCATGTTGTAGAGTTTTGATTCATACTATATGCACATTTCCAAACAAACTAGAATCGTGTTCAAGAGCTTGTCTAAAAGGAATTAATTAATATTAAATTATCATAACAAATTATTTAATTGAAATTCAACTTAATGATAGAATTAGTTACATAATAATTCTTTTTAATATTAACCAACTAATGTCTAATTTTATTCAATAAAACATGCGACTTTTTGATGAAGTAAGATTGATTTTTAGTTTTATTTAGTTACGTACTTTCAGAATATTTTTTGTTAAATCATGTTGTAGAGTTTAGATTCATACTATATGCACATTTCCAAACAAACTAGAATCGTGCTCAAGAGATGGAACTATCAAAGTTAGAATATGCATAGTCAATTAGTCAAGTTTCTTTACACAGCCAAGTATAGTATAAATGATGGATTGTGTACCAAACATACATAATTATTAGTTAAAATTTATTACATGATCGATAAACCAAAGTAATACTCTAGATGTAATATTTGGAAGGTCAAGTGACTAAGGTACTAAATATCATCACTGCTGTAAATTCCAAATCAATGTTAGATTTAGTTCTTTTTATTGTTTAGCTTTAACATATAATGATTTGTTTCAAATTTGTTTTTTACAATTCTATACCGTGTGTGTAATTCAGTTGAAATCCAATAACATGTTTGTTTTATAGTTTAATCACATCATGGAAAATTAATTCATTTAATCGGCATTAAAGTGAATTAATACATTTTAAATTCTCTAGTTTAAAAATTGGAATCTAATCAAAGAGAAATAAACTGAAACTAATGGAATTAATTCTTTTTTTGAGATACAAATTAAAAATAGTAATATATAATGTATTTCTAGGTTTAGCTACATACTATAGTAAATATATATTCATTCTCAAGTTAACCCTAATTTTACATTTATTTACAAATAAATTTTTACGTTAATAATTGTCTACAAATTGAAATCAATTTTATGTAATTATTTATTTCCTTTAATTATAATGGTTTAGATTGTACTTGTTATACGATCTATAAACTTAAATTGTATGCTAGCTTCATAAGCAAGGTGTGTTGGTGAAATCATTAATTATCTATACATTTAGTTTTTAGATTAGTTTATGTTTGCTTCTTTTATGTGCCAAGTTTCTAAAATTCTTACTTTTTTTTTACCTTTGTCCTAATTTAGAACCATCACAGGGAATTAATACATGGTATATTCCATGATCTTAAAATTGGAATCAAACCAAAGAGAAATAATTTAAACAATTAGAATTGATTTTCTATTTATTGTGAATTCAAACTATATGTAATAAATATGTAATATACTTTCACTTTTAGTTGCATATAATAAAAAATATATATTTATTCTTATACCGAGCCTAAATTATATTTTATTAGTATGTGATGTGGGTTTTTGGACCAAAGGTCCTTATTCTCAAAGCTCATGCACAAAAAGTCCCTACTAATAAACTCATGTAAACTAGGTCCCTATTTTGTTATTTTTTACTAAATTGTCCCCTTCTAGAAATCGACCCAGCATTGAAATCAGGGGCAAAAGTAGCATAAATTAATTAAAAACTATAAATAGGGACCAAATTTTCATAATTTTTTCGGGAGGTACTTTTCTTCCATCATCTTCCAATTCTTGGGACTTGGCAGTCGTTCCTTGATGTGAAATTCATGTACTTGTAATTGTCTACGTATTGAAATGAATTTTATTTCATTATTTATTCCTTTTATTATATTGGTTCATGTTGAATTTATTATACAATCTATAAACTTAAATTATACATCATGAAAAAAATATCAATTAGTGAAATCATAAATTATCTATACTTTCAATTTTTAAGATAGCATTATGTTTAGTTCTTTTAATACATCTTATTTCTAAATTATTACCTTCTATTTTCAAAAATTTAACACTATGATTTTTTTTTATATTTACAAATTTATTTGAGCATATGTGTAACTTTTTTCTTAAAAGTAAACAAGGTTAACTAAATTCCTATCGGGTTGTATGCATTTACGTAATTTAATAATATAAGCTATAATTATAAGGCCTCGAGCAATTACAGGTTGATTTGAAACTTTACATGTTTGTTCTTTAGTTGATTATTGATATTAATGATGACTTTAGGCTAAGATTCAATAGGAATTGGATATTATTTCATCTTTAATATTCAATTAAAAAATTCTCAAATCGATGGTAATTAATTCATTTAAATAGCGTTAAAGAGAATTTATTCAAGAATCAATGAGTAGCGCTCTCTAATTTAACTTAGAATAAAATGGACTATTAAATTCTTATTGTAAATAATTCTCAAATTACTTTGTATTTAGATTTAATTAGTTGTTATTCTTATCTTAATCCGCTTCTTGTCTCTCAAGTTCATATGAAGTTAAATATGAATGCATTCATTCTCATGATACTTCTTATTATATTTGCATGTGTGTGTTTGTATATATGCATGCATGCACACATACTACACACACATGTTTGTGTGTGCGTGTGTTAGAATCATATAGATACTAAATGATTTTCAAGCAATTAAGTGATCACTTGTTTCGATAATTGTTTATAACTATAAAAATCTATCGTGTTAGAGATACCTTCTTAAAATGCATCAATATCAAATATGATAGTCTATCATATTTTAAAACTATTAAAAAATAAGCTTAGTTAAAAAAATTATAAATTTGTTAGAAAATATGCATAACTTAGTTAATTAGACATTTTAACAATGTTACTTTTTTTAGTTTAATTGAAAGCCGATAATATAGCATAGTGACATGATTTAAATTTTACATTACGAAACTGGGAAAAAATATGAACATCACTAGGCTATTTTCTGAATGACTTAAATAATTACCATGGTTGGTAGTCGATATACAATAGAAATTTGTGTAAAAATAGTTCATTGATTTTTCTTTTAATATTTAGGTTCAAGTATAGTATGTGTGTATATATAATACATAATAAAATGTATTTGCTCGCATATTTATTCATACATGTCCACCGGATGCGTTTACACACTATTAAACTTTATAAGTAAACTAAATTCAAATAGTAAAGATCATATCAAATGATATTGCCCAAGTAACATATAAAAGAAATTAATACAAATTTCAAATAAATAAGTGATCAATAATATTTAATATGAGTTTAAACTGATTTGGGAATTAACTACAATTAAATCTTTTTGACTGAACTTACATTTAATACATAAAATAAGTTGCACTTTAATTCTTTTTAATGCTAATCATTTAGAAATTTTATTTTTAATCAATAAATTCTTGATTAAATCCTTTTAACAACAAAATTCCAAAAGCATTGTAAGTTGAAACTCTATGAGAGAACACGTAATGTGAATGTTTTATTACTTTAATAATTGATTTTTAACAGTTAAAAATAATAAAGTAGAAACAAATCATCCATTCTTTACAAATATGTTTCTTTTCTTTCAAATTTTATGCAAAAGAATAAATGAACGAGAAAAAATATTTATAGATGATCATTTTCTATGAACGAACAAAATATTATAAGGTAATATTTGCCCGTACTTTTAAGGCAACATTATATTTTATGTATTTTTGTATACTTGAAATAAGATGTTGTATATTCGATATATAATAAAACATGTTTATAATCATTATCTTACATGCATGGCATACAAATCGGGTTAAAATTATATTGGACCGATATATGGTTGGAAAAAAGAAAAGGATATTATGACAATTTTCGTATCAATGTTGAGTTGATGTTCCTATTTGAAAACAGACTTTCTATCGACTAGAAAACCGTTGAATTATATCGTTATAAAACCGTACATGCACGGCGTACAATGGTATATGTATGCAAGTACGGGTCGATCCTACAAGAAAAGCAAAAAATTTAAAATCACTCGATCAAATTATCCCAAACGTTTGAAATTGTGTTAACTTAAAATTGTTAAAAACAGGAGAAAAATGGAATTTAAAACTATGAGATTAGAAGGAAATTTAGAGAGAAATCCCTTCTCATGATCATACAAATCAACATAAAATGAAATGATCTCTCTTTTTAAATCACTTGTGAATTAGTTGATGTATTTATTATAAGTATGACCTAATTATGATATTGACTAACACAACTAAAACCATCAAACTTTAATACACCCTCCAAATCCACTTGTTTGATCTAATGAAGATGATTATGAAACTAAAAAAATCTATTTTAAACATGATCTATTTACTATGAATTAGTAACATAGTGCATCAATTTTTGATTCTAGTTTCAATTTCATCACAAAAATCATATTTAGGTGAAAGGGTAACTTGTGTTGATTAAGCATAGCCTATTTTTTATGAGCAATATAGGCTATCAAATTCACTAATAACCAACAAAATTCCATTAGCATCAAAATTTTCATTAAGCACAAAACAAGAGATCATAAAATGAAACCATTATGTTAAATTTATATGATTCATGAGAACTTTATTACTTCTAAATTGAAGGGGTTTAGCTTCTCATATTTGAATACATATTAACATAAATTGATTTCATCATAAACATAAAGGAAAAGAAAACCAATCAAAGGGAATAAGAGCTACCTAACTTGCATAAAAAGAAACTAACCTATTTGCATGAAATAAAAGAGAGCATAAGATAGCATAAAGTAAAAGAGCATAAAAGAAAGTTACATAAGAAAGAACAAGGCTAAGAGCCATAAAGAGAAGCTTTTATTTCAAAAAATTTATTACAACTCTATGCATCCAAAAAGAAGGGATCTATTATATGAACATAAGAAGGTTATTTATACATGTTCTAAAACTCGAATCCATTTTTTTGGAGCTACCAAAAATGCCCTCAACTTTGTGTAGCCACCAAGTAATCATTAAGTTTCAATTAATCACCACTAACATTTGCTTTTGCTTTTAAATGTGGTCCATTAGTAAGTGGGTAAGTGGGCTCCTCCATGTTGATTTATTTCCTTTCTTTCTTCATTCTCTGTGACGCCCCACCTCTATACCCACGCTAGCCAAGGACACTACGGGGTAATGCCGTCAACTAGCACGGAGAATAAGGCTGTTGAGGAGCGACCATCCGTGTAACTTCTTTGTGCGAGCACCGATATGTCGGATAGTATAGCATGTATTTAATTTGAGGAGGAAATCCGACATACCGATACAAACTCAAAGCTATCACACAGTGGCTATATATATAATCTTCGGAAACAAATATAGAAATAAACATAACACAAATCAGTCACAAACAATTCATATCACAAAGGCGGAAGAAGATATGAATAAACATATAACACATGAAAGTGTATATTAGAGTAGTGGTCAAATAAGATCCACGATAACACAAAAGAATAGATACAAGTGCAAGGCAAAATAATATGTATACATCAAGGAGTCTAGATCTCAAATGTATACAACAAAAAAACTACAAGCTAAGTAGTTAACCAAAAGTCAGATGATGGCTCCAGATAAGAATTCATGAGGAAGCACCTGTAAAATCTCAGTCTGACCCGAGTATTATTTATAAGAAAATAATAAACGGATCAGTCTAGCTATAAATATCAGATGATATGGTATAAAGTAAAAGACATGGCAAGAACATGTAATAACTATAGTGGCATATTACTATAAGTATATAATTGAAAATCAACAAGAGATTAATCAATATCACAAGAATCTTCTCAAAGATTAAAAGAATGTCATATTCTTAATTTAATTCACCAAGCCACAATAAATGACATACATATCAATGCCAACTGAAAAAGGTGGTGAAACAGAAATCCCAGAAATCACAACAAGAAATCCAGAAATCACAAGTAAAGGATGGCCAATCCCAAACAGGAGCATGAAAGCCGGAACATTGACGCAGTGCAAACGAAACGTCCAATGAACCGGAAAGCCGAGACATCGATGTAGTACAAACGGTACATCAGATGAATCAAATATTGACGCAGTGCAAACGGTACGTCCAATGAATTGAACATTGACGTAGTGCAAACGGTACGTCCAATGAATTGGAAAGCCGAGACATCGATGTAGTACAAACGGTACATCAGATGAATCGAATATTTACGTAGTGCAAACGGTACATCCAATGAATTGGAAAGCCGAGACATCGATGTAGTATAAACGGTACATCAGATGAATCAAATATTGACGCAGTGCAAACGGTACGTCCAATTAATTGGAAAGCCGAGACATCGATGTAGTACAAACGGTACATCAGATGAATCGAAACACATTAAAAGTACTTGGGTTGCCAGCCCACAAAGAAATGAGACGAAGCTCAATAAAATGAAGTACAGTCCTTCACATGGACAAAGAGACATCGCACATTGCTAGTCTAAACCATAAAATGATCATCATCGATCATCAAGAAGTGTCGATTACACTAAGCTAGTAAATATAAGAGTTTAGCTTCATGTCCTATAACCACTTGCTTAACTCAAATATTTACGAACAGATTGTAGATCTCCACTAGAAAATCATCACAAGAGTTTCAATCGAACAAGTCCATCAATTAACCGACGAAGTAAACGCAAGCGTTTCATACCACTTGTTTTGCTAAGCCGTTTAATTATATTTTCTCATACGAATGAGGTAAAGGTTTGTATATACTAATAGATTGGAAAATGGTTTTAAGGAACGAGCTTTGATATTGAAAATAGAGTTGAAATCGTTTTGATGAAGGGTTTTAATATTTAATACTAGTATAGAAAACCTTTATATTTTGAAGTGACAAATCATAGAAGTGATTGTAGAAACAATCAATCATAAAAATTCACATTCAAAGACGTGAATAAAATCCAAAGGAATCGATATCAAATCCATCAAAGTAGAAATTCTGATGAATGTTTTTCAGATAAGATCCCCTACGAAGGGGGTTACGGGGTTCGACCTGCCCGGTCAGGTCGTGGGGGTCCAGGAGGCAGCGCCCACGGCGGGGTGCGGGGCAGCGCCCCGTCAAAACGGTACGACCTCTTGAAGACAAGTTACAAAATGGTTGTAGAGACAATCAATCATAAAAATTCACATTCGAAGACGTGAATCAAATCCAATTAAACCGATAAAGAATTAATCGAAATGGATATTCAAAAATCCCGAAAAAGGAGTCATCAAAGTCATAGTGAATGATAACAACAAATAGGATCATCACGAATCGATTTAAATTGAGAATTCAATCAAAAAAGGCAAACTGGACTGAAACAGCAGGTTCAGTCGACTGAACAGAGTTTTCAGTCGACTGACCCTGTACCTGGAAATTTTCCAGGTTCAGGAACCTTTCTATTTCCAGGTTCAGTCGACTGAACAGAGTTTTCAGTCGACTGACTCATGCTTGGAAACTTTCGGGTCCTAGGTTCAGTCGACTGAACAGAGAATTCAGTCGACTGAATCATGTCTGGGCTGTTTTTCAGCCTATACAAAATGAAGAGAAAACTCTTCCAAAACGCAACCGGACGAACATAGGCTCTAAGGGATTATGCCAAACAGCAACCCGACCCTATATGCTCCTCGGTGCATCACCAAAAGCATGATCAAACATCCATAAAAGGATTTTCACATAAATTTGACTTAGAAGCCCAAAAATTGGAATATTCACAAAACCAATCCAAATCAAGAGCAAATGCACATGAAGAAGTGTTAGAAATTCATACCTAACAATCAAAGATAATTATAAACATAGATGTGAGATAAAAATCTCACCTTTTCACAAAAACAATGAAGAAGGAGCTTGAAAGCAAAGGGAGAATCAACCACTCTTCAACACAACCCAAATGAGCTTGAATCTATGCTCAAAAGAGAAACATTCCTAAAGTTAGGTTTAGGAATTTATGAAATTGAAAGGAGAAAGGGTTGGAGAAGAAGAAGGAGAAGCTTACCAAGGTTTCTTCTATTAGTTTGGAGCTAGAACTTGATTTGAAGATGAAACTAGGGTTTGGGAGTTTTAATTTCCCATCTCTCCCACAATTGTTGCTCTAAAACTGAAAGGAGGAGAAAGTGAGAGTGAGTGGAGAAGAGAGGTTCAGATTTGGGGTTAAGTTGGCAAAGGGGCTGAACCCAAACCCAAACCCAAAGTGCAAATGGTCGAATTTTTGACTAGCTCCAAACATATCAATGTTTATACTCAAAATTATCGCAAACGACATTTTGAACTCAATGGGGGTGGTCTCGAGTCCTAATTTGACCGTATGCAAAAAGTAGCTTTTTCGAACTAAAATCCGACTAACGATTAAATATTTAAATAAAATATTTAAATATAAAATCAATAAATATGCGGGTTGTTACATTCTCTTTGTTTGGCTTCTTTCTCTTTATGCATGCATATATCTATGGAGCCACTTCTAATTTGCACCTAATTTCCTACAAAACAAAATTAATATGTGCAAATAAATTTTCTACAAATTAATTCACACCCAAAATTAACATTTTTCCCAAATGTGGATGAGTGAATGATGATTTAAAAGCACTTCTATATTTTGGTTTAAAACATGTAAAAACAACCTAATATGTCATTTATTTTAATAAAAGAAGATTAAGTATGAGAGTAAAAATATACATTTTTAAATGCACATCAAATACCCCCACACTTAACTTTTTATCTATCATCGAATAAACTAAAACTAGGATAAATCCACTTTCGTAGGAAACAAGATTGCATTGAGCATATACAATAAGCCGTTAAACCTCTAGGTGTCCTTAGAGGATGAGTATTGTCTCGTGAGGGTTTTCAGCGGATACTACATACAAAATCGAAATGCGATATGCAAAGTTCCCAGTGCAAGTTATATTTACAAATGAAGAAGTTACTTCTAATTTGACATGAGATAGTAATATACAAGTGTTGGTCATTATCAAGAAATTTCAGTTTTTTACTAATCTAAACTTCCAAAAAAATAAGTTTTCATTACATTTCAGCTCTAGTTTAGCTAGTTGTTTCGGTTGATAACATAGTGCAACTATAAAATAAATTTTTTAATTGGTTGTTAGAGTTTACAAAGTGGTATCTTCATTTCTATCTATATAACAAGTCAAATCAGTAAATTCAGGACAATGCTTGGATTTTAATTGCTTACTCTCTCTTTATTTGAAAAAATATTAACTTCATTATTATTTACATACACTTAACTCAGAAAACTGAGGTCAGATATACTGTTCATGCACTACCTTTCGGACTTACGTGAGAAGAGTACAGAGCATGGTGAGTGTCCACACCTAGGTGTGCACACTTGACTCTTGGTGTTTACTATTTTAAAGTTTTATATACATACACCTAACTCAGAAACTAAGGCCAGATATACCGTTCATGTAGTGCCTTGCGGGCTTAGATGAGAAGAGTACAGAGTGCAGCGAGTGTACACACTTATGTATGGACACATGACTTTAAGTGTTTTTTTATTTTGTTTTTTTTATTTTATTTTAAAGGAGACGAGAAAATTATGCAAAATCATCTTAGCACCAATTCACTTTAATGATTAAAAATGTTAATGCATGTACTTTAAATCAACCACTTTTTAAACGAAGGCTACAATTTAAAATAATTTCATAACCATCACCTATGAATCTTCCAATATACTAGCTAAACCATAGTTGCCTGTAAGTTGAACTTTTATTTTATTATTCGTTGAGATAAGTAATTTTCCAAAAATTTCAATCTAATGACCAAATCAGCATGCTTACTTTATCTTTCCTATTCAAAGGTAAATTAGTATGCAAATTTTTGGTTTTTTGAAAGAAAGGGAAATAAAATGCAAAAAATCAAACCATGTAAAGTCAAAATAAACATGAGACTCTTCTCCCACACTTGATTTTGACTGTGTCCCCATAGTCAATGCATGATATAATAAGTGTAAAGGAGACAAATATATACATATTGGTGCAGCAGCGGAAATTACAAAACGATCATTCTGTGAAAGTAGCGATCGATGGAACGAAGAATACCAAATGGCCCAAATTCGTTGATCCAAAGATGCCGAATTCTAGCTATCCCAAACACGTTGATAGCGCACTATACCGTGTTTAAAGATCTGCGATTCTTCGTACGTTGATCAAGCGCACTAGATACCGTGAATCGGCTTCAGCAATCATTGAATCGAGCGCACTCGATTAATCGAAAGTGGAGATAGGAGATTACACTCAACTACCAATTTGGTGAAAGCACAAAGCTAACAAAACAAAAGTTTTTATTCAAATCAACTGAAACTCAATATTACAACACACCCGCTATTTATAGCAATTTCACATAGTTCCTTAAGTCGTATACGACTTACGACTCATCATAGGTCGGCAGCGACCTATCAACAGCAGCGACTCAAACAGTTACACAACAAATATTTACAACACTTAGGTCGTATATGACCTAACTACTCATGACTTAAGAAATATACAACATATTACAACACAATGTCACGACATATGACTTAGCTTGGGTCGGTAACGATTTAAGAGACATCTTCAGGCCAATTTTTATGTGACTTAGCTTAAGTCGTAACTCGTTTGCGGTTTAAGGAAACGGCATCTTCATGCGACTTATAACATGGACGACTTAGGGAATAAGACTTCAACGACTTAACCCGGTACACGACTTAAGGATTTCAGACGACTTAACTAAGTCGTAGGTCGTAGACGACATATCTTAAGTCGTTGGTTTTCTTCTTCCGTATAACTCGCTTCACCGCCTTGTTCTAGTCTTTCATTAGGTCGTTCCATATAAGTCGTACGCGACCTAACATGCTCCGACGCGCCTTAAATCTGTTGCTCCCCTTTATTATTCTTGTTAAATCGTGGACGACTTACATCCACTTCGTTAGGACGTGGATGACCTAAAACTTCTACTTCAGCTTCGTTATGTCGTGGATGACTTAGGCCTTGGAATATTATGGGTTGCACTGCATCATCCTCCCCAGGTTGAGAAAAATTCGTCCTCGAATTTGTAAGCTCTTCCCCATCGGATTGTTTATCCCCATGATAAGGTACGAGATGCTTCACATTGAATACGTCAGACGCGTACACATCCTCCGGCAGCTTCTACTTATAAGCATTTTCATTAATCTGTTTCACGACTTCTACAAGACCAATTTTTCTGGCTTTCAACTTGTTATAAGCGCCCACTGGAAAACGGTCCTTTGTTAACACAGCATATACCAAATCTCCTTCATTAAACTCAACACTTCTTTGCTTCACATCTGCAGAGCGTTTATACTTCTCATTCGCCTTCTCCAATCGATCCTGGACAATTTTATGACATTCAGTCAACCCATCAACAAAATCAACAGCCCGTTTAACGGTTCCTTTGGGTTGTGGTACTATCGTCAAATCCAACGGCCCCTTTGGTAAACTTGAATACACTATCTGAAATGGACTGAACCCTGTACTACGGTTTATAGCATGAATATGAGCAAACTCCTCTTGACATAATTTCATATCCCAACTCTTCAGATTATCCTTCACCAGGCACCGCAACAAATTTCCCAAAGACCTGTTAACAACTTCAGTCTGACCATCGGACTGCAGATGGTAAGCACTACTGAATTTTAGCTTTGTTCCCACCATCTTCCACAAACTCAGCCAAAAATGACTTAGAAATCTAGTATCCCGATCAGAAACAATGGATTCTGGTAAACCATGTAAACGATACACTTCTTTAAAGAATAATTCAGCAACACGAACGACATCGGCTGTCTTCTTACAAGCGATGAAATGTGCCATTTTTGAAAACCTGTCCACTACAACATATATCGAATCATGTCCCCTCTGAGTTCTCGGTAATGCCAAAACAAAATCCATACTGATATCAACACATGGTCTAACTGGCACGGGTAACGGCATATACAATCCCGCATTTGTCGTTGTTCCCTTGGAAACTTGGCAAATATGACATCTCTCCACAAACTTTCCAACTTCTTTTCTCATCGATGGCCAAAAATAAGATTGTGAAATCAACTGAAATGTACGGTCTCTCCCCACATGACCTTCCACATGTAACTCTTTTACAATCTTCATAAGCAAACTACAATCAGGTATGCACAATCGATTTCCTTTGAACAGAAAACCATCTACCGTCATAAACTCATCCGTCTCTCCCTCCTTGACTTCATCAACAAACTTTGTAAAGTAAGGATCATTGACAAATAACTCTGGTAACACATCAAACCCTATCACTTCAACCTTCATTGTAGTCAACAAATGGTTTCTTCTGCTTAACGCATCCGCTACACGGTTTGTAACTCCAGATTTATGTTTCACAACAAACGTAAACTGTTGCAGGTACGCAATCCACGATGCATGCCTTGCTGCAATCTTGTCCTGTCTCTGCATATGCTTCAACGCTTCATGATCAGTATATAAAACAAATTCTTTATGAAACAAGTAATGTCTCCAGTGTTTCACTGCTTGCACGATAGCATAAAACTCCATAACATATGTACTATATCTCATCTTTTCTCCTGATAGCTTCTCACTGAAATATGTGTTTGCGCCAAAATGGTCACAAACCCCAAGTATTGTGAAAGCACCAGTGTATGAATATAAATCAGCAATATTCAAACACAAATATCAAATCTAAGTAAACAACAAACAGCAATCCAGGAATAATGAACAGTGACACACGATTTATAGTGGTTCGGCTATCTCCGGCCTACGTCCACTCCAAGGTTTTTATGGTTTTATTGCTTGATGTTTGAAGATTACAATTTCCTACTGCGTAGTACAACAGACTTTATGATTATAATCTGAATCTAAGGCAGCAATGGTGATCAGGAGTAAATCTGGCAGAGTCTGGGCGCTCTTTAGTTCTCCAAATTATCCGACCCCTTTTCTGAATGACCAGGGGCTCTATTTATAGGTGTAGGAGGCTGATATTTCGCCTAAATTGAAGGGAGACCAGTTCTGGTACGTGAGGGGGCCCACATGCCCGCTTTCTGGAAATCCGGGCCCACTTTGGGATCGATTCGAAGCAACGTTCGAATCGATCAAGAAATTGTCCAATCGAGTTGAAATTTGGTGTGAACATTCTTCAACATGTGCTCAAGCTACTGTGAAAATTTCATAGCATTTGGACTTGTAGATCTCGAGTTATGATCGATTCAAGGTCGCTTTTCTGGTTGCAGTGCTCCGTTCGAATCGATTACGTTCGAATCGATTGCTTTGAATCGATCCAAGCGTGCGCTCCTGTGATGACGTGGAGCGCCTCCTTCGTATCGATCCGACTTCTATGCCGAGTTGACTGGGTCGACTCCATGATTTTAGCCGCTTCCTCTTGGTTTCGAGGTAATGGATTCGAAGCCATGCTTCTTCGAATCGATCGAATGGATGTTCGTTCGAATCGATCAAAGAAAGTATTGATCGATTCGAAGTTGTTTCCACAGGGTCGATTCGAAGTACTACAGCCGGATGGATTCGAAGCAGGGTCGCTAGATGGATTCGAAGGACTTCCACCTGAGGGATACGAAGTGTAGTAGCTTCATGGATTCGAAGGAACTCAACTTGATGGATACGAACCAGATGTGTGTGAGGTCTCTGCCATTCTGATTGATGCGGAGGCGATGGATTCGAACATAGCTACTGCCGATGGATACGAAGACGTTGGTGCGAAGTCCATGGATTCGAACCGAGGCGTGATGATGGATACAAAGATAAGGCCACTTTCTCCAATTTGCATCGATCATATCTTGATCACACGAACTCGGATTAACCTGAAATTTGAAATGTAGCCTTCTCTAGCATTGATCAACATCCCCAATCGATTCCGTCCCGATCGGAGCCCGGTCAGATTTTGACGTCATCCATTGTAGCCTTGTTTCTAATCGAACTCCAATCCTGATATCCATCATTTCTTTCCAACTTGTTGATATTCCGGCCTTGACCAAAAGGTGGGATAACATTTGCCCCCCAAAACATGCCTTATGATAATAAGGCGTGTTTTGAATAATTTCGTATCCGATATCCAAAGTTCATAGCCAATTCCATGCCAAAACTCGAAGACTGGGTTATTAGTCCATCCTTATCCAACAACCGAATCCAAGACCTATCCAGGTCGATATCCAAATACGTAACCTCTCTGGTCTTTTGCCAAGCGCAATCCACACCTGACGACCGTGGTCCAGTATCCCTGGACGTTGAGCTAACCTCTCTGGGTTCTTGCCAAGCGCAATCCACACCTGACGACCGTGGTCCAGTGTCCCTGGACGTTAGTAATGCCGTGGCTTATGTCCTAAGCCGAATCCTTGTCGCTCCGGACCCTTGTTGAGCATAGTCCATACTCAGCGACCTGAAACAATAATCGATAATAGGGGGCCTAAGTCCTAGGCCGAATTCTGGTCACTTCGGACCCTTGCCGAGCATAGTCCATACTCGACGACCTGAATGAGCCAATCTACCACGTTCGGGCAAAAAGACTCACCCCTTGCCAGGCGTAATCCACACCCGGCGACCATTTATCAAAAACCAAAAAGGATCCAATCAAAATCCAATCAGAAATTAAATCCAAAATCCAAATCAAATCGGAAAACCGGAAATCCATATCAAAAATCGAAATCATCATCCAAAACGGAGAACAATCATCCGAATGAATGCCGAAACCAGAAAAACAAGCAAAATCAAGAGTTCAATCCAAACTCCAAAAACCAAATCAGAAAACCAAGTGTCCAATCAAAAACAAAAAACAGATTTCGCAAACCATGGCTTTGTGGTTTATCATCATTCAGAGCATGCCTAGGGGCTATCTCCGTCCCCATACATGTGTAAATGACTCAATTGCTCACCAATGGTTTGTTACTTATTTCATATTATCCTGGTCAATGGATGACCAATCGACCATCATTCCTAGGCCTCGCACCATCATGGCTCGAGGTAGGCGGTGGTTGCTCCTGCTCCACCGCTGCATTCTGTACTCCAACATACTGCCTCAACTGTCCATTCCTCACATGCTCCTCAATTATGTCCTTTAAATGCCTGCAGCTGTTGGTATCATGGCCGTCCAGATCGTGGAAGACACAGTGCCTTCCTGATGCCCTTTCCCGTTCGGATGGTTCTCTTCTAGCCGGCCTTCGGTAAGGAAGGCGATTCCGAGTTTTCAAGTAAATCCGCTCCAGCGTCTCATTCAATTCTGTGTACGTGGAAAACTTTGGATCCTTCCATTGCTTCCTAGCTTTTTCAGAATTTTTTTCCAGCTTCCTTTTTCCCTTATCTTTATCTGAGCTTTCGTCGGATGGTCCTCCACCCCCGGTCACATTCACTTCCTTTAGCTTTAAGTCCATACATGCATCTTCTTGCCGAAGGAACCTTTCAGCTTCATGAAAGAATTCTCCGAGATCCAGTGGTGGGTCTCATACTAAAGATACCTTGAAATCCGAATCCTCTCTGACTCCCGACACTACTGCCATCAAAACCATTGATGGATCCGGCCGATCCACCGAAGCAACTGCCGCATTGAATCGAGTTAGAAAAGCCCTAAGTGATTCATCCGTCCTTTGTTTCACCGATGTCAGCGTCATCACGTTCTTCGGCCTCTTGATATGAACCCGAAACTGTCCCAAAAACTTATCCACCAATTCCCTCCAAGTCCTGATAGTTCCTTCTTCCAACTGCCTAAACCACATTGCCGCTAGGTCTGTCAAGTATAAAGGGAAACATCTGGCCATCACTTCCTCCGATGCCCCCAGCACTTCCATGTGTCTAGTATATCTCATCAAGTGATCAGTCGGGTCAGCCTTTCCATTATATACTTCCACGCTAGGTAACTTGAACTTAGGTGGATTCTGAGCTATCCTGATTTCCCGAGCGAATGGACTGCTGTTCACTCCTTCCAAATCCCGATTGGTCAAACCTCCACGCATAGTCTTCCTAATGATTTCCACTAATCCAGCGTTGCCTGTTAGGGGTTGCCCCCCATGCTCCCGAGGGAACTCCGGCACATATTCTTCATGTGGATCATTAGCCGCAACGTTGGCTCTAGCCTGCTGAACCCCTTCCAAAGGTCCTTCTGCATTGGATCCTGCGGGCCTGCCCCCAAGCCCTTGTTGATTGCCCTCCGGTTCTATATTCTGTCCTGCATTGGGTTCCGCAACCCTAGTTCCTTGTTCCGAATTTGCAGTTGCTATAGTTGGTCCAAGGTTTTGTGTTCCTGCAGCTCTCATCTGCTCGTAGAAAGTCTGCATCATATCATGTTGACTCTTCAACAACCTCTCATGCAATGAATTTGCCATAGCTTCCATTTCGTCTTTGGTAATGTAAATCGAAGCTTGTCCTTCTCCAGCGGAGGATGCCTCTTGACTTCCTCCCTGTTGGCTTCTCTCAGCTCTTTGCCTTGTTTGTCGAGTCATTGTTGAGTCAATCTGAATCCTTCAAACTTCCAAATCTAAACTTTGAATCTGGTGTAGCGGGTGCTAGTTCTTCTCAGTGAAAGCACCAAAGTGTTTGCGCCAAAAATGGTCACAAACCCCAAGTATTGTGAAAGCACCAGTGTATGAATATAAATCAGCAATATTCAAACACAAATATCAAATCTAATTAAACAACAAACAACAATCCAGGAATAATGAACAGTGACACACGATTTATAGTGGTTCGGCTATCTCCGGCCTACGTCCACTCCAAGGTTTTTATGGTTTTATTGCTTGATGTTTGAAGATTACAATTTCCTACTGCGTAGTACAACAGACTTTATGATTATAATCTGAATCTAAGGCAGCAATGGTGATCTGGAGTAAATCTGGCAGAGTCTGGGCGCTCTTTAGTTCTCCAAATTATCCGACCCCTTTTCTGAATGACCAGGGGCTCTATTTATAGGTGTAGGAGGCTGATATTTCGCCTAAATTGAAGGGAGACCAGTTCTGGTACGTGAGGGGGCCCACATGCCCGCTTTCTGGAAATCCGGGCCCACTTTGGGATCGATTCAAAGCAACGTTCGAATCGATCAAGAAATTGTCCAATCGAGTTGAAATTTGGTGTGAACATTCTTCAACATGTGCTCAAGCTACTGTGAAAATTTCATAGCATTTGGACTTGTAGATCTCGAGTTATGATCGATTCAAGGTCGCTTTTCTGGTTGCAGTGCTCCGTTCGAATCGATTACGTTCGAATCGATTGCTTCGAATCGATCCAAGCGTGCGCTCCTGTGATGATGTGGAGCGCCTTCTTCGTATCGATCCGACTTCTATGCCGAGTTGACTGGGTCGACTCCATGATTTTAGCCGCTTCCTCTTGGTTTCGAGGTAATGGATTCGAAGCCATGCTTCTTCGAATCGATCGAATGGATGTTCGTTCGAATCGATCAAAGTAAGTATTGATCGATTCGAAGTTGTTTCCACAGGGTCGATTCGAAATACTACAGCCGGATGGATTCGAAGCAGGGTCGCTAGATGGATTCGAAGGACTTCCACCTGAGGGATACGAAGTGGAGTAGCTTCATGGATTCGAAGGAACTCAACTTGATGGATACGAACCAGATGTGTGTGAGGTCTCTGCCATTCTGATTGATGCGGAGGCGATGGATTCGAACATAGCTACTGCCGATGGATACGAAGAAGTTGGTGCGAAGTCCATGGATTCGAACCGAGGCGTAATGATGGATACGAAGATAAGGCCACTTTCTCCAATTTGCATCGATCATATCTTGATCACACGAACTCGGATTAACCTGAAATTTGAAATGTAGCCTTCTCTAGCATTGATCAACATCCCCAATTGATTCCGTCCCGATCGGAGCCCGGTCAGATTTTGACGTCATCCATTGCAGCCTTGTTTCTAATCGAACTCCAATCCTGATATCCATCATTTCTTGCCAACTTGTTGATATTCCAGCTTTGACCAAAAGGTGGGATAACAATATGCAATAGGACGTCCCCTCTGACTCAACACCCCTCCAATGCCAACCTTGGATGCATCAGTATGTAGCTCAAACAATAACTGAAAATCCGGTAATGCTAAAATTGGCGCAGACGTCAAAAGTTCTTTGATTCGTTCAAAAGCAACCCCTGCTTCCTCCGACCACGCAAACTGTTTGCCCTTCATACAGTCTATAACAGGCGCCATCACACTACTAAAATGTGGAATAAACCTTCTATAGAATGAAGCCAACCCGTGAAAACTTCGAACTTCTGTTATAGTCTTGGGTTGTGGCCAATCTCTAATTGCTTCGACTTTACTTTGGTCAACCTGTATTCCCCCTTCCGACACAACATACCCCAGAAATAAGACACTCCGTGCCATAAACACACATTTCTTTGTAGCAACATAGAATTGTTCTTCACGAAGAATAATTAACACTTTCCTCAAATGCTGAACATGCTCCTCGGTACTAGCAATGTAGATCAGAATATCATCAAAGTAAACCACCACAAATTTCCCAATGTACGGCCTGAAAATTTGGTTCATCACCCTCATGAATATACTTGGTGCATTCGATAGACCAAACGGCATGACCAGCCATTCGTACAATCCTTCCCTCGTCTTGAATGATGTCTTCCATTCGTCCCCTGGTCTAATTCGTATCTGATGATAATCACTTTTAAGATCAATCTTCGAAAAGATTACTGACCCGCTGATTTGATCTAACAGATCATCAAGCCTTGGCATCGGAAATCTGTATCTGACTGTTATCTTGTTCAATGCTCTACTATCTGTGCACATCCTCCACGTTCCATCCTTCTTTGGTACCAACAAAGCTGGCACTGTACAAGGACTCAAACTCTCCTGAACTCGCCCATGTTCCAGTAATTCCTCCACCTGTCTCCTTAACTCCTCGTGTTCCCTTGGACCCATCCGATAGTGTGGTCTATGAGGCAATGCAGCACCTGGTACCAAGTCAATCTGATGCTGTATGTCTCTAAGCGGTGGTAACTCCTTTGGTAACTCCTCTGGAAACACATCGTTGAATTCCTCCAAAACTGGTTTCACTTCCTCTGGAACTTCAGTAACTTCGCTGCTTTCATGCCCAATCAACATAAAAACTTCAGGACTCTCATCTATCTCTTCCATGAACTCCTTCAACGACAACAAGGTTTTCAATTCCTCAATCTCCTCCAGCTTGTTCTCATTCTGATGTCGCTTTTTCTGAACTAATGTGATCTTCGTGCCCTCGAACAAGAAACTATAACTATTCGTTCGACCATTATGCTGTACTTTACGATCGTACTGCCACGGCCTTCCCAACAGAAAATGGCAAACATCCATGTCAACTACGTCACACCAAATCTCATCCTTGTATTTCTTTCCAATAGAAAATGGAACATGAGCTTGCCTTTCTACCTTTACTTCTCCTCCTTTCCTCAACCAAGCAAGTTTATATAGACTAGGATGTTTCTCCGTTTTCAGTTTCAATTTTCTCACAGCTTCCGTTGAAATGATATTATCACAACTCCCAGCATCAATGACAAATTTACAGACCTTTCCTAAAATAGTGCATGTTGACTGGAAACTGTTACTTCTCAACCAACTCAATTCTTCCTCCTGCTTTGGTGTTAAACAAGATCTTCGTAGCATCAGATTACATCCCTCGTCTCCCGACACTTCTTCTTCCTCATCACGCTGTGAATTAAAATCTTCTTTGACATCCTCATCCTCCACTTCAACAATCATAGTTCTCTTCTTCGGTTTTGGACATTCGCTGCTCTTATGACCCATTTCCTGGCAATTATAGCATTTGAGATTGGTATTGACTTTAAGTTTAGCCACTTCATGAACAACCGGCTTATTCGATGCTTTAGGAAGATTAGAACTACTACCCGCTCCTTTGTTCTGCCTCGTAAAACTTGGAAACACACCTCCCCCATGTCTTCCTTGTTTCTCCCAAGCCAACGCCTTTTGATGTGCTTCGGCCACAGATTTAGGGTCGAACATGTTCACCATATCCTGTATCTGCATTCTCAACCCTCCAACAAATCTAGCTGTCAGCTGCTCCTCTGTCTCCATGATATCGTTTTGGGCAATCAGCTGATAGAACTCATCTGCATAATCATTCACTGACTTCGTCCCTTGCCTCAAGTTCTGCAAACGTTGATACATAAGAGATTGATAGTTGTAAGGTAAGAACGTAGCTTTCATCAATTTCCTCATCTATCCCCAAGATTCAATCTTTGACTTCCCCATCCGTTCACGTGTCAGTTTGGTTTGCTGCCACCACGCCAAAGCTCTACCCCTCAACCTTGTAGCAACCAACTTCACTCTATGATGTTTTGGCACTTCCTTGAAGTTAAAAATCTCCTCCACATTAGACAACCAATCCAAAAACTCCTCAGCTTGCATACCACCCTTGAATTCAGGAATTTCAGTTTTCATCCCAGACTCCCACTTGTGATCATATTCCGACTGATTCCTTCCTTGTCCTCGTCCATGAAGACTACCACCATCATATTCCTCTTCAAAATCTGATGTATAGCGATGTCGATCCTGACCACCAACATCTCTACTACCATCCCGTCTTCCACCAACATCCCTTCTATCTACATTCCTCCGATCTCTATCATTCTCATTCCTATCACGATTTCGATTGTCAACATTCCTATAACGATCTCGACTCACACTTCTATGATCATTATCAACACTTCTTTCTCGATTGGAATGTGGTGAGACTCTACTTCCCCCATAGTTGGATTCAGGTGAAACCCTTCTCCGATTTTGATTCATCTCTAACATCATCTTCTCTAATCGTCCAATTCCTTCATTAAGCTTCTCACTAAAATTTTCGTTTATTCTTTGCTCCATTTCATCAGCTTCTTCTCTTCTATACAAAGCTTCTACGTTCTGATGGCGATTAGCTCTTCTCGGCGGCATGATTTGAAACTTTACAAACTCTTCAATTCTCGGCTTTAACTTTCAAAATGATACCAAATGATGTACACGGCCTTCACTTGCTTAGCTCGGCCGAAGCTCTTCAACACTTCAAAATTCAAACACAATTCGAACTTAGATCCAAAATGCTATGGATTGAAAACTCCAAACTTGTTGCAACTTGCGATGAACACGACTTGAACTCTACGAGTAAAAATTGGCTCCAAGACTCGGCTTAGCTATGATTGGCTAAGTCTACCTCTGATACCAAATGGTGCAGCAGTGGAAATTACAAAACGATGATTCTGTGAAAGTAGCGATCGATGGAACGACGAATACCGAATGGCCCAAATTCGTTGATCCAAAGATGTCGAATTCTAGCTATCCCAAACACGTTGATAGCACACTATACCGTGTTTAAAGATCTGCGATTCTTCATACGTTGATCTAGCGCACTAGATACCGTGAATCGGCTTCAGCAATCGTTGAATCGAGCGCACTCGATTAATCGAAAGTGGAGATAGGAGATTACACTCAACTACCAATTTGGTGAAAGCACAAAGCTAACAAAACAAAAGTTTTTATTCAAATCAACTAAAACTCAATGTTACAACACACCCGCTATTTATAGCAATTTCACACAGTTCCTTAAGTCGTATACGACTTACGACTTATCATAGGTCGGCAGCGACCTATCAACAGCAGCGACTCAAACAGTTACACAACAAATATTTACAACACTTAGGTCGTATATGACCTAACTACTCACGACTTAAGAAATATACAACATATTACAACACAATGTCACGACATACGACTTAGCTTGGGTCGGTAATGATTTAAGAGACATCTTCAGGCCAATTTTTATGTGACTTAGCTTAAGTCGTAACTCGTTTGCGGTTTAAGGAAACGGCATCTTCATGCGACTTATAACATGGACAACTTAGGGAATAAGACTTCAACGACTTAACCTAGTTCACGACTTAAGAATTTCAGACGACTTAACTAAGTCGTAGGTCGTAGACGACTTATCTTAAGTCGTTGGTTTTCTTCTTCCGTATAACTCGCTTCACCGCCTTGTTCTAGTCTTTCGTTAGGTCGTTCCATATAAGTCGTACGCGACCTAACATGCTCCGACGTGCCTTGAATCTGTTGCTCCCCTTTATTATTCGTGTTAAATCGTGGACGACTTACATCCGCTTCGTTAGGACGTGGATGACCTAAAACTTCTACTTCAGCTTCGTTATGTCGTGGACGACTTAGGCCTTGGAATATTATGGGTTGCGCTGCATCACATATTTACAAGAGAGTGTTAGAATTCTTTATTAGACGTAGTACGGCTCATGAAGAATCATGAGCTCCTCCTCTCGGTCACTTGCTAATTCCAAGTAAGACTTTAAATGATAACCGTTGACCATAAAAATCGATCCATTTCTAGGGTTTTCTATTTCTATTAAACTACGTGGAAAAACAGTATGTACCATGTATGGTCCGGTCCATTTTGATTTTAATTTCCCAGGGAATAAATGAAGTCGAGAGTCATACAAAAGAACTTTTTGATTTGGCGAAAACATTTTTCTATGGATTGACTTATTATGAAAAATTTTGGTTTTTCCCTTATAAATTTTGAATTTTCATATGCGTTGTTCCTAATCTCTTCTAATTCATTGAGTTGCAAATTTTTGTTTTCGCCTACCTTTTCAAGATCAAAGATTATGTTCTTTATTGCTCATAAAGCTTTATGTTCATGTTCGACTGGTAAGTGACACGCTTTACCATATACTAATCAGAAAGGGGACATTCCAAGATTAGTTTTAAAAGATGTTCTGTAAGCCCAAAGCTTGTCTATCAATTTTTGAGACCAATCTTTCCAATTTCTATTAACAGTTTTCTCCAAAATTTGTTTGATTTGTCAATTTGAAACTTCGACTTGACCACAATTTTGAGGATGATAAGGAGTGGATAACTTGTGGGTTGTTGAGTATTTTTTCATTAAAGATCTGAAAGATTGATTACAAAAATGGGTTTCATTATCACTTATTATCGTGCGACGTGTGCCAAGCCTAGCAAAGATGTTTTCTTTTATGAATTTCACAACTACTTTGTGGCCATTTTTTTTACACGGAACAGCTTCAACCCATTTAGATACGTAATTGATGACAAAGAGAATGTAAAATATACAAATGAGTTAGAAAATGGTCCCATAAAGTCAGTTCCCCAAACATCAAAGATTTTGATCGTAAGGATGGAGGTTAAAGTCATCATGATTCGTTTTGTGATTTTTCCTAACATTTGAGAGCGATCATGTGTTTTACAAAACTCAAATGCATCTTTGAAAAATGTAGGCCAATAAAATCCACATTAAAGCACCTTTTCCACTGTTTTCTTAGGATCGAAATATCCACCACACGCTTGGTCAAGACAGAACGAAAGAACTCTCTTGATTTCGCTATCCGGGACACAGTGTCGAATGATTTGGTCGGAGCAATACTTAGACAAGTATGGATCGTCCCAATAGAAGTATTTCACTCGGGAATGAAATTTTGTTTATTTTGTTTGGACTAAAATGAAGGAGTTTCTTTGGTGACTAAATAGTTCGCTATTTTGGAAAACCTTGAATTGATGGAAACTGAAAAGAATTGTTCATCGAGAAAGTTCTTGTTGGTGGGTAAAGAAGATGGTGTGTTTGGAAGACGAGACAAGTAATCGGTGTCGGATCCTTTTTATCTTTAATCGTAAGGTCAAATTTTTGGAGTAACAGGATCCAACGAATCAAATGAGACTTAGCATCATTTTTAGCAAAAGGTACCTAAGAGCGGAATGGTCAATGTAAATTATGATGTGTGAGCCTATCACATAAGGTCAAAACTTTTCTAGTGAAAAAACTACGGCTAGAAGCTCTTTATCTATGGCTGTGTAGTTGAGCTGAGCGTCGTTCAAAGTAATGCTAGCGTAGTAGATGACATGAAGGATTTTTTTGATGCATTGTCCTAAGAAAGCGCCAACCATAAAGTTAGAAGCATCACATATAATTTCGAATGGAAGATCCTAATTTGGTGAGAGTTCATTATTAAGACGTTCAAAAGAAGAGACACAACCAGAATTGAAATCGAAATGAACATCTTTTTCCAAAAGAGTAGTCAAAGTCGAGCATTTTTGCTAAAGTGTTTTACAAAGCCTCGATAGAAACCAGTTTGTCCTAGGAATGATCGAATATCCTTAATGAATGTGGGAATGGGTAGATTTGTAACATCAAATTTTTCTTTATCTACTTCAATGCCCTTATTTGAAATGATATATCCAAGGACTATGCCATGTATGACCATAAAGTGGCAATTTTTTCAATTTAAAGTTAAGTGTTTTTCTTTGCATCGATTTAGAACCAACTCGAGGTGATGTAAGCACTCGGAAAAAGAATCTCCAAAGATAGATAAATCGTCCATAAAAACTTCTAGAAAGCGTTCGATCATGTCAGAAAAGATGCCAACCATGCATCGTTGAAAAGTCGTAGGGGCATTGCAAAGTCCGAATGGCATATGCCAATAAGCAAAGGTTCCGATAATACACGTGAAAGTCATTTTTTCTTGATCTTCGGGAGTGATTGGAATTTGGTTGTAACTGGAATAACCATCAAGAAAACAATAGAATTTGTGGTTGGCTAATTTTTTAAGCATTTGATCAATGAAAAGAAGAGGGAAATGATCTTTACATGTTGCAGCATTTAATTTTCGATCATCAATGCAAGCACGCCAACCCATTTGAGTATGAGTTGGAATGAGTTCATCAGCGTCATTCATGATAACGGTGATACCAGACTTTTAAGGCACAACATGAACTAGGCTAACCTACAAACTATCGAAGATGGGATGTATGATACCATTATCAAGGAGCTTAAGAATTTCTTCTCAAACCGCATCTTTCATTTTGGAGTAAAGCCTTCATTGCGCATCACGAGTGGGTTTGGCTTCATCAATTAAATGAGTGTGATGTTAAACAGTTGCAGGGCTAATTCCCTTAATGTCAGTAATGGACCACCCAATCGCTTCTTTGTTTTTTGAAAGAATTGAAAGAAGAGACGCTTCTTAGTCTAGAGAAAGCTCGATAGAAATAATGATGGGAAGAGTGTTATTTTCACTCAAGTATGCGTATTTAAGGTGAGAAAGAAGTGGTTTAAGCTCTAACCTAAGAGGTTGCTCAATCAAAGAAATTGGTTGAGTTTCCGACTTAACTGTGAGAGGTTCGAAGGGAAGCACGTCTTCGATCTCGTTTGGCACATCTTGAAACAATTGTTCGTACTTCACCTCGTATCCGTTATTAATGTCAGTTGTCTCGTTTTCAAAGTTTTCATGAATAGCGCTAACTTCCAAAGTCTGATCAAATGGTTCGTTTGATTTTCTAAATTGAAGATGTTGAGATCTATGGTCATGTTACCAAAATAAATTTTCATTGAACCATTTCGACGGTTGATTAAAGTATTCGAGGTAGCCAAGAAGGGTTGTCCTAAAATCAAAGGAATTTGGCTAGTGATATTGTTTACAGGTTGTGTTTCAAGGATGATGAAATCAACTTGAAATATGATTCTCCTACTTTAATGATTACGTCCTCAATTTCTCATATTGGTTTCTTTATAGATGATCGGCCAATTAATGGGTGACCTTCGTCGGTTTAAGCTCACCTAAACTTAGTTGCTGGTAGACTGAATATGGGTGCAAGTTTACACTAGCACCTAGGCCTAACAAACATTTGTTGATTTTCTTGTTTCCTATAGTACACGAGATTGTAGGGTAGGCAGGATCTTTGTATTTCACAGGAATGGATTGAGATAAGATTTCATTTAGATCGGTCGCTAAAAAGACTTTTTTGGCACTTGCTTGTGCCTTTTTTGAGTGCACAAGTCCTTCAAAAATTTGGCATAGGTTGGGACTTGTTGAATTATGTCTAAAAGAGGAATGTTGACGTTGACTTGCTTAAAAATTTTTAATACTTTTTCCATTTGTTCCGAATATTTCTTAGCACGAAGTCTATGAGGAAATGGAGCTTGCAACACAGTAGGTCAGTCTACTTGAGTTGGTGAAGGATGAGATTCAGAATAGGATTCAATGTTCGGATTGGACTCGGTCAAGGGTATTGGCGATTTGAAAGAATTTCCAATAAGTCATTAGGATTGATAATTTGGTTATTAATTTGCTTACTAGATCCTAAAGTGGTGATAGAGTTCGTTTGATTCAAATTGTTATCATGAACGACATGAGCTTGGTTTGAGTTTGTGTTTTGATTTCTAGAGTTCGGAATAGGTTGACTCGGGAACATACCTCTTTCTCGATCGCTCACAGTGGTAGCTAATTGACTCATTTGCATTTCTAGTTTAGCGATCGATTGACTCTTATTTTGCATGTACGAGGTTAACAAATTTTGCAAATTGTTGTTCGATTGAATATTTTGAGTGGTCGCTTTAGCTTACATCTCCAAACTTTTCTCAAGTGATGTCATTCGTTTGTCGTCTTGAGAAACAAAAGGTTGTTGCACTTGATTTGTTCTAACGAGTGAGGACATTGGTTGGCAATATGATTTGGATCATTACATTTACAACATGAGATTAGAGAAGCTTGGTTCATTTGATTAGATGAAAGAATGTTATCAAATTTGTTTATCATCTCATCGATTTTCGCTTCTAAGGCTAATGATGATCCTATTGAATGTGCGCTCAATCTTGAATAGATTGATTTCTCCTTAGATCATTCCCATTGTGATGATTTTTTGGCTATGTTTTCAAGAAATTGCCAAGCGGCATCGTGATATTGTGCTAAAAAGTTTCCTTGGCACATTGTTTCAAGCATCTTTCGAGAGCAATTTTCAAGTCCATCGTATACAATTTGGCAAAGAGTCCATTTTTCGAACTTATGATGTGGATATTTTATCAGAAGTTCCTTAAATCTTTCAAAGAATTTTCCAAAAGTTTCATTCCCAAATTAGTGAAAATTTACAATTTCATTTCGAATTCTGGTTGTTTTTTCTATGGAATAAATTTTTTTTGAGAACTATTTTACAAATTCTTCCCAAGTCTTAATTGAATTTGAAGGCAAGCTATACAACTATTTTTCAGCGTAATTGTTAAGTGCGAATGGGATTAATCTAAGTTTTATTCCATTGTTGCATAATTGTTGAAGTTTTATTGTTACATAAACTTATTCAAATTTTGTCAGAAAGATACATGGATCGCCATTTTCAAAATTACCAAATTTTGGAAGCGTGTTGATATGACTTGAATGAATTTCAAAGTGATTGCCCGTTGGAGTGGGTAAGGTAATGCAAGAAGGGATAGAAACTCGATCGGGGAAAACTCTACCTATGAGAGTTCGATAGTGATTTTCGTTCGCCATTGTGGAAAGATTGTTTGTTTGAGTTAAACAGTTCATTGATGTGTCACGAGTCCAAACACGCATGCGCTAGTGAGAAAAAATTAAGGATAGAAGGAGGTGAAAACATGAATAAGAGAATAAGAATGGAGTGAATTTTTTTTACTAAAAATTGTTTTTTTTTAAATTTGTTTTTCTAAAAAATGTGTTTTTTTTTCGTTTTTATAAAACAAAAGGTAAGAAAATTGCTTTCTTACAAAAGAAAATGTTCTTTTGGATTTTTTTGTTTATTTATATATGCATGAAACTAATGCAACTAAATGACTGCAAGGAGTTAAACAAAAAATTTCTGTCCTTAGTAGCTCCTAACCCAAAATTGTATAATCACACTTTGACCTAATTCAACAAAATAGTTCTTAGCCAGGTAACGGACAAGGATTATCAGTACATCACGAATCACTGTAGGAATGCAGCTGAAGGTTTAAGTACCTTTACAGAAACAATCACTATAATATCTTACAAATCACTGTAAGTAATTATAAATGATTGTTGCTCTGTCGTTGTCTTAGACACAAAGAAATAGTTTGTCAAACGATATCAACTTGTCAAAGTACAAATTTTTCTTAGATGAGCCCGTGACACCCTTAAGACGGACGTCTAGTCTTTTTTTAAAGTCAATTTCTACAATGAAATGCAATTTGTGAGCCAAGTAAAGGGTGATGAAATTCCCACCTTATATGAAGTTGGGTGTTACCCTTAAAAAATAAAAATAAAAATGAAATGATACAATAAAAATTAAACACGTGTTAACAATGCAACTATAAATGATTTTTTTTTAATACAGGCAACCAACAGTACACGAAATAAAAATAGAGATAAGAACATGATACCAGAGCGTGCAGAATTATTAACAAATTTATTCAAAAGCAGCGATTTTTTTAGCGTAGTTTTTTGGGCAAACAAAGTAGAGCAGTTTAACAAGCAATTCTTGTCCATTTTTCTTCTATGTGCAACCTAAAAAAGTGTTGAAAATGAATTTTTTTATAAGGATAAAAAGAAAGCAAAGGTTTTTTTTGTTTACTCAAGTGAAAAAAGAAGCAAAATATTTTTTTATAAAGTTAAAAAAGGAAAAAAGTTTAACAAAATTAAGAAAAAAAATTCAAACACACACCGAAAAAAGTAAAAGGCAAAAACAGTTTTATAAAAAAAAATTCTTTTTGTTTTTTTAAATAATAACAAATTCCCAATTCAATAATACTCAAACTCAGCCTACTGCCCAATACTCAAACTCAGCCCACAACTTTTAATAATACTCAAATTCAATTCATCTTCTTTATTAAACACAAAATCAAAAACGAAGAAAAAGAAAAACGCGGTTTAAATTTTTTTATCATACAGTGAAATAAAATTCAATGATTAGTCACGATTTGGGTTGGGTGATGTGATTGCTGGAGGAATTCGCTTCATATGGTCATTTTTTGGTAAGGTGATTAGGCGTTGTGGATTTTGGTTGGAGATTTGAATGTTGGTGATTGAATTGAATTCGGGTTTTGTTTGAGGAGATGGAGGTTGAGATGGTCGCGGTTGTTGTTTCAGATGATTGCAGTGTTGGGGATGGTGGCAGGTTGCGGTAATGCTCGCGTGTAGGAGGTTGCTGTGGTGTAGGTTGGTGAGGGAAGCAAAACAGAGAATGGAGGTGGAGTTTTGGTTGAGAATTGGAATTGGAAGGGTGCAGTGTCATAACAGTTTGCAATGCTGTTTTTGAAGTGATGAGGAGTTTGGTTCTGGTGGCAGTTTTGGGTGGAGGGATGAGTAGAGGAGTTAGAGGTTGTTTGGTTGACGCATATGCAAGTGAATGGAAATGCCTGTAGCAGTTTGAAAGGCAGAAATGTAGCAAACAGAGAATAACCAAAAAAATGTAACAAAGAGCACTATAATAAAATGCGATGCAAAGAACAAGAAACAAAGTAATGTAACATAGGAAATGAACGAAAACAGTGAAAATGTAAATAAAATGCAATGCAAAAATTTGTTTTTTTTATTGAACATGGTGAAACGGCAACTTGAAATGCCTCTAATGTAATGATTTTTTTTCTTCTTTTTTTTTGTGAAAGAAAGGGAACAAAATAAAGAAAGAACAAATGCAAAAGCACACTAAACAAAATGTAACAAAGGCATGTGATTTTTTTAAACTAAAGAAGAAGATGCAAAATAAAAGAAAATTAATTCAAAGAGTAAAATTAAAATTAAATTGCTTTCTCTGGAAATGGCATCAAAAACTTGTTTTGAAAATGGACTTTCTATTATTTAGAAAACCTCCGAACTATATCGTTGTAAAAACCGCAAGCGCATGATGTACAATCGTAGTATGTATGCGAATAGGGGTCGATCCCAAAAGGAAAGCAAAAACTGTAAAATCATTCGATCAAATAATCCCAAATGTTTGAAATTATGTTAACTAAACATTGTTAAAATAATGAGTAAAATGGAATTTAAAATTAGGAGATTGGAAGGCAATTTAGAGGCAAATCCCTTCTTATGATCATACAAATCAACATAAAATGAATTTATGATCTCTCTTTATAAATCACTTGTGAATTAGTTGATGTATTTGTTATAAGTATGGTCTAATTGTGATATTGACTAACACAGCTTAAACCATCAAACTTTAATGCACCTTCTAAATCCACTTGTCCAATCTTAATGAAGATGATTATGAAATTAGAAATAAAATCTATTTTAGGCATGATCTATTTAGTATGATCAGTAACATAGAGCATCAAATTTTGATTCTAGTTTCACTTTCATCACCAAAATCATATGTAGATTAAACGGTAACTTGTGTTTATGTTTGATTAAGCATAGCCTATTTGTTATGAACAACATAGGCTATCAAAGTCACTAATAAACAACAAAATTCCATTAACATCAAAATTTTCATTAAGCACAAAACAAGAGATCATAAATGAAATTATTATGTTAAATTTATATGATTCATGAGAGCTTCTTTGCTGCTAAATTGAAGGGGTTTAGCTTCTCATATTTCAATACATATTAACATAAATTGATTTTAACATAATATAAAGGAAAGAAAAACTAAGTAAAGAGAACAAGAGCTAACTAACTTGCATAAAAAGAAACCAAGCTACTTGCATGAAATAAAAGAGAGCATAAGATAGCATAAAGTAAAAGAGCATAAAAGAAAGTTGCATAAAATAGAACAAGGTTAAGAAGTCATTAAAGAGAAGCTTTTGTTTCTAATTTTTGATTACAACTCTATGCATTCAAAAGAACAAATTTATTACATGAACATAAGAGTGTTATTTATACATGCTCTAAAACCCTAATCCATTTTTAGGAAGCTATCAAAAATACCCTCAACTTTGTGTGGCCACCAACTAATCATTAAGCTTTAATTAATCCACTAAAAACATTTTCTTTTGCTTTTAAATGTGGTCCATTAGTAAGTGGATAAGTGAGCTCCTCCATGTTGATTTAATTCCTTTCTTTTTTCATTCTTTTGGCTTCTTTCTTTTTGTGCATGCATATATTCATGAAGTCATTTCTAATTTGCACTCTGTTTCCTATAAAACAAAATTAAAATATGCAAATAAAATTTCTTCAAATTAATTCGCACACAAAAGTACCGTTCCGCACAAATGTAGATGAATGAATGATGATTTGAAAGCAGTTTTATATTTGGTTTAAAACATGAAAAAACACCCTAATATGCTATTTATTTAAAAGAAGATTAATTATGAAAGTAAAAATTTACATTTTTACGTACACATCAGTTCCTAACAAAATTGATGTCCAATGTCTAAGTGGGTCCTCAAAGAAAACACACTACCAATGTTTGGACTATGATACCATTTGACAAATAAAAATGAATGGAGGCTAATTACCTAAAAAAAGACAATGCAGTGATTTATTAAATAAAAGTCAAATTTAAATGAAAATTATGTTTGAATATAGATTTAGGCATTAAGCAATGTCGGCTTTTTGAAGGAGGAGAGGTTTATAGATGTTTTCATTCAGTTAATTATTTAGACGAATTTGCAAGCAAAAAAATGAAGATTAGTAATGGGCATAATTATTATTGAAGTTTTAACTTTTCTACTGATGGAATCAACATAATTTATCTCTGAGTAACATACAGTTTTGATTGATAATTGAATGAGATTAACTATAGGCCCTTCTTGCATTTTAGAAGTCATTATTTTAATATATACAATTCTTGCTTTCACTTCAGGATTTTTTGCTTTTGCGTCTATGTAGGTTCCTATTTTATAAATACAAATGATTGATTGTGCTTTTTTACAATATTTGATCCAAAATTTATCATTGTAATTTTATCTTCAAGTATATGTCATGTAATTATTTATTTTGTACCCAAAAGTATTTTTTTTAATAGTTTGAATTACGTTTATTACTATATTATTTCAGTTATTATATTTTCATGAATATTTAAAGAAAAAGGGAAAATTATCAGGCTATACCAAATATTTAATTATATATATATATATATATATATTACGTATTATGTTATCTATATTAGAAAATATATTGTTTCAAATCTACTACAATATTTTCCCTAATTTATTTATTATTGTGTAACGTCATAAAGTTTAATAATGCAAATGTTAGAATGCAATTTCTTTGATCCTAATTTTAACACTGTTTCACTTTGATCGCAATTTCTCTATTTCATGTTTAGAATGCTACTATCAAACCAAATTATGCACATATTTCAATTTATATATTAAATATAAGATAAAATTATATATCACTTACATTCGAAAATTAATAAACAAACATGCTTAGTACGGCAATATTTACCCATTTAGGAACAACCGATATATGATGTTATCTTTTGTTATATAAAGCCATTATGCTCTAAGTATTAATTATACTTTATACGCTTCGAGATTAATTAAACAAATTTTTCAAAAAAAATTTGTTGTTAGAGTTGAAGAAAAAACTAATCTAAAGAATTGCAATCCATAAACATCGACTTCATATAACTCTAAATTTCAAAAAATGCGATGTCAAAACTACATCATGAAACCCGTGTGTACATAGCACGGGTTCACAAGAGTTAAGTATATAGGACAATAACAAAGATTTGCATCTAATCTAGTGCGTCTATCGATGGTTTAATTATTTTCAAAGACAACCCCTACAATTAAAACTTCCTTGATTTCCCTTCTTTCTTTCTTTCTTTGCGTAAGTTTCTGAATGATGAATTCTTCTAGTTCTCACTTTCATAGTTTCCAATTTCAAATCCATCCCTAAACCCTAATTTTTGAGTTTGAGTTCCTATATTGTTATTTGACTGTTGATTTAAGACTGATTTCCTATCCCATGATCAAATTTTGATATACTATTGCCATATTTAAACCCTATATTTTTCTACTGCTATTATCCCCACACTCTTTTACCCATCACTTAAGAGTTTTGGATCGTCAACAATAAAATCAATAGGCTAGTTCTGTAAGAGAAATAGATCCATGTTGTGGAAGAAGAGGAAGAAGCAAAATATACTGCAAAATGTAGTGCATTGATTGTTATGCGAATCCAAAGCCTAAAATTAGGTGATGCATATATCATGTATAAACTATCATGCTTGGTAGAAGGTGCCAAGATGGCAATACATAAAGACAACTTAATTTCAAGGACCTTTAATGGTTGAGTTGCCTTAGAAATCCGAAACATTTCGTCAAATGGGTTGGGTTGGGTCAAAATAGGTTGGGTCGATTTTGACCCAACCAATTTATGACCCATTCTTTTCGACCAATTTAATACAGGAGTCAGTCTGACCCAACCTATTTAATAAAAGAGTTACCCATTTAACCCATTTAAATATTTAAATTTGATTTGACTAATAAAAAACAAATAGATATAAATAATTCTAATTCTAATTTTTGCGTTTTGAATTTCGATAAAAATCAAAATTTCAAAGTTTAAAGTTCAAAATTTTAGTTTTAATTTTCATAAAAATTCAAATATGGGGGCGTAATCTATATTTGCTAAGTGCAACCGTTAGTCACCATGGAAAACTACAACTTGCGTTCACAAGATGAAGTATCCAAGTGATGCAGCACCGGATAACAAAATTGATAAAACGGTGAAAGTAGAAATCGGTGGATTGAAGAATGCCGAAGGCCCAAATCAGTTGATCCAAAGATCCCGGATTCTAGCTATCCCAAACACGTTGATCGTGCACGATACCGTGTTTAAAGATCTACAATTCTTCAGACGTTGATTAAGCGCACTTGATATCGTGAATTGGCTTCTACGATCATTGATCCGAGCGCACTCGAATGCCGAAAGAGGAGATAGGAGATCACACTCAACTACCAATTTAATGAAAGCACAAAGCTAACAAACAAAGTTTATTTCAAATTCAACTAAACTATTACAAATGACTCAACCCCGCTATTTATAGAGTTTTACAACACACACGACTCAACATTTGACAACACTTAGGTCGTCCACGACCTAACATCACGACCTACGACCTAACTAAGGTCGTCTGCGACCTAAGGAAACAACACAGCAACACAGCACGACATATAGCACATTACACACATGATATCACCTATTTACAACACATAGACCGGCCTCGACCTAAAATACAACTCACGCGACCTACGACTTAAAGAAAAATACAAACACATTACAACATAGTATCAACGACATACGACCTAGTACATAACGACTTAACCATCAACGATCCAAAGCGGTAGCGACCCAAGGAATGAGGCATATGTAGTTAGCATGCGGTATAAGGTCGTTAGCGACCTAACTTCAAGAGCGGTTTAAAGATCTGAGCGACTTATCTCGTTAGGTCATAACCCATTAGATCGGAGCGACCTAAGGAATTACCAATCCAAGAAAAGGCGGCATATCCCGAGCGACCTATCCCTGAGCGACCTAATTCTTCATACAAGTCAACTTCAATAGGTCGTTGGTCATGACTCGTTAGGTCGTTTTGACGAGCTACTAACGTACCAGGTCGTGAACTCCTTGTTCCTTCCTTCTTTTGTTCTTGGTTAGGTCGCAATTCTATCTCTCGTGACTCGTTAGGTCGTGCGCGACCTTCACTAGGTCGTATGCGACCTTAGGCTCCTTCCCTTGAACAACTTGACTTCATTGACTCCGTAGGTTCCTCTGCTTCGTCATTAGGTTGGGCTGCATCATCCACCCCCGATTGAAAAAAATTCGTCCCCGAATTTAAAAATTCTTCGACTTCGACATTCTCGTCCTTGTGAAATAGAACCAAGTGTTTGATATTGTCAACATTAGCAATAGGAAGATGATCCGGCAAACTCAACTTAAAATCAATCTCACAACTTTCCTTCACAATTTCCAAATGGCCCATTCCTCCGGCATCTAGTTTATTGTACGTACCAACAAGAAATCATTCAACCATCAAGTAGATAGATTCATTGTCACTTTGTGTCTTCATCAAATCCAATACAGAGTCCATTTTTACGTTCACCCATGATCTAGTATGTATAGGTAATGACATACATAATCCTGATTTCATCGTGGTCTCTTTTGAAATTTGATAACTCTGTCTCTTCTGAATAAGCCTTTCAACCCCTTTCCTTATCGACGGCCCAAAACAAAACATTGTCACCATCTGCATGGTATGGTCACTATCCACGTGTCTTTCTACACGCTCATCTTTGATAACTTTTATTTGCCAACTGCGATTAGGAGTATACAATTGCCTTCCTTTGAACAGAAACCCATCAACCAATCTTCTCAATTCTACCTGCTCTGTCGGACACATATGGTTACGTGGCACATACGGTACAATGGCACTTGGCACTTGATTAACATGATGTATGTTTTCTCGTGGCAGTATTTCCTTGGACAACTCAGCAGGAATTGCCTCTTCACAATCATTCAACATTGACTTAACCTCCTCAGGAGTCTCGAGATCTCTACTGGTTTTATTCCCATTCAACATAAACTCTTCCGCTTTATCCTCCACTTCTTTAACAAACCCTTCTGTAGATAATAGATTAATCGAATCCACCTCCTTCGTCAACAAATTACCCTCTTCATCTCCTGACTTATTTTCTTCCCCCTCATCCAACTTTGCTGTCCGTGAACTTTCAACCTCATGTTCATCAGAATTCGTTGGTTGAAAATCAACAACTTCATCTTCGTCAAACTTTGGTGATTGAAAACAATCGATTTCATCTTCCACATCAACAAATTCCTTTAAAGACAACAAAGTCTTTAGCTCCTCAATTTCCTCCAATTTGTTTTCACTCGGTTGACGCTTCTTAGGAACCAAAACGATTCGCGTATCCTCGAACATAAAACTGTAGCTGTTTGTGCGTCCATCATGTTGCACAGCTCTATCGTATTGCCATGGCCTTCACAACAACAAATGGCAAACATCCATATCAACTACATTACACCAAATTTCGTCTTTGTATTTCTTCCCAATGGAAAAATTAACACACGCTCTTCGATTGACCTTCACTTCCCCTCCTTTCCTCAACCAAGCTAATTTGTAGGGGTGTGGATGCTTTTCTGTTTTCAATGACAACTTCTTTACAGCTTCCGAAGAAATGATATTATCACAGCTTCCTGCATCGATGATAAATTTACAAACCCTTCCAAAGATCGTGCACGTTGATTGGAAAATGTTACTCCTCAACCAACTTGATTCATCCTCTTGCTTTGGTGTCAAACACGATCTTCTCATCAACAAACTACAACCCTCATCTCCAGACAATAATTCTTCCTCTTCAACAGGTATTGAATTGACACACTCTACCTCTGCATCTTCATGCTCAATCCCCGCAATCATTGCCTGCTTCTTTGGCTTTGTACATTCATTGCTTTTATGGCCAAACTCTTGACAATTAAAACATTTGAGATTACTATTGGCCTTTGCTTTGCTGGCTTCATTCACAATCGGTTTACTGATGACTTTGGAAACATCCACACTTTTACTAACATCCTTGTTCTGGTTGTTGGAATTTGTAAACACACCACCTCCTCTCCTTCCTTGCTTCTCCCAAGCCAATGCTTTCTGGTGTGCTTCAGCAACAGATCTGGGATCAAACATATTCACCATGTCTTGAATCTGTGTTCGCAACCCTCCAACATACCTAGCTGTTAGCTGTTCTTCTGTTTCCATAATGTCATTCGTCGCAATCAATTGGTAAAAATCATCTGCATACTCATTCACTGATCTCGCCCCTTGTCTTAGGTTCTGCAAACGTTGATACATAAGCGATTGATAATTGTGCGGCAAGAAAGTAGCTTTCATTAACTTCTTCATCTTATCCCATGTAACAATCTTTGACTTTCCCATTCTCTCCCATGTAAGTTTAGTCTGCTGCCACCATGCCATAGCTCTCCCTCTTAATCTCGTAGCAACCAACTTCACTCTTCGATCCGCGGGAACTTCTTTGAAGTCAAAAATTTCCTCAACATTTGAAACCCAATCCAAAAATTCCTCCGTTACCAATCCTCCCTTGAATTCTGGAATTTCAGTTTTCATCCCCGACTTCCATTGGCGATCATCTTCTACAACCCGATATGCATTTCATGCTTGGTCTCGATATCGATAATGAATATTACTTCTATCACTCTCTTCATCATAATCACGTGTACTACAGTATCGATCTCGACAATCAACATCTCTTCGATCACACATGTCTCTTCTACTATGTCTGTCATCCTCTCGATATGGCTCATACTCAAACTCTCATTGAGTTCTTCTTTCTTCATCTCTATACTCATGGTGATCTCTTCTCATTGAAACTGATGATTCTCTTCTACCTCGATCAGATTGTGGCGACACCCTCCTCGCTTCCGTAACCGATGGCGAAACTCTGTTTCCTCCATGGTTCGAGATTGGCGACCCCCTTCTTTGTCCTTGATTTATATCATTCATCAGTTTGTCTAACTTCCCAATGCCTTCATCAAACTTTTCATTGATGTGTTGTTCCATTTGCTCGGCTTCTTCTCTTCTATACAACGCTTCAACATTTTGATGGCGATTAGCTCTTCTTGGCAGCATGATTTGAAACTTCCCAAACACTTCAATTCTCGGCTTGAATAACAAGGTGATGCACGGCTTGAACTCTTGAATAAGAATTGGCTCCAAGACTCGTCTTAGCTATGATTGGCTAAGTCTAGCTCTGATACCAAATGATGCAGCATCGGATAACAAAATTGATAAAACGGTGAAAGTAGAAATCGGTGGATTGAAGAATGCCGAAGGCTCAAATCCGTTGATCCAAAGATGTCGGATTCTAGCTATCCCAAACACGTTAATCGCGCACGATACCGTGTTTAAAGATCTACATTTCTTCAGACGTTGATCAAGCGCACTTGATACCGTGAATTGGCTTCTACGATCGTTGATCCGAGCGCACTCGAATGCCGAAAGAGGAGATAGGAGATCACACTCAACTACCAATTTAATGAAAGCACAAAGCTAACAAACAAAGTTTATTTCAAATTCAACTAAACTATTACAAATGACTCAACCCCGCTATTTATAGAGTTTTACAACACAAACGACTCAACATTTGACAACACTTAGGTCGTCCACGACCTAACATCACGACCTACGACCTAACTAAGGTCGTCTGCGACCTAAGGAAACAACACAGCAACACAGCACGACCTATAGCACATTTGTGACGCCCCACCTCTATGCTCATAATAACAAAGAGTATTAAAAGAAATACTGTCTATTATTACGAAGAATAAGGCTGGATAGGAGCGACCATCCGTAATTGGCCTTACACTAATATTGGTTATCTCGATAGGAGTGGTATATACTTTTTATTTTTCATCTTATTTATTTACTCCCATCGACACACCCAATTATCAGTATAAAACAAACTACGATGGTTCATAATATTTTAGGACATTAGATATAACGATAACACAGATAATATAAATGCGGAACACAGATAAAAACAAAAGTCTCATATATATACAACTGATGTCAGTTACAACATAGTTGACACAATACATATGATACAACTACAACTGTCGACTCTAGAAGTTATATATACAAGTACATTATCAACTAATATACATGAATACATATCGTTCTATATACTGACACGACTACTACACAATGACACTGACAACTTCAGAAGATATGAAAAGTCTTCAAATCCTGAACAGCAACTCAAAGAAGAAAATCTACAACCTGAAATAACTCGGGTCTGACCCGAGTATTACATTCAAAAGAAAATAATACCCAGGTCAGTCTAATTCAAACCAGTTTATTAGTGCATATAGCCAGTAATAATTTAAATAGACGACAGTCACAATAATTCCCGTCTATTCGATTCTTTAAACAAAGAAACCGGATAACGGTCAATATAACACTTAACAGTGTTCAGCAAAAATCAGCAGATTTAAATCATCAACAGAGATAAATAAACAATTTATCAAATCGACTAAATCAATTTAAAACTGTCAAATCTGATAGGGCTGCAGTACACGCACGCGTGTACTGCCTCGCCACTATCATACGAAATGCATAAAAGATCAACGGAAATTCACGAAACGCGCATAAGGTCAAACCCAGAGAAAGTCGGGTTCAACTCAAATGCACAAGGCAGTGGAGTGCACAAATGAAAACAAAGCACAGTGATGTACAAATGAAACACAGTGCTGTGACTACAGAAATGATCCTCCAAGTTTAACATCATTATCAAGTGCAATGAAGACTATAATGTACTCAAGTGATAACGTGAAACAGGCTCAAGTAATGAAGCAGATGTGATAAACAAACAGGCTGGTCAAAGTAATACTACAAGTGCAACAGGACAGTGTGCACTACAATGAAACAGCGGTCAGTATCATCAAGAAACAACAAGACCAGACTTACAAGGAATATCAACAATGAATGATCAGTGAACATCAATGCATCCAGAAAATCAGATGGCCAGAGACGAAGCTCACTGGGGCCAGAAGATAAGCAGTCAGGTGTTAAAAATCATGTTCAAGAAATCAAATGCCAAAAATGCAGTTTTAACAAGAAGGAGACGAGAATACGAAATATGTACACTAGTGATGGTACATAACAACTGCACAAGGCAAATGAACTGAAGCATGGCAGGTCACAAATGAAACAGCAGCAAAGTTCACGTGATAAAACAATTGTCTAGACAATCAAGCAAATACATCCTGAAGTTCAAATTGACCAAACCAGTGCACTACTGAACCATCAAAGATAGGCACAGGCGAAGACCCAAGACTCGAGTATGGGGATGCAAAGCTTCCACAAATCAAACAAACAGTAGTGAATGCAGACAACATATATGAAGACCACAATACTTGAAACAGTGACATTCCAGAAAATCAGACTCGACAAGGTTCATGAATACAACTCACTAATCAGATGAAAAGTGGAAGCGAGACACAAAAACTCATTCAGTACAAATTTGAACTAATTAGACAGGGATATGAATGCAAACTGAACAACAAATTGTTCCAGTATCAAAGGGATCAATACTGAAACCCCAAATGTAACAGAGAGATGTGCACTAATGCAAATTCAGATCACACCAACAACTCAACAGCACGTAATGCATAGACACAAAAGTCAGAGGAACAGGTTCAAGTGACAAATAGGCATAGCAATGAAGACTGCAAATTCAAATGATAGCAGCCTACACAAACATCACAGGTGAAGTGCAACGGGGATCAAAGAAGAAAGAGACGCAACCGGCAATATTAACAAGTGACCGGGTAAGCAATTTCCACAATGACACTGCAATCATGCATCTGGAAACCAGAGTGCACAACCACAATTGTCATCAATGATGCTTCAAGTAAAGGTCGAAGTCATGACATAAAAGTCAACCCAGAATAAGTTCACAGAGTTTACAAATTAAAAGAAGAAGCCATAGTCAGGTGATTATCACAGTAAACAAGTCAGAAAGCAAACTATCGTCACAGCAAACCAACTTAACAAATCAAAGGGACCGAAGTCAACCAGGGTCCACAATTCCAAAGCCGAGAGTATCACTTAATCAATAGCCAAAATCACAATTTTAAACGAAACAGAAATCAACAACAACAAATAAGGTCGAACGAAATAAGCACAGTAGGAATTCTCATAACAACATTGCTTATCAACATCGAACGAAAACCAATGGCCAAGATAGACAATATCGAATAAAAATCGAATTGCAGAAGCACCTTAACGAGCATGAATTAGATGTGAGAATTTCTCACCTTTTCAACGCGACTCGGAGGAACTCGAACGAAGTTAACCCTAGCAGCCCCTCTTCGATTTCTTCCATGCCCTAAGTCTGCCGAGAGAACGAACGAGTAGGAGCGAAGGAATCGAGCCGCCATTTTCTTTTCGTTCGATTTTCTTTGTTAGGTTGTGAATGAACGAAGACGACGAATTCGTGCCTCCATTTTTTTTTCTTTCGAACGGTTTGCTTAATTTAGGGCTTGCTAAAGAAAATCAAAAGAGGAATGAACGGTAAAGGGTTTTTGAAATCAAAGTGAAATGGGGGACGGTTATAACTCAAGATACACAGAACAATACCCATGGACCATCAGTCAAAGCCCAAATTTTTTTATCTTAACCAAAAGTTTAAAAGAATTTAAACTGGATTCAAAACTCAAATTAACAACTAACAACTAATTAAATCGTCATTTGACGAAAATTAATTGTTATAAAATTCCGGTTTGTTACAGACTCCCCTCCTTATAAAAATTGCGTCCCCGCAATTTTCCTAATCAAGATTGTCTATAACAATTTTCTTCTAACCTAAACTAGTTATGCTAGAAAAATAAGAATTGAGAACACAATTATCAAAGGAATTGCGTCCACGCAATCATAGGGAATAAATGGATAAAAGGTAACAGCCAAAAGAGCATGGCAATGTCGAATGTACAAGCAAAGCAAGTGTCAGCGGGGAAGTATTAGATAAGAAATCAAAAGGTTCGACTGCTTCAAATCAAACGAATCAACATCATGGGAATCAGGGATCAAAATCAGACGACTAACAAAAGCAAGAACAATCGAGTTCCAGCAACTAAAAGAGAAGGAAAAATAGAGCAGAAATCCCATACAGAGCACGAATTGAATGTGAGTAAATCAAATTACTCACCTGAATCGCCAGAGAAAAAGACGAAGCTCAAATCTCAAAAGTCGCAAATATTTACTTATCTCAAACGATAATCAGAAGACAAAACAAATATTTGATTATCTTATACTATAGTCAGAAAAAAAATATTCAATTATCAAAAACGATAATCAAATTTCTCAAATCAACAAATATTCGATCATCACAAACGATAATCAAATTTCTAATTCAACAAATATTTAATTATCTAAAGCGATAATTAAATTCGAAATCAGCAAATATTTAATTATCTAAAGCGATAATTAAATCTCAAAGCAACAAATATTTAATTATCTAAAGCGATAATTAAATTCGAAATTAGCAAATATTTAATTATCTAAAGCGATAATTAAATCTCAAATCAACAAATATTTAATTATCTCAAGCGGTAATTAAATCTAAAATCAACAAATATTTAATTATCTCAAGCGATAATTAAATCTCAAATCAGCAATTATTTAATTATCACAAGCGATAATTAAATCTCAAATCAACAAATATTTAATTATCACAAGCGATAATTAAATGCAACAATTATCCGATTGTCGAAAACGATAATCAGAACTCATATCAACAAATATCTAATTATCACAAGCGATAATTAGAAACAACAAATATCCGATTATCAAAAACGATAATCAGAACTCATATCAACAAATATCTAATTATCACAAGCGATAATTAGAAACAAAACATATCCAATTATCAAAAACGATAATCAGAACTCATATCAACAAATATCTAATTATCACAAGCGATAATTAGAAACAACAAATATCCGATTATCAAAAACGATAACCAGAACTCATATCAACAAATATCTAATTATCACAAGCGATAATTAGAAACAACAAATATCCAATTATCAAAAACGATAATCAGAACTCATATCAACAAATATCTAATTATCACAAGCGATAATTAGAAACAACAAATATCCAATTATCAAAAACGATAATCAGAACTCATATCAACAAATATCTAATTATCACAAGCGATAATTAGAAACAACAAATATCCGATTATCAAAAACGATAATCAGAACTCATATCAACAAATATCTAATTATCACAAGCGATAATTAGAAACAACAAATATCCAATTACCTGCAGATAATTGGAAACAACAAATATCTAGAAATCAATTAAGAAGACTAGAAAATCAACATAAAAGCTTGGATCGATCCCATCAGATGGCGAGTTTTTAATTCGCCGCACGTGCATCTCAGAGTGGCCGAAGCCTACCAAGTACTCAACATAATTTTGGCGCCCATCAGATTGACCCGAAGGTCCGCAGAGTGACCCGAAGGTCTAGTACTGGTATTTGACCCGAAGGTCCGCAGAGTGGCTCGAAAGCCCAACAAATGACCCGAAGGTCCGCAGAGTGGCTCGAAAGCCCAACAAATGACCCGAAGGTCCGCAGAGTGGCTCGAAAGCACACAAAATCATCAAATGTTTCAATTAACGAGTCCGGAATTAACCGAAATAGCAAACGCACATGTCCCATACCACGTGTTTTACTAAATCGTTTGATTCTCTTCATCGTTTCCTTGAAAGTGCAAAATTGTGTATTTTGTAAAAATACATTTCACATTCTCAAACGGACAAGTCCGGAATTAAGCGAATCAGTAAAAGAAAGGGGTCATAGTCCTCGATTTTGCTGAAACGTTTAAATCGCTTCCTCATTCTTTTGAAATCGCAACTGTAAAATTTTTGAAAACAAATTTATTTATTTTGTAAAAATAACAATTCGCATTCTCAACTGAACAAGTCCGGAGTTAAGCGAAACAGTAAAAGAAAGGGGTCATAATCCTCGATTTTGCTGAATCGTTTAAGTCGCTTTCTCATTCTTTTGAAAACGCAAACTGCTAAAATTTTATAAAACAATTTTCATTTTAAAACGATTTTCCAATCACGTGATTAAAGCAGCAAATTAGTAACAATTTCGATAAGGAAATTGTACTTCTCAAAATACCGTAAAAATGGTTACAAATCAGCATTGTAGAATAACCGCTTGAAAATCCACTTTTTAAAATTTGACGGTTACGGAAGCCAAAGCGACAATAGTTTTAAAAACATCAAAATCACATCAAAACAATCTACATCAAAATGTAATGTCAGTGAATTCTCATTCATCAAAATGCCACAAAACACCGTACTTCAAAATATAGCATTGGTGTAAAATTCCGTTGTAAAAATAACGGCAACAAAATACGTTTCATAACCAAGCATCGGTTCAACGTAAAATAAATGCAATAACGTGCAATTTAAATTTTTGCACGTACTACAAAATGAACAAAGAATCATTCAAATGTATCTTCAATGAAGATAATTTAAAACAGCAAAAATCTAATCAATAGATGATTAGTACAAAAGAAAGCCAGCGGAAATTTCAACAAAAATCACATATCTGCAATTTCTTCGAATCCTCAATTCGGATTCGAAGTTCTCAAAGAAATAAAATAATTACAGCTATGTAAACAACAAATGAAATTCATATCAGTTTCGTATTTTGATTTTTAAATCAAAAAGATTATCAGTGGTACTCAGCGAAGACAGTTTCACTGTTTCCGCTGCGCATTCTGATAAACAGAACACAAATCAATCAAATCATCAGAACACAATTTCACTATTATTTTTAAATAAAGTTATTAAAAAATTTCATCCAAATTTCAAAACTTTAGTTTTGACTCCAGCACAAATAAAACATCGACCAATAGTTGTAACATATGTTCCTTCCGAGTTAAGTTTTATATTATGTCCATAAACCCCAAGCTCTGATACCAACTATGACGCCCCACCTCTATGCTCATAATAACAAAGAGTATTAAAAGAAATACTGTCTATTATTACGAAGAATAAGGCTGGATAGGAGCGACCATCCGTAATTGGCCTTACACTAATATTGGTTATCTCGATAGGAGTGGTATATACTTTTTATTTTTCATCTTATTTATTTACTCCCATCGACACACCCAATTATCAGTATAAAACAAACTACGATGGTTCATAATAGTTTAGGACATTAGATATAACGATAACACAGATAATATAAATGCGGAACACAGATAAAAACAAAAGTCTCATATATATACAACTGATGTCAGTTACAACATAGTTGACACAATACATATGATACAACTACAACTGTCGACTCTAGAAGTTATATATACAAGTACATTATCAACTAATATACATGAATACATATCGTTCTATATACTGACACGACTACTACACAATGACACTGACAACTTCAGAAGATGTGAAAAGTCTTCAAATCCTGAACAGCAACTCAAAGAAGAAAATCTACAACCTGAAATAACTCGGGTCTGACCCGAGTATTACATTCAAAAGAAAATAATACCCAGGTCAGTCTAATTCAAACCAGTTTATTAGTGCATATAGCCAGTAATAATTTAAATAGACGACAGTCACAATAATTCCCGTCTATTCGATTCTTTAAACAAAGAAACCGGATAACGGTCAATATAACACTTAACAGTGTTCAGCAAAAATCAGCAGATTTAAATCATCAACAGAGATAAATAAACAATTTATCAAATCGACTAAATCAATTTAAAACTGTCAAATCTGATAGGGCTGCAGTACACGCACGCGTGTACTGCCTCGCCACTATCATACGAAATGCATAAAAGATCAACGGAAATTCACGAAACGCGCATAAGGTCAAACCCAGAGAAAGTCGGGTTCAACTCAAATGCACAAGGCAGTGGAGTGCACAAATGAAAACAAAGAAGAAAGAGACGACAAAAGTCAGAGGAACAGGTTCAAGTGACAAATAGACATAGCAATGAAGACTGCAAATTCAAATGATAGCAGCCTACACAAACATCACAGGTGAAGTGCAACAGGGATCAAAGAAGAAAGAGACGCAACCGGCAATATGAACAAGTGACCGGGTAAGCAATTTCCACAATGACACTGCAATCATGCATCTGGAAACCAGAGTGCACAACCACAATTGTCATCAATGATGCTTCAAGTAAAGGTCGAAGTCATGGCATAAAAGTCAACCCAGAATAAGTTCACAGAGTTTACAAATTAAAAGAAGAAGCCATAGTCAGGTGATTATCACAGTAAACAAGTCAGAAAGCAAACTATCATCACAGCAAACCAACTTAACAAATCAAAGGGACCGAAGTCAACCAGGGTCCACAATTCCAAAGCCGAGAGTATCACTTAATCAATAGCCAAAATCACAATTTTAAACGAAACAGAAATCAACAACAACAAATAAGGTCGAACGAAATAAGCACAGTAGGAATTCTCATAACAACATTGCTTATCAACATCGAACGAAAACCAATGGCCAAGATAGACAATATCGAATAAAAATCGAATTGCAGAAGCACCTTAACGAGCATGAATTAGATGTGAGAATTTCTCACCTTTTCAACGCGACTCGGAGGAACTCGAACGAAGTTAACCCTAGCAGCCCCTCTTCGATTTCTTACATGCCCTAAGTCTGCCGAGAGAACGAACGAGTAGGAGCGAAGGAATCGAGCCGCCATTTTCTTTTCGTTCGATTTTCTTTGTTAGGTTGTGAATGAACGAAGACGACGAATTCGTGCCTCCATTTTTTTTCTTTCGAACGGTTTGCTTAATTTAGGGCTTGCTAAAGAAAATCAAAAGAGGAATGAACGGTAAAGGGTTTTTGAAATCAAAGTGAAATGGGGGACGGTTATAACTCAAGATACACAGAACATTACCCATGGACCATCATTCAAAGCCCAAATTTTTTTGTCTTAACCAAAAGTTTAAAAGAATTTAAACTGGATTCAAAACTCAAATTAACAACTAACAACTAATTAAATCGTCATTTGACGAAAATTAATTGTTATAAAATTCCGGTTTGTTACAACATTACACACATGATATCACATATTTACAACACATAGACCGGCCTCGACCTAAAATACAACTCACGCGACCTACGACTTAAAGAAAAATACAAACACATTACAACATATTATCAACGACATACGACCTAGTACATAACGACTTAACCATCAACGATCCAAAGCGGCAGCGACCCAAGGAATGAGGCATATGTAGTTAGCATGCGGTATAAGGTCGTTAGCGACCTAACTTCAAGAGCGGTTTAAAGATCTGAGCGACCTATCTCGTTAGGTCGTAACCCATTAGATCGGAGCGACCTAAGGAATTACCAATCCAAGAAAAGGCGGCATATCCCAAGCGACCTATCCCCGAGCGACCTAATTCTTCACACAAGTCAACTTCAATAGGTCGTTGGTCATGACTCGTTAGATCGTTTGGACGAGCTACTAATGTACTAGGTCGCAAACTCCTTGTTCCTTCCTTCTTTTGTTCTTGGTTATGTTGCAATTCTATCTCCTGTGACTTGTTAGGTCATGCGCGACCTTCACTAGGTCGTATGCGACCTAAGGCTCCTTCCCTTGAACAACTTGACTTCATTGACTCCGTAGGTTCCTCTGCTTCGTCATTAGGTTGGGCTGCATCACCAAGTGTTCCATATCGTCTGTAATTTAGGTGGGAGTTAATCAGTCGAAGTCTTGTGTAACATGCCCCACTTGGAGGCCCAACACTAATGGCCATGGATGCTGCAGTCATCCATAGTTATTAATCTTCGGTGACCTAACACGGTAATGTTGGATACATTGATATAACAGAAATACATGGATATGGAAAATGTTAAAATTTACAAACAGCTTTCTCATTCCATTTCAAAACATTTCAAATTCATTACATTATCCCAATACGAGAACCACGTTTAGAGAAAATATATTTATTACAACATACTCCAAGAGCGACATATGAAGATGCCCCCCTAGATGATCAAAGTATATATATATATATATATATACAATTAAACAACTTTGCCTTTACAACAACAACACAGCGGAATCAAAATAAAAGAGAACTCTAAGTAGCTATTATGCCTCCTACACATCTCCGGAAGCTTATTTGTCTAAAGAGGTACCTAAAAACCTCAACTCTCAAACTACTCAAAATCAATTGAATACCCGAGAGTTAAAGGGGAAAACATAAACTTCGAGTCACACATAAAGCCTGGTATGAATAATAATCTACCATCTTAAAACATTAGATATCTAGTGAGACTACGCCGCTTAGCAAAACGCCTTCTCCCCTCACTAGTATCCTAAACTTTATAAAACCATATACCGTGCTCCTGCATCCACGATGATTAAAACAATTCAAAAAAATATAATGATATGCAAAATAAGTAAATCAATTCTGGATTACCCATCCCCATTCATTTTAGACTATCTTTCTTAGTTATAGTTTCTAGGCTCACTATTAACCTATTAGTTTTCATAGGCTTACTAATAACATGTTTAATGTTTACGCTCCCTATCCAGTTTCATAGTTTTCATGAGTTTACCATTAACCTGTTTAAACTTATGGACTCCCTGTCCTATTTCATAGTTTTCATGGGCTCACTAAGAATCTATTGGCCCCTGCCAATAACATCATTGTTTCATGGTTCTTCCTGAACCTATTGGTAACTCCAATAACTTCCCTCTTATCCTAGTTTTCATGTGTTGACTATGAACTTATTGACATATGTCAATAACTTAACCCAGATACAGTTTTCATGGGTACACTACAAACCTATTGGCCCCTGCCAATAACTCTTTCCAATCAAAGTTTTCATAGATTTACTATGAACCTGTCTCCCTGACAACTTCTTTTATACAATAGTTTTCATGGGTTTACTATGAACCTGTCTTCCTGACAACTTCTTTTATACAGTATTTTAACATCCTATATTCTGGTCATCCTAACCTCCTCGATGCAATTCTACTCATTTAGGAGTTAACTTAATTTATATTCACTACTGGGTCAACCTAGTTGGTTATTTTGCCCTTCCCCAAAATATAGTTATGGGTCCATTACAATGTGAATATATACATATATGAAGAAGCAAACATAATAACTTGGTTAATCCCTTTAACCTATTAATCAAGCAAAACCTTTTCAAAAACTCAATACTTAAAATCATTTCAAAACTGTTTATTTATGCCATGGTTTTCCTTTAAAATGAGTTTGGGTTATTTGATTTGAAAACTAAGGCTGTCGAAACCTTAAAACATTACTTTCAAAACCCCCGAATAACCTCCTTCGAAAGCATAGAAAACTTCTTTTCAAAACGTTAAATATATACCTTTCGAAGCTCTTTAATCATCTCTTTCGAAACCAAAATATACCTTTCAAAAGTATCAAAACATTACTTAATAATTCTTAGAAACCACTACACCAAACTTGCACTTTTGTAACACTTTTTTCGTTTCAATTTGTAACAGTAATAGCCGTTACAAATATCTCACGGATATTTCTATTATAAGCCTTTGCAATGACTATTTCTGTTACAAAATTTGGTAATCTCATAAATAGGTAAAAGTAGCATGGACAGGACTGTCATTTTACCTATTATCTTTACTCATCCCATTTCTCACGCTTCTATCATTTCTACATTCACCGTGATCTCTAAATCAAAATGTCTTTCTAGGGTTTTCATCCATCCGTAATCGCCCCCGCCACCTCTAGCGCCCCTCCACCTTGTTATCTTTATAGGGTAATCCCCCTTCTGCCTCGTTATTTGTTCTAGGGTATCGCCCCCTCCGCCTTGTTCCAGCAACACATCCGTAAGGTATTTTTCATTTTTTGATCTCAAATTGCAATTGGATTTTCGATTGCCGTTCGAATTTAAATTCAAGCCTTTCTTTATTTTGTTCAGGTACTCAACCTAAAGCTCTCAAATTGGACGCGTTACCCGCTATCAAATTGCTCTCCGTTCAGGTATGGATGATTATCAATGACCTCACTTTGAAAAATGGCTATAAGTTATTTATACTATGCTGAAAATGTAATTATACTATAAATTAGCTTATACTTGCACCCTATAAAGAATGGCTATAAGTAAAAAGCAATAATTAATGTTTAATACCCCTCAAACATAATGTTATTTTAGTTGTTATAAAAGGTTGAAGTTTGAACTTAATACTGAATTAGGTTATTGAGAACTATGTTTTTTATAAATTAATGTAGTAGGTTTTACACTGCCTCGGTTTGATATTAATTACTTTTTCTGTATTGAACATGAATGACTTTTTTTAAAATTATGCATATTTAGGTTTCACTGCTAATATATTCAAATATAATATCATTTAAAATAATTTGCTTGCACTGTTAGAAAAAGTCTGTTTTTACTTTGCTGGTAATACTTGATTTTTTTATAGACTTTTGATTATAACTTGATGTAGCTTTGTGTTAATAGAACGATAATTAGAAGACATAGTTTATGTGACTCATATTCAATCAATTATGCTAATTGAATGCACATCATATGTGTTGCTCTTCATTTTTAGTTCACATGGTATTATTTTATAACGATAGCTTATATCAATTTTAGGATATTTGAGCTCAACTACTTTACGGTAAACTTTAGCTCTCCTTTAATGCACCCTGGATTCAGGCTTCTGAACATGTTGTTTTTTACTTACATGGCCGGGCTTTTAATACACAGTACTCATGATCATGTTTATTGAATTTTTTGATACATGCAAGTATAACACAAGATATAAATCTGTCAGTTACATTTTTTTTAAAACCACCATTATTGTAGCTATTTAATGTGGATTGTCAATTTAATGTAGGTATAAACTTTAAGTTATAATGTTCAAGTTCATATTTATTAATGCAGTTGTGATGCCTTTTCTGCTTTGTGGTATTTATAATGCAAATCATATAAAGATTTTGAATGCATCTATTTTTGTTAAAATGATTGGAGTAATATTACAAGACCAATATGTTTTACTAAGAGTCTCAGATAAGCAAATAAACTAATAATGTTCATTCATGCAGTTTTAGTGGTTTCTTTGCATTTTGCATTTTAAGTAGAAGAAAAAAACCTGATATATTATAATATTCGACACTGCACAAAGATTTGAAGGACTTGGGTTTAGATTTATTGTTTGGGTATGGATTTTGATGGTGATGAATTTGCATTGTAATGTTATTGTTTGAAATTTTTTTCCCCATTTCAACTGGATTTACAATACAAAATATTTTACAAACTATATTTACATTATGAAAAACAAAAGTTTTGTTATACCATAAATTACAAGGAGTAAGGACCTAAAACCAAAAGTTCAACTGTAATAAGGATTCAAGCTAATGTACAGAACACATATATGGTTCACATGCTTTGAAATCGGGCTCTTTTAAATATTTAACCTTTTTCCAATTCTTGAAATCTTGTTCTTTTATTATATAAGACTGTCATATAGAAGACAGTGTTAATACATATTCAAGTCAAAAATACAGTACTATATGTACCACTATTACATAATATATGGTACATTAGATTAATACTGAAGCGAAATGTATACCAAAGGACTAGACTGAAACAAAAAATGTTCTGCAGATAATACCTTCACTACTTCTGGCTTGAGCTAACTGCAATCCCAAACATTTTGTCACAAATAAAATGATCCTGGCACATGAATTCAAAAGCTTTCGTCTTTATCTCCTCAGAAAGCCGAGTAGCCTCTTTAAGCTCATCTTCAACACGCCTCGATTTTTCTGTGCCTCAATAACTTGTTGTTGAAATACCATAGTTATTGGATAGCTTGCATTTTCAGATTAAAGTGTTTAACACAAATAGCATAAAGAAGAGGAAGAAACTCAAATTATGTCTGTTAATTTTCTTTGGTAATGCAAATAGTTACATGCATTTAGGAAAGGGATGAATCCACGTATTTGTTGCATTTAGGAGATGACACAAAGGACCAAAATATGGTGTTGTTGTCACTATAAAAATCAGAGACCAAAAGGCACTTTCATGAAACTTTAGTCATTGACCTAATTAAGTGCATTGATCTATTAGATGAGTGCCATTAGTTGGTTAGGGATGGGGGTAGTTAAGCAGCCACGTATACATCTAAATTTGAACTGGAAGTAGAGGACAGTGGGGTAGGTAATCATCATACTGATGATATGGAAATCAAGCGATGGAACGACATTGAATCACTAATCTTTATTTTTTGCCGTAATATTTTATTATATGTGCTTTTGCTCCATTCATATAAGAAACGACATTGAATCACTAATCTTTATTTTCATAATGAATTAGGTGATCCACGAGTTTTTGCTAATGTCAGAACCTACCTCGAGAGATTGGATCAGAATTCGACATAGGAACACAAACGAATATATACAAGGTGTTCGATATTTTATGAATTTCATGAAGCGTCATTCACCACCTGATTTTGAAATATGCTGTTGTCCTTGTATAAAGTGTAGAAATTCTAAAAAATTACCTTTTGAAATAGTTGAGAAGCACTTAATTCTTTATGGTATGGATCCAACATACAATGAATGGTTTTTTCATGGAGAAAGTAATGACATTGAAGTAATGGTCAATCCTACACACCATGTTGTCAATGATGATTTCGTGTCTCATCAATTTCAAGAGGAAGACCCAATAGAAGGTGGTCTTGGAAATCTTGTTGATGATGTATATGGATTATCTCATGGTACACAAGCAACTTTTGATGAAAACCACAGAAAAAAGTATAATGAATACAAAAGAAAAGCAAGTGAAAAATTATATCCTTCTTGTGAAGATGGTCTTACAACATTAAGTGTCCTCATAGAGCTTCATGGCTTGAAAAAAGAATTCAACTGGTCAGGAAATAGTATGACCGAGTTGTTGAAGAGGTTGAAACTATGGCTTCCAAAGAAAAATACACTACCCGATAAGTACCCTACAATGAAAAATATATTAAAAGATCTAGGAATGAATGTAAAAGGAATACATGCTTGTGAAAATGATTGTATATTATTTTGGAAGGGGTATGAAGATGCATTGGAATGTCCGCACTGTAATACTTCGAGATTTAAAGTTAAAGAACATGGGAAAATAGTCGAAGTCACAAAACAACCAAGAAAAGTTTTGAAATATTTTCCCATTATTCCTAGATTAACTAGGTTGTACACTGTACCTTGGATAGCCCGAAAAATGTTATGGCATAGTGAAGCAAAGCCTTCTTGGGACTCCATGCGCCATCCTATTGATTCGGCTGAATGGAGATCACTTAAAAATAGATGGTCGGATTTTGCTACTAACGGAAGAAATGTTTGGCTTGGCATTGCTACTGATGGATTTAATCCTAGTGGAGCTCAATCTAATAGTTATAGTTGTTGGCCCGTGTACATGATCCTATATAATTTGCCCCCTTCATTATGCATGAAACCCGTTACAAACCGATGCAAATAATAACAACCTATTTCGTTACAAAAATTTAGATTTCTAACGACAAAGTCCGTTGGTAAGTGATATATCTAATAACGAGTAGAGGCCGTTATAAATATTTGTAACGAATTTCCTCACGCCAGTACCGCTCACGACTATATCTGCTATAAATTTCATTTGTAACGACTATATTCGTTACAAATAAACCTTTTTGGTGTTGTGAACATAGCTTCGAAACCAATGAAAGTACCCCTTCCGAAACCATTGGATATACTCAAAAACATCTTTTGGGTCCAAGTGAAAATATAAGAAAGTACCTTTTCGAACCCTTAATCTTCATATAAAATTGTTTGGGGAAAGTTTGATGGCATCGGCACCATCCTTTCGAAAGCTTCAAAACATTTAAGTAAAAACATTGAAGGTTCGCATCGAAACTACCTTTCGAAGCCATTGCCTTCGAAACCCTTGAACCATTTAGAAAGCGGCTTAATACATCTTTAAACAAAAGCTACCCTTCGAAAGCATTGATGACTTCAATACACTTGAAAGGCAAAAGAACGGCAGCAGGGCTTCGACTAGGTCGGAACCAACATTTTCGAAAGCATTGTTTTTTGTAAACAAGGAACACATTCGAAAGATTATACTTAAAAATGAAAGATGGCAACCTCCGAAGCTATTTTGAAAACCCCTTTCAGTAACATATGTTTCAACTCCTTTGAAAGCTTTAGTAAAACAAAGGCAAGTGCTTAACATTTAAAAGCAAAGCAAAGGTTTCGTTCCCATCGGAAGCTATGTTTTGAACCATGCCTTCCGCCTTTCTCAAATCCACTATGTACCAATATTGATACCATGTGTATTGGTTTCGGGTTTGTGGGGTTTCGACTTGATTGAAGGCGAAAGCTATGAATCGAAAGGTGCTTCTAATAGAGGTGGAACCCACTTTTCTCGGTAAAACTGATTTAATATCAATTAAAGCAATCACTTTCTAACTAACTTGCCTACTTGTAAACATATGATTGGTTGCCTCAAATTTTCAAATCCTTTACAAAAATAACTGCTGCATAATTTCAGATCTAAAGCAAGATTAATTTAATAAATAAGCCCTTCCATTAAGCAAAACAATTAAATCATTTAGGTCCTCCTTTCAAAATAATTTAATTCTCATGGTAATTCACTTAGGAAAAATCCCCAAAAATAACAGAAAATCACTTTTAATATGCTATCTAACATACTAAATTTCAAATCCAAATTCTCAATATAATTTCGGAAATAAATTCATAAACCCAATTAACCATGTTTTCCTTTGAAAATTAATAATAATCTTTCCATAGCTTGAAAAATTAACAAAATTAAAACCCAACTCCAAAATCATATTTTACATAACATAAAATTTTCCCATGGCATTCGAAATCAATTATAATCGGTTGTACCCTTAAAACCATAAAAAATCATATTTAAACAATCTTGTTTAAATCTAACTTGTTATAATCCAAGCATATCACCATCCAAATTATCATTAAAATGAATTTAATCTTAAATCTGAAAACAAATGATCATAATAACAAAATAGGGATGATATAGATCATTATTCACCTTGATTAGGATAATGAGATTGGATTGAGATTATGATTTATTCTCCTTGCTTTAATTCCTTAGCTTGATTTGAATTTCTCTTCCTTTTCTTCCTTAACAATGCCCGACTCCTCTTTTATGTTTGCATTTATGTTTAGTGAAAGTGAGAAAATGAACGTGAATGGCATAAGGAACGAGAATATACAAGGGTTATAGTAATAGGGTGCGACCTTTTCCTAATATGCCATTGTGTAATTTAATTAGCTTACAAACCATTCTTAAGCCCATTCATTTAATTAAGCTCGGCCCTTAGTTTTATTTTCAAATCTCAATCCCCTTATCACTCTAGTTACATTATTCTATTTAATTTATCTAATTAAATCTCCTCAATAATGGTATTAAAAATTAGGGGTGTTACATCTTGCCTGATTTCGAATTAGTATCGAGAAGTTATTGTAGTCTGATAAAAAAAAATGGTGGCTTCTACCTATACGAGATTCAAATAAGAGGATGTAGCCTGTTATTTTCTAAGCACAACTATTAGTCATCATGTAGAACTAGTACGCAATCATAAGTTGAAGTATCCGAGTGTTCAATATTGTCCATAATTTAAATGGAGTTATTTGTTGATGTCTCGGTTGATTTCAAGTTAGTATGAAGAAGCTACAACAGTCTAAACAAAAAAATAGCGGCTTCTGCCTAGGCGGAGTTCAAATATGGGGACATAACCCATTATTTTCTAAGTACAATTGTTAGTCACCATGGAGAACTAAAATGTGCATTCACAAGATGAAGTATCCGAGCGTTCCAAATTATCGATGATTTAGGTGGGAGTTCATCGGTCGAAATCTTGCCTGATTCCGAGTTAGTATGAAGAAGTTACTGCAGTCCAAATAAAAAAATAGCAGCTTCTACTTAGGCGGAGTTCAAACATGGGATGTAGCCTTTTATTTCTATGTACAACTGTTAGTCACAATGGAGAACTACAATGTGCGTTCATAAGATGAAGTATCCGACTGTTGCATACTGTCCGTAATTTAGGTGGGAGTTCACCGGTCGAAGTCTCGCCTTATTGGAATTGGTATGAAGAAGTTATTGTAGTCTGAACAAAAAAATAGTAGTTTCTGCTTGGGTAGAGTTCAAATTTAGGGATGTAGCCTGTTATTTTCTAAGTACAACCATTAGTCACTAAGAAGAACTACAACATGCGTTCAAAAGATGAAGTATCCGAGTAAAAAAATTCAAATTTTTATAATTATTGTTATAAATTTTTTTATTTTCAGAATTATATTTTTGAATTTTAATATTTTAATAAATGGGTAAATGAATTACGCATTTATAGCCCTTTAAAAAATGAAACAACCCGTTTATTACCTGTTTAATAAAGATTCATAAATGGGTTGACCCAACCCATTTATAAGTAGAGTAAATGAGTTGTGTTAATGGGTTGAGTCATATTTTGATGGACACATAGCAACATGAAATGTACCTTAGTCGATGCAATAAACTAAACCATATAATCCCATACTGTAACTAGGAATTTGTATATCGTATAAAATCGGCCGATCGATGTCAATTCATTGTTTGAGGCCTAGATTACTTTTTGAGCTTTAACTACATTTAAAATATTTAGTAATTTACTTTGGATTTTGACTTATATTTAATATACAACACTAGTATTGCAGACTTAAATTAGATTATAATTAACACTGAAATTTGCAGTAAAATTGCTTTGTAAGTTCAGTTTTACAAAACCCTTTAACAAGTTGTTTGTATTAAATGAAAATATATATCTTGATTTTTGGTTATTTTAAAGGAAGATTAATTAAAAGAGATATATTAAAATTTCAATTGCCAATGCAAAAGTTCAATACAAACTACACATTATTACATTTATCTTACAATGTTTGCATTAGGTTTACAAAGTGTAGTTTAATTATAAAATGTACACATGTAAATGGACCATTTTCCTAGTTTGGGTTCTAGCCACATGCCCACTGCTTTGCAATTGGGCTGGGGTGATTAAGTAGGCATTGTCATTGTCTCCTCGTTGTAGGTTAGTTATGCTCAAATTTTTTATAGCATCTCTAACCATTTGAAGTGTACTTCTTACATTTTGTGACCTTACAAAATGTAAGCTCATGAATTATCCAACAGTAAATAGACGGAGATGCTTGTTTGACTAGCGTCTAAAGCTTAGACACTGGTTAAATAAGCGCTTGAGTTTATTTAGAGCTCAGGCACTTGTTCAACCAACGCCTAAATTTTAGACGCTAGTTGAACAAACGCCCAAGGCACAACGCCTATTTGAGGCATTTTTTCACTATTCACCTCAATTTTTTACTTATACTCTCTTTTCCAGTTTTATTTTTTATACATCGAGATGTCAAAATGCCGCCACGATCCATAAAAATTGCTAGACGAACTGTCTGTTACACGACCGATGTCGATGCTAATGTAGCTCATATCATTCCAAATGCTACCGTGAATATAGATGATCTACGATCCATGCACGAGCGACCCCCTATGAGGGCACATCGACTGAGTGCAGTGCTAGTGATGCCATAGATATATTTTTAATAAGTAATTATTAGATGAACATATCTATCACAAACTGTAAATGTTATTAATTTATTTAGTTTGCGATTAACATTAATTACTTATATAGGACCGTCACATAGCTATGTGTGGTATAGATGCATTATTGAGTATTTTTCACATTACCAGAGCCGGTTCAGTCTAGGCTACATGCGTCACCTTTTGGTGATTTTCTATAGTTACCTGCATTTGCACATGTCGACCGTTGTATAGTAGAGGCTCTTACTGAGAGATGGTGGCTTACCACTCATATGTTTCATTTTTTATATTTTGAGTTAGGATTGTCACCTTTAAATTTTTTATATTCTGACCGATATAGAGGTTGGTCGACTAGACCATGCGCCGGTACCCTTTAATAGTTCATTTAAGTTTGAGTCGTATTCTACGTGTTTGCCGACTTCAGCTGATGAAGAGGTTAGAGGAGGAGTTGTTACACTTACTTGTCTTCAGTGGTATATAGCGAACTATAGGGATGCTGAAGAGATACACACTCCTGTTATACATGCCTTTTATTATATCTGTTTGGTTCTACATTTTTCTCAAAAATAGGCGCACGATCAGACTTGGGTATATGGCTGGATTAGTAGATGTAGATGGACTTCATATATACAATTAAGGTATCTTCATCCTTGGATATCTGTATGTAGCGTTGGATACCTATGTGCTACAGCAGTCCCGACAGATGTTTCGGTTTTGGTACATCCTCCCTTTTGGTACTACGAGTACACGGCCAACATACACCCACGACTCATTAATGAAGCGAATACTACACCACATATTTACCTCCTCAAATTACGTCATTAAGGGAATGTTATGCACGTGCACCGTGCTACACAAAGGGTGCATAATGAGTTGATGGAGGCCAGACAGTAGATGGATATGAGGTGGTGCAACAGCATTATCATTCGTCCTTGACAGAAGTATATTCACTTTATCGAATGCGCCGACCTTTATTTCTTAGGATCGTACAATCCATTAAACAACATGATAAATACTTCATCTGAAACCCAATGCATCTCCTACTCAAGGATTGAGTGGTCCCAAAAAATGATTGCTACATTGAGAATTCTTGCATATGTAGGACCGACAGACACTCTCGAGTTTGGTGGAAAGCACGAGAATTTTTGGATCATTTATGTCAAGGCATCGTTGACATTTACAATGATCAATAATTATGAAGACTGAATGAAGCCAACATATCAAGATTAATGTGGATGCATGGCAGTAGAGGATGGCCAGGAATGTTGGGTAGTATAGATTATATGCTTTGGGACTGGAAGAACTATCCAAAGGCATATGGCGGAGCTTATCAGGTAAGTCTCATAGGTTGACAATTATTCTTGAAGTGGTAGCTTCATATTACTTAAGGATCTAGCATGCCTTTTCGAATTGCTAGGTTCTAACAATGACCTAAACGTAGTTGAATGATCTACTTTGTTTAATGATTTAGCTAATGGTAGATCAACTCAATGTTCCTTCAGTTTAGGTGGTAATATGTATGATCTTGAATATTATCTTTGCGATGGTATATACCCTAAATAGAGTACCATTGTCAAGACAATTCCTGACCTATTAACCAATAAATATTCAAAGTTTGCGGCAATGCAAGAAGGACAGAGAAAAGACGTTGAAAGAGCATTTGGTATCCTTTAAACAAGATTTGATATAGTTAGCAATCTGTATAGACTTTGATCACCACTTAAAATGACAAAAATAATGTACACCTATGTTATTTTATACAATATAATTATTGAGGACGAAAGATATGTGGAAGATGCCTTTGTTTACGAGGGTGCTTCGGCAATAATGAATGTATGGCGTGATGATATAATTGGAAACGCGATGGAACTCATATTTCATATTTCTATCCAAATGTTATATCGTAGTGTTCAACTCCACCAAAGACTTTAAAAAAATCTAATAAATCATCTTTGGAGCTTTTGTGGAAACTAGTAAAATTTTATTATTGTTGTTAAGTTTGTTGTTGTTGTTCTTCATGTTGTTGTCCTTAATGTTGTTGTAATGTATTTCTGTTGCATTTCATATCAAGAAATGTATCCAATTTTATTTGGTATCGTTGAAAAAGGAAAAAGGCTTAATTGGTTGTACTTCTAAAATTACTGAATTTAGTTCAAGTCAGTACATCAACTAAAAATTCAAAGATACAATAGTTCTAGAAATACAAATACAACTAAAGCCCCTCTTCACGCCTACGTTTCATAATTCCTCTCCAATTGGATTCGGTATACCCTCGTTGTTCTTCAGACATATTCGACGTATCTACAAACATTCCTGCATCTTCATCTCTTTGTTTGTTTCCAGCATGAAGTCGATCCCATGTCAACAATTTCTTCTTAGTGTTGAGCAGTCTGAAACTCCATTGCATGATTATACCTATCTTCGAATTCCAGTAAGAGTTTTTTTATTTTTGCTTGATCCATCCCAGTAATCTTCTTCTTTTTGGCAGCTTTGGCTCCCTAAGCCCTAAAAAAAATCGTCCTTTATAGGATAAGCTGCTTTTCCGACCCTGTACCTCGACTTCCTAGCAATTTCCGAGTGCTAGAGCTTACTCCGACTTGTGTCGCTTTACCTCAGTTGTTGTTTGATTAGATGTCTTGAACTTTTTTTTGAAGAGAAGATTTCTATTTTACATGCTCAATTAGCAGGTCATAAACAAGCATGAACTGATGAAAATGAGGTGCTTGTTTATTCTCAAATTTGCTGATTTGTTTATACAGTTTATTTGCTGCCATCCTCTAAAAAATCACTTAAATATTTAGAGAACTGTAAATATATATATATATATATATATTCATATGAAAATTAGAAAATCTTACCAAATCCGTTCCATTTCCAAATCCAGTAGGATTCGTTTGCCTTAACTTAAACATTTGTGAATCAAATGTTTTTATTTGACGATTAATTTTTCCCAAATGACATTTGATCGAAGATAATGATTTTTTGCTATTAATGTTCTTTCGATTATAGCAATTTGTAATTCTATCCGAAAATGTTTCACCACTTTGATCGACATCTCGGATCGAATCACTTGAGAGCGCACATCAAATATAACATAACATAGTCTTCCGTCAAAATCCAACTAGTAGTAGTTAACGCTCCTCAAATCGGAACCATACTATCTTCTAAATCGAATCCTTCAAAACCGCATCTTGCGGCATCGGCGTCAAAATCAGAAAATATTTTGAGATGAAAGAAGTGAGATGTAGAATGTTTGTTGATGTTGTAGAGTGTTATGTGGACGGAGAAGATGGTGAAGATGGACGATATTTAAAGAGGAGGGGGAAAGAGCCGTTGGGGGTGAAGTACCCTGGGGTTTGTGTGCTTGATCAACAAGCGCCTAAGTATATTACAGATTCCAGACCAAAGTGGCTGAATCTGTAACCTATTCAGTAATTTGTACTCTTTTGCATTTCGTTTTGGTTGTGGATCTTACATTTTGTGAGATGTAATCTACCGTTGGAAATGCTCTTATATATGCAGGGGTGAGCAATGTTTGGTTAAACCAAATAAACCAACCAAACCAGTTTATTTTGGATGGTTTGGTTTGGTTTTCAAACTAGATTAGTTTTTAATTGGCCTATTAAAAAATTTAGTTCAATTATCGATGTAATCAAATTAACCAAACTTTTACTATATTATCAAAATTACTTATGCTATAATGGTTTTTTTAGATTAGTTTAATAGTCTAAATAAAATTTATTTATCATATATGTGCCAAAATTACTACTAAAAAACATAATAATAGTTTAATAATATATTTATGTTATAATTTAAAGTACAATGAATATTTCAAACATATAATGTGAATCATTTTTGGTTTGGTTAAATCAAAAACCAATCAAACCAACCAATTTTAGCTTGGTTGGTTTGATGTGGTTTTTCATTCCTATTCGCTTTATTTTGGTTTAACAATTTTTGTGACGACCCGCCTTTCATCGACCAGAAAGTCGCATCGTCAATAAGAAAGAAAGGGATAGAAAAGAGAAAAGAAGAGAAGAGAGAAAGAAACAACAACAGATACTCACAGCGGAACGAATGAAATATAATATATCACATAAGATATTACATAGTATCATATACATCAGAGTTACACAGATTAAACATCACATACTAGACAGTTATAAACATCTGCCTAGTTATTACAACTCAATACAAAACAAAGATCAATACAAAGATCAACACAACGGAACTACTACCTATATCTACAACGCTGAAGCCTCCTGCTCCATTGCTCCTCCACAATTTGTCAAAGCTAACCTGAATCCCTTGGCTACTCGTAAAAATTTGAGTACCCAAGAGTTTATAAAACAGAAATAAACACTTGGGTCAACATGGGTCTGGTGTGAGTAACAGGTTAAAGTTGCTTAACTTCAAAAACCATTTGGAAAGAAAAAGTATCTCGTAAGACTTCCTGCACATAAACACGGAAAAGTTTTTACCTTACGATAACCAAAACATTTGATAGGAAATCCAGTTATATTATAATAGGTCTAGGGTTACCAAATACATATGAAATAGCTGAAATTGTTACATTATTAAATTCCAGCATACTAGCCAACAAAGTGGGTTATACAATCAAGTCCGTTATCACTTATTGGAAATTGGATTCCATACAATGGCAGGGCTACCGGGGTACCGCCCATCACAGTACAGGGCCTAGATCACCGTACCGAGGATTACTCCCAATCCCCTACAACACAAAGCCAGAACCATCCCTTACTGGATAATTCCGAATAAAATCACCCCACAGATGGCCGTCGCCAACTACACCACTTAGCCGAAATAAAGGAACTCTCTAGACAGGGATGACCTTACTCTTAGTGGGTACTACCCACGAAGCCTTGCTGCACCTCCCCTGTTTTAGCCATTCCCGGTTGATGGGGCTTGAGGCTACAATTACCTTTAATCAGAAATCACCACTTAGAATGCTCATCGTCCACCTGACGATGATCTGAAAGCATTCAATCCATACAAGTTCGTTCCGGGTTCGAACGAAACCGAAGGCATTATCTCGCTACACTCGTTTTGGAATCACCCTCATAGTTAACGATAATAACCCTTGCACTCTGAATCTTCATCTTCACTTGAGATTCACGACCTATCGTTAATTTAGATCGATGTGGTATTCGGATATCCAAATCTGGAAACCCGATCCCGGTCTCATCGAAATCCAAAACGTATCTTTTAAGGCCAAGTTGTTTTAAAGTTAAAACAATTCAATTCAATTATCTATATTCACATAGAAAGACAATTCAATAGATAATCTACATTATCATCACAAACAGATAATTCACATTATCATTTTAATTCAACTAAACATCCATATTACAGATCAGCACATATCTCATCAGAGATATCAAACAATGCAAAGCATTCAATATCATTCATCCATTCTTAAGTAATGATTTATATTATCTCTAACTAATTTAAAGTGAATTAAATTAATTACTTCATTCTATAAATCCTGCTTACTTAATCATTAATTAAACCAATTAATTAATCATACTCTAAGTATCCATCTTAATTAATCATTCCTGATTAATTATCCTTTAATTACTTTAAGTAATTAATCCTTAATTAATTTCACAAATTAATTATCTTAAACCATTACAGTAATTAATCTTTAATTACTTCATTAATTAATTAACTATACTTAATTACATTAATCCTTAATTAATTAATTACTTTAATCACTTATTATTGATTAATTAATCTTAATTAATCAATCTTAATTACATTATTAATTATATTAATTAATTAATGATCCTTAATTACTCCATTTAAATTAATTACATTTAATAATTAATCTTTAATTAGTCACATTTATTAATCACCTTTGATTAATCTCATTTAGTAATTAACTACCCTTAATCACTTCTTCCATAAATTAATTATTCCTTAATTAATTATCTTTTAATTAATCCCTTGATTAATTATTCAAAGTAATTAAACTCAAATTACTTTCATTATTAAAATCATCTTTAGTTAATTACATCCAGTAATTACCTTTAATTACCTCCTAAGTAATTTCACTTCACTAATTACATTTAAGTAATTACACTTATCAAATCACCAAGTGATTATCTTAAATTAATTTAATTAGTTAATTTAAACTTATCAAATTTATTTAATTAATTACCTTAAGTAATTAATTTCTTTAATTACTTCCATTAAGTAATTATACTTAACCAATTTCATAAAAGATTATCATTTATTAATTAATCTAATTGATTATCAAAATTAATCACATTAATCGATTATTTAATAACTCCTAATTAATGATCTCTCATTAATTATTAACCATTCTTTAATTACTTACTAAGTAATTAAGCTTAAATCAACTATTATTAATTTTAAAATTAATTCTTAATTACCAATTAATTAATTTCCAATTACTTAATCAATTTCTTAATTAATCTTTAATCACTTGATTAATAAATTTCTATTTATTAAAAATCTATACTTATCTAAATAAATGATTCTTAATTCCAAATTAATTAACCTTAATTAATTAACTTATAATCTTAATTATTTTAATTAATTACACCAATCATTAATTAAATAAATTATTTAATTATTCTTTAATTACCTCATAAATTTAATGAATCCTAAATCATTAAATCTCTAAATTAAAGTATTAACCTTTATAATTACTTTAATTATCATTAACAAAAGGCTTTGTAATCTTTTACTTTTAAATCTTTCTTTTATTTCATTTCAAATTAAAGATTTAAAATAAATTTCAAATTTAACTTTAACCAAATTTAAAACAAATTTACCATTCCCTTTTTAAAACCAAATGTTAAAGAAACACTTAACATTAAAGGTTTTAAACCAATTTATTTAAATTCAAACCTTTTTAAATTATACTTTAAATATTTAAATTTGTTAAAACATTATAAATTTAATAAACTAATTTATTTCAACTAGATACAAATCTAAATTTGAATCCATACTTTTAAACATTTGATTTAAAACTTTGTTTTAAATCCTACTTAACATTTTAAACTTATTTTTAAATTTAAAAACCCTGTCTGGTTTTAAAACTGTTATCATCAATCTACCCGAGCCCAACATCAAAATACCCGAGTAAAAACTGGAAACCCCCGTGACCCACTTCGAGTTTTCCCTTCCCTTTTTTTAACTTTGTTATATTAAAATTTTAAAAACTGTTTAAACCCACGCGAGTTTTCCTTGAACAAACCCAAGCCAACACCCATTTTTCTCGAGTATAACTTCGAGCCAACTCCTCAACTTACTCGAGTACAACTGTATCTTCCTCAAACTCAAAACACTTATACACCTGACACTCATTCACGTGCACAGGCGAATTTATCGCCTCCGACCATCGATTCCAACTCCGGCATCACGACCATGACCACCTCTCACGATCCTGATCACCAGAAACTCGAACAAACACCTCAATCAAATTCGAGTTACCTGTCATAAAAACAGGAACGAAACTAAAACCTGTCTACATCCTTCCCTTGAAACTCCGACCACCATTTCCTTTGAAACTCCGGCGAAGACCTCGTCAACCCACCATCTTCCAGTACCCAAAGCCCCATGCAACTCGATCAACAGAGGAAATCGAAACACAACAAAAACTGTAACCCAGTAAAACTAGGTTTAGAAACTCAATCGACCAACCACCATCGCCACGATCATCTATACGGCCATCCAACATTTTTCTCTTAATCACTGATAGCTCCTCTTCCCCCAGAATGAACCACGACCCTCCAGATTACATTGATCATCAGAAATCGATCGAAACCCAATTTTCGTTCATACTAGAATATCTCATCATTTAAAAATCTAAAAATCTTGATTTTTCTTCTAAAAATCATTATTTGGTTTAAAGATTCAGTTAATAATCCTGGATTTCTAAATTAACATATTTGAATTTTATATAAAACTTAAACTTCCCTGTTCCTTTTTATTTACAGAGTAGTTTTCATTTTATTTTAACTTAATAAAATTTTAGACTGTAATCCATGATTTAAACAAACAAATATAGTTTGAATTCTAAGTCCTATCAGAGATTATATCAAGAGGAATTAAATTCGATCATGATTTAAACTTCTAAAAGTAAGAACAGGTATAACAGTAAGCATGCATCTATATATCCAACTATATACATAGAAATTTCAATCATATTCATCCATACAATACACATTTTATTCCAGAATTCCACATGCAAACAAATACCTATATACTTAAATTTATAAGAAGAAAGTTACTCACCTATTTGAGAATGAACAGAGCTTATTCTTTGAAACGGTTTTGATTTTGAAACCTTTAAAACTGAATGCTTGATTTTCTTTGAAAACTGGAATGATAGCTATAGAAACTTGCATGCATGCTATACTCTTGATTGTTGAGATGTTGCTTTAGATCAGGTGTACTTGCTTTTGACTTGAAAAGAAAAACAGGCTTTGATTCCAGGTTTTTAAAGAAATGCAGTCTTGATTTTTGAAAAATGGTTAACAGGGATTTGATCTGAGATTATGGTTTGAGGAATTTGGTTACAGATTGTTTTTGAGAGGAGGATTGAATTACAGATTTGTTATGAGGATTTTGGTTAGAGTTTATTAGCTTTTAGAATGAAGATAAGAAAAGAAATGGAAATAAAGAACAATATTCATATAGGCTGAAAATAATTTCTTAAAAATAAAAGAAAATAGAAATTAAAAGATTGACACTTGTCTTTATATGTGTTAATTAGTTTACACTTGTTATAACCAAGTCTTTAGAGAATTACACATCTCTTTTAAGTAATTTGTGTTTATTTTAAATGTAAATAAAAAGCCTTTTCTTCTTTATTTATTAAATACTTATCTATTTATAAATTACTTTTAAAGAAAATAAAATCAATTATATATATAAATAAAAGTTTATACATATATTTTGAATCCAAATATTTTAAAATATTATCCCTTTTTAATTTCAAAATTAATTTGAATTCAAATTCAAATCAAATTTGAAAATCCAATTTAAAATCAAGTTATATACATACATATATAACTATACATTATAAATAGAAATCATTTTATTAATTTTTAAAAGATAAAATTCACTAATCAAATATTTATTTAATTAGATTATTAAACAAATTCAAATATTTTTATCAAAGATTATCAAATCAATTTAATTATTTAAACAGATTATTAAATTGATATTGCCCAAAATTCCGGGATATCACATTCCTCCCCCCTTAAAATAATTTCGTCCCCGAAATTTAAAATAAAGGTAATTTAATAATCTATTTAAATCACAATCATACATTATCATCCATATGCTAACAACCATAGTAAACAATTCACCCAATCAAACAATTCTAATTATCCAGACAAAATTCTGAATAGAATTTCCTAGAGTTTCCCAAGTATAAATATCGGGATACTCGCTCTACAGAAGCCAAACAATCAATACTACTAAGCTATAGAGCTCTTACTCATCTAGATCTACAAAACTAAACAGAATATCAGACTACAGATGAGTTTGACTCAACAACCAAATCCTCCAGAACTGCTGGTTCCAAAATCAGAGATAGATCATACACGTACTCCCTTAGAGATACGTAAAATACATTGAATCCCAGTTATCCAAACTGACAATTCAACCTTGTAGACCAAGCTCTTATCCAAATCAGAACACAGAAAAGATCCAAAATTTCTCGGAGCTGACTTCCCAGACTTACCCAATCTTATAGCTCCTTTAACCAGAGAAAACTTCAACAACAATGAAGTCTCCAACTTCGAATTCCAAATTCCTCCGTCTCTTATCCACAAAATCCTTCTAACGATCCTGGGCTGACTACATCCTTCCTGATCAACTCAACCTTCGCTGATGCTTCTTGAAACAAACAGGACCAAAAACAACCGAACAAAATGATCCTCTCAAGATCTACGAAGACCAAGAACACCAACTCTACTCACAAACATCAGAAGATTCCAAACTAACTTCTCCTATCTGGAAAAGACAAACAGGAGCACTCGCCAAACTGCTTCCGCTGCACCACTCTAATCTGGAGTAGAATGAAAATGCTGATGAAGAACACGAGCACAAGCTGGACAACACATCCCAGAAAATCTCGGATAACTCAAGAGAATACTCAAACTATCGCAAGTCACTTTTGCGATCAACCCAGCCAAAATGCAAAGAAAACTGTTTTCTCTTAACAAATCAGAATAGCTTATACTTAACTATCCAATTCATCGAAGAAATGGATCCACTCTACTGCTTCTGAACTTCACCTTCAGAAAACTGCTCAGCTAGACACTTCCTGCCAACATACAAAATACTCCGAGCTGCACTGCTGACACAGATGCCAAAGATTCCCTTTTCCAAAGCTCTTCGAGAAACTCGAACCCAAACAAAACAGAAACACCATGCTGAACTCAGCCACAACACCGAAGCAGACAAACTTCCTTAACTTGTTCCAAAGAAAACATCTTCAAGAACATCCATATTCACTGCATCTCATCACACATCTACTTCTTACTGAGGTATCACGATACCATAACTCGCTTATGCCTAACTGACAGATCCAAACTCTACTCATCCAACTTCAAAGATAAACTCCGAACCTTAACAGGTTTCCTTCAGAGATTTGTGAAATCCTTATATCACTGCAAAGCTTATTCGAGACGGTATTAGGTCTACAGTCTCGATAGATACTTCCAACCTCAAACATTCAAACTCCAACCATTGGTAGTCGTGTTACACACACCACCACCCTATCTACCTTTATGACTCATATTGGAAAACCCAAACAGGTAACCCAACAAATAGGTAGAATAAATATATATATATATATATATATATATATATATATATATAGTTATATAAAAATTACAAATACGCTCTCTCAAGATAGACACCACTCTAGAGCTTAGGTATTCACTCAACCAATCGCTCTGATACCAACTGTGACGACACGCCTTTCATCGACCAGAAAGTCGCATCGTCAATAAGAAAGAAAGGGATAGAAAAGAGAAAAGAAGAGAAGAGAGAAAGAAACAACAACAGATACTCACAGCGGAACGAATGAAATATAATATATCACATAAGATATTAGTATCATATACATCAGAGTTACACAGATTAAACATCACATACTAGACAGTTATAAACATCTGTCTAGTTATTACAACTCAATACAAAACAAAGATCAATACAAAGATCAACACAGCGGAACTACTATCTATATCTACAATGCTGAAGCCTCCTGCTCCATTGCTCCTCCACAATTCGTCAAAGCTAACCTGAATCCCTTGGCTACTCGTAAAAATTTGAGTACCCAAGAGTTTATAAAACAGAAATAAACACTTGGGTCAGACATGGGTCTGGTGTGAGTAACAGGTTAAAGTTGCTTAACTTCGAAAACCATTTGGAAAGAAAAAGTATCTCGTAAGACTTCCCGCACATAAACACGGAAAAGTTTTTACCTTACGATAACCAAAACATTTGATAGGAAATCCAGTTATATTATAATAGGTCTAGGGTTTCCAAATAAATATGAAATAGCTGAAATTGTTACATTATTAAATTCCAGCATACTAGCCAACAAAGTGGGTTATACAATCAAGTCCGTTATCACTTATTGGAAATTGGATTCCATAATATGGCAGGGCTACCGGGGTACCGCCCATTACAGTACAGGGCCTAGATCACCGTACCGAGGATTACTCCCAATCCCCTATAACACAAAGCCGGAACCATCCCTTACTGGATAATTCCGAATAAAATCACCCCACAGATGGCCGTCGCCAAAAGCACCACTAAGCCGAAATAAAGAAACTCTCTAGACAGGGATGACCTTAGTCTCAGTGGGTGCTACCCACGAAGCCTTGCTGCACCTCACCTGTTTTAGCCATTCCCGGTTGATGAGGCTTGAGGCTACGATTACCTTTAATCAAAAATCACCACTTAGAATGCTCATCGTCCACCTGACGATGTTCTGAAAGCATTCAATCCATACAAGTTCGTTCCGGGTTCGAACGAAACCGAAGGCATTATCTCGCTACACTAGTTTTGGAATCACCCTCAGAGTTAACGACAATAACCCTTGCACTCTGAATCTTCATCTTCACTTGAGATTCACGACCTATCGTTAATTTGGATCGATGTGGTATTCGGATATCCAAATCTGGAAACCCGATCCCGGTCTCATCGAAATCCAAAACGTATCTTTTAAGGCCAAGTTGTTTTAAAGTTAAAACAATTCAATTCAATTATCTATATTCACATAGAAAGACAATTCAATAGATAATCTACATTATCATCACAAACAGATAATTCACATTATCATTTCAATTCAACTAAACATCCATATTACAGATCAGCACATATCTCATCAGAGATATCAAACAATGCAAAGCATTCAATATCATTCATCCATTCTTAAGTAATGATTTATATTATCTCTAACTAATTTAAAGTGAATTAAATTAATTACTTCATTCTATAAATCCTACTTACTTAATCATTAATTAAACCAATTAATTAATCATACTCTAAGTATCCGTCTTAATTAATCATTCCTGATTAATTATCCTTTAATTACTTTAACAAATTAATCCTTAATTAATTTCACAAATTAATTATCTTAAACCATTACAGTAATTAATCTTTAATTACTTCATTAATTAATTAACTATACTTAATTACATTAATCCATAATTAATTACAATTAATTAATTACTTTAATCACTTATTATTGATTAATTAATCTTAATTAATCAATCTTAATTACATTATTAATTATATTAATTAATTAATGATCCTTAATTACTCCATTTAAATTAATTACATTTAATAATTAATCTTTAATTAGTCACATTTATTAATCACCTTTGATTAATCTCATTTAGTAATTAACTACCCTTAATTACTTCTTCCATAAATTAATTATTGCTTAATTAATTATCTTTTAATTAATCCCTTGATTAATTATTCAAAGTAATTAAACTCAAATTACTTTCATTATTAAAATCATCTTTAGTTAATTACATCCAGTAATTACCTTTAATTACTTCCTAAGTAATTTCACTTCACTAATTACATTTAAGTAATTACACTTATCAAATCACCAAGTGATTATCTTAAATTAATTTAATTAGTTAATTTAAACTTATCAAATTTATTTAATTAATTACCTTAAGTAATTAATTTCTTTAATTACTTCCATTAAGTAATTATACTTAACCAATTTCATAAAAGATTATCATTTATTAATTAATCTAATTGATTATCAAAATTAATCACATTAATCAATTATTTAATAATTCCTAATTAATGATCATTCATTAATTATTAACCATTCTTTAATTACTTACTAAGTAATTAAGCTTAAATCAACTATTATTAATTTTCAAATTAATTCTTAATTACCAATTAATTAATTTCCAATTACTTAATCAATTTCTTAATTAATCTTTTATCACTTGATTAATAAATTTCTATTTATTAATAATCTATACTTATCTAAATAAATGATTCTTAATTCCAAATTAATTAACCTTAATTAATTAACTTATAATCTTAATTATTTTAATTAATTACACCAATCATTAATTAAATAAATTATTTAATTATTCTTTAATTACCTCATAAATTTAATGAATCCCAAATCATTAAATCTCTAAATTAAAGTATTAACCTTTATAATTACTTTAATTATCATTAACAAAAGGCTTTGAAATCTTTTACTTTTAAATCTTTCTTTTATTTCATTTCAAATTAAAGATTTAAAATAAATTTCAAATTTAACTTTAACCAAATTTAAAACAAATTTACCATTCCCTTTTTAAAACCAAATGTTAAAGAAATACTTAACATTAAAGGTTTTAAACCAATTTATTTAAATTCAAACCTTTTTAAATTATACTTTAAATATTTAAATTTGTTAAAACATTATAAATTTAATAAACTAATTTATTTTTACTAGATACAAATCTAAATTTGAATCCATACTTTTAAAAATTTGATTTAAAACTTTGTTTTAATTCCTGCTTAACATTTTAAACTTATTTTTAAATTTAAAAACCTTGTCTGGTTTTAAAACTGTTATCATCAATCTACCCGAGCCTAACATCAAAATACCCGAGTAAAAACTGGAAACCCCCGAGACTCACTTCGAGTTTTCCCTTCCCTTTTTTTTTAACTTTGTTATATTAAAATTTTAAAAACTGTTTAAACCCACGCGAGTTTTCCTTGAACGAACCCGAACCAACACCCAGTTTTCTCGAGTATAACTTCGAGCCAACTCCTCAACTTACTCGAGTACAACTGTATCTTCCTCAAACTCAAAACACTTATACACCTGACACTCATTCACGTGCACAGGCGAATTTATCGCCTCCGACCATCGATTCCAACTCCGGCATCACGACCATGACCACCTCTCACGATCCTGATCACCAGAAACTCGAACAAACACCTCAATCAAATTCGAGTTACCTGTCATAAAAACAGGAACGAAACTAAAACCTGTCAACGTCCTTCCCTTGAAACTCCGACCAACATTTCCTTTGAAACTCCGGCGAAGACCTCGTCAACCCACCATCTTCCAGTACCCAAAGCCCCAGGCAACTCGATCAACAGAGGAAATCGAAACCCAACAAAAACTGTAACCCAGTAAAACTAAGTTTAGAATCTCAATCGACCAACCACCATCGCCACGATCATCTATACGGCCATCCAACATTTTTCTCTTAATCACTGATACCTCCTCTTCCCCCAGAATGAACCACGACCCTCCAGATTACATTGATCATCAGAAATCGATCGAAACCCAATTTTCGTTCATACTAGAATATCTCATCATTTAAAAATCTAAAAATCTTGATTTCTCTTCTAAAAATCATTATTTGGTTTAAAGATTCAGTTAATAATCCTGGATTTCTAAATTAACATATTTGAATTTTATATAAAACTTAAACTTCCCTGTTCCTTTTTATTTATAGAGTAGTTTTCATTTTATTTTAACTTAATAAATTTTTAGACTGTAATCCATGATTTAAACAAACAAATATAGTTTGAATTATAAGTCCTATCAGAGATTATATCAAGAGGAATTAAATTCGATCATGATTTAAACTTCTAAAAGTAAGAACATGTATAACAGTAAGCATGCATCTATATATCCAACTATATACATAGAAATTTCAATCATATTCATCCATACAATACACATTTTATTCCAGAATTCCACATGCAAACAAATACCTATATACTTAAATTTATAAGAAGAAAGTTACTCACCTATTTGAGAATGAACAGAGCTTATTCTTTAAAACAGTTTTGATTTTGAAATCCTTAAAAACTGAATGCTTGATTTTCTTTGAAAACTGGAATGCTAGCTATAGAAACTTGCATGCATGCTATACTCTTGATTGTTGAGATGTTGCTTTAGATCAGGTGTACTTGCTTTTGACTTGAAAAGAAAAACAGGCTTTGATTCCAGGTTTTTAAAGAAATGCAGTCTTGATTTTTGAAAAATGGTTAACAGGGATTTGATCTGAGATTATGGTTTGAGGAATTTGGTTACAGATTGTTTTTGAGAGGAGGATTGAATTACAGATTTGTTATGAGGATTTTGGTTAGAGTTTATTAGCTTTTAGAATGAAGATAAGAAAAGAAATGGAAATAAAGAACAATATTCATATAGGCTGAAAATAATTTCTTAAAAATAAAAGAAAATAGAAATTAAAAGATTGACACTTGTCTTTATATGTGTTAATTAGTTTACACTTGTTATAACCAAGTCTTTAGAGAATTACACATCTCTTTTAAGTAATTTGTGTTTATTTTAAATGTAAATAAAAAGCCTTTTCTTCTTTATTTATTAAATACTTATCTATTTATAAATTACTTTTAAAGAAAATAAAATCAATTATATATATAAATAAAAGTTTATACATATATTTTGAATCCAAATTTTTTAAAATATTATCCCTTTTTAATTTCAAAATTAATTTGAATTCAAATTCAAATCAAATTTGAAAATCCAATTTAAAATCAAGTTATATACATACATATATAACTATACATTATAAATAGAAATCATTTTATTAATTTTTAAAAGATAAAATTCACTAATCAAATATTTATTTAATTAGATTATTAAACCAATTCAAATATTTTTATCAAAGATTATCAAGTCAATTTAATTATTTAAACAGATTATTAAATTGATATTGCCCAAAATTCCGGGATATCACAATTTTCATCATCGGACAAACCAAACCAACCAAACGCCCGTCCCTATGTATATGATAACTATCCTTATAACATATTTATACACCATAAAATATTTGTTTTTTCTCCATAGCCATCATCGCCATCAGTTTTACAATTCATCACTTGTACAAAATTATAAATTTGTTAGGATGGCATAAGCTTGTCTGTTTGATGTTATCCAAAACTTAGTACTATTGCGTTTCGATGGCTAACAGTGAACATTTAAAATAAATTGGCGTGTCCATCCTTCAAGCTAATCAAAATTTGTTCTGTTTAAAATCAAAAATCTAAAAATGGTCAAATACTATGATGCCACTATTTTGTAGACTATAAACTCTTAGTATCATAGTAGCCGAAAATGAAAACACAAATATGAGACTATAGACTGGTACTGCTTAAGTGCCATAAAAATTATAGATTTCATGAATACATGACATAATTGATTTATGGGTTTCATATACATTTGTTTCAAATTCAAAGGCCCAAAAATATAACTAAAACTTACATAAGTAGTAAGTTAATAAAAAGTTTTCTACTACTCTTTTCCTAAATAGTAGTTGTGTTCTACTTCAAGGAGCGCTTCGGGCTCTTTGTCTAGCTTCTTATTTTCACCTTCCATCATTGTACACGATGAGTTAGCTGCCTTGTATACCGATTTTGAAAAGTTCTTGTGCCATAGAATAGACTCGACCTCTGGTGGGCGCATCATGTATCATCCCTTGGCCGAATCCATATATTCTACTTTCATGCATTCCTTTGCAAAGAGCTGCATCATAAAAATTTCACGCATTAAGCTTTCATCTTGGCTTTGAAATAATTAAAGGCCAAAGATATTGCCTGCAAATAGGAAATTAATTTATACAAGTTAGAAGACGATGGAAAAACTAATCAAGTACTAAGGGTGGGTTTAGAAGGTATATGGAAAAATTTAACTTAGATTTTTTTTACTTAGTGAACTAAATGAAGATCTCCAATCTTAAGTGAGAATGTGAAATAATGTGCACTGTTATGAACTAAGGGTGCATTCTTTGAAAACAGTAACTGAGTATTTGAGCAGAGTATTTGAATGGGAAAGTTGAGGCAACGAAGAATGCGTTTGTATGCTGCGAACGGGGTATTTGAGCAGAGTATTTAAAATGTGATTTTTATTTTAATTGATTTGTAGTTAACTAATTATTTGTTTTGATGTGTAACATTTGTTTAATTAAAATTAGGCCTGTCAATGGATACCCGAAAAATCTGAAATCCGTCCGAATCTGTATCCGAAAATAAGGATATTATCCGATATTCGAAAAGCGTATGCGGATATCCAAAAAACATTTCGGATGCGGATGCGGATGCGGATATGACTGTATCCGTATTCGAAAAATATCCATCCGAGCCGAAAGTAAATATATTTATAATAATAATAATTTTAAATAGATGCTACATTAAATTGTAATTAAAAAATTTCGCCTAATTCAAATTTTTGAAGAAATTTCACATCCGTTGGATTCCATATCCACAGCCAACTTACATTTACAAACTAAAACCATAGTTATATTCACTTTTTCACACAGACGCTTCTCTACCCATTAAATAGCCGCACCCAAAAAATTGAAAAACCCTAAATCGATCAATTGCATACCTAAAGATGCCTCAGCTCCTTCCCCAAATTGCCAACTGCCCTCGTCCCACCAATCGCACAATGCAAGGATATTCATCGACGATCCTGCACGAATCGCGTAAGCCATTTTTATGCTTTTGTATTACATTTTGGAGCTAGGGTTTTGTTTCGACAATCTGATACTTATTTTGCATTTCCATTGGCTATTCATGTGCTTATTACAGGTGCTTATTACACGAATCGCGTAAGCCGATACTTATTCTGGACAATCGTGTAAGCAATACTTATTTTGCATGAAATTTTAGCCTAACGATGTTTTGGGTTTAATTCATGTGTTTATTGCTGTAACAACCCACATATTTTAAGATTGTATATTTAAATGTTTTAATTAAATATAACATCATAAATCAGATTAAATTCTGAAATGTTACTTTTTGTAAACAGTCGAATTTGGACTCGAGACCACTTCCATTGAGTCCAAAATGGCACTTACAACTTTTTTGAGTATAAACATCGATATGTTTGGAGTTGAGTAGAATTTTGTTATTTTTCTATTTTGGGCTTTGGATTTGGGTTTCAGCCCACTAACCCAACATAATATCCTAACACCTCTACTCTTCATCCATTCGCTCATTTTTATTTCTTAACACTCAAGCTAAAGTAAAAAGGGGGAAAGAAGAGGAAATTAAAATTCCTAAACCCTAGTTTTGATTAGGAAACTCAAATTTGAGTCCAAAATCAAGGAGAAGCTTAGGTAAGCACCCTCTTCATCTTCTCCATCTCCATCTCTCTTCAATTTACAGAAATTCCTATAACCTAACTTAGGAAAAACTTCACCTTTGATAGTAGATTGAAGATTCTAGAGGTATATTGAAGAGGAATTGGTCTTGCTTTGTTTTAAAGCTTCTCATTCGTTGTCTTTGAGTTTTAACGGTGAGTTCTTTAACTCACATCTAAGTCTATAACTTTCATTGGTGTTAGGTATGAATTCCTAACATCTATTCACGTTCATTTGCTTTTGATTTGAATTGATTTGGTGAATTTTACAATTTTTGGTTTTCAAGTCCAATTCTATGAAAATCCTACTATGGATGTTTGAACATGATATTGGGGGTCTATCGAAGAGCCTATAAGTATGGGTTGTCGCTTGGCATAAATTCTTAGCCTTCGTTGCTTGTCCGATCGCTCCCGAATCGTTTTGGCCATCATGGCCTAGGAAAATTGTTGCCCAGACCAGGCAACCAGACGTCTAGTTTGAAGGTCCAGACATCTGGTGAAATGACCCTCCTATTTCTACTCTAATTTCATAAGGAAATTTTTTTTTTTTTAAGGTAAAGAGGATATATATATATATAGTTATATCATCCATTGCAATTATAATTCTCAGGGTCAATATCTTTCTCCAATAAACCAAAATATATATCCAGGATCACAATAATCAACCAATATAAATATATCAGTACATTCACAAAGATAAGCACATACATGTGAGGATGTATATGCCTCTCTTGTTTGAATCAGAGTTCTGGAAAACAAGAGGATATTGGATTGCTGATTTTTTTTTTGACCAAACAATCCACTGGAAACATATACATTAGTCTGTTTATCCTAACTAAGAAGTGATCAAGTAATAATCAGTAGAAAGCAAGCTTTTAATATAGATGTTTGTGTTAAGTTCTGAATAGTGACATAATTAAGCTAAAAAGAAGTGGATCCTAAGTGAACACAAGCAACATCTAGGCGTAACGGAAACGCGCCTAACTTATACATGAGAAGTCACGAGTTCGAGTACTATGCTGGTTGGTTCAAACACAATTTTTGTTTTTTTTTTCATTTTTCTTCTGTACAGTTTGGAACCTGTTATCTACCTATATCTGCACATATATACTTTACTTTTGCCTATATTCTATCATACAAAACAATAATTCTTGCTTAATTATTTTTGAAACCCATTCCTACAACCTGGAAGGCTTCATGATTGATGCAAATTAAGGGTCTGTTGCTTGGGTTTAGTAAATGATAGAAGTGTTTATCATGATCCAGGTTTGAATTTCTTCTCACAAAATCTGTCTGGAATTAAGAATGCATTTGGTTAGAATCTGAGTGAAATTCAGATTCTTATCACAAATACAAAGGAAAAGGTGTGGTAATATTTGCACTAAACATGTTTATGTGCATATATATCTGCAACTATATGGATCTGGCTTACTCTTCCCTTGTTACAAATCCTTTCTTAAAAAAAATAGTACATGAAACATTTGTATGAAACAAGTTTAATTATGGAAACCTTGCAGCCATATAAAACATTCAACCTATGCCTATTTTCTTTTGTATACATATGCCATAGTAGAAAATAAAACCATTAAATTTTCTGAGAATCAACTATCCAGATTTTCCAAAACTTAAATTCTTTCCAAAGTCTCAAGATTGACTAATACATTTATAAAATGTAATCATTCAATTTTAACATGGTGTTCTTGCTAAATCCACTTACAAGATTTGATTAAAATTCTTTTTAAACATAACAGATATTTAACTTAGTTCATAGATTCCAGATACAAGTCAATCTCTTAACAAAATACCTAACAAAATATCCATCCAATATTCAACACTTAATACAAGTAGCAATTTAAATTGTCAATACATGCAGATTTCAACATTTAGGCTCTTATCTAACTAAGTTTAGCATGCTATATCTTCTTCTCAAAGCTTTGCTCCTACTCCTACTTAGTTGCTGCAATCCCTGAAAAAGCATTTGAAACTGCCTCATTTTAAATGAGACACCCCAGATGCCATTAGCACACTAGGGTCAGACACATGTCTGGTATGAGAAAGCTCACAAAATAATTAGTTAATCAGGTTAAAGTTAAGTTAAGTACATATACAGAAAGTTCAGCCCTTTGGAATCAGGCAAATACTTGTGTGCATGCTCTGTGTCATTGTGCATGTGCACACTTTAATTTTCTTTCCAGAGACTACACATATGAATATGGCACATACATTCAAGCATACAACTCAATCATAGACAACAATCATTCATACCAAACAGGAAAATAACTAATATGAGTTAAATCATTTATTCAATTCTCATATTTCAAATCTGGGAAAAACTCTAGTTTTCTCATCTTCTCAAGTATTATTTCCTTGGTATATTTATCTATCCTTGGTCTCATCTGCAATATTTATGAATCAATGGACACACTGTAGTGAACTAATTCACTCCATTACACAAAGATCTCAGGACTTAAACAAGCCATGTGTCAACTTGTGTTACTCAAGCACACAAGTCATTCCTGCAGTGTTCTTGACCCCAATTTCCTAATCAGGTTTTAGTTAATAATAGCTCTTTTGATTTTTCATGACCATACAGAGGCAAACAAGCAAACAACCATTGGTGATTACAAAATAAAGTTCTGTATATAAATATATTCATCCTGGTATTTTAAAAGGAGTTTAGGCAACTAACATTGGCTTATGGTTTCTGAGAGAGTTTTTCTTTTGCAAACATTTGTGCTTGAGTTAAACTCAGGATGACCTAGTTTCACTTAATCACAAAATTTTGTTTGCTATGCATTTTATTGAATCAGGAGCATCAGCACATAGGCAACCCTATTGCACCCCTAATTCCTTTCTATTTCAAGCCTCAGCACTTATACATGAGTATATTGCAGCTCAACATTATTTACATCTTTCTGGGTTGAGCCAAAACCAATACTACTTGCCTATTCTCAACATTTTATTTTCTGGGTATTTGTTTATATCCCTAAACATTAACATATCAGAGATCTGAGTGTATAAAACAGATATGTATACTAACAACACATAAAACTTTGTTATAATAAAACAAGTAATCAACCAAAGAAAATCAAAACATTTTCAGATTTAAATTCACAGATAAACATTCATATATGAAAATACTCTTTTAAGAAAATACTTTTAACTGGCTGCCTACATTAGGACTTATTGCCTTAGATTTTTGAGTGAGTTTTCTCACCTAGCTCTCTTCTTTGTTTCCTTAATTAATTGATGAGCTTCTGCCCTTAGCCTCAAGCTCTCTTCCTTCCCTTGTCTTATGATTTCTGTGGTGTTGTTTTTCTTCTTTTTTTTTCAAAATTCTTTTCTGAGGAGGAGAGGAGGCTGCTGCATATACATGTATATATATACAGGGTCTCTCTTAGGGTTTTGGGTATTGGCTAAGTCCATTTTTGCCCACCAGAAAAAATCATGTTATCTGCATTTTTTAAACCCAAAGTTTTACCCTTCCCGGCTTAATTTGGGTGAAGAGAAAAGTGGTTACACATTTTTTTTCAGAAATTTGCTTTTCAGAAAATACTTTTCCCCCTTGTCTACAATCATGCTAAAAATGTGACTTGGTTTTGTTATTTATTAAATACTCTTTTCTAATTCTGCCTATACCAAGCACTTCCCTGTTTTATCTTATTTTTTCCTATTTTTAGCTTTCATGCAAATGGTATGTACTTCCTTCATTTATTTATAAGAGGATTATTCCTTTTTATATCTTCATTCTTTTTATTTCTGCTTATATTAAAATATGTCTGTATATTTTATTCCACTAGTTTAAACTCTAGTATTTTATTAACACATATATATTTATATAAGTCTTACTGAAATAATTTGTACACCCTCCTATATATTCCTACATCATTCTATACTGACACACACATGCACATGTACACTCAAAATATTCAGTAGCACTCATATATACATTTACTTATGCATACTACTTTTAAGAATTTAATCTACATATATATATATATATATATTTCCATACACATCAATATGTATGTATTCTTGGAGTTCAGGGTTTTAGCTTACATTCATGTGTATTTCCTGTGCACACATGTACACACACTGATACACTATCAAGCTATATCAATTTCCTCCTTCAAAATTTATTTAAAAATTATTTTAAATTTATTTATATTTTCCAGAATAAATTCCTAAAATCTTGGGTCATTACATACACCCCTCCTTTTAGAAATTGTGTCCCACAATTTTCCTAAGCTTAAAATAAATTTTAAACTTAATTCAGAGAACAAGTATATTCTCTACCAAATAGATTCTTAGTTCTATACTAACTAAAAATATATTCATCCAAAATAAAGAAAACAATCAAAAATCAGAATTACCTTAATCTGAAAATAGCTTAGGATAATTCATCCTAACTTTGTCTTCTAATTCCCATGTGCAATCACTAGGATCAAGACTCCACTGTACCTTCACAAGTTTCAGAGATTTATTCCTCAGCTTCTTCACATCTTTTGCCAAAATTCCCACTGGATCCTTTTCATAAATCAAATTAGGATTTATCTGCACTTGGGTTGGGGTTTCAAGAATTTCTGCCTTGTCATGGACCCATCTTCTCAATTGTGATACATGAAAAACATCATGTATACCTTGCATGTTTTCTGGTAATTCCAACTTATATGCCAAGGGACCAATTCTCTCCAGAATTTTGTATGGTCCAATATATCTTGGGGTTAATTTGCCTTGTTTTCCAAACCTCAGCACATTTTTCATGGGTGAGATTTTGATGAAAACAAAATTTCCCACCTCATATTCTACCTGCCTCCTTCTCATGTCTGCAAATTTCTTTTGCCTATCTTGAGCTGCTGTCATTCTTCTTCTTACTAACTCAATTTTCTCCTTGGTTTCTTGTATGTACTCAGGTCCTAAAATAGACCTTTCTCCTGCTTCTACCCAGCAAACAGGTGACAAACAGGGTTTACCATATAAGGCTTCAAATGGAGCCATTCCTATGGTGCTTTGGTAGCTGTTGTTGTATGTAAATTCAACTAGATGAAGATAATCTTCCCAGTTGCCCCCCAAAATCCAGTATACATGCCCTCAACATGTCCTCCAAAACTTTGTTTACCACCTCAGTCTGCCCATCTGATTGAGGATGGTAGGCAGTACTTAAACATAGTTCACTTCCCATTGCTTCTTGAAAGCTTCTCCAGAATTTTGAAGTGAAGATGGTATCCCTATCACTCATAATGGTTTTGGGAATGCCATGTAACTTTACCACTTCTTTTATAAAAATTTGAGCTAGTTTTGGTGCTGTTCTTTCTGACTTGACTGGGATGAAGTGTGCTACCTTGGTTAGCCTATCAACTATCACCCATATACTTGTATTACCTCTCTTAGATCTGGGCAGTCCATCTATGAAGTCCATAGATATGTCTTCCCACTTCCACTGTGGTATACTAAGAGGTTGCATCAACCCTGATGGTCTTTGAGTTTCAGCCTTGACTTGTTGGCAAGTCATACATTTGGCAATGTACTTAGCTATATCATATTTCATACCCTTCCACCAGAAGTCTCTTTTCAAATTTCGATACATTTTTGTGTTACCTGGGTGTATGGAGTATTTACTTCTGTGATATTCATTCAATATCTCCTTCTTCAATTCTATGTCCTCTTGTACACACATCCTATTCTGGTATCTCACATAACCATCTTTATCAATGTGGTGATTCATTACTTCCTCCTCTCTTGAGAGGAGCATTCTCTTCTCTAATAAGTGAGCATCTTGTTCTTGCATTTTTCCTACCTTCAGAATTAAATCTGGTTGAAGTGTCATTAAGCTTAACTTCCCTTTATCTTCTTGTGCACCATGCATCTGCTCATTAATGTGCACACAACCATTCTCCCCAATCTCTAACTCAGTTAGCAAAAATAAGTTTTTAAATTCTTCTATCATCATCATAGCCAATTTAGCATGCTGTCTACTTAGAGCATCTGCAACTTTGTTTGCTTTTCCTGGTGTATAAAGTATGTCAAAGTCATAGGCAGCTAAGAACTCCACCCATCTATGTTGCCTCATGTTCAAATCTTTTTGTGAAAACAAATATTTTAGAGACTTGTGGTCAGTGTAAAGTTCAAACTTAGTGCCTAACAAATAATGTCTCCAAAGTTTTAAAGCATATATCACAGCTGCTAATTCGAGATCATGTGTGGCATACCTTACTTCATGGGGTTTAAGTTGTCTGGATGCATATGCAATGACTTGGCCTTGTTGCATCAACACTGCACCCAAGCCAAATCGACTAGCATCAGTGTATACCACTAATTCTTCATTTCCATGTGGTACCTTTAGAATTGGAGCATTCACCAATGCCTCCTTCAACTGTTCAAAAGACTTCTCACATTTTTCTGACCAAACAAAAGCTTGGTTCTTCCTGGTTAGGTTAGTGAGTGGTGTAGGAATTTTTGAAAAATCTTTTATAAACCTTCTATAATACCCTGCCATCCCCATAAATGACCTCACTTCACTCACAGTGCTTGGCCTCTTCCATGCTTGAATAGCCACTACTTTATTGGGGTTCACAGAAATTCCTTTGGCAGATATAACATGGCCAAGAAAATGTACTTCCTCTTTCCAAAACACACATTTTGAAAATTTTGCCTTTAAATCTTTTTCCCTTAATCTAGACAAAACCAGGTGCAAATGATGCTTATGTTCTTCCACTGTCTTGGAATAAATCAAAATGTCATCTATAAAAATAAGCACAAACTTGTCTAAACAATCTCTAAAGGTTCTGTTCATTAAATCTACAAAGTAAGATGGTGCATTGGTCAAGCCAAATGGCATAACCAAAAATTCATACAACCCATACCTAGTGTTAAAGGCAGTGTACTTGATGCTTGATTCTTCCACCTTCATTTGATGAAAACCAGATGCTAAGTCTAGTCTAGAAAATACTTTTGCCCCTGCTAATTGATCAAAAAGATCATCTATTCTTGGCAATGGGTATTTATTTTTAATAGTTACTTTGTTTAATTCTCTATAATCTATGCAGAGTCTTAAGGAGCCATCTTGCTTCTTAACAAATACCACTGGTGCTCCTCAGCAAGAATTACTTGGTCTTATAAAACCCTTTTCTTCCAATTCTTCTAACTGTTTCTTTAATTCTTTTAGTTCATTTGGCCCCATTCTAGTTGGATTTTTAATCACTGGGCTTGCTCCTGGAACTAGATTGATCTGGAATTCTACTGGTCTATGGTGTGGAATACCCTTGACCTCACCAAACACATCCAAATATTCATTGACTATGGGAATTTCTTCAATGGTTAGTTCACTGAAATCTTTTTCTGAGTCAACTAAATGATATAGTTTTCCTTCCTTAGCTACCTCACATAAAACTGTGATTCTCTGGCCTCTAGAATTTTGCAATGATATGGTGGATGAGTCTAAATTAATTATGGCTTTAAATTGCTTTAACCAGTCTACCCCCAATATAACACCTATATTTGGGTAATTCAAAACATATAAATTGGAAATAAAAATATTTCCTCCTATTTTTAATTCCACATCCACACAAATCATATTTAAAACACTAGAACTCCCCAATGGACTGTGTATATGCAATGGGGTTTCAACCAATATGCAATTCAGTTTTAGCATTTTAATCAATTCATAAAAATTAAAGAGTGAGTTGCCCCAGTATCATATACTACTGTTATGGGTATGGTACAAATAAGTAATGTACCTTCCACTTGGCTATGGTTTACAGTGTTACTCTCCACTGTGGTTTTGCCTTTCCCTTCCAAATTTGCCAATTTGCCTTGCTGTTTATACTCAGGACAATTCCTCTTCATATGCCCCTCTTTCCCACATAGATAGCATTTGAAAGCTCCTCCTTTCAATTCTGGACATCTTGGTTTGATATGCCCTTCCTTTCCACACTGATGGCACACAATTTTCTTCTTGTCTTCCTTAGCTTTGACATCTCCAGTGCTTTTGTTACTAGCCTCTTCTTTCTTCTTATCATAAGGGTGATACCTCCCCTTACCTTTCTTGTTATTATTGCTCTTAAAATTTCTGAACTTCTCCCTTTCCTTGTCATGCTGCTCCAACCTCAAAGCTAAGTCTATCACATGATCAAAAGTCTTGTCTGCATAGGGTAACATGGCTCTGCTAAGTCCTGGGTTCAGACCTTTTATGTACCTATCATTTTTGGATGCCTCATCTGCCACAAGCATTGCTCCATATGTGGAAAGCCCCTCAAAATTTTGAGTGTATTCTGTGACAGTCATGGTTCCTTGTCTAAGTCTAATGAATTCTTCTAGCAAGGTAGTCTTTGCTGATGCTGGTACAAACCTTGCTTCCAACATCTCTTTGAATTGATTCCAAGTGATTTCATTCTCATTCCTTCCTGCAATGATTACTTCCCACCAGCCTAAAGCTACTCCTTTTAGCTGTCTTGAAGCCACTTGCCTCTTTCTTTGATCATCAAGTTGCATGTCATTGAAAATTCTTTCCAATGTTCTCAACCATGTTTGAATTTCCATGATACTTTCTGTCCCTTCAAAGCTTTTGCCTCCTAAATGAGTATATGTCTTAAGTAATTTTGAGAGTTCTTCATAGAGATTTTCTTGCCTTTGTCCTGCCCCATCCCTAAATGCTCTCACCAAGTCTTGCAGATTGACCATTGGTGGTGCATGGGAAGATCCTGCTCCCTGATTTGGTGGTCTCCCTACCATAGTTTGCTAATAATAATTTACATAGCTGGTCAGTTTGATTGGTAATTTGGTTGTTTCAGTGGGTTTTTTTTTTCACTGAACACATTGTTATATATATATTTAGTTCCTTTAAATTTTATTTCTATCCAAGAACTTGATCCTTACTTCTACTATGTTAAATAACATAGCTCTGATACCAACTGAAATGACCCTCCTATTTCTACTCTAATTTCATAAGGAATTTTTTTTTTTTTTTTTCATTTTTCTTCTGTACAGTTTGGAACCTGTTATCTACCTATATCTGCACATATATACTTTACTTTTGCCTATATTCTATCATACAAAACAATAATTCTTGCTTAATTATTTTTGAAACCCATTCCTACAACCTGGAAGGCTTCATGATTGATGCAAATTAAGGGTCTGTTGCTTGGGTTTAGTAAATGATAGAAGTGTTTATCATGATCCAGGTTTGAATTTCTTCTCACAAAATCTGTCTGGAATTAAGAATGCATTTGGTTAGAATCTGAGTGAAATTCAGATTCTTATCACAAATACAAAGGAAAAGGTGTGGTAATATTTGCACTAAACATGTTTATGTGCATATATATCTGCAACTATATGGATCTGGCTTACTCTTCCCATGTTACAAATCCTTTCTTTAAAAAAAATAGTACATGAGACAATTGTATGAAACAAGTTTAATTATGGAAACCTTGCAGCCATATAAAACATTCAACCTATGCCTATTTTCTTTTGTATACATATGCCATAGTAGAAAATAAAACCATTAAATTTTCTGAGAATCAACTATCCAGATTTTCCAAAACTTAAATTCTTTCCAAAGTCTCAAGATTGACTAATACATTTATAAAATGTAATCATTCAATTTTAACATGGTGTTCTTGCTAAATCCACTTACAAGATTTGATTAAAATTCTTTTTAAACATAACAGATATTTAACTTAGTTCATAGATTCCAGATACAAGTCAATCTCTTAACAAAATACCTAACAAAATATCCATCCAATATTCAACACTTAATACAAGTAGCAATTTAAATTGTCAATACATGCAGATTTCAACATTTAGGCTCTTATCTAACTAAGTTTAGCATGCTATATCTTCTTCTCAAAGCTTTGCTCCTACTCCTACTTAGTTGCTGCAATCCCTGAAAAAGCATTTGAAACTGCCTCATTTTAAATGAGACACCCCAGATGCCATTAGCACACTAGGGTCAGACACATGTCTGGTATGAGAAAGCTCACAAAATAATTAGTTAATCAGGTTAAAGTTAAGTTAAGTACATATACAGAAAGTTCAGCCCTTTGGAATCAGGCAAATACTTGTGTGCATGCTCTGTGTCATTGTGCATGTGCACACTTTAATTTTCTTTCCAGAGACTACACATATGAATATGGCACATATATTCAAGCATACAACTCAATCATAGACAACAATCATTCATACCAAACAGGAAAATAACTAATATGAGTTAAATCATTTATTCAATTCTCATATTTCAAATCTGGGAAAAACTCTAGTTTTCTCATCTTCTCAAGTATTATTTCCTTGGTATATTTATCTATCCTTGGTCTCATCTGCAATATTTATGAATCAATGGACACACTGTAATGAACTAATTCACTCCATTACACAAAGATCTCAGGACTTAAACAAGCCATGTGTCAACTTGTGTTACTCAAGCACACAAGTCATTCCTGCAGTGTTCTTGACCCCAATTTCCTAATCAGGTTTTAGTTAATAATAGCTCTTTTGATTTTTCATGACCATACAGAGGCAAACAAGCAAACAACCATTGGTGATTACAAAATAAAGTTCTGTATATAAATATATTCATCCTGGTATTTTAAAAGGAGTTTAGGCAACTAACATTGGCTTATGGTTTCTGAGAGAGTTTTTCTTTTGCAAACATTTGTGCTTGAGTTAAACTCAGGATGACCTAGTTTCACTTAATCACAAAATTTTGTTTGCTATGCATTTTATTGAATCAGGAGCATCAGCACATAGGCAACCCTATTGCACCCCTAATTCCTTTCTATTTCAAGCCTCAGCACTTATACATGAGTATATTGCAGCTCAACATTATTTACATCTTTCTGGGTTGAGCCAAAACCAATACTACTTGCCTATTCTCAACATTTTATTTTCTGGGTATTTGTTTATATCCCTAAACATTAACATATCAGAGATCTGAGTGTATAAAACAGATATGTATACTAACAACACATAAAACTTTGTTATAATAAAACAAGTAATCAACCAAAGAAAATCAAAACATTTTCAGATTTAAATTCACAGATAAACATTCATATATGAAAATACTCTTTTAAGAAAATACTTTTAACTGGCTGCCTACATTAGGACTTATTGCCTTAGATTTTTGAGTGAGTTTTCTCACCTAGCTCTCTTCTTTGTTTCCTTAATTAATTGATGAGCTTCTGCCCTTAGCCTCAAGCTCTCTTCCTTCCCTTGTCTTATGATTTCTGTGGTGTTGTTTTTCTTCTTTTTTTTTTCAAAATTCTTTTCTGAGGAGGAGAGGAGGCTGCTGCATATACATGTATATATATACAGGGTCTCTCTTAGGGTTTTGGGTATTGGCTAAGTCCATTTTTGCCCACCAGAAAAAATCATGTTATCTGCATTTTTTAAACCCAAAGTTTTACCCTTCCCGGCTTAATTTGGGTGAAGAGAAAAGTGGTTACACATTTTTTTTCAGAAATTTGCTTTTCAGAAAATACTTTTCCCCCTTGTCTACAATCATGCTAAAAATGTGACTTGGTTTTGTTATTTATTAAATACTCTTTTCTAATTCTGCCTATACCAAGCACTTCCCTGTTTTATCTTATTTTTTCCTATTTTTAGCTTTCATGCAAATGGTATGTACTTCCTTCATTTATTTATAAGAGGATTATTCCTTTTTATATCTTCATTCTTTTTATTTCTGCTTATATTAAAATATGTCTGTATATTTTATTCCACTAGTTTAAACTCTAGTATTTTATTAACACATATATATTTATATAAGTCTTACTGAAATAATTTGTACACCCTCCTATATATTCCTACATCATTCTATACTGACACACACATGCACATGTACACTCAAAATATTCAGTAGCACTCATATATACATTTACTCATGCATACTACTTTTAAGAATTTAATCTACATATATATATATATATATATATTTCCATACACATCAATATGTATGTATTCTTGGAGTTCAGGGTTTTAGCTTACATTCATGTGTATTTCCTGTGCACACATGTACACACACTGATACACTATCAAGCTATATCAATTTCCTCCTTCAAAATTTATTTAAAAATTATTTTAAATTTATTTATATTTTCCAGAATAAATTCCTAAAATCTTGGGTCATTACATCTGGTTTGGGCAGCAAATGAAAAAAAAACGGCAGAAGCATGGACCAGACGTCTGGTCCAAACCTACCAGACGTCTGGTTAGTTTTCAGACGTCTGGTTTGGATTCAGACGTCTGGTAGTTTCTGGAATATTTCCAGAATCCAAATCCAGACGTCTGGATGAACCCCCAAACTTCTGGAACTGTTCATTTTGCCTATTTTGGGCTGTTTTTAATTGGATTTCCAATTTTAATCGATTTTTGTCGATCCGGTTAGTTGTTATCACTTATTATCGACTTTGATGACTTCTTTCTTTGGATTTTTGGGATTATCCATTTGATGGATTTGGTATCGATTTTTGTGGATTTAGTTCACATTGTCGTATGTGAATTTTTGGTGATTGATTGTTTTTACAATCATTTTGTGGTTTGTCACTTTAAAATACAAAGGTTTCGATACTAGTAGTAAATACTAAAACTCTTTCATTAAAACGATTTCGACACTATTTTAATTATAAAGCTCTCTTTTAAAAATGTTTTCCAGTCTAACAGTATGTACAAACCTTTACCTCATTCGTTTGAGAAATCTAATTAAACGTCTTAGCAAAACAAGTGGTATGAAACGCTTGCTTTTACTTCATTGGTTAATTCTTGGACTTGTTCGATTGAACTCTCGTGACAATTTTCGAGTGCAAATCTACAATTTGTTCGTAAATATTTAAGTTAAGCTAGTGGTTATGGGACATGAAGCTAAACTCATTTATTTACTAGCTTAGTGTAATTTACACTTATCGATCAATGATGATCATTTGGTGATTTAAACTAGCGATGTGCGATGTCTCTTTGTCCGCGTGGGGGACTGTACCCCATTCTATAGAGCTTCGGCTCACTTTTATGGGCTAGCGACCCATGGTCTTTGGACCGTTCGTGGAGCAATCGGCTCGATAAGTCGGTGCATGGGGCGTATCTTTTTAGGTGCGTCGATGTCCGACTAGGCATGGGGCGTATCTTTTTAGGTGCATCGATGTTTGACTGTGCATGGGGCTTATCTTTTTAGGTGCATCGATGTTCGATTGTGCATGGGGCGTATCTTTTTAGGTGCGTCGATGTTCGGTTCATTTATTAGGTTAGCGACTCGAGGAATAGCGTTCCGTTTGTGATACACGTGTTGGTGAGTTTTCATGCTCTCGTTTGTGATAGGCCTTCCCCTTTTTGTGATTTCTGGATTTCTAGTTGATGATTTCTAGAATTTGTGTTTCACCGATTTTTGCGATTAGCATTTATATGTTTTGTCAATATTTGTGTTTTGGTGAATAATTTAAAGAATATGACATTCTTTTTAGTGTTTGAGAATATTTGAGATATTGTATGATTTTTGTGGTTATCTGATGTATACTTGTCACAGTATGGCATTATTGTTATCATACGTTTTTGTGATATCTCTTATCCTATCTCATTTTATCTGATATTTATAGCTAGATTGATCCGTTTATTATTTTCTTCTTAAATAATACTCGGGTCAGACCAAGGTATTTCAGGTGCTTCTGCTTGACTTCTTATTAGGGTCCGTCATCTGACTTTTGGCTAACTACCTTCGCTTAGTAGTTTTTGTTATTATACATTCGAGATAGAGACTCCTTGATGTATACATATTCTCTTATCTAGCACTTGTATCTACTCTTTGGTGATGTAGTGGATCTAGTTTGACCACTATTTTGATGTACACTTCATATCTGTTACCGCCTTTGTGATATGAATATATGTGACTGATTTGTGTTATGCTTATTTCTATATTTGTTTCCAAGGCCCACATAGCCATTGTGTAGTAGCTTTGAGTTTGTATTTGATATGTCGGATTTCTTCTTGAAATGAAATGTAAGTCATATTATCTGACATATCGGTACTCACACAAAGCAATTACACAGATGGTTGCTCCTCAACAACCTTATTCTTCATGCTAGTCGACGGCATTACCCCGTAGTGTCCTTGGCTAGTGTGAGTATAGAGATGGGGCGTCACAACTTGGTATCAGAGCCAAACTTTGGAACAATATAGAATATTGTAACAAGGATCATTGTCCTAAGTCTCTCTTAGGAATCATGCCTTAGGATTTATCCGAGTCTTAGGACCCGTTCTATCCTATTTTCTGTTATGATGCCTTGTTTTATCAATCAAGTTTGTTTGATATTCATTCTGAGAATAACATTTTTCCTCTTCTTTCTTTCTTTCTTAAAGAAGAGAAATGGTTAGATCTGGCAGTCCTAGCGCTGGTCAATCCAGTAGTCCTTCTCTGGATGGCGTATTCATGTCTGCCCAACAACTTTTGGATCTTGTAAAGAATCAAAGGTTTATCTGTGCTTTGAGTAAGAACCCAAAAAGGTTTTACCTCTGAAATTAGAAGTGCCTTCTAACCAGTTTGTAGATATCACTCTTCGACTAGAAGAGGCCAATAAAGAAAATGATGTTGAAATTGTGGATGCCAAAAAAAACTTCAACATCAACATGAAGAGGCATATTAAGTTCAAAAGCCCTAATCCCAAAAAAAAAGGGAAGCAGGCAACTTCGGTAGCAAAGACTCATACCTCTAGTCGTGGACAATACTACAATTATGGTTCTATGGACCACTATGTGAATGAGTGTCCGAAACCCTTTTCTTGTCGCTATTGCAAAGGTTTGGGTCATCTTTTATCTTCATGTCCAAAACTTTTAAGTAGGAGAGACGGAAAGCTGAATGTTGTGCAAGCCCCTAGTAACACTTCTCTTGGTCAAGGTATTTCTCATTCAGTCCTTGATGGCATTAATTTGTTTTGTGATTATCCTATTCGAGTTCTTTTCGATACGGGTTCATCTCATTATTTAATATGAAAAGAACTTGTTGATTATTTTTCTTTAAATATTATGGGCTTGATGACTTCATTGAGAATTGCGAATCTGGTTGGTGGATCTGCAACACTCAGTTTACTTTGTAAAGATGTCGAGATTATTTTATATGATTATTCTTTTCGAGTTGATTTGCATGTTATGCATTACTTAGGCTTCGAAATTGATTTTTTGGGAAGGATTGGCTTAATCATTATGAAGCCCACATCCTATGTCCCAAGAGGACTATCCACCTTCGACATTCTCAATCTGTTAAGCAGATTTCTATTGTTCTTAATATTTTGATTTCCTAATTCGGTGGCATCATTTTATTCTTTAAACCCACTTAATGAGGAAGATGTTATTTCCCTCACTCAAGTAGTTGTGAATTTTTCGGTATATTTGAGCTTGTCTTAGGATTATCACCTAAGCAATCTATTGAGTGGTGCTAAGGTCTTTTCTGCTAGACCTTGCCACCGATTTTCATCTGCTACGAGTTGCGTAGGGTAGCATTCCACTTACCGCATTCCGCACTCGTTATGATTCTTATGAGTAACTCGTGATGTCATTCGGTTTGTGCAGCTTATTTCATCCATCTTATGAATCGAGTATTCTGTGAATATCTCGATGAGACCATCCTTGTATTTATTGATTATGGATGAAAACAAAAATTTAAAATTTGCAAATCTTTTTAATAAGATATTTATAAGTATGATTGGATTTTGTTCTTAAAACGAGCAAAGAATATTTGTAAATTTTATAAGAGGCATGTTTATCATATAGAAGATGATTTTGTGTTATTTTGCCCATTGAGTGCTTTAAGAATTCTGGTCGATGCGCCTGATCAACGTTATCGATAGAAATCTCCTAAACGCTATGATGAGACAGTCAGAGATAATAAATTGACTTGTAAAAAGTAAATTTTTCTAAAAAAAGATGATTACATAAAGTTCATTATAATTTTGAATGTCTTAGCTTTTCGGGAAAGAGGATCAATTAAAAGAACTCTTTTCCAATGCTTTTATTCTTGCGATTCCCGAAGAGAACCAAGAATTGATTGTTTATACCGATACTAGTCGTATTGGTTTGAATGCCACTCTCTTGCAAAGGGAATATGTTATCACATATGCTTCTTGACAATTAAAGCTTGTCGAGACTAGATATGTCATTCATGATCTAGAGCTCGCGGCCATTGTTTTCGTTCTTAGAGTTTGGCATCATTATCTTTTGGGAGAGAAATTTGTTCTCTACATTGATCTTAAATCTTTGAAATATTTATTTTCTCAAAAGGAACTTAATTTGCGTCAACAACGTTGGCTCGAGTTCCTTGCATCTTATGATCTTGATATTCTCTATACTCGCGGAAAGGGAAATCGTGTTGCCAATGCCCTTAGTCGTAAGCAACAAGCGGTTGTTTCCATGATGATATCCGAATGGAATGATCTCGAGACTTTATCCACTTGTGAGATTCGAGATTGTGAATCCAATTCATGTTTGATGCAGCCCAGAATGATACCCAGATTGATGAAGTGTTAGGTCGCGAACGACCTAGCGACTTACGAGCTAACAAGCTAAGGAGTAACGAGCTAAGAGCTTCTTTAGGTCGCGAACGACCTAAGTCACATGCCGCTTCAGTAGGTCACGAACGACCTAAGTCACATGCCGCTTCAGTAGGTCGCGAACGACCTAACAATACGTCGCTAATTCTCGAAGGTCGCTCGTTCTTAGGTCGCTGGGAAGATAGGTCGCTGAATGTTAAGTCGTTGGAAGGTAGGTCGCGTGAAGGGTCCTGAAGCTGGGATGAATTGTTGTTGCCGCTACTCTTTTAGGTCGCTTGAGCGAGCTAACGACCTAATACCGTATATGTACTATGACTTAAGTCGTTTGGAGCTTAGGTCGCGTGTGTTGTCTGTTAGGTCGCTATGTGCATGTACTAGGTCGTTTCTGTGTTGTAACGTGTTTGTTGTTGATATGTTAGGTCGTTGACGACCTATGTTAGGTCGGTGAAGGCTTGTAATGTGTTGTAACTGTTTTGTTTAAGGTCGTCTACTTTTAAGTCGTAGGTCGTGATGTTTAGGTCGTGAACGACCTATGTGTTGTACAATTTCTGTTGAGTGAGTTGTAAGCCTATAAATAGGCGGGATGTGACATTTGTAAAAGTTAAGTTGATTTGAATAAAAACTTTTGTTTGTTAGCTTTGTGCTTTCATTAAATTGGTAGTTGAGTGTAATCTCCTATCTCCTCTTTCGGCATTCGAGTGCGCTCGGATCAACGATCGTAGAAGCCAATTCACGGTATCAAGTGCGCTTGATCAACGTCTGAAGAATTGCAGATCTTCTTTCACGGTATCGTGCACGATCAACGTGACGAAGATAGCTAGAATTCGGTATCTTCGGATCAACGAATTTGGGCCATTCAGTATTTTCCATTCCATCGATTCCTACTTTCATAGAATCATCATTTTGTTATTCCGCCGCTGCTTCATTTGGTATTAGAGCTAGACTTAGCCAATCATAGCTAAGCCGAGTTTGGAGCCAACTATTATTGAAGAAGTTTGAGGAGATAAGTGAAGCCGTACATCATTTGGAGAAGTTGTTTGTTCATCGTGTTCATCGCAAGTTGCAACAAATTTGGAGTTTTCGATCCGTATCATTTCGGATCTAAGGAGGAAAAGTGTTTGAATTTTTGCATGGAAGCTTTGCACGCAAAAGATTGAAGTTTAAGGCCGTGCCTCATATTAGTTGTTAACGTTAAAAGGTGAACGCTAACACCCGGTGTGTGTAATAGAATTGTGAAAGCACCACCCGTTGGTACGTGGACAGAATATAAGCTGAAAATAGCAGAAAAGCAGTAAATGAACAACAGATTTATAGTGGTTCGACCCGTAATTAAGCCTACATCCACTTTATAGTCTTTTATTGCTGATTCGGTTAGAATTTGATACAATATCCTTCAAAATACAATACAACTTGATCATGAAAGCACTCTTGACTACTAGCTCAATCTTTGATGATGAAACTCGACGAATCCGTGTTGGATGTAAGGAGTTCTTCTTGAAGCTTGTGGTAGTGTCTTGAATGCTTGAAGATCTTTGATTGCTGAATGAGAAGAGACTTCAACAGCGTAACGACGCTTGAAGAAATGAATGGCCAAAAGTCCCCCTAATGTTGGAAGTGGTGGGGTATTTATAGGAGCTGATTTGGACTCTGGAAATCTTCCTAAGTCCTAAGTCGTAGCCGACTTAGGGTAGGTCGGTGACGAGTTAAGGGATTGGGTTAGGTCGGTGATGAGTTAAGGGATTGGGTTGTTCTGGGCTCATCCTGTGGCTTTGTCTTCGACAAGTGTTAAGTCGTAGCCGACTTATCAGACAGGTAGTATAAGCATGGGCTCTGGACTTTAACCTCGTAGCCTTTAAGTCGTAAGACCCTTAAGTCGTAAGACCTTAACTCGTAAGACCTTAACTCGCTGAGTCGTTAAGTCGGAACCCCCTTTCTTTAAGTTGTAGATAGCTTAACTCGTTGAGTCGTGTACTTCCCAAGTCTTTAGGAACTGGAGCTATAAGTCGTGAACGACTTAAGCTAAGTTGTAACTCATTAGGTCGGAACCTTCTTAAGTCGTAGTCTTTAGGTCGCAACACTGCTAGGTCGCGAAGTCTTTAGGTCGCGACATTGCTAGGTCGCGAAGTCTTTAGGTCGCAACACTGCTAGGTCGCGAAGTTACCTTCAGCAGTTAGGTCGTAGACTCTCTTAGGTCACAAGCTTCCCTAGGTCGCGACCTTCCTTAGGTCGTGACATTCCTGTAGCTAGGTCGCTGCTTCATTAAGTCGCTAGTTTCGTTAGGTCGTGACGTTCCTGTAGTTAGGTCGCAAACTTCCCTTAGGTCGTAGCTCCCTAACCCGGTAGGTCGTAAGTCGTTCAAGCCGTAGATCCTCTTTCAGCAGCTAAGTCGTAAGTCGTCGAGTCCACTTAGGTGTTAGGCTTTTTAACTCGTTGGCTTCTTATAAGTCGTGGCATAATCTGAGTCGCTCATTTCTTAACTCGTAACTCGTTGCTAAAAGGGAGTTAACATTTGCCCCTCGTAGTACACGCCTTAAGTCGTAAGTCGTGTGCTTCGATTTCCTTAGCTCGCTTCTTGATGAGTGCGCTAAATTGCGACCGACTTAAGATGAGTCGTAGGTCGCTAACGACTTAGTATAAGTCGTAAGTCAGATGTGTCGATTCACCTTTCACTGTGTTAGGGTACAAATAGCTTAGGTCGTTCCTTCTTCTCCTTCACCTGTTTCATTCCGTCATTTGCAAGCATTCAGGTTCTTCTCAGACAAATTTAATTACTCGATCGCCAGACGTCTTCAATTTCGTATTGCGTAAGTGATCCCATTCTCTGATCAATCCTCGGCTATCATCGAACTATGAGTTTCGCTTACCTTATGCCTTGCTTCACGATTTTTTGTTTCAATTGATCGCCGAGGAAATCGAAATGGTTCGATTTGGCTTTCGGTGTTTTGCGAGAAGAAGGGGAAGAGTTTCAGTGCATTAGGTTTGCTGATGGAATGACATTAGACCGGGTTTATGGTGATTTCGGGATGATTAAATGCGCTGAGGGAACGAGAGTTTTGGTTGGAGGAGAGGCTAATGGGTTAACGGGTTAAGGAGTTAGCGAATTGATGTGTTGGGGAGAAGACGAACGACTTAAGGCCTTCGCGTTCTGAATAGAAATCTTGAGACCCAAGTCCTAAGTCATATACGACCTAAAGTAGGTCGTAGGTCGGTAACGACCTAAGACTTGCAATTTTTCATTGCCTTGAGACCTTTCTTATGCAGCACTCCTTAATAGACTGATGGTTTAACTTAACTCGTAGCTTGCCCCTTAGGTCGTGGACGAGTTAGCAGATGCGTTGTTTCAAACCGAAGCTTCATATCTCTATAAGTGTTATGGCTGATGACTCAAAGAATTAGATAACCAACGACTTAACTTAACCCATAGGAAATCTTTCTTAGGTCGTCGCCGAGTTAGCACTTAAACCTTAAACTTGCGAGCACATCTGAATGACTAGGTCGTGGATGAGATAGCCCTTTAACTCGTAACTCGCGAACTCATCCAAACGACTTAATAACTTAACTCCAATGCTTCGAATTCTTGGACTTGAATGTTCTGACTTAAGAGAACATGCCTTGAACACCTTGACTCGCACAATACGACCTAAAAGCCCCGACTTATGATAGGTCGTTTAACGACTTAAGACTTAGAGGAACTTGCACAGAAGTTGGCTGGATTCTTGAATTTGAACTGTGTTGTGTTTCCTTTCACACTGTCTTGACTTTAATGCTGATAACCTGCTTAATACAACATTCACAGAATACTGGGGCGAATATACTGCCACTGACCGCCCACATCGAATGACAGATTAGTTGATAAAGAAAAAATTAAATTGAATGAACTGTATGAGTGAGATGCTATACAATAACCAATTCAAGTGAAGTATTAAAGCACAATCGTAATGGTAAACTAAAACCGATTTGTCTGCATTAACACTGCACTTGAGCATTAACAAGCTCTGAAATCTCGTAATCGACTGATTGTCAGTTAGTTTAATTCCTGTTATACTTGCTTATTCTTGTTTTCATTAGTTTTGCACAGCACTTCACACTTTTAGGAAACGTGCACCTTCACTTTTGAACATTCAGCTGATTGTGTAGAATGGCATCTCATCAAGAAGACTTGGAACCAGCTGGAGAAGCTTTTCCAATTGCTACCCCGCTGAATGATCCCCCGGAAAGGACTCCTACCGCTCTGAGTCATAAAGTTTTCCGTCAACTATGCACCCAGTTTGGCATTGCTGAATCTGACGCTTTGCTCCCTGGAGTAAATGACACTGCTGATAGGCCGCCCCACGGCTTTGTCGCAGTGAACCGCCAAATGTGCTTGAGTGGAGCGATTCCCCCGTTTAATGACTGCCTTCGAGAACTTCTCCTTCGATTATCTATCTCCCCTTTTCAACTACACCCTAATGGCTATGCCATCCTGCTGGGACTGTGTGTGCTTTTTAGGAGAACGCTGGACCGTTTTCCCAGTTTTGGAGAAATTTGCTTCCTGTGCTCATTTGCAAAGAACAAAGACCATCCCTCTATCACAGTTGTAAGGAGTGCCAGTAACCGTAAACTGATTATTGGTCTTCCCGAAAGCGTTCCTGGGTTTCTGAGCCAGTTTTTCTTTGTCCGTTGTCCCCCGGGATTTTACGCCATTTGGAGAGTGGGAATTACGACTATCTATCTTTTCCCTGTGTTTTCTAAATTCTTCGAAGTCCAAATTGTCAAGTGTTAACTTCTTTTTCTACTGTTTCAGCGCTCCCTCCCCCCTCTAGGGAACCTCATCACAAGACTACCTTTGAGAGGCTTATGGCCGTGCCGGTTGATGAGAGGAGTGTTCAATTTTTATTGAAAGATGAGTTCCTTCAAGAATTTGGACTCTTACATCCTTCCCACTCCACTCAGTCACATGAAGTCCCTGATTCTCCAGCTGAGGAGTCAGATGCCCCCGTTCCTGCTAAAGAACCTTCACCGAAAGAACTTATCGTTGAGACTTCATTGGTAAAGTGTTCTACTCTTACCGACATTGCGGGGTCGTCCAGCAAGTTAGCACTTGCCCCGGTTATTGAAGAGGAGGAAAATCTTCACATTCTTGAAAAGACGGCTGAGGCGGAAGCTGAAAAAGATAATTCTCCCGTGCATCATGGCGATGATACTTTTGACAGTTTGAGCGACATTATGATAACCTCTCAGGAGCTCTTTAAAGATGATGTTTCTAAAGCGATCTCTTCTGTCATCGAAGCAACTTCTTCTTTGCAACAAACCACAACGCCTTCTATACAAGCCGTCACCATTCCCGCACAAAAAAGTGGTTTGTAGTTCGACGCGCATAGCCCACACGCCACACACACTTAGGATTTTGGCACTTATATGCACTTAGCTCCTTTAATTTGAAAATTTCTAAGACTCGCCTTTCTTCTTCAATTTCAGGTTCTACAATGGGGCGAAGTGGCTCTTACTTTGACAAATTCCAGCGTCACGGAAGCCGCGATGCTTATGACTTTAGGAGTTATATCGGCGCTCCGAAGGAAACTGATGAGGAAAGGGCTGCCAGAAAGGCTCACGACAGGCGAGCTTATGAAGAACGTCGTCGGAGAGAAGACGAAGAGCACTATGGGAGTAGAGGCGAGCGACGTGACTCTTCCCGCAAAAGCGACGATCCTTATAAGAGGAAATCTTACGACGATAAGGGGAAGAGTCATACTTCTGATGATTCCAGTAAACGGATCAGACTTGGTGAGAAAGACACATCTAACATCTCGGAAAAGACTACCGCTTCTATTCCTCCTAATACATCGTCCGGTTCTCCTACCCTTAAAGAGTCTGACATCCAGGCAATTATTAATAGGCCTCAGTATCAAGCCGGGGACGGGCCTCCCACACTTCAGAGCCGATTTCCAAATTGGTGTTTAAGAGGAGTCCGTTTTGACTTAGATTTGGTTCCCATTGATAAGCAGGCGATGCTGAGAAATGTCGATGATGTCAAGCTTGATATTGAAAGAATGTCTGGATGGCAGAAGCTGGTTGATGAACTTCAAAGGGTCAACCATATGAACCTTGAGGCGATGATGACCATGGAGAACGATAAATCAGAATGGGACAAATGGCATAAGCAGCACGATGCGGAGATGAAAAGCATTAGCGATGATTATGGGAAGCTCGAAGCTGAAGTTGAAAGACTCAAAAATGAGCTTGCCACTTCTTCCACTTCTTATTCTCAGAAAGAAGAAATGCTTCAAAAACAAGTTCGCGACGCCCATGCTTCTCAGCGAGATATTGAAGTAAAACTTGAAGCAGAACAGCATGTTACTTGAAAGTATCGTGATGACGCTGCTCAACTTCAGGAGAAAATCAGTTCTCGAGACTTAGAAATTGCGAGGCTGCAATCCCAATTATTGAAAGCTGAAAGAGAGCGTGATGAAGCTCTCTCTGGTAAGGATGCGGCTGAAGAATCCCAAAAGGCAACCAAAGCCACCATTGACGCGACTTTATTCGACTTTTATATGCATTGCGTCCTGGGGCGTGGGAGCCTTTCATTTTTGGGACCAGAATATGAAGTCACATTAGCGGAAGTATGGGAGGCAATCATTGACTTGTTTGGCGGTGCCGGTTATGCTGAAGCAGATCTTCAAGCTACCTACTTAGGTGAGAGCGACCGCGCTGCCCTTGCCAAAGGAAAAGAGCAGCTTATCCGAGTGCGGGCCGAGGCAATGGGAGAGAAGCTTCCTGAGAGAGAAATACCTCCTATAGCTCCTGCTTATACTTCGGCTTTAGCTTACGCGGATATTACTGGCTCTAGTTCTCATTCCACGCCTCCCGCTAAGGTTGACAAAGAAACTGTGACCACTCCTACAGAGGAAGAGGCAATGAAGGACTTCCAAGCTCGGGAATTTGAGATTGATCTCGCTAAACCGGCTTCTCCAGGTAACCTTGACGATTCCCGATCTTCTTTTTTCTCGGAGAATACTGATTTTGATTTCTTTTATTATGCAGCAGACGTGCCGGAAACTGCACCAATTCTTCCTTCTTCAACTGCCGTTCCTCCCCCTTCTCAAGTTACTCCTCTTCCAGCTTCTCAACCAGGTTCACAGGAAGAACCGTTAGCAGCCCTTCAGGGTTTGGACGAACCACTTGCTTCCGAGGAACAGAAAGCAGAAGATCTGGAAGATAGCGAGAAGACCCGGGAGCGGTCTTTTGACTACGACACAAAGCTTTCTACATTTCTTGCTCCGGGGAGTGAGTCTTCTTCCAAGAAGAAGGGGAAACGTGTGGCTTCGAAGAAAGGAAAGAAAAGTTCTTCTACTGCTGGGGATGAAGCAGAGATCGATACGGCTGAGTCTCTTTCTCTTTCTTCTCCGATACGGCCTACGAAACTAATTACCAGGCCAGGTAAAAGCTCCAAGGGTGGGAAGAAGGAGAAATGAGTTTGACTTTGTCTTTTCTGCTTTTTGTATTGACCGGAGATTGTGCGGATACCGGTCTCCGCTCCTTTTTGTAATCTGCACAATGTAAAAATCTTCCATAATATTGAATAAAATAGCTATTTTACTTGTACAAATTCTTGTGTATGTGAGAATGCATCTGTTTCTCTTTTTTAGTGTAGAACAAATGATTCTTTATCTGTTTTTTGAGAATGCATTTATTCCACATCTATTTTTCACGATATTGTAATGAACTCGCGGTATGTTGCTTGCATATTACTTTATTCATGTAACCGAATCGTATAGTGTTGCCCCCATACCGCAAGTGCATTGCAACATTTCTAGCTTCTTCAAGATTGATACTCTTATTTCAGAGAATAACTACTCCACTTTTAAGGGAAGAATCATTATGCTTTTAATAGAGTATATCTCGTTTTTTAGAGAAGTTTTTACTTTCTCTTTCTTCCTGAAGAACACTTCAACTTTTGGGAATGATCACTTTTATTTGTTTAAAAGTGAATTTTCCTGCACAGTGAAATGAGCTTCTGAAGAAGGTTTTGATTTTGTGCCCCAGTAAAGGGTTTATTTTTGGTACTTCAAGCAAGGTGAAGTACGCCTCTGAAGAGGTCTTTTGGTCTCTGAAGAGAAGCGTTTTTGGTCTCCGAAGAGAAGCAATTTTGGTCTCCGAAGAGAAGCAATTTTGGTCTCCGAGGAGAAGCAATTTTGGTCTCCGAGGAGAAGCAATTTTGGTCTCCGAAGAGAAGCAATTTTGGTCTCCGAGGAGAAGCAATTTTGGTCTCCGAGGAGAAGCAATTTTGGTCTCCGAGGAGAAGCAATTTTGGCATTTCAGCTCTGGTGAAGTGGGTCTCCGAAGAGAAGCATTTTGGTCTCCGAGGAGAAGCAATTTTGGTCTCCGAAGAGAAGCAATTTTGGTCTCCGAGGAGAAGCAATTTTGGTCTCCGAGGAGAAGCAATTTTGGTCTCCGAGGAGAAGCAATTTTGGTCTCCGAAGAGAAGCAATTTTGGTCTCCGAAGAGAAGCAATTTTGGTCTCCGAGGAGAAGCAATTTTGGTCTCCAAGGAGAAGCAATTTTGGCATTTCAGCTCTGGTGAAGTGGGTCTCCGAAGAGAAGCATTTTGCACTTCTACACGGGTGAAATGTGCCTCCGAAAAGGGCTTTTTAGAATTTCATCACTGGTGAAGTGGTTCTTCGAAGAGAAGAATTTTGCACTTCTACACGGGTGAAATGTGCCTCCGAAAAGGGCTTTTGCCTCCGAAGAGGTCTTTTGCCTCCGAAGAGGTCTTGAAATTGCATGGAAGTTACTTTCTCATGGTTGAGTGGATCCACGGGGCGGACGCAAGTTGCTTGATTGGATGTTCGTTTGCACAAACGATCGCGATCAATTAACAAGGGCCCTGTTCCTTCAGCTTGGGAAGGTGCCCCTCCGGTGGTTCCACCAATCTTGTTATTGAGAGAAGCACTTTCATTTATTGGCGTGCCTTGTTAGAGGGCTTTGTTGATCTTTGGGAAGGAGCATCGGTTGGTTGGTGTGCCAGGAAGGTTGCTTCTCAGGGGCGAGTAGATCCACGGGACGGACGCAAGCTGCCTGATCGGATGCATCACGATCAGTTAGCAAGGGCCCTGTTCCTCCTGCTTGGGAAGGTGTCCCTTCGGTGGTTCTACCGGCCTTTTTATTGAGGAGCAAACTTCCTTTTGGTTGCTTCCGTGCTTGCTTGGCCATGTTCTCCCATCATCTGCCCATTAGCGATCTTTTATTATCATTTCCAAGCGTATCTTCGTTCCTTTTGTAAGTAAATTGCTTTATCCGAAGAAGTGGACTTCACTGTTGAATAACTTCATGGGACAAACGCGAGTTACCTAGCTAGATGTCTGTTCATATTGACAATCACAACTGGTTAACGAAGGCTTGCCCCAGTGAAGTTGCCAACTTTTTATGTGAGGTTCTTCTTGTATAGGATTTGAATATGGAATTTTTTGTTGCTTGGTATTTGCTTTAATAAATGATTTGTAAGGCTCGCTTAGCTTTGCGATGGGTGAGCTTTGCTTTAATGACCTGCAATATTAGATCGACATTTTAGTAATACATTTAGAGTATTAAACATCGAAATATAACAGGCATTTTATAATAGAAAACACATAATGCATAGTTTTTCATTATTCAGTTACGCTGATTTCTCAGCGGTTTACAATGCAGAAGTCACACATCCATTATCATTTTTACAAATTCAAGCAATGCTGCTAAGTAAAAAAAATGGATGCTGGTTATTGTTGATTCAGAATCTCCAAGCTGGATTTCCATTTGTGCTAGATTTGCAGCTTCGGATTTATATGCCAGAGAAAGTGAAAGATGCCCCAGTTGCAGTTTTGTGGACCATTAGCAGTCGTCCCAACTTCTGCCTGCTGGGTGTGGACCTCCTATGACAACATTAATGACGAGCTTTTCTAAATCTTGCACTGTATTGTTGTTGAGAGGATCGGATTGATGGGTAGGACGTTGTTGATCCCGAGTGGATTAGGTTGGAACGACTTCGCTTCTCTTAACGTATTGTTGGAGTTTACCCTGCTCTAGCAATTCTTCAATCACATTCTTTAATTGGCGACATTGGTCAGTGCCATGGCCAGGTTGATTGTTAAATTGGTAGAATTTTCCATTGCGCTTTGCACCTCTCGTCATCTCAGGTGGCTTAGGGTACCTGACAACGTCCTTTGTTGCAAAAAAGATATTTCTTGGTGTATCAGTTAAAGGAGTATAATCTGAAGGATTAAAGCGGCGAGGTTTCTTTTCATTTCCCTGGCTCTTTCCTCCTTCATTCTCCCTTTTCTGACTTTCAGATTCTCTTTTATTAGATGGGACATTGTTATTATTAGCTTGGGCAACAACCACTTTCGATGTCGTAGAAAGGCTTTCAAGGCGAATGAACTCGTCGGCCTTTTTATAAAATTTATCAAGTGAGTTCGGTTCCTTCATCTTTAGCCATATCCCAAATTTACTCGATTTATCAATGGCTCGCATCAAATAAGTCAGGATCATGCGTGGTTCCGCATTTTCTACTTCGGCTAAAGCTATATTGAAACGGCTCAAGAAAGATTTGATTGATTCTCTGGGCGCTTGTTCAAGGTTAGACAGTGACATTATATCCTTAGCTTTTGAAGCATACAATCTGAATTGTTCTTTAAACTTTTGCGTTAAGTCGGAGAACTTATCTACAGACCGAACTGGAAGCTTTGTGAACCAAAGTAAAGCCACACCTTCCAGGCATACTGGAAAGTATCGACACTTGATCTCGTCTTATGCTCTTGCACCGGTCATATGCCAATCGTATTTGTATAGGAAATGATTAGGGTCACTGGTTCCCCTATAGGATTGGATAGTAGGAGGTGCAAATTTCCTTGGAAACTCCGCTCTCAGGATCCTTTCAGTAAACAGAGTTCTGCTTGGCGCGAATCCCCAGTCAGCCTCATCCTCTTCCCTTTGCATGCTCTCTTCATGATGCGGCCAACCATTTCAGACAGGTACTCTTTATTATTCAAAGACACCTCCGGGCAAGCATCAGTTCTTCCCTCGGAAGTTTGCCCGGGCATATGTTCATGACAAGTTGGTTGTGGCATAGAACCATTAGCTTGGAAAGGTGGCATTTCAGGAAGAGTAGTTTGATGGTTTTCTGGTTGACGATTTGCCCCGAGCAGAGCAGTTAATCTATCCATCATCAAAGCGTTTTGGGTTTTAATCTGTTGGTACAATCCAGAAACTGCGTCATCTAATTCAGCCCTGGTGACTCCAATGGTAGGAGTTGCTAGGTCTGTTGTTGGGGAAGCGGAAGTCCCTTCGTGAGCATTTCTGGATCTGATAGGTCTACCTCTTCTTCCAGGAACCATTATTTCGGATCCGGTTTTTAAGAGAGGTTCTTTTTATGAATCTTTGCGAAGCAACGGTGGATGATCGCCTGAGTTCAACTCTCAGTGAAAGCACCAAAATGTTGACGTTAAAAGGTGAACGCTAACACCCGGTGTGTGTAATAGAATTGTGAAAGCACCACCCGTTGGTACGGGAACAGAATATAAGCTGAAAATAGCAGAAAAGCAGTAAATGAACAACAGATTTATAGTGGTTCGGCCCGTAATTAAGCCTACGTCCACTTTATAGTCTTTTATTGCTGATTCGGTTACAATTTGATACAATATCCTTCAAAATACAATACAACTTGATCATGAAAGCACTCTTGACTACTAGCTCAATCTTTGATGATGAAACTCGACGAATCCGTGTTGGATGTAAGGAGTTCTTCTCGAAGCTTGTGGTAGTGTCTTGAATGCTTGAAGATATTTGATTGTTGAATGAGAAGAGACTTCAACAGCGTAACGGCGCTTGAAGAAATGAATGGCCAAAAGTCCCCCTAATGTTAGAAGTGGTGGGGTATTTATAGGAGCTGATTTGGACTCTGGAAATCTTCCTAAGTCCTAAGTCGTAGCCGACTTAGGGTAGGTCGGTGACGAGTTAAGGGATTGGGTTAGGTCGGTGACGAGTTAAGGGATTGGGTTGTTCTGGGCTCATCCTGTGGCTTTGTCTTCGACAAGTGTTAAGTCGTAGCCGACTTATCAGACAAGTAGTATAAGCATGGGCTCTGGACTTTAACCTCGTAGCCTTTAAGTCGTAAGACCCTTAAGTCGTAAGACCTTAACTCGTAAGACCTTAACTCGTAAGACCTTAACTCGCTGAGTCGTTAAGTCGGAACCACCTTTCTTTAAATTGTAGATAGCTTAACTCGTTGAGTCGTGTACTTCCCAAGTCTTTAGGAACTGGAGCTATAAGTCGTGAACGACTTAAGCTAAGTTGTAACTCATTAGGTCGGAACCTTCTTAAGTCGTAGTCTTTAGGTCGCAACACTGCTAGGTCGCGAAGTCTTTAGGTCGCGACATTGCTAGGTCGCGAAGTCTTTAGGTCGCAACACTGCTAGGTCGCGAAGTTACCTTCAGCAGTTAGGTCGTAGACTCTCTTAGGTCACAAGCTTCCCTATGTCGCGACCTTCCTTAGGTCGTGACATTCCTGTAGCTAGGTCGCTGCTTCATTAAGTCGCTAGTTTCGTTAGGTCGTGAAGTTCCTGTAGTTAGGTTGCAAACTTCCCTTAGGTCGTAGCTCCCTAACCCGGTAGGTCGTAAGTCATTCAAGCCGTAGATCCTCTTTCAGCAGCTAAGTCGTAAGTCATCGAGTCCACTTAGGTGTTAGGCTTTTTAACTTGTTGGCTTCTTATAAGTCGTGGCATAATCTGAGTCGCTCATTTCTTAACTCGTAACTCGTTGCTAAAAGGGAGTTAACATTAGTTCACACCGAGAATTGAAGTGTTTGTGAAGATTCAAATCATGCCGCCAAGAAGAGCTAATCGCCATCGGAATGTAGAAGCATTGTATAGAAGAGAAGAAGATGATGAGATGGAGCAAAGAATAAACGAAAACTTTAGTGAGAAGCTTAATGAAGGGATTGGTCGATTAGAGAAGATGATGTTGGAGATGAATCAAAATCGGAGAAGGGTTTCACCTGAATCTAACCATGGGGGAAGTAGAGTTTCACCACATTCCAATCGAGAGAGAAGTGTTGATAATGATCATAGAAGTGTCAGTCGAGATTGTTATAGAATTGTTGATGATCGAAGTTGTGATAGGAATGTGAATGATCGAGATCGGAGGAATGTAGATAGAAGGGATGTGGGTGGAAGAAATGATGGTAGTAGAGATGTTGGTGGTCAGGATCGACATCGATATACATCAGATTTCGAGGAAGAGTTTGATGGTGGTAGTGTTCATGGACGAGGACGAGGACAAGGAAGAAATCAGTCGGAGTATGATCACAAGTGGGAATCTGGGATGAAAACTGAAATACCAGAATTCAAGGGAGGTATGCAAGCCGAGGAATTTCTTGATTGGTTAGCTTATGTTGAGGAAATATTTGACTTCAAGGAGGTTCTGGAGGATCGTAAAGTGAAGTTGGTTGCTACTAGGTTGAGCGGGAGAGCTATGACATGGTGGCAGCAAACAAAACTTACTAGAGAACGGATGGGGAAGTCAAGGATTGTTGCTTGGGAAAAGATGAAGAAATTGATGAAGGCTACTTTCTTACCCTACAATTACCAATCATTAATGTATCAGAGACTACAAAACCTGAGGCAAGGGACGAAAGCTGTTACTGATTATGCAGATGAGTTCTACCAGTTGATTGCTCGAAATGACATTATGGAGACAGAAGAACAATTAACCGCTAGGTTTGTGGGTGGACTTAGAACACAGATCCAGGATATGGTGAACATGTTCGATCCTAGATCTGTGGCAGAAGCACATCAAAAGGCGTTGGCTTGGGAGAAACAAGGAAGACGTGGGGGAGGTGTGTTTCCAAGTTTTACAGGATAGAACAAAGGAGCGGGTAGTAGTTCTAATCTTCCTAAAGCATCGAGTAAGCCAGTTGTTCATGAAGTGGCTAAACCAAAAGTCAACACCAATTTCAAATGCTATAATTGTCAAGAAGTGGGTCATAAGAGCAGCGAATGTCCAAAACCAAAGAAGAGAACTATGATTGCTGAAGTGGAAGATGAGGAGCCAGAGGCTGAATGTTCTCATTCATTACATGATGAGGAGGAAGAAAATGTATCTGGAGATGAAGGGTATTCATTGATGATGAAGAGATCTTGTCTAACGCCAAAACAGGAGGAGGAAACTAGCTGGTTGAGGAGTAACATCTTTCAATCAACATGTACTATCTTGGGAAGGGTTTGCAAGTTTGTTATTGATGCGGGAAGCTGCGATAATATTATCTCTACAGAAGCTGTGAAGAAGTTGTCATTAAAGATAGAGAAACATCCGAAACCTTACAAGTTAGCTTGGTTGAGGAAAGGTGGGGAGGTGAAAGTTGGACGAAGGGCTTGTGTTAATTTTTCAATTGGGAAGAAATACAATAATGAAATTTTATGTAATGTTGTTGACATGGATGTATGCCATCTGTTGTTGGGGAGACTGTGGCAATATGATAGGGCTGTGCAACATGATGGACGTACTAACAGTTACAGTTTTATGTTTGAAGGAACTAAAATCACTTTAATTCCTAAGAAGCGACAACGCGAAGAAAGCAAGTCGGAGGAGATTGAAGAACTTAAAACATTGCTATCTTTGAAGGAATTTGTTAAGGAAGTAGAAGAGGAGCCTGAAGTATTCGTGTTGATTGGACGTGAGAGTCATGAAGTGGTTGAGATCCCTGAAGAAGTAAAGCCAGTGCTGGGAGAGTTTGACGATGTATTTCCTGAGGAGCTACCGACGGAGTTACCGCCGTTGAGAGACATTCAGCATCAAATTGATCTTGTTCCAGGAACTGTGTTACCTCATAGACCACACTACAGAATGAGTCCGAAAGAACATGAGGAGTTGAGAAGGCAAGTGGAAGAATTACTTGAACAAGGGCGTGTGAAGGAAAGTTTAAGCCCATGTGCTGTGCCAGCATTGTTAGTACCGAAGAAGGATGGGACGTGGAGGATGTGCACTGATAGTCGGGCATTGAATAAGATTACAGTGAGATACAGATTTCCTATGCCTAGACTGGATGACTTGTTGGATCAACTTAGTGGAGCTACTATCTTTTCGAAGATTGATTTAAAGAGTGGTTATCATCAAATTCGAATCAGACCAGTGGATGAATGGAAGACAGCATTCAAGACGAGAGAAGGATTGTACGAATGGCTGGTCATGCCGTTAGGTTTGTCGAATGCACCAAGTACATTTATGCGGGTGATGAATCAGATTTTTAGACCATTCATTGGGAAGTTTGTGGTGGTGTATTTTGATGATATACTGATATATAGTGGAAGTCCAGAAGAACACTTGCAACATCTGAGGGAAGTGTTGATGGTACTGCGACAGGAACAATTTTATGCTGCAATGAAGAAATGCGTGTTCATGACGCATAGTGTTTTATTTTTGGGATATGTTATATCAGGAGGAGGTATACAGGTGGATCAGAATAAAGTTGAAGCAATCAGAAATTGGCCACAACCCAGGACGATTACAGAAGTTAGAAGCTTTCATGGTTTGGCATCATTCTACCGAAGGTTTAATCCACACTTCAGTAGCGTGATGGCTCCAGTTACTGATTGTATGAAAGGGAAGCAATATTCGTGGTCGGAGGAAGCAGGATCTGCTTTTGAGAGAATCAAAGAACTTTTGACGACACCACCAATTCTAGTGTTGCCAGATTTTCAGTTGTTGTTTGAGTTGCATACTGATGCATCGAAGGTTGGAATTGGATGGGTGTTGAGTCAGAAAGGTCGTCCTATTGCCTATTTCAGTGAGAAGCTATCGGGAGCAAAGATGAGATATAATACTTATGATGTGGAATCTTATGCTATCGTGCAAGCTATCAAACACTGGAGACATTATTTGTTTCATAAAGAATTTGTTTTATATACCGATCATGAAGCGTTGAAGCATATGCAGGGGCAGGACAAGATTGCAGCAAGGCATGCTTCATGGATTGCATACTTACAACAATTTACATTTGTGGTGAAGCATAAATCGGGAATTACGAATAGAGTGGCAGATGCATTGAGTCGAAGGAATCATTTGCTAACTACAATGAAGGTTGAAGTGACGGGGTTTGATGTATTACCAGAACTATTTGTTGATGATCCTTACTTTGCGAAGTATGTAGATGAAGTCAAGGAGGGGAAGACGGATGAGTTTGTAATGGTGGATGGTTTTCTTTTTAAGGGAAATTGATTATGTATACCGGAGTGCAGCTTACATATGAAGATTGTAAAGGATTGCATGAGGAAGGTCATGTGGGCCGAGATCGTACCTTACAATTGATTTCTCAATCTTATAATTGGCCTTCGATGAAGCGAGAAGTTGCAGGGTTTGTGGAAAGATGTCATACTTGCCAAGTTTCTAAGGGGACAACGACGAATGCGGGATTGTATATGCCGTTACCCGTTCCGATTAGACCAAGGGTTGATATCAGTATGGATTTTGTTTTGGGATTACCGAGAACTCAGAGGGGAAATGATTCGATATATGTTGTAGTGGATAGGTTTTCAAAGATGGCACATTTTATCGCTTGTAAGAAGACAGCTGATGCCGTCCGTGTTGCCGAGTTATTCTTTAAAGAAGTATATCGCTTACATTGTTTACCAGAATCCATTGTTTCTGATCAGGATACTAGATTTCTAAGTCATTTTTGGCTGAGATTGTGGAAGATGGTGGGAACAAAACTAAATTTCAGTAGTGCTTACCATCCGCAGTCCGATGGTCAGACTGAAGTTGTTAACAGATCTTTGGGAAATTTATTACGGTGCCTGGTGAAGGATAATCTGAAGAGTTGGGATATGAAGTTATGTCAAGCGGAGTTTGCTCATAATCATGCTATAAACCGTAGTACGGGTTTCAGTCCATTTCAGATAGTGTATTCAAGCTTACCAAAGGGACCGTTGGATTTGACGATAATACCACAACCAAAGAGAACCGTTAAACGGGCTGTTGATTTTGTTGATGGATTGGCAGAATGTCATAAAATCGTTCAGGAACGATTGGAGAAAGCAAATGAAAAGTATAAACGATCTGCGGATTTGAAACGAAGAAGCGTTGAATTTAAGGAAGGAGATTTAGTATATGCTGTACTAACGAAGGATCGTTTTCCAGTAGGAGCATATAATAAACTTAAAGCTCGAAAGATTGGTCCTGTAACGATTGTGAAATGAATCAATGAAAACGTTTATAAGTTGAAGCTGCCGTAGGATATATACACTTCTGACGTGTTTAATGTTAAACATCTTATACCATATCATGGGGATGAGCTTTTTGTGAAAAAGGAGGGCGCAAATTCGAGGACGAATTTTTCCCAACCAGGAGAGGATGATGCAGCCCAGAATGATACCCAAATTGATGAAGTGTTAGGTCGTGAACGACCTAGCGACTTACGAGCTAACAAGCAAAGGAGTAATGAGCTAAGAGCTTCTTTAGGTCGCGAACGACCTAAGTCACATGCCGCTTCAGTAGGTCGCGAACGACCTAACAATATGTCGCTAATTCTCGAAGGTCGCTCGTTCTTAGGTCGATGGGAAGATAGGTCGCTGAATGTTAAGTCGTTGGAAGGTAGGTCCCGTGAAGGGTCCTGAAGCTGGGTTGAATTGTTGTTGCCGCTACTCTTTTAGGTCGCTTGAGCTAGTTAACGACCTAATACCGTATATGTACTATGACTTAAGTCATTTGGAGCTTAGGTCGCGTGTGTTGTCTGTTAGGTCGCTATGTGCATGTACTAGGTCGTTTCTGTGTTGTAACGTGTTTGTTGTTGATCTGTTAGGTCGTTGACGACCTATGTTAGGTCGGTGAAGGCTTGTAATGTGTTGTAACTGTTTTGTTTAAGGTCGTCTACTTTTAGGTCATAGGTCGTGATGTTTAGGTCATGTATGACCTATGTGTTGTACAATTTCTGTTGAGTGAGTTGTAAGCCTATAAATAGGCAGGATGTGACATTTGTAAAAGTTAAGTTGATTTGAATAAAAACTTTTGTTTGTTAGCTTTGTGCTTTCATTAAATGGGTAGTTGAGTGTAATCTCCTATCTCCTCTTTCGGCATTCGAGTGCGCTCGGATCAACGATCGTTGAAGCCAATTCACGGTATCAAGTGCGCTTGATCAACGTCTGAAGAATTGCAGATCTTCTTTCACGGTATCATGCGCGATCAACATGACGAAGATAGCTAGAATTCGGTATCTTCGGATCAACGAATTTGGGCCACTCAGTATTTTCCATTCCATCAATTCCTACTTTCACAGAATCATCATTTTGTTATTCCGCTGCTGCAACAATGTTTATCTCTTGTTTTATGTAGCCTTGAGGCTCATCATTCTCTTTTAGCACCGCTTATCGTCCTCAATCCGATGGACAAATAGAGCGTGCGAATCAAACTCTTGGAGATCTCCTTCATGCATGAGTTCTTGATTTTGGGGGAAGTTGGGAAGATCATATTTCTCTTGTTGAGTTTTCCTATAATAATAGCTTCCAATCTAGTATTGATATGGCACCTTTCGAGGCACTCTACGGAAGGCCATGCCGATCTCCTTCGTGTTGGCTTGAAGCCGGTGAGAAGCTGGTTTTAGGTCCAGATTTTATTCGTGTTTCACCTATGAAGGGTGTTGTGCGTTTTAGTCGATTGGGAAAATTAGCACCTCGATATGTTGGTCCATTTCCCATCACCGAACGCATTGGTTCCGTGGCTTATCGCCTTTTGATACCGACTTAGTTTTCTACTATTCATGACGTATTCCACATCTCTTAACTACGGAAGTGCCTTAGGGATTTCGATTCTATTCTTGAGCCCGGTGTTATTGAAGAAATTGAAGTTTCACCTAATTTGACTTATGAGCAAAATTCTATTCGTATCATTGCTACAAAGGTTAAACACCTTCGTAATAAAGGTGTCCCGCTTGTGAAGGTTAAATGGACCTCAAATACTAAGGATTTCTCTTGGGAATCCAGAGAATTCATCGAGCAAACACATTCAGACTTACTCTCTCATGCTCCTTAAGGTGAACTTCTCATTTCAAAATTTCTTCTTTTGTGTTGATATGTTTTTATGGTTGTTACATTTTATTTTCTTCTTAAGTATTACGAGGACGCAATTTCTTTAAAGAGGGGTGTCTGTAACAACCTGCATATTTTACGATTATATATTTAAATGTTTTATTTAAATATAGCATCATTAATCAGATTAAAGTCCGAAATGTTACTTTTTTGTAAACAGTCGAATTGGGACTCGAGACTAGTTCCAATGAGTCCAAAACGGCGTTAACAAATTTTTTGAGTATAAACATTGATATGTTTGGAGTTCAGTAGAATTTTGTTATTTTCTATTTTGTGCTTTGGGTTTGGGTTTCAACCCACTAACCCAACATAATATCCTAACACCTCTACTCTTCATCCATTCGCTCATTTCTATTTCTTAACACTCAAGCTAAAGTAAAAATGGGGGAAAGAAGAGAAAATTAAAATTCCTAAACCCTAGTTTTGATTAGGAAACTCAAATTCGAGTCCAAAATCAAGGAGAAGCTTAGGTAAGCATCCTCTTCATCTTCTCTATCTCTATCTCTCTTCAATTTACAGAAATTACTATAACCTAACTTAGGAAAAACTTCACCTTTGATATTAGATTGAAGATTCTAGAAGTATATTGAAGAGGAATTGGTCTTGCTTTGTTTTAAAGCTTCTCATTCGTTGTCTTTGAGTTTTAAAGGTGAGTTCTTTAACTCACATCTACGTCTATAACTTTCATTGTTGTTAGGTATGAATTCCTAACATTTATTCATGTACATTTGCTTTTGATTTGAATTGATTTGGTGAATTTTCCAATTTTTGGTTTTCAAATCCAATTCTATGAAAATCCTACTATCGATGTTTGGATATGATTTTGGGGTGTATCGAAGAGCCTATAAGGCTGGGTTATCTCTTGGCATAAATCCTTAGCCTTTGTTGCTCGTCCGATCGCTCCCGAATCGTTTTGGCCATCATGGCCTAGGCAAATTATTGCCCAGACCAGGCAACCAGACGTCTGGTTTGAAGGTACAGACGTCTGGTTTGGGCAGCAGTTGAAAACAAACGACAGAGGCTTGGACCAAACTTCTAGTCCAAACCTACTAGACGTCTGGTTAGTTTTCAGAAGTCTGGTTTGGGTTCAGACGTCTGTTAGTTTCTGGAATATTTCCAGAACCCAAATCCAGACGTCTGGATGAACCCCCAGACGTCTGGAACTATTCATTTTTCCTATTTTGGGTTGTTTTTGATTGGATTTCCAATTTTAATCGATTTTTGTTGATCCGGTTAGTTGTTATCATTTATTATCGACTTTGATGACTTCTTTCTTTAGATTTTTAGGAATATCCGTTTGATGGATTTGGTATCGATTTTTATGGATTTAATTCACATTTTCGTATGCGAATTTTTTGTGATTGATTGTTTTTACAATCATTTTGTGGTTTGTCACTTTAAAATACAAAGGTTTCGATACCAGTAGTAAATACTAAAACTCTTTCATTAAAAGGATTTCGACACTATTTTAAATATAAAGCTCGCTTTTAAAACCGTTTTCCAATCTATTAGTATATACAAACCTTTACCTCATTCGTATGAGAAATCTAATTAAATAGCTTAACAAAACAAGTGGTATGAAATGCTTGCGTTTACTTTGTCGGTTAATTCTTAGACTTGTTCGATTGAACTCTCGTGACAATTTTCGAGTGGAAATCTATAATTTGTTCATAAATATTTAAGTTAAGCTAGTGGTTATAGGACATGAAGCTAAACTCATTTATTTACTAGCTTAGTGTAATTTACAATTATCGATCAATGATGATCATTTGGTGATTTAGACTAGCGCTGTGCGATGTCTCTTTGTCCGCGTGGGGGACTGTACCCCGTTCTATAGAGCTTCGGCTCGCTTTTATGGGCTAGCGACCCATGGTCTTAGGACCGTTCAAGGAGCAATCGGCTCGATAAGTCGGTGCATGAGGCGTATCTTTATAGGAGCGTCGATGTCCGACTAGGCATGGGGCGTATCTTTTTAGGTGCGTCGATGTTCGACTAGGCATGGGGCATATCTTATTAGGTGCGTTGATGTCCGACTATGCAAGGGGCGTATCTTTTTAGGTGCATTGATGTTCGGCTCAATAAGTCTGTGCATGGGGCGTATCTTTTTAGGTGTGTCGATGTTCGACTATGCATGTGGCGTATCTTTTTAGGTGCGTCGATGTTCGACTGTGCATGGGGCGTATCTTTTTTGGTGCGTCGATGTTTGGTTCATTTATTGGGTTAGCGACCCGAGGAATAGCGTTCCGTATGTGATACACGTGTTGGTGAGTTTTCATGCTCCCGTTTGTGATAGGCCTTCCCCTTTTTGTGATTTCTGGATTTCTAGTTGATGATTTCTAGAATTTGTGTTTCATCGATTTTTGCGATTGCCATTTATATGTTTTGTCAATATTTGTGTTTTGGTGAATAATTTAAAGAATATGACATTCTTTTTAGTGTTTGAGAATATTTGAGATATTGTATGATTTTTGTGGTTATCTGATGTATACTTGTCACAGTATGGCATTATTGTTATCATACGTTTTTGTGATATCTCTTATCCTATCTCATTTTATCTGATATTTATAGCTAGACTGATCCGTTTATTATTTTCTTCTTAAATATTACTCGGGTCAGACCGAGGTATTTCAGGTGCTTCTGCTTGACTTCTTATCAGGGTCAGTCATCTGACTTTTGGCTAACTACCTTTGCTTAATAGTTTTTGTTCTAAGACATTCGAGATAAAGACTCCTTGATGTATACATATTCTCTTGTCTAGCACTTGTATCTATTCTTTGGTGATGTAGTGGATCTAGTTTGACCACTATTTTGATGTACACTTCTATGTGTTATATTCATATCTGTTTCCGCCTTTGTGATATGAATATCTGTGACTGATTTGTGTTATGCTTATTTCTATATTTGTTTCTGAAGCCCACATAGCCACTGTGTAGTAGCTTTGAGTTTGTGTTTGATATGTCGGATTTCCTCTTGAAATGAAATGCAAGTCATATTATCTGACATATCGGTATTCGAACAAAGCAATTACACAAATGGTCGCTCCTCAACAGCCTTATTCTTCGTGCTAGTCGACGGCATTACCCCGTAGTGTCCTTGGCTAGTGTGAGTATAGAGGTGGGGCGTCACAATTGCAGTCTCGTATTTTCATTTTTAGCCAATTTGAATTTAATTCATGTGCTTATTCGAGGATGTTTTGGGTTTATTTTGCACATGAGTATCTTTGAACATACATATCTTTTACTTGAACTTCATCTTTGTATAACTAATTTTTCATATATATTTTTGGTATTGCTTATAGTAAACTGTAAATTGTTTTATTAGGTTTATTAACATTCATGTCATTATGTACTGTTAGGTATTGCTGTTGTTTAAGTCGCTGCTGTTTATACATATTGGAAAATAGAGTGTTTAAGTCGTTGCTGGTCAAATTTGTATTGACTCAATTTCATTATATATTCACTTCATATACATGCACAACATGCACACAACCTACAATCATGGGTTTTACTGGCGGTTTGCAGAAGTACATAATATAATTGATCCAAGTAAAATATGACCTGGTGCTAGATAACCAACAGAAATTAAATTGTTGCAAATAGCAAAAGACATCTAATAAGCTACACAGTTTTTTTTACTATGTAAGACTAGTATGAATTTTAATCATATATAGTCAGATTTTGATCTTGGGGGCATTTGGTAGATTGGTTAAGTTTTGAGAACAGACTGAGTAGAGAAATAGATAATGAGCAGAGTAATATTTATTTAGATGTTTGGAGATGTTTTAATTAAGGTTTATGTTTGTACATTAGCACATGCTTTAAGGTTGATGAATGTGGATTAGTCATGAATATAAACAATTAAGCCACTAGGCAATTGTGATTATTTAATGCCAATTCTAGCTTGTACTCATTGGTTGCAATATAAACTAATACTACAGCCGCTATTTATAAAGTAAATTTTGTGTAAATTCAGAAGTAAAGTAAATTTTTTGCTCTAAATCATTTTAATTTTCTAAAGTATGTTTTGTGTAAATTCAGAAGCAAAGTAATTGGCATATCTATAGGGAAATAATATTTCTTTGTTGGCAATTTTTGATTATGTTAATAACTTCTATAATCATAATTACATCACTAAGTTTTATAATTACTATATATAAAAACCTGGATTATGTATATCGGATTAGTATAAAATGTCAGAAAAAATACGAAACATTTATAACAGAAGGAATATCCAAATTGTTGTTTTAATTGGCTTTCAAACCTATCTATAATACTATGGAAACTCTACTTTCTTTTGTGATGTAGTGTGAGTTTTACTCTAACTATATAAGTTACAGATGGAGTGTGTGTGTGTGTGTGTTTATAATTAAATATTTTGAAACTAGATCGATGAAATGCTCTATTGTTGTAACGACCCGCTATTTTGGGCCATTCAAATCGACAATAAATCCACACATGTCTGACTTGAATAATTAAAAATATCAGATTGTTAATTTAAATTTGGCAAAACTCAGCATATGCAGTAAATAAATCAATCACAGACACAGAGTAATACAATAATACACAGCGGAATAGATAAAATAGTAGTTCATGAAGCTACTATATAAACATCAGAGTTAGAAATAAAATACAACAGAATATCTCAAATACAATGAAGTCTTCAGTACGAATAGATGACTTCTCTGAACAAATCAACTAGGAGAGCTGAAAACTGAGGCGATAGTTGGATCTCCAAAGGAAGCTCCAAACTCCAAGGATGAGTCTCAAATGCTGTATCACTCGGTCTGACCCGAGCGTAAAGCAACACAAAACACTCGAGTCAGGATTAACATTCTTATATCAATAAATCCAACTCAAGTGAAATATCAACTGAAATACAAGTAACTTAAAGGATGTTTGGGATAACCATCCTCTAAGGATCTTCAGAATTATCTACAAGGTGGAAATATACACTATAACACCGTGGTCATTTTAAATTTAATTTATACTTCAAACCCAAAATATCATTTCATTTCAAATATATCTATTTTCCAAAATAGTATATATATATAGGTTAAATAATTTAAAGTAAAGTATTTAAAATTTCCTCATGTCTCACAAATCGATTCAACTCAAATTCCAAATTCAAATTTATTCAATCTAAATTTTTCCATTTTAAATTCAATTCAGTTTCTAAATAGACCATTTAAATTTTCAATATACTACAAAGCTTTAATATTCAACATTTTCAAAGTTAATTTTACAGTTTCATATAGCTCTTGATTTAACTTCATTATTATTTAATCAGGGATTATTCACTTAATAAATTTAATATCATTTAACTAGCCTTAAATTACATTTTACTAGATATTTCCTTAAATCTATTTAAACAAGAAATACTCATTAAATTACTTAAATCAAACCTAAGTGATAAATCATATCTTAAATCTCAATTTCAATACGTTTCAAATCGGTTTAATTAAATAAAATTCTTTATTGAATACAATTTTGAACTAAATTCAAATTATCTTCCAACCTTAACTTATTCAAATTTTTACCAAAATCTATTTTGAAATATAAATTTTACTTAACATATTATATGTCTTAAATCCATTAAATTAAATATCATCATTAAATCTATATATCATTACCATTTATATATAAAATTTTAAGAATCAACATTTGTTAAAACCATACATTTCTTTCCAAAACCAGAGAATTCAATTTCAAAATATTTATATATATGGACCAACGGTGTCTGTATATATATCTATCATATAATTAAGTGATATGGATATTTATCATTTCAATCCGCAATTTAAATATATACGGGTAGACATCATTTCGACCTGTAATCCCAATTTCAATTCAAATGAAAATCGCTTGGGTTTATCATTTCAACCCATAACGAAATTCTCCTATTCTAAAGTCCGTTCGGGTATGTATCATTTCAACCCATAGTGAATTCTATACTAACAGGGAACTTGCAGAGTGATAACAGATAATATAAAATACAACAACAGGCATATATCATCAATATAAATAACAGATACTGGTGTTAGATGTCATAGGTGAACATATACAGATAATAGTAATAACAGGCATATAAATACTAGATACTGGTGTCAGATGTCACAGGTGAACATATACAGATAATAGCATATATAAAAATTTAAATAACTACAGCATCATATTTCAATTGTCGTTTCAATTGAAATCAAATTTAATAAATACAAGAATGTTAATCGTGAGTGATTGCTCACCTTTCGAGGCTAGAGGATAGACAACGAAATGAGATAGGCTACGAATCCACGCACGAATTCCAAAGCAAGTAGTATTGGCACGAATTTGAAGGGTCAAAGCTGATAAATGGAAGTCGAAGAGAACAAATCAAAACCAGTCGATTTCAATGAAATGAAATGTATATTATATATAAACATTTTCCTTAAACAAATACTCCATGTAAATTTTTTTTTAAAAGGTCAATATACTTTATATTTTCAAACAATACTGAACAATATTTGTAAAGCAATATTTCTACAAAGTTTGAACACACTATTTGGTAAACATTAGAACTTTGCAATATACGTAAACTACTTTATATATATATCTGTATATATACAGAAAACAAAAATTTTAATAAACAATATATTATAACTGAGATCACTTTATCAAACCAGTATACATACTTTAACATACAACAATACCACCTACTTCACAAAGTAACAATTCCACATTTTATATATATTTTCCCATATAAGCTACTGTAATATATATATATATATATCTATAACTTATTATACTGTAAAATATTCGCATAACTTAGTATATAAGTACAATACCTCTAAACTGTTTCATATATGCACATTAACAGTCGAAACAGTTATAGCTATATACAAAACATAAACAGCTAATATAAACTTGTACATATTGAAATATACAGTAACACATATATATTTATATATAAATAGTATAAACCAAACAATGTAAACTAATCTGTAATCTTCTGTAACTAATCATTTATATAAACACTCTATATATATTCATTTAAAAATCAAAAATAAGTTTTTTTATATTGAAAAACAGGTTGAAAAGAAAACTACATAGATATATACAATACTGTTTGAAATAGGATATACAAACATGTTTAAAACCGATATTATATAAACGAAAATGTTATGGCTTAAACAGATCATACTATAACTTGTAAAATTTCAAATTTGTATATATAAAATCAAACAGAATATACAGAGAATACCAACATACTTACGTATCATATGTATACAAATTAACCCATACTTATATTTTTATAACTAATCAGATATGAATACACTAACATATTATACTATAACTATATATATAATATACAATTTAACAATGCTAATATGTATATACTGACTCACCGCAACCAAGACACAAAAGCTGCGGCTAACAAAAGAGGGGAGACTCGGCGAGCAAGGAAGATGGAAGGAGGAGGAAGCTTGCGCGGCTGGTGGAGAGGCACACGATAATGGGAAATGGAGGCTAAAGGTTCGGAGGGAGGAAAGTGATCGGAGCAAGGCGTCAAGGCTGATGGAAGGTGGCCACGGTGAAGGGTTCGGTTAGGGGAGATCGCGACCAGTGATAGAGGGGGAAAAAGGAGGCTAGGTTGAAACGACGTCGTCGACCGGCGTTTGGTGGGGCTGCTCCACGCTAGGAGTGGAGGTTGAAGGTCGAGTCTGGGTTGCTACTGATGAAGACGTGGGTTTGAAGGCGTTGTTTGGCCGGGGCAGCGGTGCACGGGTGCAAGGGGAGGAGGCAGAGGCTGCTCGATGGAGTTGCGTGAGGCTGGAACGGCGGTGGAGGGGAGAGAGAATGAGGCGGGGTCAGGTGGTGGAGGGATGCCGTGGGCGGTAGCTAGTTAGGCGAAGGGATGGGAGTTTGGAAGAGGAAAGGAAAGTTGGTTGCTGTATTGTTATTTGTGAAAATGGAAGAGGAGCAGCAAAGGCAAATATAAATGAAGAAATGAACAAGCACACAAATGAACCGTTCAAAAGAATACAACTTATACCAATTCATACGTTTAGATTTTCAAAAAAAAAATAGTATGGAATAGAAATGGTCACCCTGGAATTTAGCTGGAAGATTAAAGCAATTGATGGTTGCTTGGATACCACGGTTACAGTTTAAAAAGGGCAAAGAGAAATAAAAAGTCACGGATTCGGTACCGATACAATATATAGTTAGATTGTTTTCGCCGTGTACCGGACCTCAAACACAGAAATGAATATACTGTTAAGATCAACACGATGAGACGATCAAAACGGTACACAAATATCAATGGTACGATCGTCCGATCAAAAGTCAATAATCGGTACCGAAAAAATGCTGCCACTTTAGCAGAAATAAGATAAACGGAGCAGTAGAAGTCCAAACTTGGAAAAACAAATTTCGCAGTCTGATTCAGAATGATCTGAATAAATTTTCTCTTGTTGACATATTTTGGTTTCGGAAAACTTTTAAATTCAGTTTTATTAACCGGTTTGATTTGAAATGAAATTTCACAGGAAAACAAACTTCAATATTATCAAATGAAAATTTTCCAGTTGCTATATTAAAATAGACGTATTCTAAATAATAAATTTTTATTTTCAAATTTCATTGTTTAAAATTTCACAAATTTCCAGTTAAAAATATTGTTAAAACCATTAAATTTTGCGGGTCGTTACACTCTCCCCCACTCAAAACTTTTCGTCCCCGAAAAGAAAGGAGGTAGAAGAATAGAAACAACCAGACAGAAAAGATAGATTGAAAGTCAAGATTAAACAATTTATTTGAACAATATAAATTTTACTTAAAATTTGGAACTTCATTTGCAATTCAATTATCTTATATACTTTAAAACCTTTCAAAAATCCATTTGTAAAATTTCTTGCTTCCCTTTATAAATACTATTTATATGTTTAAATGACACCTTTATAAATATATGAAAACCATTTGAAAACAATTATTTATATTATTGCTTATATTTACAAAGAAGCTATTTGAAAACATTAAATTCATAATTCATAAATTTATTAATTTATCTCAAGACACTTTCAAACATTATTAATAAACAAATAATCATTTACTTTAAAAATGTTTTATTTAATTTATAACTTCTAAAATATTTATAACACTAAAATTTTCTATTTATAACACTATTTTTTTATATATTAAACCATATAGTATATAAATAAACAATACTTAAAAAGGATATAGTCAACAAGGAGAAGAAGGAGGATTTGGAAAAGCAGAATATATGTGATAAATAAAGCTAAGCAGATAAGATAGATTAAAAAGAATAGAATCGGGCACGAATAATTAATTCAAACCATAAGAATTTTAATTTCAAATATTAATATAGAATTTCTTTGTTAGAAATACTTTTATAATAAAATATATTTTTATAACGAAACAAATTTTATTTCGAAAATACTTTTATAACTCGATGTTTCAACAAGTTTATCCTTGTTCCTGTAGACTCTGGTAGTGCGTTGATCAGGCGCAAAACTAGAATTCTCCAGGTACTTAGTAGACCTGTTTCAACACCCAGTGAAAATACTGGAAAAACTTTTAAAAATAGATATGGAAAGTACAATCCAAACAACAAAATGAACAAAACCTTTGTCTAACCATGGTTCGCAGATACACAATGGTTACGCCTGGGTCCCCCAGGAAACAATCCATATCCGTAAGCTTTCTCAGCCCTGCGAGTTACGCCATGATGACTAGTAGAATGCAGGATACACAATGGTTACGCCTGGATCCCCCAGGAAACAATCCGTACCCCCAGGCAAGACTCAGCCAAGCATTTGCGCTACTATTCGCGACCTACACAGATTGCAGGATACACAATGGTTACGCCTGGATCCCCCAGGAAACAATCCGTACCCCTAGGCAAGACTCAGCCAGGCAGTTGCGCTATGCAGTCACGAGAGAAACATAAGACCATGGGTAACGCCATGGAATTCGAAGGACACTCGAGTATCATATCCGGAAAACCAAAATCAGAGAGAATAATATCGATAGAATGAATCCAAGATGTGGCCACAAATCGGATATCAAGCAGAAGGCACTTTCCATATCTTTACTTCGAAAATATGTATCATATAGTACCTTTTCAAATCACTTTCAAATATCGTACTTATATAAAATCCATTATATATAAGATTAAATTTTCAAATCAAATACTTTCCAAAATCAATAGTATATCAAATCATACTTATATAGACTTCAATTATATAAGATTTCACTTTCAAATTGAGTACCTTTTCAAATCTATAGTTTTCGAATCGATTTCATACTCATACAAATCAATTTTATATAAGTTCGACAACTCCCAAATCAAGTGTTTAGTAACATAAGGTTCTCAAATTTCAATTTGTTTCAATATCAGTTCAATTTCAAAATCATATACAATTTTACCAAATTATTTCTTCTCAAATTAAATATCTTTAGTTTCAAAGTTTCCAAAATAATAGATTTAGAAAATAAATCCAAATTTCCAAATCAATATAATTTAAGTCAACCAATTCATTACCAAAATCAAATGTTTTCAAAATCATCTTATACTTACGTAAGGTCTATCTTATACAAGGATCAAATTTCAAAATTAATTTCGCTGTACGAAGAGCTATATGGGATTGAATATCTTTGCTTTTATGGGTTATATATCTTTGTAATTTAAATTGGAAATTTTCTTTTGGTAAGCAAAGATATTCTAACCCAACAGCTTTCAATTTCAACGTCAAAATAAATCAATGATATTAGAATTTAAGATGTACATACGTCATCATTTCGCAGAATCACATTGGATCGCTCGCTCGATCACACAAGTTCGCTTTCGAACTAGTATTGTCCATTCGACTTCCCTAATGCGGACTTTGATGTGGTTTCTCGACTAGAAGCCATCAGTCTCCTTGCATAGCCATATACTATGATAGAGAATTCTAGAATCGAGCCAAAAATCCATATCAAATATTCGCCATCAAGAATCAAATGAAAGATCCTAACACGAAATGGTGTAACTCACCTCGAACTTGTGTACTCAAACCTGGATCAAATTAATTATGCAAATAAAACAACATACGTACAACTTATATATTTATTCCAACTTGTTAAATATATAGTTTCATAAAGAGGTTACTACGTTAAACGTTTAAACTAAATTTTATTCAAATATTTTGAAGACCAAATTCTTTTCAAAACATTTCAAATCCAAATTTCATATTAGAAAATTTTAAAATTGCCTTATTCATTTACTTAACAAAACAGTTTCAACTTATTTAAACCATATTACTTCATACTTAAACATTCAAAACAAACTTATATACTTTATCAAATAATTTATACTTTTCAAAATTTCTTAGCTTTTAAAAGTTAACCTTGATTTGGAAGTGCTCGAACCTTCAAAATAGTTGAAGAAATCATTTTCAAATACAAGAGTTGGAAATCAACAACAAATCAGTAAATCAATTTTAATAGATAGGGTTATATCAAATCCAAAACCCGGGGACTGAACACCGGCTCATTTTAAATCATTTCAAATATATATACATATATCCTTTGAATATCAAATCATACTTTGGAATTTGAAATCAAAATTGGTTTCACAAAATCACTCGCGTAGCAAAGCTACTAAGTGGCCTATCCCTCACTCTGAAACTCGAAAATCAATGTCGATGATGCGTGCACTCATCACCGAAATTATTTTCCAGCGACATAAGTGAGTTCTGGACTTCTATTTTCTCAAACTTCTTTTGAAATTTCTTTGAAATCATTCGAAACTTATTAAAATCATTTGAAACATTCTTATTCGGAAAATACTTTTAAATCATATCATTATATATTTCAAAATCTAAAAACCAATTTCAAAACACCGGGGTTTAATTCTCGAATTTCAAATTTAAATCCTTCAATTATAAATCATTTTTAGATAAATCAAATTTCTTATATAATTTTTTCAAAATTACAAATCCTTTCGAAACCTCAAATTCTCATTTTAAAAAGGGTATTAAATCTTTATCGAAAACATTTCACCTTTATATATAGAATATAATCATACTTATCAAAATAATAATTTCGGTTTAGAAAACAATTTCTAGAATACAAACAAACCCGATTTTCAAAGGATGATTTAAGAATGGATTTCAAACAAAGATAGAGATTCAAATTAGAGGAATTCTTATCTAATAGAATTCTAATTCGAAGATAGGCTCAAACGAAGATGAGATAATTAATTACAACACATTAGATAGATACACTTATATAAATCGCGGGCGACCTTAACCGGGTCAACCGTGACTTCAAGAATATAATCGATGCGGAAATCTAAGGCAATCGACATTCGATCGCCAGAGATAGAATTCAACATAACAAGAGATGGCCACATCAAAACCGAGGGATATATAAATCTCCGGTGAATCAATGCCAATTGTAAAGGAGTTTCACCCCTTTACAAAACATTCAAAGATCGACGGGATCGCCTATTCTCATAGAGATCATTCGACGTGGAGTTATGGGATACTCCAGAATCAAAAGAATACCAATAGAGAGGGACAAGAATGAATTTTGAAACCGTAGGGAACGTTCCAAAATTCAAAGGAAATCGAGTCAAAAGGAAGAGATTAAACTCGAACGAAAGTGATTCTGTAAATAAATTTACTATATATGCTAAGCTTTGCCTAGAGCCAAAGCTCTGATACCAACTGTAACGACCCGCTATTTTGGGCCATTCAAATCGACAATAAATCCACACATGTCTGACTTGAATAATTCAAAATATCAGATTGTTAATTTAAATTTGGCAAAACTCAGCATATGCAGTAAATAAATCAATCACAGACACAGAGTAATACAATAATACGCAGCGGAATAGATAAAATAGTAGTTCATGAAGCTACTATATAAACATCAGAGTTAGAAATAAAATACAACAGAATATCTCAAATACAATGAAGTCTTCAGTACGAATAGATGACTTCTCTGAACAAATCAACTAGGAGAGCTGAAAGCTGAGGCGATAGTTGGATCTCCAAAGGAAGCTCCAAACTCCAAGGATGAGTCTCAAATGTTGTATCACTCGGTCTGACCCGAGCGTAAAGCAACACAAAACACTCGAGTCAGGATTAACATTCTTATATCAATAAATCCAACTCAAGTGAAATATCAACTGAAATACAAGTAACTTAAAGGATGTTTGGGATAACCATCCTCTAAGGATCTTCAGAACTATCTACAAGGTGGAAATATACACTATAACACCGTGGTCATTTTAAATTTAATTTATACTTCAAACCCAAAATATCATTTCATTTCAAATATATCTATTTTCCAAAATAGTATATATATATAGGTTAAATAATTTAAAGTAAAGTATTTAAAATTTCCTCAAGTCTCACAAATCGATTCAACTCAAATTCCAAATTCAAATTTATTCAATCTAAATTTTTCCATTTTAAATTCAATTCAGTTTCTAAATAGACCATTTAAATTTTCAATATACTACAAAGCTTTAATATTCAACATTTTCAAAGTTAATTTTACAGTTTCATATAGCTCTTGATTTAACTTCATTATTATTTAATCAGGGATTATTCACTTAATAAATTTAATATCATTTAACTAGCCTTAAATTACATTTTACTAGATATTTCCTTAAATCTATTTAAACAAGAAATACTCATTAAATTACTTAAATCAAACCTAAGTGATAAATCATATCTTAAATCTCAATTTCAGTACGTTTCAAATTGGTTTAATTAAATAAAATTCTTTATTGAATACAATTTTGAACTAAATTCAAATTATCTTCCAACCTTAACTTATTCAAATTTTTACCAAAATCTATTTTGAAATATAAATTTTACTTTAGATATTATATGTCTTAAATCCATTAAATTAAATATCATCATTAAATCTATATATCATTACCATTTATATATAAAATTTTAAGAATCAACATTTGTTAAAACCATACATTTCTTTCCAAAACCAGAGAATTCAATTTCAAAATATTTATATATATGGACCAACGGTGTCTGTATATATATCTATCATATGATTAAGTGATATGGATATTTATCATTTCAATCCGCAATTTAAATATATACGGGTAGACATCATTTCGACCCGTAATCCCAATTTCAATTCAAATGAAAATCGCTTGGGTTTATCATTTCAACCCATAACGAAATTCTCCTATTCTAAAGTCCGTTCGGGTATGTATCATTTCAACCCATAGTGAATTCTATACTAACAGGGAACTTGCAGAGTGATAACAGATAATATAAAATACAACAACAGGCATATATCATCAATATAAATAACAGATACTGGTGTTAGATGTCATAGGTGAACATATACAGATAATAGTAATAACAGGCATATAAATACTAGATACTGGTGTCAGATGTCACAGGTGAACATATACAGATAATAGCATATATAAAAATTTAAATAACTACAGCATCATATTTCAATTGTCGTTTCAATTGAAATCAAATTTAATAAATACAAGAATGTTAATCGTGAGTGATTGCTCACCTTTCGAGGCTAGAGGATAGACAACGAAATGAGATAGGCTACGAATCCACGCACGAATTCCAAAGCAAGCAGTATTGGCACGAATTTGAAGGGTCAAAGCTGATAAATGGAAGTCGAAGAGAACAAATCAAAACCAGTCGATTTCAATGAAATGAAATGTATATTATATATAAACATTTTCCTTAAACAAATACTCCATGTAAATTTTTTTTTAAAAGGTCAATATACTTTATATTTTCAAACAATACTGAACAATATTTTTAAAGCAATATTTCTACAAAGTTTGAACACACTATTTGGTAAACATTAGAACTTTGCAATATACGTAAACTACTTTATATATATATCTGTATATATACAGAAAACAAAAATTTTAATAAACAATATATTATAACTGAGATCACTTTATCAAACCAGTATACATACTTTAACATACAACAATACCACCTACTTCACAAAATAACAATTCCACATTTTATATATATTTTCCCATATAAGCTACTGTAATATATATATATATATATATATATATATATATATATATAACTTATTATACTGTAAAATATTCGCATAACTTAGTATATAAGTACAATACCTCTAAACTGTTTCATATATGCACATTAACAGTCGAAACAGTTATAGCTATATACAAAACATAAACAGCTAATATAAACTTGTACATATTGAAATATACAGTAACACATATATATTTATATATAAATAGTATAAACCAAACAATGTAAACTAATCTGTAATCTTCTGTAACTAATCATTTATATAAACACTCTATATATATTCATTTAAAAATCAAAAATAAGTTTTTTTTTATTATTGAAAAACTGGTTGAAAAGAAAACTACATAGATATATACAATACTGTTTGAAATAGGATATACAGACATGTTTAAAACCGATATTATATAAACGAAAATGTTATGGCTTAAACAGATCATACTATAACTTGTAAAATTTCAAATTTGTATATATAAAATCAAACAGAATATACAGAGAATACCAACATACTTACGTATCATATGTATACAAATTAACCCATACTTATATTTTTATAACTAATCAGATATGAATACACTAACATATTATACTATAACTATATATATAATATACAATTTAACAATGCTAATATGTATATACTGACTCACCGCAACCAAGACACAAAAGCTGAGGCTAACAAAAGAGGGGAGACTCGGCGAGCAAGGAAGATGGAAGGAGGAGGAAGCTTGCGCGGCTGGTGGAGAGGCACACGATGATGGGAAATGGAGGCTAAAGGTTCGGAGGGAGGAAAGTGATCGGAGCAAGGCGTCAAGGCTGATGGAAGGTGGCCACGGTGAAGGGTTCGGTTAGGGGAGATCGCGGCTAGTGATAGAGGGGGAAAAAGGAGGCAAGGTTGAAACGACGTCGTCGACCGGCGTTTGGTGGGGCTGCTCCACGCTAGGAGTGGAGGTTGAAGGTCGAGTCTGGGTTGCTACTGATGAAGATGTGGGTTTGAAGGCGTTGTTTGGCCGGGGCAGCGGTGCACGGGTGCAAGGGGAGGAGGCAGAGGCTGCTCGATGGAGTTGCGTGAGGCTGGAACGGCGGTGGAGGGGAGAGAGAATGAGGCGAGGTCAGGTGGTGGAGGGATGCCGTGGGCGGTAGCTAGTTAGGCGAAGGGATGGGAGTTTGGAAGAGGAAAGGAAAGTTGGTTGCTGTATTGTTATTTGTGAAAATGGAAGAGGAGCAGCAAAGGCAAATATAAATGAAGAAATGAACAGGCACACAAATGAACCGTTCAAAAGAATACAACTTATACCAATTCATACGTTTAGATTTTCAAAAAAAAAAATTGTATGGAATGGAAATGGTCACCCTGGAATTTAGCTGGAAGATTAAAGCAATTGATGGTTGCTTGGATACCACGGTTACAGTTTAAAAAGGGCAAAGAGAAATAAAAAGTCACGGATTCGGTACCGATACAATATATAGTTAGATTGTTTTCGCCGTGTACCGGACCTCAAACACAGAAATGAATATACCGTTAAGATCAACACGATGAGACGATCAAAACGGTACACAGATATCAATGGTACGATCGTCCGATCAAAAGTCAATAATCGGTACCGAAAAAATGCTGCCACTTTACCAGAAATAAGATAAACGGAGCAGTAGAAGTCCAAATTTGGAAAAACGAATTTCGCAGTCTGATTCAGAATGATCTGAATAAATTTTCTCCTGTTGACATATTTTGGTTTCGGAAAACTTTTAAATTCACTTTTATTAACCGGTTTGATTTGAAATGAAATTTCACAGGAAAACAAACTTCAATATTATCAAATGAAAATTTTCCAGTTGCTATATTAAAATAGACGTATTTTAAATAATAAATTTTTATTTTCAAATTTCATTGTTTAAAATTTCACAAATTTCCAGTTAAAAATATTGTTAAAACCATTAAATTTTGCGGGTCGTTACAATTGTAATCTAATTAATCTAATGACTTGGTTATGCTTTTCTTTGCAGGAACCATTTACAGCTATGGTGAGTGGAAGAAAGAACAAAAAGTTAAAACTTGCATGCTACTTCTTATTGTTTTACTATGTTTTTGTTTATTTAAATTGTAGTGTCCTTTGAACTTATATTATTTAATATTATGTGTTGTTATTCTTTCATTTGAAAAATTGACGAGGTATTGTAGTTTCTATATTTGAATGTTATTGAATGTTATTTAAGAAATTGATGTATTTAAATTGTAATGTTTTAGGTTAAATTTCATATATCAAAATCCTTGTTCAAGTTTCGGATGCGGATATTTCGGACTTTTTCAGATATTCGAAAATATTCGCATCCTATTTTCGGATGAGGATATTTTGGGATATCCGAAAAAATGCACGGATGCGGATGCAGATGTTGATTCTTTGATATTGGATGTGAATTTGAATTTTCGGATGCGGATGCTGATATAGTCATATCCGCATCCATTTGCATCCGTTGACAGACCTCAATAAAATGACGAAACAGTACAAAAATCAAAATAAACAGAACTTAATTATACAACAATAGTAAGTACAGATAAAATGATACAATGTTTCATTACAGCTTTGCTACAATAATTTCATTTCTTATGGTATTTTGAATTGTTAACATTTAATTGCTAACATGTCGTTGTACCTATTCAGTAGCTCTGTTCGATGCAATTTTCATACTATAATATTCCTCCTGGTATTTCTCTGGAGTAAAGTTGGGATCAACATCATAAACCATAAAATATGAATCACCCTTATTGTATTTTCATATGAAATTGTGTATAGCCATTGTAGACATGACAACTTTTACTCGAGCTTCAAATGAGTATATTGGCGTATCCTTTAATTAAAGAGAAGCTAGTCCAACGCCGCTTAAGATGGTTTGGACATCTTCAACGGAGACCTTTCGAGACATCGTGCACATTGGAATTATAGGACGCATCGAATACTCAAAGAGAGGTAGATGTTGACCAAAGTTGACATGCAAGGAATTAATAAAAAGAGACTTGAAGGATTGAAATATATCCGAAGATCTGATGTTAGACAAGAGCGTGTAGAAGTTAACGATCCACGTACCATAACCATGAGTTAGAAGTTTTTTTTTTTAATTTACAATTGGTTTAGGAGTAGTGTTATAAATTTTAGATTATAAGACTAGTGAATATGAGCCTAACACATAGTTTGGTCTTCGATCCGTATTACTATTAGTACCAATATTATTATTATTATGGTTTTTTTTATTTTTTTATTTTTATTTTTACCTATTTATTATTAATATTATTGTTTGTTTGATTATTTTACTATATTTTATTATTATTATCATGGTTTATTATTATTATTATTGTTATTGTTATTATTACTTTCGAATTAATGTCCTTTAGTTTTGGGTTCCATCTCTAGCCGATCCCAACTTGTTTGGAAATAATGTTTTAGTAGTTGTATTTCAAAGGGTCTCTCAATTGCCATATGTAAGCTTGAATAATAGAAATTTAAAATTTTCATTGGTCAATTTTGGTTGATTTGTGGTTTTACGAAAATAAATATGATATCTAATATTACGATAAAGTGGTAAATAAGCAGATTAAAGAATCAACTAAAAAATACTGTCCCAATGGAGGGTGAGGGAAATTAGAGTTTCTATCATTTATAACTGAATTAAAAATTCTATTATTATGCGCAGTACCTTTCCAACCAACCATAACATAAATAAACTGTAAATCGAATGAGCTTGTTGTTAAGATATTCTGAGTAGCATAACATTTTCATCCTATATATGAATTAACTCCATCTGTAGGTAAATGTTACATTATGTGTGTACCGTCTATAGCACCAACATAGTTTCTAAAAATATGGGTAGTACCGTTTTGAAGCTCTAATATGATCTGAAACAGTATTAAACTGAGGATCATCTGGTTTGACAATATTTATAGCAATATCTATAGCAAGTAATTGTACAACATCTAAAACAGCATGAAAACAAACTAAAATTGTATGCTACCCGACCTTTGAAATTTTTCGCTCATTTATCGATTTGAGAGTGTTGCACTATGGTGTATACGAATATGAAAATCATTTCTCTAATGCTAATTTCTTCTGTTATAGCTAGAACATAATTTTCTAGCCTATCGCATAACGAGAGAAAACAAAGCCTTTTCATTCGATAATTTCAACGACAACATTTTTGGTGTCCATTTAATACGTCGTCTGTCCACATTAAACTGGTATAATCTTATGTGTGAATTCTGGTGATATTGCTCATTCTACGTAGATACAGTAATATAACTGTAGGATCATTTTCACCGTAGAGGAGGGTGAATAAGGTCTACTAATAATTAATGCGGAAATAAAAAATAAAAACAGAAGCAGAAAGTAATGCAGTAAAGATCACACACAGTTTTACCCGGCTTTGGCAAAAACCTACCTACGTGCTGCCCCAAGGTTTCTACTAGAAATTAAGTAATCAGACGTTTACAAACACACGTAAACTTGCGATACCCGCTAACTTGATTAACCGAACTCTAAGCTCAAAACTCTACCATAATTCAACCACTGAGTTGCGAATTCTTAAACTATGCCCCGTAGTTTGTAAACAATTTAAACTAGAGTTTGACTTACAAAACAAAAACAAAGGTACTAATAAAGTAAAACCCCTAATACAAAAATAACTATTCAGCCCCATTAAAAAGATAAACAGTGCGGCCCAAAGATAAACGCGTTTCTCCCTTTTTTATTTTGCTGCCGCCTTGTTACTATTCGTTTTGGAATTAGGGTTTTTTGAATTTTAAGATGCCAATTCAAAACCGATCGACTGAGGTGATTAATTCACTTTGATTTGCTTCGTCAATCAACTCTCTGGCTTTGATTGTTCACGGTCGCTTCAATTGTGTCAAGCTGGATGTTGCTTTGAATTGGTACGTGATTTTACCTTTTTCGATTTTCATTATGCTCGACTTGATTCTCTGCCGATGATGAACTTGGGTTAATTTATAGGGAACAAAACCCTATAATTTTGTTTCGTATATTTTGGTTTGACTTCTTCGTGATTTTAGCACTTGCGTTGATTTGTAATCGAACGATCTATGATGCATTTTGACTTGTTCATCGGTTGACTATATTCGAATTTGCTTAAACATAGTTGATTCGGTTCCGTTCTTTGCTGCTACGACTTTGGCATTTGAATTTTAGACAATCTTGACTTGATGAATTCTGACTTGTTCATCTGCGACCTTTTCTACTCCTTGACTTTGATCGAATTGCTACTAATAGTTGCCGAATTTTTGAACACTTCAACAGTATTTTTTTTGTTTGGTCATTAGTTTTTGAAACATGTTCATGAATGATTCATGATACTATATGTTTCCCACGGCTGCTTCAATGTCTTTGATGTACTAAAATATGCTTGCACTTGATATGATTCTGGTTGCCTAAGTTGCCTTGCTGTCTCCTCTATTGCATATGTATATACATGTCACTGTGTGATGCACCACTTGTACATGTTCAAATTGAGCTTGCATTTAGGCTTGGTTGATAAACTTGGTGCCATGGTTATTGTCGTCTGGTTTCATGTTGTTTTGTACATTTGTTGAATCTTCATGGGTATGTTCATGCTTGAATGCTTGCATGTCTCGTTCTGGTGCACTTGTTTGGTTGAGTCCGTTGTCATATGTGGAACTGGTGTGTGTTGTTGTTTTGAATATGCTCATTGATTTTGAAAATCCTGCACTTAGTCATATACATACATGCATTTTGAACTGGTGTGGTTTCATGTTGATTTGCTATGCATTTGTAGTCTGGTTCAATTTGAAGCCTTGTTGTGTTGATACGTTGTTTTCAATTGAAGTTTGGTCTGAAATGTTGTATGTGTGTTTCCTTATGTCTTTGTACATTTGGAGTCTGCACTTGATTCTCGAGACACATGTGTACATGTGTACATGTGTATATGCAACCTCTTACTTGATTGTTTTGACTGACCATTGAGCTTGAAACTGAACTTGATTGCCTGAGTGTAGCCTGTTTGGTTGGAGTCTTTGTGTTCACCACTGTTGTGTTCACTACTGCTCTGTTCTTGTCTGGTTCATGTTGTATGGTTGCACGTCTTGTTTTTGCATTTCACTTGTGTTGAATCCAGTCTCGGCTTGGGTTTGAGCTTGTGCTCACCTGTCCCTGCAATTTTAACAAGCAAGTGTATATCGGTCTGCACGACCTTGTGGCATGTACAGTGATACACTGTGCATGTCACAAGTTGTTCGTGTAGGATGAATTAAAAGAAAATGATGACAAACAACTCAAATAACCGAGGCAAATAATATTTTCATACACACAGTTCGTTGTGCACTGTAAAATATTTCTTTTTCAATTTTACCGTGTCAGCGTTTATTTTGCAGATAGTTCAGATGCTGGATACAGACTGGAACAGAGTTGAACATCAAATATGAGTGATGAGTGAATTATATAGTGAGGTGAAACATGTATGTAAAAATTGTATAGTTAAAATTGTATTGTAAATGAAACTTGTATAGCGAGAGCTTAAATTTGTACTATTCGAATTTGTAATAAAATATTAGTTTAAATACGAATTCCGAGTTATTTATTTTATTCAACAAATATTTATTCAATTATGTGAAAAAATAAAATAGTACAATAACAAATACATTTAAACATATATATATATATGTTTATTATCATCAAACAAAAATCAGTCACTAGTATATTCTACAATCTCCCCCTTTTGATGATAACAAACATATATTAAGATTTTGACTATTAAATGTATTTGGTTTTGATGAATTCTAATTGCTTCCCCTATTTGAATACTCCCCCTACAACCAAGCTCCCCCTTCATATATGCATGAAAATAAATATAAAAAATATGCAATGAACCTAGATGAGAATATGCAAATAAAAAAGTTGAACTTATTTGCCAAAGTCTTAACTTCCCTCCCCTTTTGTTATTATAAAAAGAGTAATAATGTTAGATAAGAGTGATAAACATTAATACAACATTAATATCTAATCAGGTATACATATTAAATTTTAAGAAAAATCAAACAAAAATCATAAATACTTTATTAGGCGCATATTCCATTTTAGAGTGATAGGGGTGATGACGACATAGAAAACCATATAGCTATGTCCATTTGTGGTATATTTATGATAGGAATCTTTTTAAATACTTAGCGACCACGCATAACCGTTAGGACTTTTAAATGGGATCAATAGTATTTCTTATTTTTATTAAAAAATGAATTCCAAGCATCATCTAACCACGCATAACCGTGAGGACTTTTAAATGGGGTTAAAATCAACTCGACTATTTAATCTTATTTTAATATATGTTCCATACATGCATAACCGTAAGGACTTTTAAATGAGCATGAAAGCACATAATCAGAGATTTCAAGTAGTTCACCCATGCATAACCGTTAGAACTTTTAAATGAGGGTGAGTACTTTTTGGATGATTTGATTGCTAATTTTTAAAAAAAAATGAATACTTTCCTGTTTAAATACCACATTTTGATATACTATATTGGATTTTGATGAGTGATATTCGTAGAAATATGAAAGGGATAGAGATGATCTTGGAATTTTTACCAACCAAAGTTATTACAAATTTTGTTTAAATTTTTAAACAAATTTTCTAAATATACTCTCTCAAGACATAATTTATGATCAAGATCATCACTCATCACTTTTTTTAGTCACTATTTACCATTTTGATAATCAATAAAGAGTCAGATTAGTTAACATAGGCATTTAAGATCAAATTCAAAAATATAAAATCAAATTTCTAAAATTCCTAAACTGAGACGAAGTCGACAAAAACTATTTTCTGGAAGGGGTTTTGTAAAAATGTCTGCCAATTGAGAATCAGTTGAAATGAAGTTTATGCAGATATTTTCTTTGGAAATGTGATGTCTAATGAAATGATGTCCAACATCTATATGCTTGGTGCGAGAATGATGTACATGATTATTTGTGAGATCAATTGCACTTTTGCTATCATACATAAGTGGAACTCATTTAAAATTTAGAACACAGTCTTGTAAAGTTTGTATCATCTATAAAATTTGAGCAGAGCAACTGCTTAGAATAATATACTCTGCCTCAGTGGTAGATAGTGCAATACAATTTTGTTTTCGACTAGACCATGCAACTAACGAATGTCCAATATAAAACATGTTCCACTAGTACTTTTTCTATCAACTAGTCTACTAGCATAATCTGCATCTGAATACCCTTTTAACTCGAAGTTATCATTAGTCGGATATCATAGACCAAACCGTGAGGTGTGCAACATATACCTTATAATCCTTTTTACAGCTTTTACATGAGATTCCTTTGGATTTTATTGAAACCGTGCACATAAACAAACAGAGAACATAATGCTTGGTCTAGAAGCAGTAAGATAAAGAAGTATACCCATGTGTATCTAGAATAATCATCAACCAATACAAAACAATATCACTTACCACCTAAGCTTGCAATATCGTTAGGTCCAAATAGATCCATATGAACTAGTTCAAGGACTCTAGATGGACTTATAGTGTTCTTGGCATGAAAAAATGTTTTTTTTAAATTTTCCCAGTTGATCACTAGCTGATTGAAATCGGATTATGGTGCAGATTTTCAACATATAATACATCGTTGTTGCCCATGTGACTCTGCCACCTTTGTATTTCTCTAGGCTAAGGAACTTTGATTTGTCGTCCGTCATGTGCTTGGAACAGCCAGAATCCAAGTACCACTCTTACTGTTCCTTAGCCTGCTAACATACTTAGACGAGAAAAGAGTTTTGTGACCTATTTGTTTTCGTAGGTCCATGATTGTTAGCGACAAAAAAATTTGAAAAACAAGTTTGCGTAGAACCAAGACAGTCTATGTTTGTTCCTTTTGGCACCCAAATTTGTTTGATTTTAAGGGATTTTTTGTTCGTGCCTTTAGGAACCTAAATTGGTAGAGTTTTCATGTGTTTGGTTTTATATTAGCAATTGTTTTGATTGTGTCTAGTTTTTCCACAAATTGTGCACTTGGAGTTAACATGATTAGTTTCACTTCTACCTTTTTTAGATTGAGTATACCCAAGTCCTTGTCTAATAGTATTAACAGTTTGTTTCCCTAATAACATATTTAGTGATATTTCTCCTTTCGAGAATTTTCCTAAAGTTGTAGACAATTGTCGGACTTGTGTTTTGATAGATTCATTTTCATTCAATAACAAAGTGCACTTTTTAATAGAATTTTCTCTTCTAATATTTTCACTTTCTTTCAAAATCAGAATTTCATTTTCAAGCGATTTAATTTTAGTTTCTGATTTTTTTTATTTCCACTTCTATTGATGGTCATTTATCACACTTAGGGTTCTTATTTCTATAGTTTTGAACCAATTGATCAAGCTGCTTATTTGGTTCTATCAAACTATCTTTTTGTGATTCAATTTTAGCATACTTCTCCATAAGTCTTTCGAAACAGCCATTTACTTCATGAAAATATATAAGTAATTGTGAGTGAGTAAGCTTTGATACCTCGCTTGGCTCATCATCATCACTGTCACTTGTTTCTCTTAAAAGACACTGATTTGCTCTATCACTCTCACTGCAAGTGCTTTCATCATCTTCATCAATTTCATCCCTAGTAGCTGCAAAACTTCTCCTTTTCAATCTTTTTCCTTTGCCGAATCGATTTCGAGGACAATTTGGCTTGATATGACCAGGTTTACTGTACTTGTGACAAATGATCTCTTGCTTTTCTAAGTTGTCTAGAATTTTGACGATTATGCTATTTAGTTGTTGATTTTGGGCTGGATTTCCATATTTGCGGTTCCACCTTTTCAATTTCTTTATTATCTGTGCCAGTTCAGCTGCTCCTTCATCATCACCATCATCATCCTCACTTTCCATCGTTCCTTTGAGAGTTATTTATTTCTTTCGCATATCTCCTCCTTCACGTTTTTCCTTGAATTTGATTTCTAGCTCATAAATGGTAAGGTTTTCGATGGGTTCTTCAACTTTAACTTGTTTCAGATCCTTTGATTCTTAGATAACAGTCACCTTTGCTTCAAAAATTCATGGAAGAATTCTGAGAATCTTTCGGACTATTTCAAGTTATGTGTATGGTCTTCCTAGAGATTTTGATTTGTATACAAGATTAGAAAGTCGTCCATACATTTCTTTGACACTGTAACGACCCACTATTTTAGACCATTCAAATCGACAATAAATCCACACATGTCGGACTTGAATAATTCAAAATATCAGATTGTTATTTAAATTTGGCAAACTCATCATATACAGTAAATAAATCAATCACAGAATCACAAACACAGAGTAATACAATAATACGCAGCGGAATAGATAAAATAGTAGTTCATGAAGCTACCATATAAACATTAGAGCTAGAAATAAAATACAACAGATGACTTCTCTGAACAAATCAACTAGAAGAGCTGAAAGCTGAGGCGATAGTTGGATCTCCAAAGGAAGCTCCAAACTCCAAGGATGAGTCTCAAATGCTGTATCACTCAGTCTGACCCGAGCGTAAAGAAAAACACAAAACACTCGAGTCAGGATTAACATTCTTATATCAATAAATCCAACTCAAGTGAAATATCAACTGAAATACAAATAACTTAAAGGATGTTTGGGATAACCATCCTCTAGGGATCCGTGGAACTATCTACAATATAGAAATATACACTATAACACCGTGGTCATTCCAAATTTATTTATACTTTAAAACCAAAATATAATTGTCATTTCAAATACACCTATTTTCCAGAATAGTATATACAGATTAAATAATTTATAAAGTAAATTATTTGTAATTTCCTCAAATTTCACAAATCGATTCAAATCAACTCAAGTTCCAAATTCAAATTTATTCAAAGCTCAATTCATCAATTCAATTCAGTTCTAAATATACCATTTAAATTTTAAATATATTTCAAAGCTTTAATATTCAACATTTTCAAAGTTAAATTTAACAGTTTCATATAGCTCTTGATTTAACTTCATTATTTTTTTATCACGGAGTATTCACTTAATAGATTCAATATCATTTACTAGCCTTAAATTACATTTTTACTAAATATTTTCTTAAATTTATTTAAACAAGAAATATTCATTAACTTACTAAAAAATCAAACCCTAGTTATAAATCATATCTTGCATCTCAATTTCAATAAGTTTCAAATCGGTTTACTTAAATAAAATTATTTATTGAATACAATTTTCTACTAAATTCAAATTATCTTCCCAACCTTAACTTATTCAAATTATTACTGAAATCTATTTTGAAACATAAGTTTAAATACTTAACCATGTTATATGTATTAAATCAATCTTAATTAAATTAAATATTATTATTAAATCTATATATATCATTACCATTTATATATAATAATTTAAGAATCAACATTTATTAAAACCATATATTTCTTCCTAAATCCATAAAATTTATTTTCAAAATATTTATATATATGGAACAACGGTGTCTGTATATATATCTATCATATGGTTAAGTGATACAGATATTTATCATTTCAATCTGAAATTTAAATATATACGGGTAGATATCATTTCAACACGTAATCCCAATTTCAATTGTAACAACCCGACTTTCTCTCCATAGAAAGTCGTATCGCTAATAAGAAAGAAAGGGATAGAAAAGAGAAAAGAAGAGAAAGAAAGAACTAAACAATATCAGAATCTCACAGCGGAACGAAACAAAATATAATATATCACATAACTATTACATAGTCTTTACATAATCAGAGTTACACAACTTATACAACAAAATAGACAGTTATAATTTCTGTCTATTATACAACTCAAGATACAATTCAAACAAAAGACTCAGATCAACCAACACAGCGGAATACTATCTATCTACGAATGCTGAAGCCTCCTGCTCCATATCTCCTCCATAGATTCGTCAAAGCTAACCTGAATCCCTTGGCTACTCGTAAAAATTTGAGTACCCAAGAGTTTAATAAAACAGAAAATAAACACTTGGGTCAGACATGGGTCTGGTGTGAGTAAACGGGTTAAAATTGTTTAACTTCAAAACCTTTTGAAAACAAAGGTATCACGTAAGACTTCCCACACATAAACATGGAAAAGTTTTTACCTTACGCTAACCAAAACATTTGATAGGAAATCCAGTTATATTATAATAGGGTCTAGGGTTTTCAAGTAAAACACAGAAATAGCTGAAATGCTTACATCTCACATTCCAACATAGTTGGGCACAACTAATACGTACGGCACTTATTGGAGTTTGGATTCCATACAATGGCAGGGCTACTGGGGTACCGCCCGTCACAGTACGTGGCCTAGATCACCGTACCGAGGAGTACGCCCGCTCCCCTGCAACACAAAGCCGGAACCATCCCTTACTGGATAATCCCGAACAAGACAATCCCTTAGTTGGCGCGACCAACCACACACTAAGCCGAATAAAAGAAAAGGGACCTCTAGACAGGGATCTATCTTGCTCTCAGTGGGTGCTACCCACGAAACCTTGCTGCACCTCCCCTGTTTTAGCCATTCCCGGTTGATGAGGCTTGAGGTTACGATTACCTTTAATCAGAACATATCACTTGGAATGCTCATCGTCCGCCTGACGATGTGCTGAAAGCATTCAATCCATACAAGTTCGTTCCGGGTTCGAACGAAACCGAAGGCATTATCTCGTTACACTCGTTTTGGAATCACCCTCAGAGTTAACGATAATAACCCTTGCACTCTAAATCTTCATCTTCACTTGAGATTCACGACCTATCGTTAATTTGGATCGATGTGGTATTCGGGTCTCCAGACCTGGAATTCCGGTATACGGAAACCCGATCCCGGTCTCATCGAAATCCAAAACGTATCTTTTAAGGCCAAGTTGTTTAAAGGTTTAAACAGTTAAAACTTATATTTAGGATGATATAAACAGATAGATAAATAACATTATCACAATAGATAATTCATATCAACATTCATCTCACAAAGCAGCTTATAGATATCATATCCAAATCATCCAGTATCAACCAATCACCCAATATCAATCATCCAATATCAATCAATCATCCATAAACAGAATTGATTAACTCCAAATCAATTTAATTAACCTTTAATTAAATTAATTACTATTCTTTAATTATTTGGATTATCTTAATCCTGCTGACTATCATAAATTAATTAATCATCTCTTAATGAACTTCCTTAATTAATCTTTCTGGATTAATTATACTTTAATTACATTCAAGTAATTAGCCTTAACCATATACAGTAATTATCCTTTAATTACTATCATTAATTACAATAATTAATGATTCCTCATTGATTAATTAATTATATTAATCCTCAATTAATTACAATTAATGAATCATACTTAAATTAATTACTTTTATTAATCAACCTTGATTAATTCATTAATTAAATAATCCTTACTAATTAATTAACCTTTTAATTAATTAAATAATTAATTTTAATCAACCACTTCATTAATTAGTCTTAATTAATTATAAACAGTAATTAACAATTTGTAATTACTTATCTTAATTAATTACTTCTTAATTAATTATATTAACTTTGATTAATTAATCTTTAATTACTTCATTAAGTAATTATACTTAATTTAATCCATAATTAAGTGATTATTTAAAATTAATTAAACAATTAATTAATATCTTATATTTCAAAATCCTTAATTAAATAAGAAAAACATTTATCTTAATTAATCTCTTTACTTATTAACAAATCATATTTTAAATTAAGTATTCTCAAATTCATATCAAATTAATTAACTTCAATCAATTATATTAATTAATCCTTTAATTAATAATATTAAGTGATTAACCATTTATCAAATTCATTTATTTACTTTCATAAGTAATTATCCTAATTACAATAAGTAATTAACTTTTAATTTATTTTACTCATTTATTATCCTTAATTAATTCCAATTTTAAAAGATAAACTCATCATTAAAATTAAATACTTACTTCCATCATTTATTTTAATTTTAAACAAATTTAGAAATTAATTATATTTAAATATAATTATACTTTAAGACAAAATAATTTTAAACCCTTAATTATAACTAAATTAAAAGTTAAATTTCAAATATCTTAAAGTTTATTTAAACAAACTTAATTGAAACAAACAAATAACTTTTTAATTAAAGGTTCAAAAACATTTGATAAAGGAAAAGAATTATTTAAGAAATGATTTTAAAACAAATTCCACTTTTAAGTTTTCAAAACCTTTAAAACATGATTTAAACTTTTGCTCTTCTCCTGCTTCGAGTCCAACCCGTATCCCTCTAACGACTTTCTTATTAATGAAAATCGCTTGGGTTTATCATTTCAACCCATAACGATTTTCTCCTATTCTAAAGTCCGTTTGGGTATGTATCATTTCAACCCATAGTGAATTCTATACTAACAGGGAACTTGCAGAGTGATAACATATAATATAAAATACAACAACATGCATATATCATAAATAACAGTATAATATAAACAACAGGATATGTTGTCATATCCCACAGGTGAACAGTTACAGATAATAGCATATATAACAATTTAAATAACTACAGCAGCATATTTCAATTGTCGTTTCAATTGAAATCAAATTTAATAAATATAAGAACGTTAATCGTGAGTGATTGCTCACCTTTCGAGGCTCTAGAGATTTGATGATGAAGTTAATTACGAATCCAAGCACGAATTTCGAAGCAAAGTAGGACTGGCACGAATTCGATAGACGAGCTGATAAATCAAAATTAATAGAACAAATTAAATCAGTTTGGTAAGACTGACACTAATTTATATATTATATACATTTTTTTTTCAATTTTTTTTTTAGAAATATATACTTGAAATAAAATTTATATCTAATTCCAGTAGATCTTTTAAACATAATATATGTATGTTTAAAGCTAGCACAACATCCTACAATTTCATATATATAACAAGCCAGATTGTATTACATATATAAACATACATATATAACTACTATTATATATATAAATTAACAGAAATCTGCAACATCTTATATACCTATTATATATATCATTTTTAACTTTATATAACGCATAAGACCCACAGAACAAAAGGAGTTGCATACTATATTTTCAAACAAAATATATCTCTAGACTAAACATCTATGCAAACAATACTATATGTAACTAAATATACAGAATAATATATACATATGCAGACAAGATATATATATATATATATATATATATATAATTTCAACTAAGCTTACAATCGCAAGCTATTATATGTGCAAACACTACAAATAAAAATCACAACTAGGTATAAATTTCATGTTATTACATATGCAGACTTCACAAAATTGGATAAAAAAGCTTACCAATACTATCTAACCGTTATATATACAATCTGTTGCAAAACTTATACTATAACCAAATCTATAAATGCTGGAAAAAGGAAATATAACAAACACTACATATTATATGCTGAAGCAAATATAACTATGTATATATTATACTAAATATGTTAAAATATAAACGAAACCGCAATATAGAAATCAAGTATCAATAGGTATAACGATATATATGCCAACCTAACAGTACAAAACGTAAATTATTTATTGTTAACCCTTAATGTTTGACGACTTACGTATTGGTCGACTTAAGGACTGTATGACTCATACGGCTCAAGTATTGCACGACTTAAGTGGATTACGCGACTTAACGACTTAAGGGATGGATGACCTAAGAAAGCTTACGACTCAGCGAGTTAAGAAAGCCCACGACTCAACGAGTTAAGGTCTGAACGGCTTAAGAGATGCTACGACTTAAGGGAAGTACTGACCTAAGGAATTAAGAAGACTCACGACTTAAGGCTATCAGCGACCCACGACTTAGCTTAAGTCGTCCACGACATAAGAGTTATCGAGTTAAAATCCAATGCCTGCACCTATGCCACTTTTATTTGATAAGTCTGCCACGACTTACGACTTATTATAAGTCGGCCATGACTTAAGACTTGCTTTCTACCAAGCCACAAGCTGAACTCAGGAAGACGCCCACGAGCTACCTTAAGTCAACCACGAGTCACAACTTATCTTAAGTTGGCCACGACTCATGACTTGGCAGAATCTCCTGTCCAGATTTCCCTATAAATACCCCCTACCTTCAACATGAGGGAGGACTTTTGGCCGATCATTTTTGAAGCGTCGCTACTCTGCCGAACTCTCGACTCATTCAACAATTGAAGATCTTCAGACATTCGAAACACTACAACAAGCTTCGAGAGGAATTTCCTACATCCAACATGGATTCATCAAGTTTCATCATCGAAGTTTGAGCTAGTAGTCGAGATTGTCTTTGTGATCAAACTGTATTGTTTTCATAAGAGTATTGTATCGTCTTGTAACCAGATTCAGTAATAAAGAGATTCAAAGTGGACGTAGGCTCGATCTCAAGCCGAACCACTATAAACTGCCGTCTTTTACCGCATTTTTCGATATTTTACTGCTTACTTCTTGTTCCCGTCACACGGGTGGTGCTTTCACAATTCTACTACACACACCAGGTGTTAGCGTTCACTTTTTAGCGTTAACATTTTGGTGCTTTCACTGAGAACCCAACTCAGGCGATCATTCACCATTGCTTCATGGAAGTTTGTTGAAAGAATTTCCTTCAAAACCAGAAGCCTATCAGACATAATGGCTCCTGGGAGAAAACGTAAGTCTGTCAGATCTGATGATGACCGTGACAATACTGCCACTTCTCTTTCTCCAAGTCAGGCAGCTCCAAGCGTCGGGGTGATGCGAGAAGAGTTGGATGCTGCTGTGTCCGGACTGTACCAGCAGATTGAAACTCAGAATAATCTGATGATGGAAAAGTTGAATGCTCTGCTCGGAGCTAATCCAAGACCAGTAAATAATGAAGAAAACATTGTTGATACTCTTCGCAACTCCGAAGGAAGACATATTCCTCAAGGGTGATCAGGTGCCGCTGAAGGGGTACCTCTCCAGGCTGAAGGATCTAGGCCATCGCCAGTTTTCCGTGAACATCTACCCGGACAAACTTCCGAGAAAATGGCCGAAGTCTACTATGCAAAGTCACTAAATAATGAGGAATATCTTTCCGGCATGATTCGGCAGATAATGAAAGAAAGCATGCAAAGAAACGAAGATGAGAATGATTGGGGATTCGCTCCGAGTAAAACTCCATTTACTGAAAGGATCCTAAAGGCTGAGTTTCCCAGAAAATTCGTTTCTCCTACCATTCCTCCTTATCGAGGAACAAGTGATCCGAATCAATTCCTGTACAAATATGATTGGAACATGACTGGCGCCAGAGCAACTGATGAGATTAAATGCCGATATTTCCCGGTATACTTGGAAGGAGTAGCGTTACTTTGGTTTACCAAGCTTCCTGTGCGATCTGTTGACCAATTTTCTGATCTGACCCGAAAATTCAAGGAACAATTCAGATTGTACATTTCAAGAGCAAAGGATATAATGTCTCTCTCAAGTCTTGAATAGAATCCTGGAGAGCCCATCAAATCCTTCCTGAATCACTTTAATTTAGCCCTAGTAGAAGTTGATAACGTGGAACCACGAATGATCTTAAACTACTTAATGCGGGCTATTGACAAGTCAAGTGAGTTTGGAAAATGGTTAAAAATGAAGGAACCAAATTCGCTCGAAAAGTTCTACAAAAAGGCTGATGAGTTCATGCGCCTAGAGAATCTTTCCGCGTCAGCTAAAGTTGTGACAACAGTGGTGGAAAATAATGCTACAGGTCAGAACAAGAAAGAATCTGCAAATCAGAAAAGGGAGAGTAATGGTGGAAAGAGGCAGAAAGATCTTAAAAAGCCTTGCTTCCTCAAACCTTCGGATTTTACCCCTCTGACTGATACACCAGAGAATATTTTCATCGCCACTAAGGATGCTGTTGAATTTCCAAAACCACCGGCAGTTAAAGTTGGGAAAAATGCTGCTCAAAGCGGAAGATTTTGCAAATTCCATAACCAACCAGGCCGTGATACCAACGAGTGCCGCCACTTGAAAAGCCTGATTGAAGAAATGTTAAGAGAGAATAAGTTGCAGCAGTACGTTAAAAGGAATAGAAAAGACCTGTCTTCATCTAACCAGGGGCAACTATCCCCAGCTCATTCATCTGGTTCAAGAGAGAGGCCTGCTGAAAAGGAAAGACATGTTATCAATGTGATCACAGGAGGACCTCATCCGACTGGCAGAAGTTGGGGTGAGATGGAAAGGTATGCTAGAGCCTTGAAATATGCCCCAACTGAAGAAAGTGTCTTAATCTTGGAAGATGCTGCACCTCTAAAGCAGCAGAAGACTTTTCATGATGATATTATGTTCAGAACCAGGGATTCTATTGATGTGGAAGCTCCTACTGAGGACCCTTTAGTTGTCTTTGTCGGTATTGGGCCGGCTATTGTCAGAAGAGTGCTGGTTGATAGTGGTGCCTCGTGCAACATACTCTTTAAAAAGACATTTGACCAAATGAAAATTCCAATGACAAACGTACAAGCTTCTTCACACAAGATTGCCGGATTTACAGGAGAGCTGAAACAGCCAATTGGAACGGTGGACTTGTTTGTTGAAATGGGCGAAGGACATAAGAAGTTGGTTCGGAAGCAAACTTTTGTAATTGTTGATGGATTCTCCGCCTATAATGCTTTCTTGGGTCGGCCTACTCTTGCTGCTTTCAGGGCCGTCCTCGCTCCGTGCTGTTTAACAATGAAATTTCCCACTGATAATGGGGTTGCTGTCATTAAGGGAGATCAGAACGCGGGGCGAGAATGTTATCTTGTAGAGCTCCGAGAGGCCAGGAAAAGAGAAATGGGAAAAGATGCGGCAGCTCCGCTCCGCATCAAAGAACCAACCTTGTAGCAGCTACGGGGTGGCCCCTGTACTGGCGAACACAACAATTCAAGGAAAGAAATGGACCCCAGGAAAGCCAGTACAGGGGAGAATAGAGTGGTACCCGTGAAAGTAACGGTACCAATATCTGTTGACTCGAAAGACCCAAACAAAGTACTCAATGTGGGTTCACAGCTAAGCATAGCGGTTCAAAACACGCTGATATCATTCTTAAAAGCCAATCTGGATGTGTTCGCTTGGTGTCATGATGATATGTGTGGGATCTCCCCGGAAATTGCTGTACATACTCTGAACATTGATCCGAAATTCACGCCAGTGAAACAGAAAAGAAGAACTCAAGGCCCAGAAAGGTCGACAGCACTAAAGGAAGAAGTCGATCGACTCATGGAAAACGGCTTCGTCAGAAACTCCACTTATCCAAATTGGGTTTCAAATCCAGTACTGGTTAAGAAGGCAAATGGAAAGTGGAGGGTATGCATCGATTTTTCGGATCTAAACAAAGCTTGCCCCAAAGATTGCTTCCCACTGCCCAGAATCGATCAATTGGTAGATGGAACAGCTGGGCATGAGTTATTATCATTTATGGATGCTTACTCCGGATACAATCAGATTATGATGCATGAGCCGGATCAGGAAGACACAAGCTTTATCACAGATGTGGGTCTCTACTGCTACAAAGTTATGCCTTTTGGATTGAAGAATGCAGGGGCAACCTACCAAAGGCTCGTCAATATGATGTTCAAACCTCAGATTGGCAGAACCATGGAAGTTTAAGTTGACGATATGTTGGTAAAGTCAAAGAAAGCTGTAGACCACATGGGTCATTTGGAGGAAATGTTTACAATTCTTTGAAAGTACGAAATGAAGCTCAACCCATTGAAATGTTCGTTCGGAGTAGAGTCCGGGAAATTCTTGGGTTTCATTGTGAGCGCTAGGGGCATCGAAGCCAATCCTTCTCAAATCACAGCTCTAAGGGAAGTCAAAGCCCCTAAAACAAAGAAAGAAATGCAAAGCCTCAATGGAAAAGTCGCTGCTCTGAGTTGTTTCATTTCCAAGGCCACAGACAAATGCATACCCTTCTTTGATGCTCTAAAGAAAGGAAATACAAATTTTGAATGGACTCCCGAATGCCAGAATGCTTTCGATGAACTAATTCGTCATATGGAAACACCTCCGGTTCTTTCCAAGCCTACTGATGGTGAAGACCTTTTCATCTATTTAGCAATTTCATCTCACGCCCTCAGTGCAGCACTTGTACGAGAAGATATGAAAATACAACGTCCAGTCTATTACATCAGCAAACGGTTCACTGGGGCAGAGATGAATTATTCGAAGATAGAAAAGCTCGCCTATTGTTTGCTAATTGCTTCTAGGAAGTTGAGGCCATACTTTCAAGCTCATCCTATCAAGGTCCTTACCAATCAACCTCTAAAGCAAGTCCTGTTTCGTCCTGAAACTTCGGGTCGTCTTTTGAAATGGAACATTGAACTCAGCAAATATGACATCACTTACCATCCCCGGAGAGCAATCAACGGACAAGCTTTAGCAGATTTCATCGCAGAATCTACTGACAAAGGTGATAGTGAGAATGAAACAACTGATGGCATTCCAATCCAGTGGAAGTTGTATGTTGACAAATCGAGAAATGATTAATATTCTGGGGCAGGGGTTGTGCTTGAAACCCCCGAAGGACGATCTCTGTGTTATGCATTGAGATTGGAATTTCCTTCAACAAACAATGAAGCAGAGTATGAAGCTCTTATCGCCGGTTTAAAAATTGCCAAGGAACTAAGCATCAAAGTGTTACAGATCTTCAGCGATTCCCAGCTTATTGTTTGCCAGGTAAAGAAAGAGTTTCAAGCTAAAGGTGGAAATCTGCCCGCATACTTGTCAAAGGCATGTGAGCTTCTCGAAGATTCCGATCATTACACGATAAGTCATATTCCTCAGGTAGAAAACATGAAAGCAGATTCTCTGGCAAAGTACTCAAGTTCTGGAGAAGCTCAATTACTGGGATTAGTTCCTGTGGAAGTTCTGTTAGCTCCAAGCATTGATGAAATGGATGTTGATTGGATTATGGCTGCGTCTCAAGAGCATGAATCATGGATGACTCCAATCAAAGAATACCTACTCAATGGTTCCCTGCCAGAAAGTTCTAAGGAACGTCAAAAACTATTGAGGAAAGCATCAAGATATATAATTCAAGATGGCCGATTATACAGACGGGGATTTTCAATGCCACTGCTCCGATGTGTAACTAAGGAAGAAGCCAAGACAATTCTAACTAAGATACACGGAGGAGAATGTGGAGATCATTCAGCCGGTCAAACTCTAGCCAAGAAAGTTCTCCGATATGGGTAATTCTGGCTGGATATTAATCGAGATGCTGCTATTTACTCCAGAAAGTGCGACAAATGCCAAAGATTTGCAAAAATCCCAAAAGCGCCTTCCACCAAACTCACGCAAATGGTCAGCCCATGGCCGTTCGCCATTTGGGGAATAGACTTGATTGGACCTTTACCGATCGCTAAATCTGGAATCAAATATGCTATTGTTGCTGTTGATTATTTCACGAAATGGGCTGAAGCTGAACCCCTAGCCACTATTACCTCTAAAAAGATGATAAATTTCGTAACTAAAAATATCATTTGCAGGTATGGTGTGCCGCAGAAAATAATCACAGACAACGGCACTCAGTTTAAAAGTGAAGAATTCCAAGACTTTTGCAAACGGTTCAGAATTCGAAAAAGCTTCTCAGCAGTGGCTCATCCGCAGGCAAACGGGCAAGTGGAAGCAGTAAACAAAATCATCAAGTCAACCATCAAAAAGCAACTCGAAAAAGCAAAAGGTGGTTGGGTTGATAAGCTTCCATTAGCACTATGAGCATACAGAACTACTCACAAAACTGCGACTGGGCACACTCCATTTTCATTGGCATACGGATCAGAAGCAATGATTCCAGTGGAAGTAGAAGTTCCTTCACACAGGAAAATTCATTTCAATGAAGCTGAAAACGAAAAGCTGCAACTTGAAGCACTTGATTTTCTTGATGAAAAAAGAGAAGAAGCTAGGCTCAGAGTTTCAGCTTATCAGCAAAGGATAGCCAGGCACTTCAACTCTAAAGTTCGCCAACGCAGCTTTGAGGTCGGAGACTTAGTTTTGAAAAGGATCATGATAGTAACTGGTGTGTTTGAACCAAACTGGGAAGGACCATATGCCATAGGCAGTAAACTTCTTGATGGCACTTTCAAACTCATAACTGTTGAAGGAGATCCAATTCCAAGAGCCTGGAACAGCAACCACTTACGTCCTTATTTTACTTAAAAAAAAGCTTTGCTCAAAATTGTAAAATAGTGATGAATGTATCAGTTGTATTGAAAGACATTGTAAATCAGTGTAAATGAATGAAAGCTATAAAGTGGATGTAGGCCCGATTCTTGGCCGAACCACTATAAATCTTGTGTTCTTTACTATTTCATAATGCCTGTTTCATTTCGATATGTAAATACTTTAAATGTATTGCTAAAATGTCGATTCAAAATTGCAGGACATTAAAACAAGGCTTGCTCGTCACAAAGCCAAGCGACCTCTATAAATCACCTATTTAGCAAATACCAAGCGACAAAAATTCCAAATTCAAATCCTATACAAGAAGAACTTCGCATAAAAAGTTGGCGACTCCACTATGGCAAGCCTTCGCTAACTGGTTGTGATTGTCAATATGAACAGACATCCAACTAGGTAACTCGCGTTTGTCCCGTGAAGTCGTTCAACAGTGAAGCCCACTTCTTCGGATAAGGCAATTTACTTGCAAAAGGAAAGAAGATGCGCTTTGAAACGATAATAAAAGATCGCTAATGAGCAGATGATAAGAGAACATGGCCAAGCAAACAAAGAAGCAGCCAAAAGGAGGTATGCCTCTCAATAAAAGGGCAGGTAGGACCACCAAAAGGACACCTTCCCAAGCAGAAGGAACAGGGCCCTTGCTAACTGATCGTGATGCATCCGATCAGACAGCTTGCGTCCGTCCCGTGGATCTACTCGCCTCTGAGACGCAACCTGTTATCCCGCCTTTTGGCAAGGCCAGGACACCAAGAAGCCGACTAAAGAACAAGGATAGCACGCCATGGATATCACTGAATTTTGTCCGAGCCCAGAATGAGCTACAATTGATAGGACATGACAAGAAAGGCCATAGAGATCAGCACCTCAAATTTCAAGTCAATCCGGACTCGTACGCTCAAGTTATGATCGAGTCAAATTGGGGGGAAAAACCAAAATTTCGTATCCATCACTCTGGGCAACTTCGTATCCATCGCCGAAGCCTTGGTTCGAATCCATCAAGCTTCATACCGATCAGCTCCGAATCCATCGAGGTACCCAGGTTCGACTCGACTTCCTTCGTATCCATCGAGCTCATATCGATGGACTTCATAAACACCAACAATTGAAGGACCTCGTATCCTTCAGCCAACGTCTGCTTCGTATCCATCATTCAGCGTCCGCTTCGTATCCATCATTCGATGCTTGCTTCGTATCCATTGGACCAGTGCCCTTCGTATCCATCAGGGGACCTCACTTCGAATCCATGCCTAATGACTTGTTCGTATCCAACGAGTCAACTGACCAGGGATGACTTGTCTTCCATCGAAGTAAACGAGGCGAGATGCCTGGAGTCGAAGCAGTCAATGCGGCACAAAGACCGGATCGAGACGAAGCGCGTGCGTTACGTCATCCCTCGATGCGAATGCGCCGAGATATATGGAGTCGACTCGGTCGACTCGGAGTAGAAACCGGATCGAGGCGAAGTGTGCGTTCCACGTCTTCACATGGGCGCGTGACACCATCGATTCGAAGCCCCCAGCTCAGGGAGATGGATTCGAAGCAGGCAGCCTAGCGAACAACATCGTCTCGTATCGATGATATCTCTCAATCCACTGATCCAAACATGATGAAATTTTAACTGAAGGTTGCACACATAACAAGGAACATCTCCACCAATTTTGAGCTCAATTGGAAGTAATCTTGATCGATACGAAATGATTTCGTATCGATCACAGATTGGCTTGAAACTCTCTAGAAGTGGTCGAATGGGTCCCCTCACGTGTCAGGCCAAGTCTCCCGGAGTTTGAGCGAAATCCAAGCCTCCTACGCCTATAAATAGAGCCCCAGAATCAACGAAAAAAAGGTCTTTTTTCTCTGAAGCGTCCAGACTCTGCCGGATTGAGATTTGCATCCTACTTTTGCTGTCAATTTCGAATTCTAAACTGTAATCCGCTGTTCATTGCTGTAAACGCTTGTAATCATTGAAAGAGAATCAATAAAATCATCAAAACTTCATAGTGGACGTAGGCTATACGCCGAACCACTCTAAACTGCTTGTCCGTGCACTTTATATTCCTATTTGTTGGAGTTTTTGTTAGATAATCTCTGTTTTACATTTATAATCTTCATTTTATCTCTTCAAACAACTCCCGAAGAGTGTTGTGCCCATTTTTGGTACAAACATTTTGGTGCTTTCATTGAGAGAACCAGCTTTTTCTCCTGCTCGTTGGATCTGCCATCGATACCGGATTGCACAAATCCAAGAGGAAGATCCAGATATTCAGTCCGGAATCCTTCCATTCTATTCAGATTTGCTCAAAATCTAGGAAAGGACTCCACCACCGACAATGGTCAGCACAAGAACTGGCGCCACCGCTACAGAGCAAGAAGGCAGAGACAGGCAAAATCCAACACAGCCGCCTTCTTCCAATCAAGACAATGCCACTCATTCAGACTCAACGGGGCTAGTCACCCGACAGGAGTTTCAAGTATTGCTCCAGGAGCTGACCCAAAGCCGTCAGCAGTTGGCAGAACAGTTACGCGCCAATATCGAGCTGACCAACCAGCTAAACCGCCGGGGGCACAGAAGGTCCAGGAGAGATGATGTCTCCAGAGCGTCTACCGAAAACTCAGCTTCATCTGATTACCACCGCCAAACTACCCGTCCTCGACTAGAGGGGAGTCGCGCTCAAGTTGCTGAATATCAGCCCGCCTTAACTGTTGGGCAACTGAGGGTAGGACCGTCGACCAGTTTCCAAACCGGTCCCTCAACACGAGGAGGTACTGCCCCGCAGTACACCACGGATAACCGCGCCACAACCACCGCAGCAGAGACAAGGGTCGATACCCAAAATCAATCTGAGCCGATCAATCAACAGCGAGGACATACTCCTGAACCTTATGTCCCAGAAGACGTTGAGCCAAGGAGGCGAGATACGGATCGTCGACAGCGCCCGATCCCTACTCGCACCGTGGAACCCGACCACGCCTTAGCTCATCACGCTCCGAATCTGCCTGTTTCGGATATATCAACCATGATACGTCAAATGATCCGCGAGAGTCAGGGGCTCACTAATGATGACTGGGGGATTTCCCGTAGTCATACCCCTTTCACAGACGAAGTGTTACATGCCGAACCCCCTAGGCGATTCAGAATGCCGACTCTCCCGATGTATGAAGGGAATAGTGACCCCAACCAGCATATTCTGAAGTATGAATGGTCGATGAGCGCTGCGAGGGCCGACGACGTAGTGAAGTGTCGAAGTTTCCCCATCTCTTTGGGGGGAATCGCGACAATGTGGTTTACCCGCCTACCACCTAGATCTATTTCTTCGTTCGATCAATTGGCCAAGAGGTTTGTGGAACAATTCCGGATGCATGTTGCCAGGCCAAAAGACGTCAACACCTTGTCCAGCGTCACTCAGGCTCATGGAGAGACACTCAGGCGTTACCTGGAGAGGTTCCATGCAGCATGCGTCGAGATCACCAATCCCAACGATAATTCAATTTTAATGGCTCTGACCAAGGGGATTGATCCTGATTCCGAATTCGGAAACTGGCTAGCTGGGAAACCGCCCGCGTCGTTGGACCGTTTCTACTCCAAGGCCGCTCAATTCCTGCGGCAGGAGGATGCAAAACAGTCTAGGAAGCAGGACGATGCGAAACCCAGCATTGAGGGAATACAGAGCAATGTGGCAGTTAAACAGTCCGGCGAGAGTTCCGGGAAAGTTCAGCTGAATATACAAAACAAGCAAACCCAGCAGAGAGGAAACAATGGCCAGAATAAGAAGAGAGACGAAAACCGAGGTCCACGACGTAGAGCTCAGATGTTTGACAGTTATACACCGCTAAACACATCATTGGAAAACGTATACTTACAGACTTGCAACACTGTACAGTATAAGAAGCCTGCTCCGAAGCCCTCATCGGAGAGACAGATTCAGACAGGGAAATTCTGTAGGTTCCATGAAAGCTATGGACATAATACCAATGAGTGTCGGCACTTACAGGACCTCATCGAAAAGCTGATTAGAGAGAGGAAGCTAGATCAGTTTGTACGGGTGCCGCAGCCTGGCGGAGCGGGCCCCTCGAATCAAAATCGTTCACAAAATCAGGAAAGAGAGAATGAACCCGCTCGTGCGGGCGGGAGATTAGTTATCAACACAATAAGTGGTGGCCCCCATCCGGCAGACAGAAGCTGGGGGGAAATGGAGTCGTATGCCAGTTCTATCAGGCATGCGGACTTCGAGTGTTATAGTAATTGCGAGGATGGGACCCCGGCAAAGCAACAAAAGATAATGTCCGATGATATCGTGTTCAGGAGCCGAGTCGCCGATAAAGTCGAAGCCCCTACTATCGACCCACTAGTCATATCTGCCCAGGTAGGTCCTGCTTGGATGAAGAGGATCCTGGTTGACAGTGGGAGCTCTGTAAACATCTTGCTCAAACGGGCTTACGATCTAATGAAGATGGAAACAAAGGATTTGAAACCCTGTTTATCCAGAATCCATGGTTTCAACGGAAGTGCCACGATACCCATCAGAATAACTGAACTCCCAGTTGAGTTAGGCGTTGGAGAACGCCGGAGGGTCCGCATGTTACAATTTGTTGTGCTGGAAATAGATTCGCCATACAATGCGTTTCTGGGTCGGCCAGCTTTAACCGAGTTCAGGGCGACAATCGCCCCATGGTGTCTGACTCTGAAATTTCCCACTGATCATGGGATTGGAGTTGTTCAAGGAGATCAGGCCTCAGGAAGGGCCTGTTATGTTGCTGAGCTGCGCGGGGCGCAACGTAAAGAGAAGGGGAAGGGCGTAGAGGAATCTCTCTGCGTCCTTTCTATCGATAATTGACAATTGATGCCTGGGCCTCGGCCTGGGCACCACGACCAATTCCTGAAAGACCTGGACCCCAGGGACAACGAGGATAAAGACGAATCAACGGAGAGTCAAGCCTCTCCAGCCGAACTGACTGTGGACGTCCCAATCAGTGAGGATGATGATTCAAAGATGCTGAAAGTTGGGTCCCAACTAAACAAGCAGACACAGCAGGAGTTGGTCGAATTTCTTCGGGCGAATCTCGACGTCTTCGCCTGGACACACTCTGACATGTGCGGGATCTCGCCGAGCATTGCAAGTCACTCCCTGAATATAGATCCGCGACATGTCCCAGTGAAACAGAAAAGGCGCGGTATGGATCCAGAGAGATCTGCCGCCCTTAAGGAGGAAGTTGATAAACTACAATCGAATGGGTTCATTCGAGATGCCTTGTATCCAGAATTGGTGTCCAACCCTGTACTAGTTCGGAAACCAAACGGGAAGTGGAGAACCTGTGTTGATTACTCTGACCTAAACAAGGCCTGTCCAAAAGATAGCTTCCCACTTCCGCGAATCGATCAGCTCGTAGATTCGACGGCCGGACATGAACTACTATCCTTTATGGACGCTTATTCCGGCTACAATCAGATACCCATGCATTTGCCTGATAAGGAACATACCAGCTTCGTGACCGACCTGGGACTCTATTGTTACAAAGTCATGCCGTTTGGTCTAAAAAAACGCTGGAGCAACATACCAACGCTTAGTCAACCGAATGTTCGCTGATCAGATTGGGAAGACCATGGAGGTTTACGTGGATGACATGCTGGTGAAGTCCCGATTCTCCACCGATCACGTCAGAGATTTGAATTCAATGTTCAGCATCCTCCGGGATTACGGAATGAAGCTCAACCCACTCAAATGTCACTTTGGCGTTGCATCCGGAAAATTCCTTGGGTTCATTGGCAACGCTCGAGGAATAGAGGCGAATCCTGAGAAGATCTGGGCTATTAGAAATTTGCAAACCCCCAGAACTATAAAACAAGTCCAGAGTCTTAACGGGAAGGTCGCAGCACTGAGCAGGTTCATTTCAAAGTCTACCGACAAATGCATTCCTTTCTTCGACCTGATCCGGAAGGGCAAACGAAACTTTGAATGGACCACGGAGTGTGAAGGCGCGTTCCGATCATTAGTTCAGCATCTCTCCACACCTCCGATCTTGTCAAAACCGGTTGACCACGAACAACTATATCTCTACCTGGCAGTATCAGAACATGCTATCAGTGCTGCTCTAGTCCGGGAAGAAGACAAAGTGCAAAACCCGGTCTACTATGTTAGTAAGCGACTAACAGGAGCTGAAAGAAATTATCCAAGGCTGGAGAAACTGGCTTATTGTTTGGTTATTGCCTCAAGGAAGCTCCGTCCTTACTTCCAAGCTCATCCGCTTACTGTGTACACCGACCAGCCGTTACGACAGGTCCTTACGCGGCCTGAGACGTCCGGTAGGTTACTCAAGTGGAACATTGAGCTAAGCCAATTTGATATCGCATACGCTCCGCGGAGGGCCATTCAAGGACAAGTCCTGGCTGATTTCATAGTCGAATTCACCGTTCCGGAAGACTTACCCGAAACCAGTGAATCTCCCGAATACATCTGGAAGCTGTATACTGATGGCGCGTCAAATGATCGGTGTTCGGGCGCTGGGGTTGTACTTGAGACTCCCGAGGGCCGATCCATATGTTATGCTCTTAAATTCGACTTTCATGCAACTAATAATGAAGCCGAATATGAAGCCCTCCTAACCGGCCTAAGGCTTGCCAGAGATTTGAGAATTATCGCTGTAGAAATTTATTGCGATTCGCAGTTAGTGGTATGCCAGGTGCGAGGAGAATACCAGGCAAGAGACCGAAGACTGGCCGCTTACTTGGCACGAGTTCAGGAAATCCTAAACCAGTTTGATTATTATGCCATCTATTATGTGCCTCGGGAACGCAATCAGAAAGCCGATTCACTGGCGAAGTTAGCCAGCACAGGCGAAGCGCAACAAATGGGACTTGTCCCCGTTGAAACTTTGGCCACTCCGAGCATCGATCGGATAGAAATGAACTCTGTATTTGAAACCGCTCCTAGTAGAGAATCTTGGATGACTCCGTATCGGAATTACATTGAGAGTGGGGTGCTGCCTGAACCTAGAAATGAGAAGAGGCAAATTCAGCGAAAAGCTTCGCGGTTCGTCATCCAAAACGGAGTCATGTACAGGAGAGGTTATTACGTTCCTCTCCTCAGATGTATCGCCCACGAGGAAATCAAACGAGTGCTACATGAGGTGCACGAAGGAGAGTGCGGCGATCATACCGGCGGGCAAGCTCTCGCTAAGAAGATACTTCGATACGGGTACTACTGGCCGACAGTGAACCGAGATGCGGCAAACTATGCCCGGAAGTGCGATAAATGCCAGATACATGCCCGAATTCCGAGAGCTCCGCCAACTGAAATAACCCAAATGGTCAGTCCCTGGCCATTCGCAATGTGGGGCATTGACATCATCGGCGCCCTACCTTTAGCAAAAGGCGGTGCAAAATACGCCATCGTCGCCGTTGATTACTTCACAAAGTGGGCTGAGGCCGAAGCCCTAGCAACCATTACGACAAAGAAAGTGATAAATTTCGTGGTTCGCAACATCATCTGTCGATTTGGACTCCCGCATACTATCATCACTGATAACGGAGCCCAATTCGAGAGTGCGGAATTCAAGAATTTCTGTCAACGGTTTCATATCCGCAAAAAGTTCTCGGCTGTCGCACACCCCCAAGCGAATGGACAGGTTGAAGCTGTCAACAAAGTTATAAAATCGATCCTGAAGAAACAATTAGAGAAGGCTGGGGGCAAGTGGGTCGATGAACTTCCTATGGCGTTATGGGCCTATCGAACGACCCACAAAACCGCGACCGGACACACTCCGTTTTCCCTATCTTATGGTTCAGAGGCCGTTATTCCGGTCGAGACAGAAGTGCTCTCTCATCGCGTGACTTATTATGATCCAAAAACAAACGCTATACTCCTAGCCGAGTCTTTAGATCTATTGGATGAAAAACGGGAAGAGGCTGATTTGAGAGCAGCCGCACATCGAAGCCAGGTCGCCCGATTGTACAACACCAGAGTTCGACCTCGAACCTTTGAACTCGGCGACCTCGTGCTCAAGAGAATCTACCCAGTTCCTTCACACATGAAACCGAACTAGGGAGGGCCGTATGTAATTACACTAAAGCTCAGAGATGGTACATTCAAGCTGTCGACTGTTGACGGTTTCAATTTACCGAGGGCTTGGAACAGCGAAAGTCTCCGCCGCTACTACATATGACAGGCTTTATTTATTTCATTCTATTTAGCAATTTGTTTCTGCATTTCGAAATTTGAATTTTGTAATAAGGCAACTGACTTTGCCGCATTTTCTTATTTCAGCAATAAAATGCCACTTCTTCGAGCCAGAGCTGTGATTCATTATGTACGATATACAACATCACGATGCACGAAGAGCTAAATCCCATCACGCAATGGGACTTATTCAAATGGAGAGTGGCTGTGATACGACCGGCCACTCACTAGGTGAAACCCGAGCTCGGGGACAAGCCATGACATCGATATTAATAGGGTTGACACACGACAATCCTACACTTAACTCCACATTCCCAGAGTGCGAAGTGGAGTATAAACATTCAACTCCGTATTCCCAGAGTGCGAAGCGGAGTATAAACACTTAACTCCATATTCCCGGAGTGCGAAATGGAGTATAAACATTCAACTCCGTATTCCCAGAGTGCGAAGCGGAGTATAAACACTTAACTCCATATTCCCGAAGTGCGAAATGGAGTATAAACATTCAACTCCGTATTCCCAGAGTGAGAAACGGAATATAAACATTCAACTCCATATTCCCAGAGTGCGAAATGGAGTATAAACATTTAACTCTACATTCCCGGAGTGCGAAGTGGAGTATAAACATTCAACTCCGTATTCCCAGAGTGCGAAGCGGAGTATAAACACTTAACTCCATATTCCCGGAGTGCGAAATGGAGTATAAACATTCAACTCCGTATTCCCAGAGTGCGAAGCGGAGTATAAACACTTAACTCCATATTCCCGGAGTGCGAAATGGAGTATAAATATTCAACTCCGTATTCCCAGAGTGCGAAACGGAATATAAACATTCAACTCCATATTCCCAGAGTGCGAAATGGAGTATAAACATTTAACTCCACATTCCCGGAGTGCGAAGTGGAGTATAAACATTCAACTCCGTACTCCCAGAGTGCGAAGCGGAGTATAAACACTTAACTCCATATTCCCGGAGTGCGAAATGGAGTATAAACATTCAACTCCGTATTCCCAGAGTGTGAAGCGGAGTATAAACACTTAACTCCATATTCCCGGAGTGCGAAATGGAGTATAAACATCCAACTCCGCATTCCCAGAGTGCGAAGCGGAGTATAAACAGTCGACTCCGCATTCCCAGAGTGCGAAGCGGAGTATAAATATTCAACTCCGCATTCCCAGAGTGCGATGCAGAATACAAACGTCAGTCAACTCCATGTTCCCAAAGTACGAACAACCGCTTACGAGATGACGCATATCCCCGGAGTGTGGATGGAACGATTCATGAGAGAACAAGCGTAGTTCGACCACTCGGTCCTCGCTTGGTGCCATCACGAGCTGATCATCACAACTTGACCCCGGGACTGGGGGCAGAGGCAAATGTTAATCATTACCCGAAACTATGCGATGCTCAGCTCCGATGCGATTCCCTATCACAACTCAAGTCTGAGATTCCCATACTTTACAAGTAAAATGAGCTATTCTTGAAGCAATCAAATAATGCAAGTACACTGGACCGAAGTCCGAACACTGCAACATTCAAGCATAGAAAAGAACACAAGCTGAAGCCAAAAAACAAAATTTTATTCCAATTAACTCAAGAACAATGGTTTATACATGAGTTTTTTGCAAAATATTCCTACTAGCAGGGGCCGAACCTGCATCTAAACACGGCCTACAAAAGGGAAAAAGCAGAAAAAATAACAAAAGTCCCTAACCGCCTATGAAAAGAACGTCTAATCCTTCTGTTTCCTCAGCTTCTTCTTCCTCGAGGAGCTACTGGAGCCACCAGTACCCTTCCGCTTGGAGCCTTTCTCCTTAGGCAAGCTCCCTTCGGGGGGAGGCATAATGTCAACATCCTCGTCTGAGCTGGACTCTATAGGGATACTTCCCGAAGGAGGAGTGGGAGGAACAGACTCGGCAGCTGGAGGAGGAGCTGGCACATCAGTATCAGTAAGTGTGCCCCCAGGAGACACAGTCATAAGAGGAGTAGGGCACTGTGCTGCTGCTCCGCCGTCTACTTCACCACCGTGCGCCGCGGCCTCCATTTCGGCATTAATTTCGGCCAACATCGCCGCTTCCCGCCGTGCACTGGCCTCGCTAGCAGCCGTAGTAGTCTGAGACAAGGTGTCAGAAGTAGCCGTGAATCCACCCAAGCCAAATGGCAAGTCCGCAAAAGGATCACTTTGACGGCCAAGGAGCTCGTTTATCATCTGCTCGTCGAAAGAAAGTGAGCTCCCCTCCGTCACTCCAACTGGTGCCATTGCTGCGACGGAGGTCGCCTCAGAGATGATGGCTCCTGGCGCTTGACCTGATTCTTGGGTGGTAAGGGGCGCGGCTGGTGCAACTCCTGTCACTGATCAAAGGAAAAGACATGTCATTAGCAACATTTCAACGCGGGTTCTTCAATCCAAATATACTAGAAGTTAGTTCAAAGTACCTTCCTCGGTTTGGCTCGAGGTCATCTGAACTACTTCAAAAGGATGTTCCTTAATAGGAGATAAATGCGGTTGATCAGGGTCATATGCCGGGATAGGCTGGGAGTAGATCATCGGAGTTGGTTCAGACTGAGATGACACGACTATCTCAGAACTCGTAACATGGTGTTCTGCACCAGAGCTCTCTCCGACTTCCTGGATCTGGGCACCAAGCCTCACCTTGTCGTGGGAAATCATGGAGTCATGGAGAACCTTCTTTTCGTCATCATTAAGGATGCGGTTCTCCAGCTCGAACTCATCAAGGGCTTCATCAGGGTGCCCAGATCTCTCCTCATCAACCAGTAGGTTCCAGGCATTATAGAGATGTGTGGGGTAATCGTCAAGCCATGTCAAGTCTCGGTGCCTTAGCACATTGGCGTTATAAGTGACGAGTAGCTCTTCCACCTCGGCCTTGATCCTGGCCTCCGCCTGCCGTACTTTCTCATCAACCCCAGCCTCAGCCTCACGGGCTTGTTGTATAGCCACTTCCTTCTCCTTACGAAGCGTCACCGCCTGATCACAGGCCTCCTGCGCAAAGACATTAGCTGCGTCTTTTTCCTTAGCCATCTCTGAAAACTTCGACTTCAGCTCATTAAGCTCCTTGAGAGCGGCGTCCCTCTCGGCAGTAATAGAAGTGTTCCTGTGACCCATGTCCTCGATGGCGGTGTAATGTTCTTGCTTCATCCTGGCCATGGCAGCGGTCACTTCATCAACTTTCTTTAAAGCCTCCATTTCAGACTTACGAGAAGACTCAGCCTCCGAGTTGAGCGCTTTTATGATTTGGTCGTTGTGACCCAGCTCCTTCTCGAGCTTCTCGATGGTGACGCCCCGCTCAAATGCCACTTTAGATGCCTTCCTCGCGGCCCGTCCCCACTCCCTATACTGGAAAAAGATGTCCGCAACATAGTCGTGGATGGTGGTTTCCGCGGTTGGCGGGATTCTCTTCAGATGCGGGGGGAAGACATACCCATCAAAACAAATGTCAGGAAATTCCTTCCTCATCTGTGCCAGTTTAAGCGCTCCTTCGCTAGACGCCTCGGTCGGGACCGGCACAGTAGCCGAAGAGGTAGCTATTTCGGTCCTGCGCGGAGGATCGGACCTCAAAGCTTGAGAAGGCGGCCTAGGCCGTGAAGTTTCGGGAGGCCGAGTAACTGCGGCCGTAGGAGGTGCAGAGGTCCTGGGGGGAGGAGAGCGAGATCGGGATCGGCGAACATATCCCCTATCTCTGTCAGACTTCTCCTGACCAGAGTATCCCGTGTCATAATCCCTCTCGCCCTCTCTCCTGCGTGGCTCGTGATAACGGCGCTTACGCAAACTACCAAGCACGGAACCTTTCCCAGACATCGTACCTGAAAAGAAAACCACAAAGAATCAGTAACCGTTTGCGATGTGTTGTTTACGGGTAGGAAAGTGTGTTGTGCCGTGAAGAGTGTGTGAATGTGTAACCCCCCGGACCAACCAGAAGTGTCAGTCGCACTGGCAGGATCAGGCTCGCTAACGTCGACGATATGTCGCAGTCCACCCGATCCAACGTCGTGTTGCTTCGGCTCGACGTCCGGGAATGGAGGGTCAGCAGGCCCTTCGAATTGATCTCCATCTTGCGGGGAGGACGCCTCCGTAATCTTAACTCCTGGCGAAGGACGGTGCAAAACCACAGACTTCCGCCTCCCAGACTTAGGCTGTTTCGAGGCCACTGCTTTGCCTTTCCTCTTTGCATCGGACTCCGGGGTTGCATTAGCAGGTCCAACCAACGGTTCCTCGTCAGTATGAGTTTTCTCGGAATCGGGTTCCTCGATTATCACAACCCTGGGCTTCATCCGCTTGACCTTTTTCCTGGAGATGGTCTTTAATGCACCATCGATTCTTATGCTCTGCCTCCGACCGATCAGCCCAAGGACTCTGAGATTCCGATCTTTCAATAACAGTTCAATATTCCTTTCTTCGCTAGGAATCTCTTGGAAGACCCGAACTATTTCTTTATAATAGCCACCCTCAGGTCGCTGGATGATAGCTGAGAGAAAAAGAGAAGAAGACATAAGTTTAATTTCACTCCGAAAATAGCCCTGTCAATTACTTGGGAAAAAAGACAATACTCACGTCTGAATAGCCATCACCTGGCAAACCCCGGAGGACATCGGACATAAAACCACTCCGACTTAAAGTAGCTTAGCCTAGTCCACGACCCCGCGACAACTTGGCAGTTCCTTACAGACTCCAAGAACGTGTAAGATGGGCTGTCAGTCCGACTCTTGAAATTAAACAGATATCTTATGTCGGTCATACGGGGAGGGCGATGGAGGTACTCCATGAATACAATGAACAAGCTGTTGAGTGAGGCATATCCGTTTGGATGCAATTGAGACGGAGCAATGTCCAGATAAGCCAACACTTCTCTTATATAGTCGTTAAATGGAGGAAGTGTGCCAGCTGCACACGCATGCCGGTTAAAAGCAGTATACCCCTCCGGGGGATTAAGTGGCCTATCATCCGGTCCAGGCAACAATACCTCATCCAAAGATAAGCCATGCCTTAAGCATATTCTCCCTAGCGTGTCTTCAGAAATATTGGATGGGACAGAATCAGGTGGGCTATTAATGAAGGACGCGTTGGGCAACTCGTCCGGAGCTGGGCCAATAGCTTCGGTCTCAATGACCGGAATCTCAATTCTAGGAAGGATAGGGTTCTGAGTTTCTTGCTGCTGCGAACTTGACGGTTCCATCACTAGCTAACTCACGAGAAACCATCATTAGATGACAAAAAGCCCGTGCATTCCCCAGTGTAAAGTGCATGAATGTGTTGTGTAGTGCGAGTGTTGTGCGTGACTTGGGCAAATTCTGCAGAGTTAAAGAAAATGTGCAAGCAACGAGATTCTGGAAGTCGGACAGGCATGACCGTCAAGACTGCGCCCTCCAGATGATAGCGATCGATTCAAGATTAAAGAGTTCGTTGTACTTTTTCTGTTAAATGGCAGTTCCATCGACGAGCTCCGAAAGTCAGTCAAATATGCAGTTCTGTGATCAAGTTCATTTATGCAAGGCAGAAGCTCGTCGGAGTTATGCTGTTAAAAGTTCACAATTTTGTGTGCATCGAGAGGAAAGTTCGAATCGATCGCGGTAGGCTAGCTCGAATCCATCAGGACACGGGTTCGTATCGATCCCGGGGGGCACGAGTCGAATCGATATCCAGGGTGCGAGTTCGTATCGATCAATTCGAACCGATCCGTGGTTGTCAAATTCGTATCGATCCCGGGGGGCATGAGTCGAATCGATAGCCAGGGTGCTAGTTCGTATCGATCAATTCGAACCGATCTGGGGTTGTCAAATTCGTATCGGTCAGAGAGGTCTCGGCTTCACATCGATCACGTTCAAATCAGCGCTTTTCGTGTAAAACGTAAAGATAAACTTCGCATCGATATGAGGTCGAGAACTTTGCAGCAACCATTCAAAGATCCATGGCTGTCAAGCCACCGATCCATGGTTGGCGAATTTCCAGGGATCGATACAGAAATCCAATGAGGGCGTGATAATGGCCTGCCTCGATTCGAATGCAAGCCTCCGTAGCGATCCTTTTCCTGTTTTGTTTCTTTCCGCTTCTTCTTCGCCAATCCACAGGAGCATCGACATGGTTATTCAAAACCAAGCCTTGGTCCAGATCTGGTTTTGCCAATTACCAGAATCGGTGGTTGGTGAAGATGGAATAGATCCAAGATGATTTCGTTGCTTAGATTCGAGGTTAATTACCTAGGTTGAGGTTAAGATTTGAAGGATTGGAGGTATGGATCTGATCGATTCGAGAGCAAATTGCGAGTCTTCTCCGTTCTCACAATTTCTGGATCGATGCGAGAAGTAGAAGGCAGCAGTAAAAAGTAGAAAGGTAAAAAAGTGAGAAATGACGAAGTCCCAGATATTTATATGAAGCCTAGGACGGAACCGAGTCGATTTGACTCCCAGTCAATCTGACCGGTCGCAACCAGTCAGACAGCACATCGAAACGAAGACTCGTTTCGAACCCACCAGACTTTATCGTTTCGAAACGCACAGGGAGGCCACATGAATACGATGGGTCGATGCAAGCGCTCTATTCGAATCCATTAAGCTGTGCATTCATCGAGGCGAAATGTTCACCAGACGCCATCGTTTCGAAACATCCAAATTTTGAGCCATCGATTCGAAACAGAGCAGGCCTGTTAATACGAGCGTCGTTTTCGTATCCATCAGTGTCTATCGATGCGAACATCCATTTCGTATCCACCAGTTATCACCAATTCGAATCAGAATTCACCGCGATTTGTGACCATCGATACGAATGATCGTTTTCATATCCATCAAGTCGACCCACGTCGATACGAAAGAAGGCTTTTCGACTTTCAGCATCGATTCATAAGAGGACCGATACGAGAGAATGGCTAAGGGGTATGACTTTCAAAATTATCCAAAGAAGACATACAACTTTTCAAAGCACGTCATGTTTTCACAAGACGTACTTTGGGGGGCAAATGTTATCCCGCCTTTTGGCAAGGCCAGGACACCAAGAAGCCGACTAAAGAACAAGGATAGCACGCCATGGATATCACTGAATTTTGTCCGAGCCCAGAATGAGCTACAATTGATAGGACATGACAAGAAAGGCCATAGAGATCAGCACCTCAAATTTCAAGTCAATCCGGACTCGTACGCTCAAGTTATGATCGAGTCAAATTGGGGGGAAAAACCAAAATTTCGTATCCATCACTCTGGGCAACTTCGTATCCATCGCCGAAGCCTTGGTTCGAATCCATCAAGCTTCATACCGATCAGCTCCGAATCCATCGAGGTACCCAGGTTCGACTCGACTTCCTTCGTATCCATCGAGCTCGTATCGATGGACTTCATACACACCAACAATTGAAGGACCTCGTATCCTTCAGCCAACGTCTGCTTCGTATCCATCATTCAGCGTCCGCTTCGTATCCATCATTCGATGCTTGCTTCGTATCCATTGGACCAGTGCCCTTCGTATCCATCAGGGGACCTCACTTCGAATCCATGCCTAATGACTTGTTCGTATCCAACGAGTCAACTGACCAGGGATGACGTGTCTTCCATCGAAGTAAACGAGGCGAGATGCCTGGAGTCGAAGCAGTCAATGCGGCACAAAGACCGGATCGAGACGAAGCGCGCGCGTTACGTCATCCCTCGATGCGAATGCGCCGAGATATATGGAGTCGACGCGGTCGACTCGGAGTAGAAACCGGATCGAGGCGAAGTGTGCGTTCCACGTCTTCACAGGGGCGCGTGACACCATCGATTCGAAGCCCCCAGCTCAGGGAGATGGATTCGAAGCAGGCAGCCTAACGAAGAACATCGTCTCGTATCGATGATATCTCTCAATCCACTGATCCAAACACGATGAAATTTTAACTGAAGGTTGCACACATAACAAGGAACATCTCCACCAATTTTGAGCTCAATTGGAAGTAATCTTGATCGATACGAAATGATTTCGTATCGATCACAGATTGGCTTGAAACTCTCTGGAAGTGGTCGAATGGGTCCCCTCACGTGTCAGGCCAAGTCTCCCGGAGTTTGAGCGAAATCCAAGCCTCCTACGCCTATAAATAGAGCCCCAGAATCAACGAAAAAAAGGTCTTTTTTCTCTGAAGCGTCCAGACTCTGCCGGATTGAGACTTGCATCCTACTTTTGCTGTCAATTTCGAATTCTATACTGTAATCCGCTGTTCATTGCTGTAAACGCTTGTAATCATTGAAAGAGAATCAATAAAATCATCAAAACTTCATAGTGGACGTAGGCTATACGCCGAACCACTCTAAACTGCTTGTCCGTGCACTTTATATTCCTATTTGTTGGAGTTTTTGTTAGATAATCTCTGTTTTACATTTATAATCTTCATTTTATCTCTTCAAACAACTCCCGAAGAGTGTTGTGCCCATTTTTGGTACAAACACAACCTTCCTGGCACACCAACCAACTGACGCTCCTTTCCAAAGATCAACAAAGCCCTCTAACGAGGCACGCCAAAAAATGAAAGTGCTTCTCTCAAACAAAAAAGATTGGTGGAACCACCGGAGGGGCACCTTCCCAAGCTGAAGGAACAGGGCCCTTGTTAATTGATTGTGATCGTTTGTGCAAACGAACATCCAATCAAACAACTTGCGTCCGTGTAACAACCCTGTATTTTACAATTAATTTTAATTTGATTTTTCCAAATTTAGGAGCTTTATTTATGAAAAGAATAAATGTTGTTATTGTAAATATAAAAAACTTTGATTTTGTATGTGGATTTGAATTCCACCTATGACTAAATTTAATATTTCCAGAAAATGTGAATTTTGGTCAAATAGTCAAACTTCGACTTTTAACTTGAAAATTTAAAAGTTTGAAATTTATGAATTTTATCTTTTATTATAAAAATAGATTTAATAACTTGAATACTGCTTTTCGTTTCGTTGCAAATGGATTTAAATTGCAAAAGTTATACTATTTTCAATATTGTGTGTATATTGGGTTATTCAGCAATATTCTTTATTTTAAAATTATATAAATGACATTTTTATTTGATATATTTTATTCTAATTTGTACATTTATGTTATATAAAATATATTTTGGCTTTTAAATATTTTTAAAGTAAGGTAGGAATTTTTCCAGAGTTAGTAGTATTTTTCTTGCAAATTTCCATGCCCTGTTTGTAAAGTTTAAACATTTTTCTTTAATCCTTTTCTATTTTCTCCAATTTAATTATCTATTTTATTTTGAAAATGATAAATAAATTATTTTAATTCAAATTTTCACTTCATAATATTTTTATAATGAAGTGTATAGTTTTTCAAGACTGACAGTGATTTATTTATAATTTTTGAACACTGTTTGGTATTTTTAAGTAATTTTCTTCATTCTTTTTATATTTTTCCAAAATTTATTATTTGTTTTCTCATATTTATAATTGATTTCGGTTTGTAAATTATTTTTCTGAATATTTTTGTTTATATAAAGATTAAAAAGAAAAGAAATATGAAAGGTTGTAAAACACTTTGAAACTTAAGCCCTTTTTTGTCCAAACCCTTCATTTTCTTTAACTCCTCAAATTTTGCCCTAGCCATCTAAAACCCTAGTGTAGCCGCCACTTTTTGTTTCTCATCTTTTCACGTGAAAACAAATCAGCTCCTCATTTCTCATGGCTTCATCCAAAAATAGGTAATGGCCTCTCCTTCTTTTTCTTCTTTTCTCTTCATTTTCAATGATTTTTGCCATGTTTCTCTTGCTTTGCTTGGCCTAACACCTCCACCATCTCCTCCACCGACCACCACCACTTCCTTCCCCACACCATCCACGACCAAACCCCCTCCTCCTCTGACCATGACAGGCCATGCACTCCTTTTGACTAAAAACCACACAAAACCTTGCACAAATCCCTTAAAACAATGCATAGCCACCACTAGTTGCAACATACCTTCGCCCACCACCTTGGACACCACCTCTACCCGCCACCACCACCTTGCTACCACCACTACACATCACCATCTCCTCTGTCCAGACCTGTAGCAAGTCATGGCCAAGCCTAGGACCTTGTAGACCGAGCCAAAGATGAACCAAAACTCCACCATATTGCATAAAACTCTTCACATGCCTATGTTGTAACTTCCCCATCATCTCTAGCTTGTAGCCGTGCATCCCTTGGTCCAAACCAGACCCAAACCATGTCCAAACCTGAACCAAAACATTCCCTAGGCCATGCAAAAGGATAGAGAAAGCAAGGCAAAAGATTTGACATTCAAATCTCTTTTCGTTTAAAAGTTATTCCATTTCAAGTGAGTTGAAATTGTGTTTGTTTTGATGTATGTTTTGGGTTGTAATACAAGAGTTTGAGCTTTGGATCTTGCTCTCCACTCAAGTCCGTAGTCTTGTCATCGTGCTTTTGTTCCATTGTGTCATTGGTTTTGATATCTCCAGCACAAACAGGTGAGTTATTCTCACTAGACAATATGTACCTATATAACTGATAAACCGACACCATTTGAATCTGTAATGTATATCATCATGTTATATATATTTATATTATTATCATATGATGTTCACACCTGTTATTACACTTATTATATCATATGTTACTATTATTTAATGTTATTCTGTTATTTATATCTGTTATCACCATTGCAAGTTCCCTGTAGATTAGAATCACTATGGGTTGAAATGATACATACCCGAACGGACTTTAGAATAGGGAAAAATCGTTATGGGCTGAAATGATAGGCCTGAATGATTTTTATTTATATTATTTTAACTTGGGATTGCGGGTTTGAAATGATAGAACCCGGATTTTTCTTTTTTAACTGCGGATTGAAATGATACATATGCGTATCACTTGACCTAGGTTAGAAAATTATATACAGGCCCGTGGTTATTTTATAAAGTGTTTTGAATATTTTTAAGTATTTTAAAAATATAAATTTATGAAATTTGATTTAAACAGATTTTGAAATATTTTGAATTAAAGAAATTATGATTTTTCTATGTGTTAAAAATGTAATTAATGAATGGTTTAACTGGATTTTTGAAATATAACTTAAGTTGGAAATTTGGAAATTTTGGTTAAAAATGATATTTAAGTTATATAAATAAAATGGATATTAAATTTTATTTGGAAATGGTAAATATGATAATTTGATTAAATTTGAATTTAAGTGATTATTGAGTATTATTGATTTTTCTATGAATTTAAGTGGTTAAATAAATGAATGTTTAAAAGTGATCTTTTAAAATATAACTTGACTAGGAAATGTGAAATTTGGTTTTAATTAAAGGTTTAAGTTAATTAAATAAAATTGGAAATTTTGTTAAATTGTGAAATGGTAATTTAAATTTGAAGTGTTAAGTCTATTTGTTGAAATGTGAAGAATTGGAACTTTTACACTTAAACTTATTAAGTAAATTGTTGAAAATTGGATTTAATTATAAGAAATTTATTGTGAAAGAAACGTGTAAAGTTCTAATTAATGAAAGAAATATGTAAAGTTTAATTTATGAAAGAAACGTGTAAAGTTCTAATTAATGAAAGAAATATGTAAAGTTTTACCTACTGAAAGAAACATGTAAAGTCTTAATTAATGAAAGAAACATGTAAGTCTTAATTTGTGTAATATTGATTTAAAATAATAAATGCCCCTTTTGTAATAAAACGTAAATTAAAACGTACATTCGATAATGTAAGTTTAATTAGTGTAATATTGATTAAATTATAAATGCTCTTTACTGTAATAGGAATGTAAGTTAAAAAGTACATTTAATATGTAAGTTTTAATTAATTTAAATGACATATTTTAATGACTAAAATAATAAAGTTTCTTTATTGTAATGATAATGTAAGTTAATAAGGTACTCTTAACTTAACATAAGAATTTTAGCATTAAATTGGATATTACAGTAACAAAGTTTATTTAACTATAAGGCTATGATAAAATGACCATGTTAAAAAATTTGTAAGTATGTAAATACTTTGATTATATAAAATGTTAAATTGGGAAGTATTACATTCCAAAAATGCTATGATTCCTTAAGGTTACATTACCAAAATGCTATGATAATTTAAAGGAAGATTTCAAGTTTAATAAATTAAAGGAAATATTCAGTGATATTGAAATTTGGGTTTTATTGAAATGATATATTATTGAATTGGTTTTGAAATGGAAATGATATATTTTTGAATTGGTTTTGAATAGATATGTTTTGGGTTTGAAAGTATGTATTAGTTTGAAATAAATGATATGATTTTGAAATGGTTTAAAGGATGTATTTTGATTTGAAACATAAACTATTTTTAAAAGTTATAACCACGGGTTATAATAACGATTGGTTGGCAAAGAGACCGGGATCGGATATGGACATACTCTTTGTCGATACCGAAAACCACTTTGACAACTGTGTACGCGGTGGAGATTCCAGAATGAAGTAGGATGGTGGCGACGTTCTTAAGGTATGTTACTTGGACCCAACTCCCGTGAGTTGGCATAAGGTGGCTAAAACAGGAGCGATCTCGGACCAGTGAGGTAGCACCTCTTCTCGGACACATTTCTTCGATATTATACTCTTACTTGTGATTGATTAGATGGCCATCCTCCGATTTGGGAGTGTTGTTCGAGGTGGAACGGTAGTGGCTGCTATGCGTATCCATCAGTCCGTGTGCGTAATTGGTATATCTACCCTGGCATTGCCTAGTTGTGCCGTGTCACCTACCATATCGAGCTTTACTACGATTATGATTTTAAGATCCGACCGCGTTAAGGTTCTCCATCCCCTTAATGCTATTTTCTATATGATTATACTTTACTTATTAGACATTATTATAATAGCGAATATTACTACATAGTAGATATTTTAACGGATCCTTAGAGGATGGGCGGTCCCAAGCATCTTCTAAGTTACTTGTACCTTTATTACAGTTCACTTGAGTTGGTTTACATTATATAAGTATATATTGTCCTTACTCGAGTGTTTTGTGTTTTGCTTTACGCTCGGGTCAGACTGAGTATTCACAGATTTGGATTTCCACCTTCTGGAGATTTGAATCGCTGGAGATTATTTGCTAGTCTTGTTCTATCAACTTCGGTTCCGTTGTTCTATTCAGCCTGTACTTGGTTATTGTATTGAGACTTCTGCTGTACTTTATTTCTTATGTTGTATCTTATGTAACTCTGATATATTTTCATAGTAGCTTCATGAACTACTATTTCTTTTACTTCCGCTGCATTATTTTACTCTGTGTCTGTGATCTGTGATTATATTTATTTACTGTATATTCTGAGATTTGCCAAATTTTAATTACAACGCGGTATTTTGAGCAATTCAACTCCGGCATGAGTGTCTACCTATACACTTATAATGGATGCGAATGGTTGAAAATATCGGGTCGTTACAGTTGGTATCAGAGCTTTGGCTTTGAGGCAAAACTCAGCAAATGGAGTAGATTTATTTACAGAATCACTTTCGTTCGAGTTTGAATCTTTTCCTCTTGATTCGAATTTCCTTTGAATTTTGGAACGTTCCCTGCGGTTCCAAAAAATTCACTCTTGTCCCTCACTATTCATCTTCTTTTGATTTTGGAGTGTCACATAACTCCACCTCGAATGATCTTTATAGTGAATTGGCTGTCTCGCCAATATTCTAATTTTCTGGTAAAGGGGGAAACTCCTTTACAAATTAGCATTGATTCACCAGAGATTTATATCTATCCTTGGTTTAGATGCTAATATCTTTTGTTATTCCAAACTCTATCTTTTGAGATAGGATGTAGATTTACCCAGAAAAAAATACACATTTGATCTTATTCTTTAAGTCACGGTTGACCCGGTTAAGGTTGTCCGCGATTTACCTAAGCTTACCCATCTCTCTACTCTGTTTAACCATCTTGTCTTTTGTTTCTAAACTATCTCCAAACATTTTGAATTGTACTTGTAAATCTATGTTTTGTTTTATATATGGTGTTGTTTGAGTTGTTGATGTTGATTTGGATTTCCGATCGATTCGTCTGATCAACGCTATCGATAGGATTTCTAAAACACTTTAACAGAACAAACTAACACGATATTATTTTAATTTTGGTTAATGAAATAAAATTTTGATATATAAGTAAATTTATGGAACTTAATAAATTGATTTAAATTGATAATTTGAAATGATAATACTTGATTTATCATTTATTGTTCTACAAATGAATTTATAAATAGTTGTTTATAAATTGATTTGGGAACTGAAATGAATTTGAATCAAGAATTTGAGAATTCAAGTTTCCGATGGATTTCAAACCTTGTGTTTAAAATTTTTAAAAGGATATAATTTAAAGTATTTTTGAATAAAAATTTGTCTCTAAAGGATTTTAAAGTTTAAAAATTAAGTGCTCTTCTCTTTGTCGCTGGAAAATAATTTCGGTGATGACTGCAGCATCATCGACGTTCATTTTCGAGTTTTGAACTGAAGAGACCGTTTTGTAGTCTTACTACTGCTTTGTTTTGAAAGATTTAATTTATTTGAATTTCTAAATATGATTTGATTTATAATATATATAGATATATGATTTAAATTGATTTGACATATTATGTACATATATTTATTTATCTCTAACTGGTTTGAAGGAAACCGGAAAATTAATTCTTAAATTTCATCTTAAAGAATAATTTCACTTATAAAAAGAAAAATTAAATTTTTTGAATAAATGAATCAAACTTGAGATAATTGAATTGGAAAGTTTTATTTGTATAATACAATTGCATTCAAATATAACTTACCTTAAAAAAATTTTAGAAGTTAACAATGTAATTGGATAATATACAATATAAAAAGGATTTTTTAAATAAAATTTGAGTGGTTATAATAAATTTTATACACCTAAATTTTAGTTATAAAAGATTTACAGAGGTAAATAGTGAAAAAGGAATTTAAAGAGATTTTATTTAAATAACTTGATAATCAAATTTGATTTAATATGGAACCTTAAGTCTAACCTAGGAATTTTAATAATGGTTATTTCCTGAAATGAATATGTTGTATAATAAATAATGTATCTTTGAATAGATAAAATAAAATACATTGGAATTGGACATTTTGTAATAAAGTTTATTTAACTTGAATTCATAGTTTAATTGATGTCTAAATGAATAAATGTGTAAAGAAATTTGATTGTTATATTTTCTATGATAAATATTTTATTTATGAAATTGATATGTCTTGAAAAATGGATAATTATGATAGTTATAATGTATTTTAACATCACTAAATTTGATAATTGAGAATTTGGTTTTCAAATGGAAATTTTAAGTGTAACTTATTGAAGGAATATCTATTTATGAAATGGGCATTTTAAATAAAGTGTTAGGTTATTTGTTAAATGAAGAGCTAAGTAAAATAGTGAGCTTTTGACTTAATAAACGAAGTATAGTTTAATTTGGATATTCCATTCATAAAAGTTTGTTTTAATAAGTCATAAGTTAAATGATATCCAAATGAATATTCTAGAATAAAACTGATTTGAAATATTAATATATCTACTGTAGCATTTTATAAGTGCTGCTGTTTTGAAAATACAATGTTTTGGAAGTTTTATAATTGAATGAACTTAGAAATGTTACAACTTTAAAATGAATATTATTTGACCTTGAATTAAAATGGTTTAAATAAAGATTATTTTAAAAGGTGTTATGATTTTCTAAGTATTATGTTTTTTTTTTAGAATTACATTTCCAAAGTGTTATGATTTTAGTAGTATGATTTCCAAATGATAAACATCCCTAAATTGTTATGATTTCAAAGCATTATGGTTTTAAATTTATTATCTTATTTTGTTTTTTTTTTCCAACTATCTTTTGGTTGTCCTTATTTCTCTTATCTTGTTACAGAATGGGAAGGCTATTGCTTATACCAGTCTGTTTAGACATCTTTTTATAATCTTTGAAATCTTTGTTACTCATCTGGATCTGAACACTGTTTTTCCATTCATAGACCGTCGGTCAAGTGAAAGGGGTGATTCAGACTCTAGAGGATCTTTTTCGTGTTTGTGTTCTTGATTTGATCACCTCCAACTTGTTAAACTTGCCTATAACAATAGTTATCAGGTGTAATTCCAATATTCTTATCATCTTGTCTTAATTCTATTCATTCTATCTTTTTAGGTGCTTTCCCGTACCTCGTTCCTTTTCGGGGACGAAAAGTTTTGAGTGGGGGAGAGTGTAACAACCCTGTATTTTACAATTAATTTTAATTTGATTTTTCCAAATTTAAGAGCTTTATATATGAAAAGAATAAATGTTGTTATTGTAAATATAAAAAACTTTGATTTTGTATGTGGATTTGAATTCCAAATATGACTAAATTTAATATTTCCAGAAAATGTGAATTTTGGTCAAATAGTCAAACTTCGACTTTTAACTTGAAAATTTAAAAGTTTGAAATTTATGAATTTTATCTTTTATTATAAAAATATATTTAATAACTTGAATACTTCTTTTCGTTTCGTTGCAAACGGATTTAAATTGCAAAAGTTATACTATTTTCAATATTGTGTGTATATTGGGTTATTCAGCAATATTCTTTATTTTAAAATTATATAAATGACATTTTTATTTGATATATTTTATTCTAATTTGTACATTTATGTTATATAAAATATATTTTGGCTTTTAAATATTTTTAAAGTAAGGTAGGAATTTTTCCAGAGTTAGTAGTATTTTTCTTGCAAATTTCCATGCCTTGTTTGTAAATTTTAAACATTTTTCTTTAATCCTTTTCTATTTTCTCCAATTTAATTATCTATTTTATTTTGAAAATGATAAATAAATTATTTTAATTCAAATTTTCACTTCATAATATTTTTATAATGAAGTGTATAGTTTTTCAAGACTGACAGTGATTTATTTATAATTTTTGAACACTGTTTGGTATTTTTAAGTAATTTTCTTCATTCTTTTTATATTTTTCCAAAATTTATTATTTGTTTTCTCATATTTATAATTGATTTCGGTTTTTAAATTATTTTTCTGAATATTTTTGTTTATATAAAGATTAAAAAGAAAAGAAATATGAAAGGTTGTAAAACACTTTGAAACTTAAGCCCTTTTTTGTCCAAACCCTTCATTTTCTTTAACTCCTCAAATTTTGCCCTAGCCATCTAAAACCCTAGTGTAGCCGCCACTTTTTGTTTCTCATCTTTTCACGTGAAAACAAATCAGCTCCTCATTTCTCATGGCTTCATCCAAAAATAGGTAATGGCCTCTCCTTCTTTTTCTTCTTTTCTCTTCATTTTCAATGATTTTTGCCATGTTTCTCTTGCTTTGCTTGGCCTAACACCTCCACCATCTCCTCCACCGACCACCACCACTTCCTTCCCCACACCATCCACGACCAAACCCCCTCCTCCTCTGACCATGACAGGCCATGCACTCCTTTTGACTAAAAACCACACAAAACCTTGCACAAATCCCTTAAAACAATGCATAGCCACCACTAGTTGCAACATACCTTCGCCCACCACCTTGGACACCACCTCTACCCGCCACCACCACCTTGCTACCACCACTACACATCACCATCTCCTCTGTCCAGACCTGTAGCAAGTCATGGCCAAGCCTAGGACCTTATAGACCGAGCCAAAGATGAACCAAAACTCCACCATATTGCATAAAACTCTTCACATGCCTATGTTGTAACTTCCCCATCATCTCTAGCTTGTAGCCGTGCATCCCTTGGTCCAAACCAGACCCAAACCATGTCCAAACCTGAACCAAAACATTCCCTAGGCCATGCAAAAGGATAGAGAAAGCAAGGCAAAAGATTTGACATTCAAATCTCTTTTCGTTTAAAAGTTATTCCATTTCAAGTGCGTTGAAATTGTGTTTGTTTTGATGTATGTTTTGGGTTGTAATACAAGAGTTTGAGCTTTGGATCTTGCTCTCCACTCAAGTCCGTAGTCTTGTCATCGTGCTTTTGTTCCATTGTGTCATTGGTTTTGATATCTCCAGCACAAACATGTGAGTTATTCTCACCAGACAATATGTACCTATATAACTGATAAACCGACACCATTTGAATCTGTAATGTATATCATCATGTTATATATATTTATATTATTATCATATGATGTTCACACCTGTTATTACACTTATTATATCATATGTTACTATTATTTAATGTTATTCTGTTATTTATATCTGTTATCACCATTGCAAGTTCCCTGTAGATTAGAATCACTATGGGTTGAAATGATACATACCCGAACGGACTTTAGAATAGGGAAAAATCGTTATGGGCTGAAATGATAGGCCTGAATGATTTTTATTTAAATTATTTTAACTTGGGATTGCGGGTTTGAAATGATAGAACCCGGATTTTTCTTTTTTAACCGCGGATTGAAATGATACATATGCGTATCACTTGACCTAGGTTAGAAAATTATATACAGGCCCGTGGTTATTTTATAAAGTGTTTTGAATATTTTTAAGTATTTTAAAAATATAAATTTATGAAATTTGATTTAAACAGATTTTGAAATATTTTGAATTAAAGAAATTATGATTTTTCTATGTGTTAAAAATGTAATTAATGAATGGTTTAACTGGATTTTTGAAATATAACTTAAGTTGGAAATTTGGAAATTTTGGTTAAAAATGATATTTAAGTTATATAAATAAAATGGATATTAAATTTTATTTGGAAATGGTAAATATGATAATTTGATTAAATTTGAATTTAAGTGATTATTGAGTATTATTGATTTTTCTATGAATTTAAGTGGTTAAATAAATGAATGTTTAAAAGTGATCTTTTAAAATACAACTTGACTAGGAAATGTGAAATTTGGTTTTAATTAAAGGTTTAAGTTAATTAAATAAAATTGGAAATTTTGTTAAATTGTGAAATGGTAATTTAAATTTGAAGTGTTAAGTCTATTTGTTGAAATGTGAAGAATTGGAACTTTTACACTTAAACTTATTAAGTAAATTGTTGAAAATTGGATTTAATTATAAGAAATTTATTGTGAAAGAAACGTGTAAAGTTCTAATTAATGAAAGAAATATGTAAAGTTTAATTTATGAAAGAAACGTGTAAAGTTCTAATTAATGAAAGAAATATGTAAAGTTTTACCTACTGAAAGAAACATGTAAAGTCTTAATTAATGAAAGAAACATGTAAGTCTTAATTTGTGTAATATTGATTTAAAATAATAAATGCCCCTTTTGTAATAAAACGTAAATTAAAACGTACATTCGATAATGTAAGTTTAATTAGTGTAATATTGATTAAATGATAAATGCTCTTTACTGTAATAGGAATGTAAGTTAAAAAGTACATTTAATATGTAAGTTTTAATTAATGTAAATGACATATTTTAATGACTAAAATAATAAAGTTTCTTTATAGTAATGATAATGTAAGTTAATAAGGTACTCTTAACTTAACATAAGAATTTTAGCATTAAATTGGATATTACAGTAACAAAGTTTATTTAACTATAAGGCTATGATAAAATGACCATGTTAAAAAATTTGTAAGTATATAAATACTTTGATTATATAAAATGTTAAATTGGGAAGTATTACATTCCAAAAATGCTATGATTCCTTAAGGTTACATTACCAAAATGCTATGATAATTTAAAGGAAGATTTCAAGTTTAATAAATTAAAGGAAATATTCAGTGATATTGAAATTTGGGTTTTATTGAAATGATATATTATTGAATTGGTTTTGAAATGGAAATGATATATTTTTGAATTGGTTTTGAATAGATATGTTTTGGGTTTGAAAGTATGTATTAGTTTGAAATAAATGATATGATTTTGAAATGGTTTAAAGGATGTATTTTGATTTGAAACATAAACTATTTTTAAAAGTTATAACCACGGGTTATAATAACGATTGGTTGGCAAAGAGACCGGGATCGGATATGGACATACTCTCTGTCGATACCGAAAACCACTTTGACAACCGTGTACGCGGTGGAGATTCCAGAATGAAGTAGGATGGTGGCGACGTTCTTAAGGTATGTTACGTGGACCCAACTCCCGTGAGTTGGCATAAGGTGGCTAAAACAGGAGCGATCTCGGACCAGTGAGGTAGCACCTCTTCTCGGACACATTTCTTCGATATTATACTCTTACTTGTGATTGATTAGATGGCCATCCTCCGATTTGGGAGTGTTGTTCGAGGTGGAACGGTAGTGGCTGCTATGCGTATCCATCAGTCCGTGTGCGTAATTGGTATATCTACCCTGGCATTGCCTAGTTGTGCCGTGTCACCTACCATATCGAGCTTTACTACGATTATGATTTTAAGATCCGACCGCGTTAAGGTTCTCCATCCCCTTAATGCTATTTTCTATATGATTATACTTTACTTATTAGACATTATTATAATAGCGAATATTACTACATAGTAGATATTTTAACGGATCCTTAGAGGATGGGCGGTCCCAAGCATCTTCTAAGTTACTTGTACCTTTATTACAGTTCACTTGAGTTGGTTTACATTATATAAGTATATATTGTCCTGACTCGAGTGTTTTGTGTTTTGCTTTACGCTCGGGTCAGCCTGATTATTCACAGATTTGGATTTCCACCTTCTGGAGATTTGAATCGCTGGAGATTATTTGCTAGTCTTGTTCTATCAACTTCGGTTCCGTTGTTCTATTCAGCCTGTACTTGGTTATTGTATTGAGACTTCTGCTGTACTTTATTTCTTATGTTGTATCTTATGTAACTCTGATATATTTTCATAGTAGCTTCATGAACTACTATTTCTTTTACTTCCGCTGCATTATTTTACTCTGTGTCTGTGATCTGTGATTATATTTATTTACTGTATATTCTGAGATTTGCCAAATTTTAATTACAACGCGGTATTTTGAGCAATTCAACTCCGGCATGAGTGTCTACCTATACACTTATAATGGATGCGAATGGTTGAAAATATCGGGTCGTTACAGTCCGCCCCGTGGACCCATCCAACCATGAGAAAGTAACTTCCAGGCAATCAAAAATCCCTCTTCGGAGGCACAATTCCTCTTCGGAGGCACACGCCCTCTATGGAGGCGAAAGCCCTCTCCCGAGGCACCACAAGCCCTCTTCGGAGGCACACGCCCTCTACAAAGGCGAAAGCCCTCTCCCGAGGCACCACAAGTCCTCTTCGGAGGCACACGCCCTCTTTGGAGGCGAAAGCCCTCTCCCGAGGCACCGCAAGCCCTCTCCGGAGGCACAAGCCCTCTTCGGAGGCACAACTCTTTAAGAGGAGCCCTCTCCGGAGGCATGTCCCAAAATAGAATACTCAAACAAAAAAGCCTTCTCTGGAAGCACATTTCAACTCTCAAAGGAAGGTTAACTTATTCATCTCAAAAATTTCTTCCTAAAAAGTTGAAATGCTACAAAAAGACCTCTTCGGGGGCACACTTCACCGTGCTTGAAGTACCAAAAATAAGCCCTTTAATGGGGCACAAAATCAAAACCTTCTTCAGAAGCTCATTTCGCTGCGTAGGAAAATCCACTTTTTAACAAATAGAAGTGATCATTTCTGAAAGTTGAAGTGTTCTTCAAGGAAGAAAGAGAAAGTAAAAATTTCTCCAAAAAAAAACGAGATATGATCTATTAAAACAGAATGGTTCTTCCCTTAAAAGGGGAATAGTTATTCTCTGAAAATAGAGTATCAGTCTTATAAAAGCTAGAAATATTGCAATGCACTTGTGGTATGGGGGCAACACTATACAATTCAGTTACATTAATAAAAGGAATATGCAAGCAACATACCGCAAATTCATTGCAATATCATGAAAAGTAGATGTGAAATAAATGCATTCTCAAACACAGACAAAAAAGTTTGTACAAGTAAAAAGAATCGTTTATTCTACACTAAAAATGAGAAACAGATGCATTCTCACATACACAAGAATTTGTACAAGTAAAATAGCTATTTTATTCAATACTATGAAAACTTTTTACATTGTGCAGATTACAAAAAGTAGCGGGGACCGGTACCCGCACAATCTCCGGTCGGTACATGCAAAAAAGCAAAATAAGAAGTAGAAAATCCAGCATGTCATTCCTTCTTCCCGCTACCTTTGGAGCCTTTGCTTGGCTTGATGGTTAATTTTGGAATCCGGCGTGGGCGGGATGGAGAAGGAGGAATGGTTGGATCGTCTTCTATTTTGTCTTCTCCAGCTGAAGCACTTCTCTTCTTCTTCTTTAGTACACGCTTTCCTTTCCTCTTTGAAGAAGATTCGCTTCCCGGAGATAGCAGTTTGGAAAGTGTTGTATCGTCATCAAATGACTGCTCCGGAGTCTTCTCACTGTCCTCCGTCTCCTCCGCTTTTTGTTCTTGAGAAGCGAGTGGATCCTCCAAGCCTTGGAGAGCTTCTATCTGTTCTTCCTGCGACCCTGGTTGAGAAGCGGGGGTGACTTGAAGAGATGGAGGAGGAATAGCTGGAAGAGGGGAAGTGTGCGCAGCGCCAGGTGCCCCCGCTGCAGAAGAAAAGAAGTTAAAATCGGTATTCTCTGAGAAAAGAGAAGTTATTAGTTCATCAAACTCGGTTAAATCGAACAAATGATTCACTGGACCCGGGTCGACGTTAAAGTTACCTGGAGAAGTTGGTTTTGTAAAATTAATCTCGAATTTCTCAGCCTCAATATCTTCCAGGGCTTCGTCCTCGGTAGGGGTAGTCACAATTTCAGTGACAACTTTGGCAGGAAGCAAAGAATGGGCACTGGAATCTATAATATTGACGTCAGCTGAAGTTGAAGTATGAACATGGGCAGTTGAAGGAGCTTCCTCTTTCAAGTGTTCATCTCCTGTAGACTCAGCTCGCGCTCTGGCAAGTTGCTCTTTTCCTTTAGCAAGAGCAGCACGAGTTTCATCGTCAAGATAGCATGCCTCAAGCTCTACCTCATCATAGCCGGCACCGCCCAACATATCAACTGCGGCTTCCCACACCTCGGCCAGAGTAATCTCGTATTCAGGGCCCAGAAAAGAGAGACTTCCATGACCCAGAACGCTGTGTAAATAAAAGTCGAATAAGGTAGAGCTGACTTTAGCTTTTGTTGCCTCATGTGATTGCTCGGCCGCTTCTTTTTCGGCAATGGCTTCAACTCGACCAGCAACAGCCTCATCATGCTCTTACTCAGCTTTAGCAAGTCGAGACTTTAGCAATTCGATCTCCGCGTTCTGGGAGTTAACTGTTTCCCGCAACTGAGTGTTATTTTTGCGGTATTCTTCAACAACGAACTGCTCAGCCGCAAATTTCATTTCAGCATCCCCCTGAGCAGCGTGCGCATCCCGCACTTGTTTTTGAAATACTTCTTCCTTCTGAGATTGCGAAGCGAAAGAAGCGGCGAGATCTTCCTTGAGTTTTTTAACCTCGGACTCAAGTCTCGCATTATCATCAGCGATGCTCGTCATCTCGGCATCATGCTGTTTGCAGATTTTGTCCCATTCCGTCTTGTCGTTTTCCATGGTCAGCATGGCTTCAAGATTCGCACGGTTGACTCTTTGCAGCTCATCGACAAGCTTTTGCCATCCGGACACCCTTTCAATATTAAGTTTGACGGCATCTAGGCTACGCAGCATATCCGATTTATCGATCGGAACGAAATCAAGGTCAAAACACACCCCTTTTAAGCACCAATTCGGAAATCGGCTTTGAAGAATAGGAGGGGCGTCTTTGACCTGATACTGAGGCCTGCTGATGATCGACTGGATGTCAGATTTCTTTAAAGCAGGAGAGCCGGATGGAACATTAGGAGAGATGGGAGCATCGGTCTTCTCAGAAATTGCAGATGCGTCACTAGGCTTGGACCGCATGCTTGATTCGTCAACGATATGATTCTTCCCCTTATCGTCATAAGACTTTCGCTTGTGAGAGTCGTCGCCTCTGTAAGAAGAGTCGTACCGTTCATCCCTCCTCCCATGCTGACGTTCATAGTCCCGCCTTTCTCGAGCTTTCCTAATAGCTCTTTCTTCGTCCGTTTCCCTTGGGGTATCGAGGTATTGCCTAAAGTCATAAGCTCCGCGACATCCATAGCGTTGAAACTTGTCGTAATATGAGCCGGTGCACCCCATCGGAGAATCTGAAAATGGAAAAGAAATGAAGTTTAGAAATTTCCAGAAAAAAGATAAGTGCGTATAATTGCTGAGAAAATCCTAAGTGTGTGCGGCGTGCAAACTACATGCGTCAAACTACAAACCACGCTTTAATGTGGAAACAAAGACAATTGGTGTAGAAGGTGTCAAAGCTTGTTTCAAAGAGGAAGTCGCTTCAACAACGGGAGAGATCGCTTTTGAGATATTATCTTTAAAAAGCTCCTGAGAAGTTATCATTATATCACTCAAGTCATCGAAGGTGTCATCACCATGACGCCCAGCAGAACTCTCCTTTTCAACTTCCACATCGGCTGATTTTTCATAAATTCGAGGACTTCCTTCCTCTTCAATAATTGGAGCAAGTGCTGGTTTGCTGGACGGTCCCGCGACATCGGTAAGTGTGGGGCATTTTACCAGTGGAGTTTCAGTAGCAGACTCCTTCAGTATGGGTTCCTCAACAGAAAGTGGGGCACCTGGTGCCTCCGTAGGAGAACTTGGAACTTCGCGAGGCCGAGTGGAGCGAGAGGGGTGAAGAAGTCCAAACTGGTGAAGAAATTCGTCATTCAACAAAAATTTCGCGTCCCGTTCTTCAACTGGTACAGCCATGAGCCTCTCTAGAGTTTGCTTGTGACTGGTATCCCTAGAAGGAGAGGGGAGCGCTGAAATGAGAAAGCAAAGTTAACACTTGGTGATTTGGACTTCACAAAACTCAGAGAATAGAAGAAGAAAAGATAGACAATCTTACTTCCTTCCCTCCACACGTCATAAAACCCAGGGGGACAGCGAACGTAAATATACTGAGTTAAGAACCCATGGGCACTGTCAGGAAGGCCGATAACTAATTTACGATTTCTGGCGCTTCTCACAACAATGATCGAAGGATGATCTTTAGTTCTGATAAAAGAGCATAAGTAATAGATATCGTCAACACTAGGGAGACGGTCAAGCGTTCTACTGAATAATACACACAGCCCCATTAGAACGGCATAGCTATTGGGATGTAGTTGTAATGGGGAGATTGCCAATTGACGAAGAAGATGTTGAAGAATGTTGTTGAAAGGAGGAATGGCCCCGCTCAGGCACATTTGTCGATTAACCGCTACAAAGCCAGGAGGCGCTACATCAACAGTACTATTTTTCTCAGGAAGAATGGCGTCGGCTTCATCAATGCCAAACTGGGTGCACAATTGCCGAAAAACTCTGTACGATAGAGTGGTAGAGGCTCTTTTTGGAGGATTGACTAAAGGAGCTGGAATAAGAGTGGACTCTCCAGTCTGGACTGTTACATCTCCTTGTTGAGAAGTCATTCTACACAAGCAACTGGGTATTCAAATATGAAGGTGTACGTTTCCTAAATAGTGTGAAGTGTTGTGCAAAACTAGTAAAGATAACAAGTAAATACAACTGGAATTGAGCTAATCGGTAATTGATCGATTATCAAATTTCAGGACTTGTTAATTTAAAGTTTAAGCACAGTATTAGTGCAAACCGGTCATTTTCAGTTGACTATTTCAATGTTGCTTTAATACTTTGCTTAAATTTGTTGATTTAAAGCGCTTCGTTCACATAATCTATTTGAGTTGATTATCTGTTATTAACTAATCTGTCATTTGATGTGGGCAGTCAGTGACAGTATATTCGTCCCAATTTTCTGTAAATGTTGTGTTAAGCAGATTGTTGGTTTGCAAGTTAGAGTGACCTGTAAAAAATGCAACAATTCAAAGTTCATGCAAAGTTCAAGTGCTAAGTCGCCAATGACTTAAGTGCTGACTCGCCGACGACTTAAGAATGTGTTCCATGGGCTAAGTTGAGCTGTTGTGTTTTTGGCTAACTCGTCCACGACTTAAGGATCTTAAGTCAAGTCAGGACAGGTCGTTTCAATTTTAAGTCGCTGATACTTTAAGTCGGAAGTACTTCGAGTTGTAGGTCGTGTAAAAGAAGAAAAAGGCTTCAGTTCAAAACGGTGTAAATTTCCTAAGTCATAAGTCATCCACGACTCAAGGTTTATGTCGCAAATGGATAAGTCGGTAAAAATTTAAGTCGAGAGAGTCATAGGTCGTACAAGGCTGATAGATCGTGTCCAAGCTAACACCTCACTCCCTTTGACCCATTGACTTTTCTCCTAACTCCTAACCAGTTATCCTCCTAACCCGTTATCCTCCTAACCCGTTAACCCATTAACCCCTCCGTAAACAAAAGTTTTCGTTTTCCACACTGATTATATCATTCAAAAAACCGATTCGAGATCGCCAAAGCCTTGCCAATCCACTCGGTTAAGCCTAAAACACAGTAACCCATCGACTTCATCGCCTCAATCATCTGAAGCTAAATCGAGTAGAATCGAGTTCACGGACTGTCGATACAGGGGAATTTGCAACAAAGCATTGCACAAGGGGATGGATTAAGCACAAAAAGGAGAATTCACAAATTAACAATGATCGAGGATCGGGGAGGAAACAGGAGCACTTACGCAATGAAGAATCGAGGATCGGTGATTGTTTGATTGTTAAAGAAAGGAAAAAAAATTGCCTTGAGGAAGCTCGGAAGAACGTTAATGGCAGACACGACTCAGGAGATAAGCAATGAGAAGAAGGAAGTAAGGGGAACGACTCAAGCCTTTTATATCTCGGGGTAGTGGAACTCGAAGCGACATACACGAGTTAAGATAAGTCGAAGCACACGACCTACGACTCAGGCGTGTACTTCGAGGGGCAAATGTTAACCATTAATGTTTGACGACTTACGTACTGGTCGACTTAAGGACTGTACGACTCATACGGCTCAAGTATTGCACGACTTAAGTGGATTACGCGACTTAACGACTTAAGGGATGGATGACCTAAGAAAGATTACGACTCAGCGAGTTAAGAAAGCCCACGACTCAACGAGTTAAGGTCTGAACGGCTTAAGAGATGCTACGACTTAAGGGAAGTACTGACCTAAGGAATTAAGAAGACTCACGACTTAAGGCTATCAATGACCCACGACTTAGCTTAAGTCATCCACGACATAAGAGTTATCGAGTTAAAATCCAATGCCTGCACCTATGCCACTTTTATTTGATAAGTCTGCCACGACTTACGACTTATTATAAGTCGGCCACGACTTAGAACTTGCTTTCTACCAAGCCACAAGCTGAACTCAGGAAGACGCCCACGAGCTACCTTAAGTCAACCACGAGTCACGACTTATCTTAAGTCGGCCACGACTCATGACTTGGCAGAATCTCCTGTCCAGATTTCCCTATAAATACCCCCTACCTTCAACATGAGGGAGGACTTTTGGTCGATCATTTTTGAAGCGTCGCTACTCTGCCGAACTCTCGACTCATTCAACAATTGAAGATCTTCAGACATTCGAAACACTACAACAAGCTTCGAGAGGAATTTCCTACATCCAACATGGATTCATCAAGTTTCATCATCGAAGTTTGAGCTAGTAGTCGAGATTGTCTTTGTGATCAAACTGTATTGTTTTCATAAGAGTATTGTATCGTCTTGTAACCAGATTCAGTAATAAAGAGATTCAAAGTGGACGTAGGCTCGATCTCAAGCCGAACCACTATAAACTACTGTCTTTTACCGCATTTTTCGATATTTTACTGCTTACTTCTTGTTCCCGTCACACGGGTGGTGCTTTCACAATTCTACTACACACACCAGGTGTTAGCGTTCACTTTTTAGCGTTAATATTTATATGTGAAGTATATAAAATATGAAATAGCATATGTAAATGTACATATATACGATCAACAACACCTAAAGTAAAAGTGGAGTCGGCTTCCAAACAAACATATATATAGTTGCAATTATATAATATTTTACATAGACTTGCAACTAACAAATACATACCACATAAATATGTATATGTTTTAAACTTACTTATATATATATATATATATATATATATATATATAGAAGAAGCCTGAAACTTACATTACAAAGTAAACCATTATAACCTTATATATAAAATATTCTTTAAATCAATATAAACTGCTCCAAAATTATATACGGGTTATATTTAAATATATGTGTCTGGTCTATGCAGGCTTCTTTACAAACAAAATATTTACTTTCTGTATATTACAGTTTAAAATAAATATAAAATCTGACATATATATATATACAAATATCTATTATAATATATGTATATATATATACGAGATATATATAACCGAACCTATGTACAGTAATAGTAAAACAAAAATCAAGTACTGATAAATACGCCAAATACACTCACGAGTGACGCAAGCTGGAAATAAGGCTGGAGCTCGGTTAATGGGTATAGGCGATGGGTCGGTGTCGAGTTAGGGGTATCGGCACGTGGCTGCGTTGGTGATGTTCGAGGAAGCGAAGATGCTCGGCCGAACTAGGTGATTGAGGAGCTGAAGGGGAAGGAATGATGAGGGCCGAACGCTTATCTCTTTTTTTTCTGGGAAGGTTGGAGCCCAAAACAAGAAGAGGAAGGAGTGGGCAGGTTGAAGAGGAAAGGATGTATGCACGTTTACTTTCTTATTATTTTATATATATAATGAAATTTTTGAACGGAACAGATGAATGAAGGAGGGCGGACCGTCATAAGTTGACGTGATTTCCAAGTAATAAAAACAATTGAATTCGAACGGTGGTAGTTCCAAAGTCGAAAGCAATTTTGATGTGAACGGTAGAAATAGTAATTATCAACCTTTAAAATCTGAGAAAAAATAAAACAAAAGCAACGGCTAAAAGTTGATTCAGAACAAAATAATTAAAGCAATCAATGGCTTGCTTGCACGAAACATTTCGAATTTTGAAACCGAAGGAGATTGTAGAATTATGGTACCGTTACAATGAACAGTTTATTCTTTCCAGCGCGTACCGAACCTCCAAATACAGAAATGAATATCACACAGAGATCAGCACGACAAGACGATCAAAACGGTATACAGATATTAGTGGTACGATCATCCGATCAAAAGTCGATAATCGGTACCGAAAATGCTGCTATTTTAACAGAATTAAGATAAACGGAGCAATAGAAGTCCAAATTTGAAAAAAACGAAAGATGACGTTTCACTTAGAAGAGGATTTAGAAATTTTCTATATAATAATATTCAGGTTTGGAAATTAATTTATTATCATCCATTATTAACTGATTTGAATTGAAATAAAATTACACAATAAAATAAACTTCAATATTATCAGATGAAAATTTACCAGTTGCTATGATTAAATAGACGTATTCCAAATAATAAATTTTTAATTTCAAATTTTATTGTTTAAAAATTTCACAAATTTCCAGTTAAATATACTTTTAAAACCATTAAATTTTGCGGGTCGTTACACTCTCCCCCACTCAAAACTTTTCATCCCCGAAAAGGAAGGAGGTAGAAGAATAGAAACAACCAGACAGAAAAGATAGATTGAAAGTCAAGATTAAACAATTAATTTGAACTGTATAAATTTTACTTAAAATTTGAAAACTTCATTTGCAATTCAATTATCTTATATACTTTAAAACCTTTCAAAAATCCATTTGTAAAATTTCTTGCTTCCTTTATAAATACCATTTATATGTTTAAATGACACCTTTATAAATATATGAAAACCATTTGAAAATAATTATTTACATTATTACTTATATTTACAAAGAAGCTATTTGAAAACATTAAATCCATAATTCATAAATTTATTAATTCTCTCTAAAATACTTTTCAAATATTATTAATAAATCAATAATCATTTACTTTAAATATGTTTTATTTAATAAATAACTTCTAAAATATTTATAACACTAAAAAAAATTTCTATTAAACCATATAATATATAAATAAACAATATTTAAAAGGATATAGTCAACAAGGAAAAGAAGGAGGACTTGGAAAAACAGAATATAGGTAAATAAATAAAGCTAAGCAGATAAGGTAGATTCAAAAGAATAGTATCGAGTACGAATAATTAATTCAAGTCATAAGAATTTCAATTTCAAATATAAATAGAAAATTTCTTTGTCGGAAATACTTTTTATAATAAAATACCTTTATAGTCGAAACAAATTTCCTTTCGAAAATACTTTTATAACTCGATGTCTTAACAAGTTTATCATCGTTCCTGTAGACTCTGGCAGTGCATTGATCAGGCGCAAAGCTAGAATTCTCCAAGAACTTAGTAGACTTGTTTCAACACCCATTGAAAATACTGGAAAAACTTTTAAAAACAGATATGGAAAGTACAATCCAAACAGAAAAAACAAACAAAACCTTTGTCTAACCATGGTTCGTAGATACAAAATGATTACGCATGGATCCCCCAGGAAACAATCCATATCCGTAAGCTTTCTCAGCCCTGCGATTTACGCCATGGTGACTAGTAGAATGCAGGATACACAATGGTTACGCCTAGATCCCCCAGGAAACAATCCGTACCCCTAGGCCATCTCACCCAGGCAGTTTCGCTACTAATGCGACCTACATAGATGCAAGATACACAGTGGTTACGCCTGGATCCCCCAGGAAACAATCCGTACCCCTAGGCCATCTCAGCCAGGCAGTTTTGCTACTAATGCGACCTACATAGATGCAAGATACACAATGGTTACGCCTGGATCCCCCAGGAAACAATCCGTACCCCTAGGCCATCTCAGCCAGGCAATTGCGCTATGCATCCGCGCTCGTAAGACCATGGGTAACGCCATGGAATTCGATTGAAACTCGAGTATCATATCCGGAAAACCAAAAATCAGAGAATATCGATAGAATGAATCCACAATGTGGCCACAAAGCGGATATCAAGCAAAAGGCACTTTCCATATCTTTACTTCGAAAATATGTATCATATAGTACCTTTTCAAATCACTTTCAAATATCATACTTATATAAAGTCCATTATATATAAGATTTCATTTTCAAATCGAATACTTTCCAAAATCAATAGTATATCAAATCACACTTATATAAACTTCGATTATATAAGATTTCACTTTTCAAATTGAGTACCTTTTCAAATCCATAATTTTCGAATCAACATCATACTTATACAAATCAATTTTATATAAGTTCGATAACTTCCAAATCAGGTATTTAGTAAAAATAAGGTTATCAAATTTCAATTTGTTTCAATATCAGTTCAGTTTCAAAATCATATACAATCCCACCAAATTATTTCTTCTTAATTTATATATCTTTAGTTTTAAAGTTTCCAACATAATAAATTTAGAAAATAAATCCAAATTTCCAAATCAATATAATTTAAGTCAACCAATTCATTTCCAAAATCAAATGTTTTCAAAATCATCTTATATTTACATAAGGTCCATCTTATATAAGGATCAAAATTTTCAAAAATAAATTTTGCTGTACGAAGAGCCATATGGGATTGAACATCTTTGCTTTATAAAAGGTTTTGAATTTAGAATAGTTTTGTAAATAAAATAGTTTTGTAAAATAGATTTGTATATAAAATAATTTTGTAAAATAGTTTTGTAAAATAGTTTTGTATGTAAAATAGAATAAAACCATTTGTTTAAGAAAATAAAAGAAAAATAGTTTTGAAAAAAAAATGGTTTTAAATTGATAGTAGTTTTTCATAACAGAAAAAATCCAATTAAATTACAAAGATATCCAACCCAACAACTTCCAATTTTAGCGTCAAAGTATATCAATGATATTAGAACATAAGATGTACATACGTCATCATTTCGCAAAATCACATTCGATCGCTCGCTCGATCACACATGTTCGCTTTCGAACTAGTATTGTCCATTCAACTTTCCTAATGCGAACTTCGATATGGTTTCTCGACAAGAAGCCATCAGTCTCCTTGCATAGCCATATACTATGATAGAGAATTCTAGAATCAAGCCCAAAATCCACATCAAATATTCGCCATCAAGAATCAAATGAAAAATCCTAACACGAAATGGTGTAATTCACCTTGAACTTGTGTACTCAAACTTGGATCAATTTAATTGTGCGGGTAAAACAGCATACGTACAACTTATGTATCTATTCCAACTTGTTCCATATATAGTTTTATAAAGATGTTACCCAGTTAAAACATTAAACTAAATTTTATTCTAAATATTTTGAAGACCAAATTCTTTTCAAAACATTTCAAATCTAAATTTCATATTAGAAAAATTCAAAATAGCCTTATTCATTTACTTAACAAAACAGTTTCAACTTATTTAAATCATATTACTACATACTTTAAACATACGTACCAAACTTATATACTTTATACTTCAAAATTTCTTAGCTTTTGAAAAGTTAACCTTGATTTGGAAGTACTCGAACCTTCAAAATAGTCGAAGAAATCATATTTAAATCCAAGAGTTGGAAATCACCAACAAATCAGTAAATCATTCCAAAAGATAGGGTTATATCAAATCAGATCCAAAACTCAAGGACTGAATACTGGCTTACTTCAAATCATTTCAAATACATATACATATATCTTTCGAATATCAAATCATACTTCAGAATTTGAAATCAAAATTGGTTTCACAAAATCACTCGCGTAGCAATGCTACTAAAGTGGCCTATCCCCCACTCTGAAACTCGAAAATCAATGTCGATGATGCGTGCACTCATCACCGAAATTATTTTCCAACGACATAAGTGAGTTCTGGACTTCTATTTTCTTGAAAACTTCTTTGAAATTTCTTCGAAATCATTTGAATTCATTTAAATTCATTTGAAACATTTCTTATTCGAAAATACTTTCAAATCGTATTATCATATATTTTCAAAGTCTTAAAACCAATTTTCAAATTACCGGAGTTCAATCTCTCAAATTTCAAATTTAAGACCCTTCAGTTATAAATCATTTTTATATAAATCAATTTCTTATAAAATTTCAAAATTACAAATCCTTTCGAAACCTCAAATTCTCATTTAAAAAGGGTATATAATCTTTATCGAAAACATTTCACTTTTATATATAGAATATAATCATACTTATCAAAATAATAATTTCGGTATAGAAACAATTTCTAAAATACAAACAATTTCCAAAGATTGATTCAAGAATGGATTCCAAAACAAAGATAGGAATTTCAATTAATTAGAGGAACTCTAACCAAATAGAATTCTGATTCGAAGATAAGTTCGAACGGAAATGAGATAATTAATTACAAAACAGAGGATGGGTACTTATATAAATCGCGGGCGACCTTAACCGAGTCAACCGTGATTTCAAGAATATGATCGATGCGGAATTCTAAGGCAAATCGACATTCGATCGCCAAAGATAGAATTCGGCATAACCAGAGATAGTAGCATCTAAACCGGGTATATATAAATCTCTGGTGAATCAATGCCAATTGTAAAAGAGTTTCACCCCTTTACAAATCATTCAAAGATTGGCGGGATCACCTATTCTTATAGAGATCATTCGAAGTGGAGTTATGGGATACTCCAGAATCAAAAGAATACAAATAGGGAGAGACAAGAATGAATTTTGGATCCGCAAGGAACGTTCCAAAGTTCAAAGGAAATCGAGTCAAAAGGAAGAGATTCAAACTCGAACGAAAGTGATTCTGTAAATAAATTTACTATATATGCTAAGTTTTGCCTAGAACCTCGCTCTGATACCAACTGTAACGACCCACTATTTTAGACCATTCAAATCGACAATAAATCCACACATGTCGGACTTGAATAATTCAAAATATCAAATTGTTATTTAAATTTGGCAAACTCATCATATACAGTAAATAAATCAATCACAGAATCATAGACACAGAGTAATACAATAATACGCAGCGGAATAGATAAAATAGTAGTTCATGAAGCTACTATATAAACATCAGAGTTAGAAATAAAATACAACAGAATATCTCAAATGCAGTGAAGTCTCCAGTACAACAGATGACTTCTCTGAACAAATCAACTAGAAGAGCTGAAAGCTGAGGCGATAGTTGGATCTCCAAAGGAAGCTCCAAACTCCAAGGATGAGTCTCAAATGCTGTATCACTCAGTCTGACCCGAGCATAAAGCAAAACACAAAACACTCGAGTCAGGATTAACATTCTTATATCAATAAATCCAACTCAAGTGAAATATCAACTGAAATACAAATAACTTAAAGGATGTTTGGGATAACCATCCCCTAAGGATCCGTGGAACTATCTACAATGTAGAAATATATACTATAACACCATGGTCATTCCAAATTTATTTATACTTTAAAACCAAATATATAATTTTCATTTCAAATATACCTATTTTCCAAAATAGTATATATAGATTAAATAATTTATAAAGTAAATTATTCGCAATTTCCTCAAATTTCACAAATCGATTCAAATCAACTCAAGTTCCAAATTCAAATTTGTTCAAAGCTCAATTCATCAATTCAATTCAGTTCTAAATATACCATTTAAATTTTAAATATATTTCAAAGCTTTAATATTCATCATTTTCAAAGTTAAATTTAACAGTTTCATATAGCTCTTGATTTAACTTCATTATTTTTTTATCAGGGAGTATTCACTTAATAGATTCAATATCATTTACTAGCCTTAAATTACATTTTTACTAAATATTTCCTTAAATTTATTTAAACAAGAAATATTCATTAACTTACTAAAAAATCAAACCCAAGTTATAAATCATATCTTACATCTCAATTTCAATAAGTTTCAAATCGGTTTACTTAAATAAAATTCTTTATTGAATAGAATTTTCTACTAAATTCAAATTATCTTCCCAACCTTAACTTATTCAAATTATTACTGAAATCTATTTTGAAACATAAGTTTAAATACTTAACCATGTTATATGTATTAAATCAATCTTAATTAAATTAAATATTATTATTAAATCTATATATATCATTACCATTTATATATAATAATTTAAGAATCAACATTTATTAAAACCATATATTTCTTCCCAAATCCATAGAATTTATTTGCAAAATATTTATATATATGGACCAACGGTGTCTGTATATATATCTATCATATGGTTAAGTGATATAGATATTTATCATTTCAATCCGAAATTTAAATATATACGGGTAGATATCATTTCAACCCGTAATCCCAATTTCAATTCAAATGAAAATCGCTTGGGTTTATCATTTCAACCCATAACGATTTTCTACTATTCTAAAGTCCGTTCGGGTATGTATCATTTCAACCCATAGTGAATTCTATACTAACAGGGAACTTGCAGAGTGATAACATATAATATAAAATACAACAACATGCATATATCATAAATAACAATATAATATAAACAACAGGATATGGTGTCATATCCCACAGGTGAACAGTTACAGATAATAGCATATATAACAATTTAAATAACTACATTAGCATATTTCAATTGTCGTTTCAATTGAAATCAAATTTAATAAATATAAGAACATTAATCGTGAGTGATTGCTCACCTTTCGAGGCTCGAGAGATTTGACGATGAAGTTAATTACGAATCCAAGCACGAATTTCGAAGCAAAGTAAGACTGGCACGAATTCGATAGACGAGCTGATAAATCAAATTTAATAGAACAAATAAAATCAGTTTGGAAAGACTGACACTAATTTATATATTATATACATATTTTTTTCAAAAATTTTTTTAGAAATATATACTTGAAATAAAATTTATATCTAGTTCTAGTAGATCTTTTAAACATAATATATGTCTGCTTAAAGCTAGCACAACATCCTACAATTTCATATATATAACAAGCCGGTTTGTATTACATATATAAACATACATATATAACTACTATTATATATATAAATTAACAGAAATCTGCAACATCTTATATACCTATTATATATATCATTTTAACTTTATATATACGCATAAGACCCACAGAACAAAAGGAGCTGCATAATATATTTTCAAATAAAATATATCTCTAGACTAAACATCTATGTAGACAATACTATATGTAACTAAATATACAGAATAATATATACATATGCAGACAAGATATATATATATATATATAATTTCAACTAAGCTTACAATCGCAAGCTATTATATGTGCAGACACTACAAATAAAAATCACAACTAGGTACAAATTTCATGTTATTACATATGCAGACTTCACAAAATTGGATACAAAAGCTTACCAATACTATTTAACCATTATATATACAATCTGTTGCAAAACTTATACTATAACCAAATCTACAAATGCTGGAAAAAGGAAATATAAAAAACACTACATATTATATACTAAAGCAAATATAACTATGTATATATTATACTAAATATGTTAAAATATAAAACGAAACCGCAATATAGAAATCAAGTATCAATAGGTATAACGATATATATGCCAACCTGAAAGTACAAAACGTAAATTATTTATATGTGAAGTATATAAAATATGAAATAACATATGTAAAAGTACATATATACGATCAACAACTCCTAAAATAAAAGTGGAGCCGGGTTCCAAACAAACATATATATAGTTGCAATTATATAATATTTTACATAGACCTGCAACTAACAAATACATACCATATAAAAATGTATATGTTTTAAACTTACTTATATATATATATATAGAAGAAGCCTAAAACTTACATTACAGAGTAAACCATTATAACCTTATATATATAGTATTCTTTAAATCAATATAAACTGCTCCAAAATTATATACGGGTTATATATAAATATATGTGTCTAGTCTATGCAGGCTTCTTTACAAACGAAATATTTACTTTCTATATATTACAGTTTAAAATAAATATCAAATCTGACATATATATATACATATATCTATTATAAAATATATATATATATATATACGAGATATATATAACTGAACCTATGTACAGTAATAGTAAAACAAAAATCAAGTACTGATAAATACGCCGAATACACTCACGAGTGACGCAAGCTGGAAATAAGGCTGGAGCTCGGTTAGTGGGTATAGGCGATGGGTCGATGTCGAGTTAGGGGTATCGGCACGTCGGTCTGGCATGTGGCTTTATTGGTGATGTTCGAGAAAGCGAAGATGCTCGGTCGAGCTAGGTGATTGAGGAGCTGAAGGGGAAGGAATGATGAGGGCCGAACACTTATCTCTGGTATTTTTTCTGGGAAGGTTGGAGCCCAAAACAAGAAGAGGAAGGAGTGGGCAGGTGATGCAGCCCAGAATATTGAAGTCTTAGGTCGCGACCGACCTAACGTTCAGTTAAGTCGCGTGCGACCTAACGAGGAAGCAAACGAGCTAAAACTTTGGGATAAGTCGTGGAAAGTTGAAGTCTTAGGTCGCGTGCGACCTAACAGGTTCCAGGATGACAAGATAAGAGAAGAAGCGAGTTATACAAGAAAAGGAAAGCCAACGACCTATGATAAGTCGCAAGGCCTTAGGTCGCGAGGCCTTAGGTCGCTCTCTTTAGGTCGCTCCGATCTTTCGAGTACCAGCTTTGACAAGTTACGACCTAAGTTAGGTCGCGAGAAGGAGTTACGACCTATGTTAGGTCGCGGAAGCGAGATACAACCTATGTTAGGTCGCTAATGAGGAAGCCGTTTTATTTTAGGTCGCTCGACCTTATGCACAGAGAAGATAGGTCGCTGCCTTCTATTTTAGGTCGCTCACTGCTACATTTTTAAGTCGCTCAAGAATAGGTCGCAAGACTTAAGTCGCTGGAAGAGCTTAGGTCGCTGCTGCCAAGTGTGTGTTGTACTTAGGTCGCGTGATGTAAATATTGTAAGTCGTGTGTTTTGTTGTAACTTGTATTTGTTAAGTCGCATGGCTTTATTTTTAGGTCGCGTTTTGTTAGGTCGTTGTCGACCTAAGTGTTTTCCAGAATTAAGTCGTGTTGAGTTGTAACTTCTATAAATAACGGAGTGTTGGTCATTTGTAAGTTTTTTAGTTGATTTTGAATAAAACTTTTGTTTGTTAGCTTTGTGCTTTCATTAAATTGGTAGTTGAGTGTGATCTCCTATCTCCTCTTTCGGCATTCGAGTGCGCTCGGATCAACGATCGTAGAAGCCGATTCACGTAATCTAGTGCGCTAGATCAACGTCGAAGAATCGTAGATCTTTAAACACAAGATCGTGCGCGATCAACGTGTTTGGGATAGCTAGAATCCAATATCTTTGGATCAACGAATTTGGGCCATTCGGTATCTTCTATTCCATCGATTGCTACTTTCACAGATTTCCCCATTTCAGTTATCCGTTGCTGCATCATTTGGTATCGGAGCCAGACTTAGCCAATCATAGCTAAGCCGAGTCTTAGAGCCAATTTTATTTGAAGTGTTAAAGATTGGATTTGCATTTTTGAGAAGAATAGTGTTCATCATGTTCATCAAAAGTTACAACAAGTTTGAAGATTTCGATCCATCTCCTTTTGGATCAAAGGGTTGCGAGGTGTTTGAATTTGGCCGTGGAAGTTTGCGCGCCAAAATTTGAGATCGTGTGTGAGAATTGAAGCGGGCTAAGGCCGTTAAGTCGCGAACCATTGTTTCTGAGCTATTGGAGCCGTGCATCATTTGGTATCATTTGAAAGCCCAAGCCGAGAATTGAAGTGTTTGTGAAGTTTCAAATCATGCCGCCGAGAAGAGCTAATCGCCATCAAAATGTTGAAGATTTGTACAAAAGAGAAGATGCTGAAAAAATGGAACAACGCATTAGTAACAAATTCAATGAGAAGTTGGATGAAGGTATTGGGAGATTAGAGAAGTTGATGATGGACATGAACCAAGGTCAAAGGAGAAGGTCGCCAATCTCGAACCATGGAGGAAACAGAGTTTCGCCATCGGTTACGGAAGCGAGAAGGGTATCGCCACAATCTGATCGAGGTCGAAGAGAATCATCAGTTTCAATGAGAAGAGATCACCATGAGTATAGAGATGAAGAAAGAAGAACTCATCGAGAGTTTGAGTATGAGCCATATCGAGATGATGAAAGACACAGTAGAAGAGGCATGAATGATCGAAGGGATGTTGATGGTCGAGATCGATATCGAAATACACGAGAATATGATGAAGAGAGTGATAGAAGCAATAATCATTATCGAGATCGAGACCAAGGGAGAAATGCATATCGGGATGTTGAGGATGATCGTCGATGGGAATCGGGGATAAAAACTGAAATTCCAGAATTCAAGGGCAGTATGCAAGCCGAAGAATTGCTTGATTGGTTGTCTAATGTTGAAGAGATTTTTGACTTTAAGGAGGTTCCTGAGCATCGAAGTGTGAAGTTAGTTGCTACTCGTTTGAAAGGGAGAGCTATGGCTTGGTGGCAACAAACTAAATTGACATGGGAGAGAATGGGGAAGTCAAAGATTGAATCATGGGAGAAGATGAAGGAATTAATGAAAGCTACTTTCTTACCTTACAATTATAAATCTCTTATGTATCAACGTTTACAGAACTTGAGACAGGGAACAAAGACTGTTAATGATTATGCTGATGAATTCTATCAATTGATTGCGAGGAATGATATCATGGAGACAGAGGAACAATTGACCGCTAGATTTGTGGGAGGGTTGAGAATGCAGATTCAAGACATGGTGAATATGTTTGATCTCAGATCTGTCGCTGAAGCACATCAGAAAGCACTTGCTTGGGAGAAGCAAGGGAGACGAGGTGGTGGTGTGATTACAAATTCTAACAATCCAACGAAAGGGACTAGTAACAATGTAAATGTTTCGAAGGCTGTTGCAAAACCGGTCTTTAATGAAGTTGCTAAGACAAGAATCAATAGTGGTATCAAATGTTTCAATTGTCAGGAGATTGGTCACAAAAGTAATGAATGTCCAAAGCCAAAGAAGCGAACGATGATTGCTGAGGTTGAAGATGAGAATGCAGAAGCTGAATGTTCTAATTCACTACATGATGAGGAGGAATAAAATGTGTCGGGAGACGAAGGGTATTCATTGATGATGAAGAGATCTTGTTTAACACCAAAGCAGGAGGAAGAGACTAGCTGGTTGAGGAGTAACATCTTTCAATCAACATGCACTATCTTGGGAAGGGTTTTTAAATTTGTCATTGATGCGGGAAGTTGCGATAACATTATCTCTACAGAGGCTGTGAAGAAGTTGGCATTGAAGACTGAGAAGCATCTGAAACCTTACAAGTTAGCTTGGTTGAGGAAATGTGGGGAGGTGAAGGTTGGACGTAGAGCTTGTGTTAATTTTTCAATTAGGAAGAAATACAAAGATGAAATTTGGTGTGATGTTGTAGACATGGATGTATGCCATCTGTTGTTAGGGAGGCCATGGCAGTATGATAGGGCTGTGCAACATGATGGACGTGCTAACAGTTACAGTTTCATGTTTGAGGGTACAAAAATTACTTTAATTCCTAAGAAACGACAACACGAAGAAAGCAAGTTGGAGGAGATTGAAGAGCTTAAAACTTTACTATCTTTGAAGGAGTTTGTTAAGGAAGTAGAAGAGGAGCCTGAAGTATTCTTGTTGATTGGACGTGAGAGTCATGAAGTGGTTGAGATTCTTGAAGAAGTGAAACCAGTGCTGGGAGAGTTTGACGATGTATTTCCTGAGGAGCTACCAACGGAGTTACCGCCGTTGAGAGACATTCAACATCAAATTGATCTTGTTCCAGGAGCTGTGTTACCTCATAGACCACACTACAGAATGAGTCCAAAAGAACATGAGGAGTTAAGAAGGTAAGTGGAAGAATTGCTTGAACAGGGGCGTGTGCAGGAAAGTTTAAGTCCATGTGTTGTGCCAGCATTGTTAGTACCGAAGAAGGATGGGACGTGGAGGATGTGCACTGATAGTCGGGCACTGAACAAGATTACTGTGAAATATAGATTTCCTATGCCTAGATTGGATGACTTGTTGGATCAGCTTAGTGGAGCTACTATCTTTTCGAAGATTGATTTGAAGAGTGGTTATCATCAAATTCGAATCAGACCAGGGGACGAATGGAAGGCCGCATTTAAGACACGTGAAGGATTGTATGAATGGTTGGTTATGCCATTTGGTCTTTCGAATGCACCGAGTACAATTATGCGGGTGATGAATCAAATCTTTAGACCTTTTATTGGGAAGTTTGTAGTGGTGTATTTTGATGATATACTGATATATAGTGGAAGTCCAGAAGAACACTTGCAACATCTGAGAGAAGTGTTGATGGTACTGCGACAGGAACAATTTTATGCTGCAACGAAGAAATGCGTGTTCATGACGCATAGTGTTTTATTTTTGGGATATGTCATATCCGGAGGAGGTATACAGGTGGATCAGAATAAAGTTGAAGCAATCAGAAATTGGCCACAACCCAGGACGATAACCGAAGTTAGAAGTTTTCATGGTTTAGCGTCATTCTACCGAAGGTTTATTCAACACTTCAGTAGTGTGATGGCACCAGTTACTGATTGTGTGAAAGGGAAGCAATTTTCATGGACGGAGGAAGCAGGATTAGCCTTTGAGAGAATCAAGGAACTATTGACGACGGCACCAATTCTAGTGTTGCCAGATTTTCAATTGTTGTTTGAATTGCATACTGTTGCATTGAAGGTTGGAATTGGAGAGGTGTTAAGTCAGAAGGGACGTCCTGTTGCATATTTCAGTGAGAAGTTATCAGGAGCAAAGATGAGATATAATACTTACGATGTGGAATTTTATGCTATTGTGCAAGCTGTGAAACATTGGAGGCATTATTTGTTTCATAAAGAATTTGTTTTACATACTGATCATGAGGCGTTGAAGCATATGCAGGGACAGGACAAGATTGCGGCAAGGCATGCTTCGTGGATTGCGTACTTACAACAATTTACATTTGTGGTGAAGCATATATCGGGAATTATGAATAGAGTGGCAGATGCATTGAGTCGAAGGAATCATTTGCTGACTACAATGAAGGTTGAAGTGACGGGGTTTGATGTATTGCCAGAATTATTTGTTGATGATCCTTACTTTGCGAAGTATGTAGCTGAAGTCAAGGAGGGGAAGACATACGAGTTTGTAATGGTGGATGGTTTTCTTTTTAAAGGGAATCGATTATGCATACCAGAGTGCAGCTTACGTATGAAGATTGTAAAGGAGTTGCATGAGGAAGGTCATGTGGGCCGAGATCGTACTTTGCAATTGATTTCTCAATCTTATTATTGGCCTTCGTTGAAACGGAAAGTTGGAAGGTTTGTGGAGAGATGTCATATTTGCCAAATTTCCAAAGGGATAGCGACGAATGCGGGATTGTATATCCCGTTAACCATGCCGGTTAGACCATGGGTTGATATCAGTATGGATTTTGTTTTGGGATTACCGAGAACTCAGAGGGGGAATGATTCGATATATGTTGTAGTGGACAGGTTTTCGAAGATGGAACATTTCATCGCTTGTAAGAAGACAGCTGATGTCGTCCGTGTTGCCGAGTTATTCTTTAAAGAAGTGTATCGCTTACATGGTTTACCAGAATCCATTGTTTCTGATCGGGATACTAGATTTCTAAGTCATTTTTGGCTGAGTTTGTGGAAGATGGTGGGAACAAAACTAAATTTCAGTAGTGCTTACCATCCGCAGTCCGATTGTAAAAACCCGCATATCTATCGATTTTATATTTAAATATTTTATTTAAATATTTTATCGTTAGTCGGATGTTAGTCCGAAAAGCTACTTTTTGCATACGGTCAAATTAGGACTCGAGACCACTTCCATTGAGTTCAAAATGACGTTTGCGATCTTTTTGAGTGTAAACTTCGATATGTTTGGAGATAGTGAAATTTTCGTCACTTTTTGGCTTAGGACTTTGGTTTGGGCTGAACACACACTAACTCAGCCCAACCCCCTCTTCTCTTCATCACTTCATCAAATAACATTCAAGCTTCATCAAAAATGGTGGTAGGAAGTGGAAATTAAAACTCCAAACTTAAATTCTATTGCAAATCCGAGATTCAACATCAAATTCAAGTAGAAGATAGTGGATTCAAGCTTTGGATTGCTTCTCCTTGCTTTCAATCTCCATCTTCATCCATTTTAGTGAAAAGGTGAGATTTTTGATCTCACATCTTGCCTATGACTGTCATTGAACTGTTGGGAATGATTCCCTATCACTCTAGCATCAACATTTGCATTTGGTTTGGATTGGATTGGCAAAAAACTTCAATTTTCGGTGTTTTGGTGAGTTCCAGCCCTTAGGTCGTTCTGCCTAGGTTAAGTCGTCCAGGCTGCTAGCTCACGTGCGTTGAAAAGTCACTGCCTTCTTAGGTCGTTCACGAGTTAAAGGCTTAGGTCGTTCACGAGTTAAAGGCTTAGGTCGTTCGTGAGTTAAAGAGATAGGTCGTTCGCGAGTTAACTCCTTGGGTCGTTTAAGGCTTAGGTCTTAGGTCGTTTGGCTTAATCACTCACCGTACTGTTAGGTCGTAAGACCTTTTTCCTTAGGTCGTAAGACCTTAGGTCGTGAACCTTTAGGTCGCGAACTTCTTTAGGTCGCCTGACCTTGTTTCCTGTTAGGTCGCGTGACCCTGCTTTCGATCTTAGGTCGTTTCATCTTAGGTCGCTGGACCATAAGTCGCTCACCACTTCTTTTCCATAAGTCGCTCGCGAGTTAAGTGTTAGGTCGTCTCCGACCTAACGTCCCTCGTCACTTTAGGTCGAACCCCGTACCCCCCTTCGTAGGGGATCTTATCTGAAAAACATTCAACAGAATTTCTACTATGATGGTTTTGGGATTGATTACTTTGGACTTTACTCACGTCTTTGAACGTGAATTGATGTGATTCGATTTGTTTCAACAATCGTTTTGTGACTTGTCACTTTAAAGATATGAAGGTTTCAATACTAGTAGTAAATATCAAAACTCTTTCATCAAAGCGATTTCAACACTATTTTAAATATCAAAAGTTCGTTTTCTCAAACCGATTTCCAATCTATTAGTATATACAAGCCTTTATTTCACTCGGATGAGAAATCGACTTAAACGACTTAGTAAAACGAGTGGTATGAAACGCTTGCGTTCACTTCGTCGGTTAGCTCTTGGACTTGTTCGATTGAACCCTTTTGTGACAATTTCCTAGTGAAGATCTACAGTTTGTGCGTAAATATTTAAGTTAAGCTAGTGGTTATGGGACATGAAGATAAACTCATATATTTACTGGCTTAGTGTAATTGACACTTCCTTATGATCATGACGATCATTTTTTTGATTTAGACTAGCGATTGAGCGATGTCTCTTTGTCTGCGAGGGAGACTAGACCCCACTTTTGTGATGTTTCACCATCACATATATGGGGTAGCACCCCACGGTCTTCGGTCCATTCCTGTGTGAAAATTTAATAAATAGCTTCCATGAGATAGCTTCTCGTCATGTGTTTTACGCGTAGGTGAGTTTTCAAGCTCCCATTCATGTGTTAGGCCTCTCCCCTTTTTATGTGTTTTCTGGATTTCTTGTGATGATTTCTGGAATTTATGCTTCACCAATTTTCATGATTTTCATTGATATGATATCAGTTTTTGTGCATTGGTGAATTTATGTGTTATTGACTTGTTATGAATACAAGTTTAGGGTATGATACCCTATTTTATCTTTGAGAAGATTCTTGTGATATTGATTGATCTTTTGTTGATTATCATTTACATACTTATAGTAGTATGCCGTTATGGTTGTTACATGTTCATGCCATATTATTTATCCTATACCTTATCATCTGATATTTATAGCTAGACTGATCCGTTTATTATTTTCTTATAAATAATACTCGGGTCAGACTGAGATGTTACAGGTGCTTCTGCTTGACTTCCCTTCAGGATTATTCTGACTTTTGGCTAACTACATAGATTAGTAGCTTTTGGATGTACACATTTGAGATATAGACTCTATGTGGTGTACTTATTCTTTTGTATAGCACGTGATGCTATTCTTTTGTATTATCGTGGATCTTCTGACCACTACTCTGATGTACACTGTAAGGACCCACCTTTTGGACAGTTTAAATCGACAAATCAAACACACATGCCGATTCCAAACCATTAAAAAAGGCGGATGGTTAATGGGGTAATTAAGAAAAGAAGAGAAAGGGACAATAAACAATCACAGAATCTCGCAGCGGAAAGATAAAATATAATAATCAAATAAACAGTTCATGAAGCTGTTTAATATACTTTTGATTATCATTTATACATCATTTATCAGAGTTATACATATACAACAGAACAAATAAAATAATGCAGCAGACAGCATGATGCAAGGATAATAATAGTAATAGTATACCAAATCTTCGTCTTCGTCCTCCAGAATAGATCTTCAATAAGCTGAAAAACTCAGGACTGACCCGAGCGTAATGAAAAGACAAAACACTCGAGTCAGGACTAAAATATCCTTATGAAAGTTAAATCAATCGTAAATAAATATGAATGCAACGGCGTCAGAGATGTTTACGGGGTTTGACATCTCCTATCCAGTGTCAACGTGAGTGCAATAACTCAAGAGATGTTACGGGATTTTCCATCTCTTAAGGATCCGTTAAACTATCTACTATATAATAGAATACGCTATATACAATAATGTCTATCATAAAGTAAAATATCAAACTAAGCCATGGCCCATTCCACCCTTAACACATTTTTATTCCCAAGAGCATATACAAGACCGTAGTTTCCCCAAAACCGGAAGTCACCAGAGGGCAATCCATATACTAAAGGTACAAACCAAAACGTAGTGGTCGCGAATAGGATAATCAGTATGACAAGGTACATGAGGCGATACCAACTAGGATACTAGTAGTTGCGTGATCCGGACTGATGTTGGGCATAGCAGCTACGACCCCAACACCGCGAAACAACACACCCATAATCGAGGGGTGCACCCAAATCGAATCACAAAAGTAATAGACATGGTAACGAAGGAGTGTGTCCGCTAGAGATGGCGATCCTCAATGGCCCGGCACGGCTCCTGTTTTAGTCATGTCAGGGGTCATCCAATATCGTTCTCTTTCTTCAGTCAACGCGTTCACTAAACCATCCACTTCGTTCTGGATCAACACTCCGCGTATACTAGTTATTAAAGTGGTTTTCGGTATCGACAGAGAGTATGTCCATATCTGATCCCGGTCTCTTTAATAACTACGTATTATTACACCGGTGGCTCTTTTACATTTCAAATCGATTCGTAATCGATATCAAAATATCATATTCGCTTCAAAATCAAATCCATTTCAAATATCATCATATCTATTCAAAATGTAAGATTCCGTTTCAAAATCATTTTTCGCCTCAATATCTCATTTCGATTTCAAAATCATTTTGAATTTCAATTTAGGTTGCAACTTCATTTAACCCAATTCATATTTAAATTCAAGATTTAAATATAAACATTTAACCTTATTGACCAGCTTGACATTTTAGAAAATAGTTTTAAGTAGTTTAAAAGTAGTTTTAAATAATTAAAATAGTTGACATACTTAAAATCTTTAAATGGATTTCAAATAGATAAATTAGTTTAAAATAATTTAAATTGGGTTAAGTAGATTTAAAATAGATTAAAATAGTTTAAGTATTTAAAGATGGTTTATATAACAGAGAAATTTGGAAACAAAACTGAAACATCTTCAGAACCAAACCATTTCAATTATAACTTCCCAATACAAATCAATTTCCATTCTATCGATTCAATTTCGATTTCAATTCAAATCAACGTCAACTTGACTTCAAATTTATTTAATTCCACATTCACCTTTAATTAATTCAATTTCAATTACTATCGATTTGGAGCTTGATTTTCGAAATATCAATTTATAACACTTAACAAAATTATCCTTCATATTCAACTTTTAAATCCAAATTTCAAATATGATTCAATTCCAAGCTCAATTTCAAAATATCATTTTTATATCACTTTTACTTAGTAATACTCAAAGCTCGAAAAATGTTCAATCTTTAAAGCGAATAAATTTTCAAAATTCAATCATATCCCAACTTTAAATTTCACAGTCTCAACTTAAATTATTAAGCAATTTCTTTTAACCAAAATTTATTTCAACATTCCCAACTCAATTTGCGATAAATTCAATTTCTATAAATTGATTTTATTTATAACTTTTGTAACGATCCCGATTTTTAAACAAATTCAAATTGGTAATTAATTAAATTTTTGGAATTAAATTGTGAATTTACTTGTTATTTTCCAAAGTAAGCAGATATTTTTTTCTAAATAGAATTTTTAATTGGAAATTCGAAATGTATTCAAAATGAATTTTCTTTAAAAAGGTTGTAAACAAAAATATATAACAAACAAGATATTGTGTTAAAATATAAAATAAAATATATGTGATGAATTAAATATTGATGGTTAACTTTAATTAAATAAAAAAATATATATTATTTCAAGAGTATGCTTGTAATACAATCATGTAGTTATAAAGAGTCATATACAAGAATACATATATGGTTGTATGAAGATTTTATAAACAAGAAAACATAAGTTGCATGTAAATTATGCAAACCAGGAAATAATAATACATACAAGATCCAATAGCATAAGTATGTTTGCTGGGAGTCGTATGCAAGGAAATATCTCTACAAACCAAAAAATTAAAAAAATAAAAGTACATACAAAAATTCAAATAGCTTGCAAAGGAGACATAAGGTACATATACATTTAATGTTTGCCTCTCTAGCATAGCAAAGAAAAGGAAAAATGTATCAGCCGAGACAAACAATGCAAAACAATTAATGCAAGCATCTCTAGTACACAACATACTACCCATCAGCCTCCATAGGCAAGAAAATCTCTGCCTAAATATTGTACAAACAATATTTTATCACTTGTACAAAATAACATTACCTGTACAAACTACCTATTTTATATCTACACCCATATTGCCTTCAGTTCGTTCAAACAAACAAAGAGAAAAAAATAGCAAAGTCAAGAAAAAGGAAGAAGTAAAACATCACTTTGTTATACAAACTTAAGCTAAGCATTCAAGATCAATTAACAAAACAAACAAGAAGATCCAGGAAACAGAAAAGAAAAAGGAAGAAAAACAACAGCAAGTTTTTTCTCTGTCATTTCTGAAAACAATGTGAGTAAACATCTACTTAAAGGCTTTAAGTTAACTGTAAAGATGATTCTTTTGTTTCATGGCATTGTATATGTTTATCTTTGAATATAAATTGGTGTATGTATATATATAGAGGTTACTCTGTATATTGTTTTTCTCTGTATAAATTACAGGGTTGATAAACATTCAAACTCAAGAAGTTTTAACTGAATCATAGTAAAGTTTTCAGTTTTAAATCAAATAAGATGATGACATTCAAATTTAGATTTTAAAAGATGATTTAAAACCAGGTTGTAGGATATCATCACTGTAACTTTGGTTACAGGCAATCAAGAAAAAATGTGATGAATCCAAGTATTATAAATAGCTAATCCAAGTTAATAACTTAAATTCTTACTGCAAATCATGGTTTTTAAAACAAAAATGAAGATTTTTAGTTGGGTATTTACAGAGCAGTTTGAGTTTGAACACAAAATCATTTTCTTTGAATTCCTGGTGATCAATCTAATTATAAATGTTGAAATTTGGATCGAAGCAAAAATAAACATCATTGATTTTGAGAAAATTATCAGATAAATTTTCCATTGCATATATCGTTGGATCGAATCCATTTTAGGGTTTTATTTCAAGTTTTGGTTCATGTCAGTAACGTGGTGAGTACGACTCCTATACGTGATCGAGTGTCACGAATCTCTGGTGGATGGTTGCTCGTTGTGTTGTCGTGGTGTGGACGAAAGCTGGGCGACTCCGGTGGTCTCTACGGTGGGTGGCGAAGTCATTATGTCGTTTTGGGTTGAGCTACAGATTTCGAACTGTATGCTAATTTTCGATTCGAAATTTTTGAAGGCAATTCGAAGTTGATTTTCGAGTAGGCGTGCGATTTGTGGTTTGCCAGAGGGGTAGTGGTCGGTCGAAGTTCGCCGATGTGGTTGTGCACGTGTACGACAATCTCGTGTGTCAGGTGGGTTCGCGTGGGGGACTCGGAGACGTTCTCGTGCGATTGGGTTTGATACTCGGGGTCGAGCTCGAGTTTGTAGGGGGGTTCCTGTACCAGTTTTGTCTCTAAACTTTAAACTGGAAAAATAAAAAGAAAAGGGACAGGAAGAAGAAGAGTAGATGGGGGAAAGGAGATAGGCTCGGGGAAGGAACGAGAGAAGCTCGAGTAACACTCGAGTAAAACCTTGTTTTGCTCGGGTTTGTTTTAAAAATGGGTTAAGCCCAGGCAAATTTTCCAGTTATAATGTTAAATAAGTGTTCGAATTTCAATTTTAAGTCAAGAGTACTTAATTAGTTAATTTAATAATGTTTAAGATTAATTAATTTATAATTAAGGGTTAATTTATTTAGTAATTAATGATGAATTAAATTGTAATTAGAGATTTAATAAATTAATAATTAAGGATTAATTTATTTAAAATTAAGGATTAATTACTTAATTAATTAAGTTGTTAATGGCTTAATGAAATTTAAAAATAATTTATCAAGAAGAATAAATTAAGATATATGATTATTTTTTTTTGATAAATTTACTTGATATATAATTAATTAACAAGCAGGATTTAAAGGAAATTAAAGTAACTGAATTAATTCATCTAATTGTTAGATGATTGATTATTATTGAAATGCTTTGAGCAGTTTGATATCCCTGTTTGTGATTGTGATGCTTTGTGATATAAATTACTCCGTGCTGAGCTATAATTTCTGTTTCTGCGATATATTACTATATGAGTATGAAAACCTTTGGCCCATAAAACGGCATTTAAACTTCGATGCGACAGGGAGTCGGATTCCAGTTGGATATCCGAAACCCACATCGAATTGTAATGATGAATCTTTGTGACCGATAAATTTACTTTATCTATGAATCTGTGAATGAAGATAAGCGTTATCGATTATACCGCTTATCGATATATCTGTGATGATTGATGTTGCACTATTGTGTGTAAAACCCCTAGAATAAACCATACACACACAAATATGGATTTCACGTGGAAATCGGTTAAATCACAGATGATGTAAATTCAATGTTTTTGAAATTGAAACTTTAATTTCAATTGATTTTGAAATTGGAGATTGGGGTTAATATGAAAAGCTTTTGAAATGGAATTTCAAAGATAAAAGTTATTTTGAATAACTTAATTGAGTTTTGGAAATTTAAATAATTTGATTTAAATTTGAATTCAAGTTTGAAATTGAATCCTATGATTTGAAACTAGGGATTACAGATGCTGTATAAGTTATATATGGGTTAAACCATTTTAAAATTATTGATTTGGGAATTTGAATTTAATTCAAGGATTTTAACTCGTGTAAATATAACTGGATTTTTCTGAAACGAAACTATTTGTTTTCAAATAGTAAAAGCTTTCGCATAAGTAATGAACTTCCAATTTGTGTCGAACGGTTTCAAGTTTGAAATAGAATTGAAATGTTTTGAAAACTATGAAATGAGTCTTCGATTTCAAAGACCGGATGAGTTAATCTAACTTGAAATGGAATTGTTTTGGAAGACTATGAATGAATCTTTGGAAACGAGTTTTGAAAGCTATAAGTTAAATCTTGATTTAAAGATTTAACGAGTTAATCAAATTGAAATGGAAATTGATTTGAAAATCTATGAATGAATCTTTGTGAACGGGGTAAACTTTGTGAATTGAATCTTTTTGTTTAAAAGATTAAAAGTGTGGAAATTGTTTAAACCATTGAAGGTTTTTGAAATGAATCTTTTTCTTTAAAAGATTGGAAATGGTAATTTGTTTTACCATTCGAATGAAAAGTTTTTGACTTTAAGCTGTGATTTAACTGAGACCTCAGTATCCATATGATTTTTAATTGCGCTCGTTATTCGGTTTAGCCGGGAGAGGACCTTTGTGTCATATAACTCATTCCGAATAATGATACGACGTATATGGATAGCATTTGAAGACCGGTGGTGAAGACCGGGTATTTGCGAGAGCGATAGGATGACCTATCGATTGTCTCTGCACTGAGTAGCTACGGTATAGAGATTCCCTAAGTGATGGGAAGTCCGATCAGGATTGTGAATACCCGGATTTGCAAGGGCTTCTTTGGAAGTGCCTTCGGTTCTGTTCGAACCCGGAACAGACTTGTATGGATGTGTGTCTGACATTACACTTTGAGATATAAAGCTGGTTTCTATCAAATACATTTCTGTTGGTGGCGGAGAATTTATTCTCTTAGCTTAACACCCTTCTCTGAGACGTACGAGCTCAGAGGTTATGTAGTTGATGGTTACTAGTGATACATTCCCAATTTGGTAATGTGGCATACGAAGTGCTGCAGATCATTTGTTGATCGAAGCATGGCTTTGTGAAAAAGCGTAGCTTTGTGGACAAGACTTCGTCGAGCCTCACAGATCGGTAATGGTCAAAACAGGAATGTGCGGCAAGGTTTTTAGGGGTCGCGCCCCTAGGGTATGTCCATTTTCTTCTGGATAAAGGGTGGTATCATGGTATGGAGCCCAGATACTTAACTCGTGTGGACACTATACATTTATCACTTTGTGATGTTGTTTTGTTGGTTGAGGGGCCCCTCGGATAAAGGTCGGTAACGACCGGGAATGGCATACTCGTGTGGTAGTTACCTAGTTACAGCTTGATTAAAGCGTGAGGTAGCGTCGGCCTTGTTTAGCAGAGATCCGGTTAGGTTCTCGGGGCGTCCTTCCAGAGGCGTTCCCATTTCGGTAAGGAAGTTCCTTTGCCTGACCATTTGTTGGAAATCCGAAGAAACAATACGAACCCTGTACGGTTTTAGTTGTAGAACCTGCCATTTAATTATGGTGGTCACCACTGTTTAGATGGTAGCTATAGTAGGCATACAATAATGGTTGTATGCTGGCTAAGATTTATATTGTATTTTCGAAATGGCTTTCTACACTATGCACTAGTAATAATATCAAAGAATTTTTCTCGTATTAAGCATATTTGACTATCATAAGGAGAAATCTCCTCCAATTCTGCGTTTGCATTGTGTGTGTGGCGGGAGGCCTTATGGTAGTTTCATTTTCCGAAAGCATGAACGATTCTTTTTTTAAGATCTGTTTATATAAAGCAACTACTTTTGTTTACTCATACCAGTCCCATGACTGACCCGGAGTTTATTGTTTCCTTCCTAAACTCTGGGTGCCCATAATTTCCACACGGGTAGCCTAGTAGCAGGTTTTCCGTGCTTTGGTGTTAGCTGGATTTTGGAGTCTTTTTGGGTTTAGAAGCTATCAGATTTTGGGGAAGCTTTTGTCTTGGATATCTTTCGAAGTGTTTGGAGTTCTGAAGGCCTTATCAAGTTGGAGTATGTTGGAAACTTTTGGAGTATCTGTTGTTCTGTTGTGGAGTTATTATCTTCCTGTTATTGTATCTATATGTAGTGCTCTAGTATGGATGACAGATGTATTATGAACTCTGATGTAGTATGGTTATTATGATGATGTTGTATCTGTGTTGTATGATACTCAGTTTATTTCCGCTGTTTATTTTCATCTGATGTTGTTATAAGCTCCGGCGATACGAATTTGATGTTGATTGTCGGACATCGAGTTCGGGTCGTTACAAGTGGTATCAGAGCTGAAGGTTGAGTAAGAACTTTAGCTAAGGAGTATAACACATTAGATGGCTCATTAGAGATAGGGTGAAGTATACCCTAGAATGAGTATAACTGAAACCTTGAATTTTTCTAGTCTATTCCTTTTTACTGCTGATATTCCTTGAGATATTTTGTCCGTGGGTCTAAATCCAGTTTTCTTACTAATTACAGATAGTGAGAATGAGCGGACGAAGAGGAAGAACTAGGGGTCAAGCAAATGCCACAACAGCTAATCAAATTCCCCCAACAGCAGAAGCAGCAATGCCTACTCAGCATCAGCCGAATCTGGCTGATTTATATAGGAATTTCTCGAAACTTGGTGGTAAGCCGTTCACCGGCAAGGAGTCTATTATTGAGGCCCAAGCTTGGATTAGATCGAGTGAAAGGATTTTTAAAGGGCTAAAGTTGGAAGATGATCAAATGCGACTAATAGCTTCCTGGCAACTTCAAGAAGAAGCCTTAGCATGGTGGGAGACCGCCACTGTGGATAAGCCAGAAGACGAGTTTACTTGGGATAAATTTAAAGAAGTATTTGAGAAGCGTTATATGCCATCGGCTGGTATTTCTCGAATGTACCAGGAATTTATGGACTTGAAGCAAGGAAGTTTGTCATTTGAGGAGTATCTAAACAAATTCAATGAATTGTCTCGTTTTGGTCCCGAATTGGTAAACACACATTTGAAAAAGAACGAAAGGTTCATTCGTGGGATGAATAAGAAATTCCACAAAAGGATGATTGGCCACGTCAAGGAATCCTTTTCAGATTTGGTTGATATGGGGTACAGATATGCTACACTTGATATGCAAGAAGCCCCAAGGGAAGAAGGAGATACGAGCAATCAAAATTGGAAGAAAAGAAAGCTCGGGAACAAGAAACCATATCAAGGCAAGGAAAAGAAGGACAGTCAGGGAAACCCAGCGAAAGATGTAACTTGTTACAATTGCCAAGAAAAGGGCCACTATGCAAACAACTGCAAGAATCCAAGGAAACAAGTTAAGAAAGAACAACTTGTGGAGACTGGTCAGGGAGTTAAGGAATGCTATTACTGTCACAAACCAGGACATGAAGTTAAAGATTGCATGAAAAGGAAGAAAGCTCATGCAGCAAAGGTGTATGCAATCAAAGATGATCCTTCAACCTCAAAGGCTGATAAGGGAAAAGGAATTTTGGAAGGTAACTTTCTCATTTACGATAAAAGTCTTGGATTTTTTCTAACACGGGAACTATTCATAGTTTTATTCCTCAGCAAATTGTAAGTGAGTTAAATCTTGAATCTGAGAGCGTAATCGAATCTATTTCTGTCTGTTTCATTGGGTTTCGATATAATCTACGAATGGTTAGTTATCCCTTTGAACTAACCAATACCCTGTATACTTCGTAGATCAGATAACCCAATTGTTGCATAGTTGATTGAGTTTGTTCTCATATCTATTGTTGATCATTCTAATTTGGTAAACCAAATGCAGAATTGATATCCGATTTGATCTGAAAAGATATTTCTCTATCTTTTATCTGTTCTTTGTTATCTCCTTGGCAAATTTCGGGGACGAAATTTCTTAAGGAGGGAAGGTTGTAACGATCCCGATTTTTAAACAAATTCAAATTGGTAATTAATTAAATTTTTGGAATTAAATTGTGAATTTACTTGTTAATTTCCAAAGTAAGCAGATATTTGTTTCTAAATAGAATTTTTAATTGGAAATTCGAAATGTATTCAAAATGAATTTTCTTTAAAAAGGTTGTAAACAAAAATATATAACAAACAAGATATTGTGTTAAAATATAAAATAAAATATATGTGATGAATTAAATATTGATGGTAAACTTTAATTAAATAAAAAAAAAATATTATTTCAAGAGTATGCTTGTAATACAATCATGTAGTTATAAAGAGTCATATACAAGAATACATATATGGTTGTATGAAGATTTTATAAACAAGAAAACATAAGTTGCATGTAAATTATGCAAACCAGGAAATAATAATACATACAAGATCCAATAGCATAAGTATGTTTGCTGGGAGTCGTATGCAAGGAAATATCTCTACAAACCAAAAAATTAAAAAAATAAAAGTACATACAAAAATTCAAATAGCTTGCAAAGGAGACATAAGGTACATATACATTTAATGTTTGCCTCTCTAGCATAGCAAAGAAAAGGAAAAATGTATCAGCCGAGACAAACAATGCAAAACAATTAATGCAAGCATCTCTAGTACACAACATACTACCCATCAGCCTCCATAGGCAAGAAAATCTCTGCCTAAATATTGTACAAACAATATTTTATCACTTGTACAAAATAACATTACCTGTACAAACTACCTATTTTATATCTACACCCATATTGCCTTCAGTTCGTTCAAACAAACAAAGAAAAAAAAATAGCAAAGTCAAGAAAAAGGAAGAAGTAAAACATCACTTTGTTATACAAACTTAAGCTAAGCATTCAAGATCAATTAACAAAACAAACAAGAAGATCCAGGAAACAGAAAAGAAAAAGGAAGAAAAACAACAGCAAGTTTTTTCTCTGTCATTTCTGAAAACAATGTGAGTAAACATCTACTTAAAGGCTTTAAGTTAGCTGTAAAGATGATTCTTTTGTTTCATGGCATTGTATATGTTTATCTTTGAATATAAATTGGTGTATGTATATATATACAGGTTACTCTGTATATTGTTTTTCTCTGTATAAATTACAGGGTTGATAAACATTCAAACTCAAGAAGTTTTAACTGAATCATAGTAAAGTTTTCAGTTTTAAATCAAATAAGATGATGACATTCAAATTTAGATTTTAAAAGATGATTTAAAACCAGGTTGTAGGATATCATCACTGTAACTTTGGTTACAGGCAATCAAGAAAAAATGTGATGAATCCAAGTATTATAAATAGCTAATCCAAGTTAATAACTTAAATTCTTACTGCAAATCATGGTTTTTAAAACAAAAATGAAGATTTTTAGTTGGGTATTTACAGAGCAGTTTGAGTTTGAACACAAAATCATTTTCTTTGAATTCCTGGTGATCAATCTAATTATAAATGTTGAAATTTGGATCGAAGCAAAAATAAACATCATTGATTTTGAGAAAATTATCAGATAAATTTTCCATTGCATATATCATTGGATCGAATCCATTTTAGGGTTTTATTTCAAGTTTTGGTTCATGTCAGTAACGTGGTGAGTACGACTCCTATACGTGATCGAGTGTCACGAATCTCTAGTGGATGGTTGCTCGTTGTGTTGTCGTGGTGTGGACGAAAGCTGGGCGACTCCGGTGGTCTCTGCGGGGGGTGGCGAAGTCATTATGTCGTTTTGGGTTGAGCTACAGATTTCGAACTGTATGCTAATTTTCGATTCGAAATTTTTGAAGGCAAGTCGAACTTGATTTTCGAGTAGGCGTGCGATTTGTGGTTTGCCAGAGGGGTAGTGGTCGGTCGAAGTTCGCCGATGTGGTTGTGCACGTGTACGACAATCTCGTGTGTCAGGTGGGTTCGCGTGGGGGACTCGGAGACGTTCTCGTGCGATTGGGTTTGATACTCGGGGTCGAGCTCGAGTTTGTAGGGGGGTTCCTGTACCAGTTTTGTCTCTAAACTTTAAACTGGAAAAAGAAAAAGAAAAGGGACAGGAAGAAGAAGAGTAGATGGGGGAAAGGAGATAGGCTCGGGGAAGGAACGAGAGAAGCTCGAGTAACACTCGAGTAAAACCTTGTGTTGCTCGGGTTTGTTTTAAAAATGGGTTAAGCCCAGGCAAATTTTCCAGTTATAATGTTAAATAAGTGTTCGAATTTCAATTTTAAGTCAAGAGTACTTAATTAGTTAATTTAATAATGTTTAAGATTAATTAATTTATAATTAAGGGTTAATTTATTTAGTAATTAATGATGAATTAAATTGTAATTAGAGATTTAATAAATTAATAATTAAGGATTAATTTATTTAAAATTAAGGATTAATTACTTAATTAATTAAGTTGTTAATGGCTTAATGAAATTTAAAAATAATTTATCAAGAAGAATAAATTAAGATATATGATTATTTTTTTTTGATAAATTTACTTGATATATAATTAATTAACAAGCAGGATTTAAAGGAAATTAAAGTAACTGAATTAATTCATCTAATTGTTAGATGATTGATTATTATTGAAATGCTTTGAGCAGTTTGATATCCCTGTTTGTGATTGTGATGCTTTGTGATATAAATTACTCCGTGTTGAGCTATAATTTCTGTTTCTGCGATATATTACTATATGAATATGAAAACCCTTGGCCCATAAAACGGCATTTAAACTTCGATGCGACAGGGAGTCGGATTCCAGTTGGATATCCGAAACCCACATCGAATTGTAATGATGAATCTTTGTGACCGATAAATTTACTTTATCTATGAATCTGTGAATGAAGATAAGCGTTATCGATTATACCGCTTATCGTTATATCTGTGATGATTGATGTTGCACTATTGTGTGTAAAACCCCTAGAATAAACCATACACACACAAATATGGATTTCACGTGGAAATCGGTTAAATCACAGATGATGTAAATTCAATGTTTTTGAAATTGAAACTTTAATTTCAATTGATTTTGAAATTGGAGATTGGGGTTAATATGAAAAGCTTTTGAAATGGAATTTCAAAGATAAAAGTTATTTTGAATAACTTAATCGAGTTTTGGAAATTTAAATAATTTGATTTAAATTTGAATTCAAGTTTGAAATTGAATCCTATGATTTAAAACTAGGGATTACAGATGTTGTATAAGTTATATATGGGTTAAACCATTTTAAAATTATTGATTTGGGAATTTGAATTTAATTCAAGGATTTTAACTCGTGTAAATATAACTGGATTTTCTGAAACGAAACTATTTGTTTTCAAATAGTAAAAGCTTTCGCATAAGTAGTGAACTTCCAATTTGTGTCGAACGGTTTCAAGTTTGAAATAGAATTGAAATGTTTTGAAAACTATGAAATGAGTCTTCGATTTCAAAGACCGGATGAGTTAATCTAACTTGAAATGGAATTGTTTTGGAAGACTATGAATGAATCTTTGGAAACGAGTTTTGAAAGCTATAAGTTAAATCTTGATTTAAAGATTTAACGAGTTAATCAAATTGAAATGGAAATTGATTTGAAAATCTATGAATGAATCTTTGTGAACGGGGTAAACTTTGTGAATTGAATCTTTTTGTTTAAAAGATTAAAAGTGTGGAAATTGTTTAAACCTTTGAAGGTTTTTGAAATGAATCTTTTTGTTTAAAAGATTGGAAATGGTAATTTGTTTTACCATTCGAATGAAAAGTTTTTGACTTTAAGCTGTGACTTAACTGAGACCTCAGTATCCATATGATTTTTAATTGCGCTCGTTATTCGGTTTAGCCGGGAGAGGACCTTTGTGTCATATAACTCATTCCGAATAATGATACGACGTATATGGATAGCATTTGAAGACCGGTGGTGAAGACCGGGTATTTGCGAGAGCGATAGGATGACCTATCGATTGTCTCTGCACTGAGTAGCTACGGTATAGAGATTCCCTAAGTGATGGGAAGTCCGATCAGGATTGTGAATACCCGGATTTGCAAGGGCTTCTTTGGAAGTGCCTTCGGTTCTGTTCGAACCCGGAACAGACTTGTATGGATGTGTGTCTGACATTACACTTTGAGATGTAAAGCTGGTTTCTATCAAATACATTTCTGTTGGTGGCGGAGAATTTATTCTCTTAGCTTAACACCCTTCTCTGAGACGTACGAGCTCAGAGGTTATGTAGTTGATGGTTACTAGTGATACATTCCCAATTTGGTAATGTGGCATACGAAGTGCTGCAGATCATTTGTTGATCGAAGCATGGCTTTGTGAAAAAGCGTAGCTTTGTGGACGAGACTTCGTCGAGCCTCACAGATCGGTAATGGTCAAAACAGGAATGTGCGGCAAGGTTTTTAGGGGTCGCGCCCCTAGGGTATGTCCATTTTCTTCTGGATAAAGGGTGGTATCATGGTATGGAGCCCAGATACTTAACTCGTGTGGACACTATACATTTATCACTTTGTGATGTTGTTTTGTTGGTTGAGGGGCCCCTCGGATAAAGGTCGGTAACGACCGGGAATGGCATACTCGTGTGGTAGTTACCTAGTTACAGCTTGATTAAAGCGTGAGGTAGCGTCGGCCTTGTTTAGCAGAGATCCGGTTAGGTTCTCGGGGCGTCCTTCCAGAGGCGTTCCCATTTCGGTAAGGAAGTTCCTTTGCCTGACCATTTGTTGGAAATCCGAAGAAACAATACGAACCCTGTACGGTTTTAGTTGTAGAACCTGCCATTTAATTATGGTGGTCACCACTGTTTAGATGGTAGCTATAGTAGGCATACAATAATGGTTGTATGCTGGCTAAGATTTATATTGTATTTTCGAAATGGCTTTCTACACTATGCACTAGTAATAATATCAAAGAATTTTTCTCGTATTAAGCATATTTGACTATCATAAGGAGAAATCTCCTCCAATTCTGCGTTTGCATTGTGTGTGTGGCGGGAGGCCTTATGGTTGTTTCATTTTCCGAAAGCATGAACGATTCTTTTTTTAAGATCTGTTTATATAAAGCAACTACTTTTGTTTACTCATACCAGTCCCATGACTGACCCGGAGTTTATTGTTTCCTTCCTAAACTCTGGGTGCCCATAATTTCCACACGGGCAGCCTAGTAGCAGGTTTTCCGTGCTTTGGTGTTAGCTGGATTTTGGAGTCTTTTTGGGTTTAGAAGCTATCAGATTTTGGGGAAGCTTTTGTCTTGGATATCTTTCGAAGTGTTTGGAGTTCTGAAGGCCTTATCAAGTTGGAGTATGTTGGAAACTTTTGGAGTATCTGTTGTTCTGTTGTGGAGTTATTATCTTCCTGTTATTGTATCTATATGTAGTGCTCTAGTATGGATGACAGATGTATTATGAACTCTGATGTAGTATGGTTATTATGATGATGTTGTATCTGTGTTGTATGATACTCAGTTTATTTCCGCTGTTTATTTTCATCTGATGTTGTTATAAGCTCCGGCGATACGAATTTGATGTTGATTGTCGGACATCGAGTTCGGGTCGTTACAACTTTCAAATCAAAACATTTAAATAAATTTCAAACCAACTATTTTTAAAATTATTAAATTAACCAATCCGGTGTCCGTATATAGTTTTCTATCCTATGGCCAAGTGATTAGTTATTTCAATTAAATGTCAGGGATGAATTTATATCACTTAAACCAAATCGCAGTGTCATATGTATGCATAACAGGATATATATAAGCATATAAACATCCAAACATTTAAATATCAACCAATAGCATCCATCGAAATAAATCATCCAATAAACAATACAATTCACGACAATTTCATAGTTATCAATATCACGTAATTTAATCACAATTAAATTTTTAATTTCAACTTGACTGTCAAATTAAATTTTCAACAGTGAATTCAAATGACAATCTATATGACAATTAAATTTTTATCAAACAACGACAAATAAAATTCATATCACTTCATAATATCAAATTTAACTACCATAAAGATATTCAGTACATTGTGAGCGTTATAAAACACTCACCTTGGTTTTCAATTTCAAATCAAATTGAACGACGTTCGATTTAACCTGAAATTTTAGTTAGCTCCAAACGTCTCCAGAACAATTCCATGATGTAGAGCTCTTCACCACGATTCCAACGCAAAAAGTTTCATTCGATTCTGATAAAGTATGGATGAGATACGACTTGTTAAAGATTGTATACAAATTCAAATAATTAATTTTTTATATATTTTTTTAAAATACCAGATCAGATATGGCCGTTGAATGCTATGGAGAAAAATCTGGCCCACAACCGTTCTTCTTGCTCGCGTTCGAAAGCTCCGGAATCACACACGCAAGGAACCCATCACGTCCTCGTTCAACCTAAAGCCGCGACCACCACGTTCAACTTGAGATCGATCAGGCGCCTCCATTTCGAAGCCCTCCGCACAAGGCACCACCGCCTATAACCTGGTTGAACTCGGCTGCCCCATTGCTTGGAAAAACGCGACCAAACAAGCGACACATACGAACAGATTTTGGCAACTACGAAGCTCCGATGACTATCTCGACCGTTGGATGTATTGAGCTCGGAGAGTTCTACAGTTTTGTTGTTGGAAGATTTTTGAGATAGCTTGTGGATTGAGAGATCAAAGAGGAAGAACCAGGGAGGATTTCGGCCATTAAAACAAAACAAACGGCGGCCACGAAAAGGAGCTAGGGTTTCTGAAGCAAGCGTAAATATATACGTATAAACCAATTTATTAAAATATTATTATTTTCAACTTTTCTGAACGAACTCCAAACTATACGTGCCGACAGGCGTTCGTAATGTTTTACCCGCATTCCGAACACAATGGAACATGTTTCGGAGGCTAATTCGATCATAAGTGGAAAATAGCTTTTTGAATCGAATTAAAATATTAAATTTTCGACATTTATTTCAATGTGTTTCTAACTCGTACGATCAAACGATAACTTCAAATGCTACGAAATTTGAAATCCGATAATAACACTCTATTACGGATCGAATAAACTGGTTTCGTCGAATTCTGAGACTGTGCCCCGGAAGGCTATTCTAACTAGTCGATTAAATCGACGACTTTTTCAAAATTTACAAAATGTCTTAAAATTCCAATTTTAACATCTTATTAACTCTATTATAATCCAAATATAACTTATATTCACTTTGGAAATCAATTTGAATCATATTAAATCAAATTTCAGTTATTCACTCTATTTTCATACATTAAATTTCAATATCAAATTAATCATATCAAATTCGGAATTTAATTATTCAACGTTTGTAATATTAAATTTAAACAAATTTGATTATTCTTAAATCACTATCTTTTGAAATATTCAAAACGAACTTATAAAATTTAACCTTTAAAAAAAATTCAAATTATAGAACAACTATTTCCATTAATCAGTTATTCAATTTCCGTTATTCAATTATTCAATAAATTCCAAATATTAAATTTAAACAATTTTGATTATCCAATAATTCATTATCCTTTGAAATATTTGAAATTGAACTTATAAGATTCAACTTTTAAAACCAATTCACATCTTAGAACACTATCTCCATTTTACAGTTATTCAATTATTCAATAAGTTTTAAATATTCACTTTAAACAATTTACCTGTTCAATATTCAATTATTTGATTTTTAATAGATTTTACTTATCAATCAATTACTCTGTTATACCCAATGAATTCAACCTTTATTATCCTATCCAACTATTGATTTCAAAGGCATTCACTAAGTAGCATTTATTTTTCAATACTTATTACTATTCAAATCTTCGAAACCAATCTATTAAATTTTGTATTTCTACCTAAATAATACACAATTCTTATTCACTTATTTACATTTTTTTTCCATATATTCCCTTATAACCTAGTTATAACATTTGAGTCAATTCAATTAGATTGGAACTCCATTCAATCTATTTATAATTACTTAGATAATTATTGTTTCAATTCATTCCAGTTATTATTATAAATAAATAAATTACAAATTTTTATTTTTTTCTAACATTAAATCACGAAATCTTATTAAATTAGCTATTTTAATTATCGAAAATTTACAGGTCGTTACATACACTTTCATGTGTTATATATTTATTTATATCTTCTTCCGCCTTTGTGATATGGATGTCTGTGACTGATTTATGTTATGATTACTTCTATGTTTGTTTCCGAAGATTATATATAGCCACCGTGTGATAGCTTTGTGTTTGTATTGGTATGTCGGATTTCCTCCTTAAAAGATATGCATTCTATTCTATCTGACATATCGGTGCTCGCACAAAGAAGTTACATGGATGGTCGCTCCTCCACAGCCTTATTCTCCATGCTAATTGACAGCACTACATCGTAGTGTTCTTGGTTAGCGTGGGTATAGAGGTGGGGCGTCACACCGATGGTCAGACTGAAGTTGTTAACAGATCTTTGGGAAATTTGTTGCGGTGCCTGGTGAAGGATAATCTGAAGAGTTGGGATATGAAGTTATGTCAAGCGGAGTTTGCTCATAATCATGCCATAAACCGTAGTACGGGTTTCAGTCCATTTCAGATTGTATATTCAAGCTTACCAAAGGGGCCGTTGGATTTGACGATAGTACCACAACCAAAGGGAACAGTTAAACGGGCTGTTGATTTTGTTGATGGATTGGCAAAATGCCATAAAATCGTTCAAAAACGATTGGAGAAAGCAAATGAAAAGTATAAAAAATCTGTGGATTTGAAACGAAGGAGTGTTGACTTTAATGAAGGTTATTTAGTACATGCTGTACTAACGAAGGATCGTTTTCCAATGGGAACATACAATAAACTTAAAGCTCGAAAGATTGGTCCTATAACGATTGTGAAACGGATCAATGAAAACGCGTATAAGTTGAAGCTACCGGAGGATGTGTACACTTCTGACGTGTTTAATGTTAAACATCTTATACCATATCATGGGGATGAGATTGTTGAGGAAGAGGAGGGCGCAAATTCGAGGATGAATTTTTCCCAACCAGGGGAGGATGATGCAGCCCAGAATATTGAAGTCTTAGGTCGCGACCGACCTAACGTTCTGTTATGTCGTGTGCGACCTAATGAGAAAGCAAACGAGCTAAAACTTTGGGATAAGTCATGGAAAGTTGAAGTCTTAGGTCGCGTGCGACCTAACAGGTTCCAGGATGACAAGATAAGAGAAGAAGCGAATTATACAAGAAAAGGAAAGCCAACGACCTATGATAAGTCGCAAGGCCTTAGGTCGCGAGGCCTTAGGTCGCTCTCTTTAGGTTGCTCCGATCTTTCGAGTACCAGCTTTGACAAGTTACGACCTAAGTTAGGTCGCGAGAAGGAGTTACGACCTATGTTAGGTCGCGGAAGCGAGATACGACCGATGTTAGGTCGCTAATGAGGAAGCCATTTTATTTTAGGTCGCTCGACCTTATGCACAGAGAAGATAGGCCACTGCCTTCTATTTTAGGTCGCTCACTGCTACATTTTTAAGTCGCTCAAGAATAGGTCGCAAGACTTAAGTCGCTGGAAGAGCTTAGGTCGCTGCTGCCAAGTGTGTGTTGTACTTAGGTCGCATGATGTAAATATTGTAAGTCGTGTGTTTTGTTGTAACTTGTATTTGTTAAGTCGCATGGCTTTATTTTTAGGTCGCGTTTTGTTAGGTCGTTGCCGACCTAAGTGTTGTCCAGAATTAATTCGTGTTGAGTTGTAACTTCTATAAATAGCGGAGTGTTGGTCATTTGTAAGTTTTTTAGTTGATTTTGAATAAAACTTTTGTTTGTTAGCTTTGTGCTTTCATTAAATTGGTAGTTGAGTGTGATCTCCTATCTCCTATTTCGGCATTCGAGTGCGCTCGGGTCAACGATCGTAGAAGCCGATTCACGGAATCTAGTGCGCTAGATCAACGTCGAAGAATCGTAGATCTTTAAACACGGTATTGTGCGCGATCAACGTGTTTGGGATAGCTAGAATCCGGTATCTTTGGATCAACGGATTTGGGCCATTCGGTATCTTCTATTCCATCGATTGCTACTTACACAGATTTCCCCATTTCAGTTATCCGCTGCTGCATCAGCAGGTTGAAGAGGAAAGGATGTACGCACGTTTACTTTCTTATTATTTTATATATATAATGAAATTTTTGAACGGAACAGATGAATAAAGGAGGGCGGACCGTCATAAGTTGACGTGATTTCCAAGTAATAAAAACAATTGAATTCGAATGGTGGTAGTTCCAAAGTCGAAAGCAATTTTGATGTGAACGGTAGAAATAGTAATTATCAACCTTTAAAATATGAGAAAAAACAAAACAAAAGCAACGACTAAAAGTTGATTCAGAACAAAATAATTAAAGCAATCAATGGCTTGCTTGCATGGAACATTTCGAATTTTGAAACCGAAGGAGATTGTAGAATTATGGTACCGTTACAACGAACAGTTTATTCTTTCCAGCGCGTATCGAACCTCCAAATACAGAAATGAATATCCCACAAAGATCAGCACGACAAGACGATCAAAACGGTATACAGATATTAGTGGTACGATCATCCGATCAAAAGTCGATAATTGGTACCGAAAATGCTGCTATTTTAACAGAATTAAGATAAACGGAGCAATAGAAGTCCAAATTTGAAAAAAACGAAAGATGACGTTTCACTTAGAAGAGGATTTAGAAATTTTCTATATAATAATATTCAGGTTTGGAAATTAATTTATTATCATCCATTATTAACTGATTTGAATTGAAATAAAATTACACAATAAAATAAACTTCAATATTATCAGATGAAAATTTACCAGTTGCTATGATTAAATAGACGTATTCCAAATAATAAATTTTTAATTTCAAATTTTATTGTTTAAAATTTTCACAAATTTCCAGTTAAATATACTTTTAAAACCATTAAATTTTACGGGTCGTTACAGACACTTTCATCCTTTGCCATTGTGAAGTTCTCATACTCGCTACAAAGCATGGCAAGGCCAGATTCTTTAACCTAGGAGGTTCCTTCATGAGTGACTTCAAGTGTTTGTCAGATTTCCTACGCAGTTAGACAAAATGTGAGACACGGTTAAATTCAATTTGATCTAATGAACAAATAATAGAATTCATAGCTTTAGCGTTAGCATTCAATAGTTTATTTTCAAGATCTGTCTATTGATCCATAGGTTTTTCAACTTCTTGATTATCTACAATTACTGTTGGTGTACTATATCCTGTTTCAACAATATTCCATGCATATATGGTTTCAGAAAAAAATTCATTCTAGTTTTCCAATAAGCATATTCATCATTGAACATGGGTAGTCTAACTATGGACTGACCCTCAGCAAAAGCATTATTAAAAGAAGCCGTTGAAAGAAAAAATCAAATTTTTTAACAAAAAAATGGTTTCTGTTCCTAGCTCCGATACCAATTGTAGAATCGTTTTCACCCTAGAAGGGGGTGAATAGGGTCTACTAATAATTAATGCGGAAATAATAAATAAAAACAGAAGTAGAAAGTAATGCAGTAAAGATCACACAGTTTTACCTAACTTCGGCAAAAACCTGCCTACGTGCTGCTCCCAAGGTATCTACTAGAAATTAAGTAATCAGACGCTTACAAACACACATAAACTTGCGATACCCACTGACTTGATTTACCAAACTCTAAGCTCAAAACATTGTGTAACGACCCTGAATTTTGAACAAATTAAATTTTGAATATTTAATTAATTTTAAATATTTGAACAATAATTTAATTTGAATCCCCGATATAATTTTGAAATTTGCGATTAAACTTTAAAATTTAATCGATTGAAAGTTGAATAAAAATTTAAATCTTCAATTTACAGTTGAAGAAAAATATTTCGAAAGCTTTTAAAATTCATATTTATATTACTGAAGATAACAGGAGCTTCAGAATTGAATTTTAAACTGTTCTGTTCAGTTTTGAAATTTAATCGTTTCAATCGATATTTAAAAATAGCCGTCCGAGGCACAGTCTCGGAATTCGACGAAACCAGTTCCATTGGGTCCGGAATATTGTATTATTATCGGATTTCAATTTTCGTAATTTTCAGAGTTGATATATAACCGTACGGTGAGTAAACGTGTTGGATTTTAATTCGAACTCAATTTAAAATTTAAAATTTTAAATGTTAGACAACACACACACGTTCTTCCTTTAATCACGCAGATAATCACGCCCTTTGTTTCAGCCCAAAATCAAGCCGAGAATCACGAAATCTTGTCTTCCCCCTCTCTTTTTAAATATTCACGACATCGTCCCTTTTTCATTTACAAATCGAACGAAATCTTGTTCCCTTCCTTCTCAAATCAAAATCCAACCCGCCCCACTTCTTTCGGAACGAAACCAAATCGGGAGTGGCTCGAATTCAAAGTCGAAGGCGGCGAGCACGATTTCAATCATGTACTCCCATTCGAGTTCGTTCGTCAAGCAGAGAGGGAGTGGGTCAAATCGATCGAGACTTTTGAGGGGTAGCAGCGCACGCGAGTAGGTCAGCGACAAAGATTCGAGCATTAGCTCGAGTCACACTCGAATTGAGTTCAAGGCAGTGGCGATTCAGGGTGATCTGGTGATTGAGGCAGGTCGCACGCAGTTTAAGGCAAAGCTTGGGTTTCGTTTTCGTAGATTGGAAGACTCGCGATAGCTCTCACGGCGACGTCGTGAAGTGGTGGCTCTGGAAATTGTTCAAGGCAAGTAATTGCGATTCAAGTGGGGGCGACGCGCGAGTGCAGTCGAGGATTGGGAGTAGGAGCTGGCGCTCGCGTGTGCGAGCACGAGATTGGGTCGCGATCGATTTCAGTGGCTGTGGCATTAATGTCGTAGTATTTGGAGCATGCTGATTTCAGCTGAGCAGAGAGGTATAACTATTTAATTTAAATTTATTTAAACAAATACTCATATGTAGATTAGAATGTAAACAGGAGAAAAAAATTTTAAATTTTACTGTGATGATTTTTATAAGAAGATTTTGTCTGTTAAACAGTTTAAAGGAAAATATAGAAATCTGAAATTTAAAACAGTAAATATAAGTATATATCAGATTTTGGAGATTAACCTATTTGATTAACTTAATTAATTATTTTAGCCTCTAAGAAATTATTAAAGGAAAAAATTAGTTAAGATAAATTATTAGTTAATCAAGTAAATGATGATTTATTGTCGAATTATTCCAAATGTTAATAAACCGTAAATGTTATACAAGGTTTAACAATCGAGAAAACAAGTCAGGATGGAAAATGGATTGCTAATAAAAGCTAAGGTGAGATTTTTCTCACTCAAAATTAATTGCAGTTTTTGACTGATTTGATTTGCTTGACTGTTTGGATGTGATATTAGATATAGTAGGATATATCTATATATATATAGCAATATATACATATTGGCATATGTATATATTGGATTGATGATTTCCCGCCTCGTATAGCGGATGAGACCCTATTGCGCCGTTAGTAAGCGGATTTTTATAAAACCTATATACCGCGATATTCCACCTCGAAGTGGAATTGGTATTGTGCTAACGTCTTTGGATGCAGGGAAACAGGTTGGAGGGATCCAACTGGACCCCTCACATTGATTGAATTTATTTCTACTATGATGTGATAATCTGTGAATGATTATTGATGTTATTGAATTGATGTCTGGAAATTGTTTGAAAGCTAAAATTTAGCTGAATGGATGTTTGATATCATTGGATTCCAAAGATAAACGAAGTTGAATTTTTGAAATTTAAGTAGAAATTTCTAAGTGAATCAATTTTTGAAATTGAATAAATTTTGAAGAAAGGAATTTTAAAGTATAAAAAGTTAAATTTTATAATCTTATCGAATTAATTCCAGAATCAAGTGAAAATGTTAAATAAATGGATTTCGTAAAAATAGTGATTATAATTTGAAGAATTTAATTTAAGAATTTGGATTTTTAAATAGATTGAAAGAAACGATTGAAATTTATTTCCTTAAAAAGGAATTTATTAAAAGAAGATAAGTTGGAAATCCAACTAGAAATTTAATTGGTAAATTGAAATAAATTGGGAAATCAATGTAAAATGATTTCAATTTGAAGAATCCAATTTAAAACAGAATATTGAATCATTTGAGAAAAAATGAGGAATTTACTTAGTAGTGATAAATAAATTTTAAATCAATATCGAAATTGATTTGGGATTGAAGTTTTTATAAATAGAATTGGAATTTATAAAAGTTGTTTATAAATCCGAGATCACTTATTTTGATAAGTAAAAATATAGAAGTTGATAAAAAGAAGATTTATAAGTCGAGGTTGTTATTAAAATAGAAATAGAATTTATAACCGTGTTTATAAATTCGAAATAGATTGAATTTGATAAATTAAATGTAGAAGGTTATTAAAGGAAATATATTCGCGATTTTGGATAGCGAATTATTCTTGAATTAAATGTGTGGAAAAGATTGAAATTGGGTTAAGTAAAGTATATTCACGATTTTGGACAGTGAATGTATTGTTAAGAAAAATGGATTTATTTTTGAAGAAGTGATATTAAAAATGAAGTTAAACATTTTAAAGATGTTTTAAAAATATGTTAAATATCGAAATCATAGATTTCAACATTTATTGTTGAAATAGACGTTTTCGAGAAATAAGGAAATGATGGACTATAGCACTGTTGTTATAGTAAATGATTTCCGAAAGGAAATGTTTTTATCTAGTATTGGGATTTACATATCTATCTTAATTTCGAATCCCTATACTAGTGATTTTGAGTCGTCGTAACGATGTTTTACGTAACATTCATTTTGACTCAAATTGATGTTGTTATAGAAAATAGATTTCCTTAAAGAATGAAATATATACTTAATTTGTTTTAAGTATATCGAATATTTTCAAATGTTGAAAATAAAAGATTTGTGAAACACTTATTATTAAATAAGTATGGAATGTTTTCCAAAATGAAATGAAACGTTTTGAGATTTTACCTTCTTAAAGATAAATTGAAATTGAATATTGAAATCGATTTGAAAATCGTATATCAGTAGATATTTGAAAATATAAATTCACTATGGAATTTATAAAAGAAATGGGAATTTGTTTAAAAATAAATATTGATTTATTTTTGAAGTGTGGAAATTCTATATCTAATAAAAGATATTTTGAAAGATAAATAATTTGGGAAAATTATTTGGAATCTGATGATGTTGCGCATCTTTATTGATAGTTAAATAACCGACTATCAATAATTACCTTTAGATCGGTATTTGTTGTGAATTGGATGAATTTGAATGCCACGCTTATTTTTGAATAATCGCTCACTATTCGGGTTAGCCGGGAAAGGATCATGGGGTCGTATAACCCATTCCGAATATGTGATACGTCGTTATGAATTGCATTTGAAGACCGGTGTTGAAGACCGGATATTTTTGAAAACGAAAGGATTACCGTCGAGTTACTCTACATCGACTGATCTTCGATTTAGAGGTTTTATCACCCTTAGTGACGGGAAGTCCGGACGTGATTAGAAAATTATCCGGAAATGCAAGGGCTTCGTGAGAAGTGCCTTCGGTTCTGTTCTATCCCGGAACAGACTTGTATGGATTGTGTGTCTGACGTTACAATTTGAGATATAAAGCTGATTCCTTTCAAATACATTTCTGTTGGTGGCGGAGAATTTATTCTCTTAGCTTAACACCCTTCTCTGAGACGTACGAGCTCAGAGGTTATGTAGTTGAAATTTATCAGCGATATATCCCAATTTGGTAACGTGGCATACTGAGTGTTGCTGTGAAATGATCAGTGTTTGATCATTTGTGATATGATCATTTGTTTGATCTTATATCTTTGTGATCATAGGTTGATCATTTTGTTTGACCCGAAGCAGGGCTTTGTAGAAAGCGTAGCTTTGTGGACGAGACTTCGTCGAGCCTCACACCCCGGAAATGGTCGAAATAGGAAGGATGCAGCAAGGTTCTAGGGAGTAGCGCCCCTTAGTGTATGTCATTCCTTCTGGATAAAGGTGGTATCATGGTATGGAGCCCAGATACTTAACCTCTATGGTTGCTGCAAATTTATTACTTTGTGGTTGTTGCGAATCGGGGATCCTCGGGAAGATCGGTGATGATCGGGGGATGGCATACGCGTGTCAGTAGTTACCTATTTTTGCAGAGGTAACCCGGCCTTGTGTTGGCAGAGATCTGGTTAGGTTCTCGGGTCGTCTATTCCAGGGACGTACCCATCGTGGAAAAGGAAGTTCCTTAGCCTGACCATTTGTTGGAAATCCAAAGAAACAATACGAGCCTTTACGATTTCAATTGTATAACCTGTCTCCTCAGGAGGCAGCTATAGCAGGCATAATATAATGGTACCTATGCTGGCTAAGATTTATATTATACTTTCGAAATGTTTTCTACACTATGCACTAATAATAATATCAAAAATGATTTGATTTTGCGTAGTAAGCATCTTTGACTAACATAAGAAGAAATCTCCTCCAAGTCTGCGTTTGCATTGTGTGTGTGGTGGGAGGTCTTATGGTAGTTTCATTTTCCAAAAGCATTGCGAATTGACTTTAAAATTCTCTGCTATTTATTTTAAAGATAAACTGTTTTACGATCTCACACCAGTCACCATGACTGACTCGGAGTTTATTGTTTCCCTTCTAAACTCTAGGTGCCCACCAATTTCCACACGGGCAGTCTAGAGTTAGATTATCAGGATATTCTGGATATTCTGGAGCTTGGAGATAAGCTGGATGACGAGACGTAGTATTTGTATCTGATAGTATTTATTCCGCTGTGTATTCTGGATGAGGACAAGTTATATAACTGTCCATTGTTGTATATTGACTCTGATTGATGTATGTATAAACTGATATAGTTCTTTGTTTTAAAAGACTAGTGATTATTTATTATATATTGTTCCGCTGCGATGTGTAAGATTTTGATATTGTTTCTGTTGCTGTTCTGTTGTTCTCCTTCTTTCTTCTCTTCTTCTACTCTTTTCTTCTTCTTCTACCTTTTTCTTCTTTCTAAACCATCATAGTTCGTATTCCCGTTCATTTTGAGTTAATCAATGGAGATTAGGGGTTAATCAAGAGGTACGGATTTGCGGGCCATGACAGTTGGTATCGGAGCATATGGTTAAGCGACAACCTTGCTCTGTTGGGTGTTACTCATTAGAGATAGAGTCAATAGTACTCTAGAATGAGTTGAGTGTAATAATAGATATGAGCGCGTATTTGTTATTTGAATATGAAATTGTTTTGTATTGTGTTGACTTATCGGTTGATTGTTTATAGATTCTGGTCGGTGCAGTCTAGCTAACTGTAATCGATAGGGGTTTCTAAACTCTAAACAAGGTAAACTGACACAGTACTGTTTTAAAATAGGGTAAATGAAATAATTTTACCCAAAACTATTTTTGTATAGAAAAGAAATGATTTTCTATGAATTATCATAGTATATGGATGTTTGGTTGTTATAAAATAATAACATTGAATTATTATCATTGTTATATGAAATGGAATGAGAAATTAAAATAATAACCAAAGATTTGAAAATAAATCCATTTAACGAATGAAATTTATAAATGTGAATTGAAAGATAAAGAGATGAACTCACATACAAATGAAATTTAAGAATGTAAATTATAAATGTGATTTGTAATTTGAAACGGAATTTCAGAGAAGTATTTGGAAATGTTTTGAAAAGAATTTGAAAATTTTGGGGATTTGGAAAGTTTAAATTCTTTTTGATTTGAAAATGTATTTCAAAGGTTTTGGAAAGTATTTTGGAGAAATGAAAAGCTCTAAACTCTTTTCGGTCGCTGGAAAATAACTTCGGTAATGACTGCAGCATCACCGGTGTTCATTTTCGGGTTTCCAAAGGAGGAATTGCTGCCAAATTGTTTTAAATGGAAATTGTTTGAAAAATTTGGGTTTGGTTTTGGAGATTCAAAGGATAATTTAAATTGTTTTCAAAAATAGTTTTTGAAAAGTTGAAAAGACTCTGGAATCCTATTTAAAATATTTATGAAATAAGAAATAAGTTGATAACTTATGGAATTTGAATATTGATAGAATAAATTCAATTTAAAGGAATGGAATTAGTAATAAGAATATATAAATGATTATATAAATCGAAATGTAAATAAGTTGATAACTTATAAAAGATTTGAAAATGAATAGAACTGGAATTGAATTTGATTTGTGAAGTATTAAACTAAAATTTGTAAGTGAAGCTTATTAAATGAAGTGAATAAGATTAAAACTGAATGTTAAACTTCTTTTGAATTTGGTAGTAAATGAAGTTGAAACCGAATTTGAATAAATAAATTGGAGTAGTAACAAATGAATTGGAATGAGAGTTCAAATTGAATGAAATAGATATATAACTTCAATAGTGAATTAGAGATGATATAAGAAGTTTATATTGAAAATTTTGTAATAGAATTTGCAAAATGATTTGAATGTGTAACTAGATATTATGGCTAGTAGGACATACAGGTGTTATAAAAGGAATTGGAATTTTGATTTCGAAGATAATTTGAATTGCTCGACAAAAGGTATGTATTTTAAATTTCTATATGAAATTTGATGATTTCTTGTCTAGCCGCTTGGCTTTTTCTTTTTCTTTTTGAAATCTGAGAGTCCGTAGGGACGTTTTGTAGTTGTATCGTATTAGCCGCGCAAAGGAGACGCTGGCGAAATTTTTCGGGAATTTAGGGCGTTAGAAAAATTTTGTGAAAATTTGAAAGTTTAAAATGTAAATTTGAATTTAAATTTGAATAGAGTAGTAAAACAAAGTTGTTTTGAAACTTATAATTGAAGTTGGAAAACTAGTTGAGCTAATAAATCTTTAGTAGGAAGATTTGTTTTGATAAAATTAGAAAAAATTATTGGATTGTGAAAAATAGTAGACGAGTTAAGGACCATTTTCCCTAACTTGTAATTTCGAGGACGAAATTCTTTTAAGGAGGGAAGTCTGTAACGACCCTGAATTTTGAACAAATTAAATTTTGAATATTTAATTAATTTTAAAAATTTGAACAATAATTTAATTTGAATCCCCGATATAATTTTGAAATTTGCGATTAAACTTTAAAATTTAATCGATTGAAAGTTGAATAAAAATTTAAATTTTCAATTTACAGTTGAAGAAAAATATTTCGAAAGCTTTTAAAATTCATATTTATATTACTGAAGATAACAGGGGCTTCGGAAATGAATTTTAAACTGTTCTGTTCAGTTTTGAAATTTAATCGTTTCAATCGATATTTAAAAATAGCCATCCGAGGCACAGTCTCGGAATTCGATGAAACCAGTTCCATTGAGTTCGGAATATTGTATTATTATCGGATTTCAATTTTCGTAATTTTCAGAGTTGATATATAACCGTACGGTGAGTAAACGTGTTGGATTTTAATTCGAACTCAATTTAAAAATTTAAATTTTAAATGTTAGACAACACACACACGTTCTTCCTTTAATCACGCAGATAATCACGCCCTTTGTTTCAGCCCAAAATCAAGCCGAGAATCACGAAATCCTGTCTTCCCCTTCTCTTTTTAAATATTCACGACATCGTCCCTTTTCATTTACAAATCGAACGAAATCTTGTTCCCTTCCTTCTCAAATCAAAATCCAACCCGCCCCACTTCTTTCGGAACGAAACCAAATCGGGAGTGGCTCGAATTCAAAGTCGAAGGCGGCGAGCACGATTTCAATCATGTACTCCCATTCGAGTTCGTTCGTCAAGCAGTGTAACGACCCGTAAATTTAACCGGTTTTAATAACGTAATTAGTTGAAATTTTGTGAAATTTTAAACGATAAAATTTTGAAATAAAAATTTAATATTTGGAATACGTCTAGTTAAACATAACAACTGGTAAATTTTCGTCCGAAAATATGAAAATTTATTTCGTGCGTAAATTCACTTCAATTTAATCAGTTAAAAAGAAATGAAAATAAAACGTTTTCAAAACCAAAATATTTTTACATAGAAAAATTCTAAACCATCTTCTGAGCAAGATGTCAGTTTGTCGTTTTTCCAAATTCGGACATCTTTGGCTCCGTCGATCTTATTTTTCAGTGTTTTTCTTGCATTTCTCGTAGTAGAAAAATTTGAATTTTTATAATCCAATCAAACCACTGATATCTTTATACCATTTTGATCGTCTCGTCGTGCTGATCTCAATGGTATGTTCACTTCTGTTTTTGAACCCCGGTACGCGACGGAAACCGCGAAATGGGTAACCGTATCGGTACGACTTTTTGTTCTTCGTGGCCATTCACTTTCCAACCGTTGAATAAATGATTTTAAACTTTTAATCTTCCGAGGATTGGCCGTGACCTTTCAACATTTGGCCGCCGCTTCATTGCTCATTGACTCATTTGTTCTTACGTGTGCACAAATTTAATTCATAAGCAAACTTTTTCTACCTTTTCCCTTGCTATACTGTCATTCACTTCTTTCGGTACGTTTCCTCTCCACTTTTAATTTCTTTCCTTCTTCTTTTATTTGCTTCCTCTCTCCCCTGTGATTTTATTCTTTTGAAAAGATAATATACTATATTTTATACAAAAGCATATATGTTTGTTCTCAGAGAGTTGCTCCTCCCTTCCTTTGCAATAACTCCCATCCTCCTCTGATCGCACCCACCTCCGGCTTCTCTCCCCTCCCCTCGCGAACCCAAGCAGCCACAACTACCCTTGGCCGAGACCACCACCGCTCCCTCTTCTCCACCTCCACGTCATCACCTGGCAACCGAGCCTTCCCCTCAGATCCAACGCCATACTTCCGGCTCCGACCACATTCCAAACCCACCATGTCACCTTCACCGTCCCAGGCCAACCCGAGTAGTCCACTAATGCCACGAACCCGAACTCCTTCCCTTCGCCAGTTCGCTAGCGCCAAACTCTCCTGAAGCCACCTTCTCGCTTTGACCGCCCTTGCGTGCCTCCACCCACAATCCATCAACTTGAGCCAAGCAACCTTGCCCAATTCTCTCGGGTCCACCTGGCAACAGCTCGTGTGCAGCCTCCACATTTTTCTCTCATAGGTAATTTATAATTCAGTTAATATGTTAAAGTCTAATTACTGGGTTAAGTATTATATTATAAGTTAACTAGTACATATATTATATATACGTGTTATAGTATATGTATTACATTTTAGTTGAGGTATATATCAGATTTTGCAGTATTATTTATATTTCTATACTCGCTGTTTATTTTATATGAAAAGAAGTATTTTATATACTGTATACACCATTGTATTATCTATCATAGGCCTTTTGGAGTCTTCCTATATGGTTGCGAAAGTTCATGTGCTTATATATTTGTTGTATATGCAGTAGTTTATATGTGTAAGTTCTATTGAGAAATATTTTTCCCTATATATTTATATATTTTATAGTTGTTATGGTTTAAGTATATACATGAACTCATAAAATTTTGTTACGTTCGGTTTATATGTATGGTACCTGTATGTGACTATTGTTTTGAAGTTTATACATATTCTATGTTTCGCTTTAAAGTGTCTGTATATGATCTTAAATATATATAAGTTATGTTACAAGCTGGGTTTTTGTTTTACTGTTCGAGTATGTATGTATGTTTTGAAAATGGCGTACGTAGATGTAGTGTATTTTATTTACTATTATAATTACATATTGGAAGTTGATATATATGCATATATAATGTTTGTAGGGTAATTTTGAAATACGTGTACACGTCTATAAATTGTTGAGATTTGGGTTTCAATCGGTTTTTAAATGAAATGGGTTTGAATTATATATATATATTATATAATATTTGTCGTATTGATTTGAAAAAAAAAATAATAACAATAATAATAATACATCTATTTTCGGTCTCTGTCTCTATCAAACTGACTAATCGTTCTTATCAATTCTTGTATCAGCTTATCCGTCGAATTCGCGTTCAATCGGACTCCGCTTTGAAATTCGTAACTCAATTTCATCGTCTATTCTCTCTAACCTCGAAAGGTGAGCACTCACTCACGATTAACGTTCTTTTATTTATTAGATTTGATTTCAATTGAAACGACAATTGAAATATGCTGCTATTAGTTAATGATACTGTTATATATGTTATTACCTGTATCAGTTCACCTGTGACATCTGACACCATTATCTGTTAATTATTTATGTGATGATAATACAGTTTGGCTGATAATTGATTGATTGTTGATGTTTATATTGGACGTTAAATTGTCAATGTTAAATTGATAAATAGTATGAAATTGAACTTGATATAGGGTAATTAAATGTTAAATTTGATTAACTGACATTTGTATAATATGACCCCTTTAACTGTTAAATTTATTGACACGTAGGATTGTTAACTACACCTTGAACCATCAATTGGATGTTGTTTTAACTGATGATGTATGAAATTGTAAATAGATGACTAGTGAAAAACTGTAATGTAATAATCTTTAATCTACATGAAATGATAGTGTAGATTCTAGAAATAATTATATTAATTCGTACAAATAACAATGCGAATTAATAGGGTTATTTCGGGATTATTTGAATTGATTATTGGATTGTTATTGATTGTTGTTATTGCTTGTTTATTTACTTTGACACCATCCCAGTTATCACACTGCAAGTTCCCTTTGATATGTTTTGATTTTGAATTGAATTGGAATCGGGTTGAAATGATAAATACCCAAATTGAATTTTTACCTAGGATAGGAAATTAAATAAAACCCGATTGGTCAATAATTTGATTTAAAAATAAAATGAAGATTTTATTTGAATAAATAATATGTTTTTGAAACGAAGTTGGAAATTGAATTTAATGAAATTTAAACGTGAATATTTAATAATCTGAAATGAAATATTAATAAAGAAATTGATGAAAGAAGGTTGTTTAATTTGAGAAATGATCGAATTAAGTTTGAAATTATAATTAAGTTTTGAATTATTTAATAATTGAATAAAATTGAATCATTTGATAATTGAATAAAAATTGAATTCTTTGATAAGAGAAATTGGACTTTTGAATAAGTGAAATTTGAACTTTATTAATAAATGAATTTGGGTTTCTTTATTTATTAATTTTTGGAAATTTATTTAAGTAAGTAAATAACTGAAATTGAATTTCTTAACAAGAAATAAAATGCGATTTATTGAAATTAATGTAAGACTTGAAGTTTAAAGAATTTGATTCGATGAATTTAATTTAAGTAAATTTGTAAGTTTTGATTTAATGAAGTTGAATTTAAGAAATTGATTTAATGATTTGGAAATTCAATAGAAATTGTTTTGAATGATAAATTAATTTAACGATATTGAATGAAACTGATAAATGAATTTAATTTGATTTAAATGTTAAATTAAATTAATTTAAATGTTTTCGAAATGAACTTATATTCGAACTTGAGTTAATATTTGGATTGCTTAAATAGAAATTGAATTTGAATTATAAGATTTTAAAATGATAACTTGAAAGTTTGAAACGTAAAGTATGGAAGTTGGTTTTCGAAAGACAAGTGAAATGTTGATTTACGAATTCTATTTGGAATTGAAATTGATTTGGTTTTTGAAATATATAAACGACCAATCGGTGTAATAATTACGAAAGTTATTAAAGAGACCGGGATCGGTAATGGATATACTCTCTATCTGAACCGAAACCACTTTAATAACTATATGCGGAGTGTTGATCCAGAACGAAGTGGATGGTTTTGATGAACGCGTTGACTGAAGAAAGAGAACGATTTTGGATGACCCCTGACATGACTAAAACAGGAGCCGCGCCGGGCCATTGAGGATCGCCATCTCTAGCGGACACACTTCTTCGATACCATATCTATTACTTTGTGATTCGATTTGGGTGCACCCCTCGATTTGGGAGTGTTGTTCGCGGTGTTGGGGTAGTAGCTGCTATGCCCAACATCAGTCCGGATCAGGCAACTACTAGTATCCTAGTTGGTATCGCCTCATGTACCTTGTCATACTGATTATCCTATTCGCGACCACTACGATTTTGATTTGTACCTTTAGTATATGGATTGCCCTCTGGTGACTTCCGGTTTTGGGGAAACTACGGTCTTGTATATGCTTTTGGGAATAAACAGGTTAAGAGGTGTATGGGCCCTGCTTAACCCTACTTTGATATCTTTATATTACTGATAGACATTATCTACTTAGCGTACATTACTACCTAGTAGATAGTTTAACGGATCCTTAAAGGATGGTTATTCCAAACATCCTTTGAGTTACTTGTATTTCAATTGCTATTTCACTTGAGTTGGATTTATTAATATAAGAATGTTAATCCTGACTCGAGTGTCTTGTGTTTTGCTTTACGCTCGGGTCAGACTGAGTAGTTCAGCTTTCGAGACTCACCTTTGGAGTTGGAGCTTTGCTTGAAGATCCAGCCATCTATTCTGCTTCAGTATTCGATGATTCCAGTGATGTATTCTGATTTGTATCGGTTACTCTTCCGTTGTATCTGGTTTAACTCTGATGTATCGTATTTCTCTTCTGTTGTAAACTCTGATGTATTTATATATTCATATAGTAGCTTCATGAACTACTATCTCTTTTTAATTCCGCTGCATTTATTACTCTGTGTCTGTGATCTGTGATTATATTTATTTACTGTATATGTTCAGTTTTGCCAATTTAAATTAACAACGCGGTATTTTGAGCAATTCAACTCCGGCATGAGTGTCTACCTATACACTTATAATGGATGCGAATGGTCCAAAATGGCGGGTCGTTACAGTTGGTATCAGAGCTTTGGTAGCTCTAGGAAAAACTTAACATATAGGGTAAATGTATTTACAGAATCACTCTCATTCGAGTTCAATCCCTTCCTTTGACTCAATTTCTTCGAATTTTGAAACGTCCCCTCGGTTTCGAAATTCATTCGTGTCCTTCACTATTCGTCTTCTTCCAATTATGGAGCACCCCATAACTCCATTTTGAATGATCTCTATAATAGATCGGCGGTCTCGCCAATCTTCGAATGATTCGTAAAGGAGCAAAACTCCTTTACAATTGGCATTGATTTACCGGAGATTTCTGTATCCTCGGTTTACGATGCTATCCATTACCTGCTATACTTAAATTCCATCTCTCGAGATCGAGTGTTGATTTACCTCGGAATTCAGCAATCGATCTTACTCTTGAAGTTACGGACGACCTGGTTAAGGTTGCCCGTGAATTAAATAAACTTATCCATCTTCCTATTTCGTTATTTAATCATCTTATCCTTGTTTCGAACCTATCTTCGAATCAAAATTCTCTTTGATTTAAGTCCATCAAATTTGAAACCCTATCCTTATTTTGAAAATTCATCCCTGTATCGTCGAGCAAGGAAGTGAATTTGTAAATTTATATTAAAAATGTTTTCTATATTGTGTTGTTTGGGTTGCTGATGTTGATTTGGGTTTTCGATCGATTCGTCTGATCAACGCTATCGATAGGATTTCCAAAACACTTGAGCAGAGCAAACTGACACAATATTGTTTTCAAATTTGTTTGATTATATTGTAAAAATATAAGTAAAATTTTCTGGAATTTAGAGGTTAATTAAATTGGTTGTTTGAAATGATAATATTTGATTATCATTTATTATTCTAAATAAATTTATAAATACGGTTTATAAATTAATTTGGAATTTGAAATGAATTTAATTCAGAAATTTGAGAATTTAGTTTCCGGTGATTTGGAACTTTGGTTTTAAAATTTTAAAGTATATATTATTGAAGTATTTTCGAATAGAAATCGTTTTCAAAGAATTTTTTTAAAATAGTGAAAACAGTACTCTTCTCTTTGTCGCTGGAAAAAATTTCGGTGATGGCGGCCGCATCATCGACATTCATTTTCGAGTTTCGAGGTGGAGATACTATTCCGTAGCTTTGCTACGGTTTGTTTTGAAAAAATATTTTGATTTGAATTTCTTTAGTATAATTTGATTTATATATATATGTAAGTATCTTATTTTAAAATTTAATTTGATTTGATATAAATATATTATATATATCTCTAAATTGTTTAAAGTTAATCGGAAATCTAATTCTTAAATTTTGTTAAAGGATGATTTTAATTATAAATAAAACCAAAATTTAGAATAAATATTTGAACTTGAATAATTGAATTGGGAAAATTTTATTTGTATATTGTTCAACTACATTCTAAAACAACTTACCTAAATCGTTCAGAAGTTGAATATGTAATTGGATAATATATAAGATAAATCGAATTTATAAATAAAATTTGAGTGTTTATAATAAATGTTATACACTAAATTTGGATTATAAAGATGTTAATAGAGTTAGATAAGATAATAAGTAAACTCAGTTAATAATGAAATTAATTTGTTTTGGAAGAATTAATAAATTTGTTTTGAAAGAATTAATAAATTGAAATTTGATCGACATATAAAAATACCTTGAATTTAAAAGAAATTAATAGTTGTAAATTAATTTAAATCGAAACTTTTATGTTTTAAATCAATTTATATAGGTTAAATATACGTGATTAGATATATTAAGTAGAATAAAATTTACAGTAATTTGGAATAAAGAAGAATTTAAAATTGTTGAAGAAAATATGATTATAATAAAAGACTATTCAAAATCTATGGTTTAGAAATTGTAAATTTGAGATAATTAGATAATAAGATAATGAATTTAGAAATAGTTGAGATTGATTTTAGTGAAATCAAATGGATTAATTAATCAATTATTGAATATCAATTAATTCAAATTTAAATTTATATGGTTTAAATTAATTGTTATTTTGTATTTTAAGTCTGTTTTTCTTTCTGGTAGTTTCTATTCTCCTACCTCGTTCCTTTTCGGGGACGAAAAGTTTTGAGTGGGGGAGAGTGTAACGACCCGTAAATTTAACCGGTTTTAATAACGTAATTAGTTGAAATTTTGTGAAATTTTAAACGATAAAATTTTGAAATAAAAATTTAATATTTGGAATACGTCTAGTTAAACATAACAACTGGTAAATTTTCGTCCGAAAATATGAAAATTTATTTCGTGCGTAAATTCACTTCAATTTAATCAGTTAAAAAGAAATGAAAATAAAACATTTTCAAAACCAAAATATTTTTACATAGAAAAATTCTAAACCATCTTCTGAGCAAGATGTCAGTTTGTCGTTTTTCCAAATTCGGACATCTTTGGCTCCGTCGATCTTATTTTTCAGTGTTTTTCTTGCATTTCTCGTAGTAGAAAAATTTGAATTTTTATAATCCAATCAAACCACTGATATCTTTATACCATTTTGATCGTCTCGTCGTGCTGATCTCAATGGTATGTTCACTTCTGTTTTTGAACCCCGGTACGCGACGGAAACCGCGAAATGGGTAACCGTATCGGTACGACTTTTTGTTCTTCGTGGCCATTCACTTTCCAACCGTTGAATAAATGATTTTAAACTTTTAATCTTCCGAGGATTGGCCGTGACCTTTCAACATTTGGCCGCCGCTTCATTGCTCATTGACTCATTTGTTCTTACGTGTGCACAAATTTAATTCATAAGCAAACTTTTTCTACCTTTTCCCTTGCTATACTGTCATTCACTTCTTTCGGTACGTTTCCTCTCCACTTTTAATTTCTTTCCTTCTTCTTTTATTTGCTTCCTCTATCCCCTGTGATTTTATTCTTTTGAAAAGATAATATACTATATTTTATACAAAAGCATATATGTTTGTTCTCAGAGAGTTGCTCCTCCCTTCCTTTGCAATAACTCCCATCCTCCTCTGATCGCACCCACCTCCGGCTTCTCTCCCCTCCCCTCGCGAACCCAAGCAGCCACAACTACCCTTGGCCGAGACCACCACCGCTCCCTCTTCTCCACCTCCACGTCATCACCTGGCAACCGAGCCTTCCCCTCAGATCCAACGCCATACTTCCGGCTCCGACCACATTCCAAACCCACCATGTCACCTTCACCGTCCCAGGCCAACCCGAGTAGTCCACTAATGCCACGAACCCGAACTCCTTCCCTTCGCCAGTTCGCTAGCGCCAAACTCTCCTGAAGCCACCTTCTCGCTTTGACCGCCCTTGCGTGCCTCCACCCACAATCCATCAACTTGAGCCAAGCAACCTTGCCCAATTCTCTCGGGTCCACCTGGCAACAGCTCGTGTGCAGCCTCCACATTTTTCTCTCATAGGTAATTTATAATTCAGTTAATATGTTAAAGTCTAATTACTGGGTTAAGTATTATATTATAAGTTAACTAGTACATATATTATATATACGTGTTATAGTATATGTATTACATTTTAGTTGAGGTATATATCAGATTTTGCAGTATTATTTATATTTCTATACTCGCTGTTTATTTTATATGAAAAGAAGTATTTTATATACTGTATACACCATTGTATTATCTATCATAGGCCTTTTGGAGTCTTCCTATATGGTTGCGAAAGTTCATGTGCTTATATATTTGTTGTATATGCAGTAGTTTATATGTGTAAGTTCTATTGAGAAATATTTTTCCCTATATATTTATATATTTTATAGTTGTTATGGTTTAAGTATATACATGAACTCATAAAATTTTGTTACGTTCGGTTTATATGTATGGTACCTGTATGTGACTATTGTTTTGAAGTTTATACATATTCTATGTTTCGCTTTAAAGTGTCTGTATATGATCTTAAATATATATAAGTTATGTTACAAGCTGGGTTTTTGTTTTACTGTTCGAGTATGTATGTATGTTTTGAAAATGGCGTACGTAGATGTAGTGTATTTTATTTACTATTATAATTACATATTGGAAGTTGATATATATGCATATATAATGTTTGTAGGGTAATTTTGAAATACGTGTACACGTCTATAAATTGTTGAGATTTGGGTTTCAATCGGTTTTTAAATGAAATGGGTTTGAATTATATATATATATATTATATAATATTTGTCGTATTGATTTGAAAAAAAAATAATAACAATAATAATAATACATCTATTTTCGGTCTCTGTCTCTATCAAACTGACTAATCGTTCTTATCAATTCTTGTATCAGCTTATCCGTCGAATTCGCGTTCAATCGGACTCCGCTTTGAAATTCGTAACTCAATTTCATCGTCTATTCTCTCTAACCTCGAAAGGTGAGCACTCACTCACGATTAACGTTCTTTTATTTATTAGATTTGATTTCAATTGAAACGACAATTGAAATATGCTGCTATTAGTTAATGATACTGTTATATATGTTATTACCTGTATCAGTTCACCTGTGACATCTGACACCATTATCTGTTAATTATTTATGTGATGATAATACAGTTTGGCTGATAATTGATTGATTGTTGATGTTTATATTGGACGTTAAATTGTCAATGTTAAATTGATAAATAGTATGAAATTGAACTTGATATAGGGTAATTAAATGTTAAATTTGATTAACTGACATTTGTATAATATGACCCCTTTAACTGTTAAATTTATTGACACGTAGGATTGTTAACTACACCTTGAACCATCAATTGGATGTTGTTTTAACTGATGATGTATGAAATTGTAAATAGATGACTAGTGAAAAACTGTAATGTAATAATCTTTAATCTACATGAAATGATAGTGTAGATTCTAGAAATAATTATATTAATTCGTACAAATAACAATGCGAATTAATAGGGTTATTTCGGGATTATTTGAATTGATTATTGGATTGTTATTGATTGTTGTTATTGCTTGTTTATTTACTTTGACACCATCCCAGTTATCACACTGCAAGTTCCCTTTGATATGTTTTGATTTTGAATTGAATTGGAATCGGGTTGAAATGATAAATACCCAAATTGAATTTTTACCTAGGATAGGAAATTAAATAAAACCCGATTGGTCAATAATTTGATTTAAAAATAAAATGAAGATTTTATTTGAATAAATAATATGTTTTTGAAATGAAGTTGGAAATTGAATTTAATGAAATTTAAACGTGAATATTTAATAATCTGAAATGAAATATTAATAAAGAAATTGATGAAAGAAGGTTGTTTAATTTGAGAAATGATCGAATTAAGTTTGAAATTATAATTAAGTTTTGAATTATTTAATAATTGAATAAAATTGAATCATTTGATAATTGAATAAAAATTGAATTCTTTGATAAGAGAAATTGGACTTTTGAATAAGTGAAATTTGAACTTTATTAATAAATGAATTTGGGTTTCTTTATTTATTAATTTTTGGAAATTTATTTAAGTAAGTAAATAACTGAAATTGAATTTCTTAACAAGAAATAAAATGCGATTTATTGAAATTAATGTAAGACTTGAAGTTTAAAGAATTTGATTCGATGAATTTAATTTAAGTAAATTTGTAAGTTTTGATTTAATGAAGTTGAATTTAAGAAATTGATTTAATGATTTGGAAATTCAATAGAAATTGTTTTGAATGATAAATTAATTTAACGATATTGAATGAAACTGATAAATGAATTTAATTTGATTTAAATGTTAAATTAAATTAATTTAAATGTTTTCGAAATGAACTTATATTCGAACTTGAGTTAATATTTGGATTGCTTAAATAGAAATTGAATTTGAATTATAAGATTTTAAAATGATAACTTGAAAGTTTGAAACGTAAAGTATGGAAGTTGGTTTTCGAAAGACAAGTGAAATGTTGATTTACGAATTCTATTTGGAATTGAAATTGATTTGGTTTTTGAAATATATAAACGACCAATCGGTGTAATAATTACGAAAGTTATTAAAGAGACCGGGATCGGTAATGGATATACTCTCTATCTGAACCGAAACCACTTTAATAACTATACGCGGAGTGTTGATCCAGAACGAAGTGGATGGTTTTGATGAACGCGTTGACTGAAGAAAGAGAACGATTTTGGATGACCCCTGACATGACTAAAACAGGAGCCGCGCCGGGCCATTGAGGATCGTCATCTCTAGTGGACACACTTCTTCGATACCATATCTATTACTTTGTGATTCGATTTGGGTGCACCCCTCGATTTGGGAGTGTTGTTCGCGGTGTTGGGGTAGTAGCTGCTATGCCCAACATCAGTCCGGATCAGGCAACTACTAGTATCCTAGTTGGTATCGCCTCATGTACCTTGTCATACTGATTATCCTATTCGCGACCACTACGATTTTGATTTGTACCTTTAGTATATGGATTGCCCTCTGGTGACTTCCGGTTTTGGGGAAACTACGGTCTTGTATATGCTTTTGGGAATAAACAGGTTAAGAGGTGTATGGGCCCTGCTTAACCCTACTTTGATATCTTTATATTACTGATAGACATTATCTACTTAGCGTACATTACTACCTAGTAGATAGTTTAACGGATCCTTAAAGGATGGTTATTCCAAACATCCTTTGAGTTACTTGTATTTCAATTGCTATTTCACTTGAGTTGGATTTATTAATATAAGAATGTTAATCCTGACTCGAGTGTCTTGTGTTTTGCTTTACGCTCGGGTCAGACTGAGTAGTTCAGCTTTCGAGACTCACCTTTGGAGTTGGAGCTTTGCTTGAAGATCCAGCCATCTATTCTGCTTCAGTATTCGATGATTCCAGTGATGTATTCTGATTTGTATCGGTTACTCTTCCGTTGTATCTGGTTTAACTCTGATGTATCGTATTTCTCTTCTGTTGTAAACTCTGATGTATTTATATATTCATATAGTAGCTTCATGAACTACTATCTCTTTTTAATTCCGCTGCATTTATTACTCTGTGTCTGTGATCTGTGATTATATTTATTTACTGTATATGTTCAGTTTTGCCAATTTAAATTAACAACGCGGTATTTTGAGCAATTCAACTCCGGCATGAGTGTCTACCTATACACTTATAATGGATGCGAATGGTCCAAAATGGCGGGTCGTTACAAGCAGAGAGGGAGTGGGTCAAATCGATCGAGACTTTTGAGGGGTAGCAGCGCACGCGAGTAGGTCAGCGACAAAGATTCGAGCATTAGCTCGAGTCACACTCGAATTGAGTTCAAGGCAGTGGCGATTCAGGGTGATCTGGTGATTGAGGCAGGTCGCACGCAGTTTAAGGCAAAGCTTGGGTTTCGTTTTTGTAGATTGGAAGACTCGCGATAGCTCTCACGGCGACGTCGTGAAGTGGTGGCTCTGGAAATTGTTCAAGGCAAGTAATTGCGATTCAAGTGGGGGCGACGCGCGAGTGCAGTCGAGGATTGGGAGGAGGAGCTGGCGCTCGCGTGTGCGAGCACGAGATTGGGTCGCGATCGATTTCAGTGGCTGTGGCATTAATGTCGTAGTATTTGGAGCATGCTGATTTCAGCTGAGCAGAGAGGTATAACTATTTAATTTAAATTTATTTAAACAAATACTCATATGTAGATTAGAATGTAAACAGGAGAAAAAAAAATTTAAATTTTACTGTGATGATTTTTATAAGAAGATTTTGTCTGTTAAACAGTTTAAAGGAAAATATAGAAATCTGAAATTTAAAACAGTAAATATAAGTATATATCAGATTTTGGAGATTAACCTATTTGATTAACTTAATTAATTATTTTAGCCTCTAAGAAATTATTAAAGGAAAAAATTAGTTAAGATAAATTATTAGTTAATCAAGTAAATGATGATTTATTGTCGAATTATTCCAAATTTTAATAAACCGTAAATGTTATACAAGGTTTAACAATCGAGAAAACAAGTCAGGATGGAAAATGGATTGCTAATAAAAGCTAAGGTGAGATTTTTCTCACTCAAAATTAATTGCAGTTTTTGACTGATTTGATTTGCTTGACTGTTTGGATGTGATATTAGATATAGTAGGATATATCTATATATATATAGCAATATATACCTATTGGCATATGTATATATTGGATTGATGATTTCCCGCCTCGTATAGCGGATGAGACCCTATTGCGTCGTTAGTAAGCGGATTTTTATAAAACCTATATACCGCGATATTCCACCTCGAAGTGGAATTGGTATTGTGCTAACGTCTTTGGATGCAGGGAAACAGGTTGGAGGGATCCAACTGGACCCCTCACATTGATTGAATTTATTTCTACTGTGATGTGATAATCTGTGAATGATTATTGATGTTATTGAATTGATGTCTGGAAATTGTTTGAAAGCTAAAATTTAGCTGAATGGATGTTTGATATCATTGGATTCCAAAGATAAACGAAGTTGAATTTTTGAAATTCAAGTAGAAATTTCTAAGTGAATCAATTTTTGAAATTGAATAAATTTTGAAGAAAGGAATTTTAAAGTATAAAAAGTTAATTTTTATAATCTTATCGAATTAATTCCAGAATCAAGTGAAAATGTTAAATAAATGGATTTCGTAAAAATAGTGATTATAATTTGAAGAATTTAATTTAAGAATTTGGATTTTTAAATAGATTGAAAGAAACGATTGAAATTTATTTCCTTAAAAAGGAATTTATTAAAAGAAGATAAGTTGGAAATCCAACTAGAAATTTAATTGGTAAATTGAAATAAATTGGGAAATCAATGTAAAATGATTTCAATTTGAAGAATCCAATTTAAAACAGAATATTGAATCATTTGAGAAAAAATGAGGAATTTACTTAGTAGTGATAAATAAATTTTAAATCAATATCGAAATTGATTTGGGATTGAAGTTTTTATAAATAGAATTGGAATTTATAAAAGTTGTTTATAAATCCGAGATCACTTATTTTGATAAGTAAAAATATAGAAGTTGATAAAAAGAAGATTTATAAGTCGAGGTTGTTATTAAAATAGAAATAGAATTTATAACCGTGTTTATAAATTCGAAATAGATTGAATTTGATAAATTAAATGTAGAAGGTTATTAAAGGAAATATATTCGCGATTTTAGATAGCGAATTATTCTTGAATTAAATGTGTGGAAAAGATTGAAATTGGGTTAAGTAAAGTATATTCACGATTTTGGACAGTGAATGTATTGTTAAGAAAAATGGATTTATTTTTGAAGAAGTGATATTAAAAATGAAGTTAAACATTTTAAAGATGTTTTAAAAATATGTTAAATATCGAAATCATAGATTTCAACATTTATTGTTGAAATAGACGTTTTCGAGAAATAAGGAAATGATGGACTATAGCACTGTTGTTATAGTAAATGATTTCCGAAAGGAAATGTTTTTATCTAGTATTGGGATTTACATATCTATCTTAATTTCGAATCCCTATACTAGTGATTTTGAGTCGTCGTAACGATGTTTTACGTAACATTCGTTTTGACTCAAATTGATGTTGTTATAGAAAATAGATTTCCTTAAAGAATGAAATATATACTTAATTTGTTTTAAGTATATCGAATATTTTCAAATGTTGAAAATAAAAGATTTGTGAAACACTTATTATTAAATAAGTATGGAATGTTTTCCAAAATGAAATGAAACGTTTTGAGATTTTACCTTCTTAAAGATAAATTGAAATTGAATATTGAAATCGATTTGAAAATCGTATATCAGTAGATATTTGAAAATATAAATTCACTATGGAATTTATAAAAGAAATGGGAATTTGTTTAAAAATAAATATTGATTTATTTTTGAAGTGTGGAAATTCTATATCTAATAAAAGATATTTTGAAAGATAAATAATTTGGGAAAATTATTTGGAATCTGATGATGTTGCGCATCTTTATTGATAGTTAAATAACCGACTATCAATAATTACCTTTAGAAAGGTATTTGTTGTGAATTGGATGAATTTGAATGCCACACTTATTTTTGAATAATCGCTCACTATTCGGGTTAGCCGGGAAAGGACCATGGGGTCGTATAACCCATTCCGAATATGTGATACGTCGTTATGAATTGCATTTGAAGACCGGTGTTGAAGACCGGATATTTTTGAAAATGGAAGGTTTACCGTCGAGTTACTCTACATCGACTGATCTTCGATTTAGAGGTTTTATCACCCTTAGTGACGGGAAGTCCGGACGTGATTAGAAAATTATCCGGAAATGCAAGGGCTTCGTGAGAAGTGCCTTCGGTTCTGTTCGATCCCGGAACAGACTTGTATGGATTGTGTGTCTGACGTTACAATTTGAGATATAAAGCTGATTCCTTTCAAATACATTTCTGTTGGTGGCGGAGAATTTATTCTCTTAGCTTAACACCCTTCTCTGAGACGTACGAGCTCAGAGGTTATGTAGTTGAAATTTATCAGCGATATATCCCAATTTGGTAACGTGGCATACTGAGTGTTGCTGTGAAATGATCAGTGTTTGATCATTTGTGATATGATCATTTGTTTGATCTTATATCTTTGTGATCATAGGTTGATCATTTTGTTTGACCCGAAGCAGGGCTTTGTAGAAAGCGTAGCTTTGTGGACGAGACTTCGTCGAGCCTCACACCCCGGAAATGGTCGAAACAGGAAAGATGCAGCAAGGTTCTAGGGAGTAGCGCCCCTTAGTGTATGTCATTCCTTCTGGATGAAGGTGGTATCATGGTATGGAGCCCAGATACTTAACCTCTGTGGTTGCTGCAAATTTATTACTTTGTGGTTGTTGCGAATCGGGGATCCTCGGGAAGATCGGTGACGATCGGGGGATAGCATACGCGTGTCAGTAGTTACCTATTTTTGCAGAGGTAACCCGGCCTTGTGTTGGCAGAGATCCGGTTAGGTTCTCGGGTCGTCTATTCCAGGGACGTACCCATCGTGGAAAAGGAAATTCCTTAGCCTGACCATTTGTTGGAAATCCAAAGAAACAATACGAGCCTTTACGATTTCAATTGTATAACCTGTCTCCTCAGGAGGCAGCTATAGCAGGCATAATATAATGGTACCTATGCTGGCTAAGATTTATATTATACTTTCGAAATGTTTTCTACACTATGCACTAATAATAATATCAAAAATGATTTGATTTTGCGTAGTAAGCATCTTTGACTAACATAAGAAGAAATCTCCTCCAAGTCTGCGTTTGCATTGTGTGTGTGGTGGGAGGTCTTATGGTAGTTTCATTTTCCAAAAGCATTGCGAATTGACTTTAAAATTCTCTGCTATTTATTTTAAAGATAAACTGTTTTACGATCTCACACCAGTCACCATGACTGACTCGGAGTTTATTGTTTCCCTTCTAAACTCTAGGTGCCCACCAATTTCCACACGGGCAGTCTAGAGTTAGATTATCAGGATATTCTGGATATTCTGGAGCTTGGAGATAAGCTGGATGACGAGACGTAGTATTTGTATCTGATAGTATTTATTCCGCTGTGTATTCTGGATGAGGACAAGTTATATAACTGTCCATTGTTGTATATTGACTCTGATTGATGTATGTATAAACTGATATAGTTCTTTGTTTTAAAAGACTAGTGATTATTTATTATATATTGTTCCGCTGCGATGTGTAAGATTCTGATATTGTTTCTGTTGCTGTTCTGTTGTTCTCCTTCTTTCTTCTCTTCTTCTACTCTTTTCTTCTTCTTCTACCTTTTTCTTCTTTCTAAACCATCATAGTTCGTATTCCCGTTCATTTTGAGTTAATCAATGGAGATTAGGGGTTAATCAAGAGGTACGGATTTGCGGGCCATGACACATTGTCACAAATCAGCCACTGAGTTGTGAATTCTCAAACTACGCCCAGTAGTTTGTAAACAATTTAAACTAGAGTTTGACTTACAAAACAAAAACAAAAGTACTAATAAAATAAAAACCCTAATAGAAAATTAACAATTTGGTCCCAATAAAAAGATAAACAGTGTGGCCCAAAGATAAACGCATTTCTCCCTTTTTTATTTTGCTGCCGCCTTGTTCCTTTTCGTTCTGGAATTAGGGTTTTTTGAATTTGAAGACGTCGATTCAAAACCGATCGATTGAGGTGATTAATTCACTTTGATTTGCTTCGTCAATCGAGCCTTTGGCTTTGATTGCTCACGGTCGCTTCAATTGTGTCGAGCTGGATGTTGCTTTGAATTGGTACGTGATTTTCACTTTTTCGATTTTGATAATGCTCGACTTGATTCTCTGCCGATGATGAACTGGGGTTAATTTATAGGGAACGAAACCCTATAATTTCGTTACGTATATTTTGGTTTGACTTCTTCGTGATTTTAGCACTTGCATTGATTTGTAATCGAACGATCTCTGATGCATTCTGACTTGTTCACTTGTTGACTATATTCGAATTTTCTTAAACATAGTTGAGTCTGTGACGACCCTGAAATTTTGAATATTTGAAATAGGAATATTAAATTGATTTGTAATATTTAAAAGTAAATTTCTAACTTAAGTTTCCAATATCAATATTTATTTGATAATTAATTATTGAATTCAATTTTTGGAATTGGAATAAATATTGAATCTTGATTTTTAAGCCTGTTAAAAAAAATTTGAAGGCTTGTAAAATTTACATTGATAATACTGAAGGTGATGGAACTTTTAAAAGTGCATTTAAAGGTGTTTTGTTCAGATTTGAAATTTTATAGTTTAAATTGAATTTAAAAATAGCCTTCCGGAGCACAGTCTCGGATTTCAATGAAACCAGTTCCATTGGATCCGTAATATTGTATTATTATCGAATTTCAATTTTCGTTGTGTTTGGAGTTGTTGTGTGAGCGTACGGTATGTAAACGCGTTGGAATTCATATTGAAAATTTAATATAATAACTGGGTCCAAAAAAAGCTATCTTCTCCATACGATCGAATTTGGACTCGAAACCTTTTCCATTGCGTTCGAAATAGGGGTACAACATTATAGATGCCTAGCGGCACACCTCAATAGGGGTACAAAATTTTAGACTGTGTAAAACGAGACGATTTGAATTTAATTATTATATATTTAGATATTTTAGTCGGCAGTGAGATTTTTTCCATCAGCCACCATTCTTTCATCTCAGCCATCTTCTTCCTTGGGCAAGCCGATACACAGAAGATTTTGCACGCTAACATCTTTTCAATCGCGTCTCTATCCTCCTTTCGTTCTTATCCCTATCCCCTGACATTCGATATTCAAAATTGCAAAACCAAATCGAATTCCCTCAGTGAAAATAAAATAAAAATAAAAGTGGTGAAATCTCGTTTAAATCAAATCACAGAGAGCCTTTCCCTTCGTTAAATTGCAATTCCATTCCCCTCTCCTCAGTTCATATCAATAACCAGATTCATTCACGTTCAATTTGTCGGCAATCGTTTTGTGATTTGAATCGAAGCCTCGTCCGACGTGCCGATCGAAGCGGCCGAAGTCGCGACGTGACAAGCTCTCGCAGTCAGGATGGGGCGGCCCATTGGGTTAGCGGGGGCGACGCGAGGAGTTGAGGCTGCAGTCAGGATGGGGAGGCGCTCGATTGGAGCTAAAGCTTCGGAGGCAGCGACATGGAGGACGAGACCCAGGAGGTGGCGCACTGGGAAGCGTGTGCGCGTGAGTTTGGCTAAAGGTCGATCACGATTTGGCGTGGTTCGACAACGATGGGCTGTGGTCGAGGACTAGCGATGGTATAGGTTTGTCGCGAGCTCGAACGAGATGTTGAAGGCCGTGAGGGTTTCTTGTAATCTTTTAACCTAGTTAATTTTACTAAATCGAATTTTAGCTCTGGAAAATTTTAGTCACAGAAAATATATATATACAGATAGGGTTTTGGAAGATGTAGAAATTTATACAAAGAATTGATTTTTCTAGGTTAGTTTCTAATATATATAGTTTTGGAGAAAAAAATAAATAAATATTCTTATACATATATTTAATCTAATTTTTAATCTCAGAATAATGTATTGTAATAAATTTGTTTAACTTATCTAATTATTTTAGTTACTAAAAACTGGTTATTTTAGGAATATTCATTTAAAATTAAACTATTAGGTTAAAACTAAATTATTAAATGGTAATTGATTTGTTTGATTGTTTCAAATATTAATAAATTGCATAATGTCTATACAAGGTCAAAAATATGAAGAACGAGCGGGATTGAATTGGATTGTAAACAAAAAGCAAAGGTGAGTTAATCTCACTCATCTGGACTATTTAAATTTAAATAGTTAAATTTAAATATTTGGTGAATGATTGGATTGATTTGATATGATAGTATATATAGTAGTATATATAAAAAATATATATATATATTGGAATATGTATATATTGGAGTTGATATTCCCGCATTATATAGTGGACGAGACCCTATGCGCCGCATAATAGCGGATGATAATATTTTAAACCCATATACCACGATATTCCACCTCGAAGTGGAATTGGTATTGTGCTAACGTCTGTAGATGCAGGGAAACAGGTTGGAGGGATCCAACTGGATTTCTCAAAATTTATTTTGATTATTTTATCTTCTGAGTTATGAATATTGGTATTCTATGATGAATTTATTGATAATTGGGCTATGGTTTGATTTAATACTCGGAATACCGAGTTATCAAAATTTATAGAATTGGAATTTTGGAAAAGAAAATAAAGAGAAAATCTTTAAGTAAACTCATTATAGAAGTTTAAATTGAAGGATTTTAAATTTCTAATAAATAAAATTCCGAGTTGGGAAGGGAATTTTGAATAAACAGAAAATTAACGAATTATACAACTTAAGTAACATTATTTAAAGGAGTAAAGAATTTATTTTAAGATTCAAAGTTTAAATTTTAATTAAAAAGAAAAAAAAGAAGGAATTTAGAAAATTTGGAATTTGTAATTTAAGTTTAAAGATTTTAATTCAAAATAAAGAAATAAAATTTGAAAATTTATGGATTTTGAAATAAATAGAGTAAGTAAGGAAATTTATTTCGAAACGAAGTAAATTGGAAACTAATTGTAAGATTGATTCAAGTGTTTGAAATTGGAATTTGAAAGAAAAGTGAGATTTTGGAATTTATTAATTGGGATTATAAAGTAAAATAAAATATCAGTGGATATTTGGAAATATAAATTCAAGCTGGGAATTTATAAAGGGATGTGAATTTGTTTAAAAATAAATAGTGATTTATTTTAAAAAAAGATGTGGAAGAGAAGTGTATTTTCCCTGGATAGCCAAGTACGGTTTCAAAGAAATTTCAAATATGAGTTAAAAGTTTTTAAAATGTTGTTTTGAAAACATATTTTAGAAATTTACTATTTTAAATGTTAAATTCGAAAGTAAGCGTTTCCAATCCTATTATTGTAGTAAATATATATATATATATATAAAGTAACTTGGTATTATGTTTTAAAAAGGGAAATTAGTTTATATTTACAAAGTGGATTTATTTTAAATATTTTTAAAATATATATTTTAAATAGAGTATTAAAGTAGTTTTAAATTTCAATATTATCAAGTATATTTGTAATAAAGTGCTTTTAAAATTATTTTAAAAATCTAAAATGGCTTTTGTACTTGGTGTTTCAGTGAAAATAAATATTTGGTAAATTATTCCATGAAGGAATATGTTTGCAATCGTTTTCAAAGGGGTTTGGAAATAGAAATAATATCTTGTGAAGATATTTTGGAAATAATAAATAATTTGGAAATAATAAATAATTTGGAAATAATAAATAACTTGGGAAAAATTATTTATTGATTGATGGTTGTTGTGAATGTTAATTGATAGTTAAATAACCAACTATCAATATTTGGCCAAATGCGTTGATCGTTTCGAAGAGACCGGGATCGAGATTTATTTCTCGAAAACCACTTCGATCCGATTTTGTACGTTTCGTGTGGAAACGAGTTTGAAATCGAAGATGGTATAGTGAAGTGCAAGGGCTAGTCGCTACTAATCCTGAGGGTGATTCCAAAATGGATGTAGTAGGAGTAGTGCCTTCGGTTCCGTTCGGACCCGGGACGGACTTGTATGGATGAATGCTTTCGAGACATCTTCAGGTGGACGATGGGCATTCTAAGGGATATGTTCTATAAAGGTAACGCTTAGCCTTGAGCCTCGTCAACCGGGAATGACTTAAAATCAGGGGTTATGCAGCAAGGCTTCGTGTGTAGCTCCCACTTGAGGGTAAGGTCATCCCTGCCTAGATGTCCCTTTTTATTTCGGCTTAGTGGTGCGGTTGCTGATCACAACCGTGGGGTGGTCTTATTCGGGATTATCCAGTAAGGGATGGTTCCAGCCTTATGTTGCAGGGGAGCAGGCGTACTCCTCAGTACTGTGATCTAGGCCACGTACTTTGACGGGTGGTACCCCAGTGCCTAGTCATTCGTTGGAAATCCATTATCCCTACGTGCCTTTACGGATTTTGTTTGTAGAACCCACTTTTGTGGCTAGTATGCTAGAATTTAATCATGTAACAATTTCAGCTATTTGAATAAGTATTTGTATATAGAAACTATTATAATATCAGAGGATTTTGATATAAAATGTTTTAGCTATCGTAAGGTAAAAACCCGACATGTTTATTTGTGGCGTGGTCTTACGAGATGCTTGTATTTTCAAAGGATTTTTGAAACTTTAATAACAAATTTGAGTGTGATTTTCTCACACTGGTATTCCAGACTGACTCGAGTGTTGTTTTATATGATGCTCGGGTCAGACCGAGTATTATAGGATACAGGATATGATGCTGTGGAGCTCAGGAGACAAGCTGGATGGAGATACGTATTTCCGTACTTGTATATATATATTCTGCTATGTTGATTAGTTGTGTACACTGTTTGTATTGAGGACAAGATATGATTACTGTCCAGTTGTATGTTATGGGTACTCTGATGTATTGTACAAAACATATATAGTTTTAATTTGTGTAAAGATCTGTTAGTATATATTATATTTTATTCCGCTGCGATGGTTAGATTCTGATGTTGATTTTCTATTTTCTTCTTCTACCTCTTCTTCTTCAACCCAAATGGTTCGTATTTCAGTTCTTCTTGAGTTCATTAATGGAGATTAATGTAAATTCAAGGGGATGGAACTGCAGGTCGTTTCACTTTGGTATCAGAGCTGAAGGTTGGCGATAACCTTGGCTCTGGTGGGGATTACTCATTAAAACAGAGTCAGTAGTACTCTGGAATGAGTTTGAGTGTATTAATAGATATGAGTGCGTATTTGTTAGTGAATATAAAATGTTTTATAGCGTTGGTTGGTTTATTGAGTAGTTTATGGATTCTGGTCAATACGAGTAATTAACGTTATTGATAGGGATCTCTAAACACTTAAATAGAACAATTCGACACAGTATTGTTTTAAAATGGGTAAATGAAATAATTTTGCCCAAATTATTTTTGTATATAAAGGAAATAATTTTTGTAAATTATTATAGTATTTGGTTGCTTGGTTGTTAGGGAGTGATAATAATTAGTGATAATAATTTAAATAAGAAATTGAATTATAACCAAAGTTAAGAAAATAAATTCTGATAAACAAATAAAATTTGTGAATGTGATATATAATTGGGAATAGAATTCCGGAGAAACATTTGAAATTGAAATGAGATAAAATTTCAGAGAATGTTTGAATATAGATTTAAAGGAATTGCAATTTGGAATTTTTAGGAAAATATTAAATTCCTTTGGATTTGAAAATGGTTTTCAAAAGCTTGGAGAAATAATAGCATTATTTCTGAAATATTTTTGAGTTGAATTTGAAATCTTGTGTGATTTGGGAATTAAAAATATTTGAAAATGTTTTTAAAGAGATAAAAGCACTAAACTCTCTTCGGTCACTGGAAAATACTTCGGTGATGACTGCAGCATCATCGATGTTCATTTTCGAGTTTCTAGGAGAGGAATTGCTACCGAATTGTTTTGAAATGGGAATTGTTTGCAAACGAGATTTTTGTTTTGAAATTCAAAGAAATAATTGATTTGTCAAAGGATTTCGGATATAGTTGATTTCAAAAGGTGATTTTGAAATTTTGGAATTGTTTAAACTCTAGAATCTTATTTAAAATGTTTATGGAGTAATAAAAATATATACCTGACTAAATAAAATGTATAAATCCGAGTTAAAAAGGTAAAATGTGAATGGGCTTGATTTCAAATAGATGGAAGTATGGGTATAAATAAGTTTGTGACTTATAAAATTAGAAGTGGAATAAATAAGCCAAATAAAATTGTTTGGTATTTGGGAAATGAATTTGAAAATGAAAACTTAAATTGGTTAAATGGAAGTTGAATTGTAATTTAATAATGAAATTGAAAATGAACTTTGATTAAATAGTAATTATTAAATGTAATTCAAGTTGTAATACTAACAAATCGAATGTGGATAATATAAATAGAGCTCGACACATATATTTTGAATGTTGTTAAGTGAAATAAAAACGAATTGAAATAGAAATGACTTAAGTTGTGAATAAATACAATTCAGGTATAAATAAATGGAATTATAAACTGATTTTACAAATGGAATTCAACTCTTTGGAAACAAGTTAAATAAGAAATTGAGTTATCACTAAATTGGTTTGATTATTGGTATAATGAAATATATTGAAATTTGATTGGAAATAAGTTATAAACTCGAGGTCAGAAATTATGAAATTGTTTGATTAAACGAACATCAATCCAGTGTGTATAAAAAGACGGTAGTTTATGTAAACATATATAAACAAGTGTAGTGAACAAATCCAAATAAAGAAATTGATAAAAATTGAATATGAGTTACATGGATTAGTAATCGACTTAAAGTAATTATGAGTTTAAGTGACTATATTGGTAAATAAATATCACTAAAATTTGCATGGAAATTTGTTGTTTGACGTGAACGGAAGTAATAAAATTCTATGAACTAGTAACGGTAAGTAAAATTGATTTTGAAATCAATTGAATTGAATATGAGCTTGTTTGGGTTGCAAATAAATTGAATGTAAGAAATTAAATTGTAAACCATTGGAATTAAATGAAATAGCATGAGAATTGATTGAAAATTGTGTCGGAACCTTATAAATTTGCTTATGGAAGTGTTAGGATATATTGCTTATGTTAAACATGTGTTTAACTATTGAAATTAAGTGAATTGTTAATAAACTTTGTATATTTGTCACTTACATGTTTAATTGAGTTAGTACAGGTTCAAGGAAGCCGTTTGGCTGATTTTGATCGCGCAAATGGCTAAAATAAATAACCGTTGTTTAAAATGCTAAATAAAGGTACGCTTATGCAATAAAAATAGGAAATATGAACTGTTTTTGTTTTTCCGACCGTGTAGGTCGATGTATATATATTTATCTCTTTTGTCAAATTGCAAAGCTCCGCCGTACAAAGGGGACTCTGCCAAAAATTTTGAAAATTTTGGTAGTTGGAAAATTTTCGTTAACGAAAAATGATTTAAAATTTATAAGCAAATAGAATTGAAACTGAAGTATTAGAATTCATTTTGAATTTGGTCAAGTAAAGTTGAGGAATTAATTCAAAATAGACTAGAATATCAAAAGTTTGGGAATGAAAATGAATCGGGGAATGTGAATGGAATTCAATATTTAAATGAAAGGAATATTGGATTCAAATGAATTTGAAAATGAAAATTTGAATGAAAGTATGGAAAACCAAAGTGGTGAAGTGGAAATAGTTATAAGAAGTAAATAAAACATTTTTATATTGAACTTAAGAAATGAATAGTGAAGTTCTTAAGTAAATTTGGTATTGGAAGTATACTAAGTTAATAATTGGATTAAAATCAACTTGGAATGTTGTGATTGAATATTACTGCAGAGTTGTATACAGGTAATTTAAAAGCAAGAGAAATTGGGATTTTGATTTCAGAAGATAAATAAAATTTCTCAACAAAAGGTATGTATTTAAATTTATATATGAAATTTGATTGGGATTTGATCTAGCCACTTGGCTGTTTGTTTTTTTTTGAGTTTTAGGGGCCCGTAGAGGCATTTTGTTGTAGTACTGAGCTAGCCGCGCAAAAGAGACGCTGGCAAAAATTTTCGAGAATTTAGGGAGTTAGAAAATTTTTGAGAAATTTTGATGATTTAGAATTCAAATTTAAATTTAAATTTGAACTGATAAGTAAGTGATATTGTTCGGTAATTATGTATAGGTTTGGAAAATTAATAAGAGGAATATTGTGTCTTTAATAAAAAGATTGTTTTGAGAATCGTTTGAAAACTGTTTAGGTTTGGGAAGGGTGAATGGGTTAGGGACCATTCTTCTTAACTAGTAATTTCGGGGACAAAATTCTTTTAAGGGGGGAGGAATGTGACGACCCGGAATTTTTGAATATTTGAAATAGGAATATTAAATTGATTTGTAATATTTAAAAGTAAATTTCTAACTTAAGTTTCCAATATCAATATTTATTTGATAATTAATTATTGAATTCAATTATTGGAATTGGATAAAATATTGAATCTTGATTTTTAAGCCTATTAAAAATAATTTGAAGGCTTATAAAATTTACATTGATAATACTGAAGGTGATGGAACTTTTAAAAGTGCATTTAAAGGTGTTTTGTTCAGATTTGAAAGTTTATAGTTTAAATTGAATTTAAAAATAGCCTTCCGGAGCATAGTCTCGGATTACGATGAAACTAGTTCCATTGGATCCGTAATATTGTATTATTATCGGATTTCAATTTTCGTAGTACTTGGAGTTGTTGTGTGAGCGTACGGTATGTAAACGCGTTGGAATTCATATTGAAAATTTAATATAATAACTGGGTCCAAAAAAAGCTATCTTCTCCATACGATCGAATTTGAACTCGAAACCTTTTCCATTGTGTTCGAAATAGGGGTACAACATTATAGATGCCTAGTGGCACACCTCAATAGGGGTTCGAAATTTTAGACTGTATAAAATGAGACGATTTGAATTTAATTATTATATATTTATATATTTTAGTCGGCAGTGAGATTTTTTCCATCAGCCACCATTCTTTCATCTCAGCCGTCTTCTTCCTGGGCAAGCCGATACGCAGAAGATTTTGCATGCTAACATCTTTTCAATCGCGTCTCTATCCTCCTTTCATTCTTATCCCTATCCCCTGACATTCGATATTCAAAATTGCAAAACAAATCGAATTCCCTCAGTGAAAAAAAAGTGGTGAAATCTCGTTTAAATCGAATCGCAGAGAGCCTTTCCCTTTGTTAAATTGCAATTCCATTCCCCTCTCCTCAGTTCATATCGGCAACCAGATTCATTCATGTTCAATTTGTCGGCAATCGTTTTGTGATTCGAATCGAAGCCTCGTCCGACGTGCCGATCGAAGTGGCCGAAGTCGCGACGTGACAAGCTCTCGCAGTCAGGATGGGGCGGCACATTGGGTTAGCAGGGGCGACGCGAGGAGTTGAGGCTGCAGTCAGGATGGGGAGGCGCTCGATTGGAGCTAGGGCTTCGGAGGCAGCGACATGGAGGACGAGACCCAAGAGGTGGCGCACTGGGAAGCGTGTGCGCGTGAGTTCGGCCGAAGGTCGATCACGAGTTAGCGTGGTTCGAGAGCGATAGACTGTGGTCGAGGACTAGCGATGGTAGAGGTTTGTCGCGAGCTCGAGCGAGATGGTGAAGGCCGTGAGGGTTTCTGGTAATCTTTTAACCAAGTTAATTTTACTAAATCGAATTTTAGCTCTGGAAAATTTTAGTCACAGAAAATATATATATATAGATAGGGTTTTGTAAGATGTAGAAATTTATATAAAGAATTGATTTTTCTAGGTTAGTTTCTAATATATATAGTTTTGGAGAAAAAAATAAATAAATATTCTTATACATATATTTAATCTAATTTTTAATCTCAGAATAATGTATCGTAATAAATTTGTTTAACTTATCTAATTATTATAGTTACTAAAAACTGGTTATTTTAGGAATATTCGTTTAAAATTAAACTATTAGTTTAAAAAAAATTATTAAATGGTAATTGATTTGTTTGATTGTTTCAAATATTAATAAATTGCATAATGTCTATACAAGGTCAAAAATATGAAGAACGAGCCGGATTGAATTGGATTGTAAACAAAATGCAAAGGTGAGTTAATCTCACTCATCTGGATTATTTAAATTTAAATAGTTAAATTTAAATATTTGGTGAATGATTGGATTGATTTGATATGATAGTATATATAGTAGTACATATCAATATATATATATTGGAATATGTATATATTGGAGTTGATATTCCCGCATTATATAGCGGACGAGACCCTATGCGCCGCATAATAGCGGATGATAATATTTTAAACTCATATACCACGATATTCCACCTCGAAGTGGAATTGGTATTGTGCTAACGTCTGTGGATGCAGGGAAACAGGTTGGAGGGATCCAACTGGATTTCTCAAAATTTATTTCGATTATTTTATATTCTGAGTTATGAATATTGGTATTCTATGATGAATTTATTGATAATTGGGCTATGGTTTGATTTAATACTCGGAATACCGAGTTATCAAAATTTATAGAATTGGAATTTTGGAAAAGAAAATAAAGAGAAAATCTTTAAGTAAAATCATTATAGAAGTTTAAATTGAAGGATTTTAAATTTCTAATAAATAAAATTCCGAGTTGGGAAGGGAATTTTGAATAAACAGAAAATTAACGAATTATACAACTTAAGTAACATTATTTAAAGGAGTAAAGAATTTATTTTAAGATTCAAAGTTTAAATTTTAATTAAAAAGAAAAAAAAGAAGGAATTTAGAAAATTTGGAATTTGTAATTTAAGTTTAAATATTTTAATTCAAAATAAAGAAATAAAATTTGAAAATTTATGGATTTTGAAATAAATAGAGTAAGTAAGGAAATTTATTTCAAAACGAAGTAAATTGGAAACCAATTGTAAGATTGATTCAAGTGTTTGAAATTGGAATTTGAAAGAAAAGTGAGATTTTGGAATTTATTAATTGGGATTATAAAGTAAAATAAAATATCAGTGGATATTTGGAAATATAAATTCAAGCTGGGAATTTATAAAGGGATGTGAATTTGTTTAAAAATAAATAGTGATTTATTTTAAAAAAAGATGTGGAAGAGAAGTGTATTTTCCCTGGATAGCCAAGTACGGTTTCAAAGAAATTTCAAATATGAGTTAAAAGTTTTCAAAATGTTGTTTTGAAAAACATATTTTAGAATTTTACTATTTTAAATGTTAAATTCGAAAGTAAGCGTTTCCAATCCTATTATTGTAGTAAATATATATATAAAGTAACTTGGTATTATGTTTTAAAAAGGGAAATTAGTTTATATTTACAAAGTGGATTTATTTTAAATATTTTTAAAATATATATTTTAAATAGAGTATTAAAGTAGTTTTAAATTTCAATATTATCAAGTATTTTTGTAATAAAGTGCTTTTAAAATTATTTTAAAAATCTAAAATGGCTTTTGTACTTGGTGTTTCAGTGAAAATAAATATTTGGGAAATTATTCCGTGAAGGAATATGTTTGAAATCATTTTCAAAGGGGTTTGGAAATAGAAATAATATCTTGTGAAGATTTTTTGGAAATAATAAGTAACTTGGAAAAAATTATTTATTGATTGATGATTGTTGTGAATGTTAATTGATAGTTAAATAACCAACTATCAATATTTGGCCAAATGCGTTGATCGTTTCGAAGAGACCGAGATCGAGATTTATTTCTCGAAAACCACTTCGATCCGATTTTGTACGTTTCGTGTGGAAACGAGTTTGAAATCGAAGATGGTACAGTGAAGTGCAAGGGCTAGTCGCTACTAATCCTGAGGGTGATTCCAAAATGGATGTAGTAGGACTAGTGCCTTCGGTTCCGTTCAGACCCGGGATGGACTTGTATGGATGAATGCTTTCGAGACATCGTCAGGTGGACGATGGGCATTCTAAGGGATATGTTCTATAAAGGTAACGCTTAGCCTCGAGCCTCATCAACCGGGAATGACTGAAAATCAGGGGTTATGCAGCAAGGCTTCGTGTGTAGCTCCCACTTGAGGGTAAGGTCATCCCTGCCTAGATGTCCCTTTTTATTTCGGCTTAGTGGTGCGGTTGCTGATCACAACCGTGGGGTGATCTTATTCGGGATTATCCAGTAAGGGATGGTTCCAGCCTTGTGTTGTAGGGGAGCGGGCGTACTCCTCGGTACTGTGATCTAGGCCACATAATGTGACTGGTGGTACCCCAGTGCCTAGTCATTCGTTGGAAATCCATTCTCCCAACGTGCCTTTACGGATTTTGTTTGTAGAACCCACTTTTGTGGCTAGTATGCTGGAATTTAATCATGTAACAATTTCAGCTATTTGAATAAGTATTTGTATATAGAAACTATCATAATATTAGAGGATTTTGATATAAAATGTTTTAGCTATCGTAAGGTAAAAACCCGACATGTTTATTTGTGGCGTGGTCTTACGAGATGCTTGTATTTTCAAAGGATTTTTGAAACTTTAATAATAAATTTGAGTGTGATTTTCTCACGCTGGTATTCCAGACTGACTCGGGTGTTGTTTTATATGATGCTCGGGTCAGACCGAGTATTATAGGATACTGTGGTGACCCTCACTCTAAAACACATAGATTTTTTTTTTATATTCAAAAGGAATTCACCACTAAACCCCATTTCTTTTATATTTGAATATTTATACAATTTCCAAATATTTTTCCCAAGACCCTGGATTTACTAATATAATCATATCAGTGCATAAACAAATTAAGACAATTATATATTTGAAGATATATAATTGTTTCCCTTTGCCATTCAGAGCTAACAAATTTGCAAAGAGAGTTTGAATCAAACAGGAAACAAATTATCATATGTGTTGACAACATAACCTTTTAATTCTTCCCTAAGTTTATATTGTTCTTCTTCCAGAGATAGAGATTTTTTTTATATTGCAATGCAAAGTGCATTTTTCTTATGCTTTCTAGAATTTCTGCCTAAATAATTTTATTAACATCGAAATGGTATTTAATTGACCTTAAGATAGTTATCAAGTACTTGTATGAATTTACTACAAAAATTATACTTGCAGGCATGAATATTGGAACTAATTTCCATTTATCATTTCAGGTTGAACAGTTGAGGTCTTTTTGCATTTTTAAGTTTAATATGGTGCAGACTTACATACTTGGTGTTTTATTGGATATGCTTGGTGTTATTTGAGGGTTGCTTGGTGTTTTCTTTTGTTTTGTCCCGGAAGCACTTACACTTCATTAATTGAAATGAAATGGTTCCAGGCTCCAAGAGTTTGACCCATGGCCATCTAGGCCGGCCATAGTCCCTCTTTTACCACTTGCAAACCCATATCTCTCATATTAACAAACTTCTACAAAGAGCTACTCCTAACACAGACATGTTTTTGCCTAGTTTAAATTTCCTGGAAATGCATCCTTTTATGTATTCAATCCATTATTCAAAATATAAAAACTTCCAAGTTTATTTCTTTCATAATTTTTATTTGAAATTAGATACACAAATACATGTAAATCTCCAGAATTCATGCACATGCCTGTATCACTTACCTGCCATGCACAAATTCATTTCACTTGAATATCCCTACTAAAATCTTGAGAGTTCATTTTTAAAATCAACCACCTTAGCTCTTTAATTTCCATAAAGTCAAAAATATAAATTCAAGCAATAAAAATCAGAGATCAAATATATATATGCACATATCATATGTATATGATATGTCTATCCCCTTGTTTCTCCAAATCAGACATCCATAAAAATTGGTAGTTAACCAAACATCATCAATAATCACTCACAATAGGTTTACTTAAGTACATATTTTCAATCCAAATACTTAGAAAGTTTCCTACAAGTAACTTCAATTACAAAATGAATTTTGACTAGTAAATTCATTACAATGCAACTGCAAATTTAAGACTGGTTCCTTTTTATTTATACTAGCAGCTAATTGCCTTCTTCATCCATCAATCCAACTTCAATTCCCTGCAAGCAATTCACTGAGCTGCACCAATTTTAATGAGACACCCAGATGATTGTAAGGGCAACCAAAAGGGTCAGCTTTCACTGGTATGAGCATTTATCAAATTTGTATACATATTCATAATTTTTGGTAATCTTGCAGTGTCTTCCTAGTTTAACAGATTTTTATACTTAGCATGTTTTGGTTAATACCAAGTGATACAAAGACACATTCATTTATTTAAACAACACACAACAAACAGTTAAAATAAATATATGTACAATTCTTGATTCATTTTCTCCATTTCTAAATAAGTAAACTCAGATTTTGTACTCCCAATTTCACCCAGCAATTAATCAAAGCACAATATTTATCTTGATTAATTTAACATCATGTCTGGATATTTATAATCCAGATTTTTAAACCCCAATCCCCATTTATTTTATGGTCTTTAACTCCTTGTCAAATGAACACCATGTATGCATTGTGAAGGAAACTCCCAGGTTATTTAATTTATTCCATCACACAAAGGCCTCAGGGTGCAATTGCACCATGCATATACTTGCTCCCACTTGAAGCAAGCAGATCATTGACTAACTCCAAATGACCAGTTTAATTTTCTTTGATAAATCCCCCTTCTAGTTTCAACTTATTTTATTAAGCTTCTACTTATGAATTTAATAATAAAACTCATAGTTCATTCATGTTTCAGAAAGGCTTATCTTCCTTAATACTTTCTAGTTCAACCCCATGTTCCCCATTTATGTTCCTTATTACAGAAAATACCCCCAGTTTGCCTATAGTTTTTTTTTTCCTAAGAATATTTTAAACATCATGATCCTACTATCTTTCTTCCATGTTATTGTGAATGTATGGATAAGGGTATGAATAAAGAAATTCCCCAAAAACCCAGAAATCCTCCTTTGACTTGTGTCTTGAGTATTTTAGTTTAATGCTTCATTATCCAATAAATAAACATAAGCAAGAATACTGTCTTGCTGCCTATTTCCTAAATGATTTAGATCCATACTTCATAAAAAAATAGAACAAAAATACTCAAATCATTTTTAACTAAAAAAATATACCGATTTGAACTCCAAACAAGAATGCACACAGACATTCATCTCACCCATAACAAATCATTTCAGAGACTTCAAATAACTTATAACATTTTAGGCTGCCTACAAGAGGACTTATGCCATTGCATACAAAGGATAAATACTCACCCTGTGTTCTCCTTTTACTGACTTAATCCCCTGAACAGCAAATCCCCCAAAGTCTCAAGCTAGTGTTTCTCCTAGTTTATTTTATTTTTGTTTTGATCTCGAGAGAATGATGGATATGGTTATGTGCAGTTATTTATAAAACCATTCTAGGGTTTAAGAAATATGGGTAATTTCCTTGATGCCCTTAGATACTCATGCACAATTCATTTCTCTATGTGGTCCTTAATTGGAAATGTACATTGTTGGTTACCTTAATTAGTTATTTCGGGAATCAAGCATTTTAAACACTCCATACTATTTTCATGACTCTATTTTACTCATGCCATAAGCATGTGACCCTTGGTTTATTATTTTTTTATAAGTTTAAAGAATCTGAAAATCCCCTTTGTATTTTCTACCTATCTATCATTTCCATTCAATCATGCATACTATCATACCTAATCATGTAATGTAAAATTATTCACACCATGTTATTTGCTTGAAATAAATATAAGATATGGAAATTTTTATTTGATCCTGTATGTATATATATATCTCTGCCTTTTTGTCAAAACAGTAACTCCTCCTATATCTTTAAAAAAAATCACATATATTATGCTAATTATTTCTAGCACAAATATAAGACATTTAAACCTTTTTATTAAACTTCATTTTATTCTATCTTTAAATAAAACAGAAAACACCCCATATATTAAATGTATGTATTTATATAATTCTTTGGACATAGAACTATATCTATTTTGAGTTCCAATTTTCTTTTAATCACCTTAACTCCTTGCATTTTATCAAACAGAAGCTCCCATGCAATTTTATTTATTGCCAATTTTTCTTTTCTGTTTTAATGTATTATATATATATATATTTTATAATTTCATAATTTCTTAATATAAATGTATCTTTCATTTTATTTTTATTTTATTTTAGGGTCATTACATACCCTCCCCCTTAAAGGAATTATGTCCCTAGAATTTCTTTCTAATTCTTCAAATAAAAGCACTAATCCATAGTCTGGTTTAATTCCACAACCCCATACTCACATTTTTATAAAAGTAAGCAATATATAAAATTAATCAGAAAACCTTCATAAAGCTACTTAAACATACCTCTCCATCAGAAAATAAATTGGGGTATTTAGCCCTCATTTTGTCTTCAACCTCCCATGTACAATCATTGGGATCCAAGCTCCATTGAATTTTTACCAGTTTAATCACCTTGTTTCTCAGCCTCTTTTCTTCCTTAGCAACAATCCCCACTGGCTCATTTGCATAGACCAAGTTCTTATCAATTTGAATTGGAGTAGGTGACTCTAAAATTGCTCCTTCATCATGTATCCACTTTCTCAATTGAGAAACGTGAAACACTGGATGTACACCACTCAATTCTTCTGGTAACTTAAGCTTATAAGCCATGGTACCAATTCTCTGTATGACTTCATATGGTCCTACAAATCTTGGTGAGAGCTTACCAGATTTCCCAAACCTGAACACCTTCTTCATTAGTGATACCTTCAGAAAAACATACTCTCCTACTTCAAACTCCATTGGCTTCCTCTTTCTATCTGCGTAAGATTTTTGTCTTGATTGTGCTGTCTTCATCCTATGCCTAACTAACTCAATCATGTTGGAAGTTTCTTTAACATGATCTGGCCCCAATATTACACCCTCTCCCACATCCAACCAACAGGCAGGAGACATGCAGGGTCTCCCATACAAGGCTTCAAAGGGAGCCATTCCTATTGTTGACTGATAGCTATTGTTGTAAGTGAATTCTGCTAAGTGGATATGATCCTCCCAATTACCCCCAAAATCAAGTACACATGCTCTAAGTAAATCTTCCAATATTTTATTCACTATCTCTGTTTGACCATCACTTTGAGGATGGTAGGCAGTGCTTAAACAAAGTTGAGTTCCCATTGCTTCCTGGAAACTTTCCCGAAATCTTGAGGTGAACAAAGTGTCTCTATCACTTACAATGGTCTTTGGTATGCCATGCAATTTTACCACCTCCTTAATGAATAATTGTGCAAGCCTATGTGCATTTCTGTCTGACCTGACAGGGACAAAGTGAGCAGACTTGGTGAGTCTATCAACAATTACCCATATACTGTCATTACCTTTCTTAGTCCTAGGCAAACCATCCACAAAATCCATGGAAATACTTTCCCATTTCCACTTAGGTACCTCCAAAGGTTGCAACAGGCCAGAGGGCTTTTGATAGTCTGCCTTGACTTGCTGGCAGGTTAAACACTTTGCCACATATTTTGCCACTGCTTGTTTCATTCCTGGCCACCAGTAGCTCGTTTTCAAATCATGATACATTTTGGTACCACCAGGGTGTATGGTGTACTTGGTCTTGTGATGCTCATTCATGATTTCTTCCTTTAATTCTGCAAAGTCTGGTACACAAAGCTTTTCATTTTTCCTCAAATATCCCTTGGGATCTATTTTAAAATTCTCCATCTCAATGTTATTCAATAAGATTTCTTTCATCTCCTTTAAATTTTGATCTTGATCTTGCATGCCACCAATTTTCTCCACCAGGTTAGATTTCACTATGATTAATCCCAGTGTACCATACTCCACCATATCACCATGCTCTTTAAAATTTTCTCCATCCCTACTATAAATATCTGCCTCCCCAAGCACTGCAAGGTTTTTAATATCATCAATCATCAAACTTGCTAATCTAATATGATTTCTACTCAAAGCATCTGCCACCCTATTAGCTTTCCCAGGGGTGTACAAAATATCTAAATCATATGCAGCTAGAAACTCCAACCACCTTGCTTGCCTCATATTTAAATCTTTTTGAGAAAATAAATACTTCAATGCTTGATGATCTGTGTACAATTCAAATTTTGCCCCAAGCAAATAATGCCTCCATAGTTTTAATGCAAACACTATTGCAGCTAGTTCTAAATCATGAGTTGCATATTTGGTCTCATTGGGTTTAAGCTGTCTTGATGCATATGCCACCACCTTGCCATGTTGCATGAGCACTGCACCTAACCCAGATCCACTAGAATCAGTGTATACAACCATTCCTTCATTTACCTCTGGGATTTGCAAGACAGGAGCCTCTACCAATGCTTGCTTCAACTTTTCAAAGGCTTGATCACACTGTTCAGTCCACACATATGGTTGGTTCTTCTTTGTTAGCTTGGTCATTGGTGCGGCTATTCTTGAAAAATCCTTGATGAACCTCCTATAATACCCTGCCAAACCTAAGAATGATCTCACTTCGGTCACTGTTTTGGGTCTACTCCATGATTGAACTGCCATGACCTTGCTTGGATCCACACTCACTCCTTGTTGTGACACTATGTGTCCTAAGAATTTCACTTCATGTTGCCAAAATATACACTTTGAATACTTGGCTTTTAATTCATGTTCTCTAAGTCTGGATAATACTAAATGTAGATGCATAGCATGATCATTTTCTGACTTTGAATAAATTAATATGTCATTTATAAATACCAAGACAAATTTATCCAAAAAGTCTCTAAAAATTCTATTCATCAAATCTACGAAATAGGAGGGAGCATTGGTTAAACCAAATGGCATTACTAGAAATTCATAAAGGCCATATCTTGTGTTAAAGGCCGTGTACTCAATGCTTTCCTCTGCAACCTTCATTTGGTGAAATCCAGAGGCTAAGTCTAGCCTTGAAAATATTTTAGCTCCATGTAGTTGATCAAATAGATCATCTATTCTAGGCAGTGGATACTTATTCTTGATAGTCACCTTATTTAAATCCCTATAGTCCACACACATCCTCATTGTTCCATCATGTTTCTTGACAAAGAGCACTGGGGAACCCCAACTAGAACTGCTTGATCTTATGAACCCCTTCTCTTCTAACTCTTCTAGTTGGTGTTTTAATTCTACTAACTCTTTTGGACCCATTCTATAAGGCTTCTTAATGATTGGGCTAGTTCCTGGCATTAATTTTATTTTGAATTCAACTAGTCTGTTTTGAGGAATTCCCCTCACTTCTCCAAGTACATCTATATATTCATTGACTACTGGAATTTCCTCTATTCTTAATTCCTTTTGGACTTCATTAATACTCCAGATTTTATTAAAACATGTATTCTTTTCTATTTCACTTAAGATGGTAATTCTTTTACCTTCATTTGTCTCCAAAGAAATAGTAAGATTTTCTAAATTTAAAATTGCTTTATTTTTTATTAACCAATCCACCCCCAAAATTACCCCAATACCAGGATAGTTTAAGGTATATAGATCTGAATTAAATTCATAACCCCCTATAATTAATTTCAGACCCATACACTTCATCCCTAACATACAATGACTCCCTATGGGACTGTGTACAATTAAGGGCTGATCAATAGAAACACATGCAAGTGCTAATTTCTTTGTAATTTCCAGAGATATTAGTGAATGTGAGGCACCAGTGTCATATATTACTGATATTGGTTGGGTATGAATAAAAATTATACCTTCAAGTTGCCCAACATTTCCAGTGTTGTTGGCTGCCAAAGCTCCTATCCTTGTTGTTCTTTTATTAGTCTCTGGGCAATCCTTCTTTAGATGACCCACTTTTCCACAATTATAACAGCCTCCTCTAGGTATTTTAGGGTTAGGGCATTGGTTACTATAATGTCCAGCTTTTCCACAATTAAAACAATGAGTGAGTTTCTTGCTTTCAGGTGCTACTGCCCCTTCTCCCTTCTTAACTCCTTTGTTTGCGTTGTTCTTGTCATAAGGTTGTACTTTGTTCTGTCCTCCCTTCTTCTTGTTGAACTTCATGTTCCTGAATTTCTCTCTAGTGGCATCATGTTGCTCAAAGGAGAGAGTTAGATTAATTACTTGATCAAAGGTTTTATCCTTATATGGCAACATTGCTCTTGACAGACTAGGGTTCAAGCCTTGAATATACCTTGCATTCTTTGCTTCTTCATTCCCTATTAACACCATTCCATACTTGGACAATCCTTCAAATTTCTGAGTGTACTCATTCACATTCATGCTTCCTTGCCTTAATCTAATAAAGTCTTCTAGCAGTGTGGCCTTAGCAGATGCTGGGACAAACCTAGCCTCAAGCATGGTCTTAAATTCATCCCAAGTGATGTCATTCTCTGGCCTTCCTGCCATCACAACTTCCCACCAATCCAGTGCAACCCCCTTCAATCTCCTTGAAGCTATCTGTCTCTTCCTTTGGTCATTGACTTGCATATCTGCAAAGACCATTTCCATAGTCCTTATCCAATTTTGAACACCCATAGCTCCTTCAATGCCTTCAAAATCCTTTCCTCCCAAATTGGTGCATGTCTTAAGCAGTTTGGAGAGCTCCTCATGAGGGTTGTCATGCCTTGGTGCTATTCCATCTCTCAAAGCTCTCACGAAATCCTCCATGTTTATCACAGGTGGCTCACGTGATGGTCCTGCACCTGTGTGATGTCTTGGCCTTACCATATTGCTATAAATATGATTTCTATGTTAGTTTATTTACCCCCATCATTCTTGGTGTCTTTACTTTGTTCATTTTATTTCTGTGCACACTGTGCATGTATCACATGCACACATATATTTTTATAAAACAAAAGCATTCAACACCAGTAATTCAAACAATGCATTCAAACATCCATATGCACCCAACAATATTTACTATGTTATTGAAAACATAGCTCTGATACCAACTGTGGTGACCCTCACTCTAAAACACATAGATTTTTTTTTTATTCAAAAGGAATTCACCACTAAACCCCATTTCTTTTATATTTGAATATTTATACAATTTCCAAATATTTTTCCCAAGACCCTGGATTTACTAAAATAAGCATATCAGTGCATAAACAAATTAAGACAATTATATATTTGAAGATATATAATTATTTCCCTTTGCCATTCAGAGCTAACAAATTTGCAAAGAGAGTTTGAATCAAACAGGAAACCAAATTATCATATGTGTTGAAAACATAACCTTTTAATTCTTCCCTAAGTTTATATTGTTCTTCTTCCAGAGATAGAGATTTTTTTTATATTGCAATGCACAATGCATTTTTCTTATGCTTTCTAGAATTTCTGCCTAAATAATTTTATTAACACTGAAATGGTATTAAATTGACCTTAAGATAGTTATCAAGTACTTGTATGAATTTACTACAAAAATTATACTTGTAGGCATGAATATTGGAACTAATTTCCATTTATCATTTCAGGTTGAACAGTTGAGGTCCTTTTGCATTTTTAAGTTTAACATGGTGCAGACTTACATACTTGGTGTTTTATTGGATATGCTTGGTGTTATTTGAGGGTTGCTTGGTGTTTTCTTTTGTTTTGTCCCGAAAGCACTTACACTTCATTATTTGAAATGAAATGGTTCCAGGCTCCAAGAGTTTGACCCATGGCCGTCTAGGCCGGCCATAGTCCCTCTTTTACCACTTGCAAACCCATATCTCTCATATTAACAAACTTCTACAAAGAGCTACTCCTAACACAGACATGTTTTTGCCTAGTTTAAATTTCCTGGAAATGCATCCTTTTATGTATTCAATCCATTATTCAAAATATAAAAACTTCCAGGTTTATTTCTTTCATAATTTTTATTTGAAATTAGATACACAAATACATGTAAATCTCCAGAATTCATGCACATGCCTGTATCACTTACCTGCCATGCACAAATTCATTTCACTTGAATATCCCTACTAAAATCTTGAGAGTTCATTTTTAAAATCAACCACCTTAGCTCTTTAATTTCCATAAAGTCAAAAATATAAATTCAAGCAATAAAAATCAGAGATCAAATATATATATGCACATATCATATGTATATGATATGTCTATCCCCTTGTTTCTCCAAATCTGACATCCATAAAAATTGGTAGTTAACCAAACATCATCAATAATCACTCACAATAGGTTTACTTAAGTACATATTTTCAATCCAAATACTTAGAAAGTTTCCTACAAGTAACTTCAATTACAAAATGAATTTTGACTAGTAAATTCATTACAATGCAACTGCAAATTTAAGACTGGTTCCTTTTTATTTATACTAGCAGCTAATTGCCTTCTTCATCCATCAATCCAACTTCAATTCCCTGCAAGCAATTCACTGAGCTGCCCCAATTTTAATGAGACACCCAGATGATTGTAAGGGCAACCAAAAGGGTCAGCTTTCACTGGTATGAGCATTTATCAAATTTGTATACATATTCATAATTTTTGGTAATCTTGCAGTGTCTTCCTAGTTTAACAGATTTTTATACTTAGCATGTTTTGGTTAATACCAAGTGATAAAAAGACACATTCACTTATTTAAACAACACACAGCAAATAGTTAAAATAAATATATGTACAATTCTTGATTCATTTTCTCCATTTCTAAATAAGTAAACTCAGATTTTGTACTCCCAATTTCACCCAGCAATTAGTCAAAGCACAATATTTATCTTGATTAATTTAACATCATGTCTGGATATTTATAATCCAGATTTTTAAACCCCAATCCCCATTTATTTTATGGTCTTTAACTCCTTGTCAAATGAACACCATGTATGCATTGTGAAGGAAACTCCTAGGTTATTTAATTTATTCCATCACACAAAGGCCTCAGGGTGCAATTGCACCATGCATATACTTGCTCCCACCTGAAGCAAGCAGATCATTGACTAACTCCAAATGACCAGTTTAATTTTCTTTGATAAATCCCCCTTCTAGTTTCAGCTTATTTTATTAAGCTTCTACTTATGAATTTAATAATAAAACTCACAGTTCATTCATGTTTCAGAAAGGCTTATCTTCCTTAATACTTTCTAGTTCAACCCCATGTTCCCCATTTATGTTCCTTATTACAGAAAATACCCCAGTTTGCCTATAGTTTTTTTCCTAAGAATATTTTAAACATCATGATCCTACTATCTTTCTTCCATGTTATTGTGAATGTATGGATAAGGGTATGAATAAAGAAATTCCCCAAAAACCCAGAAATCCTCCTTTGACTTGTGTCTTGAGTATTTTACCTTAATGCTTCATTATCCAAGAAATAAACATAAGCAAGAATACTGTCTTGCTGCCTATTTCCTAAATGATTTAGATCCATACTTCATAAAAAAATAGAACAAAAATACTCAAATCATTTTTAACTAAAAAAAATATACAGATTTGAACTCCAAACAAGAATGCACGCACACAGACATTCATCTCACCCATAACAAATCATTTCAGAGACTTCAAATAACTTATAACATTTTAGGTTGCCTACAAGAGGACTTAATGCCATTGCATACAAAGGATAAATACTCACCCTGTGTTCTCCTTTTACTGACTTAATCCCCTGAACAGCAAATCCCCCAAAGTCTCAAGCTAGTGTTTCTCCTAGTTTATTTTATTTTTGTTTTGATCCCGAGAGAATGATGGATATGGTTATGTGCAGTTATTTATAAAACCATTCTAGGGTTTAAGAAATATGGGTAATTTCCTTGATGCCCTTAGATACTCATGCACAATTCATTTCTCTGTGTGGTCCTTAATTGGAAATGTACATTGTTGGTTACCTTAATTAGTTATTTCGGGAATCAAGCATTTTAAACACTCCATACTATTTTCATGATTCTATTTTACTCATGCCATAAGCATGTGACCATTGGTTTATTATTTTTTTATAAGTTTAAAGAATCTGAAAATCCCCTTTGTATTTTCTACCTATCTATCATTTCCATTCAATCATGCATACTATCATACCTAATCATGTAATGTAAAATCATTCACACCATGTTATTTGCTTGAAATAAATATAAGATATGGAAATTTTTATTTGATCCTGTATGTATATATATATCTTTGCCTTTTTGTCAAAATAGTAACTCCTCCTATATCTTTAAAAAAAATCACATATATTATGCTAATTATTTCTAGCACAAATATAAGACATTTAAACCTTTTTATTAAACTTCATTTTATTCTATCTTTAAATAAAACAGAAAACACCCCATATATTAAATGTATGTATTTATATAATTCTTTGGACATAGAACTATATCTATTTTGATTTCCAATTTTCTTTTAATCACCTTAACTCCTTGCATTTTATCAAACAGAAGCTCCCATGCAATTTTATTTATTGCCAATTTTTCTTTTCTGTTTTAATGCATTATATATATATATATTTTATAATTTCAGAATTTCTTAATATAAATGTATCTTTCATTTTATTTTTATTTTAGGGTCATTACAGATACAGGATATGATGCTGTGGAGCTCAGGAGACAAGGTGGATGGAGATACGTATTTCCGTACTTGTATATATATATTCCGCTGTGTTGATTAGTTGTGTACACTGTTTGTATTGAGGACAAGATATGAAAACTATCCAGTTGTATGTTATGGGTACTATGATGTATTGTACAAAACAGTTATTGTTTTAATTTGTGTAAAGATCTGTTAGTATATATTATATTTTATTCCACTGCGATGGTTAGATTCTGATGTTAATTTTCTATTTTCTTCTTCTACCTCTTCTTCTTCAACCCAAATGGTTCGTATTTCAATTCTTCTTGAGTTCATTAATGGAGATTAATGTAAATTCAAGGGGATGGAACTGCGGGTCGTTTCAGAGTCAATTTCGTTCTTTGCTGCTACAACTTTAGCATTTGAATTTTAGATAATCCTGACTTGATGAATTCTGACTTGTTCATCTGCGACCTTTTCTTCTCTTTGACTTTGATCGAACTGCTACTGATAGTTGCAGAATTTTTGAAAATTCAACTGTAATTTTTTTGTTTGGTCATTTCTTTTTAAAACATGTTCTTGAATGATTCATGATACGATATGTTTCCCATGGCTGCTTCAATGTTTTTGCTGTATTAAAATATGCTCCCAATTGATATGATTATGGTTGGCTAAGTTGCCTTGCCGTCTCCTCTGTTGCATATGTATATACATGTCACTGTGTGATGCACCACTTTGTACATGTTTAAATTGAGCTTGCATTTAGGCTTGGTTGACAAACTTGGTGCCCTGGTTATTGTAGTCTGGTTTCATGTTGTTTTGTACATTTGTTGAATCTTCATGGGTATGTTCATGCCTGAATGCTTGCATGTCTCGTTCTGGTGCACTTGTTTGGTTGAGGCTGTTGTCATATGTGGAACTGGTGTGTGTTGTTGTTTTGCATATGCTCATTGATTTTGAAAATCATGCACTTTGTCATTTACATACATGCATGTTTGAACTGGTGTGGTTTCATGTTGATTTGCTATGCATTTGTAGTCTGGTTCAATTTGAAGTCTTGTTCTGTTGATACATTGTTTTCAATTGAAGTTTGGTCTGAAATGTTGTAGGTGTGTTTCCTTGAGTATTTGTACATTTGGAGTCTGCACTTGATTCTCGAGACACGTGTGTACATGTATATATGTGTATATGCAGGCTCTTACTTGATTGTTTTGACTGACCATTGAACTTGAAACTGAACTTGATTGCGTGCGTGTAGCATGTCTGGTTGGAGTCTTTCTGTTCACCACTGCTGTGTTCACCACTACTGTGTTCACCACTGCTCTGTTCTGGTCTGGTTCATGTTGTATGGTTGCACATGTTGTTTTTGCATTGCACTTGTGTTGAATTAAGTCTCGGCATGGGTTTGACCTTGTGCTCACCTATCTCTGCAATTTTAACAAGCAAGTGTATATCGGTGTGCACGACCTTGTGGCATGTACAGTGATACACTGTGCATGTCACAAGTTGTTCGTATAGGATAAATTAAAAGAAAATGATGACAAACAACCAAATAACTAAGACAAATAATATTTTCAAACACGCACTTCATTGTGCAATACAAAATATTTCTTATTCAATTTTACTATGTTAGTGTTTATTTTGCATATAGTTCAGATGTTGGATACAGAATGAAACAGAGTTGAAGGTCAAATACGAGTGATGAGTGATTTATGTAGTAAGGTGAAACATGTATGTAAAAATTGTATAGTTAAAATTGTGTTGTAATTTAAACTTGTATAGTGATAGCTTAAATTTGTACAATTCGAATTTGTAATAAAATATTTGTTTGAATAAAATATTTGTTTAAATATGAATTCCGAGTTATTTATTTTATTTAACAAATATTTATTTAATTATGTGGAAAAATAAAATAGTACAATAACAAATACATTTAAATATATATATATATATATTATCATCAAACAAAAATCATTCACTAGTCTATTCTACAATAACGACCAAATTCTGTGTATCTTCGTAATCGGATTCTGTTTCCAAATTAAACATTATTGGTATATGATGAAATATGTAATTAGAGAGGAGAAGAGAAAAGAATAATGGTGCGAAGAAGATAAAGTGGAAGGAGATTGATTTATAGGAGTTTAGGTTGGTAATACGTTGGTGTCCGATGCGTCTGACGCCAACGTATCAAATTCCAACAATTGACAAATAGAGCAGAAGAAGAGGAATTAAACGTTGGGGCGTCTGGCACGTCCCCAACGATAATGGGGTAAAATATGATTGCGAATGGCACCTAAGCAATTACATATTTGGCCAACACTACTAGAAATAGACACATACCATTCCCAACTCCTTCATTTGTCCCCATCCACGACTCACATATTCAATCCTTCATCTTCCCACTCTTGTTTATTGTTATCATGATAACAATATGTAGGTATGTAGAAAGCTAGCATCAGTAAAAATAAGATAATAGATAATTGACTATATACATATATTCAAATAAGCAAACCTGATCCTATCATCGAGAAATTTCAACATAGGGGACAAAGAACCAAGACCTGTGCTGCCAGCAGCTTGATCTTCACCATTGCTAACTTTACCTTTCGAAAATTGCGATCAATTAGAATCCACCTTCGAGGTAAAGCTTTCATTATATAGATGTACCATGTATCCGTCCATTTCCTCGTTCCTAAATTCCCTTTGAACGATTATACAATACACAGACCCAAAAAAAGTCAAACTCAAAACGCATTATTGCTATGTTATGTATCTTAAACTAATTGTTGAAGAAACGAGCTAAAGTTTATTTAACCATGAACATAAATTCCATAAATAAAAAGCTTTTGTTTGTGTCACAACTTCATGAACAAAAATTCCGTAAGTAAGTGTAGGCATATAATTTTTGGGGAAAAGGTAAATTTAGTTATCTTTTATTTCAAAGCTAAATTTATCTATCATTTGTGGAAGATCAAGTTGTCCTTATGTTTAAAAGCTAATGATTTTGGACAAAAAGCTATTTTTATTTATCTTTTTGTTTAAAAGCTAAGGTTATTTAAGAGCAATAAAAGAAGAATTCAGTTCAATATTCAAAATATAAGTACCTAGATGAAAACTACAGAAGATGAAAACCAATTTAAAATCAACTCACGTCATGAAAATCCTTCCAAGTTTCATAAACAAAGTGCTAGGTGTGAGCAATAAAATAAGTTATATGTAGGTTATGTAGAAAATATAATGTCTTATGAAAACAACAAAGGATCAAAGCAATATAAAACTAACTCACATTAACTTGTAGAGCTTATCAGCGATAATGGACACAACCACGATGGACAAATCCTTCAACGTTGTACCAATGATTTGTATAGGACCCCTCTTGCATGATTCTTCAATTGATTCAGCCTTTTCACTGTTCAAACAACAAAATCTAAGCTTAGATCCGAATAGTATCAATCTTTCAATTCATTTGAACAATTTCACTACCAAAAAAATATATATATAAATAAAACTAAATTCAAAATTGTAACATGAAGTGGATCATCTGGTTAATAGTATTAGAGTTAGGTTTAAGAAAGTAACAAGTTTGAGATCTAGCATGTGACTTCTAGAGAAAGAAGAGGTTTAACATCTATTGTCCTCATCAAGCATTGATTTCATTTTTCCTATATTATTTTATTATGGTGAAGTTTAGGTAGAAGGAATGAAGAAAGATGAGGTTGAAAAAAAGGAGCTGTTGCATGAGAAGTGGGATTGAATGCTGAATGTGGATATGAAAATTACAAATTTATCTAGTATTGTTTAGCTTTTAAGAAATGGTCATTTTTGAAAGTCCAAAATAACCTTCACTTTGATTTATGTTGACAAGGGTTTTGCTGAAATAATGATACATAATTTATAATTTTATGAGCAACTTCATATGAAATGACTCTTATATTGTTTCTATAAAATATGATAAATTTATTTCTCATTTTATATGCAATCGTAAAAACGATCACCACTATCATTTTCTAAAATAACACAATGTTATATTCTTATATTTAAAATTATAAAAGATAAAATATAAATAAATTTTTTTTACTTATCTTTAAATCTAAAAAGATACTTGATAAATTACTTGATAAACTCCGATAATGTAATATTTAATATAATTATAATGATAAAAGATAAAATGTTTACGCCAAAAGTTAGCACAAACCCTAATGAAATAATAAATATGAAAATTTCAAGAAAATGCAAAAAATAGAAAAAAAAAGAACACAATTTTTTTTATAGTGGTTCGGCCAGTTCTATGTCCACTTAAACTTTATTATTTGATTTCTATCGAGTTTTTACAAAGTTGTTCTTATGGATTGGTGATGATATCTGAGATTGTAGAAGAAGCACAGAATTTGTTAGAAGAGCAAAAAAGATCTATGAAACAATGTCCATCGTCCTTTATTTATAGTTGTAGATCGTCGGCAATCTCTCTACCACGATTGTGTCCACGTTCCCCATGTCCTAAAAAAGTTGCTTGAAAAAGATCATGACCACCTAAGCAATATTCAGGGATCGGTACCGATCCATGCCCTACGGATCGGTACAGATCCATAACATAAGCCATAGGGCCGTCTTTGATTCTTGGGAATTTCTTAGTTAACTTTTATTCTTGGCTTCGACATTTGATTGCATTGATATAAGCTCACACCTGAGTGAATTCTTCGGTTTGGGGTTTGAGCAAAGGCATCCGATTTATTAATGGATTGTTTGGGTCAAGAACATAAAGCGAACCATCTCTCTTGGTTTGCATTGACTAGAAATCACCTTGGCTTCCCGCAACATGAACCATGTGATGATTTGGCAAGGATCGGAGATCGATACCGATCCTTGGTCCTGGATCGGTATCGATCCATGACTTAGCTTGAATCTTGAATTATTGGCCTTTGAGTGACATGTGACTATTTCAGGGAGCCTTTGACATGGTTTATGGCTTCATCTATCCTTTCTATTTGATGTCTAAGTTTGGTAGCTATCACTTTGAATTCCTATTTGGTAATTTTTTATTCGATTGTTCTAACTTGTCTTAATATGACTTGGTCATATAGTCGGATAACATAAAATATATAAGATAAATAACTTGATGATCACTTGTCTTCAAATGTAAAAGGATAAAATAAAAATGATAAATTACTTGATAAATTGTTGTGTCATTCTGTTTAAAACAGAAACTTGTGATCATTTCGTATATATTGATAATTTATTCACTTAAAAATAGTGAATAACAATTTTTTCAATAGAAAAAATAGTAGATTGAAATATATTTTTTATATATAAAATTAATTCTTTTAGTTATTTTGTATGAATAAAAAGGTGGAAAAACCCGGTGCACGAGACGCACGTACGATAGCGGGCTCTGAGAAGGTTGATAATGTATGCAGTCATTCCCACACATTGTGAAGAGGTTGTTTCCGGACTCGAACCTGGATGCCCAGCTCACCATGCGGGTGACTTAATTGTTGCGCGAAGGCTTCACCGTAATTAGTCGAACTTTTTAGTCTAATTTTTTTATTTGGATTTATCTTTTTTAAAAATCATTGCTTATATTGAAAAGAATAAAAGATAGCACAAAACAATAAAAGAAAATTTGCCTTGCAATAATAAAATATAAAAGATAAGGGTATAATTAAAAGATAAAAGGTAAGTTTTTTTTATCGTTTTGAAAGCACTAAAAATATTTATCTATATGATTACAATGTTACAATATTGTATGTATAATCATTATGTTAACGCTAGAAAGTGAACGCTAACACCCGGTGTGTGTGGTTGAGTTGTGAAAGCACCACCCGCGTGACGGGAACAGAATTTAAGCAGTAAAATAGCAGAAAAAGCAGTAAAAGACAGCAGTTTATAGTGGTTCGGCTTGAGATTAAGCCTACGTCCACTTTGAATCTCTTTATTACTGAATCCGGTTACAAATCAATACAAATCTCTTATGAAAACAGTACCATTTGATCACAAGAAACAATCTTGACTACTAGCTCAATCTTCGGCGATGAAACTCGATGAATCCGTGTTGGATGTAAGGAATTCCTCTCGAAGCTTGTTGTAGCGTCTCGAATGTTTGAAGATCTTTGATTGCTGAATGAGAGGAGAGTTCGACAGAGTAACGGCACTTGAAGAAATGAATGGCAAAAAGTCTTTTGCTCGTTGGAGTTGGAGCTCTATTTATAGGAGTTGATTTCTGAGCAGAATTTTTGCCCAAGTCTTAGGTTGCGTACGACCTAAGTTAGGTCGTAGGTCGCAAGCGACCTAAGCTAGATCGCAGTCCTCTTGCGGCTAAAGAAGTCAGCTGATGAAGTCTTAGTAAATCTTGCCAATTCTTAGGTCGCAGGCGAGTTAGGAATAGTTGTGGGAGCTTTAGGTCGTTGAAGTCTTAGCTCGTTTGCATCTTAGGTCGTAGGTCGCTGAGCTGCTTTAATAGTTAGGTCGCGCAGTCTGTTAGCTCGCTAACCACCTTAGGTCGTTAAGTCCCTTAGGTCGCTAGCTACCTTAGGTCGTTAAGTCCCTTAGGTCGCTAGCTACCTTAGGTCGTTAAGTCCCTTAGGTCGCTAACCACCTTAGGTCGTTAAGTCCCTTAGGTCGCTAACCACCTTAGGTCGTTAAGTCCCTTAGGTCGCTAACTACCTTAGGTCGCAAGCTTTTCCTGTAGTTAGGTTGCAAACTTCTCTTAAGTCGTTAACTCCTTAACTCGGTAGGTCGTAAGTCCCCATAGGTCGTAGCCATCCTTAACTCGCAAACTGTTAAGTCGGAGCTTTCTTAGGTCGTAGCCTGTTAAGTCGGCACACTTCATAAGTCGTACGTGTTTAGGTCGGAGACTACTTTAACTCGTACACTGTTAGGTCGGAGTATTCATTAACCCGGAGCATTCCTTAAGTCGGAGCTCGTTAAGTCGTGACCTATTAAGTCGCAAGCAAAAGAGGATTAACATTTGCCCCTCGAAGTGTGCGCCTAGGTCGTAGGTCATATGCTTCGATTCTTCTTAACTCCTTTTGGTTAGGTCGGAAGCGACTTAATATAAGTCTTAAGTCGTACATAATGTATGTCGATTCGTCTTTCACTGCCCCAGTGAATAAATTGCTTAGGTCGTTCCTCCCCAACTTTACCTGTTCTTCTATTTGAATCCGCCATTAACGAATTCTCAAGCTTCCCAAAGACGATTCAAACCTACTGGTTGCCAATCATCCTTATTTCCTTATCACGTAAGTGGATCCTCTTGCTATCTATTCCTCGATGATCATCAAATTATGAATCCTACCTCCATCTTCAATCCCCTTTCCTTTTGCCATGTTTCCTTGCAATTCTTATTTCAATTGATTGCTGAAGGGTTCGAGATGGTTTGTCCTGGTTTTGGACAATTGGTGAGAACGAGGTGATAGAGTACGGTGATCTAGCTTGTCTGACTCGTGGCTTGTGATGAAATAGCATTATCCCGAGTTTATGGCGATTTCGGGATGATTAAATACGTTTGTGGGAACGAGAGTTTTGGTTGAAGGAGAGGCTAATGGGTTAACGAGTTAATCGTGTTAGGCGAATTGGTGTAATGGGGAGGATGAACGACTTAAGGCCTTTGCGATTTAAACAGAAATCGCGACCTAAATTTTGACGACCTAAAGTAGATCGTAGGTCGTAGGTCGGCAACGACCTAGGACATGCATTTTTTCATTCTGCCCCGAAATTCTTTCTTGCAGCGCGACTTAAAAGACTGATGACTTGACTTAACTCATAGCTTGCCCCTTAGGTCGTGGACGAGTTAGCAGATGAGTTATCGGCGACTTAACACTTGACACTTTTAAGCTTTGCATGGACTTTGAACTGCTAAATTATGAACTATTGAAAGCTAACAGCCTGCTTAATACAACATTCACAGAATACTGGGATGAATATACTGTCACTGACTGCCCACATCGAATGACAGATTAGTTGATAAAGAAAAAATTAAATTAAATGAACTGTATGAGTGAAACGCTATACAATAACCAATTCAAGTGAAGTATTAAAGCAAAATCGTAAAAGTCAACTGAAACTGATTTGTCTACATTAACACTACACTTGAGCATTAACAAGTTCTGAAATCTTGTAATCGACTGATTGTCAGTTAGTTTAATTCTAGTTATACTTGCTTTTTTATTTTCATTAGTTTTGCACAGCACTTCACACTTTTAGGAAACGTGCACCTTCACTTTTGAACATTCAGCTGATTGTGTAGAATGGCATCTCAACAAGAAGACTTGGAACCAGCTGGAGAAGCTTTTCCAATTGCTACTCCATTGAACGATCCTCCAGAAAGGACTCCTACCACTCTGAGTCATAAAGTTTTTCGTCAATTATGCATTCAATTTGGTATTGCCGAAGCTGATGCTTTGTTCCCTGGAATAAATGATACTGCTGATAGGCCGCCTCATGGCTTTGTCGCAGTTAACCGCCAAATGTGTTTGAGTGGAGCTATCCCCCCATTTAACGACTGTCTTCGAGGACTTCTCCTCCGACTATCTATCTCCCCTTTTCAACTACACCCTAATGGCTACGCCATCCTGCTGGGATTGTGTTTGCTTTTTAGGAGAACGCTGGACCGTTTTCCCAGTTTTGCAGAAATTCGCTTCCTGTGCACATTTGCAAAGAACAAAGACCATCCCTCTATCACACTTGTGAGGAGTGCCAGGAACCGTAAGTTGATCATTGGTCTCCCCGACAGTGTTCACAGTTTTCTAAGCCAGTTTTTCTATGTTCGCTGCCCTCCGGGATTTTACACTATCTGGAGAGTAGGAAGTAAGATCACTCGTCTCAGTTTCTTATATTCTTTCAAACTTTCCAAAGTTCAAGTTGTCAAATGTTAACTTTACCCATTTTCTTTTCAGCACTTCCTCCTCCTTCTAGAGATCCCGGTCATAAACCGACTTTCGAGAGGCTTATGGCGGTGCCAATTGAGGAGAGGACTATTCAATTTTTATTGACAGACGAATTTTTACATCACTTCGGGCTTTTAGACTCTTCCCGCTCTATTCAACCCCGTGAAGTTTCTAATTCTTCAGCATAGACAGCAGATGCCCCAGCTTCAACGGAAGAGATGGTTCCAAAGGAGCCGACTGTAGATACTGCATTAGTAAAGTGTTCTACCTCTATCGATGTTGCGGGATCATCCAGCAAGCCGGCACTTGCACCAATTATTGAAGAGGAAGAGAATCCTCGAATTTTTGAAAAGTCAGCCGATGTGGAAGTTGAAAAAGAGAGTTCCGCTGGGTATCACGGCGATGACACCTTCGATAACTTGAGCGATATAATGATAACTTCTCAAGAGCTTTTTAAAGACGATGCCTCAAAAGCGATATCTCCTGTTGTTGAAGCAACCTCTTTTTTGCAACAAACTACAACACCCCCACACAAGTTATTGCCATTTCCACACCCAAAAGTGGTTTGTAGTTTGACGCGCGTAGTTTGCACATCACATACACTTAGGATTTTTTGGCACTTATATGCACTTAGCTTCTTCAGTTCGAAGATTTCTAAGACTTGTCTTTTCTTCAATTTCAGGTTCTCTGATGGGGCGAAGTGGATCGTATTATGACAAATTTCAGCGTCATGGAAGTCGCGATGCTTATGATTTTAGGAGTTATCTTCCTTCTCGTCAAGAGACCGACGAAGAAAGGGCCTCTCGAAAAGCTCGAGAGAGACGGAACTATGAGGAGCGCCGTAGAATAGAAGATGAACAACATTATGGGAATAGAGACGAGCGATACGACTCTTCCCGTAGAAGTGACGATTCTCATAAAAAGAAATCTTATGACGACAAGGGGAAGAGTCGTATGGCTGATAATTCTAGCAAGCGGACCAAACTTGGCGAAAAGGACGCATCTGCAATTTCGGAAAAGACTGACGCTTCTATTCCTCTTGATACTTCTTCCGGTTCTCCTGCATTTAAGAAGTCTGACATCCAGGCAATCATTAATAGGCCTCAGTACCAAGCTGGAGATGGTCCTCCCACACTCCAGAGGCGATTTCCGAATTGGTGTCTGAAAGGAGTGCGTTTTGATTTGGATTTGGTACCAATCGACAAACAAGCCATGCTGAGAAATCACGATGCTATCAAGCTTGACATTGAAAGAATGTCTGGATGGCAGAAGCTGGTCGATGAACTTCAAAGGGTCAACCACATGAATCTTGAGGCGATGATGACCATGGAGAACGATAAATCAGAATGGGATAAAATTTGCAAACAGCACAACGCCGAAATGAAGAGCATCTCTGATGGTTATGAGAAGCTTGAGGCTGAAGTTGAAAGACTTAAAAATGAGCTTGCCACTTCTTCCGCTTCTTATTCATAGAAGGAAGAAATGCTCCAACGGCAGGTTCGAAATGCTCATGCTGCTCAGCTGGATGCTGAAGTGAATCTGGAAGCAGAGCAGCAAGTTTCCAGAAAATATCGTGATGACGCGGCTCAACTTCGGGAGAAAGTCAGCTCTCAGGACTTAGAAATTATAAGACTGCAATCGCAGTTATTGAAGGCTGGAAGAGAGCGTGATGAAGCTCTTACTGGTAAAGCTACAGCTGAAGAATCCCATGAGGCAACTAGAGCCACCATTGACACGACTTTATTTGACTTTTATATCCATTGCGTCTTGGGCGTGGGAGCCTTTCATTCTTGGGACCGGATTATGAAGTCACTTTAGCTGAAGTATGGGAGGCAATCATTGACATGTTTGGCGGTGCCGGTTATGCTGAAGCATATCTTCAAGCTACCTACTTAGATGAGAGCGCCCGCGCTGCACTTGCCAAAGGAAAAGAGCAACGTATCCGAATGCGAGCCGAAGCGACATGAGAAAAGCTTCCTGAGAAAGAAATACTTCCTGTTGCCCCTGTTCATATTTTGACTTCAGCTCATGTGGATGTTGCTGGCTCTAGCTCTCACTCTTCACCTCCGGCTAAAGTTGACCAAGAAGCTGTGACCACTCCCACAGAGGAAGAGGCTATGGAAGACTTTAAAGCTAAGAAATTTGAGATTGATTTCGTCAAACCGACTTCTCCAGGTAACTTTGACGTTGACCCATCTCCAGTGAACTACTTATTAGATTTGACTGAGCTTGATGAACTTCTCACTTATTACATAAGCCTGAACGAACCAATATCTTCTCTTAACTTGGAGAATACTGATTTTAACTTCTTTTCTTCTGTAGCGGAAGCACCGAAAGCAGCGCCAGCTTCTCCTTCTTCAGCTGCTGTTCCTCCTCCTTCTCAAGTTACTCCTCTTCCAGCTTCTAAACCAGGATCGCAAGAAGAGAAAATTGAAGCTCTCAAAGACTTGGACGATCCGGTTGTTTCACAAGAGCCAAAAACAGGGGAACTTGAAGAAGGCGAGAAGACTGCGGAGCAGTCTTATGACGACGACACGAAGCTTTCAGAGTTTTTTACTCCCGGTAGTGAGTCTTCCTCGAAAAGGAAGGGGAAACGCGCAATTTCGAAGAAAGGCAAGAAAAGCTCTTCTGCCGCTGGAGAGGAAGCAGAAGTTGATCCGGTTGCGCCTCTTTCTCCTTCTTCTCCGACTCAATCACAACGGCCTCCGAAGCTAATTATCAGGCCGGGTAAAAGCTCTAAAGGCGGGAAGAAGGAGAAATGAGCTTAATTTTGCCTTTTCTGCTTTTTGCATGTATTGACCGGAAGTTGTGCGGATACCGGTCTCCGCTTCTTTTTGTGATCTGCACAATGTAAAAAATTTCATAGTATTGAGTAAAATAGCTATTTTACTTGTGTAAATTCTTGTGTATGTGAGAATGTATCTGTTTCTCATTTTTAGTGTAGAATAAACGATTCCTTTTACTTGTACAAACTTTTTTGTCTATGTTTGGGAATGCATTTATTCCACATCTATTTTTTGTGATATTGCAATGAACTTGTGGTATGTTGCTTTTATTAATATAATTGAATTGTATAGTATTGCCCCCATACCGTAAGTGCATTGCAATATTTCTAGCTTTTTCAAGACTGATACTCTTATTTCAGAGAATAATTACTCCACTTTTAAGGGAAGGATCATTCTGCTTTTAATAGAGTATATCTAGTCTTTAGAGAAGTTTTTACTTTCTCTTTCTTTCTGAAGAATACTTCAACCTTTGGGGATGATCACTTTTATTTGTTAAAAAGTGAATTTTCCTATGCAGTGAAGTGAACTTTCTGAAGAATTTTTTGATTTGTTTAGCGCTTCCGAAGAAGGCTTTGTTTTTGTGCCTTTGAAGAGGGCTTATGTCAGTTACTTCAAGCATGGTGAAGTGTGCCTCCAAAGAGGTCTTTTGGTCTCCGAAGAGAAGCAATTTTGGTCTTCGAAGAGAGGCAATTTTGGTCTCCGAAGAGAAGCAATTTGGCATTTCATCTCTGCTGAAGTGGGCCTCCGAAGAGGAGCATTTTGCACTTCTACACTGGTGAAATGTGCCTCCGAAGAGGGCTTGTTAGCATTTCATCTCTGGTGAAGTGGGCTTCCGAAGAAGGGCATTTTGCACTTCTACACGGGTGAAATGTGCCTCCGAAGAGGGCTTGTTATCATTTCATCTCTGGTGAAGTGGGCTTCCGAAGAAGAGCATTTTTCACTTCTACACGGGTGAAATGTGCCTCCGAAGAGGGCTTTCGCCTCCGAAGAGGTCTTGTAATTGCTTGGAAGTTACTTTCTCATGGTTGAGTGGACCCACGGGGCGGACGCAAGTTGCTTGATTGGATGTTCGTTTGCACAAACGATCGCAATTAACTAACAAGTGCCCTGTTCCTTCAGCTTGGGAAGGTGCCCCTCCGGTGGCTCCACCAATCTTTTTTGATTGAGGAAAGCACTTTCATTTTTTGGCGTGCCTCGTTAGAGGGCTTTGTTGACCTTTGAGAAGGAGCATCGGTTGGTTGATGTGCCAGGAAGGTTGCTTCTCAGGGGCGAGTAGATCCACGGGACGGACGCAAGCTGCATGATCGGATGCATCACGATCAGTTAGCAAGGGCCCTGTTCCTTCTGCTTGGGAAGGTGTCCCTTCGGTGGTTCTACCGGCCCTTTTATTGAGAGGCATAATTCCTTTTGGCTGCTTCCATGTTTGCTTGGCCATGTTCTCCCATCATCTGCTCATTAGCAATCTTTTATTATCATTTCCAAGCGTATCTTCTTTCCTTTTGCAAGTAAATTGCCTTATCCGAAGAAGTGGACTTCACTGTTGAATAACTTCACGGGACAAGCGCGAGTTACCTAGTTGGATGTTTGTTCATATTGACAATCACAACCGGTTAACGAAGGCTTGCCCCAGTGGAGTTGCCAACTTTTTATCTGAAGTTCTTCTTGTATAGGATTTGAATATGGAATTTTTTGTTGCTTGGTATTTGCTTTAATAAATGATTTGTAGGGCTCGCTTGGCTTTGCGATGGGTGAGCTTCGCTTTAATGACCTGCAATATTAGATCGACATTTTAGCAATACATTTAGAGTATTTATATATCGAAATATAACAGGCATTTTATAATAGAAAACACAGAATTCATAGTTTTTCATTATTCAGTCACACCGATTTCTCAACGGTTTACAATGCAGAAGTTACACATCCATTATCATTTTTACAAATTTAAGCAATGCTGTTAAGTAAAAAATGGACACTAGTGATTGTTGTTTCAGAATCTCCGGGCTGATTTTCCATTTGCACTAGATTCGCAGCTTCGGATTTATATGCCAGAGAAAGTGAAAGATGTCCCAGTTGTAGTTTTGTGGACAATTAGCAGTCGTCCCAACTTCTGCCTGCTGGGTGTGGACCTGTTGTGACAACATTAATGACAAGCTTTTCTGAATCTTGCACTGCAGTGTTGTCGCAAGAATCAGATTGATGGGTAGGACGTTGTTGATCCCGAGTGGATGAGGTTGGATCGACTCCGCTTCTCTTAACGTATTGTTAGAGTTTACCCTGCCTCAGCAATTCTTCAATCACATCCTTTAATTGGCGACATTGGTCAGTGTCATGGCCAGGTTGATTGTGAAATTGGCAGAATTTTCCATTACACTTTGCACCTCTCTTCATCTCAGGTGGCTTAGGATACCTGACAACGTCCTTTGTTGCAAAAAAGATATTTCTTGGTGTATCAGTTAAAGAAGTAAAATCTGAAAGATCGAAGCGGCGGAGTTTCTTCTCATTCCGCTGATTCTTTCCTCCATCGTTTTCCCTTTTTTGATTCTCAGAATTTCTTCTGTTAGAAGCAAGTTCATTATTGTTGTCCTTGGCAACTAATACTTTTGTTGAGGCGGAATGGTTTTCCAGGCGCATGAATTCATCGGCCTTTTTATAAAACTTCTCAAGAGAAGTTGGTTCCTTCATTTTTAGCCATTTTCCAAATTCACTCGATTTATCGATGGCTCGCACCAAGTAGGTCAGGATCATACGCGGTTCTACATTATCCATTTTGGCTACAGCTATATTGAAACGGTTTAAGAAAGATTTGATTGATTCTCCGGGAGCTTGTTCAAGACTACACAATGACATTATATCCTTGGCTTTTGAAGCATACAATCTGAACTGTTCTTTAAACTTTTGCGTCAAGTCGGAGAATTGATCTATTGACCGAATTGGAAGCTTTGTGAACCAAAGTAAGGCCACACCTTCCAAGTACACTGGAAAGTATCGACACTTAGTCTCGTCTGACGCCCTTGCACCGGTCATATGCCAATCGTACTTGTATAGGAAATGATTAGGGTCACTCGTTCCCCTATAGGCTTGAATAGTAGGAGGTGCAAATTTCCTTGGAAATTCCGCTTTCAGGATCCTTTCCGTAAACGGAGTTCTGCTCGGTGCAAATCCCCAGTCGTTCTCATTCTCTTCCCTTTGCATGCTCTCTTTCATGATGCGGCTAACCATTTCGGACAGGTACCCTTTATTATTCAGAGACATTTCCGGACAGGCATCAGTCCTTCTCTCGGAAGCTTGCCGGGCACATGTTCACGATAAGTTGGCTGCGGCATAGAACCCTCAGCTTGGAAAGGTGGTATTTCTGGAAAGATTGTTTGATGGTTTTCTGGTTGACGATTTGCCCCGAGCAGAGCAGTTAATCTATCCATCATTAAAGCGTTTTGGGTTTCAATTTGCTGGTATAATCCAGAAACTGCGTCATCCAATTCAGCCCGGGTGACTCCAACGGTAGGAGTTGCTTGGTCTGCTGTTGGGGAAGCGGAAGTCCCTTCATGAGCATTTCTGGATCTAACAGGTCTACCTCTTCTTCCAGGAGCCATGTTTTCAGATAAGCTTCTGGTTTTGAAAGAGATTTTCTCTACCAATTGCTTTGGAGTAATGATGACAATCTTCCTGAGTTGGGTTCTCAGTGAAAGTACCAAAATGTTAACGCTAAAAAGTGAACGCTAACACCCGGTGTGTGTGGTTGAGTTGTGAAAGCACCACCCGCGTGACGGAAACAGAATTTAAGCAGTAAAATAGCAGAAAAAGCAGTAAAAGACAGCAGTTTATAGTGGTTCGGCTTGAGATTAAGCCTACGTCCACTTTGAATCTCTTTATTACTGAATCCGGTTACAAATCAATACAAATCTCTTATGAAAACAGTACAATTTGATCACAAGAAACAATCTTGACTACTAGCTCAATCTTCGGCGATGAAACTCGATGAATCCGTGTTGGATGTAAGGAATTCCTCTCAAAGCTTGTTGTAGCGTCTCGAATGTTTGAAGATCTTTGATTGCTGAATGAGAGGAGAGTTCGACAGAGTAACGGCGCTTGAAGAAATGAATGACAAAAAGTCTTTTGCTCGTTGGAGTTGGAGCTCTATTTATAGGAGTTGATTTCTGAGCAGAATTTTTGCCCAAGTCTTAGGTCGCGTACGACCTAAGTTAGGTCGTAGGTCGCGAGCGACCTATGCTAGGTCGTAGTCCTCTTGCGGCTAAAGAAGTCAGCTGATGAAGTCTTAGTAAATCTTGCCAAGTCTTAGGTCGCAGGCGAGTTAGGAATAGTTGTGGGAGCTTTAGGTCGTTGAAGTCTTAGCTCGTTTGCCTCTTAGGTCGTAGGTCGCTGAGCTGCTTTAATAGTTAGGTCGCGCAGTCTGTTAGCTCGCTAACCACCTTAGGTCGTTAAGTCCCTTAGGTCGCTAGCTACCTTAGGTCGTTAAGTCCCTTAGGTCGCTAACCACCTTAGGTCGTTAAGTCCCTTAGGTCGCTAACCACCTTAGGTCGCTAACCACCTTAGGTCGTTAAGTCCCTTAGGTCGCTAACTACCTTAGGTCGTGAGCTTCTATAGGTCGCAAGCTTTTCCTGTAGTTAGGTTGCAAACTTCTCTTAAGTCGTTAACTCCTTAACCCGGTAGGTCGTAAGTCCCCATAGGTCGTAGCCATCCTTAACTCGCAAACTGTTAAGTCGGAGCTTTCTTAGGTCGTAGCCTGTTAAGTCCGCACACTTCATAAGTCGTACGTGTTTAGGTTGGAGACTACTTTAACTCGTACACTGTTAGGTCGGAGTATTCCTTAACCCGGAGCATTCCTTAAGTCGGAGCCCGTTAAGTCGTGACCTATTAAGTCGCAAGCAAAAGAGGATTAACACATTACAAAGGATATGTCAATTTATTATTGTAAAATTTGAAATGTACAACTAAATAAATTATTTCAAAAGTAATAACTAATCTAACGTGGTAGGGAAGATAACAAATTTAACGGTACTTTTGGCACAGGTCCCTGGTAGGTTTCAAAATACACGAAAAGTCCCTGTCTTAAAACTTTATAAATTAGGTCCCTGTTTTTCGAAAATCAACAAAAAAACAACAAAAAACATCGTAAAAAATTGCCAAACTTCAAAACTTATTTCAACGTAAAATCATCTTCATATCAATGCAAGAAAAACACAAAAAAATTCATCAAAAGCCAAAAAAACAACAAAATTCGCACTTCATGAAATTCTGCAATTTTTTTTGAAATTGCCGATATTTCAGCAACTTTAGTAAAAAATTGCGTTGTTTCATGCAATTTTTTCTGTTTAGTTCAATCTTCCAAATTTACTATCTACATTTATTCAAACAACACATTATTGCACAACAATCAAGGAAAAAATGATGAAATTGCGTATAATTGAAAAATAATCAATATTGCATAGAACACACAACTTATTCCCCATAATTGCAGCGAAAAAAGCAATAATTCATAAAAGTTGCATACAAATCAGCAATAATAAGCCAAAAGTACCTTATTTTATGGAATAGTTGCGCTCATATCAGCAACAATGTAGAATAATTGCACATATTGTTGCACTAATATAAATTTTAGTTGATATATAATTATTCAGCAACGGTTGCATGATTATCAGCAATAATATTCAATTGTTGCTGACATTTCAGAAACAATATTTACTATCAGCAAGTATTTCTGAATAGTTGCTGAAATGTTAGCAATTATTCTACAGCAAAAACAGGGACCCGCTTTATAATGAAACTTACACAGGGACCCGCTTTGCAATATTCTTTCGTTTTAAGAATGCGATCTAAATTTCCGCCATATTTAATCCAACTCGTTATACATGAACTGTAAATAAAAAAACAAATACATGCATGCATAACCAACCCAATCAGAAGAAAGCGACGATGACGTTGATGGAGCTGCTGTATCGATTATAAGTGATTCAATTCAGTAAGTAAAGGAATATTCTTTTCTAGAGGACATAAATCTATAACCTTAATCTAACCTAATCGATCAACAAATTAAAACTTCATCTGACATAATAGACGAACTATTATAGATAAATAAACAATAAGGGACTTTACCTTAATCAGTCGATGTGGCCAATTCAAAGTCGATAAACAATTACAGTTTCAGTGTTTTTAACCAGATTTGAGTCAGTATGAGTTGTTTTTGAGAGGATTGCCATGAATTTGGAGAGGATTTGCGTCAGCATGAATGGATTTGGAGAGGATTTGCATGGATCAGAAGAGGATTTGCATCGATATGAGAGGATTGAGAGAGAACATGTGTTATCTTTTTTTGAAAGAATGAAAGTTAATGTTCTGGAACGGGACAGTGAAAGTGAGGGTAAAATTATAATTATAAAATTTATTTATGTCCTGCGACCTTAATTTTTTTTATGGTGTCCTGGAAATTTGTATTTAATAGCGAGAATGGATAATTCAAGTGAAAATCTCCTTTATCTTAATAGCTGAAAATGGAGTCTCGGTTTCAATTAAGGTTGGTAATCAATATGAATATAGATTTCTGAACATAAATTTTCAAGACAAAATCCACATGTTTCTACTCTTACAATAGATTTCCATGATAAAACACTCTTACATTATTCAACTCAAAATTTAAGAAATAACAGCATGGTTTAAAAACCAATCAACCCCGAAAGATGGTGTTCTTTGTTTTAAAATTTCATCACTGACCATATTATAATTCCACCTTTGATCGTACAATTACTCAACTGATTATACATCAAATCAACATATTTCATTTTACTTTTAAACAATAGGTCAAATATTTAACTACTAAAATCAAACCATTTGTATGTATGGGTAGTTACTAGTGAAACACCTCAAAAAATATCAGAAAGGCCTTGTCAGCGAAACCCCCATCATCATTGTCACCTTCTATGAAGCAATCAACTACTTCAATACGATTTTAATTAGGATTAATGAAGGCTTTACAGCTCCAATCACAAAAAAGTAACCAAATAAAAAATCGAATTCATTAGCGACAAATAAAAATTAAAATCTGTTTAGTTGAAAAGATTACATACCTTGAAAATGCATCGATTAGAGCAAGAGAAGTGGAGGCCAGGGTGAAGGTGTAAGCGATGGTGAATAGAAAGCGTCCAACCATAAAATCAATGTCAAAGCCCTCATTTTGCACGGAGGGCTACGGAGGGACACCGCCGCTGCGACCTTAGAATTATACTTTTTCTATCATGAGAATGCAAGGTTGAGGATTGGAAGACCTAAAGTTTAATTCGCTTTAGAATCTTTAGCGCGAGAAATGCTAATGCTAGCACCACTCTGCCTCGGGAGAGTGTCCCGTACTTCTCTTTGATCAGTGGGTTTCGATAGGGCCTACAATGCAATTATGTACAAACCATGATTGGCCTATATTTCCACCAGTGGAAGAGCAAGTACAGCAATACTTTTTACAAGAGAGTGGTCATTTCTATCTCTGTAGCATATATGTAAACGGGCTAAAACCGTTAATCTCGTTACTTTATTCGGTTAAATGGGCTAGACCCAACAAACCTATTTAAGTTGGGTAATTGGATTATGGGGCTGGGTATAGTTTTTCACCACCCTAACTACTAATAATTTGTTAGCTAAAGCGACCATTGATTAGATTAGTGGAATAAGTATACTTCCAAAACAAAAATTGAAGTGCATCCAGAAAACTACAATCGGAAATAAATGACAGAAAATTTGATGAAAATACAAGTTAAGTAGTGAAATGGTACTAAAGTTAAGTGGTGAAATGGTACTACAGTTAAGTGATTAGATTAGAAATAAACATCGGTCCCTCCTTAAAACATGTTAAAAAAACCTCTATTTCTTATTCTTATAATATTTGCGGAAAACTCTACAAATATTTGTAGAGAAGTCTGCAAAAATTTGCAGATCAAAGTTCATGGACTATAAATATTTGCATTTTCAAAAAAAAAGAATTGATCATAGAAACATGCGATTATAATTCAGATGTAATTTTCAAAAATAAAAAATGAGTTTTTTTTATATCGAAAGTAAAAATAAGGGTATAATTTAAAATATGTTTTTAAGAAGGAATTTTCGCTCCAACACTAACTCCTTAAATGTTCATAATCAAAATATATAGAGAAAATGATATTGATATACCAATAAGAATAGTGTAAGTAACGCTCTCCATATGATGGAAGATGAGTTACTCATAACCGTTAGGAACACCGAGAGGTTACATACTTATGGTTGTTCGGACAATCACAGAACGACTCGACATCAGTCTTTTATAGGTCAATTGTAAAACCCCTAATTTTTTATAACATTATTCAATTGATTTAATTAGATAAATTAAATAGAATAATGTAAATGTAAGTGATAAGGGGATTGAGACTTGAATTAATTAATTAAGACCGTGCCTAATAAACTAACTAATGGGCTTAAGAATGGTTTTGTGTTAATTAAATTACATAAGGGTATAATTGGAATTGCCGCCCGATGACCCATACCCATATATATATTCGTTCCTACTTTATTCTTCCCATTCACGTCATTTTAAAAACTAAAACGCAAATCAAAACAGAAGAAACGACCGGTCATTAAAGAAGAGGAAATCAGATTAAAAGCTAGAGAATCAAGCTTAGGGGAAATCATGTGTTTTTGTGTATCAATGAATCTAGCACCGTTGTATTTGGTCGTCGAGAATTAATAACTATGGATGACTGCAGCATCCGTAGCCATTAGTTTTGGGCTTCCAAGTAAGGGGATGTTACATTAATATAACTAAGTCTAAATAGAAGATCTCATGGTAATGACGTACAATATTCTTCGGACTTAAGCGTAACGTTGAACTTGAGTAACTAGACTATACTTTGATTATGGTCATTGGCATGACATTGTGATCATGTTTTTTTAAATGGTTCTTTATTACTACTAAGAAATCATATACTTCAATAATACGTCTCATCGAAACCTTACATACGCTTTAACGTAGATGAGCGCTTTGCAAGTAAACATAGTACATATTATCTCCATACTTACAACTTGAACAAAACAGCTTGAAAAAAGAAAAACCCGAAAAATCCAAAAACATACAGTGAGAAATGTGTTGGAAGCTCAACTAAGAAGAAGTGTGGCTACTACCATAATTACTCAAAATCTCCTATACAAGCTTAAGTCAACACATTAGTAATTAATAAATACTTTCTTTAATGCAACATACATTTAATATTTTAGTCGATTCACACTTTACATTCCCATCTGACGCAGCGGATTAATCAAAACAATGTAGATCGATGAAAGTAGCAATCGATGGATTGATGAATACTAAAATGGCCGATATTGTTGTTCCGAAGATACCGAATTCTAGCTATCCCGAACTCGTTGATCGCGCACGATACCGGGTTCAAAGATCTGCGATTCTTCACACGTTGATCTAGCACACTAGATTCCGTGAATCGGCTTCAGCTGTCGTTGAATCGAGCGCAGTCGATTATCCGAGAGTGGAGATAGGAGATTACACTCGACTACCAATTTGGTGAAAGCACAAAGCTAACAAAACAAAGTTTTATTTCAAATCAACTAAACTATTACAAATGGAACCACCGGCCGATTTATAGAAATTACAACTCAACATTGAAAACAGGACAACACTTAGGTCGGTTCCGACCTAAAATATACGACTTACGACCTAACTAAGGTTGGTAACGACCTAACCATACAAACGACTTAACAACATTACAAGATAACAACTACAACGTACAAGCGGCCTAAAACAGACAGTGTAACGACCTATAATACAAACGACTTACGACTTATAAAAGATGCGACCTACGACTTAGTATAAGTCGGTAACGATTTATCAGCAGCTTCGTCCTACGACTTAACCAATACATGCGACTCAAAAAAACAACAGCAGTGAACGGTCTAAGAAATCAACTGCAGGGATTAAGTCGGCAGAAAAGATCCACGGCCTCTATCTTCAACGACTTATCTCTTGACTCGTTAGGTCGTTCACGACCTAACACTTCACCAATTTGCTCTGCCTTTTCACTACGTAACTCGATAGGTCGTTCAGGAGACTTAAGGGACTCGTTAACTCGCAAGTCTTCACTAAGTCGTTGTCGAGTTACACTAGGTCATTGATGCGACTTAAAGGACCCGTTAGGTCGTGTACGACCTATCACTTCACCAGTTGGGACGACATTATCGTTGCATAACTCGGTAAGCTTTTGCTTGTTAACACGCAGGTCTTCATTAAGTCGTTGGGGTGACTTAAAAGCTTCGTTAGGTCGGTCCCGAGTTACGAACTCGTTAAGTCGGTCACGACTTAGTACTTGGCCTACATCATCCTCCCTTGGTTGAGAAAAATTCGTCCTCGAATTTGTGCCATCCTCTTCCACCATAAGTTCATCCCCATGATATGGTATGAGATGTTTAACATTGAACACATCGGAAGTATACAAATCCTCTGGCAGCCTCAATTTAAAGCGTTTTCATTGATATTCTTCAAAATTTTACTGGACCAATCTTCCGTGCTTTCAATTTATTGTATGATCCCACCGGAAAACGTTCCTTTGTTAACACTGCATAAACCCAATCACCTTCATTAAATTCAACACTCCTTCGCTTCAAATTTGCATATCGTTTGTACTTCTCATTTGCCTTTTCCAATCGTTCTTGAACGATTCTATGACACTCTGTCAATCCTTCAAAAAAATCAGTAGCTTTCTTAACTGTCTTCTTTGGTTGTGGTATGACCGTTAAATCCAACGGTCCCTTTGGTAAGCTTGAATAAACAATCTGGAATGGACTGAACCCAGTACTTCGATTGACTGCCTGATTATGTGCAAACTCTGCTTGACATATCTTCATATCCCAGCTTTTCAAATTGTCTTGTACAAGACACCTCAACAAATTTCCCAATGATCTGTTCACGACCTCGGTCTGTCCATCCGTTTGCGGATGATAAGCGCTGCTAAAGTTCAACTTCGTTCCCACCATCTTCCACAAACTTAGCCAAAAATGACTCAGAAAACGAGTATCTCTATCCGACACAATAGATTCTGGCAATCCATGGAGCCGATATATCTCCTTGAAAAACAACTGAGCAACATGAACAACATCCGCCGTCTTCTTACAAGCAATAAAATGTGCCATTTTCGAAAATCGATCAACCACTACATAAATGGAATCGTTTCCCTTTTGAGTTCGAGGCAAACCCAAAACAAAATCCATACTCAAATCAACCCAAGGCTTAGTAGGTACCGGTAATGGCATATATAATCCAGCATTGGTTGTAGTTCCTTTCGAAACCTGACATATATGAAATCGCTCCACAAACCTCTCCACCTCTTTCCTCATCGATGGCCAAAAGTAAGACTGTGAAATCAACTGTAATGTACGGTCTCTCCCAACATGTCCTTCTTCATGTAGCTCTTTTACAATCTTCATTCTCAAACTACAATCAGGTATGCACAATCGATTTCCTTTGAACAGAAATCCATCTACCATCAAAAACTCATTCGTCTCCCCATTCTTGACTTTATCAACAAACTTTGCAAAGTAAGGATCTTCGTCAAATAATTCTGGTAACACATTGAATCCCGTTACTTCAATCTTCATTGTTGTTAACAAATGATTCCTTCTACTCAAAGCATCAGCCACACGATTCGTCACTCCTGATTTGTGTTTAACAACAAACGTAAACTATTGCAGATATGCAATCCATGATGCATGTCTCGCTGAAATCTTGTCTTGCCCTTGTAAATGTTTCAACGCCTCATGATCAGTGTAAAGAACAAACTCCTTCTGAAATAGATAATGTCTCCAGTGTTTAATAGCTTGCACAACAGCATAAAATTCCACATCATATGTACTGTATCTCATCTTCGCTCCTGACAACTTCTCACTAAAGTATGCAATCGGTCGTCCCATTTGACTCAGCACTCCTCCAATCCCAACCTTCGATGCATCAGTATGTAATTCAAACAATAACTAAAAATCTGGTAACACTAGGATTGGTGCAGACGTCAGCAACTCCTTGATCTTCCCAAAAGCATCCCCTGCTCCCTCTGTCCATGCAAACTGCTTACCCTTCATGCAATCCGTAACAGGCGCCATCACACTACTAAAGTGTGGAATAAATCTTCTGTAAAACGAAGCCAACCCGTGAAAACTACGAACTTCCGTTATCGTCTTGGGTTGCAGCCAATCTCTGATAGCTTCGACTTTACTTTGGTCAACCTGTATTCCTTCTTCCGACACAACATACCCCAGAAATAAAACACTCCTCGCCATAAAAACACACTTCTTTGTAGCAGCATAGAATTGTTCTTCACGAAGAATAATTAACACTTTCTTCAAATGTTGAACATGCTCTTCTGTACTGGCACTGTAGATCAGAATATCATCAAAGTAAACCACCACAAATTTCCCAATGTACGGCCTGGAAATTTGGTTCATCACCCTCATGAATGTACTTGGTGCATTCGATAGACCAAACGACATTACCAGCCATTCATACAATCCTTCCCTCGTCTTGAACGCTGTCTTCCATTCGTCCCCTGGTCTAATGCGAATCTGATGATAACCGCTCTTCAAGTCAATCTTAGAAAATATTACGGACCCACTGATTTGATCCAATAAATCATCAAGCCTCGGCATCGGAAATCTCTATCTGACTGTGATCTTATTCAATGCTCTACTATCTGTGCACATCCTCCATGTTCCATCCTTTTTGGGTACCAATAAAGCTGGTACAACACAAGGACTTAAACTCTCCTGCACACGCCTCTGTTCAAGCAACTCCTCTACCTGCCTACGCAACTCCTCATGTTCTTTCGGACTTATTCGATAGTGTGGTCTATGTGGCAACACCGCACCTGGAACAAGATCTATCTGGTGTTGTATATCCCTCAACGGTGGCAACTCCGTTGGTAGTTCTTCTGTAAATACTTCATTAAATTCTTCAAGCACTGGTTTAACTTCTTCTGGTATCTCAACCACTTCACTGCTTTCTCGTCCAATCAACAAAAACACCTCAGGCTCCTCCTCTACTTCCTTCACAAACTCCTTCAAAGATAACAAAGTTTTAAGCTCTTCAATCTCCTCCAACTTGTTTTCCTCCTGTTGTCGCTTCTTTGGAACTAGAGTAATCTTTGTGCTTTCAAAAACGAAACTGTAACTGTTGGTACGCCCATCATGTTGCACCGCCATATCATACTGCCACGGTCTCCCCAACAACAAATGACAGACATCCATATTTACCACATCGCACCAGATTTCATCTTTATATTTCTTCCCAATTAAAAAATTTACACAAGCCCTTCGTCCAACCTTCACCTCCCCGCCTTTCCTCAACCAAGCTAGCTTGTACGGTTACGGATGTTTCTCAGTCTTCAATGCCAACTTCCTCACAGATTCTGAAGAAATTATATTATCACAACTTCCAGCATCAATAACAAATTTGCAAATCTTCCCCAGAATGGTACATGTTGACTGAAAAATATTGCTCCTCAACCAACTACAATCCTCCTCTTGCTTTGGTGTTAAACAGGACCTCTTCATCATTAGATTACAACCTTCGTCTCCCGATACTTCTTCTTCCTCCTCATCAGGCGGTGAATTGGAACATTCATCTTCTTCATCCTCATCCTCGACCTCTGCTATCATAGCTCTCTTCTTCGGCTTTGGACATTCGCTACTTTTGTGGCCCATTTCTTGGCAATTATAACACTTGAAACCATTACTGACTTTCATCTTCCCAACCTCATTCACAACTGGTTTTGCAACAGCTTTTGAAACATTAGAACTTCCACTAACACTCTTCACTGGATTGTTGGAATTTGTAAACATACCACCTCCTCGTCTTCCCTGTTTCTCCAAAGCCAACGCTTTCTGATGTGCTTCCGCTACAGATCTGGGATCAAACATGTTAACCATATCCTGAATCTGCATTTGCAACTACCCAACAAATCTAGCGGTCAATTGTTCTTCTGTCTCTATAATATCATTCCTTGCAATCAGTTGATAAAATTCGTCAGCATAGTCATTCACAGATTTCGTCCCTTGTCTCAAGTTTTGCAACCTCTGATACATAAGCGACTGATAGTTATAAGGTAAGAATATGGCTTTCATCATTTTCCTCATCTTTTCCCATGATTCAACCTTTGACTTCCCCATCCGTTCACGTGTAAGTTTTGTTTGCTGCCACCACGCCAAAGCTCTACCCCTCAACCTTGTAGCAACCAACTTCACCCTACGATGTTCTAGAACTTCCTTGAAGTCAAAAATCTCCTCAACATTAGCCACCCAATCTAGAATCTCCTCCGCTTGCATACCACCTTTGAATTCAAGAATTTCAGTCTTCATCCCCGACTCCCACTTGTGATCATACTCAGAGTAATTTCTTCCTTGTCCTCATCCTCGTCCATGAACACTACCACCATCATACTCTTCTTCACAATCCGATGTATATCGATGTCGATCCTGACCACCAGCATCTCTACTACCACCATTTCTTCCACCAACATCCCTTCGATCTGCATTCCTCCGATTACGATCATTCACATTTCTATCTCGATTTCGATCATCATCAACACTTCTGTCTCTATTGTAATGTGGCGAGACTCTACTTCCCCCATGATTAGATTCAGGTGATACCCTTCTCCGATTCTGATTCATCTCTAACATCATCTTCTCTAACCGACCAATTCCTTCGTTAAGGTTTTCACTAAAGTTTTCATTCATTCTTTGCTCCATCTCATCAGCTTCTTCTCTTCGATACAATGCTTCAACGTTTTGATGTCGATTAGCTCTTCTTGGCAGCATGCTTGAAAACTTCACAAACTTTACAATTCTCGCTTGGACTAAGCAAAAGATACCAAATGATGTACGGCCTAACTTCCCTTAGCTCGGCTCCGACTTATGCTAACTCGTCCACTTCAAAATTTCAACTCCTCTTTGGCGCACACACAACCACGGCCAAATTCAAACACTTCTCCAACTTTCTATCTAAAATGATATGGATCAAAATCTCCAACCTTGTTGCTAAAATATGATGAACACGATGAACACTACTTCAATACTTCAAACAAAATTGCACGGCTCAACACTTCAAGCTCGGCTAACTCTTCAAACTTCTTCAAAATAATTGGCTCCAAGACTCGATTTAGCTATGATTGGCTAAACAAGCTTTGATACCAAAACTGACGCAGCGGATTAATCAAAACAATGTAGATCGATGAAAGTAGCAATCGATGGATTGATGAATACTGAAATGCCCGAATTCGTTGTTCCGAAGATACCGAATTCTAGCTATCCCGAACTCGTTGATCGCGCACGATACCGGGTTCAAAGATCTGCGATTCTTCACACGTTGATCTAGCGCACTAGATTCCGTGAATCGGCTTCAGCTGTCGTTGAATCGAGCGCACTCGATTATCCGAGAGTGGAGATAGGAGATTACACTCGACTACCAATTTGGTGAAAGCACAAAGCTAACAAAACAAAGTTTTATTTCAAATCAACTAAACTATTACAAATGGCACCACCGGCCTATTTATAGAAATTACATCTCAACACTGAAAACAGGACAACACTTAGGTCTGTTCCGACCTAAAATATACGACTTACGACCTAACTAAGGTCGGTAACGACCTAACCATACAAACGACTTAATAGCATTACAAGATAACAACTACAACGTACAAGCGACCTAAAACAGACAGTGTAATGACCTATAATACAAACGACTTACGACTTATAAAAGATGCGACCTACGACTTAGTATAAGTCGGTAACGATTTATCAGCAGCTTCGTCCTACGACTTAACCAGTACATGCGACTCAAAAAAATAGCAGCAGTGAACGGTCTAAGAAATCAACGGCAGGGATTAAGTCGGCAGAAAAGATCCACGGCCTCTATCTTCAACGACTTATCTCTTGACTCGTTAGGTCGTTCACGACCTAACACTTCACCAATTTGCTCTGCCTTTTCACTGCGTAACTCGATAGGTCGTTCAGGCGACTTAAGGGACTCGTTAACTCGCAAGTCTTCACTAAGTCGTTGCCGAGTTACACTAGGTCGTTGATGCGACTTAAAGGACCCGTTAGGTCGTGTACGACCTATCACTTCACCAGTTGGGACGACATTATCGCTGCATAACTCGGTAAGCTTTTTCTTGTTAACTCGCAGGTCTTCATTAAGTCGTTGGGGTGACTTAAAAGCTTCGTTAGGTCGGTCCCGAGTTACGAACTCGTTAAGTCGGTCACGACTTAGTACTTGGCCTGCATCACCATCCTTCCATTTTTCAAGACATGGGAACAAACAATAGACTCCTTTCTACCCTCAAACTTTAATGTCAAAGATAGATTTAGAATCTCTACATGATTCTTTCTCCAGATCTATCAACTATAAATTATGTTCAACCAATTCCCCGCTGAATCTCCTCGCTAACTTGGTCTCGATGTTCCAATATCGAAGATTATTTAAAGGGATGTTATCAAGTTGCTGCTTTCCTTAAGATCTAAGCTACTGATGTTATTGAGAGGGGAATTTGTCTCAAAATTCTTCCAAGATAAGCTCTTTTTCCATGATTTCATCTTGTTTAATATTTGCTGAGTTAATTTAAGTGCTTACAGTCTTGAATGAGTTGAATTAGACGAACTTGATATGGTGTTTAAATCCCTTTAAAGATTCTAGAATTGCGTTCATTCCATATATGTCATACTAAATTTGTGACTGAGATAGCTATGATTTGATTCACTGATTTTTTTGTTAAACATTCTATAAAAGACTGATTGGATATTTTAAATAAACTGATGTTAGTGATGCGCGTTAGATGTAATTTGCTGAAAATGATTTGTCACATGCTGTTTGAGTATGAACACTTGAAAAATAAGTGATTAATATTTTCAACTTGTTATGGAATAAATTAAACATAGGATCTATTAAGCTATTCCATTAACTCACTTTATCTTTGGTGTTCATTTGTTAAGTCTACCCAATAAGACACATAGAGATATTTTTGGGAAATTGTAATTATTCCACATTAGTTTGCACCTTTCAGGTTCATTGTGTTTGATTCTTATGTTATTCCATGCCGAACTAAAAGGGATTTTTTCACCTAACTCTGCGATCTAGATTTAATAATGTTTATTCGTTGTGTTATCATTTTGTTTTTTTGTTTATCTAATTACATACATGGGTAGGAAAATAAGAGGAGGGTACTCATCATACATTATATGTATTAGAGAGGACACACTCCTATTAGGGCCATCCACGACTACCATTAATTACCACCCTACTTTCTCCACTAATGAAATTCCATCCAACAATGGGTCAAGCCATATATTTGTATCTTCTCCATTTGTATTCTTTACCCAATCAAGTCTTATACCATTGTCTTGCTTCAAGTGGGATTTTCCAAGTATTTGATGCATTGTTGTCACATTCACTATGGGATAAAAAGGCATCAGACGACGGATATGCTCCGTTGTTTGATTACATACTTTCTCATTGCACATCAGACCACAGAGATGCCCCGTCGTTTGATATGCACTAGTATGACAAAAAATCATATGTTGTCTGATGTTATAGTATCATTTTAAAAATTCTTATTAGACAGCATATAAATACTGACCGATATGAATAATTGTTCACAAAATGAAATTCAAATATTTTATTTAAACAAATATTTTATTTCATATCAAATTCAAATACAATACAACTTTCACTATCACTCTACTTACATTTTCAAATACAACTTTCACTATCACTCTCATATATACAACATTCCTATACACTCTCATATACAACATCTCTTTTACTCACACTCACACAAGTTTATTTTTGATGTTGATCTTCATTTGCTTGCTCCAGCTTGCGTCCAGCCATCTCCTATACCTGTCAAATAAACAACGAAGTATAATGGAAAAAGAAATAAACCTAAATTTCAAAAATAAAATTGAATTTGAATATTAATATTGCCTTAGTTTATGAGTTTGTTTTCCTTCATGTTTTAGACAGGGACAAATGTATATATGCATGGACAACTTATGATATGCACAGTGTATCATTGTGAATATCACAAGGTCGAGCCTCAATCCAATCTCACGGACCAGTGTGCATAAGGTCAGACCAAGTAGTGTATATAAGGCATTCAGCATTACACACACATATATACATACATATGTATACATGTATATATGGTGTAGCGAACACAAGTGAAGACTAAAATATGGCGCAATGAACACAAGTGCAGCAAACATCATGTAGAATATGCGAGTATATGATTTTTGTTTGATGATAATAAACATATATATATATATATTCGTTTAAATGTATTTGATACTGTACTATTTTATTTTTCAAATAATTAAATAAATATTTGTTGGATAAAATAAATAACACAGAATTCAAATTCAAACAAATATTTTATTCAAACAAATACTTTATTACAAATTTAAATAGTACAAACTTCAGCTCTCACTACATTTACATAATTTCAATTACAATTCAATTTCAATTACAATTCAATTTCAATTACATTACAATTTCAATTACATCACAAATTTCAATTTACAATTTTGACCTCACTACATATCACTCAAACACTCGTATTTATCTTCAACTTTGTTCCAGCTTGAATCCAGCATCTGAGCTATTTGCAAAACAAAAATTGACGCAGTAAAATTGATTTGTAATACAAATTAAAGTGTGTGTTTTGAAAATATTATTTGCCTCAGTTATTTGGGTAGTTCGCCATCATTTCGTTGGAATTCATCTTACACAAACAACTTGTGACATGCACAGTGTATCACTGTACATCCCACAAGGCCGTGAACACCGATATACACTTGATAAAATTGCAGGAACGGGTGTGCACAAGGTCAAACTCGAGCCGAGGCTGGATTCAACACAGGTGCAATCAAAAATACAAAACAAAACTAGTTCATCAATGAAAGTACACAAGCAATGATCAGGCTTACGAGTTCAAGAGCATAAGCAGACTACATGATCACATGACCCAGTAATATGACCAGACCACATAACAATGAATATCTGGCTCAACACATCAATGAACCCAAACCACCAGCAATAGCAAAATCAACCAAATACAGCAACCAGACCAGACAAGGTCATCAAAGAATCCAGACCAGATCAGAGTATGTGGAAGCAAACCCAGTGCAAACTCAAGTGAAACAAAGTCAAAAAAGGTCATCAAGCAATGGGTCAACAAGGCAACCCAGTTCAAATAAATGCGAATGAAAATGTACAAAATTACATATGCAACTGAATACAAGTCCACATGCTCAGTGCATATGTATAAGGTGATGTACACATGGTTGGTCATATGTACAACAAGCTCCAGACTTAAAGAAATGGCATATATCAAGACAACAATGAATGCAGTGCACAACAACTAAACATGAAGACCACCAGGGATGCAACACAACTCAACCAAACAACAAAGGTACCAAAATGACAACAAGCTCCATACTAGACCAACAGCAAGTGCATCCAGACCAGAGCATATGCATTAGAGCATGTATGCATATATGCATACACATATCAGTTCGGTATGAAGGAAGCAGAGAAAGGTGCACCAGGTTTAGAAACAAGGGATGCAAACAGACTTGGATAAAGTGGCAGGAACTACACAAAGCAACCAAACAAAACAACTCAGTAGAACAACATGACCACAGACATATATACATATGCACATATGTATACATATATATACATGCAGTACAGTTCAGTTACAGACTCCAACCAAGCATATGTTCAACCAAGTGTATCAACACCCCAAGTACAAAGCAGTGCAAGGCAATGCAAGTGGACAGTGTAACCAAGTGCAGGCATTCAGGTGATAAACAAGAAATATAAAAATTCAAAACCGTGGGTCATACATTTTCAAACAGAGGAATGTGCAGTAACGTGAACAAGTTGAAGTCAATTTTTATCTCAAAGTCAGTAAAAATGATCAAGTCGTAAATAAAAAGTGATAAGGAAATGTTGAGCAAGTCGAAATCAACAAATATTATCAAAAATTCAAAATGCCAAAGCCAAGGAGCAGTTTCCACAATGAAATGACAGTGAAGCAATGTGTTATGAAAATCTAGAAAATTATCAGTAGCCAACAGTATGAATATAGTCACACAAAAAAATCAAGTCATGGTTCGATGAGAAACGATCTGCAATAGTTCAAACAAAGTCATTGTCGCACGGATTTCAAAATTAACCAAGTCAAGTCTAAATGCCAAAGTCAAAGCCAGGTGATAACAAGTTCGAATTGAACAAGTCGAAGTCAATTTTCATCTCAAAATGTTATCACAATTTCAAATGCCGAAGTTATAGGAACCAACCTAAAGCAACTTCGATCACGTGAACAAATCAAGTCAGAAAAGAACGCAAATCAATTCAAATATATCAGAGATGGAACAAGCCAAAAATCATCACATCGTTAAATCGAAAATCAATGGCCAAGCATAGCAACGTGACAAATTCAAATAAGAAATATACGAACGAAAATTAAGGGGTCGAACCCTATAAATACCCAAACATCATTATCGGCAAATGGATCGATTCGAGTTCAAGAAATTACCAAAGCAATAAAAATCACGAATTAATTTATAACTCGAATCGAAGTCGTGCATAACAAAAACCAGAAAAAGGTGGCAAAATCACATACCATTTTTATCATTCGAACTCGACACTTTGGAGCAGCCGCAAGCATTTCAAAGCCATCAATCGATTGACAAAGCAATCTAAAGCAAATGCACACCTCAATCGATCAGTTCTAAAACCCGCGGCTTCAATTTCAAAGCCTTAATTTTTTTAGGAGGAACGAAGCAGACATTACAAAGCAACGAAGAAGAACAGCCAAAGTTTTACACGAGAAAAATAAAAAGGGAAACATGTCTTTTATTTTCTTTTTGGGCTGGCTTTATTTATTTTATATTTGGGCTTAAATATAAAAAGGGTTTTGTTTTTGTTTTTTGTTTATTTTATTTTGTAATTTTCTTTTAAACTTTTGTAAAATTCTAGTGCTGTGACTAGGTGACGAACTACGATGGTGTAGTTCGAGAATTCGCAACTCAGTAGCTGAGTTGTGGCAGGGTTTTGAGCATAGAGTTAGGTTAGTCGTTAGTGAGTGTCGCAATTTTACGTGTGTAAGCGTCTGACTACTTAATTTCTAGTAGAAATCTTGGGGGCAGCATGTAGGCATGGTTTTGCCGAAGCTGGGTAAATCTGTGTTGTTCTATTTTTGCACTTATTATTCTACTATTATCTATGCTGCAATTATTATATATTTATTTCCGCATTCACCCCCCCTCTAGGGTGAAATCGATCCTACAAGTTGTATCAGAGCTACAAAAACCAATTTTTGTTTTAATTTTTTTTTAAAAATTGGCTTCTTTTAATAATGCTTTTGTTGAGGGTCAGTCCATAGTTAGACCACCCATGTTCAATGGTGAATATGCATATTGGAAAAATAGGAAGAAATTTTTTTTCAAAACCATTGATGCTTGGAATACTATTGAGACAGGTTATAGAACGCCAACTATAGTGGTAAATAGTCAAGAAATTGAAAAACCGGTGGATCAATGGACAAATCTTGAAAATAAACTACAGAATGCTAATGCTAAAGCTATGAATTCTATTATTTGTTCATTGGATCAAATTGAATTTAATCGTGTCTCACATCGTCTAACTGCAAAGGAAATTTGGCACACACTTGAAGTGACTCACGCAGGAACCTCTCAAGTCAAAGAATCTCGCCTTGCCATGCGTAATAGCGAATACGAGAACTTCACAATGGCCAAGGATGAAAATGTCAAAGAGATGCATGGACGACTTTCTAATCTAGTATACAAATCAAAATCACTTAGAAAGCCATACATAGAGCTGGAAATAGTTCGAAAAGTCCTCAAAATTCTTCCACGTAATTTTGAAGCAAAAGTTACTGCCATTCAAGAATCAAAAGATCTGAAACAAATTAAAGTTGAAGAACTCATCAGAAATCTCACCACTTATGAGCTAGAAATCAAATTTAAGGAAGAACACGAAGGAGGTGATATGCGAAAGAAATCAATAGCTCTCAAAGGAACAACGGAAAGTTATGATGACAATGATGATGATGGAGCAACCAAACTGGCACTATTAATAAAGAGATTCAAAATGTGGAAACACAAATACGGAAATCCATCTATAAATCAACAATTGAAAAGCAGAATAGTCAAAGTACTAGACAACTCAGAAGAGCAGGATGTCACAAGTGCAATAAACCCGGTCACATCAAGCCCAATTGTCCTAATAATCAACTGGGCCAAGGAAATAAACCGAAAAGGAGAAGTTTTGCAACTACTTGGGATGAAACTGATGAAAGTGATGAAAGCACCGGTAGTGAAAATGAAAAGGAAAAATTATGTCTTTGAGGAAAAATAAGTGATAGTGATGATGACGAGCCAAGCGAGGTATCAAAACTTACTTACTCAGAATTTCTTATATATTTTCACGAAGTAAATGGCTATTTTGAATGACTTAGGGAGAAGTACGCTAAAATTGAATCACAAAGAGATAGTTTAATAGAACTAAATAAACAACAAAGAGATAGTTTAATAGAACTAAATAAACAGCTTGATCAATTGGTTAAAAACTATCGAAATAAGAGCCCTAAGTGTGATAAGTGTCCATCATTTGAAGAAGAGATTAAAAAATCAGAAATTAATATTAAATCACTTGAAAATGAAATTCTGATTTTGAAAGAAAGTGAAAATATTAGGAGAGAAAATTCTATTAAATGTGCACTTTGTTATTGAATGAGAATGAATCTCTCAAAACACAAGTCCAACAATTGTCTACAACTTTAGGGAAATTCTCCAAAGGAGAAAGATCGCTAAATATATTATTAGGGAAACAAACTGTCAATACTATTAGACAAGGACTTGGGTATACTCAATCAGAACGTGTTAGAAGTGAAATTAGTCAAGTCTATTCCAAATGCACGATTTATGGAAAAATTGGACACAATCACAATAATTACTGATATAGAACCAAACACGTGAAAACCATACCAATTTGGGTTCCAAAAGGCACGAATATAAAATCCCTTAAAGTCAAACAAATCTGGGTGCCGAAAGGAACAAATATCATTTTCTTGGGTCCACACAAACATATTTTTCAAATTCTTTTGCCACTAACAATCATGGACCGATAAAAACAAATAGGTCATAAAATTCTTCTCTCGTGTAGGTGTTGTGGCAGGCTAAGGAAAAACAAGTGTGATACCTGGATTCTGGCTGTTCCAGGCACACGACGGGCGACAAATGAAAGTTCCTTAGCCTAGTACAAAGGTGGCAGAATCACAATCGGCAACAACGAAAAATTATCGGCTAAGGTAAAATAGGTAATGGTACATTTATCTTGAACGATATATTAAATGTGAAAATCTGCACCATAATCTGATTTAATTCAGCCAGTTATGTGATATGGAAATAAATGTTGATTTTGATTTTGATTTGTGCAAAAATGTTGGCTAATCATCTTTTCATCTTTAAACTAGTTCATATATCTTTGTTTGGACTAACGATATTACAAGTTTAGGAAGTAAGAAATGTTGTTTTATATTGATTGATGATTGCTCAAGATACTCGTGGATATATTTGTTTATTTTACTGATTCTAGACCTGTCATTATGTTCACTGTTTGTTTATTTGCATGGTTTCAATTCAAATCCAAAATAATTTCATTTAAAAGCTGTAAAAAGAATTTTAAGGTTTTTGTTGCAACTTCATGGTCTGGTCTATGATATCCAGTTTATGATAACTGTGATTTAAAGGGGTATTCAGATGCAGATTCTGCTGGTAGTCTAGTTGATAGAAAATGTACTAGTGGAACATGTTTTATGTTGAGACATTCATTAGTTGCATCATTTTCAAAGAAAATATTTGCATATTTTTTATTTCAACCGATTTTCAATTAGCAGACATTTTTTTATAAAACGCCTTCGTGAAAATAGTTTTTTTTGACTTCGTTTCAGATTAGACATTTTAGAAATTTGATTGTATATTTGTTTTTGGATTGGATCTTAAATTAATACATTAACTAATCTGACTCCCTACTGATTATCGAAAAGATAAATAGTAATTGAAAAAATAACGAGTGTTGATATTAATCATATATTATGACTTTAGACAGTATATTTAGTAAATTTCTATAAAAATTTAAACAAGATTTATAATAACTTTTGTTGGTAAAAATTCCATGACCATCTCTATTTATATCATATTTCTAACGACCATCACTCATTAAAATCTAATATAGAATGTAAAAATATGGTATTTTAAACGGGAGATTATTCGTTTTTATTTTTGTTGGGCTATTTTCTCACCACCGAACCAGCTAGTGCCGGTCCAGACTCCATCTCCAACCACCGAACCAGCTAGTGCCGATCCAGACTCCATCTCCAACCACCGAACCAGCTAGTGCCGGTCCAGACTTCGTCTCCAACCACCGAATCAGCTAGTGCCGGTCCAAACTTCGTCTCCAACCACCGAACCAACTCGTGCCGGTCCAGGCTCCATCTCCAACCACCGAATCAAAGCCCTACCGAGCCCGAGCACTGCCAGGCCAGATTGTAGCAGCCCAGGCCCACCAGCTGCTATATACCTCCAAGACCCCTACCCCCAGCCTCACTCTATAAATAGAGGGGCAGGGGTACAATAATGAGGGACAAGTTTTAGAGCTCAAGCACGGAAGGAACTTTCAAACAACTTTCTTTTACTTGCATCAAAGCTTTGTACTTGTAATCAAAAGAGAAGAAGAGAAATAACATATAAAGTGGACGTAGGCACATTCTGGCTGAACCACTATAAATTTGCGTGTCTTTTTACAGTTTAGCCCCTGCTTTTCATATATTTGCATAAATCTCCAAAATCACTAAGAACAACATAAGATCTATAAAATCATACGACTTTGAGGTGTTTGTCCATTTTTTGTGCAAACATTTTTGGTGCTTTCATTGAGAGCTAGAAGCTCGAAGCTTCAGCTTCATCTACTTAACAAGTTTTCCTAACAGCATCGTCCGCCACTTGGAAAACATGCCTCCCAAACAGAGAAAAGATGTTAACAAAGGAAAAAACATCGCATCCAGCAGTCTTCCAGATCCAGCTGTCACGAATCAAGTAAATCGTCCTCCTCCAGCAACGGTAACAAATGAAGGACAGGCTAACCCAACCACTCCTGCCACAGAACAACCTGTAGCAATTACTAGGGCAGATTTGGACAGAGTTGTTGTTGAAGTAACTAACCGCTTCACGTCCCAGCAGGAAGCCTTGGTGGACCATCTCATGTCACGCTTGAGGTACGCTGAAGAATCCAACCGCAACACTGAATCATGGGGCGAGTCCCAGTCTGGAGGATCTCAGAGACAGCAAAGATCTACCTTCTTCGAAGGAGCTAACGGCAGAAGTAGCCGTGGTAGGAGCCGAGACCGAGCACAGCCCGAAGTTAGGCCTGAGGAAACGTTTGGTACCGAACCCAACGGGGAAGGTACCGGGCGAAGGTCAACTGTAGCTAAGCCTGTCATGCTGCCTAACCACAGAAACACCAGTGAACGGGGCCATTTAGAACCGGAAGGGAAGCCAAGGAAATCTTATCCAACATCCATCAAGGGAGCTGTGGAGATCACACCGGGGGGCAAACATTAGCAAAAAAGATACTCCGATACGGATATTTCTGGCCCACCTTAAGCAAGGACGCCTTAGATTTCGTCAAGAGATGTGACAGATGCCAAAAATTTGCTAAGATTCCACGGCTACCAACAACTGAGATTACTCAAATGACCAGCCCTTCGCAATATGGGGAATTGACTTAATCGGCGAGCTACCAATGGGCCGAGGCGGGGCCAAATATGCTATAGTGGCAGTTGATTATTTCACCAAATGGGTGGAAGCAGAACCTCTGAATAAAGTATCTTCAGCAAAAGTTATTAACTTCTTGATCAAAAATGTTCTATGCAGGTACGGAGTCCCACTCAAAATCATATCAGACAACGGACTTCAGTTTGACAGCGAGGAATTCGCCAACTGGTGCCAAGAACACAGAATTCATAAAAGCTTCTCATCCGTAGCATATCCCCAGGCAAATGGACAAGTCGAAGCAGTCAACAAAATTCTGAAAGCTCTGATCAAAAAGAAGCTCGAAAAGTCAAAGGGCGCTTGGGTGGATGAACTCCCTACGGCACTATGGGCCTACCGCACATCTTTCAGAACATCGACAGGGCACACTCCTTTCTCTTTGGCATACGGATCGGAGGCTATGCTCCCAGTAGAAACTATTGTGCCTTCCCACCGTCGGATCCACTATAACCCAGAAGAGAACGAAGAACTCCTTCACATGTCTTTGGATCTAATCGAGGAGAGAAGAAACGATGCAGTCCTCAAAACAGCAGCCCACAAGCAAAAAGTGGCACCACAATACAACTCCAAAGTCAAGCATCGTACCTTGCAGGAAGGGGATCTTGTCCTCAAACGAATCTTCCCTCGCCCTGGAGCACTAGACCCAATCTGGGATGGACCATATGTAATTCATAAAGATCTCCACAACGGATCCTATATTTTGTCAACAGTGGACGGAGAGGTGTTCCAGAGGGCATGGAACATCCAACACCTCCGTCGATACTTTTCTTAACTTGTATTGCCCATATGAAGTGAATTAACAAAGAGAATCAGTGGAAGTAGGCCTTTTCGTGCCGAACCACTTTAAAAAACCTTGTCTCTTTTTTAACTTGTTCCTTTGTATCTTGGCTGCTTGTTAACTTTATCCTTTTCTGTTGAACAAAATCCTGAGTATACAGCATTTCTATTCAAAGCACTCCACAACACAATTTCACCTAGACAAGACCTAACAAGTACTATGCGAATCTATGCCCTCGCCAATGAGACACTTTTGCTCCAGCATACCTCTGCTGCGGGTTAACTCATTGCTCGCGACGGCCCTTAAAGCCAACTGTAATGAGCCGATTATAAGCCACCGAGAAGGCCGACTATAGCCGAGGCAGCTCATTACGGCGTTAGGCTCGCCGGCAACTGTGAACCGACTATAAGCCCCAACATAAGGTGTGGCCAGCCAGGGGCAGTTCACAGTTGACGATCGGCACCCACGCTAGCCGGCCATAGTAAATCGAATAATACCCACGATTGCGGGCCATAATGGCCCGGGTAGTTACTGTGCGCGATCTCGGCTCCGATGTGTCTTAAGTACGGCTGTGGTAAAAAAGAATTAACTCCCCGCGGATGCGTAAGATGGGTGACGAATGTCTCCAAGACCCACAGCTAGGGAAAGTGACTACAAAACCCGTTTGCAACGAACTTAAGCACATCGAAGGCCTTCCGTGATTGGAAGTTTTACTATTTCACATATTTCAATTTTACTTAAAAAGCTTTCCTCCTATCCTCTATAACAATCCATCAAGTACAGGATACGGAGTAGAAGACACTCGCCAATGGATGCGTGGATCCACAATCAGATGGCAGGGCATTCAACTACTTTCCATGCTCAGTCATACAAGATGTTCGAAACTGCCATCTACAAACATAACATGAAAGGCGGTATTTTCTTCCTTTATGTACAAATGCATGACTATAATTTGTTCACACCACACACTAATATTACAAGTCATGAAATTATGTTTTAAAACCAAAACCTGACATCAAACACAACTCAATTGCAAGAATACTCATAGCTATATTTCTCCTACAACATGTCGAAAAAACAACAAACATTCGAGAAAATCAGCCCAAGTTAAAGAATTACACGTCAAAAATAAGACTATTTATTACATGTGGCAAACAACCAAAGGTTTTGAATGACCATAACAAAGATAAGACAAAGGCTACTTTACTATTTTTTCGAATAACATATACAACCCTAACTCTGTCAAACCCACAAAAAGAGTTTTTTCAGATATAATCAAGGGGCTGGCTGCAGTGGAGCTTTATCCTTGTCCTGTTGACCCCCTGTCCAGTCAAAGAAAGGACTCATTAGAAATAAGCAACCAAGTTGATGGAGAAACTAAAAAGAGAGACTTACCAGCACCTGCTTCCTGACTATCCTGATCATCATCCTCTACCTGCACGCCAACCTCCTCAGCAGCAAGCAACCGCATACCTTCCTTCACCGCCACCTTCTCCTCCTTGGCAAACTGGGCAGTGACCGCATCCATGCTGAAGGCCACACCACCATCTTTATCCGCATCGGCCTTCGCCTCCTCCAAAGCCCAAAGATAGATCTTAGCCATGATCCGGGGATAATCATCCATCCAGGATAGGTTGCCCTGCTTCCAGGTTCGGAAGTACATATCCTGAAGCATTTCGTCCATCATCCCCTCATTCTCCTCAAACTCCCTCGTCCGGGCCTTGGAAGCCAACAACCTCCTAACGGCAGCATCTCTCTCCGATCGGTATCTCGAGCAGTCGGTTAGAAGGGATCCCCGCATTGCCTCCATCTCCTCCCTCAACTTAGCTTGAGCAAGCTCTGCAGCCTCAAGTTTTCCGGACAATACCTCCACCTGCTCAAGATCCGCTTTCCGAACCTCGTCCACCGTGGCAATACCCATGTCAATCCGTTCTTTGCAAGTAGCTTCCATTTTTCGCAATTCGGCCCGACTGGCCTCTTCCATGGTTTTCCTTAATCGTCCAGTAGCAGCCTCATGCTGAGAAATCTGAATAGCCTGATCCGCAAGCTGTTTGGCCTGATCTGAAACCACCAATCGAAGTCGGATATTGGCGCTCCCAATCTCCTCTCCGGCCTTAACCAGCTGGGCATGATGCCCCATCAGCTTCTTGGTCTCCTCCGCCACCCGATCAATATTAGCCTTGGCCTCGTCTCCCATAGTGACTATACGAGTAGTGAGTAAATCGAGATCTAAGGACTTAGCTTCATCAAGCACCCGTACCATGGGATTGCGGGGAAGAAGGTGCTCACCAGTAACCTCATCAAAGGTAATGTCGTGGGAACCTGGATCCAGATCAGAATGACCCGCAAATGGATTACGAGCCAAGTCAGGACGGTCGATATGAGTAACGGAAGGGTTTCTGGACGGGTGCGGAGAGGGTGCAAACTTGCTACCCTCTTCAGTGATATCATGAAGAGGCTGAGCCGGAAGCTGAGGACCGGGTGAAGGTTCGGATAAAGGATGACTCCTCTTCCTCTGCTGAATACCCTCTTCGATGACCCCAAGAAGAGGACGGTAGCCGACTACATCCCTGGAGCGTTGGGTCGAGGGCTTCGGCTTAGCAGAAGTTTTGGAAAGCTTATATTGCTCAAGCCTGTGTCGAAGGTCTGAGGCTTTGGACGTCTTGCATGCTCCTGATATAAAGAACAAGCGTCACAAACTTACATCACTACATGATTCAAGAAACGCGGTAAATTACAAGTTAAAAAAGGAAAAGAAACACAGCTGTGGTTGTACAAACCCTGGGGAGGAGTAGGATACTGCAATAAGTCCTGAATTTCATTCCAGGATGGGAGTGGGTCATAAAATATTCCTAAGTCCCTATCATTAATGAAGCATGCAGGAGTGAAGAGTTCACCTTGAGTCGTCGGAGCCACCTTGGCTGGAATGGTCGAAGAAGAATCACTTGCACCAGTCCCGGCCTTGTCCGCCTTCCCGGTTTTCTCTACCAAAGCCGGATCTCCATCCAGCCCCTCGAAAGCCTGGTGGAATGCATCATCCGTCCACTCCTGAATCTCGCCCGCTTGCCCAGGAAGTAGGGACCCAATGCCATCGCCACCTTTGTCACCATCCCGACCATCTCCACCCTCGCCTTTTTCCTCCTCTATATCTTCCTCCTCCCGGGTAAGTGGACAATTGCTGGGGGAGGGACCGTCCGACTTCTTGAGTTTCTTACCTCCGACAGTTGGAGGTCTTGTGAAAGGTTTCCTCTTGCTACTCTCCACCGAAACACCTTCTTTGGTCTGAGCAGCCGCCCTCTCCTCCGCCGTCTCCCTCAGCTTAACTACTGACTGCTGTGGGAGGATTAAGTTGTACTCCAGAAGGATCGCATTTCTGATCAGGAAGGCAGATGATCTATATTTCCCAAGAATAGCTTCTATCTCAGCAGCCGTCTGAACCAGGCGGTCAGTCTCCACAATCGCAAAGCCACCTGTCGCTAGCAAAAATGAGAGAGTATGAGAAGAAGCATCGCAATCAGAATGGAAATTATAAGTAAAAGCATCAACTTACATCAAGAAGTAAAGCGCCGAATTGAAACGGAGTCGTCCCTGACAAAGAACCACTCTTTCTTGAACATGCTGAATTTAGAATACAAATCCAAGACCGGTTTGAAGGTCACGACCGACTCCAGGCTAATGTATGGAGACCCCTTCTTATAGCCCCTCAGATTATACAAGTACCGGATCTCCAGGTTGGAAGGGGCACGACCATACTTCCTCTGGAAAATAACGAAGAGGCTCACCAGTATAGCATAGGAGTTGGGTTGAAGCTGGAATGGGGCCACCTTGAGATATGTGAGGAAGCTGGTTACCCAGGCGTTAAGAGGCGGAATGGCACCATACATGCAGTGGTATCTGCTGTAAGCAAAGAACCCTTCAGGAGGGTCGTATGGCATAACATCTTTCCCTGGCAACAGCATTCGCGCCCTGTCAATTCCGAAAGAGCGAGAGATGACATCAAGCTGCTCTTCCTTAAGGGAGCTAGGAAAACAATCGGGCGAGGAGTTTAGAAGTTCCTGAGGGCCGTACCCGTCCACTAGTGATCTCGGGGCAGGTCCGTGACGTTCTGGATTCGGCTGAGCTGGGGGCACGGCAGAGGAACTTCCTTCGCCCCCGGATTTATTCTTGTCTGATCGAGTTTCCGCTTTACGAGACATTATCTGCAGACACAAAGAAGAATGTCGTTAGACTAAAGGAAGTAAAGAAGTGAGTGTGTGCGTTCTAGAGTTGCACTCATAAATGCTCAAATTTACATTATCATTCAGGTAGAAGTCCCATCCGGTATCATTTTCGTTCGAATATAGACAAGTATATAACTTCATTCGGTAGAAGTCCCATCCGGTATCATTTTCGTTCGGATATAGAAAAGTATATAACTTCATTCGGTAGAAGTCCCATCCGGTATCATTTTCATTCGGATATAGACAAGTGTATGACTTCATTCGGTAAAATACCCATCCGGTATCAGTTTCATTCGAAAATAAACAAGTATGTGAATTCATTCGGCACGCAGAGCCCCCAAGTCCATTCGGTGAATAACATATTCGGCAGGAAAGTATAAGATCGATACCTGATTCGGTGAAAAGAAGTTCTTTGGTTCTGCTAATCACTTCGATTCGGCAAGAGGAGTTGGCTCGGCTGTCGTGTTTGGTAGGAAATATCGGAAGCCCTAATCCCCTACTTATAGTCGAAGGCGAACTACCGGACCAACAGACTCGGCATAAGGACCAGATAAGAATGACCGAACCAAAACAAAGCGAGACATACGCTGGCATATGCCCCGCTTTGGGGGGCAAATGTTGGGCTATTTTCTCACCACCGAACCAGCTAGTGCCGGTCCAGACTCCATCTCCAACCACCGAACCAGCTAGTGCCGATCCAGACTCCATCTCCAACCACCGAACCAGCTAGTGCCGGTCCAGACTTCGTCTCCAACCACCGAATCAGCTAGTGCCGGTCCAAACTTCGTCTCCAACCACCGAACCAACTCGTGCCGGTCCAGGATCCATCTCCAACCACCGAATCAAAGCCCTACCGAGCCCGAGCACTGCCAGGCCAGATTGTAGCAGCCCAGGCCCACCAGCTGCTATATACCTCCAAGACCCCTACCCCCAGCCTCACTCTATAAATAGAGGGGCAGGGATACAACAATGAGGGACAAGTTTGAGAGCTCAAGCACGGAAGGAACTTTCAAACAACTTTCTTTTACTTGCATCAAAGCTTTGTACTTGTAATCAAAAGAGAAGAAGAGAAATAACATATAAAGTGGACGTAGGCACATTCTGGCTGAACCACTATAAATTTGCGTGTCTTTTTACAGTTTAGCCCCTGCTTTTCATATATTTGCATAAATCTCCAAAATCACTAAGAACAACATAAGATCTATTAAATCATACGACTTTGAGGTGTTTGTCCATTTTTTGTGCAAACAATTTTATTTTTTTAGAAATAAAAACATCTAAAGTATTTACACTCCTTTAAAAGTCCTCACGGTTATGCATGGGTGAATTACTTGGAATATTTGTTTATGTGCTTTCATGCTCATTTAAAAGTCCTCATGGTTATGCATGTATGGAAAACATATCAAAATTGGTTATTAAATAGACGAGTTGATTCTAATTCTATTTAAAAGTCCTCACGGTTATGCGTGGTTAGAAGATACTTGAAATTCGTTTTTTTGTTTTTTATAAAAATTGGAAATACTACTAATCTCATTTAAAAGTCGTAACGGTTATGCATGGTTAGTAAGTATTCAAATTCCTGATATAAATATACCACTAATAGACATAACTTTATGGTTTTATATGCCGACATCACTCCTATCACTCTAAAGTGGAATATGCGCCTAACAGAGTATTTAAGTTTTTTTTTATTGAAATTTAATATTAATACTCGATTGGGTATTAATGTTGTATTAATGTGTATCACTTTATCTCTATTTTTCTAACACTATTACTCTTTTGCTGATAACAAAAGAGGGAAGGAAAAGTTATGATTTTGGCAAATAATTTCAAATCTCTTATTTTGCATATTTTCATTTATTTGCATAACATATTCTCATATAGGTTCTCATATAGGCCATTGCAATTGTTTTTTATTTGCATATTTTTCATGCATATGTGAAGGGGGAGCTTGGTTGTAGGGGAAGCATTCAAATAGGGGGCGCAAATAGATTTCATCAACGACCAAATACATTTAATAAATTCAAAATCTTAATATATGTTTGTTATCATCAAAAGGGGGAGATTGTAGAATATGTGAGTATATGATTTTTGTTTGATGATAATAAACACACACACACACACACACACACATATATATATATATATATATATATATTCATTTAAATGTATTTGATATTGTACTATTTTATTTTTCACATAATTAAATAAATATTTGCTGGATAAAGTAAATAACACAGAATTTAAATTCAAACAAATATTTTATTCAAACAAGTATTTTATTACAAATTTAAATAGTACAAACTTCAGCTCTCACTACATTTACACAATTTCAATTACAATTCAATTTTAATTACATTACAATTTAGATTACATCACAAATTTCAATTTACAATTTTGACCTCACTACATATCACTCAAACACTCGTATTTATCTTCAACTTTGTTCCAGCTTAAATCCAGCATCTAAGCTATCTGCAAAATAAACATTGACGTAGTAAAATTGAAAAAGAAAATATTTTGCAGTACAAATTAAAGTGTGTGTTTTGAAAATATTATTTGCCTTAGTTATTTGGGTTGTTCGTCATTAATTCGTTTGAATTCATCTTACACGAACAACTTGTGACATGTAGTGTATCACTGTACATGCCACAAGGCAGTGCACACCGATATACACTTGATAAAATTGCAGGGACGGGTGTGCACGAGGTCAAACCCAAACCGAGGCTAGATTCAACATAGCTGCAATCCAAAATACAAAACAAAACTAGTTCATCAATGAAAGTACACAAGCAATGGTCATGCTTACGAGTTCAAGTGCATAAGCAGACTACATGATCACATGATCTAGTAATATGACCAGACCACATAACAATGAAGATCAGGCTCAACACATCAATGAACCCAAACCACCAGCAAAAGAAAAATCAACCAAATACATCAACTAGACCAGACAAGGTCATCAAAGAATCTAGACCAGATCAGAGTATGTGGAAACAAACCCTGTGCAAACTCAAGTGAAACAAAGTCAGAAAAGGTCATCAAGCAATGGGTCAACAAGGTAACCCAGTTCAAATAAATGCAAATGAAAATGTACACGATTACATATGCAACTGAATACAAGTCCACATGCTCATTGCATATATATAAGGAGATGTACACATGGTTGGTCATATGTACAATAAGCTCAAGACTCAAAGAAATGGCATGTATCAAGACAACAATGAATGCAGTGCATAGAAACTAAACATGAAGACCACCGGGGATGCAACACAACTCAACCAAACAACAAAGGTACCAAAATGAAAACAAGCTCCAGACCAGACCAACAACAAGTACAACTAGACCAAAGCATTTTCATAAGAGCATGTATGCATATATGCATACACATATCAGTTCAGGTATGAAGGCAATAGAGAAAGGTGCACTAGGTTCAGAAAAAGGGATGCAAACAGACTTGGCTAAAGTGGTAGGAACTACACAAAGTAACCAAACAACACAACCCAATAGAACAACATGACCACATGCATATATACATATGTTTTCACACATGTATACATATATATACATGCAGTACAGTTCAGTTGCAAACTCCAACCAAGCATATGTTCAACCAAGTGTATCAACACACCAAGTACAAAGCAGTGCAAGTCAATATAAGTGGACAGTGTAACCAAGTGCAGGCATTCAGGTGATAAACAAGAAATATAAAAGTTCAAAACCGTGGGTCATACATTTTCAAACAGAGGTATATGTAGTAACGTGAACAAGTTGAAGTCAATTTTTATCTCAAAGTCAGTAAAAATAATCAAGCCGTAAATCAGATGTGATAATGAAATGATGAGCAAGTCGAAATCAACAAATATTATCAAAAATTCAAAATGCCAAAGCCAAGGAGTAGTTTCAACAATGAAATGACAGTGAAGCCGTGTGTTATGAAAATCTAGAAAATTATCAGTACCTAGTAGTGTGAATATAGTCACACACAAAAATCAAGTCATGGTTCGAAGAGAAACGATCTGCAACAGTTCAAATAAAGTCAATGTCGTAGGGATTTCAAAATGAACCAAGTCAAGTTTAAATGCCAAAGTCAAAGCTAGGTGATAACAAGTTTGAATTGAACAAGTGTGAATATAGTCAATTTTCAAATGCCAAAGTTATAGGCATTGACCTAAAGCAACTTCGATCACGTGAACAAATCAAGGAAGAGAAGAACGCTAAGCAATTCAAATATATTAGAGATGGAACAAGTCAAAGATCAACACATCGTTCAATCGAAAATCAATGGTCGAGCATAGCAACGTGACAAATTCAAATAAGAAATATACGAACGAAAATTAAGGGGTTCGAACCCTATAAATACCCTAAAATCATCACCGACAAATGGATCAATTCGAGTTCAAGCAAATACCAGAGCAATAAAAATCACGAATTAATTTATAGTCCGAATTGAAGTCGAGCATAACGAAAACCAGAAAAAGGGTCCAAAATCACATACCATTTTTATCATTCGAGCTCAACACTTTGGAATAGCCGCAAGCATTTCAAAGCCATCAATCGATTGACAAAGAAATCTAAAGCAAACACACACCTCAATCGATCAGTTCTAGAAGTGGCGGCTTCAATTTCAAAGCCCTAATATTTTTTAAGAGGAACGAAGCAAACATTACAAAGCAACGAATAAGAACGACCAAAGTTTTACACGAGAAAAATAAAAAGGGAAACATGTCTTTTAATTTCTTTTTGGGCCGGCTTTATTTATTTTATATTTGGGCTTAAATATACAAAGGTATTTGTTTTTGTTTTTTGTTTAGTTTATTTTGTAATTTTCTTTTGAACTTTTGTAAAATTCTAGTCGTGTGACTAGGTGACGAACTACGGTGGTGTAGTTCGAGAATTCGCAACTCAGTGGCTGATTTGTGGTAGGGTTTTGTGTGTAGAGTTAGGTTAGTCGTTAGCGGGTGTCGCCAGTTTACGTGTGTAAGCGTCTGACTACTTAATTTCTAGTAGAAATCTTGGGGGCAGCACGTAGGCAGGGTTTTGCCGAAGCTGGGTTGTTCTATTTTTTCTTTTATCTGTGCTGCAATTATTATATATTTATTTCAGCATTATTTTTTTTATTATTAGTATCACCCTATTCACCCCCTCTTTAGGGTGAAATCGATCCGACAAGTGGTACCAGAGCTAGGAACAAAAACCAATTTTTGTTTTAATTTTTTTTAAAATGGCATCTTTTAATAATGCTTTTGCTGAGGGTCAGTCCATAGTTAGACCACGCATGTTCAATGGTGAATATGCATATTGGAAAAATAGGATGAATTTTTTTCCCAAAACCATTGATGCTTGGAATATTGTTGAGATAGGATATAGGACACCAACTATAGTGGTAAATAATCAAGAAACTAAAAAACCGATGGATCAATGGACGGATCTTGAAAATAAACTACATAATGCTAATGCTAAAGCTACGAATTCTATTATTTGTTCATTGTATCAAATTGGATTTAATCGCGTCTCACATTGTCTAACTGCACCGAAAATTTGGCACACACATGAAGTGACTTACGAAGGAACCTCTCAAGTCAAAGAATCTCGCCTTGCCATGCGTAGTAGCGAATATGAGAACTTCACAATGGCCAAGGATGAAAATGTCAAAGAGATGTATGGACGACTTTCTAATCTAGTATACAAATCAAAATCACTTGGAAAGCCATACACAGAGCTGGAAATAGTTCAAAAAATCCTCAGAATTCTTTCACGAAATTTTGAAGCGAAAGTTACTGCCATTCAAGAATCGAAAGATCTGAAACAAATCAAAGTTGAAGAACTAATCGAAAATCTCACAAATAATGTATGTATGCATATACATGGAAGTTCACAAATAATATGCACATATATATAAACTTAGATACACATAAGTATGGATGAACCAAGACAGCATAACAAGAAATCACAGTGTAAAAGCAACATTCACACATATATATATATATATACGCATGTGTATGTATGTATGTATATACATGGAAGTCTCAAATTACTTGATATGACCCAGATCAAACTTATGCACAAAAGGCAATTCACACACATATATATGTGGATTTAAGAACATTCACATATACATCCATACATATGTATGTATGTATATACATGGAAGTTCACACATATACACACACATGTAGTGATATGTAGATATAAACATACAAACACATGAGTATGGATGAACCAAGACAGCATAACAAGAAATCACAATCCAAAAGCAACATGGACAATCATCACATAATAATAAGTCCAGGCAGTTCAAGTCCAAGAAGTTCAAGTTCGAGATCAAAGTGTGATGCAGCCCAGAAAGTTGAAGACATAGGTCGTGTGCGACCTATGATGCTAGTAAGTCGGGTACGACTTAAGAAGGAAGCCACCGAGTCAAGATTTGGTGAGAAATGGTGGAAAAGTGAAGTTCTAGGTCGCAACCGACCTAACAAAAGCTTTAAGTCGTCCCAACGACTTAGTGAAGATCGGCAACGACTTAGTGGGAGGGTGCGAGTTAACGAGATGCTGGAACGACTTACCGGGTTAACATGTATACGACCTACCGAGTTACGAAATAAGAAAACAGAGCAAATTGGTGAAGTATTAGGTCGTGGACGACCTAATGAAGCAGGAGTTAAGTCGCAAGGACTTAGGTCGCAAGGACTTAGGTCGCGAAGAAAGTCTGGAACCGCTTACCTTTTTAGGTCGCTACAGCTGGATACCGTTGATGTGTCTGCCGAGTTAATCTCTGCCTTTGATTCCAGATGCCGCTTTGTGTTAGGTCGCAAACGAAAGGATGCCGTTCATTCTTAGGTCGTAAAGCTCTGGATACCATTGATTTCCTTAAGTCGTTGAGTTGGGATACCGCAAAGTTCTTAAGTCGCAAAGCTCTGGAGGCCTTTGATTCTTATGCCGCGTGGATCTCTGCCGTTGATGGTTAAGTCGTCAAGTCATTGTGTTGTACGTTCTTATGATTGAACTGTTAGGTCGCTGCCGACTTAAGTTGTGTCGCTGTGATGTAAACTGTTATAAGTCGTAGGTCGTCTGGGTTCATAGGTCGACTGTTGTTAAGTCGGAACCGACCTAAATACTTGTAATATTTTTTAAAGTTTTTTCTGAACTGTGTTGTAAATAGTATGCGACCTAGGTTAAGTCGGAGATGTGATAAGTCGGTTGCCGACTTATGACTTGTACTTTTCTGTGTTGGTGTGTTGTAGCCTATAAATAGGCAAGTGAAGTCATTTGTAAAAGGTTGTTGATTTTTGAATAAAATTCTCTTTTGATTGCTTTGTGCTTTCATTCCAAATTGGTAGTTGAGTGTAATCTCCTATCTCCTCTTTCGGATAATCGAGTGCGCTCGATTCAACGATTGTAGAAGCCGATTCGCGGAATCAAGTGCGCTTGATCAACGCTTGAAGAATTGAAGATCTTTGAACCCGGTATCGTGCGCGATCAACAAGTTCGAGATAGCTAGAGTTCGGTATCTTCGGATCAACGAATTCGAGCAATTCAGCATTCATCAATCCATCGACTGCTACTTTCACCGATCTACATCATTTTGTAATATCCGCTGCGTCAGTTTGGTATCAGAGCTTGTTCTAGCCAATCATAGCTAGATCGAGACTTGGAGCCTATTAATTTGAGGATTGAAGAGAAGCCGAGCCTGAAGTGTTGAGACACGGCCGAGAGGAAGAAGTTTCGCATTTGTTTGAAGATTGAAGTTCGGATTTGCATTGGAGGCCGAAACTTTGTCCATCGTGTTCATCGCGATTTGCTACAAAGTGGAAGTTTTCGATCCGTTTCTTTTTGGATCAAAATCCGGAAAGTGTTTGAATTTGAAGTGTTGAAGAATTTGTGAAGTTTTCAAGTATGCCGCCAAGAAGAGCTAATCGCCACCAAAACGTGGAAGCATTATATCGAAGAGAAGAAGCTGATGAGATGGAGCAAAGAATCAATGAGAATTTTAGTGAGAAGCTTAATGAAGGAATTGGCCGGTTAGAAAGGCTTATGACGGAGATGAATCAAAATCGGAGAAGGGTTTCACCAGAATCTAATCATGGAGGTAGTAGAGTCTCGCCACATTCCAATCGAGACCGAAGTATTGAAAATGATCAAGGGCATGGGAGAAACGTGAATGATCGTGAACGGAGGAATGTCGATAGAAGAGAGGAAGGTGGTAGGCGTAATGGTAGTAGAGATGTTGGTGGTCAGAATCGACATCGTTATGCATCTGATTTTGAAGAGGAGTATGATGGTGGTAGTGTTCAAGGAAGAGGTCAAGGAAGAAACTATTCTGAGTATGATCACAAATGGGAGTCGGGGATGAAGACAGAAATTCCTGAATTCAAGGGTGGTATGCAAGCAGAGGAGTTTCTAGATTGGGTGGCTAATGTTGAGGAGATTTTTGATTTTAAAGAAGTTCCAGAACATCGTAGAGTGAAGTTGGTTGCTACGAGGCTGAGGGGTAGAGCTTTGGCATGGTGGCAGCAGACCAAACTTACATGTGATCGGATGGGAAAGTCGAAAATTGAATCTTGGGAGAAGATGAAGAAATTGATGAAAGCAACGTTCTTACCTTACAATTATCAATCTTTGATGTATCAACGTTTGCAAAACTTGAGGCAGGGCACAAAGACAGTTAATGACTATGCTGATGAATTTTACCAACTGATTGCGAGGAACATCCAGATTCATTGGGGGATTGAGAATGCAGATTCAGGATATGGTTAATATGTTCGATCCAAGATCTGTGGCAGAAGCACATCAGAAAGCATTGGCTTGGGAAAAACAAGGGAGACGAGGAAGTGGTGTGTTTACTAATTCTAGCAATCAAGCAAAGAATGTTGGAGGAAGTTCTAATGTTTCCAAACCTATCAGTAAACCAGTGTTGAAGGAGGTTGAGAAGACAAGGGTTAACAATGGTTTCAAATGTTACAATTGTCAGGAATTGGGTCATAAAAGCAGTGAGTGTCCAAAGCCAAAGAAGAGAACCATGATTGTAGAAGTTGAAGATGAGGATGTTGATGGAGATTGTTCTAATCCAGTTGAGGAGGATGAGCAGGATATTGCGTCAGGAGATGAAGGTTGTAACCTAATGCTGAGGAGATCGTGTTTAACACCAAAGCAGGAGGAAGATAGTTGGTTGAGGAGTAATATCTTTCAGTCAACATATACTATTTTGGGGAAGGTGTGTAAGTTTGTGATTGACGCAGGAAGCTGTGATAATATTATTTCAACCGAAGCTGTGACCAAGTTGAAATTGAAAACAGAGAAACATCCGAGTCCATACAAGTTAGCATGGTTGAGAAAAGGAGGAGAAGTGAAAGTGGATAGACGAGTTCGTGTTCCATTCTCTATTGGGAAGAAATACAAAGATGAAATATGGTGTGATGTAGTAGAGATGGATGTTTGTCATTTATTATTGGGAAGACCATGGTAATATGATCGAGCAGTACTACATGACGGTCGGACCAATAGCTACAGTTTTATGTTTAAAGGCACGAAGATTATCTTAGTTCCGAAGAAGAGATCACAAGAAGAAAGTAAGTCAGAAGAAATTGAAGAGCTGAAAACTTTATTGACTTTAAAGGAGTTTGTTAAGGAAGTTGAAGAAGAGCCGGAAGTATTCTTGTTGATTGGGTGTGAGAGCAGTGAAGAAGTTGAAATTCCAGAAGAAGTTAAACCAGTTTTGAAAGAATTCGACGACGTATTTCCAGAGGAGTTACCAACGGAGTTGCCACCGTTGAGGGATATACAACATCAGATAGATCTTGTTCCAGGAGCAGTGTTGCCACACAGACCACATTATCGAATGAGTCCGAAGGAACATGAAGAATTGCGGAGGCAGGTAGAGGAATTGCTTGAGCAGGGGCGTGTACAGGAGAGTCTGAGTCCTTGTGCTGTACCCACTTTATTGGTACCCAAGAAGGATGGGACGTGGAGGATGTGCACTGACAGTCGAGCATTGAATAAAATTACTGTGAGATATAGATTTCCAATGCCGAGGTTGGATGACTTGTTAAATCAAATAAGCGGAGCTACTATATTTTCGAAGATTGATTTGAAGAGTGGATATCATCAAATTCGTATCAGACCAAGAGATGAGTGGAAGACTGCTTTTAAAACCAGGGAGGGTCTATACGAATGGTTGGTCATGCCATTTGGTTTATCCAATGCACCAAGTACTTTCATGAGGGTGATGAATCAGATTTTTCGACCGTTCATTGGAAAATTCGTGGTGGTGTATTTCGATGATATTCTTATTTACAGTGGGAGTCCAGAGGAACATTTGAATCATCTTAGAGAAGTGCTGATGGTATTGAGACAAGAACAATTCTATGCTGCAACGAAGAAATGCGTGTTCATGACGCATAGTGTTTTATTTCTAGGATATGTTGTTTCAGAGAAAGGAATACAGGTTGACCAAAGTAAAGTTGAGGCGATCAGAAATTGGCCGCAGCCCAAGACGATAACGGAAGTTCGTAGTTTTCACGGGTTGGCTTCATTTTATCGAAGGTTTATTCCACACTTTAGTAGTGTGATGGCGCCTGTTACAGATTGCATGAAAGGTAAACAGTTTGCATGGACAGAGGAAGCAGGGAGTGCTTTTGGGAAGATCAAGGAATTGCTGACGTCTGCACCAATTCTAGTGTTACCTGATTTTCAGTTGGTGTTTGAACTACATACTGATGCATCCAAGGTTGGGATTGGAGGGGTGTTGAGTCAGAAGGGACGTCCAATTGCATATTTCAGTGAGAAGTTGTCAGGAGCAAAGATGCGATACAACACATATGATGTGGAGTTTTATGCTGTTGTACAATCTATTAAACACTGGAGACACTATCTATTTCAGAAGGAGTTTGTTCTGTATACTGATCATGAAGCGTTGAAGCATTTGCAAGGGCAAGATAAGATTTCAGCGAGACATGCATCGTGGATTGCATATCTGCAACAGTTTACTTTTGTTGTGAAACACAAGTCAGGGGTGACAAATCGTGTGGTTGATGCTTTGAGTAGGAGGAGTCATTTGTTGACTACGCTAAAGGTTGAAGTGACGGGGTTTGAAATATTGCCAGAGTTATTCACTGATGATCCTTACTTTGCAAAATTTGTTGAAAAGGTCAAGGAGGGAGAGACGGATGATTTTGTGATAGTAGATGGTTTTCTGTTCAAAGGAAATCGATTGTGCATACCGGAGGGTAGTCCGAGAATGAAGATTATCAAGGAGTTACATGAAGAAGGACATGTTGGAAGAGACCGTACCTTACAGTTGATTTCACAGTCCTACTTTTGGCCATCAATGAGGAAAGAGGTGGAAAGATTTGTTGAGAGATGCCATATCTGTCAAGTTTCGAAAGGAACTGCGACTAATGCTGGTTTATATATGCCATTACCCGTGCCTGTAAAACCATGGGTAGATATCAGTATGGACTTTGTGTTGGGTTTGCCGAGAACGCAGCGTGGTAATGATTCCATATATGTGGTGGTGGACAGATTTTCAAAAATGGCACACTTTATTGCTTGTAAGAAAACGGCGAATGCTGTTCATGTTGCTCAATTGTTTTTCAAGGAGATCTATCGACTTCATGGATTGCCAGAATCTATTGTGTCAGATAGAGATACTCGATTTCTGAGTCACTTCTGGTTGAGTTTGTGGAAAATGGTGGGAACGAAGCTGAAATTTAGTAGTGCTTATCATCCGCAAACGGATGGACAGACTGAGGTGGTTAACAGATCATTGGGAAACTTGTTGAGGTGTCTTGTTCAAGATAATCTGAGGAGTTGGGATGTGAAGTTATGCCAGGCAGAATTTGCTCATAATCATGCTGTGAATCGAAGTACTGGGTTCAGTCCATTCCAGATTGTCTATTCGAGCTTACCAAAAGGACCGTTGGATTTAACTGCGATACCACATTCAAAGGGGACAATTAAGAAAGCCGCTGATTTTGTTGAAGGGCTGACGGAATGTCATAAAATCGTTCAAGAACGCTTAGAAAAAGCAAATGAGAAGTATAAACAGTCTGCAGATTTGAAACGACGAAATGTTGAGTTTAATGAAGGTGATCTGGTTTATGCAGTATTAACGAAAGATCGTTTTCCAGTAGGCGCTTACAATAAATTGAAGGCACGGAAAATTGGTCCGGTGGAAGTTGTGAAATGAATCAATGAAAATGCTTATAAACTGAAGCTGCCAGATGATGTGTATACGTCTGACGTGTTCAATGTTAAGCATCTCGTACCATATCACGGGAATGAACGAGCTGATGAAGATGAATTTACAAATTCGAGGTCGAATTTCTCTCAACCTGGGGAGGATGATGCAGCCCAGAAAGTTGAAGACATAGGTCGTGTGCGACCTATGATGCTGGTAAGTCGGGTACGACTTAAGAAGGAAGCCACCGAGTCAAGATTTGGTGAGAAATGGTGGAAAAGTGAAGTTCTAGGTCGCAACCGACCTAACAAAAGCTTTAAGTCGTCCCAACGACTTAGTGAAGATCGGCAACGACTTAGTGGGAGGGTGCGAGTTAACGAGATGCTGGAACGACTTACCGGGTTAACATGTATACGACCTACCGAGTTACGAAATAAGAAAACAGAGCAAATTGGTGAAGTATTAGGTCGTGGACGACCTAATGAAGCAGGAGTTAAGTCGCAAGGACTTAGGTCGCAAGGACTTAGGTCGCGAAGAAAGTCTGGAACCGCTTACCTTTTTAGGTCGCTACAGCTGGATACCGTTGATGTGTCTGCCGAGTTAATCTCTGCTTTTGATTGCAGATGCCGCTTTGTGTTAGGTCGCAAACGAAAGGATGTCGTTCATTCTTAGGTCGTAAAGCTCTGGATACCATTGATTTCCTTAAGTCGTTGAGTTGGGATACCGCAAAGTTCTTAAGTCGCAAAGCTCTGGAGGCCTTTGATTCTTATGCCGCGTGGATCTCTGCCGTTGATGGTTAAGTCGTCAAGTCATTGTGTTGTACGTTCTTATGATTGAACTGTTAGGTCGCTGCCGAATTAAGTTGTGTCGCTGTGATGTAAACTGTTATAAGTCGTAGGTCGTCTGGGTTCATAGGTCGACTGTTGTTAAGTCGGAACCGACCTAAATACTTGTAATATTTTTTAAAGTTTTTTCTGAACTGTGTTGTAAATAGTATGCGACCTAGGTTAAGTCGGAGATGTGATAAGTCGGTTGCCGACTTATGACTTGTACTTTTCTGTGTTGGTGTGTTGTAGCCTATAAATAGGCAAGTGAAGTCATTTGTAAAAGGTTGTTGATTTTTGAATAAAATTCTCTTTTGATTGCTTTGTGCTTTCATTCCAAATTGGTAGTTGAGTGTAATCTCCTATCTCCTCTTTCGGATTCCAAAGGATTCAACGATTGTAGAAGCCGATTCGCAGAATCAAGTGCGCTTGATCAACGCTTGAAGAATTGAAGATCTTTGAACCCGGTATCGTGCGCGATCAACAAGTTCGAGATAGCTAGAGTTCGGTATCTTCGGATCAACGAATTCGAGCAATTCAGCATTCATCAATCCATCGACTGCTACTTTCACCGATCTACATCATTTTGTAATATCCGCTGCGTCAAAGTGCAAGCATGAGATTTGAGCCATCAAAGTGCCACAATAATGTATATACATGGAAGTATGTATATACATATATGCACTGGCTTAGCAAGCATTCACACATATATACATACATATAAGTATACACATTGAACAAGGCAGAGCATATATTTTAGAAATTATCAGAAAACTCAAACACAATCAGTTAGAAACAAAAATCAATCACAAACAAAACCAGTCAAACTTAACTTCCCAAAACAAGGCAAGATTTATATGATTCTCATCACTAAACAAAAAAAATGTCAACCAATACTCAAAGTCAAGGAAATCAACCAATACAACAAACCGAAGTCAAGACCGAATTCAGGGAAATCAACCAGAGTCAAATATTAGGAATCAAAAAATGAACAAGTCAAATTCCTATAAATATCCATTATCAGAATAAGTCCAGTGTGCACTGCCTTGAATAAGTCCATAGGCCACAAATAAATGAACTAATAAGTGCACAAATAAACACAGTTCAGCAACATAGTTCAAAACAAGGAAATGGTTTGAATTCATAGGCCACAAATAAGTGCACAAATAAGTCCACTGTGCATTGCCTTAAACTAACAAGGCTGAACCTATTTTAAACTAGAAGAGCAAATTGGAACAAACCATAGAGAAAAGTGGAGCAAACAAGCTCAGGCAAAACAATTCAACAATTAGTTCAAGCTCAAAATGGTTTAAGCTCATATATGAACAAGGCTCAAATTGAACAAGGGCTACAAATTGAAAAAGGAAGTGCTACAAATTAGCATCAAAACAGATAAGGCAAACAATGAGAACTTGAGTTTTAAACCAAACAACAAATCATACCTATATTAGTTTAATGTATACATTTATATGCAATAAACAAGTGCAAGTGCTCATGCACAACATGGATATACATGTATATGCGGCAAACAATTTGTTATCCCGCTTTTTGGTCAAAGCCGGAATATCAAACAAATCGACAAGAAAGGATGGGTATCAGGATTGGAAGTCGATTAGAGACGAGGTTGTGATCGATGTCGTCAGAATTTGGCCAAGCTCCGATCAGGACGGAATCGATTGGAGATGATGATGAGGACTAGGAGAGGCTATGTTTCAAGTTTCAGGTTAATCGGAGTTCATATGAAGGAGATATGGATGGATTACGATGTGTAGGGAATGGTTCGAATCGATGCATTTCGCATCGATCAAGAGGATGGTGGTTCGAATCGATACGTTTCGTATCGACCATAAAGTAAGGACTTCGAATCGATACCGTTCGTATCGATCGGCACAGGTTCGACTCGATGGCAACACACCCAGGTTGTTAAACAAGCATGCGGAGGTTTGTTCGAATCGATACCCTTCGTATCGATCGGCATGGACTTGGATTGGTAGCTTCGTATCGATGGGAAGGATACGAACGAAGCAGATTTTATGGAAACGAAGGCATGGATACGAAGGATTATGGGGCAATGTTCGTATCGATTGTGTTCAAACCGATCGATACGAAGGAAGCGGTAAAAGTAGCATGAAGTTATGGATTCGAACTGGAGGTAAAAGATGGATACGAACTGGATGTAAAAGATGGATACGAACTGGGTGCAAAGCATGGATGCGAACTGGAAAAATGTTATCGGAGCAAGGAAATAGGAGTTCGACACGGAGAAATATCTGGAATGACTCGATCAACTCAGCGAAATACTCGGGGCTACTCGATCAAATCGGAGTGAAAAGCGGATCAAACCCTGGAGATAAGGCCACGTCACATCGCACGCGCGCGCCATCATCGATTCGAAGGAATCAAATCGAAGGAAATCGATTCGAACAAGACGCACAACTGAAGATCACAATTTCGAATCGACCATATCTCACGATCTACATGTCCAAATGCAATGAGATTTTCACAGAAGCTTGCACACATGTTGAAGGATGTTCACACCAAATTTCAGCTTCATTGGATGAATTCTTGATCGATTCGAATGGAGTTCAAATCGATCCCGAAGCGGGCCCAGAATTTCTGGACACGGGCGTGGGGGCTCACTCACGTGCTAGAAATGGTCTCCCTAAGTTTAGGCAAAATATCAGCCTCCTACACCTATAAATAGACCCCCAGGTCATTCAGAAAAGGGGTCGGACAATTTTGAGAGCTAAAGAGCGCCCAGACTCTGCCAAATTTACTCCAGATCACCATTGCTGCCTTAGATTCAGACTTAGCTTAGAAAATCAGTTGTAATACAACACACGAAATTGTAATCTTCAAGCATCGAGCAATAAAATCATAAAAACCTTGAAGTGGACGTAGGCCGGAGATAACCGAACCACTATAAATTGTGTGTCACTGTTCATTATCTCTGGATTGTTGTTTGTTGCTTGTTTAGATCTGATATTTGTGTTTGAATATTGCTGATTTGTATTCATACACTGGTGCTTTCACAACACTTGGGGTTTGTGACCATTTTTGGCGCAAACACTTTAGTGCTTTCACCGAGAAGAACTAGCACCCGCTACACCAGATTCAAAGTTTAGATTTGAAATTTTAAGGATTCAGATTTGGCTCTACGATGACTCGACAAACAAGACAAAGAGCTGAGAGGAGCCAACAGGGAGGAAGTCAAGAGGCATCCTCCAGAGCTGGAGAAGGACAAGCTTCGATTTACATTACTGGAGACGAAATGGAAGCTATGACAAATTCATTGCAAGAGAGATTGTTGAAGAGTCAACATGATATGATGCAGACCTTCTTTGAACAGATGAGAGCGGCAGGGATGCAGAACTTAGGACCAGCCACAACGGTTGTTAATGTGGAACAAGGAACAAGGGTTGTATAACCCAACAGAGAACAGAATACAGAGCCAGAGGGCAATCAACAAGGGCTTGGGGGCAGGCACGCAGGATCCAATGCAGGATGACCTTTAGAGGGAGTTCAACAGGCTAGGGCCAACGTTGCTGCTAGTGAGCCACATGAAGAATATGTGCCGGAGTTCCCTCGGGATCACGGGGGGCAATCCCTGACAAACAACGCTGGATTAATGGAAATCATTAGGAAGACTATGCGTGGAGGTTCGACCAATAGAGACTTGGAAGGAGTGAACAGGAGTCCGTTCGCTCGGGAAATCAGGATAGCTCAGAATCCACCTAAGTTCAAGTTACCTAGCATGGAAGTATATAATGGCAAGACTGACCCGACTGATCACTTGATGAGATACACTAGACACATGGAAGTGCGGGGGCATCGGAGGAAGTGATGGCCAGATGTTTCCCGTTGTATTTGGTAGATCTAGCCGCAATGTGGTTTAGGCAGTTGGAAGAAGGATCTATCAGGACTTGGAGGGAATTGGTCGATAGGTTTTTGGGACAGTTTCAGGTTCATATCAAAAGACCTAAGAACGTGATGACGTTAACATCGGTAAAGCAAAGGATGGATGAATCGCTTAGGGCTTTTCTAACTCGGTTCAATGCGGCGGTAGCTTCGGTGGATCGGCCGGATCCATCAATGATTTTGATGGCGGCGGTGTCGGGAGTCAGAGAGGATTCAGATTTTAAGGTATCTTTAATACGAGACCCACCACTGGATCTCGGGGAATTCTTTCACGAAGCTGAAAGGTTCCTTCGGCAAGAAGACGCATGTATGGATTTAAAGTTAAAGGAGGTGAATGTGACTGAGGGTGGAGGACCATCCAACGGAAACCCGGATAAAGACAAAGGAAAGAGGAAGTTGGACGACGATTCAGGAAAAGCCGGGAAGCGGTGGAAGGATCCAAAGTTTTCCACATACACAGGATTAAACGAGACGCAGGAGCGGATATACATGGAAACCCGGAATCGCCTTCCTTACCGGAGGCCGGCTAGGAGAGAACCTTCTGAACGAGAAAGGGCATCAGGAAAGCATTGTCTCTTCCACGATTTGGACGGGCATGATACCAACAGCTGCAGGCACCTGAAGGACATAATTGAGGAGCATGTGAGGAATGGACAATTGAGGCAGTATGTTGGGGCTCGGAATGCAGCGGTGGAGCAGGAGCAACCACCGCCCACCTCAAGCCATAATGGCATGAGGCACAGGAATGATGGTCGATTGGTTATCCATTGACCAGGATAATATGAAATAAGTAACAAACCATTGGCGAGCAACCAAGTCATTTACACATGTACGGGGACGGAGATAGCCCTTAGGCATGCTCTGAATGATGATACACCGCGAAGCTATGGTTTGCGAAATCTGTTTTCTTTTGTTTTTGGATTGGACACTCGTTTTTCTAGTTTGGTTTTGGAGTTTGGTTTGAACTCCTGGTTTTGTTTGCTTTCTGGTTTGGATTTTCGTTTGGATGGTTTTCTGTTTTGGATGTTGGTTTGGAATTCTGATTTTCGGATTTTATTTGGATTTTGGATTGGATTTTGATTGGATTCTTTTTGGTTTTTGATAAACGGTCGTCGGGTATGGATTATGCCTGGCAAGGGGTGAGTCTTTTTGCCCGAACGTGGTAAATTGACTCATTCAGGTCGTCGAGTATGGACTATGCTCGGCAAGGGTCCGGAGTGACCAGGATTCGGCCTAGGACTTAGGCTCCCTATTATCGATTATTGTTTCAGGTCGTTGAGTATGGACTATGCTCAGCAAGGGTCCGGAGTGACCAGGATTCGGCTTAGGACTTAAGCCATGGCATTACTTACGTCCAAGGACACTAGACCACGGTCGTCAGGTGTGGATTGCGCTTGGCAAGAACCCAGAGAGGTTAGCTCAACGTCCAGGGACACTGCACCACGGTCGTCGATGTGGATTGCGCTTGGCGAGAGCCCAGAGAGGTTACGGATTTGGATATCGACCCGGAGAGGTCTTGGATTCGGTTGTTGGATAAGGATGGACTAATAACTCAGTCTTCGAGTTTGGATGGGCATGGAATTGGCTACGGACTTTGGATATCGGATTCGGAAACTATTCAAAACACACCTTCTTATCACAAGGCATGTTTTGGGGGGCAAATGTTATCCCGCTTTTTGGTCAAAGCCGGAATATCAAACAAATCGACAAGAAAGGATGGGTATCAGGATTGGAAGTCGATTAGAGACGAGGTTGTGATCGATGTCATCATAATTTGGCCAAGCTCCGATCAGGACGGAATCGATTGGAGATGATGATGAGGACTAGGAGAGGCTATGTTTCAAGTTTCAGGTTAATCGGAGTTCATATGAAGGAGATATGGATGGATTACGATGTGTAGGGAATGGTTCGAATCGATGCATTTCGCATCGATCAAGAGGATGGTGGTTCGAATCGATACGTTTCGTATCGACCATAAAGTAAGGACTTCGAATCGATACCGTTCGTATCGATCGGCACAGGTTCGACTCGATGGCAACACACCCAGGTTGTTAAACAAGCATGCGGAGGTTTGTTCGAATCGATACCCTTCGTATCGATCGGCATGGACTTGGATTGGTAGCTTCGTATCGATGGGAAGGATACGAACGAAGCAGATTTTGTGGAAACGAAGGCATGGATACGAAGGATTATGGGGCAATGTTCGTATCGATTGTGTTCAAACCGATCGATACGAAGGAAGCGGTAAAAGTGGCATGAAGTTATGGATTCGAAATGGAGGTAAAAGATGGATACGAACTGGATGTAAAAGATGGATACGAACTGGGTGCAAAGCATGGATGCGAACTGGAAAAATGTTATCGGAGCAAGGAAATAGGAGTTCGACATGGAGAAATATCTGGAATGACTCGATCAACTCAGCGAAATACTCGGGGCTACTCGATCAAATCGGAGTGAAAAGCGGATCAAACCCTGGAGATAAGGCCACGTCACATCGCACGCGCGCGCCATCATCGATTCGAAGGAATCGAATCGAAGGAAATCGATTCGAACAAGACGCACAACCGAATATCACAATTTCGAATCGACCATATCTCACGATCTACATGTCCAAATGCAATGAGATTTTCACAGAAGCTTGCACACATGTTGAAGGATGTTCACACCAAATTTCAGCTTCATTGGATGAATTCTTGATCGATTCGAATGGAGTTCGAATCGATCCCGAAGCGGGCCCAGAATTTCTGGACACGGGCGTGGGGGCCCACTCACGTGCCAGAAATGGTCTCCCTAAGTTTAGGCAAAATATCAGCCTCCTACACCTATAAATAGACCCCCAGGTCATTCAGAAAAGGGGTCGGACAATTTTGAGAGCTAAAGAGCGCCCAGACTCTGCCAAATTTACTCCAGATCACCATTGCTGCCTTAGATTCAGACTTAGCTCAGAAAATCAGTTGTAATACAACACACGAAATTGTAATCTTCAAGCATCGAGCAATAAAATCATAAAAACCTTGAAGTGGACGTAGGCCGGAGATAGCCGAACCACTATAAATTGTGTATCACTGTTCATTATCTCTCGATTGTTGTTTGTTGCTTGTTTAGATCTGATATTTGTGTTTGAATATTGCTGATTTGTATTCATACACTGGTGCTTTCACAACACTTGGGGTTTGTGACCATTTTTGGGGCAAACACAATTCAAGTGCAAGTGCTCAGGTGCAACAAGTGCAAGTTCAAAGCATACATGTATATACATGTATATGCAGTAAGCATATATGTATATGTAGTACACAATTTAACAATTCAACTCAGGTGCAACATGGACAATGCAATGGAGCAAACCATAAAGTAAGTATATACAAGTGCACATAAACAAGCTCAGGAAAAACAACAAGTGCTGAAGCATGTATATACAAGCTCAAGTGTACATATGAACATATAAGTGTTTACAAGTATATACAAGTACATGCAAGTATATACAGGCACATATAAGTATATACTAGTGTGCACTGCCTTGACAAGGCAGTGCTCTACACTGTCTTGTCAGGGCAATGCACTGGCTTGTCACAAATTGAATATCAAGTGCAAGGCAAGACCGACAAACTAGAAATAAAGACAGACACAGGAGTACAAGTGCAGATAAACAAACACGAGCAAGAAAACATGTATCAAAGCTTCACACATAGCTATACAGAAAAACAAGAAATGGTATGACATATATATACATATGTATGTATGTATGTATGTATGTATGTATGTATGTATGTATGCAAAGTGAAACCATCATGAAGTACATAGTTCAAGTGCAAGTGTGCATAAGTTTATGCAAGTGGAAAAGCATTTCAAAAATTATCAGAAAACTCAAACCAAATTAGTCGAAAACAAAATAAGACAGAAATAAAACTAGTCGAACTTAAACTTCCCAAAACAAGGCAGTATCATAAACATTCACACGTATATACTTACATATGTATGTATGTATGTATGTATGTATATACATGGAAGTTCAAAACAAGGTAGCATATCAATGGCAAAACAATGCAATCAGTCATGACCGAAACCAAATTGAACTAGTCATTGCAAGATATACAAGGCAACACATTGCAAGTTTCAGATTGTCGAGCACAAGGCACTAAACAAAAGTTCAACAAAAACCAAACTAAACCAAATTCCAAGTTTCAGCAAGTTTCAAAAATACAAGATACGACCGAAACCAAATTGTACTAAAAGGAAAAACAAGGAAACACACTGCAGAAAGTCGAGCATAATTCAAATCGAGCATAAGGTGAAATTGAACTAGTTAGTAGAAATATTCAAACCAAAATATCAAAACGAAGATATAGGGTTTCAATCCCAATAAATTTCACCAAATCATCATTGGCAAATAGTCGGGCACAAAGCATAAAATTGAAAACTAAAATTAGAGACTCCATACCTAATTTCATATCAATCTTGCTCGACAAAGAAGCTACCAAAGAGGTTCCACATCCAGAGAATCAAGCACGCAATCAATCGACGAAGAGGAGCTAGGGCGAGATTAGGGTTTAATTAATTGACGCAATCAAAATATAGTAAATAGGGGTGAATAGGGTTTCATCGTTTGGTTCTCTAAAGTGAGAGACAGAGGAAAAAGAAATGAAAATAAAAGGGAATAGTTAACGAATACACTGGGAAACAAAATAAAAAGAGCGGCCAAGAAATAATTGAGGGGGAAAAGATGGAGCCAAAACAAAAAATTTGATAACTTAAATCAAACGACAAATAAAATGTTGTCTGAATAACAAGCATGTCATAGAGATTTCATGGGCTATTTAGACAACAGATGAAAGATTTCATGGGCTCTTCAGACAACATATAGTTATTTCTTGTGTTGTGTGAAAAAGTAAGATAACAGAAAATCTACCTTATGTTGTGTGATTATTGTTGTCTAATTCATTTTGTGGCATAGTGACTATAAACTCCGGAAAATTTTCCCATAACTATATATGTTCATCATCCACACTACTATATCTCCTTCCAAGAATCTCCATTCTAATTTGATGACAACAGTTATGCCTAAAGCTCCCTCCATTTTTGTATTTTACATTCATCAACTCATGTCGTGTTACGTGCTTTTCTTTTCCATAAGTTCAAGGGCTCTTCAAACAACATATAGTTATTTCTTGTGTTGTGTAAAAAAGTGGGATAACAGAAAATCTACCTTATGTTGTGTGATCACTGTTGTCTGATTCATTTTGTGGCATAGTGACTGTAAACTCCAGAAAATTTTCGCATGGCTATATATGTTCCTCATCCACACTCCTATATCTCCTTCCAAGAATCTCCATTCTAATTTGATGACAACAGTTATGCCTAAAGCACCCTCCAATTTTGTTTTCTACATTCATCAACTCATGTCATGTTATGTGTTTTTCTTTGCCATAAGTAGTTTGAGCATATTGAATTTATATTATAATAATAACATTACAAGGAATTTTACAAATTTGATTCCAAAATTAGATCATAGGATAAATAACAATTTTAATAAGCTCAATGCATCCACTTATATTTAAGAATATGTCATTCAATTGTTTGAATTTTTTTATTTATCTTATCTATCATTGGCCTAAAATCTCTTGCCTTCAATTTGTTATAAGACGATGGGATACCCAAATAGGTAATTATGAGACCTCTTGTTTGAGTTTTGATTGTATTTGCTATGATTTATTTATTTTTTGCACCTTTACTAAAATTAATATTGGATTTATGGTTATTCATTGCAATAGAATAGAGAGGCACTCCATTGCAATAGAAAATAAAAGAGGAGATAAATGATCTCCTTGCCTCAATTCCTTGTTACTGCCAATAAAACCATAAGTTACCGATTAATTAAAACTTAGAAAAATGGGGGTGGAAATGCATTATAAAGTCTTATCAACGAACTTCTGAGGAAAAAACAATTTTTAGTAGCATATGATGAATAATATCCCTATTTATCGTATCATAAGTTTTATGCAAGTCAATTTTTAGGCATAGGTTATTACTTGTTTTTCTGTTGAAACTTCAAACCATCTCATAAGCGATTAATGAATTTTCTGTTATAATTCTACGAGAATAAAAGCATTTTGATTTATAGAAATTAAACCATGCACGAATTATTTTGAATCTATTACATAACAGGTTGGTTAATATTTTATAAAGAATATTACAAAGAGATTGTTTATAATCTATCAGGTTTTCTGGTATTGTTTTCTTTGGTATGAGGAAGATAAAAGTATGGTTTAACTCTTTGATAATCTTCCTTGAATCATGAATTCCTAACATCGCTTAAAATAAATCATGCTTAATTAGTTCCCAATAAAATTTAAATTTTTTGCATTCAACCTATTAGGGCATGGTGAACGAGTAAAGCATTCTTAACTTCAACCAGATCAAATGGTTGTTTTAATGTGTTTTTTGGATCTATTATCAAAATTTGCTCACATTATGCCTGAAAATTGCTTTTTTGTGAAGCTAGAGTTGAATAATTATGAAAAATACAGGATGTCTTGATAAGAAAGACATTTTGATGCTAAAATAAGATTACCTTGGCTATATAGTGTGTATTTCTGCCTAATTCATGTATTAGTAGTTTCCATTTTACTATGAAAAACCCTAGTTGGTCTATCCCCTTGAGTGAGTGACTTATATTTATTTCTCTACATGTTTTCAGCTGCATTTTTCTCTGACAAGCTGTGAAGTGAGTGAATATTCTCTTTGTATCTTTAGATGACTTCATCATCCTATGTGTTGTTAATCAGTTCCAAGTAGATTTCTTCATTCTGTTGCTATAAAGATTATGCTTTCTGCTAAGTATTTGATTTGCTTTTCTACCACTCTTTTAAAGCTTGTTTAGAAGCCTTAAGCTTATATAAAAGTTTGAAAAGGGAACTGCTAATGAAAGAAAGATTTAAACAATTTTCTAAAACTTCCTTATAATCTTTATAGAGAGACCATGAATTATTAAATCTGAATGGAATTCCATAATAGTTTGAAGAAGTAATAGAAAATTTTACCATTATTGTAATGTGATCACCTAATGAATGATTTGCAAAATGCATCCTAGAAATGGGAAAATTACCGTCCCATTGAAAATTTATAAAGACCCTATCAATTTACTATGAATGGAAAAATTATTACCTCCCCTCCAAGATAATAATTCTATGAAAAATCTGGTACATGTAAATCAGCTTCTATAACACATTTCAGAATCTCTTCAATTATTGAGTTAGCATATGCACCTTCATTGATTCTTTCATTATTACACAATGTTGTATTAAAATCTTCAATTAATATCCAAGGAGGTTTAATATATTTTTCTTGACAAGAGATATAGTTCCAAAGAGGTTGCCTTGTTCCAAACTGGTTGCCTTTTCTTTGGCATTATGTCTTGTGCATAAACTATAGTGCAAACTACACTCATCCTCCCACATTGTGTAATAAACATGTAATATACTATTCGCCTGAGTGCATGGGAACGTTTGACTACTGTATTAGATCCCAACACTAAAATTTTACCTCTGTATTTATTGGAATTTTGATGAGTAAACTGTCAATTAGGATTAAAAAGTTTCACTATGTTACCAATATTTTTAGAAGGTAATTTGTTTTCTAAGAGGGCCACTAAAGACATCCTGTTTTTCCTATTATTACGAACGATATTTAAATATTTGGTTAAGGAATTTGTTCCCCTAACAGTCCAAATAATGAATTCCATCAATTAGTAATTTGATGCTCACTTCTATTTTCTAGGAAGAAGCTGCCCCACCTATCTAGGTTTTTTCGCCTTTCTACCTCTAGTTTTAAATTGGTATACCAACTTGTTTCATTTAGGATTATTGATGATGTCCTCCTTTGAAGCTTTAGACTAGAATGATGTCTCCTGCTCTCTTAATTTTCTAATTGATATTGCCTTTGTATGTTACTGGGAAGTCTGATCCGTGCTTATGGTTTGAGAGCCATGTTCAGTTATCACTTGATCACTTTTAAGAGAATTGGATGGTCTTTGCTGTTCAAATGTGATCTCACCATTGCTAACTTCTATTTCTTTGTTACTTGTTTGATCACTATTAGACTAAGTGCTGATATTTACATTTTCTTCGTCATGTATTTGGTTACTGAGTGGTAATGTATCTGAATGTAAGACTTGAACCGGGATCGTGTTTGTCATCTTTTATATCCTGATAAACTGTAAATTTCCATTTTGTCGGTTTGTTGATTGTAATGCTTTTTTTCTTCTCTCGTCTATTATATCATTTGCTAATGCATTTAGCTCATATCAACCTACACATTATCATTGCTTTAATTTTTTTATTACGGTCTGGTTTTGTTTAGGAATCCAAAATTTTTCAAATAGACATAATTTTTCATTATGATCGAAATTTGAATAATTTTGACAAATAGACAACTTCCGTTCATATTATACTGATTGCATAAAAATTTCATTCCTTTCATTTAAGATTGGAATTTTTTTTGGAAAATTCACTAAACTATTTATTTTACTACAACTCAAGCATAATAACTTTTAATCAAGCATTCTATTATTTTTTCCATTCCCATAGGGTTTCCAACTATAAAGGCTATACGACCGATACCTTTCTTAGTCCAATAATCAAGAGGAAAGTTTGGAAAGTGAATCCAAATAGAGATTATTTTCAAGAAATCGCTATTAAGTTGCATTCCCAAATTCTATCTATTCATCATTATTAGTTTATGATCATAAGAGTATGGTCCTCCTTCTATGATCCTATCGCAATGCTCTTTCTTTTTAAATTATATAACATAAAAGCAATCTTCTTTTGAGTAAATTTGAAAGTCACTAATTGGCTTCCACACTCTATGAATATACACCTTAAAGTAGGGATAATACGGCTTCGATCCAAAAACATATATTACAGTTGCATCGTTCCATTGATTTTTTGCTTGTTGAACCACATCTGGCATCACCTTCGCACATCTCATATTATTCTTATCCCTTGGAGAGCAAAATTTTACTAGAACATTATCAAGGATTTTGTCTCCTTTCAACACATCAATCCATGGCCTAATAGCTGCTCTATCATTAATCCATGCATTATTTCCTTAAGCTATTTCTTTATAAGAATTTATAGACCCAAACGACCTCAGCTCTATGTTGAAATTCATCAAAGGTTTTCTACGATCTAATCTTATAGCATTGCTTGGTCTAGTCCGATCATTTTTCCTATGTAGTCATGCTATTTCTTGGATACTTTTGAATTCGCCTCTATCTCCTTGAAACAACCAGAGTAAAGCTATCAACATTAGAAGTTGGCAGATTCTGCCATAGTGTGTCCTCGTCAAAGGTGGATGAAGAGACCTGGAAGTGGCGGCTAGGGTTTTATGCAGAAACCATGGTGGCTAGGATTTTTTCTACCGCCTACTACCTTCAGGCATTGCGATCATGCTACGACCATAATTGGGAATACCGAAGAGAGGATTCGTCTCCTTCACTGTACAAGATTAGTATCACCATAATTGCTAATCAACTTAAAAGTTATTTCTCTAGCCAGAGTAAATTAGTTAGTTAGTAAATGCTTGGTTGAAATTTGGCTCAACCTAAATATGCTTTGGTAGCAAAGAGTCAATAACACTTGAGTAAGATAAATATAGTCAAGCATTCTAGCACTGTGTCCATATGAAGTCATTATGCAAATTGCTTTGTTAAAGTCCTTGGGTAGAAAGTCATAAATTCAAGTATGACCTACTGGCCATTAAAGTTCCAAACTCAACCTTCTTTATCATGCACAAGATAAAATAAAAATGAGGAAGAAGAACATTCATAATTCGCCCTTTTCAAGTAGAGGGTACATGCATATTTACAGAGAACCGGGACCTTTAGATTCATGACACATGTCACTTGTAAAAATGAATGGCCATGATTTGTTGACATAGGACATGCTTAGAATGACATGTAGCACAATCCTTCTTTAACTTCTCCATGATGACGCGGCATAATTAATCCAATAAGAGAATACCACGTGGCCAAATGAGATGTTAATTTTGGGTGTATTCTTCAGCATGCGATAACTCCCATTATCAACATATGGTAGCCTCCTTAGTCTTCATTATGCGACAGCTTCCAAAAATTATCAACATGTAATAGCTTCCTTTGTCTTTATTTTGCGATAGCTTTCTTAAGTTGTCAATGTGCGATAGCTCCTTTAGTCTTCATTACTTTATCCTGCTATGGCCTTATATTATCATCACATTGTGATAGCCTATGTCATTATCATGTTATAGCTCCCTCAAGTCATCAATATGCGATGGCTCCTCCTTTATCTACTTACGATAGCTTTTTGTTATGTAAAGTTTTCATAATGGTTGTATGTTATTTGCATATGGTAACCTGGCCTTCATCTCGCGATAGCTATATAATGTCAATTTATGACATCTTTTTACATGTGATAACTTTTTATGGTGTCAAATTGGGATGGCTTTGACCCTATTAACTTGCGATAACTTGTTGCTTCAACTTGATATGGATTATAGTATCATTCTGCAATGGCTTGTTATTTCAACTTGTGATGGCTTATGGTATCATTTTGGAATAACTTGTTGCTTTAACATGCAATGGCTTAAGGCAACAACTTGCAATGGCTTACTGTATCAACTCACAAAAGCTTACAGAATCAACTTGCAATGGCTTATAGTGTCAACTTGCGCACTACTTCCCAATATGTGATGACTTATTCTCAATTTTCTACAGCCTTTATTCCTTAATATGCGATAGTTTCAAAATGCGATAGTTTTCAAAGTGCAATACTCGATATTTCTAACGTTCGATACTTTCACACCTTATCCATTCTTAGATATTTTGTGTGCAACACTTGCCCCCCGTAAGATGTTTTCTTATGCTTTAGCCTAAGTAAACTTCTGTCCTTGCTTTGCTTCTTCTCTTCTCAAGTTGTTATTCCTTGTCACCGTGTTTCTCATCATTGATTGGTTGTGTATGACTAATGGTAACTTTTTATCTTAAAGTTTTGGAGTGTATCATAGTTCTTTATAAATTATTTTATTGATTTTTTTGAAACATGGGAGTTTTTGCAATCTTTTAAGTATATTAACATTTGCTATTATCATTTTCATTAAAAATGTTCTTTTTAATGAAAATTTCTATAAATTTACTTAGAGATATTTTCAAAAATATGAAATATTCTCATAATTTCATTCGGAAGTCATTTGATACTATGTAGTTAAAGCGTTTAGCAATTTTATAGCGGTGGAGGAGCAAAAAGTCATAGAGGGATATAATAGAAAATAGCAGTAGTGCAGAAAGCTTCATTAGATATGAAACCAAATATATAATACTAATTAATTCTTATTCTCACATCATTTAAGCAGGAATAAGAAATATTGTTTAATCTTACATAATGAAACTTCAGAATATCATGATTTATATTGTCCAAATTTGGTGACTACAATAGATTTCTAACTTATATCGAGCACTTATGCCTTAAAATTAGGTCTTTGCCCTAACTTTGTTGATTTGGTTTGAAAGATTTTTAGTCAAATTAGCCTTTTTATATTAATGTGGCTAAAGAAGATGTTAAAAAGCATTTGTTACTATTATTATAATCTCGAAGGTATACGACATAATAACGTTATCATGATCTCGCATCAACAAGTAAGGATGAAATTGTGGAGATAAGCATATGCTAAAGGTATACAATGCCGCCCCTCATCAACAAGGGTTAATAGACAGTGCAAATCATCAATGAAGCTAAGGATATCAAATGCCACCAATGCTGCATACCACTTATAAAGTGGAATAAATGATGTTGAATCTCTCATATAACTAAATGATGTTGAATGAAACCAATGCCATAACTCATCAAGAAAATGCATTTCCTCTATGAAGCCAAAAGTATCAATGTCGCTTCAGATTAATGCCGCTTATCGCCAATGTCGCGTTTTATTGATACCGCACTTTATCAAGCAAGGATGCACATGAGGCAACAATAATGCCGCATCTCAGTAATGTCACATGTTGCTATTAAAGGGAATCATACGCTTCAAAGGTTGATACCGAATTCAAGATAATGTCACCTCTCATCAATACCACCTTACTTTCATACCTTCTCTCCAATGTCGCCTCCTCTCGATAACATCCTTTAAGTAATGTCGCATCTCATTAATACCATCTCTTATCAATGCCGCTTCCCTCCAATGACATCTTTTATATATATTGTTCCCTTTTGATGCCGCACCAAATATTAACAAGGCAAGTGCATATCCCAATATCGTGATTCATCAACACATACAAAGAATATCGAAGATCATCACATCAAAATAGAATTCCAGTGCCATCAAGAAAGCTATTGATATGGAAAATCATCAATGCCGAAGTTCACCATTGTGCAAATGAATGCCAAAGTTCATCAATAACCAAGACATAGTGCTATGCGCCATTAATATGGATAATGCCGAAGGTAAAGCATGTCGCATGAACACATGGCAACCATGCTGCATCTCTCAACCCTTATAAATATGGACCTAGGAGCAATAAGGAAGGGGCAGGTCATTCTATTCTCACTTCTTACATTTTAAAATTTTAATCCTAAATTGATTTGGGGATTTTTGCCTATTGTAACACTCTAATTTTGTAAATATAAGGGTTTGAATGTTAAACGTTTGCATAACATATCTTGCATAAACAATGACTCTTGACTCATGGAATGACTTATGACTTGCATGTTAAATAGAAGGACATAGCTTGGACTCTTGAATCATATGCTTTTATGATTTTCGACATGACTTTTGCCTTGCTATTGAACACACATGAGACTAACATGATTTTAACACGGAGCATACACTGCCATCCTAGCAAATTAGCCTAGGATTACCTTAGCTTTTCCTTAATCAAGTTCACTTTCCTTACATTGTTGGGGTTGATAAAGAAATTCATTAACATTTTGGCACTAGAAAGAGGGCTTGAACCTTCGACTCCGCTTAACCCATAAGTGGAACTACCTTAACCTGCTTATATAAGGCTTAAAATATTTATCCCTAGCAAACATATCCCAATCCAATTCCTATCCAACCTCATTTAGACAATGGTTTTTTATAAACAAGGATCCTCCTAACCTCGAACGATTAGGTCAACCTACCAAATTATGAGTGATCCTCAGCTTTATGAAGAAAAATTATTAAGATTTGTAGCACTACAAATAATGGAGGATAAGAAGAGACAAGTGGCTCCTTATAATCCATGGAATCTGAATCCATATAGGGCTGACACCAATCTTTTCCCTAGGAAGAAAATAAAAAGAGATAGCATCTTTATAAAAATGAGAAAGGAAATCCAACTCAAAGCTAAGGGAACTATCTTCGAAAAAGAAATAGAAAGAGATTTCGATCGGTTTATTAAAAAGTGGAGGAATGTGCTTTATCCATCTCATAAGACGAATGAAGCACAAAACCCACTAAAAATAAAATTGGTCGTTAAAGATGAGGAGCCCATTACAAGCAACAAAAGATTTAAACGATAATCAATAGGATCATTCTCTAAAATATCATGGCTTTCTAAGAATTACTCTCTTACTACTTCCTATGAAAATATCTACCTCTTAACTAAAGATAAGCTCAACTATTGGCCTTCACAACAGAAGCGACCAAAGAATGGGAGAAATCTTGGAGGATTATATTGCCATTATCATCGTTCTAATGGGCATGATACAAATCAATGTCGAAGTTTGGAAGGGATGATTAATATCTCTTAAGATAAGGAAAGCTTGAAGAGTTTGTAAAGAGACATTGAAATTAACAATGAAGAAATCTTTTTAAGTATATCTATTGAATCAATCATGGAAAGGAGTAAGAGTCTCCTAAAATAAAGTGAATAACTTAAATCATCACCTAAGATGCTAATAAGGAGTTTGATCCAAACTGAGATAATTACAATCTTCTAGAGGAAGATCTGTCAAAAACGAGCCATTAGCGCTAAAAACCATTTATCTAGAGGAAGATCTATCAAATGTGAGCCATTAGTGCTCTAAAACAATCTTCTAGAGGAAGATATGTACAAAATAAGCCTTTATTCCCACTTGAAAATGACCTATTTAAGGCACCTCCTAGAGGTAGGATAGAATAAGCCTTTGGTCCTGCTTAAAAATGGCCTAGTTAAAATACCAACCAGCCTTCAGTACAGCCTATAGGGCCTGATTAAAGCACCTCCTAGAGAGAGGATGAAATAAGCCTTTGATCCTTCCTAAGATGGCCTACCTAAAGCACCAATCCAACCTTCAGTACCTTCTATTAAGTTGACTGAAGCGCCTCCTAGAAGGAGGTCAGGTAAGTCTTTTGTTCTACTTAAGATAGCTAGCCAAATGCATTGGACGAAATACTTAAATCATCACCTAAGGCGGTGATAAGGGGTTTGATCAAATTGAGATCATCACCTAAGATGGTGCTAAAGAAATCAATCGAGTCAATCGTACTCTATCCAAAAGAATGGATCAAAATAATCTTTTAGAGGAAGATCTATCAAAAATGAGCCGTTAGCACTCCAAAGAAAAACAATCTTCTAGAGGAAGATCTATCAATAATAAGCCATTTATGCTCCAAAACAAAATCAATCAATCTTCTAATGAAAGATCTGTTAAATTTGAGCCATTAGCACTCCAAAGAAAAAATAATCTTCTAGAGGAAGATATATCAAAATGAGTCATTTGTATGCACATGTAGTAGCAATCTTTAGTTGTTGGATAATTTTTTGGTCTTCTATTTATACGATTGCCAAATGGATTTTCTAGTCTTCTATTTATGCTATTGTTAGATGGATTTTCTGTTATTCTATTTCATATTACTATCAAGATAGCAAAGCTTCATTAAATTGGCTCCCAATCTTTTAAATTCAGACTGGAATTCAACTTTCTTTTAAATGAGAATCTCTATTACTAAACAAGCTATTGACTACCTATTAATGAATATGCAAATTCTTGCATCAAGATCAAAATTTATGCTCTTCATATTAACTGAAATGGTGAATGCTCAATCAACAAGGCTTTTGGTTCGCTGAACAAATAGATTATTGGCTTATATGTTAAACGATCAAAATGAAAAAAGGAAGACTATGCTCAAAACAGTGACTACAAAGTATCAAACTACAATCGGGAAGTTAATTACAAATCTTAAACAAAAGCAAAGAATAAGATATCAACCATTCAGATACGAGTTTACTTATAATTTACATGTTAAATACAAAAAGTCACAAGTACAAAAATTGGACTATAAAGGATCTATTCCCAGATGTACAAGCAATTCTCTGTTAATGGTCAAGGCTCTATGTCATCCTATTCAAATCTTCAGCTGAAAAGTCGGTAATGTGGAAAATGGCCACCTCCAAAATTTCTTTAAGTTTTTTCTATTTTTTCCTAATAGCATCCATATCGTCAAATGAATCGATTTGAGTCTTCAATGCATGCTTAAGAGTCATATTGGCTCCTTTTACGATTTGAACCGTGTTCTTTAATTCCTTAATCTCTCGCTGAAGAGTATGCTTCTCGCACTCAAGATTTTCATCCTGAATCTTTTTCGTTCCATTTCTTGTTGAAAAACTGCATGCACTCAAATTTGACTCATCTACTCCATTTGAAGATTTCTTCATTATTTCGACCCGGAGGTAGGTTTGTCAAGGTAGGAAACTCTTTGCTGACTAATGATTGAGATTCGGTCATTCTTTCAGGAGTTGGAGTAGGAAGCCTGGACTCGCTTCCGCTTGCTCTCAGTTCCAAAGATTGGTAGGACACTTGACTTTTTAGTAAATCCACTTCAAGGTCATTTTTCCCTTGATGTAGTTTAGCCATTTCCGTGTCAGTCTCAACTGAAGACCCAGATCATAAGACCATATCTATCTTCTCCTTCATCTCTTTAAACTTTTCATTTTGATCCTCTAAGCTAGAGGACATTTCCTTCAAATGCCTAAATATCGATCTTAATTGAAAATATTTCCTATGCCATTGTTGTGCTTTTGGATTGTTCGAAAACCGTGAAGCTGAAGCTTCTTGGACATGGCGCTTCTTTTCAATATCGGTCATCGGTTTATCCTTAATAACGTTGAAATGAGAAAGAAGACCTTAAGGGTCAGATGCAAATGTTAACTCACTTTCCTATAAAGAATAAATAAAAAGAAAATTAATACATCGAAAGTAAGCTCTTTCATTCGTAATAGTAAAATTTACAAACAACAAATTACATCACAACTCAATTTTGAACATTTGTTTAACTCTTAAAATTTTGAAACAGTGATTTTGGCCTTTTTAAATAACCCAATGGATAAAGTAAGGGTAGAATCAAAAGGAGCTTTAATATCTTCCGAGGTATTAACTAGAGAAAATTGATGATAGTCCCATTTCCCAACCGGAGGGCTAGTATGACCAAATAGCAATTTGGCGAAATAAGTTCGAATTTCGCTAAGTAGTTTATCCTTCTCATCGTCTAAGAAATCAAAACGAAAGTCATGAAATCGCGTGTAAACTTCTTGTAGATCATTAAGAAAGCAATGTTTTTCTAATTGAGATGTTCTGAGAGATAAAGACATCTCCTTAAAATCGTTCTTTAACTTGATAGATTTACTCCAGAGTTCCATGGAAACATGACTACTTGAGGATTCCTTAATCTATATAACATATAAAAAGACTAAGAACAAGGAAACAAAAGTGTTAAAGTTTACAAGTTACATGAAATACACATTACAATTTTATAATTATTTGGGTAAGTACAATATTGATACCTTATAAAATTCAAAAATAAATCTCTCCATGTTATACTTAATCCTATCAGAAGGAAGTGAGTATGGAGAAAGTGGAATGGTCGCCACTTTGGGAAGTTTCCAGCAATCCCCAAGATGAGGATCTGACCCATGTTCATCTAAATATCTTTTATGAAGGCGCCTAATTAAGCCCCCACCTCTATTAAAGAATTTCTATAATCGATTAACATCTAAAAGAGAGCCATCAATTCTGCATTCTCTTTCAAAATCCTGTCCCGATGGAGGCGAGTTCTTTTCAAGCGAGGGGCAACCTATTTTTCCTTTAAAAAACTATTACCGCATAACATCACCGCAAAAGGCGCTTATATTTGTCAAACAAATCATTATATTCTTTAACCAGCCTTTCAATTTCCCTATTCAGTCGATTCTCATTATTCATACTCTTTTCATAAAGAGTCTCATAATAGTACTTTTTCTTTTTCCTTAACTAAAATAGTAAGCTTACCAATTGAATCTTAAGCAATTGTCTTAAGCATTCAAATAATGATTTCCATACTGGGAAATTGGAACCCGAGAAATGGGAGTTTGAGTTTTCTCCTTTGGTTGATGGCTGGGGGAAGCATTATCTTTCGATGAATCCATCTTTATAGCGTCCCGAGGATCCGGAAATTCGATGAAGCCCACATCTTGGACATATGAGTCTAAGTTATGGTCACCCGATCCATTTCCCCATCCTTTAGTCCTAAAGGATCCTACCCATTGCCACCACTACCACCTTCATCATTATGGCTCTCATCGTCATTATCATAATTGTCATCATCAGTATCTTCTTCCTCCTCAGAATATGTTTCATCTTCAAACAGAGGGTCATCAAAAGTTAATAAATTTTTAGCATCAACCTTTCCTTCATCTGGAAACTCTTCTTAGAGTGACCCGTGAGCTCTTTTCAATATGAGGCTAAACTTTCTTTTGAACTTTTCATTCCAATCTAGGAGTGATAGACAGTCTAGTCTGGAAAGATTTAAATATTATCAGCGTATGCCACGAGCAAAGCCTTTTCGAAACACTTCTCGGTAACCTTGATGAGAGCTTTATTGAGAGAAAAGAGAACTTTCTCCTTTGCGTCCCTGATAATGTTGTTTGAGTAGGTCAGGAGCACCTTCTTCCTCTTTAGCTTATCTTTCAGAGATTTACTCTCATTTTCCAGCTCGACCTTCTCTTTGTTAGCCCTCTCAAGATATTCTTTTAGTATTTTAACTTCCTTCTCAACTAGACCGGCTTTCTCTTTATTGGACTTCTCAAGGTCTGCATTTAATGCCTTGACCTTCTTCTCTAGCAATTGCCTAACATTTTTCTGCTCGTTAAGTAAGGAGACAAGTTTCTCTTTTTCAGTAACAGCTTCATCTCTTGCTAATGCAATATCAATTATGTTGTGATTAAGTGAAGAGATCCGTCCTTTGAGCTCATCTACTTCGTTAGAAGGCCCTTCAGAGAACTCTTAGAGGAGAAACATATGTTTTCCCACAAAAAATGTATAACAAGTCTAAGTAAGGATAGGATCTACATAGCTAAAAATTTACCAAACAAAAGGAAATACGTACTTGTTGACCCAAAAAATGGATCAACACCCTGGTTTAGGTTTGAAAGCACCAGCCATGTTCTAACAGAGCAATATCACAGATCACAGATATAAGAAAAGAGCAGTAAAAGAGAGAAGACAAAAAATATTTATAGTGGTTCGACTGTTAATAAAGCCTACGCCCACTTTATATTTTTATTATAGACTGATTGCTGTTACAAGTAGGGTTGTTAACTTTGTATGAGTGTCCGGTGTTCGTTCATGTCCGTAACCGAAATACATCCATCCAAGTCCGTTCGATTTTCATTTAGGACATGAGCTAGGACAACAAAATTTGTATGAGCAAAAAATATTGTCCGGTCCGAGTTCGTTCGAATTCATTCGAATTTCTTGTAATTCAGTATATCTGATGGAAATTCTATTAAACAACGTAAAATTTGATGTAAATGGCGATGCCCGTCCATGTCTGTTTGAGTCCATGTCCGAAAAATGTATGTATGAGTCCATCCGATTTCATTTAGAACACGAACTAGGACAAAAAAATTTGTACGAACATAACTCTCGTCCGGTCCATGTCCGGTCCAATTTTATTTAAGACATAAACTAAACACATCTTCGTCCGGTCTGGTCCAACCGATTTACACCCCTAGTTACAAAATGTGTTTGATTACAAGACTTTGATTATCTCTAAGTAGATTGAATCCCCAAAGTTGGAATCTACTGAAGAATCATAGTGAATCCCTTTGGAGATTGTTGTGAGGGAAGTAGAGAGTGAAGAATGTTTCCAGTAGAGCTTCAACCATCATTCCGGAGAAGATCCTCTTTATGTTGCAGGCAGAATGGTATTTATAGAAAACATAGGACTTTTGGGCCAGACCACTTCATCGATAGATCGTAGGCAGGTATAGAACGACATAAGGAGGTTTAGCTCGCGATCCGAGCCAAAACCATAGGTCGCCAGCGACCCTTGGTCCATGGGTCGCTGCGACCCATCGAGTTGACTCAAATGCGAGCTAATGTCTTAGCCATTGCACTGCTTGGTTGCCTTGCTGAAGACACGTGGAGAAGCATGGGTCACTAGCGATCCATGGTGTATGGGTCGCTAGCGACCCATACACTTAGCATATTATTTGACATACTTTTTCCTTTTTTCTCTTCTTCCATTTAGCAGAGCGACCTTCCACTTTGCATGGGTCGCTAGAGATCCATAGGACATGGGTCGCTAGAGATCCAAGCACTTAGATGTTTTTTGGGGTTTGGAGATTGGGAGGTTTCCATGATCTTGTATCGTCGTTGCTTGCGAAGTCTCGTTGCACGTTGTTCCATTTTGATGGTAGTTTATTAGCTGTTTGCACTCAACTTCTCATTGGGTTGAAAGAATGCTGGTCTCTTGTTTCAGTCGGTCTTAAGTGGTTTCTCAGTAATATAGCCTGGCTCTCGTTAATTCTTCTCCTTAGCCTTTTCGGTTAAGGTCTAGTGTGACATCCCCCTATTTGGAGGTCCAAAACTAACGGCTACGGATGTTGCAGTCATCCATAGTTATTAATCTTCGGTGACAAAATACGGTGATGCTAGATTCATCGATACACAGATCAAAGAATATGGAAAAAATTTAACAATTCAAAAACATATTTACACATTCCATTATAAACATTTCATGTTCATTACATAATCCCAAAATGTTAAATATGTTTAGCAAAATATAATTATTACACATATACTAAGAGCGACATATGAAGATGCCTCCTTTGTTGATCAGAGTATATAATAAGGCTAATTAATATGCCTTTACATCCAAATACACAGCAGAAAAGGATAACTCTAAATAATTAACTGCCTCCTGCACTCCTCTAGAAGCTTTATTCGTCTAAGAAGAGAACCTGAAAACCCTAAACCTCAAACTACTCAAAATCAATTGAGTACCCAAGAGTTTAAGGGGAAAACAAAAACTTCAAGTCAGACATAAAGTCTGGTATGAATAATAGTCTATCATCTAAAATAAAATAGATATCTAGTGAGACCACGTTGCATAGGGGAATGGGTTTTCCCATCACCAGTATCCTAAAACCTTAATAAAATCATATACTATGCTCCTGCATCCACAATGGTTAAAAACATAGTATTTCAAAACATTATGATGATATGCAAACAAGCAAATCAAATCGGGATTACCCATCCCCATTCATTCTGACTATCTGTCTTAATAATAGTTTCTAGGATTACTATTAACCCATTAGTTTTCATGGGCTAACAAATAACCAGTTAAATGTTTATGACTATCTGAATCGATTACATAGTTTTCATGGGATCACTAAGAACCTATTGGTAACTCCAATATCTTTATGTTTATCCTAGTTTTCATGGGCTGACAAGGAACCTATTGGCCCCTGCCAGTATCAATCATAGTTTTCATGGGTTTACTATGAACCTGTCTATCTGACATCTTCCTTTACACATACTTTTCATGGGCTTACTATAAACCAGCCAATCTGACATCTTCTCTTAACGTAGTTTTCATGGGCTTACTATGAACCTATTGGCCCCTGCCAATATCTTTCCTTTATATTTTAGCATCCTACGTTTTGGTCTTCCTGACCTCTTGGATAGAAATCTACTCATTCAGGAGTTTAATCAGTTTATATTCAGTACTGGGTTAACCTAGCTGGTTCTTCTACCCTTTATCCCCAAAATGCAGTTATGGGTCCTTTATTCAGTGAATATATTCATATTTGAAGAAGCAACATAACTATTAACAATACCACTCCTGTGGGTTTAAGGTCCTTGAGATACATTTCATATAAAACATAGTTATCTCCTTTCTTATATTTTATCAGGGCAACACTTCTTCAAAATTACATATTTAAAGTCATTACAAAACTCCTTTATTTATGCCGTGGATTTTTCCTTCAAAAATTTGAGTTTGGGTTTTAAAACCTTTCAATACCTTCGAAACCAAGCTTTCGACTTCATAGGATAACCTCCTTCGAAAGCTCCTAAAAACATAGGCTCCTGCCTTATAATACTTTAAATTCTACCTTTCGGAACCATTCGAATGTATTAAAGTATTAGCATTTTACTTAGAAGCTTAGCTTCGAAACCAGTTGAAAGTACCCCTTTCGAAATTATTAAACTTGGTTAAAGGAAAACAAATTTACAACCCCTTCGAAAGTAAACCCTTCGAAGGCAAAGAAAACCAAACAAACATATTCAAAAGCAAAGAAATCAACTCCTTCAGAAATATAAAACATTTTTTTAGCTATAACTTTTTATAAGTGTAGAACTAAGGTCTCTAACCTATTCCATTGTGTTCAATTGATGGTTTCCCTTTCCGTTGTGTGGTCACAATAGAAAAACGGGCTTACGGTTAGAGAGTTATGCCTATTCGAAGTTTGCCCTCCTCTTATTTTCCTAACTTATAAATTATAAACCATACTCATACATTCATTAGTTTAGCCGTGGCCAAGTTAATTGACAATTAAATCTCAACTCCTTAATCAACCATATTATTCTATTTAATTTATCTAATTAAATGTCCTGAATAATGTTAAATAAAAATTAGGGGTGTTACAAGCTCCTCCCTAAAGAATCTGTCCTCGAAATTCAGTAAGGACTACAAACAAGCATAACAACCTTGCAAACAAAAGCCAGTATGTCCTACCAGCTATTAAGTCTATATAAAACAAATATATAACAAACCCTCAAAGCAGATCAGGATACGCATCTCGAATCATGTCCTTTGTCTCCCTAGTACAGTCCTTTTTGTTGTCGCTCCATTGAACTTTCACCAACTTGACTGCCTTGTGATGCAGCAGCGGATAACAAAAATGATGAAACGGTGAAAGTAGCAATCGGTGGATTGAAATTACCAAACGCCCAAATCCGTTGATCTCAAAGATACCGGATTCTAGCTATCTTCGTCACGTTGATCGCGCACGATGCCGTGAAAGAAGATCTACGATTCTTCGAACGTTGATCTAGCGCACTAGATTTCGTGAATCGGCTTCAGCAATCGTTGATTCGAGCGCACTTGAATGCCGAAAGTGGAGATAGGAGATTACACTCAACTACCAATTTAAGAAGAGGCACAAAGCTCTCAAACAAAGTTTTTATTCAAAATCAACTAACTTTACAAATGACCCAACATCCCTATTTATAGGGTTACAATCATACACTAAGTCGTTCACGACTTAACAACAAAGTACAGCACACGACTCAACATACACGACCTAACATTGGTCGCGACCTACGACCTATCACAATACAACACACGCGACTTACCACATCACGTTACAAGACCTAAGAACAATACAGGTTACAACAAGCGACATAAGAAATATACACCATATGACTTAAGAAAATACAAATACAAACGACATACGACCTAAACATCATACGACTTAGAACACACAACGACCTAAAATACACGGCAGCAGCGACCTAAGAACAAGGCTTTATGGTAGCGACTTAGGCCTCAGCGACCTAAGAAAATAGCTTCTGGAAATCATCACACGACCTAATACTCGACTTAAGGTAGGTCGTTCGCGACCTAAAGAAAGCGGCATAGGAAAGCGACCTAAGTAAGATCGTGGCACTGGATCATCCCTTCGTACATAGCTCACTGTTAGGTCGCTCGGCGACTTATCATAGGTCGCTGGAACATCTCTTCGTACATAACTCGCAGTTAGGTCGCTCGGCGACTTATCATAGGTCGGTGGCAATGACAGTAATGGTTTGGCTGGCTTGGTTTGCTCGTTAGGTCGTATCACATTAGGTCGCTTACGAGTTGCTTCTCCCTTCTCTCTTAGCTCGCCATCCCTGAGCTCCAATGCATACTCTGTCTCGCTAGCTCGTAAGTCGTTAGGTCGCTCGCGACCTAAAATTTGTGACCTAGTGTTGTACCGCGCTGCATCATCCTCCCCTGGTTGACAAGAATTCGTCCTCGAATTTGCACCTTCCTCTCCTTCATCAAGCTCATCCCCATGATACGGAATCAAGTATTCGACATTGAAAACATCAGAAGTATGAACATTATCCGGCAATCTCAACTGATACGCATTCTCATTGATCTTCTTCAAGATTTTCACTGGACCAATTTTTCGAGCTTTCAACTTGTTGTAAGTTCCAACAGGAAAATGATCTTTTGTCAACACGGCATAATCCAAGTCACCTTCTCTGAAATTCACACTCCTTCGCTTTTTATCTGCCAGTTGTTTATACTTCTCATTTGATGCAAGCAATCGTTCATAAACAGTTCTGTGGCACTCCTGCAACTTAGTCACAAAATCACAAGCTTGCTTAACAACTCCCTTCTGATATGGTAAGGTCGTCAAATCTAACGGTCCCTTCGGAATTGCTGAATATACAACTTGAAACAGACTGAAACCCGTACTACGATTACAGCATGATTATGTTCAAATTCCGCCTGACGTAATTTCATATCCCAGCTCTTCAAATTATCTTTCACAAGATGTTTCCTGGAGATTTGACCAGGCAACTAGTACTCGGAGAAGTACTCGGCATCCATAGTGCTCGGCATCCGTAGTGCTCGGCATCCAGAAGACTCGGCGTCAAGTAGTGTTCGGCGTTCGGCGTAATACTCAACATCAGTAATACTCGGCATCAGTAGTACTCGGCATACAAAACTACTCGGCGTCAACTAGCACTCGGCGTCAACCAATGCTCAGCGTCAGCTAGCGTTCGACATACAAAACTACTCGGCGTCAACTGGCACTCGGCGTCAATCAATGCTCAGCGTCAGCTAGCGTTCGGCATCAATAGAACTCGGCGATAGGAATACTCGGCGACAGGAGTGTTTGGCATAAAGCAGAACTCAGCAGTAGGAGTACTCGGCAACGGGCATACTCGGCATCCAGGAGACTTTCGGTGTACATTACTATTCAACATGACACTATCGTTCGGCCAGCATGCATCATTCGACCAAAAGCTTCAGATAGAGTTGCGATCGGCTTCAGCTGCAACCATCCTGCACTTCCCACACAATCGAACGAACCATCCAGCACAGAAAGGACTGTTCGACATGGAAGGGACCGTTCGGCACAGAAAGGACTGTTCGGCATGGAAGGGACCGTTCGACACAGAAAGGACTGTTCGGCATGGAAGGGACCGTTCGGCACGGAAAGGACTGTTCGGCGTCAAAGCGTTCGACATACCTGGTTCGGCATGTAGCGAACACTACACCTGGGCTAGAGCGTTCGGCTACCAAGCCCACTTGGGAAGTCCAACCCATTTTTGTCTATAAATAGAGGGGCAGGGTCACAGTGAAGAGGATCCTTTTTTTTGGAGAGAACACCGGGGAGACTCTGCCATTTTTGAGACCCATCTTCTCTACTTAACAACTTCATTCAAGCATTTGATTCACGAATTGTATTTGTAATCAACAATAAGGAAGATCAATAAAGTTTAATCTCAAAGTGGACATAGGCAATTACGCTGAACCACTATAAATTTGGTGTTCTTACTTTCTGCATTTAAATTAGCATTGTCTTCTCTGTTTAATTTATCTTCATCACTTATATCTCTACACAATCTTTCTCTACGAGGTTAGTGACCAATTTTGGTGCTAACACTTTGGTGCTTTCACTGAGAATTGAATTCTCAGACCTCAAGGATGTGCTTTGAAGTTACTGGGTTGAATAAATCCCCCAAAGAAGATCCGACTCACTGATAGGACATCCGTTGATTCTACTCAGAGTTCATACCAATAACTCTACAATGGCAGGACCACGTACCAGGTCAGCTTCTCATAATGCGGATGCCCGCGAGACTGCTAGCGTGCAACAAGCAGGACCTAGCAATCAACCGGCGATTCCGAGTGCAGGAATTGCCGCTCAAGAACAGACTCTAGTTGTCACCAGAGTAGAGTTCAATGACTTGATGAGGGAACTTAGGGAAAGCAGGAGACAACTAGGAGAGCAGATGCAAGCTAACGCCAACCTGATGGCACAACTCACTCAACAGCAGCAACAGAATGCTGGGGGCAATCCCGCTCCTTACTCTTCATCTGACAGCTCAACTTCCTCTGATGAACCTCCCAGGCGCAGACGACGTAAGACTGAAGCTGCACGAGCAGAAGCTGATGTTCAAACAGCTGGAGACCGTAACCAAGCAAGAGCTGGAAACTTCAGGACCGGAGTGCAAATGGAGGATGGAGGCCCAGGCCATCAAAACGCTAACGATGTCGAACCCCAAGACGCGCGAGTGGCAGATCACCAGGAGAGGAGCCATCAGCATGGACAGGCACGTAGAACAGACCTTAACCTCCCGCCTTCCATACAGACACCAGATCTGACAGCCATGATCAGGCAATTGATGAAAGAAAATCAGGGCTTAACGAATGATGACTGGGGAGTGTCAAGAAGTCATACTCCATTCACGGATGTTGTGTTGCAGGCGGCGTACCCCAGGAAGTTTAGTATGCCTACTATCCCTGCGTATGAAGGGAAGACTGACCCCAGACAGCATGTCATGAGGTACGAATGGATGATGGATTCAGCTAGAGCAAATGATGCCACCAAGTGTAGATGCTTTTCGATTACTCTCTCTGGGATCGCTACTATGTGGTTCACCCGACTTCCACCGCGGTCCGTATCAAATTTCGAAGAGTTGGCAAGGAAGTTTATTGAGCAGTTCAGAATACACACTACACGCCCAAAAGACGTAATGTCTCTGTCAAGTATAATCCAAAATCCCGGGGAGTCATTGAAGGAATATTTACAGAGATTCCATGTTGCGGCAACTGAAGTCAGTAACCCCAATGACCATGCAATTCTGATGGCTGTAATGAGAGGTGTGGATCCAGATTCTGAGTTTGGAGACTGGTTGGTAGGAAAACCACCGACTACGCTAGAGCGTTTCTACTCAAAGGCACACCAATTCATAAGAAGAGAGGAAGCTAGGTGGGTACGATGAGATAAGGCACCAGGACCTGTCCAAGAATCTATAAAGAGCAACATTGCTGTGAAGCAGTCCGGAGACAGCTCGGGAAAGGTCCAAGTCAATGTCCAGAATAAGCCTGGGCAGTCTAAGGAGTCCGGAGGAAGAAATCAAGGGAAGATGAGAGAAGCGGGGAAGTGGAAGTCGAGAATTCCAAGCTACAGCGAGTATATTCCGCTGAACGCACCGCTTGAGAACATTTACCTATCCACCTGCAATACTTTTCAATACAAAAAGCCACGTCCAAAAGAATCAACCAAGGAACAGAAGTGGACCGGGAAATATTGTCGCTTCCATGAGACTTATGGGCACAATACGGAAGAGTGCAGACACCTGCACGACGCTATCGAGAAGTTGATCAGGCAAAAGAAGTTGCAAGAATTTGTGAAGGATCCACAGGAAGGAGGACAGGGAACGTCCAACCCAGGTCGTGCACCAGCTCCGCGTCATCCCGAGGAGCCTGCCCGAACCGTAGGTAGACTAGTCATAAATACAATTATCGGCGGACCTCACCCCGCAGATAAGAATTGGCAAGAGATGGAGCGATATGCAAGTTCCCTGAAGCATGCCGATTTTGAGTGTTGTTCGAACGTGGAGGATGGTACCCCTGATAAGCAGCAGCGCGTAATGACAGACGATATTGTGTTCAGAAATAGAGACGCTGATCAGGTAGAGGCTCCGACCATCGACCCGATGGTCATATCTGCAACGATCGGACCAGCATATGTAAAAAGAATTCTAATTGATTGTGGGAGTTCTGTCAACATAATCTTCAAGAAGGCTTACGACCAAATGGAAATGGAAACAAAAGACCTGAAACCATCCAAAGCTCGTATTCACGGCTTTAACGGTGCTGCGACCGATGCAGTGGGATATGTCGAGTTGCCAGTTGAACTGGGACAAGGCGAGCGTTGGAGAGTGCGAATTCTACCCTTTGTAGTTTTGGATGTGGATTCTCCATATAATGTTTTCTTGGGCCGGCCGGCCCTGGCTGAGTTTAGGGCAGCATTAGCCCCGTGGTGTTTAACTTTGAAGTTCCCAACTAACAAAGGAGTAGGTATCGTCCATGGCGATCAAGCAGCTGGTCGTTCCTATTATGTGGCTGAGCTCCGAGAGGCCCATCGGAGGGAGAAGGGAAAGGTTGCGGACAATCTCGTTCGCATCCTTAATACGGATAATTGACAAGTAGTGCCCGAGCCCTGGCTCGGGCATAGTTCTCGGATCTTCGGAGATATAGATCCGAGAGACGACGATGAGAAACCCAGGGAAGAGAAGGCGGCGCCGGCTGAATTAACAGTTGACATTTCAGTTAGCCGTGACGACCCCTCGCGAATACTGAAGATCGGATCACAACTTGGCCCTGCAATGACTGAAGACCTTAGCGACTTCCTTCGGGCGAATCTTGATGTTTTCGCCTGGACTCATTCCGATATGTGTGGGATTTCCCCCGCCATCACGAGTCATATGTTGAACATAGACCCGAAATACGTTCCTGTTAAACAAAAAAGGAGAGGAATGGATCCGGAGAGGTCCGCCGCTCTCGGAGAGGAGGTGCACAAACTCAAAGCAAATGGGTTCGTCCGCGACGCCCTCTACCGTGAATGGGTATCCAACCCCGTGCTGGTGAAAAAGGCGAATGGGAAATGGAGGACTTGCGTAGATTATTCCGACTTGAACAAAGCATGCCCTAAGGACAATTTCCCGATGCCTAGGATCGATCAGTTGGTCGACTCCACCGTAGGACACGAGCTGTTGTCATTTATGGATGCGTACTCAGGGTACAACCAAATCCCGATGCATATTCCGGACCAAGAACACACCAGCTTTGTGACAAATGTCGGACTGTACTGCTATGTAGTGATGCCCTTTGGATTGAAGAACGCAGGGGCAACTTACCAACGTTTAGTGAATCGAATGTTCAAGGACCAGCTGGGTAAAATGATGGAAGTCTACGTGGATGACATGCTCGTGAAGTCACGATGGTCAAACGACCACATTCGAGACTTGGCTGAAATGTTCGACATACTCAGGTTTTACGGGATGAAGATCAACCCTCTGAAGTGTTCCTTCGGCGTGGCATCGGGGAAGTTTTTGGGATTCATCGTCAATGCTAGGGGAATTGAAGCAAACCCAGAGAAGATCCAAGCTATTTGAGATGTGCAAGCGCCCAGGACTATAAAGCAAGTGCAGAGTTTGAATGGAAAAGTAGCTGCGCTAAGTCGATTTATATCCAGGGCAACTGACAAGTGCATCCCATTCTTTGATATAATCAAGAAGGGGAAGAGAAATTTTGAATGGACGTCTAGTTGTGAGGAAGCATTCCAGAATCTGGTGAGGCATCTGGAGAGTCCACTAATGCTGTCAAAACCAGTTGACCATGAAATGTTATATGTATACTTGGCTGTATCCCCACATGCGATAAGTGCGGCTTTGGTTCGTGAGGAGGATCGAGTCCAGAAGCCGGTGTATTATGTTAGCAAGCGATTAACGGGGGTAGAGAGGAATTACCCTAAGATCGAGAAATTGGCTTATTGCTTGGTGATTGCATCACGTAAGCTGCGCCCATACTTTCAAGGACATTCAATCGGTGTTTATACCGATCAACCCCTGAGGCAAGTACTCCAACGGCCGGAAACTTCTGGAAGGTTGCTAAAATGGAACATCGAGTTGAGCCAATTCGATATCGCCCACTTACCACGGAGAGCCATCCGAGGGCAAGCGTTAGCAGATTTCATCACCGAGTTTACCATACCCGTCAAACCGGATGATCACGACATCATTCCCCCCGTTCGATGGAAATTATACACTGACGGTGCATCAAACGACCGTTGCTCCGGCGCGGGCATAGTTCTTTTAAATCCGGAAAATCGATCAATCTGTTATGCCCTGAAGCTTGATTTCCCGGCTACAAATAACGAAGCAGAATATGAAGCATTGATCGCTGGCTTGAAGCTCATCAGGGAACTCGGGATCAAATCAGTCGAAATCTTCTGTGACTCACAGTTGGTGGTTTACCAAGTACGGGGAGACTACCAAGCAAAGGGACGAAAGCTCGCTCCGTACCTTGTTCAGGTCCAAGAACTACTCTCGAATCTCGAGCGTTATGACATTTCACATGTCCCGCGCGAACAGAACAAAGAAGCCGACTTGTTGGCTAAGTTTGCGAGTACCGGCGATGCGCAGCAAATGGGATTATATCCCGTTGAAGCCTTGCATGCCCCGAGCATAGAAGAGATGAAAGTCGATCGTGTGTTGGAAACGGAGATCGAGAAGGAATCGTGGATAACCCCATTCAAACTGTACCTAACGATCGGAGCCTTACCAGAAAAAAGAAGCGAAAGACGGCAAATCCTTCGAAAGGCCGTGCGATACGTAATGCAGGATGGGTCAATGTATCGAAAAGGATTCTCAGTCCCATTATTACGATGCATCGCTCATGATGAGACAATGCGAGTCTTAAGAGAAGTTCATGAAGGGGAATGTGGTGACCATACTGGGGGGCAAACACTAGCAAAGAAGATCCTCTGCTATGGATACTACTGGCCAACCGTAAACCGAGACGCCGCAGACTACGCGAGAAAGTGTGACAAGTGTCAAAGATACGCGAAAATCTCGAGGACTCCATCAACGGAACTCACGCAAATGGTTAGTTCCTGGCCGTTTGCGATCTGGGGGATCGACATACGGCTCTTTGCCTATATCCAAAGGTGGTGCAAAATACGCGATAGTTGCAGTCGACTATTTCACAAAGTGGGCTGAGGCAGAGCCTTTGGCCACAATCACCTCTAAGAAGGTCATTAACTTCGTTGTACGAAACATTATATGCCGTTTCGGCCTTCCTCGAACCATCATTATGGACAACGGGACGCAATTCGAAAGCAGAGAGTTCAAAGAGTTCTGTTTGAAGTACGGTATCGAGAAGAAGTTCGCCGCCGTTGCACACCCGAAAGCTAACGGACAAGTCGAGGCCGTCAACAAAATAATCAAGTCCATACTAAAGAAGCGCTTGGAGAAGGTTGGAGGCAGGTGGGTAGATGAACTCCCGACAACATTATGGGCATATAGAACTACCCACAAGTCCGCGACCGGCCACACTCCATTCGCCTTGGCATACGACTCCGAAGCTGTTATACCCATGGAACTTGAAGTTCCATCACACCGGGTGACATACTATGATGCCAAGACGAACCAGAATCTCTTGTTGGAATCACTGGACTGCATCGACGAAAAGCGTGAAGAAGCTGAATTAAGGGCGGCAACGCATAGACATCGAGTCAAGCGTTACTACGACGGCAAAGTCCGCCCAAGGATCTTTGATGTGGGTGATCTCGTTCTGAAACGAGTCTTCCCGGTACCATCACGCATGAATCCCAGCTGGGAAGGTCCGTACGCCATTGAACGGAAGCTTGGAGAGGGAACATTCAAGCTAGCGACCGTAGATGGCACGACACTCCCCCGAGCATGGAACAGTGAACATCTGCGGCACTATTACATTTAGCATGTTTTCTTTCTTATCTTAGGCACTGTTATTTCCTACATGCCTCCATTCAGTCATAACTTAGTTTCTTTTTAAAGTTGTAATCGAGCAGTTTAGTTGATTTTCATTAATAAAGGCTTGAAGCTGTATTTCCCATGAATCACTAACGTTTCTATATCTCATAATTGAATGACTAACTACATTATCTTGTACGACATACGGACTCGTATAAACAATTTCAAATCTCCGGATCCCCAGAACGCGGAGCGGAGTAGTCTAAGTCCCCGGAGCGCGGACTAGAGTATAAACGATTTCAAACCTCCGAATCCCCAGAGCGCGGAGCGGAGTACTCTAAGTCCCCGGAGCGCGGACTAGAGTATAAACGATTTTAAATCTCCGAATCCCCAGAGCGCGGAGCGGAGTACTCTAAGTCCACGGAGCGCGGACTAGAGTATAAACGATTTCAAACCTCCGAATCCCCAGAGCACGGATCGGAGTACTCTAAGTCCCCGTAGCGCGGACTAGAGTATAAACGATTTTAAATCTCCAAATCCCTAGAGCGCGGAGCGGAGTACTCTAAGTCCCCGGAGCGCGGACTAGAGTATAAACGATTTCAAATCTCCGAATCCCCAGAGCGCGGAGCGGAGTACTCTAAGTCCCTGGAGCGCAGACTAGAGTATAAACGATTTCAAATCTCCGAATCCCCAGAGCGCGGATCGGAGTACTCTAAGTCCCCGGAGCGCGGACTAGATTATAAACGATTGCAGATCTTCGAGTCCCTAGAGCATGGATCGCAGTACCCTAAGTCCCTAGAATGCGGGCTAGAGTATAAACGATGCGAACCTCCGAGTCCCCTGAACGCGGATCAACTTACTCTAAATCCCCGGAGCGCAGATTTAGAAAAAAGTCCAAGTACTCGGGAGATGTAGAACAAGAAATATGCCACGTCCGGAGATGTTTGAACAACACGAAAATGGACTGGGAGATAATGCGACTACAGTTAATCATCAAACAAAAGAAAAGCAAGAGAATCATTCAAACAAAAAAGAAACTAAACTTCATTCAAATAGTTCAAAATGGGGTTACACAGTTACTCCTACAAAATCTATACAAGCTACAGGACTTAAGCAAGAAGCTCGTTGAACGAGTGTATTAATTATTTCTTCGGTTTCTTCTTCTTGTCTTCCTTTGTTTTTTTCCGACGACTCCTCTCCTTCACGCTTTTTCTTGGATTTCTTACTTGCTAAAGAAGCGGATTCAGGAGTAGGAGACGGAACATCTAGTGGTTTGGACCTACCCGTGAGAATGATTTTCAAAGGTCTGTTCCGCGGGTCGGTAAGTTCCAGGATTCCAGGTTCAACCTTGACCTCGGCCTTTTTCTTCTCCGCTATGGCGAGGCGGTCCTTCATGCTCATCTGTGAAGTATGCTCAGAGGCGCCAGTGATTTCAATTTCATCACTACCTTCGGCAGGAGATGAAGTGTCAAGCTTATCGTCATCTAGCGCCCCAATCACTTGAGCATCGGGACTAGGAATCACTCCCGTGTGGACAGAATCGCTAGTTTTCTCTGCCTCCTCCTTGGCGTCATCGCTCCTCGGAGTTGGCTCGGCGTCAGAACAACCTACATGAAAACATAAAGGATGGGCGTTAGAACGAGTAACCACCGCTGAAAAATGACGGGATCTTTCAACTTTTCGAGAAAGAAGAGTTTCCTACCAGGTTCCGGTTGGCTATCGGTGGCGCGTGGGGTTTCACCCTCCAGGATATGGGATATCACATGAGCACCGAGCCCGGGATCTTCGGGGTCATAACCAGCATGCTGCTCGAATGGATCAAGTGTCGGCCGACTGACCGATTGAGCAGCGGGAGGAGCAGCAATATGAGGAGCAGAAGTATTGGCCCCGAACGGGCCAGCTTCATCATTTTTCTCTTTTGGAAGGGGAGAGCCTTTGCTATAAAGTACCAATGCTGCGGATAAATCCGATGGCTCATTCCCCCTAAGGAACTCCTTCACCAAGGCATCCTCATCGACCTCTTCGGAGCCCGACTCGATCTTCCTAATCCTTATCAAAGTTTCCCAGGCCTCACCTAGGGATTCGAGATAGCCGTCGCCCAAGAACGTTAATTCGTGATGCATGAGGACACGGGCTCCATATTCAGCAATCAACGGGTCAAACATGCATTTGACCTCTTCCCTGCCGGCTTCTGCGGCCGCCTCGAGGCGAGAATCAATCTCCTCCGCAGCCTCTCTTTTGCCCTCCTCACGGGCCTCATCCTTCATTTTCTCAACCCCAGCAAGTTCGTCATCGAGCTTCGTTTTCAGGAGACGAGTAGCGACGATTTCATCACAGTATCGCTGTGATTCTTCTTGAGCAGCTACCTTGTCCTCCTTCTCCTTGGAGTGTAATTCTTTCAGCTCTCTGACTTGCACAACGAGCGCGTCCCTCTCTTTTTGGACAGAGTCTTTTTCTAGGGCGAGGGCACCGCTGCGCTGGACTGCCTCATCAAGCTCCTTCTTGTGAGCCATCTCTAAGCGAGTAACTACCTCAGCAGTATCTTTTGCGCTTTGTTCAGCAGCTTTTAGCTTCGACTTGTACAAAGCGAGCTCTACGTCTTGGTGCTCGATGATGTTTTTGTCGCATCCAGCCTCCAGTTTCAGGCGATCAATCTCCTGTTGACGCTCAACGGACACCTCCGAGATCTTCTCCACCAAGTGCACAAATGCATCATGTTGAACATAGACGTCGTTATTGCAGGCAATGGCACTCTGCTTCACGTGCCCAGGAATGTGGTGAATAGCTGGGAGGAACTTCAGACCGTCAAAGCAAATTTTTGGAAACTTGACCCGAAGATCGACCATCTTTTCCGCGACAGTTGGATCAACCGCGGGAGTAGGGGGAGGAGGATTTGGAAGTTCTCCCCTTTTTCGTTGTTCCCGAACTTGCCTCGTACTCGATGAACCGGAGTGCTGTTCTCGAGGAGCATCAGAGTGGTAACCCTTCTGTGAAGTTTTCTCTTTATCCGGCACAGTTGGAGGAAGAGGATCATGGGACTGCGAAGATTGAGAATATGCCTTCTTGCGGTGAGACGACTCATGGGGACGATTGTCTCTATCTTCATAATCGTCTCTGCCCCTGCGTCTGCCTGAACCAGAGTCCTGTCCAGAGTGATGAAATATGGAAGAGCCATGAAGGCGATCGAGTCCTTGAGAACGCCCCATATCACCTGCAAAGAATGGAGATAACAACGAGTTAATAAAAATCCGTGAGATAAGAAAAAACTTGAAGTGTATGATGGAATGCGTATGTGCGTGTGTGTCCCAGTGTCTCCCCCGATGGACCAGTTCTTTTGTCTCTGCTAATTGGAGTATTGTCTCCTTTGGTCGGGAGTTGAACTCCCGCGTTGCCTTTAGCGGGCGAAGAAAACTTGAGGGCTTCAGGATCGTCAAACCCGTAATTAAGAATATCATCGGGAATAGACAGGTTCGACAGGCCCCTCAGGGAACTTTCCAGGTGCTGCGAGGAAGCCTCTTTCTCAAGCGGGATAGGCATGACTTTTGAAGTGCCACCAACGTTCTCCTTCTGAACTTTATATTTTAACTTCTTCTTTCCCTTCGAAGGGGAGGATGACGTTTCAATGTCTTGGGATTCGACTGCCGGATTCCAAGCGGGACCCACATTCTCGCCTTGAGTCTCAAGAGCTTCGTCTTCTTTGCGCTCACCTTCTTCATGTGTATCGGGAGTGCGACGCGACGACGATCCGGCCTGTTTTTTCCCTTTACCGGACGAAGGTTTGGGAATGATGACACCTTCTGGAAGGCTAATCCGACTACCAGGGGCCAGCAAGCCAAACCCCGACAGTGATTCATTTGAAATGATAGCCCGGATGTCTTGTTCCTCGGCAGGAAGAGCACTAATGGCTTCAACAGCCTCAGAATATCCTCGGCCTTCAGGACGCGGGTTGATACCTGAAAAGATGAAACAAAGAGTTAGGAAAAGCATGACTTCGGTTAAATGCGAATAGTGACGCGGCAGAGAGACTTACTGCCTTTAACCCATCTCCTCGCAAAACCAGGAGGGTAGCGCACATAAAACCATTCCTGTTTGTACAGGGCGAATTTATTGCATGCCCCTGTCAAGATTTGGCATTTGTGGTACGGCTCGAGGAACATAAAGGAAGGACTGTCTTTTCGTCTCTTGATCATATAAATGTATCTGATATCGCCAGCGGTTGGAGGTCTAGAGAAGACGGCCATGAAAAGTAAGTAGGTCCCGTATAGAAACGCATGGCCATTCGGGTGCAGCTACGACGGAGCTATGTCAATATACTGCAATACATCCCGGAGAAATAAATTGAATGGAGGCACGCTGCCCATCCAACACATGAACTTGTTACAGGCGGTATACCCGACTGGGGACAGATGAGGACGATCGTGTCGCGAAGGGACCAACACGTCGGCAAAAGGGATCCCACGAATGGAGCATATCCGTCGGAGGGCGGCTTCGTTGATCTTCGAAGCTTGTGAATCGATCGGATTGTCTAGAAGAATTGCTGCCTCCAGGGCATCAGGTGCTAAGTTGTGAGCAGGAGAAGTCGACGGATTAGAAGTATCAGCAGCTTCTGGCCTTGATGACGGCCCGGGCCTGTCAGATATAGTGGCGGAGCTAGACTTTCTTGACATCCTCAATAAATAACGAACCTGGCAAAGTGCTTGAGAAAGCTATACTCAAAAAACGTTGAACGTTAGAGTTAGCAACACGAGTTTTCCCCCCACGTGGTGTGTGAACTATTGCAAGCAATTGTGTACAAGCAATAAGAATCTAAAGATTTCAAACATATAAAAATGTGCTTCGAATCGTCGCCTTCAAAGACCGTCATCGCTGACCGTCTCAAAAAGCCCGTTAAGTCTACTAAAAGCTAGGGAGTTAATGATCCGGGTCAGTTCCACATGTTGGTGTGCTTAGATCTTTGTCCTTGTATTGATTAGGCAAGGCAATTGTTCGTTCGGTATTTTACAGTGTTCGGCCTAGTATGTTTGTTCGGCAGATCGGTTATTCAAAACGAATACTGTTCGACATTTAAATGGTATTCGGCAATTGTATCGTTCGGTCTAAGTTCTATTCAGCATGTGCGTCTGTTCGGCAATTGTACATTTCGAGCTAAGTTCTATTCGACATGTGCGTCTGTTCGGCAATTGTACTGTTCGGGCTAAGTTCTATTCGGCGTGTGTGTCTGTTCGGCATGCCAGTTGTCCGGCACAAATACTGTTCAGCATTTGAGTGTTGTTTGGCCTTAGTTCGTTCGGCTAAGTCATAGTGGCATTTTAATAAGCGCTAGGCCTGGGTTCGTTCGGCCAAGGTAGTGCTCGGCAACTTCCCATTGCACCGTCCAGCGCATGACGACATACGCCGGAGCAGCGCTAAGCCGACCAACACCTTTACCTCCTCCAACACCTTCTTTCTTTTTTCTTCCCTTTAACTTTGGTTTGACACGAGGAAGCTAAGCCCATAGGTGAACCTGATCATTCCTCCTCGCATCATCGTTCGGCAGTGAAGACGCGGTAAAGACGACCTACTCAAAGGCCTTCTACGTGACACACTCGGCCATCTCGTTTGAAATCTACTTGAATCGTACGAGAAAAGATATCTAGTTTGCAGATTGGAGATTGGGATGGAGTAGTTAAGTTTTAAATCCGGACGACTGAATAGAATTGAAAGTCTTCGAGGAACGGCAGAAGTAAAAAAGTAAAGGGGAGAAGATAGAAAAGACCTGGTTTTATAGAGAAGGGAGGTGGAAGTTGAAGGGGCTATACCCGGTAGAACCGGTCAATACCACAGTGTTCGACATCAGAGCAAAGTGTCGTTCGACACATGAGGATTGTTCGGCTTCGAACGTATCGTTCGGCGTCCAGGCCACGCTCGTCACACACCTCCGTCACATGCATTCTCGAGAAGGCATCACCAAGGAAAGTTGAACTAGATTCAAAGCGCATCACGTTCGGCCACGCAATACACTTTGGGGGTCAAGTGTTTCCTGGAGATTTGACCAGGCAACTAGTACTCGGAGAAGTACTCGGCATCCATAGTGCTCGGCATCCGTAGTGCTCGGCATCTAGAAGACTCGGCGTCAAGTAGTGTTCGGCCTTCGGCGTAATACTCGGCATCAGTAGTACTCGGCATACAAAACTACTCGGCGTCAACTGGCACTCGGCGTCAAACAATGCTCAGCGTCAGCTAGTGTTCGGCATACAAAACTACTCGGCGTCAACTGGCGCTCGACGTCAACCAATGCTCAGCGTCAGCTAGCGTTCTGCATCAATAGAACTCGGCGATATGAATAATCGGCGACAGGAGTGTTCGGCATAAAGCAGAACTCAGCAGCAGGAGTACTCGGCAACGGGCATACTCGGCATCCAGGAGACGTTCGGTGTACATTACTATTCAACATGACACTATCGTTCGGCCAGCATGCATCATTCGACCAAAAGCTTCAGATAGAGTTGCGATCGGCTTCAGCTGCAACCATCCTGCACTTCCCACACAATCGAACGAACCATCCAGCACAGAAAGGACTGTTCGGCATGGAAGGGACCGTTCGGCACAGAAAGGACTGTTCGGCATAGAAGGGACCGTTCGGCACAGAAAGGACTGTTCGGCATGGAAGGGACCGTTCGGCACGGAAAGGACTGTTCGGCGTCAAAGCGTTCGACATACCTGGTTCGGCATGCAGCGAACACTACACCTGGGCTAGAGCGTTCGGCTACCAAGCCCACTTGGGAAGTCCAGCCCATTTTTGTCTATAAATAGAGGGGCAGGGTCATAGTGAAGAGGATCCTTTTTTTTGGAGAGAACACCGGGGAGACTCTGCCATTTTTGAGACTCATCTTCTCTACTTAACAACTTCATTCAAGCATTTGATTCACGAATTGTATTTGTAATCAACAATAAGGAAGATCAATAAAGTTTAATCTCAAAGTGGACGTAGGCAATTACGTTGAACCACTATAAATTTGGTGTTCTTACTTTCTGCATTTAAATTAGCATTGTCTTCTCTGTTTAATTTATCTTCATCACTTATATCTCTACACAATCTTTCTCTACGAGGTTAGTGACCAATTTTGGTGCTAACACAAGACATCTCAACAAATTTCCCAACGATCTATTCACCACTTCTGTTTGCCCATCTGTTTGCGGATGATAGGCGCTACTAAAATTCAGCTTCGTTCCAACCATCTTCCACAAACTTAACCAAAAATGGCTTAGAAATCTAGTATCCCAATCAGAAACAATAGATTCAGGTAGCCCATGTAATCGATACACCTCTTTAAAGAATAATTGAGCAACACGGACGGCATCAGCTGTGTAACGACCCGCTATTTTGGACCATTCGCATCCGCACATGTCGAACTTGAATGATTCAAAATACCGAATTGTTAATTATATTTGGCAAAACTGAGCATATATAGTAAATAAATAATCACAGATCACAGACACAGAGTAATAAATGCAGCGGAAATAAAAGAGATAGTAGTTCATGATGCTACTATATAAATGTATAAGTTACATCAGAGTTAAACCAGATACAACAGAAGAGTAATACGATACATCAGATACAAATCAGAATACATCACTGGAATCATCGAATACTGAAAACAGAATAGATGGCTGGATCTTCAAGCAAAGCTCCAACTTCAAAGGTGAGTCTCGAATACTGGTACATTCAGTCTGACCCGAGCGTAAAGCAAAACACAAGACACTCGAGTCTGGATTAACATTCTTATATCAATAAATCCAACTCAAGTGAAATAACAACTGAAATACAAGTAACTCAAAGGATGTTTGGAATAACCATCCTTTAAGGATCCGTTAAACTATCTACTAGGTATTAATGTACGCTAAGTAGATAATGTCTATCAGTAATATAAGGTATCAAAATAGTGTTAAGGCGTTACCATTATCCCCATTAACACATTTTATATAAGCGTTATAGTCTATAGAGCACTGTAAACTCCACCGTAAACTAGTGGGATATCAGGGAGTACTCCATAGGTATAACACAAAACAAATCGTAGTGGTCGCATATATAGGGATACAAGTATGACAAGGCACATAAGGCAATACCCAAGGTAGTGAAACTACCATTTGCCTGATCCGGACTGGTGAGAACACATCGCCGCAGCGATCGCAACACTGCGAAACAACACTGTTGGGGGCGTTTCATCAACAGTAAACGGGGCATCACCGAGCCAAGCAAGGAAGAACCAAAGCCGGACCGGCACACTATCCAACCCACCTGATACCGGACAAAGGCCAAGAACACACTCTCTCCAACCACCGAACCATGTTCGTCCGGGCTAACCACCGAACGAGCCAGAACCGCTCCAAGCTCATACCGAACCACCCCCTACCAGTCCAGATCTCCTCCAACAGTCACCGGTCCAGATCAGGGCTGGACCAACCTATCACATCCTACCACCAAGCTAACATTCTACTTCTCGACCGGACCAAGCAACAACCGGACCAAGTCGTCTCCATACTAACATTCAACTCCCCACAGGACCAAGCTCTCCACCGAATGAAGCAACGCCGAATCATCGCACTCCTATCACCAAACCAAGGGATGCCGAACCAAGATGCGCCAGGCCAGATTGCCTCAGCCCAGGCCCGCCAGCAGCTATATACATCCAAGACCCCTTCCCCAGCCTCACTCTATAAATAGAGGGGCAGGGGTACAACAATGGGGAACAAGTTTGAGAGCTCAAGCACGGAAAGAACTTTCAAACAACTTTCTTTTACTTGTATCAAAGCTTTGTACTTAAAATCTAAACAAGAGAAGAGAAATAACATATAAAGTGGACGTAGGCACATTCTGGCTGAACCACTATAAATCTGCGTGTCTTTTTATAGTTTAGCCCCTGCTTTTCATATATTTGCATAAATCACCCAAATCACTAAGAACAACAAAAGATATACTAAATCATACGACTTTGAGGTGTTTGTCCATTTTTTGTGCAAACATTTTTGGTGCTTTCACTAAGAGCTAGAAGCTCGAAGCTTCAGCTTCATCCACTTAACATTTTTCCTAACAGCATCGTTCGCCACTTGGAAAACATGCCTCCCAAACCGAGAAAAGATGTTAACAAAGGAAAAAACATCGCATCTAGCAGTCTTCCAGATCCAGCTGTCACGAATCAAGTAAATCGTCCTCCTCCAGCAGCAGTACCAAATGAAGGACAGGCTAATCCGACCACTCCTGCCACAGAACAGCCCGCAGCAATTACTAGGGCAGATTTAGACAGGGTTGTGGTTGAAGTAACTAACCACTTCACGTCCCAGCAGGAAGCCTTGGTGGACCATCTCATGTCACGCTTAAGGGATGCTGAAGAGTCCAACCGCAACACTGAATCATGGGGCGAGTCCCAGTCTGGAGGATCTCAGAGACAACAAAGGTCTTCCTTCTTCGAAGGAGCTAACGGCAGAAGTAGCCATGGTAGGAGCTAAGATCGAGCACAGCCCGAAGTTAGGCCAGAGGAAACATTTTGTACCGAACCCAACGGGGGAGGTACCGGACGAAGGTCAACTGTAGCTGAGCCTGTCATACTGCCTAACCACGGAAACGCCAGTGAATGGGGCCGAGCTAGAGTCCAGCCCGAAGTTGGACCCGAGGAAGTGCTTAGATCAGAACCCAGCAGGGGAAGATCAAGGCAAGGGCCAACTGTAGCTGACCCTAGCATGCTCCCAGAAGATCAAAGGCAGCCACTGGAAAATATGAGGAATGATAGACGATACCATCCCTACAGGTCATCTGGACGGAATTAATCCCACAGAACGGAACCAAACTCATTTCTATCTGCTCCAAATTCTGATGAAAGGATGGCACGCTTATTCAGAGAGTGCGTCCAACGGGAGCAAAGAGATCGAGGGATAGGCGCTAGGGTAACCAGCCCTTTCGCTCGCAATATCGAAATTGCTATCACCCCCCGAGAATGGAAGATGCCAACAATGGAACCTTACAAAGGAACCTCCGACCCCGTTGTACACTTACAGAGGTACACACAACATATGCTCATGAGTGGAGCGATAGAGGGAGTACTGTGCAAATGCTTTCCGCTCTTCTTAGCAGATCTCACTACCTCCTGGTTCTGTCATCTACCCCAGGGATCCATCAGCTCGTGGGAAATGTTGAAAGAAAATTTTATCAGTCAGTTCTGCATTCATGTGGAACAACCTAAGGACGCTTATTCCTTATCCAGCGTCAAACAGAAACATGGAGAGAAACTGCAGCAATACCTAACCCGATTCAATGCCGCAGCAGCCGCAGTCCAAGATGCCGATGAGAAGCTTATCCTAATGGCCCTCTGTAGTGGTGTGCATCCGGACACTAAATTTGCTAGAAGGTTGACAAAAGAAAAACCAGCTACTTTACCCGATTTCTTCCATGAAGCCGGGAAATATATGAGGCTTGAGGATGCTGCCATTGAGGGACAGTCAGGACAGCAAAATAAGGCTACTCACAGCAACACCCCTGCTGTGGCAAGGGACGTTCAAAGAAATGATTCCAGAGACAATGCTGGGGGCAAGAAGGGAGAAAAGCGCTTATATCGGCCAGGACCGAGGTTCGACACTTACACTCCTTTGAACGAGACCGTCGAAAATATCTTCCTTGCCACCCAAGGCGAAGTTAGATACAAATGCCCACCATACAAGAAGGAATCAGATAACGTGCAGAAGTCTGGAAAGTTCTGCCGCTTCCACGAATCTCATGGGCATGATACCAATGAATGCCATCATCTCCGGGACTTGATTGAGGAACACATCAGAAGGAAGAAACTGGAACGCTATGTAAAAGATCGGCAGAGGAAACTGCGACACTAGCGGCTCTAGTCAAGAGAAGATAGTGGTCCATACCATCTCGGGAGGACCGCACATCGCAGACAGGAGTTGGAAAGAGATGGAAAGATATGGAAAGTCGCTTAGAGACAATAAAGACTGTGTCAATTCTATTATAGAAGAGCACCACCCGAAGCGGAAAGAAAGTGATGACATCACATTCGGTAAGCGTGACCTAGAAGGAAGGCAATACCCTCACATGGATCCCATGGTTATCTCTGCCCGGCTCGGTCCCGCCGAAGTTTACCGAATCCTAGTAGACACTGGAAGCTCTGTAAACATCCTGTTCAAACATGCATTCGACAAAATGAAGCTATCAATGAAGGATGTATCTCCCTGTAATAAACCACTACACGGTTTCACTGGGGATGCAAAGATGCCTCTCGGGCAACTGGACCTCTTTGTTGAGATTGGAAGTCATCCCCGCTCTGTCGTACGGAAACAGACGTTTGTGCTAATAGAAAACCACTCGGCCTAAAACGCCTTCTTAGGAAGGCCAGCCTTGTCTGACCTCCAAATTGTCCTAGCCCCATGGTGCCCAAAGATGAAATTTCCAACAGACAATGGAGTAGGGGAAGTAGAAGAAGACCAGGACGTTGCTCGAGACTACTATGTGACTGAACTTCGCAACAACCATAGGAAGGATAAAGGGAAGGGTGTAGATGTTGCCCTCTGCACGAAAAGTCTAGAAGCATAGCAACTAAAGAAAGCCCCTCCTCTTCGATATACCAGCGACCCTTTCAATGAATTAGACCCTAGGGACAAAGAGGAGGAGGCCACCGCCGAGCCTGCAGAGGCTATGGAGTTTGTATCCGTAGACAAGCACGACTCGAGTAGACTATTGAAAATTGGGTCCCAACTAAAAGCAGAGTTGAAGGAGCAACTCATCGACTTTCTCCGCCACAACTTGGATGTATTCGCATGGTCACACGCTGACATGACCGGACTCTCCCCCGACGTAGCATGCCACATACTGAACATTGATCCTACCAAGGCTCCCATAAAACAAAGAAAGAGAAGTATGGCGGCAGAGCGATCAGCAGCCCTCGATGAAGTAAAGAATCTACTCGCCAATGACTTCATACGAGAAGCCATCTACCCGGAATGGATCGCTAACCCGGTGCTGGTAAAGAAGGCTAATGGGAAGTGGCGAACATGCATTGACTTCTCCAACCTAAATGACGCCTGCCCAAAGGATTGCTTCCCACTTCCCCGGATCGACCGGCTTGTAGATAGCACAGCCAGGCACGAACTCTTATCTTCTATGGACGCGTACTCAGGATATAACCAAATTCCTATGCATGCTCCCGATCAAGACCACACTAGTTTCATCACTAACCGGGGTTTATAATGCTATAAGGTAATGCCTTTCGGACTTAAAAATGCAGGAGCCACCTACCAACGCGTCGTCAACAAGATGTTTGCAGGGCTAATAGGGCAAACTATGGAAGTATACGTGGATGACATGCTGGTAAAGTCAAGGAAAGCCGATGATCACGTAAGCCACCTAGGCGAGATGTTTCAAGTACTTCGCCAGTATGGAATGAAGTTGAATCCTCTAAATGCTCCTTCGGAGTATCATCAGGAAAGTTCTTAGGATTCATCGTCCATGATAGAGGGATTGAAGCAAACCCTGAACAAGTCCGAGCGCTAAGGGATATCAAGATACCTTCCACTCGAAAGGAAATGCAAAGCCTGAATGGAAAAGTGGCCGCCCTAAGCCGATTCATCTCCAAGGCAACGGACAAGTGCGTCACCTTTTTCGAAGCTCTAAAGAAAGACAAAGGAAAGTTCGAATGGACTGACGAATGCTTAACCGCTTTCCTTAACTTGATCGAACACCTCCAGAAACCACCGGTACTCTCAACTCCAAGCGAAGGCGAAGAGTTATACCTATACCTTGCTGTGTCATCTCACGCCCTAAGTGCTGCCTTGGTAAGAGAAGACAACCGCACGCAGCGGCCAGTTTACTTCGTAAGTAAGAGGTTTACAGGGGCAGAAGTCAGATATCCTAAACTCGAGAAGCTAGCATACTGTTTACTAGTCACATCACGGAAACTGCGTCACTACTTCCAGTCCCATTCCATCAAAGTTCTGACCGATCAACCACTAAGGCAGGTACTCCACCGTCCCGACACTTCTGGGCGACTAGTTAAATGGTGCATTGAACTAAGTCAGTATGATATCACCTATCACCCTCGCACCGCCATCAAGGGACAAGCCATGGCTGATTTCATTGCAGAATTCACTACCAACGAAGATAAGGAGCAATTGGGAATAGCAGAAGACATCAAGTGGAATCTCTTCGTGGATGGTGCATCAAACGAACAAGGCTCGGGGGCAGGTGTGGTAATAATCACTCCCAGGGGAAATAAGCTACACTATGCTATAAGGTTGGAGTTCGCTGCCACCAACAACGATGCAGAATATGATGCAGTGATAGCTGGATTAGAACTTGCCATAGAAATCAGAGCCAATTCTTTGTGTCTTCATAGCGATTCTCAACTTATTGTTAATCAAATACTAGGAGAATTCCAAGCTCGAGAAGAACGACTCATAGCATATTTAAAGAAGACCAAGTTACTTCTCAGCCGATTGGACCACTACTTAGTCAAACACATCCCTCGGGAAGAGAACCAAGAGGCCGACGAATTGGCAAAGCAAGCAAGTGTGAAAGATATCGCCATCTTCGGAGCAGTAACCATCTCGAAGCAAATAACCCCAAGTTTTGAGCAAGTGAATCTGATAGCTGCAACCAAAGAAGCAAATTGGATGACTCCCATCCGAGACTACTTACAAAGCGGCATACTACCCAACGGGCGTAACGAAGTCAAAAAAATCTTGAGGAAAGCTTCCCGCTACACAATACAGGAAAGCATCCTCTATCGGCGCGGGTTCTCTAACCCGTTATTAAGGTGTGTCGCTGGGAAGCCAAGGAAATCTTATCCAACATTCATCAAGGAAGCTGCGGAGATCACACCAGAGGGCAAACTTTAGCAAAGAAGATACTCCGATATGGATATTTCTGGCCTACCTTAAGCAAGGACGCCTTAGGTTTCGTCAAAAAATGCGACAGATGCCAGAAGTTTGCTAAGATTCTGCGGCTACCAACAACTGAAATTACACAAATGACCATCCCTTGGCCCTTTGCAGTATGGGGAATTGATTTGATCGGCGAGCTGCCAATGGGCCGAGGCGGGGCCAAATATACCATAGTGGCAGTCGACTATTTCACCAAATGGGTGGAAGCAGAACCTTTGAATAAAGTATCTTCAGCCAAAGTTATTAACTTCTTGATCAAAAATGTTCTGTGCAGGTACGGAGTCCCATTCAAAATCAGATCAGACAATGGACTTCAGTTTGACAGCGAAGAATTCGCCAACTGGTGCCGAGAGCACGGAATTCACAAAAGCTTCTCATCCGTAGCTTATCCCCAGGCAAATGGACAAGTCGAAGTCGTCAACAAAATTCTGAAAACTCTGATAAAAAAGAAACTCGAAAAGTCAAAGGGCGCTTGGGTGGATGAGCTCCCTACGGCACTGTGGGCCTATCGCACATCTTTCAGAACATCAACGGGGCACACTCCTTTCTCTTTGGCATACGGATCGGAGGCTATGCTCCCGGTTGAAACCATCGTGCCCTCCCACCGTAGGATCCACTATAACCCAGAAGAGAACGAAGAACTCCTTCACATGTCTTTGGATCTAGTTGAGGAGAGAAGAAACGATGCAGTCCTTAAAGCGGCAGCCCACAAGCAAAAAGTAGCAGCACAATACAACTCCAAAGTCAAGCATCGTACCTTACAAGAAGGGGATCTTGTCCTCATGTGAATCTTCCCTCGCCCCGGAGCATTAGATCCAATCTGGGATGGGCCATATGTAATTCATAAAGATCTCCACAATGGAGCCTATATTTTGTCAACAGTGGACGGAGAGGTGTTCCAGAGGGCATGGAACATCCAACACCTCCGTCGATACTTTTCTTAACTTGTACTGCCCATATGAAGTGAATTAACAAAGAGAATCAGTGGACGTAGGCATTTTCGTGCCGAACCACTTTAAAAAACCTTGTCTCTTTTTTAACTTGTTCCTTTATATCTTGGCTGCTTGTTAACTTTATCCTTTTCTGTTGAACAAAATCCTATGCATACAGCATTTCAATTCAAAGCACTCCGCAGCGCAACTTCACCTGGACAAGACCTGACAGGTACTATGCTAATCTATGCCCTCGCCAATGAGACACTTTTGCTCCAGCATCCCTCTGCTGTAGGTTAACTCATTGATCGCGACGGCCCTTAAAGCAAACTGTAATGAGCCGATTATAAGCCACCGAGAAGGCCGACTATAGCCGAGGCAGCTCATTACGGCGTTCGGCTCGCCGACAACTGTGAACCGACTATAAGCCCCAACATAAGGTGTGGCAAGCCAGGGGCAGTTCACGGTTGACGATCGGCACCCACGCTAGCAGGCCACAGTAAATCGAATAATACCCACGATTACGGGCCATAATGGCTCGGGTAGTTACTGTGCGCGATCTCAGCTCCGATGTGTCTTAAGTGCGGCTGAGGTAAAAAATAATTAACTCCCCACGGAGGTGTAAGATGGGTGACAAATGTCTCCAAGACCCACAGCTGGGGAAAGTGACTACAAAACCCGTTTGCCACGAACTTAAGCACATCGACGGCCTTCCGTGATTGGAAGTTTTTACTATCTCCTATATTTCCATTCTGTTTTAAGAACTTTCCTCCTATCCTCTATAACAATCCCTAAAGCACAGGTCACAGAATAGGAGGCATTCGCAAATGAGACCGGATGGCCGGGCACTCGACCACATTTCATACTCAGTCACGCTAAACATTCAAAGCCGCCGTCTACCACTAAAGCAGGAGGGACGGTATTTTATTCTTGTGTGTCTAAAAACATAGCTATAGTTTATTCGCACATCACGTTAGTATTACAAAATATGAAATTATACTTTAAGCAAGAACTTAGCATCAAATACCACTGAACCCCAAGCACATGCATAGCTATATTTCTTATTCAGCACGTTAAGACTACAAAAAACATCCATATATAACGAAATTATCATAAGTTAAGAATTACATGCCGAAAATCAAATCTCTTATTACAAGTAGCACCATTACAACTTGAAAGCCATGTTTTTGTTTTAAAACCAACAAATGTAACAATATCGAGTCAACCAAAAGAAACATCCAGGTCGAATCAGGGAGCTGGTTGCATTGGATCTTTACCCTTGTCTTGTTGATGTTGACCGCCTGATCAGGCAAGAAGAGAAATCATTAGTGATAAGCAACAGAGTTAACAAAAGAAGAAACTAAAGAATAAAAGGTTACCAGCAACTTCCCCTTGATCATCTTGGTCGTCATCCCCTACTTCCACGCCTGCCTCCTCAGTTGCAAACAACCGCATCCCCTCATTCACCGCTATCTTCTCCTCCTTGGTGAACTGAGCGGTAACCGCATCCATCCTAAAGGCCGCTCCACCCTCCTTATCCGCCTCAGCCTTGGCCTCCTCTAAAGCCCTGAGGTAAATCCTAGCCATAACCCGGGGGTAGTTGTACATCCAAAATAAGCCGCCCTGCTTCCATGTGCGAAAGTACATATCCTGCAGCATATCATCCATCATCCCCTCATTTTCCTCAAACTCCCTCATACGAGCCTCAGAGACCGATAGCCTTGCAACGGCAGCATCCCTCTCCAGTCGGTATCGCGAGCAGTCAGCCTAAAAGGACCTCCTCATCGCCTCCATCTCCTCCTTTAGCCTGACCTGAGCAAGCTCTGCGGCTTCAAGCCTCCCCGAAAGCTCCTCTACCTGCTCAAGCTCAGCCCTCCGAACCTCGTCCGCTGTCGAGATGGCCATATCTACCCGCTCCTTGCAGGCAGCCTCCATCTTCTACAATTCCGCCTTACTAGCCTCCTCCATAGTCTTCCTTAACCGCCTGGAGACAGCCTCATGCTGAGAAATCTGAATGGCCTGATCAGCAAGCTATTTGGCCTGGTCCGAAACCATCAATCGTAGTCGGATGTTGGCACTCCCAATCTCCTCTCCAGCCTTAACCAGCCGGGCATGATGCCCCATCAGCTTCCTGGTCTCCTCCGCCACCCGGTCAATACTAGCCTTGGCCTCGTCTCCCATGGTAACTATCCGAGTAGTAAGTAAATCGAGATCTAAGGACTTAGCCTCATCAAGCACCCGTACCATGGGATTGCGGGGAAGAAGATGCTCACCAGTGGCCTCATCAAATGAAATATCCTGAGAACTCGGATCCAGATCCGGGTGACCGGCAAACGGGTTGCGAACTAAACCAGGGTGTTCTATCGGGATGATAGTGGGATGTTCGGACGGATGCAGAGAAGGTATGAAGTGCTCCTCGGTGGTATCCTGAGAAGGTTGAGTTGGGGCCTGAGGACTGGTTGAAGATTCAAGCAAAGGGCGACTCCTCTTCCTCTTCCGAGCATCCTCTTCAATAACCCCAAGAAGAGGGCGGTAACCTACTACATCTCCAGGACGACCAGTCGGAGGCTTGGGTTGGGAGAAAGCTCTGAGAAGCTTGTATTGTTCGAGGCGGTGATGAATATCTGAAGTCTTGGACACCTCGCTCACCCCTGGGATAAAGAACAAGTGTCACAAGCTTACATTGATCCATAATTCAAGAAACGCGTTAAATTAAAGGTTAAAAGAAGAAAGGAAACACATCTGTTGTACAAACCCTGGGGAGGAGTAGGATACTGCAATAAGTCCTGGATTTCATTCCAGGACGGGAGCGGACCATAAAATATTCCTAAGTCCCTATCATAAATGGAGCCCGCAGAAGTCAAAAGTTCACCTTGAGTCGTCGGGGCCACCTTGGCTGGAATAGTCTGGGAAGACACACTTGCACCGGTCCCGGCCTTGTCAGCTTTCCCGGATTTCTCTACCGAAGCCGGTTCTCCGTCCAGCCCCTCGAAAGCTTGGCGGAATGCATCATCCGTCCACTCCTGAATCTCGCCTGCTTGCCCAGGAAGCAAGGCCCCGATGCCATCACCACCTTCCCGGTCATCTCCACCCTCACCTCTCTCCTCCTCCACATCTTCCTCCCTCGGAGTAATTGGACGAGTGCTGGGGGAAGGATCGTCCGACTTCTTAAGCTTCTTACCTCCGACAACTGGAGGTTTTGTGAAAGGTTTCCTCTTACCACTCTCTACTGTGACACCTCCCTTAGCTTGAGCAGCCGCCCTCTCCTCCGCCGTTTCCCTCTGCTTGACTACTGACTGCTGTGGAAGGATCAAATTATACTCCAGAAGGGTCGCATTTCTGATCAGGTAAGCAGCTGATCTATCTCTCCCGGGGATAGCTTCTATCTTAGCCGCCATCTGAACAAGGCGATCAGTCTCCACAACCGCAAAGCCATCTGTCGCTAGCAAAAAATGAAAACGTATGAGAAGAAGCATCGCAACCAGAATGGAAATTATAAATAAAGCGTCGACTTACATCCAGAGGTGAAACGCCGAATAGAAACAGAGTCGTCCCTGACGAAGAACCACTCCTTCTTGAACATGCTGTACTTAGAATACAGATCCAAGACCGGCTTGAAGGTTACAGCTGACTCCAAGCTGATGTATGGGGACCCCTTTTTATAGCCCTTCAGATTATATAAGTACCGGATCTCCCGGTTGGAAGGAGCACGCCCATACTTCCTCTAAAAGATGACGAAGAGGCTCACCAGTATAGTATAAGAGTTGGGTTGAAGCTGGAATGGGGCCACCTTTAGATATGTAAGAAAACTGACTACCCAAGCATTAAGAGATGGGATGGCACCGCACATGCAGTGGTATCTGCTGTAGGCAAAGTACCCTTCGGGAGGGTCATATGGCATAACTTCTCTCCCTGGCAACAGCATGCGCGCTCTATCAATTCCGAAAGAACGGGAGATGACATCAAGCTGCTCCTCCTTGAGGGAGCTGGGAAAGCAATCGGGCGGGGAGTTCAGAAGCTCCTGAGGGCCGTACCCGTCCACCAGTGATCTCGGGGCAGTTCCGTGACGTTCCGGTCCTGGCTGAGTAGGGGGCACTACGGAAGATTCTCCTTCGCCCTGGGACTTCTTTTATCTGATCGAGTTTCTGCTTTGCGAGACATTATCTACAACATCGGAAAAACATGTTGTTAAAACAGGGGATATAAACAAATAAGTACATGTAGTCCGGAATTTCGCTCGTGATATGAAAAATGAAAAAATCCAGTGTATAAGGTTCATTCGGCACCCAGAATACACGTTCGTTTGGCTATCCAACTCTCAATCTCATTCGGCGGTCATGTTCTCCAAATGAAAAAGTTCGTTCGGTGCTCAGAATCCCCATGCTCATCCGGTAATCCAAGAACGATAGTTCACTCGGCACTCGGAATACATAGATTCATTCGGTAGTTTAAAAACATAAAGGCCGTTAGGCAAAGGAAGGCTATGTCACCTTATTCGGTGTTCTGAAACAATTCGGCAAAGAACTTGATTCGGCAGGGATGTTTGGTTCGGCTATCTTGGATTGGTAAGAAGTGACAAAGATGTATAACCCATATTTATAGGCAAATATCGACAGCCGGACCAGTTGGTTCGGCATTGAAGACCGGATGGGAAGGTCTGTAATTAACGACCTAAAACAAAGCACGCCATGTGCACACACATGCCCTGCTTTGGGGGGCAAATGTTGGGGGCGTTTCATCAACAGTAAACGGGGCATCACCGAGCCAAGCAAGGAAGAACCAAAGCCGGACCGGCACACTATCCAACCCACCTGATACCGGACAAAGGCCAAGAACACACTCTCTCCAACCACCGAACCATGTTCGTCCGGGCTAACCACCGAACGAGCCAGAACCGCTCCAAACTCATATCGAACCACCCCCTATCGGTCCAGATTTCTTCCAACAGTCAACGGTCCAGATCAGGGCCGGACCAACCTATCACATCCTACCACCAAGCTAACATTCTACTTCTCGACCCGACCAAGCAACAACCGGACCAAGTCGTCTCCATACTAACATTCAACTCCCCACCGGACCAAGCTCTCCACCGAATGAAGCAACGCCGAATCATCGCACTCCTATCATCAAACCAAGGCATGCCGAACCAAGATGCACCAGGCCAGATTGCCTCAGCCCAGGCCCGCCAGCAGCTATATACATCCAAGACCCCTGCCCCAGCCTCACTCTATAAATAGAGGGGCAGGGGTACAACAACGGGGAACAAGTTTGAGAGCTCAAGCACGGAGAGAACTTTCAAACAACTTTCTTTTACTTGTATCAATGCTTTGTACTTGTAATCTAAACAAGAGAAGAGAAATAACATATAAAGTGGACGTAGGCACATTTTGGCTGAACCACTATAAATCTGCGTGTCTTTTTACAGTTTAGCCCCTACTTTTCATATATTTGCATAAATCACCCAAATCACTAAGAACAACATAAGATCTACTAAATCATACGACTTTGAGATGTTTGTCCATTTTTTGTGCAAACAAACACTCCCAAAATAAAGGGTGCACCAATCGACAACAAGTAATGAGTAGTTTTCGAAGAAGTGTGTTCGCTCGAGGTAGCTGACCTCCATTTGGCCCGACACGGCTCCTGTTTTAGTCATTTCCAATCTGACACAAGTGTCAAGGCTATCCATTATCGTTCTCTTTCTTCAGTCATCACGTACATCATTCCAACCACTTCATTCTGGATCACACTATGCGTATAGTTATTAAAGTGGTTTTCGGTTTAGACAATGAGTATGTCCCTAACCGATTCCGGTCTCTTTAATAACATTCGTAATTATTACACCGATTGGTCGTTTAATAAATTTCAAAACCAAATCAATTACAATTTCAACTAGAATTTGTAAATCAACATTTCATTTGTCTTTCTAAAACAATTTCCATAATTTACGTTTCAAAACATCCAAATCATAATTTCAAAATCTTATAATTCATTTTCGATTTTTATTTTATAACAATTCAAATATTGATTCAAGTTCGAATATAAGTTTCATTCCAAAATCATTTAAATTAATTTAATTTAACATTCAAATCACTTTAACTTCATTAATCGATTTCATTCAATATTCCTTAAGTAAATTTATCATTCAAATAATTTCTATTAAATTTCCAATTCATTAAATCCATTATTTAAATTAAACTTCATTATATCAAAACTTACAAATTGAATTAAATTAAATTCATCAAATCAAATTCTTTACATTTCAAGTCTTACATTAATTTCAATAAATCACATTTTATTTCTTGTTAAAGAAATTCAATTCACTTATTTACTTACTTAAATATTTTCCAAAACTTAATTAATAAAGAACTCAATTTCAATTATTTACGAAGTAAAAATTCACTTATTCAAAAGTTCAATTTCTCTTATCAAAGAATTCAAATTTTTATTTAATTATCAAATAATCAAATCTTATTTAATTATTAAATATTTCAAAACTTAATTATTAAATAATTTCAAAGCTTAATAATTTCAAACTTAATTATAAGTTCAAACTTAATTATAATTTCAAACTTAATTCAATGAAAAGTTCCAAATTTAATTGTCAAATAATTAATTTCAAAATAACGATCTTTCAACAACTACTATGTCAATATTTGTTTCAGATTTTACATATTAACATTTCCTTTCATTAAAAATTCAAATTCCAGCTTCATTTCAAAATCTTATCCTTTCAAATAAAACTTTATTTTATTTAAAATCACATTATTGACCAATCAGATTTTATTTAATTCTCTATCCTAGGTCAAAGTTTAATTTGGGTATTTATCATTTCAACCCGATTCCAATACAATTAAAAATCAAAGAATAGTAAAGGGAACTTGCAGTGTGATAACTGGGATGGTGTTAAAGTAAATAAACAAGCAATAACAACAATCAATAACAACAATCCAATAATCAATTCAAATAATCCCGAAATAATCGTATTAATTCACATTGTTGTTTTTACGAATTAATAAAATTATTTCTCGAATCTACACTATCATTTCATGTAGATTAAAGATTATTACACAAATATTTATATGGTTTTTCACTTGATATCCACTATTCAATTTCATACTATATCAATTTATACAACATACATTAAATGTTTCAAGGTATAGTTAACACTATTTCTACGTGTTAATTAATTTAACATTTAAAGGGGGTCACATTATACAAATTTAATTATCCTATATCAAATTCAATTGCATACTGTTTATTACTTTAACATTAGCAATTTAACGTCTAATATAAACATCAACAATGTTAACTCCCTTTTAGCAACGACTTACGAGTTAATTGCTAAGAAGGAATCTACAGCTTGAACGACTTACGACCTACCGGGTTAAGCAGCTTGCGACCTAGGGGAACTTCGCGACTTAACTACTCAGCGAGTTAAAGGCTCTATGACTTGAGAGGGTTTCGACTCAACATGATACGACTCATCAAGTTAACTCTTCTACGACTCAACGAGATAAGGAGTATACGACTCATGGTCTTACGAGATAAAGAGTATACGACTCATGGTCTTACGAGATAAGGAGTATACGACTCATGGTCTTACGAGATAAGGAGTATACGACTCATGGTCTAGACGGTTCAGCGAGTCAAGGTCTATACGAGTCATGAAGTCTTACGACTCATGAAGTCTTACGACTCATCAGACTTGGAAATGTACGACTCATAGGGCTTGCGACCCATCAGACTTGGAAATGTACGACTCATAGGGCTTGCGACTCATCAGACTTATGACTCGTAAAGACGTACGACTCACAAGGACAGACGACCCATCAGGTTTTACAACTCATGGTGCGTACGACCCATCAGGTTTTACGACTCATGGTGCGTACGACTCATCAAGTTTACGACTTAAGGGCTATCAAACTGAAATCCAAGGCCCTGGTCTGTGCCACTTTGATCTGATGAGTCGACTACGACTTAGCACTTCTCTTCCAACTGAGCCGCAAGATGGACCATAAGGCGCCCACAAGACATCATAAGTCGAATACGAGTCACGACTTACCATGAGTCGGTCACGACTCATGACTTGGCCAAATTGAAAGCTCAGAAATCTGCTCCTATAAATACCTCATCACTTCCAACATTGAAGGGACTTTTTTTGGCAAATCATTTCTACAGCGTTGTTATTCCGTCGAACTCTTCATTCATTCAGTAATCGAGGATCCTTCAAGCATTCACGACACTACAACAAGCTTCGAGAGAAATTCCTTACATCCAAGATGGATTCATCGAGTTTCACCGTCGAAGATTGAGCTAGTAGTCTAGATTGTTTCTTGTGATCGAATTGTACTGTTTCTTGAAGAGATTTGTATCAAATTGTAACCGAATCAGCAATAAGAGACTATAAAGTGGACGTAGGCTCAATTACGGGCCGAACCACTATAAATCCGTTGTTCATTTACTGCATTTCTGCTTTTTTCCTGCTTAATTTCTGTTCCCGTCACACGGGTGGTGCTTTCACGATCTTATTACACACACCGGGTGTTATCGTTCATATTTTAACGTTAACATTTTGGTGCTTTCACTGAGAACCCCACTCAGGCGATCGTCCACCGTTGCTTCGCAAAGACTCATAAAAAGAACCTCTCTTAAAAACCAGATCCGAAATAATGGCTCCTGGAAGAAGAGGTAGACCTATCAGATCCGGAAATGCTCACGAAGGGACTTCCGCTTCCCCAATAACAGACCAAGCAACTCCAACCGTTGGAGTCACCAGGGCTGAATTGGATGACGCAGTTTCTGGATTATACCAACAAATTGAAACTCAAAATGCTTTGATGATGGATAGAATAACTGCCCTGCTTGGGGCAAATCGTCAACCAGAAAACCATCAAACCACCCTTCCTGAAACGCCACCTTTCCAAGCTGATGGTTCTAGGCCGCAACCAACTTGTCATGAGCATATGCCCGGGCAAACTTCCGAGGGAAGAACTGGTGCTTGCCCGGAGGTGTCTTTGAACAATAAAGAGTACCTGTCTGAAATGGTTGGCCGCATCATGAAAGAGAGCATGCAAAGGGAAGAGGATGAGGCTAACTGGGGATTTGCGCCAAGCAGAACTCCATTTACTGAAAGGATCCTGAGAGCAGAATTCCCAAGGAAATTTGCACCTCCTACTATCCAAGCCTATAGGGGAACCACTGACCCTAATCATTTCCTATACAAATACGATTGGCATATGACCGGTGCAAGAGCATCAGACGAGATTAAGTGTCGGTACTTTCCGGTATACCTGGAAGGTGTGGCTTTACTTTGGTTCACAAAGCTTCCAGTTCGGTCTGTAGATAAGTTCTCCGACTTAACACAAAAGTTTAAGGAACAGTTCAGATTGTATGCTTCAAAAGCTAAGGATATAATGTCACTGTCTAACCTTGAACAAGCGCCCGGAGAATCAATCAAATCTTTCTTGAGCCGTTTAAATATAGCTTTAGCCGAAGTAGAAAATGCGGAACCACGCATGATCCTGACTTATTTGATGCGAGCCATTGATAAATCGAGTAAATTTGGAATATGGCTAAAGATGAAGGAACCGAACTCACTTGATAAATTCTATAAAAAGGCCGACGAGTTCATTCGCCTTGAAAACCTTTCTACGACGTCAAAGGTGGTTGCTGCCCAAACTAATAACAACAGTGTCCCATCTAAGAAAAGAGAATCTGAAAGTCAGAAAAGGGAGAATGAAGGAGGAAAGAACCAGGGAAATGAAAAGAAACCTCGCCGCTTTAATTCTTCGGATTATACCCCTTTAACTGATACACTAAGAAATATCTATTTTGCAACAAAAGACGTTGTCCAGTATCCTAAGCCACCTGAGATGACGAAAGGTGCAAAGAGTAATGGAAAATTCTGCCAATTTCACAATCAACCTGGCCATGACACTGACCAATGTCGCCAGTTAAAGAAAGTGATTGAAGAATTGTTGGAACAAGGTAAACTCCAACAATACGTTAAGAAAAGCGGAGTCAATCCAACCTCATCCACTCGGGATCAACAACATCCTACCCATCAATCCGATTCTCACAACAACACTGCAGTGGAAGATTCAGAAAAGCTTATCATTAATGCTATCACAGGGGGACCATACCCAGCAAGCAGAAGATGGGATGACTACTAATTACCCACTAAACTGCGGCTGGGGCATCTCTCACTTTCTTTGGCATAAAAATCCAAAAGCTATGAATCAAGCATAAATGGAAATCCAGCTTGGAGATTCTGAAACAATAATAACTAGCATTCGTTTTTTACTTAACAGCATTGCTTGAATTTGTAAAGATAATGATGGATGTGTAACTTCTGCATTGTAAACCGCTGAGAAATCAGCGTGACTCAATAATGAAAAACTATGCATTGTGTTTTCTGTTATAAAATGCCTGTTATATTTCGATGTGTAAATACTCTAAATGTATTGCTAAAATATCGATCTAATACTGCAGGTCATTAAAGCAAAGCTCACCCATCGCAAAGCTAAGCGAGCCTTACAAATCATTTATTAAAGCAAATTTCAAGCAACAAAAATTTCAAACTCGAATCCCATACAAGAGGAACTTCACATAAAAAGTTGACGGCTCCACTATGTCAACCCCTCGTTAACTGGTTGCGATCGTTGATATAAAAAAGGCATCCAACCAAATAACTTGCGTTTACTCTGTGGAGTCATTCAACAGTGAAGTCTACTTCTTCGGATAAAGCAATTTACTTGCAAAAGAAAGGAACACGCGCTTGGAAACGATGATAAAGGATCGCAGATTGGCGGATGACGATACAACATGAGCAAGCAAACATGGAAGCAGCCAAAGGAAGGTATGCCTCTCAACAGGAAAGCAGGTAGATCCACTAAAGGGATACCTTCCCAAGCAGAAGGAATAAGACCCTCGCTGGATGATTGTGATGCATCCGATCAGGCAGCTTGTGTCCATCCCATGGATCTACTTGCCCCTAAGACGCAACCTTCCTGGCACACCAACCAACTGATGCTCCTTCCCAAGGGTCAACAAAGCCCTCTAACGAGGCACGCCAATAAATGGGAGTGCTTTACTCAATCAAAAAGATCGGTGGGACTACCAAAGGGGCACCTCGTTAATTGATTGCGATCGTTTGTACAAACAAACATCCAATCAAGCAACTTGCGCCTGTCCCATGGACCCCTCCGACCATGAGAAAGTAACTTCCAGGCAATCACAAGCCCTCTTCGGAGGTACAAGCCCTTTTCGAAGGCACAAGCCCTCTTCGGAGGCACAAGCCCTTTTCGAAGGCACAAGCCATCTTCGGAGGCACAAGCCCTCTTCGGAGGCAAAAGTCCTTTTCGGAGGCACAAGCCTTCTTCGGAAGCACAAGCCCTCTTCGGAGGCACAAGCCATCTTCGGAGGCAAAAGCCCTTTTCGGAGGCACATTTCACCCGTGTAGAAGTGCAAAATGCTTCTCTTCGGAGACCCACTTCACCAGAGATGAAATGCCAAAACTACTTCTCTTCGGAGACCAAAACTGCTTCTCTTCGGAGACCAAAATCGCTTCTCTTCGGAGACCAAAACTGCTTCTCTTCGGAGACCAAAATCGCTTCTCTTCGGAGACCAAAAGACATCTTCAGAGGAGTACTTCACCTTGCTTGAAGTACCAAAAATAAACCCTTTACTGGGGCACAAAAATCAAAACCTTCTTCAGAAGCTCATTTCACTATGCAGGAAAATTCACTTTCAAACAAATAAAAGTGATCATTCCCAGAAGTCGAAGTGTTCTTCAGGAAGAAAAAGAAAATAAAGATTTCTCCAAAGACAAGATATACTCTATTAAAAGCAGAATAATTCTTCCCTGAAAAAGTGGAAAGTTATTCTCTAAAATAAGAGTATCGGTCTTGTGAAAGCAAGAAATATTACAGTATACTTGTGGTATGAGGGCAACATTATACAATTCAGTTACATTAATAAAAGTAATATACAAGCAACATACCACAAGTTCAATGCAATATCACGTAATAAAGATGTGGAGTAAATGCGTTCTTGAAATACAGACAAAAAGTTTGTACAAATAGAAAGAATCGTTTACTCTACACTTCAAATGAAAAACAGATGTATTCCTACATACACAAGGATTTGTACAAGAAAAATATCTATTTATTTCAACACTATGAGAAATTTTTTACATTGTACAGGTTACAAAAAGAAGCGGAGACCGGTATCCGCACAATCCCCGGTCAAAACAAAAAGCAAAAAATGCAAAAATCAAACTCATTTCCCCTTCTTCCCACCCTTGGAGTTTTTACTCGGCCTGGTAATTAGCTTCGTAGGCCGTGTCGGAGAAGAAGGAGAAAGAGACTCAGCCGGATCAATCTCTGCCTCATCCCCAGCAGCAGAAGAACTCTTTTTTCCTTTCTTCGAAACCACACGTTTCCCCTTCTTCTTGGAAGAAGACTCACTCCCCGGAGCAAGAAATGTAGAAAGCTTCGTGTCATAATCAAAAGATTGCTCCGGGGTCTTCTCGCTATCCTCCAGACCTTCTGCCTTCTGTTCTTCGGAAGCAAGTGGTTTGTCTAAACCTTGAAGGGCTGCTATTGGTTCTTCTTGTGAACCTGGTTGAGAAGCTGGAAGAGATATAACTTGAGAAGGAGGAGGAACGACAGCTGAAGAAGGAAGAATTGGTGCAGTTTCCGGCACGACTGCTGCATAATAAAAGAAATCAAAATCAGTATTCTCCGAGAAAAAAGAAGACCGTGAATCGTCAAAGTTACCTGGAGAAGCCGGTTAGCAAGATCAATCTCAAATTCCCGAGCTTGGAAGTCCTTCATTGCCTCTTCCTCTGTAGGGGTGGATACAGTTTCTTTGTCAACCTTAGCGGGAGGCGTGGAATGAGAACTAGAGCCAGTAATATCCGCATGAACTAAAGCTGAAGTATAAGCAGGAGCAATAGGAGGTGTCTCTTTCTCAGGAAGCTTCTCTCCCGTCGCCTCGGCCCGCACTCGGATGAGCTGCTCTTTTCCTTTGGCAAGGGCATCGCGATCGCTCTCACTTAAGTAGGTAGCTTGAAGATCTGTTTCAGAATATCCGGCACCACCAAATAAGTCAATGATTGCCTCCCATACCTCCGCTAAGGTGACTTCATACTCTGGTCCCAAAAATGAAAGGCTCCCACGCCCCAGGACACAATGCATATAAAAGTCAAACAAAGTCGCGTCAACGGTGGCTATGGTCGCCTTATGGGATTCTTCGGCTGAGGCTTTACCAGAAAGAACTTCATCACGTTCTCTTTCAGCCTTCAGTAGCTGAGATTGCAGTCTTATAATTTCTAAATCTTGAGAGCTGACTTTCTCTCGAAGTTGAACGGCATCATCGCGGTATTTTCTTGTAACCTGCTGTTCTGCTTCAAGTTTCACCTCAATGTCTCTCTGAGCAGCATGGGCGTCTCGAACTTGTTTTTGAAGCATTTCCTCTTTCTGAGAATAAGAAGTGGAAGAAGTAGCAAGCTCTTTTTTAAGCCTTTCAACTTCGGCTTCGAGCTTCACATAACCATCGCTAATGCTTTTCATCTCCGAGTCATGCTGCTTACGCCATTTGTCCCACTCAGATTTATCATTTTCCATGGTCATCATCGCTTCAAGGTTCAGATGGTTGACCCTTTGAAGTTCGTCAACCAGCTTCTGCCACCCAGACATTCTTTCGATGTCAAGCTTTACAGCATCGACATTTTTCAGCATCGCCTGCTTATCAATGGGGACCAAGTCCAAATCAAAACGCACTCCTTTCAGACACCAATTCGGAAATCGGCTCTGGAGTGTGGGAGGACCATCTCCAGCTTGGTACTGTGGCCTATTAATGATGGTCTGGATGTCAGATTCCTTAAGGGCAGGAGAACCGGAAGATGTATTAGGAGGAACAGAAGCGGTAGTCTTTTCCGAGATGTTAGATGTGTCTTTCTCACCAAGTCTGGTACATTTACTGGAATCATCAGAAGTGTGACTCTTCCCCTTATCGTCGTAAGATTTCCTTTTATAAGGATCGTCGCTTCTGCGGGAAGAGTCACGCCGCTCGTCCCTACTCCCATAGTATTCCTCATCTTCTCTCCGGTGACGCTCTTCATGAGCTCGCCTCTCATGAGCCTTTCTAGAAGCTCTCTCCTCATCAGTTTCTTTCACGGCACTGATATAACTCCTAAAATCATAAGCCTCACGGCTTCCGTAACGCTGAAATTTGTTGTAGTAAGAGCCGCTTCGCCCCATCAGAGAACCTGAAATTGAAGAAAAAGACCAGTTTTAGAAATCCTCAAGTTGAAGAGGCTAAGTGCATATAAGTGCCAAAATTCTAAGTGTGTGTGATGTGCAAACTACGCGCATCAGACTACAAACCACTTTTGGGTGTAGATATGGCAATAAGTTGTGCGGAAGGCATTGTGGTTTGTTGCAAAGAAGAAGTTGCTTCGACAACAGGAGGAACCACTTTAGAAACATCATCTTTAAAGAGCTCCTGAGAGGTTATCATGATGTCGCTCAGACTGTCAAAAGTATCATCGCCATTGTGCATGGGAGATTTCTCTTTTTCAACTTCCACCTCAGCCGTCTTTTCAAGAGTGTGAAGATTTTCCTCCTCTTCAACAACCGGGGCAAGTGCTAACTTACTGGACGGTCCAGCAATGTCGGTAGAAGTAGAACACTTTACCAATGAAGTCTCAGCGGTAAGATCTTGCGATAAAAGTTCTTTTGCAGGAACAGGGGCATCTGACTCCTCAGCAGGAGAATCAGGGACTTCATGTGGCTGAGTGGAACGGGAAGGATGTAAGAGTCCAAACTCGTGGAGGAACTCATCTCTCAATAGAAATTGAACACTCCTCTCCTCAACCGGCACGGCCATAAGCCTCTCAAAGGTAGTCTTGTGACGGGATTCCCTAGAGGGGGAAGGAAGCGCTGAAACAGTAGAAAAAGAAGTTAACACTTGACAATTTGGACTTCAAAGAATTTAGAAAAAACACAGGGAAAAGATAGATAATCGTACTTCCCACTCTCCAAATGGCGTAAAATCCCGGGGGACAACGAACAAAGAAAAACTGGCTCAGAAACCCAGGAACGCTTTCGGGAAGACCAATAATCAGTTTGCGATTCCTGGCACTCCTTACAACTGTGATAGAGGGATGGTCCTTGGTCCTTGTGAATGAGCATAGAAAGCAAATTTCTCCAAAACTGGGAAAATGGTCCAGCATTCTCCTAAAAAGCACACACAGTCCCAGCAGGATGGCGAAGCCATTAGGATGAAGTTGAAAAGGAGAGATAGATAATCGAAGGAGGAGTTCTCGGAGACAGTCATTAAACGGGGGAATCGCTCCACTCAAGCACATTTGGCGGTTCACTGCAATGAAGCCGTGGGGCGGCCTGTCAGCAGTGTCATTTACTCCAGGGAGCAAAGCATCAGATTCAGCAATGCCAAACTGGGAGCATAGTTGACGGAAGACTTTATGACTCAGGGTGGTAGGAGTCTTTTCTGGGGGATCATTCAACGGAGTAGCAATTGGAAAAGCTTCTCCACTTGGTTCCAAGTCTTCTTGATGAGATGCCATTCTACACAATCAGCTGAATGTTCAAAAGTGAAGGTGCACGTTTCCTAAAAGTGTGAAGTGCTGTGCAAAACTAATGAAAATAAGAAGAAAAAAAAGCAAGTATAACTGGAATTAAACTAGCTAACAATCAGTCGATTACGAGATTTCAGAACCTGTTAATGCTCAAGTGCAGTGTTAATGCAGACAAATCAGTTTTAGTTAAACATTACGATTTTGCTTTAATACTTCACTTGAGTTAGTTATGGTGTAGCATTTCACTCATACAGTTCATTTAATTCAATCTTCTCTTTATCAACTAATCTGTCATTCGATGTGGGCAGTCAGTGGCAGTATATTCGTCCCAGTATTCTGTGAATGTTGTGTTAAGCAGGTTATTAGCATTAAAGTCAAAACAGTGTGAGAGGTAGCACAACACAGTTCAAATTCAAGAGTTCAGCCAACTTCTGTGCAAAGTCATCTAAGTCCTAAGTCGTTAAACGACCTATCATGAGTCGGGGCTTTTAGGTCGTATTAGGCGAATCAAGATGTTCGAGGCATGTTCTCTTAAGTCAGATCATTCAAGTCCAAGAATTCGAAGTCATAGAGTTCAAGTTGTTAGGTCGTTCGGACGAGTTACGAGTTACGAGTTAAGGGCTACCTCGTCCACGACCTAGTCTTTCAGATTTGCTTGCAAGATTAAACCTTAAGTATTAACTCGTTCACGACCTAGGGGGCAAGCTACGAGTTAAATCAAGTCGTCAGTCCTTAAGTCGCGCTACAAAGAAAAGTTTCAGGTCTGAGTGCAAAAATGCAATGTCCTAGGTCGTTACCGACCTACGACCTACGACCAACTTAAGGTCGTCGAAAGTTAAGTCGTGGTTTCTGTTCAAAGGTGTTAGTTCATTCTCCCCAGTACATCGATTCGCCGAACTCCTAACCCGTTAACCCATTAGCCTCTCCTTCAACCAAAACTCTCTTCTCCTCAACGCACTCAATTATCTCGATATCACCATACACCTAGTGTAATGATATTCCATCACAAATCACAAATCGGTCAAACTGAATCGCCGCAATCCATCGTCTGGTTCACACAAGACTGTCCAAGGCTAGGACAGATCATCCTGAATCCATCAATGATCAATTGAAACAAGGATTGCAGAGAGTTGCGACATGGGAAAAGGGGGGTCGATGGTGAAAATGGGATTCGTAATTGGGTGATAATCGAAGAATGAATAGCAATCGAATCCACTTACGCAATACGAAATCGAAGATGTCTGGCGGTCGAGTAATTGAGCTTGTCTGAGAGGAACTAAAATGCTTGCAAATGACAGAATGAAACAGGTAAAGGAGAAGAAGGAACGACCTAGGCTATTTATGCCCTGAGATAGTGAAAGGTGAATCGACACATCCGGCTTACGACTTATACTGAGTCGTTCACGACCTACGACTCATCTTAAGTCGATCGAGATCTAGCACACTCATCAAGAAGCGGGCAAAGGAAATCGAAGCACACGACTTACGACTTAAGACGTATACTTCGAGGGGCAAATGTTAACTCCCTTTTAGCAACGACTTACGAGTTAATTGCTAAGAAGGAATCTACAGCTTGAACGACTTACGACCTACCGGGTTAAGCAGCTTGCGACCTAGGGGAACTTCACGACTTAACTACTCAGCGAGTTAAAGGCTCTATGACTTGAGAGGGTTTCGACTCAACATGATACGACTCATCAAGTTAACTCTTCTACGACTCAACGAGATAAGGAGTATACGACTCATGGTCTTACGAGATAAAGAGTATACGACTCATGGTCTTACGAGATAAGGAGTATACGACTCATGGTCTTACGAGATAAGGAGTATACGACTCATGGTCTAGACGGTTCAGCGAGTCAAGGTCTATACGAGTCATGAAGTCTTACGACTCATCAGACTTGGAAATGTACGACTCATAGGGCTTGCGACCCATCAGACTTGGAAATGTACGACTCATAGGGCTTGCGACTCATCAGACTTATGACTCGTAAAGACGTACGACTCACAAGGACAGACGACCCATCAGGTTTTACGACTCATGGTGCGTACGACCCATCAGGTTTTACGACTCATGGTGCGTACGACTCATCAAGTTTACGACTTAAGGGCTATCAAACTGAAATCCAAGGCCCTGGTCTGTGCCACTTTGATCTGATGAGTCGACTACGACTTAGCACTTCTCTTCCAACTGAGCCGCAAGATGGACCATAAGGCGCCCACGAGACATCATAAGTCGAATACGAGTCACGACTTACCATGAGTCGGTCACGACTCATGACTTGGCCAAATTGAAAGCTCAGAAATCTGCTCCTATAAATACCTCATCACTTCCAACATTGAAGGGACTTTTTTTGGCAAATCATTTCTACAGCGCTGTTATTCCGTCGAACTCTTCATTCATTCAGTAATCGAGGATCCTTCAAGCATTCACGACACTACAACAAGCTTCGAGAGAAATTCCTTACATCCGAGATGGATTCATCGAGTTTCACCGTCGAAGATTGAGCTAGTAGTCTAGATTGTTTCTTGTGATCGAATTGTACTGTTTCTTGAAGAGATTTGTATCAAATTGTAACCGAATCAGCAATAAGAGACTATAAAGTGGACGTAGGCTCAATTACGGGCCGAACCACTATAAATCCGTTGTTCATTTACTGCATTTCTGCTTTTTTCCTGCTTAATTTCTGTTCCCGTCACACGGGTGGTGCTTTCACCATCTTATTACACACACCGGGTGTTATCGTTCATATTTTAACGTTAACAAACAACTGTATTATCATCGCATAAATAATTAACAGATAATGGTGTTAGATGTCATAGGTGAACTGATACAGGTAATACCATATATAAAACGGTGTAAATAACTAACTGCAGCATATTTCAATTGTCGTTTCAATTGAAATCAAATTTATAAATAAAAGAATGTTAATCGTGAGTGATTGCTCACCTTTTGAGGCTAGAGAAGATAGACAATGAAATTGAGTTACGGATCCGAGCATGGATTTTGAAGCAAAGCACGATGGAAACAAGTTTGACGGACAAAGCTGATAAATAGGAATAAACGAAATCAAATCAGAACTAGATCGATAAAATAATGGTATAAGTGAACATGTATGTGTGTGTGTATATATATATATATATAAAACCATATTCTAAATTTTCGAACACATATAAATTAAATATATATGTATTTCAAAAATCGTTGTTTTAAATTAAAACACACATGTAAAAATCAAACATATATATACATTATATATTTTGAAATAAACATATATATATATATATACACACACACACACCTACCAAGCTAAGCTGCAAAGATGCCAGTAAAACAAGACAGGCTATGGCAATATAAATTGTATATTATACTATATTTGCTATGATTTTATTTGAGAATCTATATATGTACATACTTCGAAACCAAGCATATTTTCGTACTATAACAAAACAAATCTTGAAACAATAAAATTGTAAACAATTAACTGTCACAACCTATACTTATAGAGCCCACATCCACACAATCGAATATATATGCATATATTGCATATAACAAAGGGTCGCAATATATATTCATGTTTAATATATATAATAATTGACATCACATATAACTAATAGCTAATATACATATATATAGGTATGCCTCGAGTTTAATATGCAGAGCAAAAAAGAGAGAACCAAACACAGATCGTATGTAATCAGGCATCTATATGTATATCTTGTAAACGCTGTATATATTCATATATATGTACTTTATAAACATTATTAAAATAAACATTATTTATATATTATAAACAACTATATTGTAACATACCAACAGATCCTTATAACTTATAGAAATATATATACTCACATGAGCACATTTGCAGATTGCTCATAACTTAAATACTTATATACATATGCATGCAAACTGGTTATTATATATATACATAACTTATACATTAAACTCATATCAAATTTATATATATGCGTGTATAAATAAACTAGTAAAAACATAAATAATATAAACAACTATATATATTATATATATACAGTTTAAAAGCAAAATTTTAACAAACAATCATATTACCTCAGCTGCATGTATATATAATAATTAATACGAGAAGCTGCTGAAGCATGCTCGATTGTAAACTTATATACTATTGAACTTAAACATATACATTACTGTAAAATAAAAACCCTTGTAACCAATTATACCTCTACACAAAAGAAGGAGGAATGAGCGAAGCAAGGAGGCAAGCTCGGTCGAAGACGATGGAAAAGTGGCTGATGTAGAAGAGGCTGGCCACGGGGCGGCTAACGTGGCGGGGAGCGATGGAGTGTGGTGGGCCGAACTGACGCGGAGGGTGGTGCTTGGTGATGAGAATGCATGCGGGCTTGGAGGAAGAGGGCTGGAAAACGAAATGGGAGGCGAGAGGGTGCTGGGTTGCGAACTTCGGCGGAGGGTGGTCGACTGGGTAGAGGCGGCGGCTAACAGCTGAGGTGGTGGGGAAGGCCGAGCAAAGTGAGAAGATGGCTTTTGGTTCGTAGGCTAGATGCATTGCGGGAGGCGCTGTATGGTGGAGTGAGAATGGTCGGTGGCAGGAGGTGATTCGAGCTAAGGGTGTACGAGCGGAGAAGCATGGGTCAGGAAAGATGGTGGAGCCGAGAGGAGGAACAGTTAGCTTGCTTTATATTTGAGTTTCTTTCCAAAATGAAACAAATTAAAGGAAGAGGTAAGGAAATGTAGGAGGAGTTGGCTTCTAGTATGCAAATATAGAATTAAAGCTTTTACGTGCTGTCACTTCTCCCAAAGCCAAAAGCAACAGACTTTCAATTAAAGAATGCAACTTTTGATACAAGCTGTACTTCACTTTTCCCAAAGCCAAAAGCAAGACTTCCAATTAAAGAATGCAACTTTTGATACAAGCTGTACTGTATATCCAGGCCGAAAGAATAGAGAAAAAGCAGAAGTAGAGGCTAAGTACAGGGTGGAAGGTAAGCAGCAATTTAAATTGAAGATAGGAATAGAAAGGGTCATAATTGAATTTTATGTAAATAATAAAAGAAGATGGCTATTTGTTTCAGCCGTTTAACCATTGAATAGGCACAGAAACCGGTACCGTGGTTACCGTTTTCACGAATTCCGCAGCAAACTGGACTTCAAAACACAGAGTTGAATATACCGTAGAGATTAGCACGACGAGATGATCAAAACGGTATACGGATATCAGTGGTACGATTGAATTATAAAAATTCGAATTTTCTACTAGCGGAAAAGGCAGCAAAAACGCAGGAAAATAAGATCGACGGAGCTACAGATGTCCGAATTTGGAAAAACGAAAAATGACGTCTCACTTAGAAGATGGTTTAGAAGTTTTCTATGTAAAAATATTTAGGTTCCGAAAACATTTTATTTTCATCGCATTTTAACTGATTAAATTGAAGTAAATTTTCGCGCGAAATAAACTTTCATACTTTCGAACGAAAATTTACCAGTTGCTATGTTTAACTAAACGTATTTCAAATATCAAATTTTTATTTCAAAATTTTATCGTTTAAAATTTCATAAAATTTTAACTAATTACGTTATTAAAACAGTTAAAATTTACGGGTCGTTACACTCTCCACCACTCTAAACTTTCGTCCCCGAAAAGGAATGAGGTAGGAGAATAGAAACAACCAGAAAGAAAAACCAGATTTGAAATACAAAATAACAATTAATTTAAACCATATAAATTCAAATTTAAATTAATTGATATTCAATAATTGATTTAATCCATTTGATTTCACATAAGTGAAATCATTCTTAACTATTTCTAAATCTATTATCTTATTATCCAATTATGTTTAATTAACAAATTCCTAAAATCATAAATTAGAATAGTCATTTAATAAAATCATATTTATTCAACAAATTTAATTCTTCTTTATTCCAAATTATTATTAAGTTTATTTCACTTAATATATCTTATTACATATATTTAAACCATATAAATTAATTTAAGCCATATAAATTTCCATTTAAATTAATTTATATTCATTAATTGATTTTAAATTCAAGGTATTTCCATAAGTTGATCTAATTTCAATTTATTAATTAACCTTCAAAACAAAATTTATTTTTCAATTATCTTATTATTCTATTTATCTCTATTAACATTTTATAATTAAAATTTAAGTGTATAACATTTATTATAACCACTCAAATTTTATTTATAAATTCAATTTATATTATATATTATCCAATTACATATTCAACTTCTGAATGATTTAGGTAAGTTGTATTAGAATGCAGTTGAACAATATACAAATAAAATTTTCCCAATTCAATTGTTCAAGTTTAAATATTTATTCCAAATTTTGGTTTTATTTATAATTAAAATCATCCTTTAACAAAATTTAAGAATTAGATTTTCGATTAACTTTAAACAATTTAGAGATATATATAATATATTTATATCAATCAAATTAAATTTTAAAATAAGATACTTATATATATATAAATCAAATTATACTGAAGAAATTCAAATCAAAATATTTTTCAAAACAAAACCGTAGCAAAGCTACAGAATAGTATCTCCACTTCGAAACTCGAAAATGAATGTCGATGATGCGGCCGCCATCACCGAAATTATTTTCCAGTGACAAAGAGAAGAGCACTGATTTCAACATTTTAAAATTCTTTGAAAACGATTCCTATTTGAAAATACTTTAAATAATATACATTAAAATTCTTTGGAAACAAATTATAGTCAAAATACCTTTAAATAATGTGCATTTTAAACCTTTAAAACCATAGTTCGAAATCATTGGAAATTAAATTCTCAAATTCTTAATTTAATTTCATTTCAAATTCTAAATCAGTTTATAAACCAAGTTTATAAATTCATTTATCGAACAATAGATGAAAATCAAATATTATCATTTCAAACAACGAATTAATTTACCTCTTTTTTTTCAGAAAATTTTACTTATATATTTATAATATAATCAAACAAAATTATTTCATTTACCAAATTTGAAAACAATATTGTGTCAGTTTGCTCTGCTCAAGTGTTTTGGAAATCCTATCGATAGCGTTGATCAGACGAATCGATCGGAAACCAAATCAACATCAACAACTCAAACAACACAGCATATATTAAAACATTTATATATATTAGTTTACAAATACATTTCTTTGCTCGACGATACAGGAATGAATTTTCAAAATAAGGGTAGGGTTTCAAATTTGATGGACTCAAATCAAAGAGAAATTTTATTCGAAGATAAGTTCGAAACAAAGATATGCTGATTAATAACAAAGTAGGAAGATTGATAAATTTATATAAATCGCGGGCAACCTTAACCGGGTCAACCGTGACTTCAAGAATAAGATCAATGTAGAATTCCGAGGCAAATCGACATTGATCTCAAGAGATAGAATTCGGTATAACCAAAGATGTCAGCATCTAAACCGAGGATATATAAATCTCCGGTGAATCGATGCTATCGAAAAAGAGTTTTACCCCTTTACAAATCAATTTGAGATTGGCGGGACCGCCAACTCATTATAAAGATCATTCGAAATGGAGTTATGGGATGCTCCAGAACTGAAAGAAGACGAATAGTAAGGGACACGAATGAATTTTGAAACCGCAGGGAACGTTCCAAAATTCAAGGGAGTTGAGTCAAAAAGGAAGAGATTGAAACTCAAATGAGAGTGATTCTGTAAATACATTTACCCTATATGTTAAGTTTTGCCTAGAGCTACCAAAGCTCTGATACCAACTGTAACGACCCGCTATTTTGGACCATTCGCATCCGCACATGTCGAAATTGAATGATTCAAAATACCAAATTGTTAATTATATTTGGCAAAACTGAGTGTATACAGTAAATAAATAATCACAGATCACATACACAGAGTTATAAATGCAGCGGAAATAAAAGAGATATTAGTTCATAAAGCTACTATATAAATGTATAAGTTACATCAGAGTTAAACCAAATACAACGGAAGAGTAATACGATACATCAGATACAAATCAGAATACATCACTGGAATCATCGAATACTGAAAACAGAATAGATGGCTGGATCTTCAAGCAAAGCTCCAACTTCAAAGGTGAGTCTCGAATACTGGTACACTCAGTCTGACCCGAGCGTAAAGCAAAACACAAGACACTCGAGTCAGGATTAACATTCTTATATCAATAAATCCAACTCAAGTGAAATAATAACTGAAATACAAGTAACTGAAAGGATGTTTGGAATAACCATCCTTTAAGGATCCGTTAAACTATCTACTAGGTAGTAATGTACGCTAAGTAGATAGTGTCTATCAGTAATATAAGGTATCAAAATAGTGTTAAGGCGTTACCAATATCCCCCTTAACACATTTTATATAAGCGTTATAGTCTATACAGCACTATAAACTCCACCGTAAACTAGTGGGATATCAGGGAGTACTCCATAGGTATAACACAAAACAAATCGTAGTGGTCGCGTATATAGGGATACAAGTATGACAAGGCACATGAGGCAATACCCAAGGTAGTGAAACTACCGTTTGCCTGATCCAGACTGGTGAGAACGCATCGCCGCAGCGATCGCAACACCGCGAAACAACACTCTCAAAATCAAGGGTGCACCAATCGACAACAAGTAATGAGTAGTTTTCGAAGAAGTGTGTTCGCTCGAGGTAGCTGACCTCCATTTGGCCCGGCACGGCTCCTGTTTTAGTCATTTCCAATCTGACACAAGTGTCAAGGCTATCCATTATCGTTCTCTTTCTTCAGTCATCACGTACATCATTCCAACCACTTCATTCTGGATCACACTCCGCGTATAGTTATTAAAGTGGTTTTCGGTTTAGATAGTGAGTATGTCCCTAACCGATTCCGGTCTCTTTAATAACTTTCATAATTATTACACCAATTGGTCGTTTAATAAATTTCAAAACCAAATCAATTACAATTTCAATTAGAATTTGTAAATCAACATTTCATTTGTCTTTCTAAAACAATTTCCATAATTTACGTTTCAAAACTTCCAAATCATAATTTCAAAATCTTATAATTCATTTTCGATTTTTATTTTAAAACAATTCAAATGTTGATTCAATTTCGAATATAAGTTTCATTCCGAAATCATTTAAATTAATTTAATTTAACATTCAAATCAGCTTAACTTCATTAATCGATTTCATTCAATATTCCTTAAGTAAATTTATCATTCAAACAATTTCTATTAAATTTCCAATTCATTAAATCCATTATTTAAATTCAACTTCATTATATCAAAACTTACAAATTGAATTAAATTAAATTCATCAAATCAAATTCTTTACATTTCAAGTCTTACATTAATTTCAATAAATCACATTTTATTTCTTGTTAAAGAAATTCAATTCACTTATTTACTTACTTAAATATTTTCCAAAACTTAATTAATAAAGAACTCAATTTCAATTATTTACGAAGTAAAAATTCACTTATTCAAAAGTTCAATTTCTCTTATCAAAGAATTCAAATTTTTATTTGATTATCAAATAATCAAATCTTATTTAATTATTAAATATTTCAAAACTTAATTATTAAATAATTTCAAAGCTTAATAATTTCAAACTTAATTATAATTTCAAACTTAATTATAATTTCAAACTTAATTCAATGAAAAGTTCCAAATTTAATTGTCAAATAATTAATTTCAAAATAACGATCTTTCAACAACTACTATGTCAATATTTGTTTCAGATTTTACATATTAACATTTCCTTTCATTAAAAATTCAAATTCCAGCTTCATTTCAAAATCTTATCCTTTCAAATAAAACTTTATTTTATTTAAATTCATATTATTGTCCAATCGGGTTTTATTTAATTCTCTATCCTAGGTCAAAGTTTAATTTGGGTATTTATCATTTCAACCCGATTCCAATTCAATTAAAAATCAAAGAATAGTAAAGGGAACTTGCAGTGTGATAACTGGGATGGTGTCAAAGTAAATAAACACGCAATAACAACAATCAATAACAACAATCCAATAATCAATTCAAATAATCCCGAAATAATCGTATTAATTCACATTGTTGTTTGTGCGAATTAATAAAATTATTTCTAGAATCTACACTATCATTTCATGTAGATTAAAGATTATTACACAAATATTTATATGGTTTTTCACTTGATATCCACTATTCAATTTCATACTATATCAATTTATACAACATACATTAAATGTTTCAAGGTATAGTTAACACTATTTCTACGTGTCAATTAATTTAACAATTAAAGGGGGTCACATTATACAAATTTAACTATCCTATATCAAATTCAATTGCATACTATTTATCACTTTAACATTAGCAATTTAACGTCTAATATAAACATCAACAATCAATCAATTTCCAGCCAAACTGTATTATCATCGCATAAATAATTAACAGATAATGGTATCAGATGTCATAGGTGAACTGATACAGGTAATAGCATATATAAAACGGTGTAAATAACTAACTGCAGCATATTTCAATTGTCGTTTCAATTGAAATCAAATTTAATAAATAAAAGAACGTTAATCGTGAGTGATTGCTCATCTTTCGAGGCTAGAGAAGATAGACAATGAAATTGAGTTACGGATCCAAGCATGGATTTTGAAGCAAAGCACGATGGAAACAAGTTTGACGGACAAAGGTGATAAATAGGAATAAACGAAATCAAATCAGAACTAGATCGATAAAATAATGGTATAAGTGAACATGTATGTATGTATATATATATATATATATATATATATATAAAACCATATTCTAAATTTTCGAACACATATTAAATTAAATATATATGTATTTCAAAAATCGTTGTTTTAAATTAAAACACACATGTAAAAATCAAACATATATATACATTATATATTTTGAAATAAACATATATATATATATACACACACACACACCTACCAAGCTAAGCTGCAAAGATGCCAGTAAAACAAGATAGGCCATGGCAATATAAATTGTATATTATACTATATTTACTATGATTTTATTTGAGAATCTATATATGTACATACTTCGAAACCAAGCATATTTTCGTACTATAACAAAACAAATCTCTGAAGCAATAAAAATGTAAACAATTAACTGTCACAACCTATACTTATAGAGCCCACATCCACACAATCGAATATATATGCATATATTGCATATAACAAAGGGTCGCAATATATATTCATGTTTAATATATATAATAATTGACATCACATATAACTAATAGCTAATATACATATATATATAGTTGTGCCTCGAGTTTAATAAGCAGAGAAAAAAAAAGAGAACCAAACACAGATCGTATGTAATCAGGCATCTATATGTATATCCTGTAAACGACTGTATATATTCATATATATGTACTTTATAAACATTATTAAAATAAACATTATTTATATATTATAAACAACTTTATTGTAACATACCAACAGATCCTTATAACTTATAATAATATATATACTCACATGAGCACATTTGCAGATTGGTCATAACTTAAAAACTTATATACATATGCATGCAAACTGGTTATTATATATATACATAACTTATACATTAAACTCATATAAAATTTATATATATGCGTGTATAAATAAACTAGTAAAAACATAAATAATATAAACTAAATATATTATATATACATACAGTTTAAAAGCAAAATTTTAACAAACAATCATATTACCTCAGCTGCATGTATATATAATAATTAATACGAGAAGCTGTTGTAGCATGCTCGATTGTAAACTTATATACTATTGAACTTAAACATATACATTACTGTAAAATAAAAACCCTTGTAACCAATTATACCTCTACACAAAAGAAGGAGGAATGAGCGAAGCAAGGAGGCAAGCTCGGTCGAAGAGGATGGAAAAGTGGCTGATGTAGAAGAGGCTGGCCACGAGGCGGCTAACGTGGCGGGGAGCGATGGAGTGTGGTGGGCCGAACTGACGTGGGCCGAACTGACGTGGAGGGTGGTGCTTGGTGATGAGAATGAATGCGGGCTTGGAGGAAGAGGGCTGGAAAAAGAAATGGGAGGCGAGAGGGTGCTGGGTTGCGAACTTCGGCGGAGGGTGGTCGACTGGGTAGAGGCAGCGGCTAATAGCTGAGGTGGTGGGGAAGGCCGAGAAAAGTGAGAAGATGGCTTTTGGTTCGTAGGCTAGATGCATTGCGGGAGGCGCTGTATGGTGGAGTGAGAATGGTCGGTGGCAGGAGGTGATTCGAGCTAAGGGTGTACGAGCGGAGAAGCATGGGTCAGGCGAGATGGTGGAGCCGAGAGGAGGAACAGTTAGCTTGCTTTATATTTGAGTTTCTTTCCAAAATGAAACAAAGTAAAGGAAGAGGTAAGGAAATGTAGGAGGAGCTGGCTTCTAGTATGCAAATATAAAATTAAAGCTTTTACGTGCTGTCACTTTTCCCAAAGCCAAAAGCAACAGACTTTCAATTAAAGAATGCAACTTTTGATACAAGGTGTACTTCACTTTTCCCAAAGCCAAAAGCAAGACTTCCAATTAAAGAATGCAACTTTTGATACAAGCTGTACTGTATATCCAGGCCGAAAGAAAAGAGAAAAAGCAGAAGTAGAGGCTAAGTACAGGGTGGAAGGTAAGCAGCAATTTAAATTGAAGATAGGAATAGAAAGGGTCATAATTGAATTTTATGTAAATAATAAAAGAAGATGGCTATTTGTTTCAGCCGTTTAACCATTGAATTGGCACAGAAACCGGTACCGTGGTTACCGTTTTCACGAATTCTACAGTGAACTGGACTTCAAAACACAGAGTTGAATATACCGTAGAGATCAGCACGACGAGACGATCAAAATGGTATACGGATATCAGTGGTACGATTGAATTATAAAAATTCGAATTTTCTACTAGCGGAAAATGCAGCAAAAACGCAGGAAAATAAGATCGACGGAGCTACAGATGTCCGAATTTGGAAATATGAAAAATGACGTCTCGCTTAGAAGATGGTTTAGAATTTTTCTATGTAAAAATATTTAGGTTCCGAAAACATTTTATTTTCATCGCTTTTTAACTTATTAAATTGAAGTAAATTTACGCGCGAAAATAAACTTTCATACTTTCGAACGAAAATTTACCAGTTGCTATGTTTAACTAGACGTATTTCAAATATCAAATTTTTATTTCAAAATTTTATCGTTTAAAATTTCATAAAATTTTAACTAATTACGTTATTAAAACGGTTAAAATGTACGGGTCGTTACAAGCTGTCTTCTTACAAGCTATGAAATGTGCCATTTTCGAAAATCTGTCCACCACAACAAATATAGAATCATTTCCCCTTTGAGTTCTAGGCAAACCCAAAACAAAATCCATGCTCACATCAACCCACGGTCTAGTAGACACAGGTAATGGCATATACAATCCCGCATTCGTCGCGGTCCCTTTGGAAACTTGACAAATATGACATCTCTCCACAAATCTTTCAACTTCTTTCCTCATTGACGGCCAAAAATATGATTCAGAAATCAATTGCAAAGTACGATCTCTACCCACATGACCTTCCTCATGCAACTCCTTCACAATCTTCATTCGTAAGCTGCACTCTGGTATACACAATCGATTCCCCTTAAAAAGAAAACCATCCACCAACAAGTACTCATCCGTCTTCCCCTTCTCGACTTCATCAACCACCTTGGCAAAGTAAGGATCATCAACAAACAATTCTGGCAACACGTCAAACCCCGTCACTTCAACCTTCATTGTAGTCAACAAATGATTCCTTCGACTCAATGCATCTGCCACACGGTTTGTAATTCCCGACTTATGCTTCACCACAAATGTAAATTGTTGCAGGTATGCGATCCACGAAGCATGTATGGCTGCAATTTTGTCTTGTCCCTGCAAATGTTTCAGTGCTTCATGATCAGTATACAGAACAAATTCTTTATGGAACAAATAGTGTCTCCAATGTTTTATAGCTTGAACAATAGCATAGAATTCCACATCATAAGTATTATATCTCATCTTGGCTCCCGATAGCTTCTCACTGAAATATGCAATAGGACGTCCTTTCCCACTTAACACCCCTCCAATTCCAACCTTAGATACATCGGTATGTAATTCGAACAATAACTGAAAATCCTGCAGCACTAGAATTGGTACTGTCATCAAAATTTTCTTGATTCGCTCAAAAGCAAATCCTGCTTCCTCTGACCATGAAAACTGCTTCCCCTTCATACAATCAGTAACTGGTGCCATCACGGTACTGAAGTGTGGAATAAATCTTCGGTAGAATGATGCTAAACCATGAAAACTTCTAACTTCTGTTATCATCCTGGGTTGTGGCCAATTTCTAATTGCTTCAACTTTATTCTGATCCACCGGTATACCTCCTTCTGAAATAACATATCCCAAAAATAAAACACTATGCGTCAGGAACACGCATTTCTTCGTTGCAGCATAAAATTGTTCCTGTCTCAGTATCATCAACACTTCTCTCAAATGATGCAAGTGTTCTTCTGTGCTTCTACTATATATCAGTATATCATCAAAATACACCACCACGAACTTCCCAATAAATGGTCTAAAGATCTGATTCATCACCCGCATAAATGTACTAGGTGCAATCGAAAGACCAAACGACATAACCAACCATTCGTACAACCCCTCCCTTGTCTTGAACGCTGTTTTCCATTCATCCCCTGGTCTTATACGTATTTGATGATAACCACTCTTCAAATCAATCTTCGAAAAGATAGTAGCCCCGCTCAACTGATCTAACAAATCATCAACCTCGGCATCGGAAATCTGTATCTGACAGTTATTTTATTGAGTGCCCTGCTATCCGTACACATCCTCCACGTTCCATCCTTCTTCGACACTAACAAAGCTGGAACTGCACAAGGACTTAAACTTTCCTGTACACGCCCTTGTTCAAGCAACTCTTCCACTTTCCTTCTCAACTCCTCGTGTTCCTTTGGACTCATTCTGTAATGTGGTCTATGTGGTAAACAGCTCCTGGAACAAGATCTATTTGGTGTTGTATGTCCCTCAATGGCGGTAACTCCGTTGGCAGCTCTTCAGGAAATACATCTTCAAATTCTTCCAGCACTGGCTTTACTTCTTCAGGAATTTCAACCACTTCATTATTCTCACGTCCAATCAACAAAATACTTCAGGCTACTCTTCTACTTCCTTAACAATCTCCTTCAAAGATAGCAAAGTTTTAAGTTCTTCAATCTCCTCCAACTTGCTTTCTTCTTGTTGTCGCTTCTTAGGAACTAAAGTGATTTTAGTACCTTCAAACATGAAACTGTAACTGTTAGTGCGACGATCATGTTGCACCGCTCTATCATACTTCCATGGTCTCCCTAACAACAGATGGCATACATCCATATCCACAACATCACACCAAATTTCATCTTTGTATTTCTTCCCAATCGAAAAATTAACACAAGCTCTTCGTCCAACCTTCACCTCCCCACCTTTTCTCAACCAAGCTAACTTGTAAGGTTTCGGATGCTTCTCAGTCTTCAATGCCAACTTCTTCACAGCTTCTGTAGAAATGATATTATCACAACTTCCCGCATCGATGACAAACTTGCAAACCCTTCCCAAGATAGTGCACGTTGACTAGAAAATGTTACTCCTCAACCAACTTGACTCATCCTCTTGCTTTGGTGTCAAACACGACCTCTTCATCATTAATGAATACCCTTCATCTCCCGTCAATTCTTCTTCCTCCTCAACATGTGGTGAATTCGCACATTCAGCTTCTACATCCTCATCTTCAACCTCAGCAATCATCGCTCGCTTCTTAGGCTTTGGACATTCATTGCTTTTGTGGCCCAGCTCTTGACAATTAAAGCACTTGATACTGCTGTTGACTTTGGACTTTGCAACTTCAGTAACAACCGGTTTTGCAACAGCCTTGGAAACATTCGCATTGCCACTAGCCCCTTTCATTTGATTGTTGGAATTTTTAAACACACCACCACCTCTCCTACCTTGCTTCTCCCAAGCTAGAGCTTTTTGATGCGCTTCAGCAACAGATCTGAGATCAAACATATTCACCATATCTTGAATCTGCATTCTCAACCCTCCAACAAATCTAGCGGTCAATTGTTCTTCTGTCTCCATGATATCATTTGTTGGGTGCGTTTCCACCACCACCGAGCCATGCATCTCCGAACCAGCTCCTACTCCGGACCAATTGTCTAGCCGAACCAGCTCCTACTCCACTACTACCGAACCAGTCCACTACCGGACCAACTGTCTAGCAGAACCAACTCCTACTCCACTACTACCGAACCAGTCCACTACTGGACCAACCTCCACCGAACCGACTCCTACTCCACTACTACCGAACCAGTCCACTACCGGACCAACCTCCATTGAACCAACCCATCTCCCAGGTGCTACCAGACCAAGGTCTCAACTCCAACCTTCTACCACCGGACCAAAGCACTACCGAACCAAGGCATTGCCGAACCAACGTTGCCAGTCCAGATTGCATCAGCCCAGGCCCACCAGCAGCTATATACATCCAGAACCCCTGCTCCCAGCCTCACTCTATAAATAGAGGGGCAGGGGTACAACAATGAGGGACAAGTTTGAGAGCTCAAGCACGGATAGGACTTTCAAACAACTTTCATTTACTTGTATCAAAGCTTTGTACTTGTAATCTGAACAAGAAAGGAGAAATAATATATAAAGTTGACGTAGGCACATTCTGGCTGAACCACTATAAATCCGCGTGTCTTTTACAATTTAGTCCCTGCTTTTTACATATTTGCATAAATCTCCCAAATCACTAAAAACAACATAAAATCAACTAAATCATACGACTTGGAGGTGTTTGCCCATTTTTTGTGCAAACATTTTTGGTGCTTTCACTGAGAACGCTGAACCCCGGACTTCAGCTTCTCCCACTTAACTTTCTTCCTATCAGCATCGCACATTGCTTGGAAGACATGCCTCCCAAGTAGAAGAAAAATGTTAACAAAGGAAAAAACATCGCAACCAGCAGTCTTCCAGATCCAGTGGTCACAGATCAAGTAAATTGTCCCATTCCAGCAGCAGTACTAAATGAAGGTCAGGCAAATCCGACAACCCCTGCCACAGAACAGCCGGCAGCAATTACTAGGGCAGATCTAGACAGGGTTGTGGCTGAAGTGACTAACCGCTTCACATCCCAGCAGGACGCCTTGGTGGACCAACTCATGTCATGCTTAAGGGATGCTGAAGAGTCCAACCGCAACACTGAATCATGGGGTGAGTCCCAGTCTGGAGGATCTCAGAGACAACAAAGATCTTCCTTCTTTGAAGGAGCTAACGACAGAAGCGGCCATGGTAGGAGCCGAGACCGAGCTCAGCCCGAAGTTGGACTTGAGGAAACACTTGGAACCGAACCCAACGGGGGAGGTACCGGGCGGAGGTCAAATGTAGCCGAGCCTGTCATGCAACCTAGCCATGAGAACACTAATGAATGGGGCCGAGCTAGAGCCCAGCACGAAGTTGGACCCGAGCAAGTACTCGGAACGGAACCCAGCAGGGGAAGACTAAGGCAAGGGACAACTGTAGCTGACCCTAGCATGCTCCCAGAAGGCCAAAGACAGCCACTGGAAAATATTAGGAGTGATAGGCGATACCATCCCTACAGGTCATCAGGACGGAATCAATCCCGCAGGGATGAACCAAACTCATTTCTATCTGCTCTAAATTTTGATGAAAGGATGACACGCTTGTTCAGAGAGTGCGTCCAACGGGACCAAAGAGATCGAGGGATAGGCGCGAGTGTAACCAGCCCTTTCGCCCGCAATATCGAAATTGCGATCACCCCCCGAGAATGGAAAAGGCCAACGATGGAACCTTACAAGGGAACCTCTAACCCAATTGTACACTTGTAGAGATACACACAACATATGCTCATGAGCGGGGCAACAGAGGGAGTACTATGCAAATGCTTTCCACTATTCTTAGCAGATCTAGCTACCTCCTGGTTCTGTCATCTACCCCAAGGATCCATCAGCTCATGGGAGATGCTGAAAGAAAAGTTTATCAGCCAGTTCCACATTCATGTGGAACAACCCAAGAACGCTTATTCCTTATCCGGTATCAAACAGAAACCTGGAGAGAAGCTGCAGCAATATCTAACCCGATTCAATGCCGCAGCGGCCGCAGTCCAAGATGCCGATGAGAAGCTTATCTTAATGGCCCTCTGTAGTGGTGTGCATCCGGATACTAAATTTGATAGAAGATTGACAAAAGAAAAACCAGCTACTTTACCCGATTTCTTCCATGAAGTCGGGAAATATTTGAGGCTTGAAGACGTTGCCACTGAGGGGCAGTCAGGGCAACAAAATAAGGCAGCTCACGGCAACACGCCCGCTGTAACAAAGGACGTTCGAAGAAATGATTCTAGAGACAATGTTGGGGGCAAGAAGGGAGAAAAGCGCCTATATCGGCCAGGACCGAGATTCGACACTTACACTCCTTTGAATGAAACCATCGAAAACATCTTCCTTGCCACCCAAGATGAAGTTAGATACAAACGCCCACCATACAAGAAGGAATCAGATAATGCACTTAAATCTGGAAAGTTCTGCCGCTTCCACGAATCTCATGGGCATGATACCAATGAATACCATCATCTCCGGGACTTGATTGAAGAACACATCAGAAGGAAGAGACTGGAACGCTATGTAAAAGGTCAGAACAGGACTCCAGCTCTTGCCAATGAGAACCCAAGGCTACCCTCCCCAGAGATAGGTAGAGGAAATCGCAACACTAGCGGCTCCAGTCAAGAGAAGATAGTGGTCCATGCCATCTCGGGAGGACCGCACATCGCCGACAGAAGCTGGGCAGAGATGGAAAGATATGGAAAATCACTTAGAAACAATGAAGACTGCGTTAATTATGTTATAGAAGAACGCCACCCGAAGCGGAAAGAGAGTGATGACATCACATTCTGTAGGCGTGACCTAGAGGGGAGGCAGTACCCTCACATGGATCCCATGGTTATCTCTGCCCGGCTCGGTCCAGCCGAAGTTTTCCAAATTTTAGTAGACACTATAAGCTCAGTAAATATCCTATTCAAGCATGCATTCGACAAAATGAAACTGTCAATAAAGGATGTTTCTCCCTGCAATAAACCACTACACGGTTTCACTGGAGATGCGAAGATGCCCCTCGGGCAACTGGACCTCTTTGTTGAAATTGGGAGTCATCCCCGCTCCGTTGTGCGGAAACAGACATTTGTGCTGATAGAAAACCACTCGGCCTACAACGCCTTCTTAGGAAGGCCAGCCTTGTCTGACTTCCAAATTGTCCTGGCCCCATGGTGCCTAAAGATGAAATTTCCAACGGACAATGGAGTAGGGGAAGTAGAGGGGAACCAGGACATTGCTCGAGACTGCTATGTAACTGAACTTCGCAACAACCACAGGAAGGATAAAGGGAAGAGTGTAGAGATTGCCCTCTGCACAAAAAGTTTGGAAGCATAGCAAGTAAAGAAAGCCCCTCCTCTTCGATATACCAGCGACCCTTTCAATGAATTAGACCCCAGCAACAAAGAGGAGGAGGGCACCGCCGAGCCTGCAGAGGCTATGGAATTTGTATCTGTAGACCGACATGACTCGAGTAGACTATTGAAAGTCGGGTCCCAACTAAAAGCAGAATTGAAGGAACAACTAATTGATTTTCTCCGCCACAACTTGGATGTATTTGCATGGTCACACGCTGACATGACCGGAATCTCCCCTGACAAAGCATGCCACGTACTAAACATTGATCCTACCAAGGTGCTAGTAAAATAGAAAAAAAGAAGTATGGGGGCAGAACGATCAGCAGCCCTCGATGAAGAAGTAAAGAACCTACTTGCCAATGACTTCATACGAGAAGCCATCTACCCAGAGTGGATCGCCAACCGGGTGCTGGTAAAGAAGGCTAATGGGAAGTGGCGAACATTCATTCACTTCTCCAACTTAAATGACGCCTGCCCGAAGGATTGCTTCCCACTTCCCCGAATCGATCAGCTTGTGGACAGCACAGCCGGGCACGAACTCTTATCTTTTATGGACGCATACTCAGGATATAACCAAATTCCTATGCATGCTCCCGATCAAGACCACAATAGTTTCATCACTGACCGGGGGTTGTACTGCTACAAGGTAATGCCTTTCGGACTTAAAAACGCAGGAGCCACCTATCAGCGCCTCGTCAACAAGATGTTTGCGGGGCTAATAGGACAAACTATGGAAGTTTACGTGGATGACATGCTGATAAAGTCAAGGGAAGCCGACAATCACGTAAGCCACCTGGATGAAATGTTTCAAGTACTTCGTAAATATGGAATGAAGCTGAATCCTCAAAAGTGCTCCTTCAGAGTATCATCAGGAAAGTTTCTAGGATTCATCATCCATGCCAGAGGAATTGAAGCAAACCCTGAACAAGTCCGAGCTTTGAAAGATATCAGGATACCTTCTACCCGAAAGGAAATGCAAAGCCTAAATGGAAAGGTGGCCGCCTTGAGCAGATTCATCTCTAAAGCGATCGACAAATGCATCCCCTTCTTCGAAGCTCTAAAGAAAGAGAAAGGAAAATTCGAATGGACTGAAGAATGCTTAACAACTTTCCTTAACTTAATCGAACACCTCCAGAGACCACCAGTACTCTCAACTCCGAACAAAGGCGAAGAGCTATACCTATACCTTGCTATTTCATCTCATGCTCTAAGCGCCACATTGGTTAGAGAAGACGAACGCACGCAGCGACTAGTATACTTTGTAAGCAAGAGGTTTACAGGGGCGGAAGCCAGATATCCTAAACTTGAGAAACTAGCGTATTGTTTGCTAATCACATCACGGAAACTGCATCACTACTTCCAGTCCCATTCCATCAGAGTTCTGACCGATAAACCACTGAGGCAGGTACTCCATCGTCCCGACACTTCTGGGCGACTACTTAAATGGTGCATTGAACTAAGTCAATATGATATCACCTACCATCCTCGCACCACCATCAAGGGACAAGCCATGGCCGATTTCATTGCCGAATTCACTACCAACGAAGGTAAGGAGCAATCGGAAATAGCAGAAGACATCAAGTGGAATCTCTTTGTGGATGGTGCGTCAAACGAATAAGGCTCGGCGGCAGGTGTGGTAATAATCACTCTCAGAGGAAATAAGCTACACTATGCTATAAGGTTGGAATTCACTGCCACCAACAACGATGCAGAGTATGAAGCAGTGATAGCTGGATTAGAACTTGCCTTAGAAATCAGAGCCAATTCTTTGTGTCTTCATAGCGGTTCTCAACTTATTGTAAATCAAATACTAGGAGAATTCCAGGCTCGAGAAGAACAACTCATGGCATATTTAAAGAAGACCAAGTTGCTTCTCAATCGATTGGATCGCTATTTAATCAAACACATCCCTCGGGAAGAGAACCAAGAGGCCGATGAATTGGCGAAGCAAGCTAGCATGAGAGACGGCGCTATTTTCGGAGCAGTAGCCATCTCAAAGCAACTGGCCCCTAGTTTTGAGCAAGTGAATCTGATAGCTGCAACCGAAGAAGCAACTTGGATGACTCCCATCCGAGACTACTTACAAAGTGGCACACTACCCAACGGGTGTAACGAAGTCAAGAAAATCTTGAGGAAAGCTTCCCGCTAAACAATACAAGAGGGCATCATCTATCGGCGCGGCTTCTCTAACCCCTTATTAAGGTGTGTCGCTGGAAGGGAAGCCAAGGAAATCCTATCCAACATCCATCAAGGAAGCTGCGGAGATCACACTGGAGGGCAGACTTTGGCAAAAAAGATACTCCGATATGGATATTTCTGGCCCACCTTAAGCAAGGACGCCTTAGATTTCGTCAGAAAATGTGACAGATGTCAGAAGTTTGCTAAGATTCCGCGGCTACCAACAACTGAGATTACTCAAATGACCAGCCCTTGGCCCTTTGTAGTATGGGGAATTGACTTGATTAGCGAACTGCCAATGGGTCGAGGCGGAGCCAAATATGCTATAGTGGCAGTCGACTATTTCACCAAATAGGTGGAAGCAGAATCCCTAAATAAAGTATCTTCAGCAAAAGTTATTAACTTCTTGATCAAAAATGTTCTATGCAGGTACGGAGTCCCATTCAAAATCATATCGGACAATGGACTTCAGTTTGATAGCGAGGAGTTCGCCAACTGGTGCCAAGAGCACGGAATTCACAAAAGCTTATCATCCGTAGCTTATCCCCAGGCAAACGGACAAGTCGAAGCCGTCAACAAAATTCTCAAAACTCTAATAAAAAAGAAACTCGAAAAGTCAAAAGGCGCTTGGGTGGACGAACTCCCTACGGCACCGTGGGCCTATCGCACATCTTTCAGAACATCAACGGGGCATACTCCTTTCTCTTTGGCATACAGATCGGAGGCTATGCTCCCAGTTGAGACTATAGTGCCTTCCCACCGTAGGATCCACTATAACCCAGAAGAGAACGAAGAACTTCTCCACATGTCTTTGGATCTAATTGAGGAAAGAAGAAATGATGCAGCCCTCAAAGCAGCAGCTCACAAGCAAAAAGTGGCAACGCAATATAACTCCAAAGTCAAGCATCGTAGCTTAAAAAAAGGAGATCTTGTCCTCAAGCGAATCTTCCCACGCCCCGGAGCGCTAGATCCAATCTGGGATGGACCATATGTAATTCATAAAGATATCCACAATGTAGCTTATATTTTGTCAACAGTGGACGGGGAGGTGTTCCAGAGGGCATGGAACATCCAACACCTTCGTCGATACTTTTCTTAACTTGTACTGCCCATATGAAGTGAATTAACAAAGAGAATCAGTGGACGTAGGCACTTTCATGCCGAACCACTTTAAAAACCCTGTCTCTATTTTAATTTGTTCCTTTATATCTTGGCTGCTTGTTAACTTTATCCTTTTATGTTGAACAAAATCCTTTGCAAATAGCATTTTCATTCAAGGCGCTCCACAGCGCGACTTCTCCTGGACAAGACCTAACACGTACTATACGAATCTATGCCCTCGCCAATGAGACACTTTTTCTCTGGCATCCCTCTGCTGCGGGTTAACTCATTGCTCGCGACGGCCCTCAAAGACAACTGTAATGAGCCGATGATAAGCCACCGAGAAGGCCGACTATAGCCAAGGCAGCTCATTACGGCGTTCGGCTCGCCGACAACTGTGAACCTACTTTAAGCCCCAACATAAGGTGTGGCAAGGCAGGGGTAGTTCATGGTTTACGATCGACACCCACGCCAGCCGGCCACAGTAAATCGAATAATACCCACGATTACGGGCCATAATGGCCCTGGTAGTTACTGTGCGCGATCTCGGCTCCGATGTGTCTTAAGTACGGCTGTGGTAAAAAAGATTAACTCCCCGCGGAGGCGTAAGATGGGTGACAAATGTCTCCAAGACCCACGGCTAGGGAAAGTGACTACAAAGCCCGTTTTCCACGAACTTAAGCACATCGAAGGCCTTCCGTGATTGGAAGTTTTACTATTTCTCATATTTCAATTCTATTTAAAGAACTTTTCTCCTGTCCCCTATAACAATCCCTAAAGTTCAGGATACAGAGTAGGAGATACTCGCCAATGGGTAAATTGTCCAATGGAGGAATTGAACTCACGACATCGATGTTGAAAAGCTCACCTACGACCACTACACCAACACAAGCTATGTTTCTCAATTGGATGGCAGGGCATTCAACTGCATTCCATACTCGGTCATACAAGATATTCAATACTGCCATCTACAATTAGAACATGAAAGGCGGTATTTCCTTCCTTTGTGAACAAATACATGGCTATAATTTATTCATACATCACACTAGCATTGCAAGGCATGAAATTATGCTTTAAGTGAGAACTTGACATCAAACACAATTGAATTACAAGCACACGCACAGCTATATTTCTCACACAACGTATCAAAATAGCAAAAACATTCAAAAATGACAGAATCAGCTTAAGTTAAAAAAATTCACGTCAAGAATAATGTTGTTTATTACAAGTAACATAATTACAACCTAAAAGTTACGTTACTGTTTTGAGACTAACATATACAACAATGTCAAGTCAACAAAAGGTATCCAGGTCAAGTCAAGGAGCCGGCTGCATCGGAGCTTTACCCTTGTCCTGTTGCCCACCTGTCCAGTCGAAGAAAGAATTCATTAGTGATAAGCAACCAAGTTAACAGAAAGACTATAAGGGAAGACTTACCAGCGCCTGCTTCTTGACCATCCTGATCATCATCCTCTACTCGCACACCTGCCTCCTCAGCGGCAAGCAGTCGCATACCCTCCTTCACCGCCACCTTCTCCTCCTTGGTAAACTGGGTAGTAACCACATCCATTCTAAAGACCGCGCCACCCTCTTTATCTGAAACAGCCCTAGCCTCCTCCAGAGCCCTGAGATAAATCCTGGCCATAACTCGGGGGTAATCATCCATCCAGGACAAGTTACCCTGTTTCCAAGTGCGGAAATACATATCCTGGAGCATCTCATCCATCATCCCCTCGTTTTCCTCAAGCTCCCTCATTCGGGCCTCAGAAGCACGCAGCTTTGCAACAACATCATCCCTCTCCGATCGATATCGTGAGCGGTCAGCCTGAAAGGATATCCTCATCGCCTCCATCTCCTCCTTCAACTTGGACTGAACAAGCTTCGCGGCCTCAAGTCTCCCCGATAATTCCTGTGCCCGCTCGAGGTCTGCTTGTCGAACCTCATCCACCGTCGAAATGGCCATGTTAATCCGCTCCTTGCAGGCGACCTTCATTTTTCACAACTCTGCCCTGCTGGCCTCTTCCATAGTCTTCTTCAGTTGCCTGGATGCGGCCTCGTACTGAGAAATTTGAATGGCTTGATCGACAAGTTGCTTAGCCTGGTCGGAAACCATTAACCGTAGTCGAATGTTGGCACTCCCAATTTCCTCCCCGGCCTTGACTGGTCGGGCATGATGCCCCATCAGTTTCCTGGTCTCCTCGACAACCCGGTCAATGTTTGCCTTAGCTTCATCCTCCAGAGTTACAACCCGGGTGGTAAGCAAATCAAGGTCCAGGGACTTAGCTTCGTCAAGCACCCGTACCATAGGATTGCGGGGGAGAAGGTGCTCACGAGTAGCCTCATCGAAGGAGATGTAATGAGAGGCCGGGTCCAGGTCTGGATGACCCGCAAACGGATTACGAACCAAGCCAGGGTGATCTATCGGGGTGACGGTTGGATTCTCAGACGGATGTCGGGAAGGCGTAAACTCAGTATCCTCCTCCGTAATATCGTGAATAGGCTGGAGTGGGGCCGGAGGGCCAGGAAGAGATTCAAACGAAGATCGACTCCTCTTCCTCTTTTGTATATCTTCTTCAATAACTCCAAGAATAGGACGATAGCCGACTACGTCTCCAGGGCGGTTAGTAGGAGGCTTCGATTTGGCAGAAGCTTTGAGGAGTATGTATTGTTCAAGCCTATGCCAAAGATCTGAGGTCTTGGCCGTTTTGCCCGCTCCTGGAATGAAAACCAAGTGTCACCAGCATGCATTGAGCCATCATTCAAGAATTAAAAAGAATAAAGAGAAATTCATCTTGAATCGCAGAAGTTGGCTCAGTAGAAGCACTCCCGGAAGATAAATCGGCGCCGGTCCCGACCTTATCAGCTTTCTTGGGCTTCTCCGTCAAGGCCGGTCCTTCCTCGAACTCTTCGAAGGCTTGGCGGAGAGCGTCATCTGTCCACTCTTGAATCACGCCTGCCTTCCCAGGAGGCAGAGCCCCGGTGCCATCACCACCATGTCCTTCTCCACCATCATCGCCGCGACGATCACCATCACCTTCTCTACCGCTTCCGCTCTCCGCCTCACCTCCTTCATCCTCGCCTTTTTCCCACTCCACTTTTTCCTCCTCCTGAACATCTGGATGTGTGCTGGGAGAGGGTCCATCAGACTTCTTGAGTTTCTTCCCCCCGGCGACTGGATGTATCGAGAAGGGTCCCCTTTTGCTGCTCTTCGCCGTGGCCCCTCCTGTAGCTTTGGCAGCCCTCTCCTCCGTCGCGTCTCTCTGCTTGACCACGGACTGATGTGGTAGAATCAGGTTGTGCCCCAGAAGTGTAGCGTTCCTAATCAAGTAAGAAGCCGACCTATCCCTTCCCAAAATGGCTTCTATTTCCGCTGCCATCTGGACCAGGCGATCATTCTCCACGACCGCAAAGCCACCTGTCGCTAGGAAGAAATAAAAGCACATAAGAAGAAGCATTACAGTCAGAACAGAAATCAAAATAAGCTTCAACTTACAGCCAGAGGTGAAGCGACGGATGGAAATAGAGTCATCCTTGATAAAAAAACCATTCCTTCTTGAACATGCTGAATTTTGAATATAAATCCAGGACTGGCTTAAAGGACACGGCCGACTCCAAGCTAATATACAGAGACCCCTTCTTATAGCCTCTCAAATTGTACAAATACCGGATCTCCCGGTTGGAGGGAGGACGCCCGTATCTCCTCTGGAAAATGACAAATAGGCTCACCGGGATGGCGTAGGAGTTAGGCTGAAGCTGAAATGGAGCCACCTTCAAGTAGGTAATGAAGTTGAGTGTCCAAGCATTGATCGGGGGAATGGCCCCACACATACAATGGTACCTACTATAGGCGAAATATCCTTCGGGGGGATTATATGGCATCACTCCCTCCCCCGGCAATAGCATGCGCGCTTTGTTAATCCCAAAGGAGCGAGAAATAACATCAAGTTGCTCGCCTTTGAGAGAGCTAGGGAAACAGTCAGAGGTGAGTTCAGAAGCTCCTGAGGGCCGTACCCATCTACTAGTGGCCTCGGGGTGGGCCCATGACGTCCCGGTCCTGACTGAGCTGGGGGCACTGCGGAAGCATCTTCTCTGTCTGGGGATTTCTTCTTTTCTGATCAGGTTTCAACTTTATGAGACATTATCTGCAACACAAAAGAGTACATCATTAAAAAAAAGGATGTAGAGATAAAAACAAGCAAGTGTATGCAGACTGGAATTTCACTCGTAATTCAAAACATAGGAGTGCATTCGGTAGTTCAAGGCCGAAAGGTCATTCGGCACTCAGACTCCCGAATTCATTCGGTAAGTCAAGACTGAAGGTTCATTCGGCACTCGGAAACCCCTAGTCCATTCGGTAAGACAAAGCGAAAGCTCATCCGGCAGAAGATGGCCTCACATCGTCCGGCAGTTGAGGTATGGTTCGGTGCTCGTTTGATTCGGCAAAGGCAAAAATTTTGGTTCGACCAATATGGAATAACAGGGGCATGAGGCTCCTACTTATAGGCAAATATGGACGACCGAACCAACCGGTTCGACACTTGAAACCGAATGACCTAAAACAAAGTGAGACATATGCAGGCATATGCCCCACTTTGGGGGGCAAATGTTGGGTGCGTTTCCACCACCACCGAGCCATGCATCTCCGAACCAGCTCCTACTCCGGACCAACTGTCTAGCCGAACCAGCTCCTACTCCACTACTACCGAACCAGTCCACTACCGGACCAACTGTCTAGCCGAACCAACTCCTACTCCACTACTACCGAACCAGTCCACTACCGGACCAACCTCCACCGAACCAACTCCTACTCCACTACTACCGAACCTGTCCACTACCGGACCAACCTCCACCGAACCAACTCCTACTCCACTACTACCGAACCAGTCCACTACCGAACCAACTCCTACCCACTACTACCAAACCAGTCCACTACCGGACCAACCTCCACCGAACCAACCCATCTCCTAGGTGCTACCGGACCAAGGTCTTAACTCAAACCATCTACCACCGGACCAAAGCACTACCGAACCAAGGCGTTGCCGAACCAACGTTGCCAGGCCAGATTGCATCAGCCCAGGCCCACCAGCAGCTATATACATCCAGAACCCCTGCTCCCAGCCTCACTCTATAAATAGAGGGGCAGGGGTAAAACAATGGGGGACAAGTTTGAGAGCTCAAGCACGGATAGAACTTTCAAACAACTTTTATTTACTTGTATCAAAGCTTTGTACTTGTAATCTGAACAAGAAAGGAGAAATAATATATAAAGTGGACGTAGGCACATTCTGGCTGAACCACTATAAATCCGCGTGTCTTTTACAATTTAGTCCCTGCTTTTTACATATTTGCATAAATCTCCCAAATCACTAAAAACAACATAAAATCAACTAAATCATACGACTTGGAGGTGTTTGCCCATTTTTTGTGCAAACATCATTCCTCGCAATCAATTGATAAAATTCATCTGCATAATCATTCACTGACTTTGTTCCCTGTCTCAGATTCTGCAATCGTTGATACATAAGAGACTGATAATTATACGACAAGAATGTAGCTTTCATCAACTTCTTCATCTTCTCCCATGACTCAATCTTTGACTTTCCCATCCTCTCCCGTTTAAGCTTAGTTTGCTGCCACCATGCCATAGCTCTCCCTTTCAAACGTGTAGCAACCAACTTAACTCTCCGATGCTCGGGAACTTCCTTAAAGTCAAAAATCTCTTCAACATTAGACAACCAATCAAGGAATTCTTCAGCTTGCATACTACCCTTGAATTCTGGAATTTCAGTTTTCATCCCCGACTCCCATCGACGATCATCATCAACATCCCGATATGCATTTCAAACTTGGTCTCGATCTTGATAATGAATATTACTTCTATCACTCTCTTCATCATATTCATGTGTACTTCGGTATCGATCTCGACCATCAACATCTCTATGATCACGCATATCTCTTCGACTATGTCTTTCATCATCATGATATGGCTCATGTTCAAACTCACGTGGAGTTCTTCTCTCTTCATTTCTATACCCATGATGTTCTCTTCTCAATGAAACTGAAGATTCTCTTCTTTCTCAGTAAGATTGCGGCGACACCCTCCTCGCTTCCGTAACCGATGGCGAAACTCTGTTTTCTCCATGGTTCGAGTCTGGCGACCTTCTCCTTTGACTTTGATTCATATCAATCATCAATTTCTCCAATCTACCAATACCTTCATCCAACTTCTCATTGATTTTGTTACTGATTCGTTGTTCCATCTGTTCAGTATCTTCTCGCTTATATAAATCTTCAACATTTTGATGACGGTTAGCTCTTCTTGGTGGCATTGTCGAATCAAACAATCTTCAACTTAACTCAAATCTTTAACTCGGCCTTGATCTACAAAGTGATGCACGGTTTCTTCACTAAGCCCAGATCTATACTTCAACACTTCAACTCTCGGCCTTGACTTCTTCAATAAGAATTGGTTCCAAAGACTCGTCTTAGCTATGATTGGCTAAGTCTAGCTTTGATACCAAATGATGTAGCAGCGGATAACAAAAATGATGAAACGGTGAAAGTAGCAATCGGTGGATTGAAAATACCAAACACCCAAATCCGTTGATCTCAAAGATACCGGATTCTAGCTATCTTCGTCACGTTGATCGCGCACGATGCCGTGAAAGAAGATCTACGATTCTTCGAACGTTGATCTAGCACACTAGATTTTGTGAATCGGCTTCAACAATCGTTGATTCGAGCGCACTCGAATGCCGAAAGTGGAGATAGTAGATTACACTCAACTACCAATTTAAGAAGAGGCACAAAGCTCTCAAACAAAGTTTTTATTCAAAATCAACTAACTTTACAAATGACCCAACATCCCTATTTATAGGGTTACAATCATACACTAAGTCGTTCACGACTTAACAATAAAGTACAGCACACGACTCAACATACACGACCTAACATTGGTCGCGACCTACGACCTATCACATTACAACACACGCGACTTACCACATCACATTACACGACCTAAGAACAATACAGGTTACAACAAGCGACATAAGAAATATACACCATACGACTTAAGAAAATACAAATACAAACGACATACGACCTAAACATCATACGACTTAGAACACACAATGACCTGAAATACACGGCAGCAGCGACCTAAGAACAAGGCTTTATGGCAGCGACCTAAGAAAATAGCTTCTGGAAATCTTCACGCGACCTAATACTTGAGCGACTTAAGGTAGGTCGTTCGCGACCTAAAGAAAGCGGCATAGGAAAACGACCTAAGTAAGATCGCGGCACTGGATCATCCCTTCGTACATAGCTCACTGTTAGGTCGCTTGGCGACTTATCATAGGTCACTGGAACATCTCTTCGTACATAACTCGCAGTTAGGTTGCTCGGCGACTTATCATAGGTTGCTGGCAATGACAGTAATGGTTTGGCTTGCTTGGTTTGCTCGTTAGGTCGTATCACATTAGGTCGCTTGCGAGTTGCTTCTCCCTTCCCTCTTAGCTCGCCATCCCTTAGCTCTAATGCATACTCTGTCTCGCTAGCTCGTAATTCGTTAGGTCGCTCGCAACCTAAAATTTGCGACCTAGTGTTGTACCACGCTGCATCACCTTATCCTCAGTCTTTTCTCATCTCTCGCTACAACCCGAACTGGTTGTCTAACAAAAGTCAAATCAGGCTCTACTACCAAGTCCTCCAACTCTGTTAGAGGAATAGTAGCTTCTGGATCATGCACATACTTGCGAAGATAAGACACATGGAATACATTATGGACACCTGCCATATGGCTCGGCAACTATAATCTGTATGCAAGTTTTCCAATCCTTTCTAAAATCTGGAATGGTCTAACATCTCTCAGGGCCAACTTTCCCGACTTTCCAAACCGTACCACACCCTTCATTATTGAAACTTTAATGAGAACCCTGTCTCCCACTGAGAACTCTATGTCTTTACGCCTCTTATCTACGTAACTCTTCTACCTGAGCTTCCTTCATTCATCCTCGGATTAACTCAATCTTTTCTGATGCCTCTCTAATCAAATCCGGACCTAAAACCAATCTATCTCCAGTCTCTAACTAGCATGCTGGCGATTTGCATGGTCTTCCATATAAAGCTTCAAAAGGCGCCATTCCTATACTAGTCTGATAGCTATTATTATAGGAAAACTCGATCTAATGTAGGTGGTCCTCCCAAGGTCCACCAAAGTCCAATATACAAGCTCTTAGCAAGTCCTCAAGTACCTTATTGACTCTCTCCATCTGCCCATCTGTCTGTGGGTGATAATCTGTACTCATCTTGAGCTTGGTACCTAATACCTCTTGTAGACTTCTCTAAAATTTGCTACTGAATAATGCAATCCTGTCGCTGACTATGCTACTAGGAATCCCATGAAGTCTAACTATGTTCTTCATGAACAACTTTGCTAAAATAGGTGCCGTTCTGGTCAACTTTACTGGAATGAAATGAGCACTCTTAGTCAACCTGTCCACAATAACCCATATACTCTCATTTCCTCTCCTTGACCTTGGCAACCCATCTATAAAATCCATGGATATCGAATCCCATTTCCAAACTTGAATATCTAAAGGCCGAAGCAATCCACTTGGCTTCTGATGTTCGGCCTTCACTTGTTGACAGTTAACACACTGGCTAACCCACAAGCCAACATCCCTCTTCATGCCTTCCCAATAGAAGCTCCTCTTCATATCTTGATACATCTTGGTCCCTCCAGGATGAATCGTAAACTTGGATCGATGACATTCCTTAAGAACTTCTCTTCTCAAGTTCTCCACATCTGGAACACATAACCGTCCCTTCTTTCTCAACCATCTTCTCTGGTCAAGACGAAAATCTTTCAAATCATCGACCTCAATTCAACCCTCAAGCCTTCTGATCCTCTCAGCTAATAATGGATCCTCCTTCTATTTAGAAGCAATTCTCTCGATCAATACTAGTCGAACTTCAAAACATGACAACTTGGCAATACTCTGACTAGAACTAGCAGTCGATCTTAACTGCACACCACAATTGGCCAAAGCTTCCAGGTCTTTCCACTCTGCCAACATAGCGAACACCACATTCTGATGTCTTCTGTTGAGAGCATCCGCTATATTCTATACCAAAATTATAAGCAGCCAAAAACTCCAGCCACCTCTGCTGTCGCATATTCAACTCCTTTTGAGAATAGGCATCTCAAAGACCTATGTCGGTATACAATTCAAATCTCTCCCCCAAGAGATAATGCCTCCAAATCTTCAAGACAAAATTTCCCGCTGCCAACTCCAAGTCATGAGTAGGATATCATACTTCGTGCGGTGTAAGCTGCCTAGATGCGTAAGCAATCACTACAAGAATTTTGATTTTTAGTAGCGCTCAAAAAATGCTACTAAAAGTTTTTAAACGCTGTTATAAAGCTCGCGACTAAAAATACCTGATTTTTAGTTGCACTTATTTCAATGTTACCATAAATCGTTTTACTGCAGCATTTATGAAACGTCACTGTTAACGCAGAAAGTTGAACGCTAACACCCGGTGTGTGTAATAACAATGTGAAAGCACCACCCGTTGGTACGGGAACAAAATATAAGCTGAAAATAGCAGAAGACAGTAAAGGGACAACAGATTTATAGTGGTTCGGCCCGTAATTGAGCCTACGTCCACTTTATATTCTTTTATTGCTGATTCTGGTTACAAAATGATACAATGCTCTTCAACATACAATATATTTGGATTCCTAAACACTTTAGACTATTAGCTCAAGCTTCGATGTTGAAGATCTCCTCGAATTCATGTTTAATGCGGTAGATTTCTCTCAAAGCTTGTTGTAATGTCTTGAGTGATTAGAGTTCTTCAAATGGTGGATGAGTTGAGAATTCGGCAGAGTAACAGTGCTTCAGAAAATGGTCGGCCAAAAATCCTTTTGCCGTTGGAGTTAGGGGGTATTTATAGGAGTTGATTCTGGACGGAAATTCTGCCAAGTCTTAGGTCGTCTACGACCTAAGTTAGGTCGTAGGTCGCGAGCGACCTAAGGTAGGTCGTGATCCACTCGCGACTTAGGAAGTTGGTCTGATGGAGTTGTACTCGGTTTCCTCTGAAGTGGTAAGTCGTAAGCGACCTAAGATAGGTAGTGAGGGACCTAAGATAAGTCGTGCACCCTTTCTTTTCTTTTAGCTCGTTCAGCTGCTTTGTGAAGTTAGGCCGTGAAGCTTCTTAACTTGTTGGGTCGTGAAGCTTTAAGTTGTTGGCTCATGAAGTCCTTAGGTCGTGACATTCTTTAGGTCGTGACATTCTTTAGGTCGTGACATTCTTTAGGTCGTGACATTCCTTAGGTCGTGACATTCCTTAGGTCGTGACATTCTTTAGGTCGTGACATTCTTTAGGTCGTGAAGTCTGGAGCCACTAGTTCGTTAACTTCCTTAGGTCGTATCTTGTTAAGTCGCAGGGTTATAGGTCGCAGAGTTTTAGGTCGGCACAAAAATATGAGTTAACATTTGCCCCTCGAAGTGCAGGCCTATGTCATAGGTCGCGTGCTTCGACTTAACCTTGCTAGGTCGTGATCGACCTGAAATTTGTGCTAACTCGTACGCCTGTTCGCCTTCCTTTCTCAGCCTCATATAAATTAGTTAGGTCGCTACTTCCTCCCCACCTTACTGTTCTGAACTTCCGCTACCATTGACGAATTTTCAATCTTTCAAAGGCGAATTCAATCCAGTTAATCACCGATCCATTTCTACCAGCATACTACGTAAGTGGATCCAATCTCTAATCCTCCGTAATCGCCGCTCGATCATGAATCCACGTTTTCCGACCCAAGTCTAATTTCATGTGCCACGCTTCATTTTTTGAATGGTTATTTTGATCGACTTTTAATCGTCGTTTGATACGTTGTGGTAATTCATGAACGCATGGTAATTTTCATAATGGATCGGAGGGGTTTGTAATCAATTTGTTGGGCAATTTGGTGGTATGTGGAGATGAAACGAAGGGTATGTCAGATTCTTTTGTAATGGTGGTATTGGGTTATTGGGTCTAGTAAGTTGTTGCGTGGAGAGGAAGTCAACGACCTATCAGATCTGCACAACCTAAAAGTTAGGTCGTGCTGGGATTCTTGGCGACCTAAGCCTTACGATCTAAGAATTCCTGCGACCTAAACGAAACCGAACAACCTTCTTGCGACCTAAATAGTTTCCGACCTATGCCAAGTCGTGTGCGACCTAGGACTTAGAGAAATTTGTATCGCCTCGAATTATTTGCCTTGCACAGTGCGACCTAAAGTAGCCTCGACCTATGATAGGTCGCTGAACGACCTAAGACTTGAACAAACTCTGCACTGCTCTGGACGTTTTAATTTGCACAATACGACCTAAAAATGCCTCGACCTATGATAGGTCGCTGGACGACCTAGGACTTGTGAAATTTGGCCAGAAGTTGACTGAGCTTTGAATTTGAACTGTGTTGCATTTCTTTTCAGATTGTCTTCACTTTAACGCTAATAACCAGTTTAAAAATGACATTTGCAGAAAAACTGGACAAATATACTGCCATTGACTGCCCACATCGCATGACAGATTAGTTGACAAAGAACAATTAACTTACATGAATCTTGTGAATGAAATGCTGTGAAACGATAAATCCAAATGAAGTATTAAAGCAAAGCTGAAATAATCAACCTAAGATGATTTTTTTGCATCAACACAACATTGTATTTGAACTTAAAATGACAAGTCTCTAAACTTTATAATCGACAAATGTCAACTATCTCAATTTCAGTTATACTTGCTTGTTATCGTTTTAGTTTTGCACAACACTTCACACTTTTTTAGGAAACGTGCACCTTCAAATTTGAATATCAAGTTCATTGTGTAGAATGACATCTCAATAAGAAAATTCAGGACCAGCCGGAGAAGCTTTCCCGATTGCTAATCCACCGATCGATCCTCCGGAAAGAACTCCGACCACTTTGAGCCACAAAGTTTTCAGACAACTGTGTACCCAGTTCGGTATTGTCAAATCAGATGCTATATTCCCTGGAGCAAATGACACAGCTTACAGGCCACCTCTCGGTTTTGTCGCAGTGAATCGCCAGATATCCTTAAGCGGAGCTATTCCACCTTTCAACGAATTTCTCCGATAACTCTTTCTTCGATTAGTTATCTCGCCTTTCCAGCTGCATCCCAACGGTTATGCCGTCTTGATGGGGTTGTGTGTTCTGTTTAGGAGGACGCTCAACCGTCTTCCAAGCTTCGATGAAATTTTCTATTTATGTACCTTCGCTATGAATAAAGATCACCCTTCAATCGTGCTTGTAAGAGGCGCCAGAAACCGGAAGTTGATTTTGGATTTACCCGATAGTGCTCACGGGTTCCTAAGTTAATTCTTCTTTGTCCGATGTTCTCCGGGATTCTACTCTGTTTGGAGAGTCGGGAGTAAGATTGCCTTTCTCTATTTATCTCATGAGCTTTTCGAAACCCGAATTTATCAAATGCTTATCCTCATCCTTTTCTTTTTTCAGCACTTCCTCCCCCACTTTGAAATCCCAGCCTCAAGTCGATTTTTGAAACTTTAAATGTTGTGGCTATGGAAGAGAGGAGCGCCAAATTCTTGTTGAAAGATGAACTTTTGCACCAGTTTGAACTTTTACATTCTTCTCGTTCCATCCAGCTTCATGAAGTTCCTGATTCTCCGGCAAAGACGTCAGATGTCCCAGCCCTTGCCGAAGAACTTTCACTAAAAGAACCCACCACTGAGACTTCACTGGTGAAGTGTTCCACTTCTATTAATGTTGCGGGGTCGTCCAGCAAGTTAATACTTTCTCCAATTATTGAAGTGGAGGAAAATCCTCAAATTTCTGGAAAGACGGTTGACGTGGAAGTCAAAAAATAGAGTTCTGATGGGCATCACGGCGATGATACTTTTGATAATTTGAGTGATATAATGATAACTTCTTAGGAGCTTTTTAAAGATGATATTTCAAAAGCGATCTCTCCTGTTGTTGAAGCGACTTCTTCTTTGCAACAAATTACAACACCTTCAACACAAGCCATTGCCATTCCTACACCACAGAGTGGTTTGTAGTCTGATGCGCGTAGTTTGCACATCACACACGCTTAGGATTTTTACAATTAAATGCACTTGTACGCACTTAAATTCCTTTTCTTCAAAGATTTTAAGACTTGTCTCTTTTTCTTTTTCAGATTCTTCGATGGGGCGGAGCGGATCGTACTACGACAAATTCCAGCGTCATGGAGGCCGCGATACTTATGATTTTAGGCGCTATCTTCCTTCCCGTCAGGAGACCGATGAAGAAAGGGCCTCTAGAAAAGCTCGCGAGAGACGGGATTATGAAAAGCGCCGCAGAAGAGAAGATGAACAGCACTATGGGAGTAGGGACGAGCGATACGACTCTTCTCGCAGAAGTGACGATTCTCATAAAAGGAAATCTCCCGACGACAAGGGGAAGGGTCACATTGTTGATGACTCTAGCAAGCGGACCAAACTTAGAGAAAAGGACGCGTCTGCAATTTCGGAAAAGACTAATGCTCCCATCTCTCCCAATATTCCATCCGGCTCTCCTGCTTTAAAGAAATCTGACATCCAGGCGATCATCAGCAGATCTCAGTATCAGGTCAAAGATGCCCCTCCTATTCTTCAAAGCCGATTTTCGAATTGGTGCTTAAAAGGGGTGCGCTTTGACCTTGACTTGGTTCCGATTGATAAACCAGCTATGCTGCGTAACCTTGATGCCGTCAAACTTGATATTGAAAGGTTATCTGGATGGCAAAAACTTGTCGACGAGCTGCAAAGAGTCAATCGTGCGAATCTTGAAGCCATGCTGACCATGGAGAACGACAAGACGGAATGGGACAAAATTTGCAAGCAGCATGACGTGGAAATGACAAGCATTGTTGACGATAATTCAAGACTTGAGTCTGAAGTTAAGAAACTTAAAGATGAGCTTGCTACTTCTTCCTCCTCCTACACTCAAAAGGAAGAAGTTCTTCAAAAACAAGTTCGCGATGCTCATGCTGCCCAACGGAATGCTGAGGCTCAACTTGAATCTGAAAAGAGGATGACAGAAATTTATCGCACCGACATTGCCCAGCTACGAGAGAAGGCGAGTTCCCAGGACTTGGAAATTACTCGGTTGTGAGCTCAACTGTCTCAAGCTGAAAAAGAGCGCGATGAGGCCATTGCCGGAAAAGAAGCGGCTGAGCAGTCGCATGAGGCGACGAAGACCAAAATCAACTCTACCTTATTTGACTTTTATATACATAGCAATTTGGGGCACGGAAGCCTCTCATTTTTGGGGCCGGATTATGAAGTCACCTTGGCTGAAGTATGGGAGGCGATAATCGACATGTTTGGTGGTGCCGGTTATGCCGAAGCAGATCTTGAAGCAACTTATTTAGATGAAGATGCCCGTGCTGCACTTGTTAAGGGAAAGGAGCAACTTGCCCAAGCACGAGCCGAAGCGACGGGAGAGAGGCGTTCCGAAAAAGAAGTACTTCCTACTGCCCCTGTCCGTACTTCGGTTTCAGCTGATGTTGATCCTATTGGCTCCAGTTCTCACTCTTCGCCTCCTGCTAAAGTTGACAAAGAAATTGTGACCACTCCCACCGAGGACGAGGCCCTGCAAGATATTGAGGCTGAGAAATTCGAGATTGATCTTGCAAAGCCGACTTCTCCAGGTAACTTTGGCGTCGAACCGGATCCAGTGAATCATTTATTCGATTTGACAGAGCTTCTTACTTATTACTTAAGCTTTGATGAACCAATATCTTCTCTTTTCCTGGAGAATACTGATTTTAACTTCTTTTCTTCTGTAGCGGAAGTACCGAAAACTGCGCTAAATTCTCCTTCTCCGGCTGTTGTTCCTCCTCCTTCTCAAGTCACTCCTCTTTCTGCTTCTCAACCAGGATCGCAAGAAGAGAAAATAGAAGCCCTCAAAGACTTGGACGATCTGGTTGTTTCGCAAGAGCAAAAGACTGGGGAACTTGAAGAAGGCGAAAAGACCCCGGAGCAAACTTATAATGACGACACAAAGCTTTCTGAGTTCTTTACTCCGAGAAGTGAGTCTTCTTCCAAGAGGAAAGGGAAACGCGCAATGAAGAAGAAGAAGAAGAGCACTTTGGCTGATGAAGAAAATGTTGAAGAAGATCCAACTGCTTCTCTTTCTCCTTCCTCCCCGACCCGTTCATAGCGGCCTCAGAAACTAATCATTAGGCCGGGTAAAAGCTCCAAAGGTAGGAAGAAGGAGAAATGAGCTTGATTTTATTTTCTCCGTTTTGCTTTTTGCTTGTATTGACCGGAGATTGTGCGGGTACTGGTCCCTGCTTTTTTGAGATCTGCATATGTAAAGAATTTTCACAGTATTGAATAAAATAATTCTTTTACTTGCACGAATTCTTGTATATGTAAGAATGCATCTATTTCTCATTTAGTGTAGAATAAGCGGTTCTTTTTATTTGTACAAACTTTTTGTCTGTGTTTGAGAATGCATTTATTCCACATCTTTTCCGCGTGATATTGCAATGTGCTTGTGGTATGTTGCTTGAATACTACTTTTATTGTTGTAGTTGTATTATATGATATTGCCCCTATACCATAAGGGCATTGCGATATCTTTTTGCTTTGGCGAGAGTTGTACTCTTATTTTTGGAGAATAACTATTCCGTCTTTGAGGAAACAATTATTCTACTTAAATGGAGCGTGTCTCGTTTTTTGGAGAAATTTTCACGCTTCAACCTTCGGAGATGGTCACTTCATGCTTTTGAGAAGTGAATTCTCCCATGCGGTAAAGCGGTACTCTAAAGAGGATTTTACTTAGCACTTCGATTTCTGGGGATGAATTTTTCAAGGTGAACAAGTAGGTTTTCCTTGAGAGTTGAGGTGTGCCTCTAAGGAGGGCTTTTTGGCATTTCTGAGGAGTAGCGTTGTGGAATCTGTGGAGTAGCATGGACTCCAAAGATTAGCATTTTAGAATCTGTGGAGTAGCATGGACTCCGAAGATTAGCATTTTTGAATCTGTGGAGTAGCATGGACTCCGAAGATTAGCAATTTTGAATCTGTGGAGTAGCATGGACTCCGAAGATTAACATTTGGGAATCTGTGGAGTAGCATGGACTCCGAAGATTAGCATTTTGGAATCTGTGGAGTAGCATGGACTCCGAAGATTAGCATTTTTGAATCTGTGGAGTAGCATGGACTCCGAAGATTAGCATTTGGGAATCTGTGGAGTAGCATGGACTCTGAAGATTAGCCTTGTGCCTCCGAAGAGGTTTTGTGCTTCCGGAGAAGTCTTGTGCTTCCGGAGAAGTCTTGTGCTTTCAGAGAAGTCTTGTGCTTCCGGAGAAGTCTTGTGCTTTCGGAGAAGTCTTGATTTTATTGCTTGGAAGTTACTTTCTCACAGTTAAATGGATCCATGGGGCGGACGTAAGTTACTTAATTGGACGTTCGCTTGCACAAACGGTCGCAACTAGTGAACAAAGATCCTGCGCCTTCTGGTTCCACCAACCTCTTTGTTGAGAAGAGAACTTCCATTTTTTGGCGTGTATCCGAAGAGGGCTTGTGCCTCCGTAGTGGTCTTTCTGTTTGGACTCCGAAGAGTAGCAATTGTTGCTTGTGTTCTTTTCCCATCTGCTCCTTAGTGACTCCTTGTTATCACTTCAAGTACATGCCCCATTCTTTTGCAAATTGCTTGCTTTCTGCCAGAGAAATGTACTTTGTTGTTGAGTGATTTATGGTAATCGCCGAGTCTTGTGATGTGTTGAATAAGTAAGCTTTGCTTTGGTAGCCTGAAATATTAAATCGACATTTTAGCAATATATTTAAGATATTTGAATATCGAAATGAAATAGGCATTATATAGCATTAGAGAACACAAGATTTTATATTCTTTATTATTGATTCACACTGATTTCTCAGTGGTTTACAATACGAGAGTTATAGATCTGACATCATTTTTACAAATTTAAGCAAAGCTGTTAAGTAAAAATTGGATGCAAGCGATTGTTGTTTCTGAATCTCCGGATTGAATTTCCATTTGACTTGTAGTTTTTTAGATTCATATGTCAGAGAGATTGGAAGAAGCCCCAGCTGCAGTCTTGTGGGTAGTTAGTAGTCGTCCCAATCCCTGCCTGCTGGGTAAGGACCCCTTGTGACAACATTAATGACAAGCTTTTCGCAATCTTGCACTGCAGTGTTGTTGTCAGAGCCAGATCGATGGATAGGATGTTGTTGCCCCTGAGTGGATGAGGTTGGGTCGACTTTGTTGTTCTTCACATATTGCTGCAGTTTACCCTGTTTCAGCAACTCTTCAATCACATTCTTTAATTGGCGACATTGGTCAGTATCATGGCCAGGTTGATTGTGAAATCGACAGAATTTCCCATTACGCACTGCACCTCTCCACATCTCAGGTGGTTTAGGATACTTGACAACATCTTTTGTCGCAAATAAGATATTTCCAGGTGTGTCAGTTAAGGGAGTGAAATCTGAAGAATTAAAGCGGCGAGGTTTCTTCTCATTTCCCTGCTTCTTTTCTCCGTCATTTTCCCTTTTCTGGTTTCCCGATTCTCTTATGTTAGAAGCAACATCGTTATTCTTGACTTCGGCAACAACTGCTTTTGCTGGCATATGAAGGCTTTCTAGACGCATGAATTCGTCGGCCTTTTTATAGAATTTCTCAAGTGAGTTTGGCTCCTTCATTTTTAACCATCTTCCGAATTCACTTGATTGGTTGATGGCTCGCACCAGGTAAGTCAGGATCATACGGGGTTCTGCATTATCCACTTCAGCTAGGGCCATATTGAAACGGTTTAAGAAAGATCTGATAGATTCTCCAGAAGCCTGTTCAAGGCTGGACAGTGACATCATATCCTTAGCCTTTGAAGCATACAACCTGAACTGATCCTTGAATTTTTGAGTTAAGTCAGAGAATTGATCTACGGACCGGGCTGGTAGCTTTGTATACCAAAGTAGGGCCACTCCTTCCAAGTACACTGGAAAGTATCGGCATTTTATCTCATCTGATGCCCTTGCACCGGTCATATGCCAATCGTACTTGTATAGGAAATGATTAGGGTCGCTTGTCCCTTGATAAGCCAGGATAGTAGGAGGTACAAATTTTCTTGGAAACTCTGCTTTCAGGATCCTTTCGGTAAACGGAGTTCTGCTTGGTGCAAATCCCCAATCACTCTCATTTTCTTCCCTCAGCATGCTCTCTTTCATGATTCGGTGAACCATTCCTGATAGATATTCTTCATTGTTCAGAGTCATTGCTGGGCAGACATCAGCCATTCTTTCAGAAGTTTGCCTGGGCAAATGCTCGCGAAAAGTTGGCTGCGGCCTTGGACCTTCAGCTTGGAAAGGTGGCATTTCGGCGGTGCCAGCTGCTCTTTGAGGAATATCTTTCTCCTGGAAATTATGAGCATCTTCGGTGAAGACTGTTTCATTGTTTTCTGGCTGTTGATTTGCCCCAAGTAGAGCGTTTAATCTGTCCATCATTAAAGCGTTTTGAGCTTCAATTTGCTGATATAATCCCGACACTGTGTCGTCTAATTCAGCCCTTGTGACTCCAATGGTAGGAGTTGCCTCGTTTGCTGTTGGAGAAGCGGAGGTTCCCTCATCAGCATTTCCGGAGCTGGCAAATCTACCTTTTCTCCCAGGAGCCATGATCTCAGATAGATTTCTGGTCTTGAAAGAAACTTTTTCCACGAACTTTGGTGAAGCAATGGTGAATGTATTCCTGAGTTGGGTTCTCAGTGAAAGCACCAAAATGTTAACGCAGAAAGTTGAACGCTAACACCCGGTGTGTGTAATAACAATGTGAAAGCACCACCCGTTGGTACGTGAACAAAATATAAGCTGAAAATAGCAGAAGACAGTAAAGGGACAACAGATTTATAGTGGTTCGGCCCGTAATTGAGCCTACGTCCACTTTATATTCTTTTATTGCTGATTCTGGTTACAAAATGATACAATGCTCTTCAAAATACAATATATTTCGATTCCTAAACACTTTAGACTATTAGCTCAAGCTTCGATGTTGAAGATCTCCTTGAATTCATGTTGAATGTGGTAGATTTCTCTCAAAGCTTGTTGTAATGTCTTGAGTGATTAGAGTTCTTCAAATGGTGGATGAGTTGAGAATTCGGCAGAGTAACAGTGCTTTAGAAAATGGTCGGCCAAAAATCCTTTTGCCGTTGGAGTTAGGGGGGTATTTATAGGAGTTGATTCTAGACGGAAATTCTGCCAAGTCTTAGGTCGTGTACGACCTAAGTTAGGTCGTAGGTCGCGAGCGACCTAAGGTAGGTCGTGATCCACTCGCGACTTAGGAAGTTGGTCTGATGGAGTTGTACTCGGTTTCCTCTGAAGTGGTAAGTCGTAAGCGACCTAAGATAAGTCGTGCACCCTTTCTTTTCTTTTAGCTCGTTCAGATGCTTTGTGAAGTTAGGTCGTGAAGCTTCTTAAATCGTTGGGTCGTGAAGCTTTAAGTCGTTGGCTCATGAAGTCCTTAGGTCGTGACATTCTTTAGGTCGTGACATTCTTTAGGTCGTGACATTCCTTAGGTCGTGACATTCCTTAGGTCGTGACATTCCTTAGGTCGTGAAGTCTGGAGCCACTAGGTCGTTAACTTCCTTAGGTCGTTAGGTCGTATCTTGTTAAGTCGCGGGGTTATAGGTCGCAGAGTTTTAGGTCGGCACTAAAATATGAGTTAACAGCCACTAAATTCTTTTTTCGCAGCGTGTATAAAACGCTACCAAAATGTACTTGGTCTGCTCAAAAATATTTTGGTAGCGTTTTTTAAACGCTGTAATAGAGGATGCAGTTTATTGACAAAGCCTGTAGCCGCGTTTATTAAACGCTACTATATATGCTCTCCTTCGACACTTTATTTTTTGTAGCGTTTTTTAGTAGCGTTTTCGGAACGCTACTAAAAATATTCGAGCTCTGCCTATACATTGCCTCAAGTTCAATCTTGTTCATAGCTTATAACATAATACATAAACACATACACATTAAACAACCGCAAGATACATATACATATACACATACACATTCAAACATAAACACATTTAAAAACCACAAAATACATACACAAAAGCACTAACATAAACAATATGTTAACCGTACATATAAGTTTACACAACCGAACAGTAGTTTCAAGACAAAAGGTTAACCGTACATAGAAGCTTACACAACCGAACTACGTACCACAAACAATATGCTACTGCTGCAGTTAAAGTACCATAAACATCTGAACTAAGCAAGTACAATAAACAACCAAACTACCTAACAAGTACGATAAACTAGTGCTGCTACTGCTCATTCTTCATAGACGCCAACCTGTAGACAAAATATAATCAACAGTGAGACTCAAGATATAATCAATACTGAGATAATAATGACAGGACCATCAATACTGAGAAAACAATGAGACTAAAGTTATGCACAACTGAATATGTGCAATCTTGTGTTCAACTGAATATGCACAACTGAATATGAAAACTAAAATAATGTGCATGTTAGTTTTGGCCAAGAATAAAATGAAAATGAAGATTTGTCATCCATGTTTTGTACATTTTATATCTGCCTTTACATTTTCATATACTCAAACACAGATTTTCATATACTCGAACACAGATGAAAATATAAGTGTACATGAATTATTTTAGATAGTGAAATTAGGTAGGTGTAAGAAGTCTGCCAGACCCATATGGATACAACCAAACACAGATTCAAAAAATTCATAACGATAGATGCATTTGTTGACAAAAATATGGGATAATAATATATGGTCCTAGTATGTAAAATGACTGGAAACTTAGGATCATAAATTATCTTTTAAGTACGTACAATTAGTCGATATAACTTATGGCTACTGATGGATTAAACCACCGACTAATTATAGTTAATATATACAACATAAATACCATATTTTGATAAGCCTGATCATAGTAAATTCCAACATAAATTCTAACTTATTCACATTGTTGCATATTCACATAAATCATTCAAGTACAACAACTCATTGCACATCTACAAGCAGGTTATAATGAGGCAATTTAGAGGAAAATTTCAAATAATTTTAAAGGCAGCCCCTTTTCAAATCACTTAGGCATTATAATTATTTGAGTTGATGGTTTAAGTATTTTATTGCTACTGGTTATCCATGATGGTAATTTTGCAAGAAATTTTCAATTACATAAAGAATTGCATACCTTTCATTTTGGTTCCATAATGACTTTTTCTATCGGCCAAGCTATGGGAACGCCAAAGGCATCTTCCATGCACGTCAACTCCGATGTAGGTCTCCATAGCACTGCATCCAGAACTCTCACAATTTCAACCCAAACTTTTACATCATCACGTCCCAATGGACGACAATGGACCATCGATATTAGATCAGTTGAAGCGATAGTTCCATCAGCCACTACTTCGTTCGTTTCACCCACATCAATCAACTTGCATTTATTATCTTTTGTCAACTTTGCAATCAGCTGGAAAAAAATGGTGCATATTTCAAACAGTGCATATTGAAAACTGTGTACTTATTTTAGAAACCAATGCATACAAAATGCAACAACACAGTGGTGCATATTTCAAACAGAAGAAACAAAATACAAACTACAAAATATTTCCAACATATTTACTTACATGTTGTGGTTTCTTCGCGATTATGGGTGTGGATATCACGGGAGAAGTCGCACAATTTACATTCCTACCAACTGCATCTTTATTAACTTCAACTTTTTATTTTAGCCATGCTACTTTCCTACCAACTGCATCTCTAACGCACGACATATCAACTGTGGGTCGCCACAAATATGCATCTCCATTTATTACATTGGCCACCCAATTCGCAAAGGCAGCCGGACCGAGCGGAATATCATGAACAAGATGTTTTGGATCTCTGGCATAGATTCTTCCTTCGGCAACTACCCCTTCACCCTCATTCCAACCATAAATCTTGCATTTGTCGTCTTGGGCGCTGCTGTCACTCTAAAAAGGAGAAGTGTAAATAAGATTTTAGTGATTAAGTGAAAATATTATACAAGACATATTTCTAAATTAAATTTGTGGAAGACCGACGTAAATATTGTGAATTATAAAATTTACCATACTGACTTCATTCAGCTGTCCTCGTAGCGCCCTCTTAATGCAATTTAATAGCCATGCTACTACCTTATTCTCAGCGTTTGCTAATACTGTCATTTCAGGTGTAGGCCTCCATAAGTAAGCATCTGGTTCTTCCACGAAATCTATAATAACGCTCACAACATTTGGTCCAAGACGAATGCCATTGACAACCTCATTTGGGTCCATGGACAACACTCTCCCATCGGCAACAACTGTAGAGGTTCCATCCCAATTCAACACCGAACATACGTCGTCATTGCTCTACAATTATTCAATAGAAAATTATAGCAATTACTGGATCAAAAACTAAAATCCAAATGTTATTTCGTGAGTAATATATATTATTTTTACCAATTCAGGTGTGCTACCTTCTTTCAAACTTTCTTTACCCTGCAGCAAAGCATTAATATTAGGATATTTTAATCTTAGGAGCACTGAAGTGGATACACACAATACTTAAAATGTAACTAGAATCGGTCCGACAAGTTTGAATGGCAGAGTACATACAAAAAACCAGTTGTTGTAGCATCATTTACAAACATGTGTGTCTGAATTCATTATTTTCAAAATTATTATATAACAAAAAACCAATTGTTATGCACTGTTTTGTTATTCCCAGTTACTACAGTGTTTTTATATATACTTTGATGCTATGTATATTTGCAATAAACTATAGGCACATCAGTAAACCTTGTTCATCATAGACTTACCTTTTATGTTAAGTGATCAATTGTCAAGACGACATGTGCACCCAAAACTTGTTGAGAGTTTTATTTGAGAAAAAATGAAAATCAAGCAGGAACACCTATACTACATATACTGTTTGGATACTCAAAATGGATGCCAAAGATTTAGGTGAACAGACGCCATTCGAAAAACATTTATCCATCAATAAAACGATCTTTAGCAGAATATGTCAAAGAAGGTATAAACTAAATATGAAAGGACCATCAACTAATTCTTTTACAATGTTCTCGGGTATAATATGATTGTAATTTTATTAATAAAAGAAGATGGAGAATAAGCTGCATTTGCAAGTGTGAATCGCTTGAAGTCATGCAGGCCGTAACACCTAAAGTGACCCATATGGAATCTATGTAAAACCTTACATCATATAAACAGATGCAACATGCATCCATGTTTTTGATTTATATTTGCCGACTACTTCCAGGTTTCATGCAAAGCCACTTGCCATTTGCCGTTTACCTGGTTTTTTTTAATTATAGGACAAAAGACATGATGAAGACGCTTATTGATGACTTTCTCTATGATGTAAGTTATATTAATTGCACATTAATAGATTGTTAAACGTATGGATCATGCAACTCCTTTAATTAGACTTAAACTATCATGTCTCTCTCAAAGTCTTAACATATGAAGGTAAAAGATTATGTATTACTTTGCAATTCACTACTGTTCTAATTTTCCAAATTGGAGTCTAGTATTATAGATAATTTTGGCAAAATCATGGGTGTAGCCAGACTCTCCATGTCCAGACATGTTGATATTCAATATCTTCCATAATTCAATTTTGTGATTATTCGTACTTGGTGTACAAAATTTGTACTTTGGTTAAAATGGTAAAACAATTACACAGTTTAACCCTGGACATAGCCAAGCTTTTATTCATTTAATAAAAAAACATAAATATATAAAGGTGTAAACTAGGGTTGAATAAAAGATCTTCGTTATTAGGGTAGAATCAAAAATTTCAGTTAGAAATTAGGCAGAAATTCGAATATACGATGCATGCAAATTAGGGATAAATCAAAATAGAATCACAAAATCGAATCACAAAATCGATTTAGACGATTCATACCTAAATATACCTAAGCGATTGCTGGCTGCCGCGAGGATGTTGAGTAATGTCGCGAGGACGTTGAGCAAGGACAGAGTGGACGATGAAAAGGTGAACTTGATCTTCAGTTGATGAAATTTGAGTGATTGCTGGCTGCCGCGAGGATTGAAAAGGGGAAAAAAATTTCTGCAAAAGTAGATCGAAATGGGGAGAGAGTTTTCTAAGTATACGTGAGATGGAAAACAATGACTGGTCACGTTTATTTTTGGCTAGGCGGAAAAAGTTTTGTAAGGAGCGGGAACAAAAATTTTTTAGTCACGAAACATATTTTGGGAAAAATATTTTTTGTTGCATTTATGATAAAACGCCACAGTTTTTTGCAACCGTAAATGGTTTTTCTTGTAGTGAAGAACTTTTCCCTTCTGCATCAATACTGCTCCCAATCCAGTCCCACACGCATCTGTGTGTACTACCAACCCTTGGTTACCATCTGGAACTACTAATACTGGAGCATTGGTCAACAAATTCTTTAACTTAAGGAATGCTTCTTCACATTTGTCGGACCAAACAAACTTCACTTCCTTCCTGGTAAGCATAGTCAAAGGTGCTACTATCCACGAGAAATCCTTGATGAATCTCCGGTAATAGCCAGCAAGTCCAAGAAAACTTTTGATCTCGGTCACTGTTTCTGGTCTCTTCCAATTGTTCACAGCTTCGATCTTATCTGAATCGACTGACAATCGCTTCTCTAAAACCACATGACCAAGAAACTTAACCTCTTTATTCCAAAAATGACATTTGAATTTTTTTGCTTTAAGCTGATTCTACCTCAGTGTCTCCAACACCACTCTATGATGAATCTCATGCTCTCTTTCATCTTTTGAGTATACTAACATGTCATCTATGAATACCAATATGAACCTATCCAAGTGCTCACGGAAAACCCGGTTCATCAAATCAACGAAGAATGCAAATGCATTTGTCAATCCGAATGGCATTACTAACCATTCATATGATCCATATCTGGTTCGAAACGCCGTCAATGGGATACTATCCTCTGCCACTCTTAGCTGATGGAAACCTATCGCCAAGTCCAATTGGGAAAACACTTTGGCTCTACTCAACTGATCAAATAACTCATCGATTCTCGAAAAAGGATACTTATTCTTGATCGTCCTCTCGTTTAGCCTATGGTAGTCGATACACATCCTTAATGGCCCATCTGGTTTCTTCAAAAATACCACGGCCGCTCCCCATGGAGAACTTCTTGGCCTAATAAAATTCTTTCCTTCCATCACAGTTTTCCCTTTCTCTACGGTAGTAGGTCTAGAAGAAGATGGTGGTCCAATAGCAAACACCTTCCCTCTGTCCGCCCGGACTGGCTCTGGACACTAGCTCTTATATTGCCCAACTTGGTCACAGTTGAAGCATTTCACATTCTTCTTCTCTACAGGCTTCTTTCCTTTACCAGTTCTACACTCGTTGGTATAATGGCCCTTTTTATCACACTTATAACACACTAAATCAGCCTTCGCCTTCTTGGCAGCCTCCCCTTTCTAGACTCCTTTCTTCTTGAAGAATTTCCTTTTCTTTCCCTGAGGGCCCTGGGACTCAAATGGTTTCTCCCTAATAGATACAGTAGGCATCCCCTTATGGCAAATGGCCATATCCACCACTGCATGACAAGGCACTCTAATATGAGTCATGGTCATTTTACCTAGCACTGGTCTCAAAGCTTGAATGAATCTCTCATTCCTTCTAACATCAGTGGAAACCAATGCGTAACCATGTCGAGATAGCTCATCAAACTTAGCAGCATACTCTGACATCTCTCCTTGTGCAAGATCCATAAACTTCCTCATCAATGCCGACTTGGCAACCTTCGGACAAAATATTCTCTTCGAAACTCTACCCAAGTCAACTCTTCCTCGGGCACTCTAGTAGTAATTCCATTCCACCAATTAGGAGCTGCTTATTGCAATTGTCTAGAAGCAAGCCTTCGTTTCTGCTCATCATCCTTCGTTCCAACAACTGATACACCATCCCCACATCTACTGGTGGATTTCCAGCACCTATATTTGCCTCAGCATTTTGATTAGCATTAGCCTATCGACCTTGGTTTCTCCGGATGTTAGGTCGAGCATTTCCATTGGTGGTGGTGGTTCCTCCACCTAGATTTCCTCTTCTGTTTCCTGCTTCCATATCCTCTTTCTCGTAAATCTGCCTATGAGTTTAGTAAGATATAGAAGAACGGTATAAGAGAGAGGGGAATACGTACTTATATATATATAGCACATACAAGTACGATACTATATCATTAACCCAAGCCCTAATCTTATTCTTTAATTCATTAGGATTATGTTTAAAAACGTTTGGTTTATTTTATGTTTGAAAATCTTTTAGGTTTAACTTTCTTTCAAAGTTTCATAAACAAATGCTCTAATATCAACTTGTAGACTCTCCTATTTGGAGCCCCAAAACTAATGGCTACGGATGCTGCGGTCATCCACAGTTATTAATCTTCAGCGACCAAATATGGCGGTGCTAGATAGATACACGGATCATAAGAATATGGAAAAAAATTAACAATTCAAAAACATATTTCCACATTCCAATCAAAACATTTCATGTTCATTACATAATCCCAAAACATTAACCATGTTCAGTGAAATATAATTACTACACATACGCCTAGAGCGACATATGAAGATGTCCCCTTAGTTGATCAGAGTATATAATAAGGCTAATAAATCTTCCTTTACATCCAAATACACAGTGGAAAAAGATAACTCCAAATAACTAACTACCTCCTGCACGCCTCCGGAAGCTTTATTCATTTAAGAAGAGAACCTGAAAACCCTAAACCTCAAACTACTCAAAATCAATTGAGTACCCAAGAGTTTAAGGGGAAAACAAAAAATTTGAGTCAGGCATAAAGCTTGGTATGAATAATAGTCTATCATTTCAAACCAAATAGATATCTAATGAGACCATGCCACATACCAGAACGGATTTTCCCCTCATTAGTATCCTAAAACCTTTATAAAATCATATACTGTGCTCCTCCATCGACAATGGTTAAAAACATAGTATTTCAAAACATTATGATATGCAAACAAGTAAATCAAATCTGGATTACCCATCCCCATTCATTCTTATTATATGTCTCAATTATAGTTTCTAGGATTATTCTTAACCTATTAGTTTTCATGAGCTAACTAATAATCGGTTAAATGTTTAAGGACTATCTGAATTGATTACATAGTTTTCATGGATCACTAAGAACCTATTGGTAACTCCAATATTTTTTGTTTATCCTAGTTTTCATGGGCTGACTAGGAAACTATTGGCCCCTACCAGTATCAGTCATAGTTTTCATGGGCTTACTATGAACCTGTCTCTCTAACATCTTCCTTTACACATAATTTTCATGGGCTTATTATAAACCCGTCAATCTGACATCTTCTCTTAACATAGTTTTTGTGGTCTTACTATGAACCTATTGGCCCCTGCCAATATCTTTTCTTTATATTTTAGCATCCTATGTTCCGTTCTTCTTGACCTCCTGGATGGAAATCTACTCATTCAGGAGTTTAATCAATTTATATTCACTATTGGGTTAACCTAGTTAGTTCTTCTACCCTTTATCTCCAAAATGCAGTTATGGGTCCTTTATATAGTGAATATATTCATATTTGAAGAAGCAACATAACAATTAACTATACCACTCCTGTGGGTTTAAGGTCCTTGAAATACATTTCATATAAAACATAGTTTTCTCCTTTAACTTATATTTTATCAGGGCAACACTTCTTCAAAATTATATATTTAAAGTCATTACAAAACTCCTTTATTTATGCCGTGAATTTTTCCTTCTAAAATTTGAGTTTGGGTTTTATACCTTTCAATATCTTCGAAACCTAGCTTTCGACTTCATAGGATAACCTCCTTCGAAAGCTCTTAAAAACATTAGGCTCCTGCCTTCTAATACTTTAAATTCTACCTTTTGAAACCTTTCGAATATATTAAAGTATTAGCATTTAACTTCAGAAGCTTAGCTTTGAAACCAGTTGAAAGTACCCCATTCGAAATTATAAAACTTGGTTAATAGAAAACAAATTTACAACCACTTCGAAAGTATCCCCTTCAAAGGCAACGAAAACCAAGCAAACATATTCGAAAGCAAAGAAATCAACTCCTTTGGAAAATAAAACTTAGTTTTAGCTTTAAATTTTTATAGGGGCATTTCACCAGAAGGACAAACTTTGCAGTCCAATTAGTTTCTAGGACACACATTCAAAGAAATTACTTTCAAGGCCAAAATCAGCAGAATAATTACTTTCAAGGACAAAGTTAGCAGTCCAATTACTTTCAAGGACATAATTTCATAGGTTTTTAGGCCCTAGAAACTAGTTATTTTACGTTTTGTCCTTGAAAGTAATTATTTCAGTTGTGTGATCTAGAAACTAATTCCACTTGCTAAAGAGACCCTTGTGGCTAATTTCCACATTTTTATAAGTGTAGAACAAAGGTCTCTACCTATTCCATTGTGTTCAAATGAAGGTTTCCCTTTCCGTAGAGTGGTCACAATAGAAAAACCGGCTTACGGTTAGAGCGTTATGCTTATTCGAAGTTTACAAATAAAGCTGGAGAAAACTGCTACAAAAGGGCTTCCGCAACGTTTACAACTGCTGTCGAAAGGTAGCTTTCGACTAAGTCGAAAGGTTACTTAGTCGGAAGGTTACTAAGTCGAAAGGTTCATCAAAAATGCTGCAGAAAGGTCCAGAAGTGCTGCAGAAGGTTCTAAGTCGAAAGGTTACTAAGTCGAAAGGTTCAATGGCAGAGTCGTATATAACTTGAAAAATATTATTTTGCTAATTAATGTATATTCTTTTCACCAACTCCTATTCTTTGTCGAATTCCTATTGGTTAATGACATATACTTTAACAATTTCTTTGTAGAAAATCAACTATAGATCAGATTTATTATTTCATTTCAGAAATTATTTTCAAAATAGTTAATTATATTAATATTTTAATATAATTATTAAGCCTTTTTGGCTTAGAAAATTCATAATAAATCGAAATCACTTGGGAAAATCTAAAAAATTCACCAAAAAACTGAAATAAAATTTTATTCACCATATAAAAATTTCATGGGAGAATTCATTATTTTATTATTTTTAGTAATTAAAACCCAAAATAAATGCCTTTTTCACCATAGGAAATTCATAAAATATTCCTTTTAACTCCGAAAATTGTGAAATTAAATACTCCACACCAAAATTATGCTTTACACAACATTGCAAAAAATCAAGCCGTTTGGAGGTCGTTTACTAAGTTTTTTACTTTAAAATCCATTATTTTAATTCCTTAAAAATTCCAATAAATCACCATAAATAATTATTCTATCCAAACAATGATTATTAGATCTAAACATGATCAACACAACAAAATGCATTCGGTTACTATCCATAAGCGAACCAAAATAAGGAAAATGAGATTATTTAGACTATTATTCACCTTGATTAAGTTGTTGGAGTTTGAGATTTGCCTTAGCTTTAATCTTCTAGCTTTCTCTCTTAGACCTTCCAAGTTTGTTGATCTCCTTAGGTGTATTAATGGCTGGCCATATCTTTTCTTTTATGTGAATTTTGATTTATGAAATGGTAGGTGAGAATAAGGGAGGGTTTAAGGGTATATGGCTGTGGCTATTCCTATATTGCCCTCCTCTTGTTTTCCTAACTTATAAATTATAAACCTTACTTATAAATTCATAAGTTTAGCCGTGGCCAAGTTAATTGACAATTATATCTCAACTCCTTAATCAACCACATTAATCTATTTAATTTATCTAATTAAATGTCCTGAATAATGTTAAACAAAAATTAGGGTTGTTACATCTAGACCGTTATGATAACACAAGATTGTTGTGTCTCCTGTTGGATCCAATTGGGTTAAAAACCTGGATAACATTTGCCCTCCAGATTATGCCTTCATTGTAAACAAAGCGTGCTCTGGAAGTTATAGCTCTTAATATCCGTCCGTCGATTTCCAAGTGATTGCGTTAGGGTTTTACGAATTTGTGGCAGGTCATGCTGTTAATCATCCTGGTTTGGTCTTGACTGCTATTACTTGCTGTAACGGATCAAATTTCTTCTCATAGTTTCTCGGTGTGCTTCGAAATAATGAACAAATGTCGGAGGATGAAGCGGAGAAAAAAATTTCTTCCTAATTATGGGTCTCTAGCGATCCATATACTATGGGTCGCTAACGACCTGACTTATTGATAAAGATGGTTTGCTAGCGATCCTTGATGGATCGCCGGCGACCCAATGCCTTAGGAAAATTTTCACTCTTGCATCTACTTATATACGTGACTTGAGCCGACCCCTCAACTCATTCGAACCGACCTGATTATGAACTCGAGCCGATTTTCTTCATCCTCTTCACGCGTTCCAAATACTTGTGCGATTCAATTCTCGTTCCTACCAGCGATCTGATCCTCTTGCTCGTCAAAACTCCAATCGATCTATCTCCTAGTTTGAAACCCTAGCTTGCCTTTAGACTGTTGCCAACCCATCTCCTAGCCCGCCAGCGATCCCTCTTCGTCTCGCTGATTCTATACATTTGATAACTCTTATGTTCTTGGATTCAATCAGAGGTGGGTTTGCTTATTTGGTTTGCTAATTACTATGTTAGTGTAATGATTCGATGATGAGTTTCCATTTGCAATGTCAATCGCGAGAAGATCGAGTCGATTGTGGTTTAACGGGTCATATAGCCAATCGGGTCTTGAGTTCTCCCCGGGAATGATGTTCGAGTTTTTGCCCAATCCTTGACGCGATTTGTTATCTTCACCCGTTAGACCAGCATCAACTTGTGCCCAGTTTTGTAAATGTCACTGCACGACATTTCATCAGTCGATCCCGATTCTCCCAGAGAATTTGGGCTTATCCTGCATGCTTGTTGCACGATCGGCATCCCTGTAGTGAGAAGAGTTTTTCGTGTCGCTGCGGACAATGGATCCATTATCGATCAATGATCGATAACGGGTAAGTGTACAGGAAGTAGAAACAAAAGCAGAAAACAAAGTGATATGAGAAGTTCTTTTCTTCTTCCACTGTGAGCGAACTATCTACACGGGATAGTGCGTTTGCAGTGTTTCGAGCACCGAGTTTATCCCATATAGATAGCACACTGCACTTTCCCTAGTTCACACTTGAAATTCGATGTGCCATTTACAAGTTAATGTTTCTTTGGAATTCAAGTGTGGTAGGGGAAGCTATTAGTTTAGGATAGATTTACCTGACCGTTTCGGACGCAAGTTATGTTATTTCGAATGAAGCAGCCATCCATGCGTCGTAAGTCAAGCAGGGGAAGCCCAGCGCTCTCAGAAGTCGAGTCATCATCCACTACGCAAGCTTAGTATGGCCAGTTAGTCCCGGTTGGGCCAATCGTGGATTGAACGACTCCCAACTTTAGAGTTCTACTTAATCCGCCTGAGAGAGCATCATCAATGGTTTCTGCCAATGTTCTTCGTAACATTTGTATGCAACACGGAATTCCCGAAGAGGATGTGCGTCTGCCGGAGAAGGATGAATTCGCTCATATGCATCCTCTAGGGTACACCGCTTGCCATCAGTACATATGTTTGAACGGAGTCGTGCCTCCTTTTAACGACTTTCTGCGTGAGACTCTTTTGAAATTAGGCATTGCCTCATTTTAGCTTCATCCTAATGGCTATGCGATTTTGACTTTCCTACATGTTTTTTCATGCGGGCGTTCAATCGCGCTCGAAGTTTCAATGAGTTGCGGTACTCTCTAGCATTCAAGTGGAGAGATGACTCTCCCTCCTTGATCATAATCGAAGCCGAAAGAAACCGAAAAATCATCCTACGCTTGCAAAGAAACTTATTGCAATTCAAGATGCAATATTTCTTTTTCAGATGCCCCGAGGGGTTCAATCGTCGGTGGACGATAGGAGGTAAGTTTCTTTTTTCATTCATCGAGCTCTGATGCATTGCAATGGAGTTTCTAACCAACTGTATGTCTCTTGCAGTTATTCCAAGACCAAATAGAGATGCAGCTCTTGACGAAGTTTGTCAGACTCTAAAGGCACTTGATGCCGAGGAGAGATGCGTTAAAGTGCTACTGACTGAGGAGTACTTGCATCGATATGGGTTATTGGCTCTGGGTAGATCCGCTGTTTAGGTTGAAATTCCCTCTCCTGCTCGATCCAGGGTTCTTACAAGACCTACTTCTTCCTCCCACGATTCTGAGGAAGGTGCCTCTCAAGGGGAGAGCCCGTCCAGAGAATCAACAGATGAGGCCCGCGAGGGAAGGGACACCACTGCGACTAGATTAAGCGGCCCGGCTAGAATGCCTCCAATTCCAGAGGAAGTAGAAGAAGAGTTCAAGCACAGAGAAGGCAAGGTTGCATTGGACTCAGAAAAAGAAGAGGGAGAGTTTGAGAGTAGTAGTGATAAGTCTACTGCAAGTGATGATCTCTTCGCAGAATCCGATGACGAGGTCTCAGAATCGTGTGATGAAACTCCGGGTATGAGCCCTGTTCTTTAGAGCTCGCCTCTCCCTGATGTAAGTAATAAAGACAAAGCTCCAGAATCCAGAAGTGATCGACACTCTCTAAGAAAAGACGTCGGAGCAGATTTAGGGGATGTCAAGCGACGTTTATGTTAACTTTGATGAGCTTATGAAAGAAGATTTTAAATTTGATACGACGCCTCCCTGCTCGAGTGACATCGCGTCAGAAGTTAACCTGGTTTCGCTTACAACAGCCGAAGTTAATCCGATTCCACCTATGATGGTCGTCCGTCCTGGTTCGTGATGACGTTTTAGGCCCACCTTAGAAACACAATACACGTCACGCTAAGAATACACCCACTTTCATTCATTTCTCCATTCTCATTGTGTTTATTCTATGCTCCTGAAATCTTTTATGCATGTTTTACGTCAGATATGACGAGGGGACAAGGTTTATATGATGACTTTGAAGAGTTTACTGACTCACAGCGGTATTCCAAGCGCAACTCCAGCCGTTATCAATCCCGAGAAATGGAGGAGGAGTATAGGTGGAGGGAAGAGCTTGAAGCCGAAACCTACCGTTATGAAGAAAGAGATAAAGGCCGATCGTATAAAGGCGGGTATGAGAAGAGGAGATCTCTTGTGGAGAGGGATGAACCGTCGAAAAAGTCGAAGTTTGAACACCGTCCTCATTCTTTAGAGCTTGCTCCAAAACATTCTTCTATGGGCCAAGAAATTCCTACTACTTCTGTCCCGATTCCACCTTCAACTCGTATCTCATAATCATCTATCTTTACTGCTGCCCCTGATGCTTCTCTCTCAAACCACAGACATGCCCATGTTATTCCTTCAGGCCCATCCAAACTTGAGCAGCGTTTCCTAGTTGGTTCTTGAAGGGGGTTAAGTTCGACCGCGATTTGCACCCCGTTCGCAGAGATTCGTACATGCCGCACCTCCAAGCTATTCAGAGCGACCTAGAATAGGCCGAGTGATGGGAGAAACTCTGCAAACATCTGGCGGATATGAATAAAAATAATTATCAAGAGATCCTTTCCTTCGAATCAAAGAAGGACGACTCTGACAGGGCATTGGACGATTATGACGCCAAGGTTAAGCAGCTAGAGGAAGAGAAAACGGCGGCGCTGCAAGAGAGCAAGAGAAATGCAGACCTGCTGAAAGAGGTGAAAGAATCCCATATCGAATAGAAATCATCTACAGAGACGAAATAAAAAAGGTTCATGCAAAGGAGGAGAAACTAAAGAAAGAAGTGACCGCCTGCTGTGCAACGATTGAGGCTCAACGAAAAACTATTGCTGATCATGACCTCATCGTTGAAGGGCACAATAAAACCTTCTGACTAGGCCGAGATCTTTTCCAAGTTACATGCTTAGTTCGCAAAGCTCAGTGCCGATAAGTCTGCCGCTGAGGTTGAGACAACTACTGTGAGAGCGGATTATTTTGAGCTCCAAAACGCTTTTGAAAGAAAGATGGAGAAGCTTGATGCAACCATCCTGAATTTTTATGTTAACTCCTTGTTGCATCAAGGAAGTCTCAGTTATCTGGGCCTAAAGTTCCCATGCACTGTTGCTTTGGTACGGGAAGAAATCTTGTCCCGCTTTTCTAATAGCGGCAATGTGTACACCAAGCAGGAGTTGGAGGACGCTTATCTGAATGAAGAGTCGAAGAAAGCATTGCTTGAGGGCCGGGAAATTCTTCGAGTTGAAAGAGAGCAAGAGGCCACCAGTGCTGCCTTGACGACCGCTGCTGAAGCGCTCACTAAGCCTTTTATTTCTAGCACGGGCGAATCGTCAGAGAAGCCTCACGACCTGCCAACAAGTTCGGGACTTGAACCTCTCCCTCAGATAGTGAATCCATCAAAAGAGGGCAAAGGTGGTGAGTTTGAGCTCATTATTCTTGACCGTTCCTTCGGTGTAGGTTGCCTCTTTCGATTTTGGGAGTTTCCAACTTACGCCGCAAGAGCAAGAGGAATTTAATGATTTCATTTTGATCTTATAGGTCCATCTACTTTCCCCGTTGGCGTGCCAGCTTCTTCGGCACCCGGACCTGTCACCATTTCCTTATCTTCTGTGGTTGTCTCTGTTCCTGTTCCAGCTTCCACGTCTGCATCTGGCTCGCAATCGGGGTCGAAAGCCGAAAAGATAGCCGCGCTCCACAGATTGGAAGGCGACATAATGGCAACAGAGGCCAAGGAGCAAGAAACTCAGACGGAGCAGCCACAAAAGACTCATCACGATCTGGTTGCTGTCAAGAAGGAAAAGGTGGAGGCGATCAAGGCCTCAAAGAGCTCCCGGAAATCGAGAAAGCGCAAGGGGAAGGGAAGCTCTTATGAGAAAGTTTCAGAGGAGGATGAGGACACTACCACCGAGGTGTTCGTTGAAATTACCGGCAGGGACATCACTCCTGAGAAGAAGTAGAAGCTATCAATCAAGGGCGGAAAAGGGAGCGGCCTAAAGAAGCGTTGAGCGGCTTGTATAAAGACTGGCTTGATTTTGGTCAACAGCTTGCATGAAGATTGACATGTTTTTGTTTCTTTTTGAGTCATTCTGTTCAAGTGCAGAGTCTGCACTTTGCGTCTTTACTGTGGAGTCTGTATTTTCTTTTTATTGGCCGGTGTTGTGTGGGTACGGCCCCCACATTTCGACCCTGTGTACAGAAAATTATAAGCAATATATTGATATTTTGGTTGTTTCTCATCTGTATGCTCATATATGTTCTATGCACTTGTGCTTGTTTTATTTTATATTTATCTAGTTCTGTGACTACAGCCAAAGCCCTTCATTTGAAGTAACTGATCTTAGAAATTAACAGCACTTTGGAAATTAATAGAACTTTGGAATTTAACAGAACCTAATTTTTTTTGTTAATTTAGAACTTAATAGAGCTTAGGAATAGAACTTTGAAATTAACAACACTTTGGGAATTAATAGAACTTTTAAAAATTCTTTGTTAGCTTCTTTGTTTTAATTTTTTTTCTGTTTGGAGTGACAAAACTTGTGAACTTAGAGATTTCACGTGCTTTTGTTTAAGTACAGGTGTATGCCCCCAGTTCATAAGGCTGTTAACTTCAAATAATTTTCAGACGACCGAAAACTTAAGGTTTAGATAACTCTTATATCAAACTTGAAATTTGGCTAAGTCGCGGCTTGATTGTCCTTCTTTAAGAAGTTTTGCAACTTTAGCATATAATCCCAGTTTCTGGCGATATTCTGCTAAGTATGCAATTTATGTCTGTTTGAGAGGTGCACATTGCATGGGTTGATTGAGGGCGGTTGTAATCATTAAATATCTATAGTTGAGACTTTTCAGTTGGTTTATAACATTCCACTTCGTTGAAGCTATGCTCATTGTTCCTCATTATAGGAGGAGTGGGCGTTAGTTATGAGATGCGTGGTTTTTGGTGCTCCTCGGCGTTGCCTATCTTCGGGCCACGTGAGGAGCGTGTTTTTTTAGTGTTCTCCAACGCTGCCTATCTTCGGGCAGTGCGAGTGGTTTATGAATCAGTGAACGATTTTTCCTGCTCCTTGAATTTGCCTATCTTCAAGTAGTATGAGGAGTTAGTGTCTCAGAGTTTAGTGCGCGGTTTATGGGGTGCGCGGCCTTACTTTTTCCTTAGTGTTCCCTATCTTCAGGCAACGTGAGCAGTTATTATTTTAGTGCGCAGCTTATGGGATGCATGTCTTTTGTTTTTCCTCGGTGTTCCCTATCTTCGGGCAATGTGAGGAGTTATTATTTTAGTGTGCGGCTTATGGGATACGTGGCTTTTGCTTTTCCTCGGTGCCTATCTTCGGGCAATGTGAGTAGTTATTATTTTAGTGTGCGGTTTATGGGATGTGCGGCTTTTGTTTTTCCTTGGTGTTGCTTATCATCGGGCAACATGAGGAGTTATTGATTTTAGCCTTCTCGATGTTGCCGGAGCAACATCGGTTTTTGAAAAGGCAAAGACCGAGTTCCGCCGATCTAATGGTTTGAGTAGATTTGCTTCCGTTGACCCGGCGAGTAATCATTATGAACATGGTTTTGTTGGTTCAAGAAGCAAACTTTATTAAGGAAAGCGGGGTAGTTTTTGTCTATGTATAATGCTCCAGGTATCTCGGGACGGCTTATTCGCTGAAAAATAAAAAATACATAAGATAACATTCAAACAAAGCAACGACGAAGCGATTCTCTATTCCATGCCCTGGGAACTTGAGTTTCATCAATGGTTGTTAGCTTGAAAGTCCCATCTCTTAGCTTTTGATTAATAACATATGGTCCATTCCATTTTGGTCCAAGGCCCCCGGAATGTGGTAAACTCACCTTAGCACAAGATCTCCCACTTTGAAGGTTTGACAGTGAACTTTGTAGTTGAAGTACCGTGCGACCCTTTTTTAGTGGCGGCAATTCTCAGCTCTGCTTCTTCTCTTCTTTCATCAATCATATCTAGTGATTCAAGTAGGAGCTGCTCGTTCAACTTTTGATTGAAGTTTCGCCTTTGGTGCGAGGGAACTTCTAATTCAACATGCTAGGGCGAACGGAGTGTGGCCGGTTGTCGCTTTGTGAGTAGTTCTGTAAGCCCATAGTGCGAGCGAAAGTTCATCAACCCAATTTCCTTTGGCTTTTGCCAGTTGCTTTTTGACAGTGGACTTGGTGATCTTGTTTATCGCTTCCACCTACCTGTTTGCTTGTGGATGAGCCACTATGGAAAAGCTCTTTTCAATTCGGAAGCACTTGCAGAAGTCTTTGAACTCCGCACTTTCGAACTGGGTTCCATTGTCGATGATGATTTTTGCGGCAGACCAAACCTACAAATGATTTTTTTAGTAACAAAGTTAATAACTTCTTTGTGGTTATGGTGGCCAACGGTTCCGCTTTGGCCCATTTTATGAAATAATCTACGGCAACTATAGCATATTTGGCTCCTACATTTGCTATCGGTAGGACGTCAATCATTTCGATCCCCCATATCGCAAACTGCCATGGGCTGGCCATCTGAGTTAGCTCCATTGAAGGAGTTCTCTTAAATTTTCTGAATCTTTGGCAGCAATCGCATCTTCTGGCGTGATCTGCAGCGTCACGATTTATCATTTCCCAAAAGTACCCGTATCGAAGGACTTTCTTCGCAAGGGTCTGCCCCCCAGTGTGGTCTTCGCATTCGCCTTCATGTACCTCCTTTTGGATTCGTCGTGCTTCATCATCGGTCACACACCTAAGAACGGGGGTTGAGAATCCCCTCCGATAGGGTATTCCATCCTGTATCATGAACCGTAGCGCCTTTCGGAGAAGCTTCTTCTGTTGATTCCGGTCAGTTGGAAGGGTTCGGAGTCATCCACGTATCTGGTTCGATGATGGTTTCGAGGATCCAGTCTACGTCCCATGGGATGATCAATCAACACTTTAATTTGATAAGCCTGAAAATATGGTCGTAACTTTCAAGACGTGATCAAGAGACAATACACTAGCTTTTCTAGTGTTCGGTAATTCTTCTCAACTCTGGTGAATCGTTTGCAAATGTAATACACGGGTCGTTGGATTCTCGCTTCTTCTCGCATGAGAGCGGCGCTCAATGCATGCGGGGAGACTGCTAAATAAATGAATAGGTCCTCTCCGTCCACCGTCTTTGATAAGATTGGGGGAGCTTCCATGTGTCGTAGCAGTTCTTCAGAAGCTGTTTGACAAGCTTCACTCCATTCGAAGTTTTTCTTTCATTTTTTCAATGCGTCGAAGAATGGTATGCACTTGTCTGTAGCTTTTGAGATAAATCAGCTTAGTGCTGCGACTTTTCCATTCAAGCTTTGAAGTCCCTTCCTATTTCTTGGGGCTTGGACTTCTCGTAGTCCCATTATTTTTTCTGGATTTGCCTTGATGCCTCAAGCACTTACTATGAACCCCAAAAATTTCTCGGAGGCTACTCCGAAATGACATTTGAGTGGGTTAGCAGCTACTCGAGATTTAACCAACATGTCGTCCACATAAACTTCCATAGTCTTTCTGATCTGACGTTTAAACATTGCATTTACTAGCCTTTAGTATGTTGCCTCGGCGTTCTCTAACACGAATGGCATTACTTTGCAGCAGTATAGTCCCAAATCGGTGATGTAGCTAGTGTTTTCTTGATCTAGCTCATGCATCAGGATCTGGTTGTAGCCCGAGTATGCATCCATAAATGACAGCAATTCATGCCCCACCATTCCATCCATAAGCTGATCGATTCTGGGGAGTAGGAAGCTATCTTTCGGACAAGCCTTATTTAGATCCGAGAAGTCAATACAAGTTCGCCATTTTTCATTAGACTTCTTGACTAAAACTGGGTTCGATACCCATTCAGGGTAAGTTGCGTCCTAGATGAAGCCGTTAGCTATAAACTTATCAACCTCCTCTCTTAATGCCTTGGACTGTTCGGTGCCCAAGCTGCGCCTTTTTTGCTTTACCAGTGCGAATTTGGGGTCAAAATTGAGCGCGTGGCAGGCAATTTTAGGTGATACCCCACAAATATTGGAGTGTGTCCAAGCAAATACGTCCAAATTAGCACGAAGGAATTTGGTTAGTTCTAACTACATCCTATTTCCAAGCTGCGATCCAATTTTCAGGACCTGCATCGGGTCATCCATACAGACTGGGACAGACACTGTTAATTCGCCGGTGCTGGTTGATCCTCCCCTGACCTCTTCTTTCTAGGGTCCAAAGCATTGTCGAATCGGCTATGGTCCCCATGCTTGGGCGGCTATGTAGTTGCTATTCAGAGGGTTCACGGATGTTGAGGGTTTTCCCTACATCCTTTCCTTTTTCCCTTCTTCTTGACTCACGCAATTCTATAATGTAGCTTTCTCGGGCGGCGCTTTGGTCTCCTTTCACAATTCCGACTCCATGCTCTGTAGGGAACTTCATTGTAAGGCACCAATGGGCCAGTGCTATTCTAAGTTCTGCTAATGCAGGCCGTCCCAAGACGGCGTTGTATGTTGACATTTCATCAACGATAACAAAATTCTGAATGAGGGTGACCCTACGCTCACCCTCTCCAAGCTTCACAAGTAGGTCAATTGTGCCCACCAATTGTTTGGGTTCACCGGTAAACCCTTGAATCTTTGTTTGGCACGCGGATATACTTTTCATGCCAATCTTCATCTGATCGAAAGTACGCTTGAAGAGTATCTTAATGGAGCTGCCACTGTCAACCAACACCCGCCGAACTATGGCAGGTCCAATTCCTACCATCACTACCATCGGATCAAGAGTTGGAACTCCGTTCCCCTTAGTCTCCTGATTTCAGAACACAATATCATCTTTCAAGACCCTTTGCATCTTACCTAGAGTTTCGTCTTCCATAGCTAAACATGATTTCTTTGGAGCATGCTTCAACAAACTTGCATATCGCCCCATTTCTCCCTAACTTCTTTGCGGGGATGTGGTCCCCCGGATATTGTTCCAAGAATAAGTTTTTGGTCAGTTCGTTTTGATCCTTCTTCGCTGGATCCTGCTTGATTCCTTCGTTCTCTTGGGTGTTGAGGAGTCGTAGATTGATCGGGGTTTTGCGGTTGTCTTACGAATTGCTGGAATTTGTTATTCTGGATCAGTCCTCAATGAGATTCTTTAGGTGGCGGAATTCGTTCGTATTGTGGCCGTGTGTCTCGTGGAAGTGGTAGAATTTTCCTGAGCGCTTCTACTGCTCAGCCGCCTCCTTTCTGGCTGGCTTTTTGCATTCCTTAGTTCCCAGAATTGTGAAAAAAATGTTTTTCGTTGTGTCGCTTAGGGGAGTGTAGCCTTTTGGCCTAAACCCTTCGAGCTTTTTATTGCTGCCATTACCATTCCTCTTATTGGAGTTTTGACCTTTTCTCTTTGAATTTCCGTCTTTCCCAATGGTTCCTTTAGCAGTCCGAGAAGGGTGCGCATTTTGATTCATTGCTACATCTCTTTGCCGACGTTCGTCGGTTGCACACTAGTAGAATTACCTTCCAATTCCTACGCTTCCTCCAACCTTAGGTATTGACTTGCTTTAAGATTGAAATCTTTCCTGGTGGTAGGTTGCTTTATCTTAATCCACTTTCCGAATTCAGTTTCTGGGTGAATGGCATAGACTAATGCCATAAAAACCATATCTTCATTGGGGTTGCTTACTTCCATCATTGCGGTGTTAAACCTATTCATGAAAGATTTCAGTGATTCGTTATGCCCTTGAAATAATCTGGATAGGGACATGACGTCTTTTGGCTGCGTAGTATGGATTCTGAACTGATCAAGGAACCTTGTTGCCAGTTGGTCAAAAGTAGAGATAGATCTTGGTGGAAGCCTAGTGAACCACATTAACACAACCCCTTCGAGAAAGATAGGAAAGCATCTGCATCGAGCAGCTTTAGAGACAAGTGAGGTTTCGGGTCCTTTGTCCCATCATAGGACGAAATAGTTGGCATTGTGAATTTTTCTGGATATCCCTCATTTAGGATTTCATCGGTGAAGGGAGTCCGACGTGGCGCAGATCCCCATTCATCATCTCTTCTATCTTTACTCTCCGCCATTAATTGTTTAACCATGTTCGCTATGTATGCCTCTGATGTCCGGTAGTCCTGAGGACAGCGATCAGTCATTGCGCCAAGTGTTTGACTTTGTAAACGGTCTTGGTGAGTGGGCTGAGGCCTAGGCTCTCCTATCTTTGGGAGAGCCACTCCTAAAAGGTCCCGTTACCTTCCTGCGGTTGGTCTAACTAGAGCAGTTTGAGTACTCCTTGCATTATCAAATGCATTGGCATTTTCTTTCAATCTATCGTCTTGCTCTTTGCCCATCGAGTCGGAGAGATCCATAGCTATATCTTTTATGGGGTACTTTGCCCCTTGGCTCAAATTCAGAATAGGTTGCCTTGTGGCGAAGGAGTACTTGCATTTCCATCCACATTAAGTCCTGGTGTCACCTTTTTGTGGCTTCTTTCCGTTTCTTCTATGTAGACTAGAGACGGAGGAATTCTCTTGTTCCACAGCAGCCGTAGGCTCAGGCATAGCCCTTGGAGCGGGATTCGACTGTAGGGTAAGGAGAGCGTTAAGCTTAATCCATTAGAACCTTTTGGCTTGTAACAACCCGTAAATTTTACGATTATATATTTAAATGTTTTATTTAAATACAACATTGATAATTTAATTAAAGTTTGAAATGTGACTTTCTATAAATAGTCGAATCCGGACTTGAGACCACTTTCATTAAGTTAAAATCGACGTTTACAACTTGTTTAAGTATAAACATTGTTGTGTTTGGAGTTGATTAGGATTTTGGTATTTTCCTTTGGGCTTTAGGTCGTGTTCAAGCCCATTAACCCAACAAGGTAACCCAAACTCTTCTACCAATACCCCTAACTCCTCTTCCCTTCCTTCATTCCTTTCATAATTTCCTAATACTCTTAAGCTAAAGGAAAAATGGTGGAAAGAGGAAATTAAAATTCCTAAGCCCAAGATTCTTAGGAAATTCAAATTCAAGTTATAAAATCAAAGAGAAGCTAGGTAAGCATCCTCTTCATCTTCTCCATCTCAACCTCTCTCCAATTTTCAGAAATTCCTATAACCTAATCTAGGAAATCTTTGCATGTGATACTAGATTGGAGATTCTAGAGGTGTAGTTGAAGAGGAATTGATTTTAGCTTCTTTCAGAGCTTATCTTTTCTATTTAAGGTTTAAAGGTGAGTTCTTGAACTCACATCTATGTCTATAGCTTTGATCATTGTTAGGTATGAATTCCAAACATCTATTTCTTATTCAATTGCTTTTGAATTGAATTGGTTTGGTGAATTTTCCTAATTTTGGTATTTTGAAGTCAAAATTTATGAAAACCCTAGTATGGATGTTTAGACATGTTGTTTTGGATGAATTGAAGAGCCTCTAGGGCTGGGTTGTCGCTTGGTAAAAATCCCTAGTCGCAGTTGCTCATTCAATTGCTTCCGAATCCGAGAAGTTGTGTTGGTTTGCCCATTTAAGAGGTTTGCAAATTCTGTCCTGCTACAGGCGACAAATGTTTGTGGATTATCCACAGACGTCTGTGACCTTAGGTTTACAATTTCCCAAAATAGGGGACAGACGTCTATAGACTTCCCAAAGGCGTCTGTTGCTGTTAAATTCTGAAATTTGGCTTATTTTTATGTGGATTTCCGATATATCGATTTTTGATTATTCAAATAGTTTTTGTCATTCAATATCAACTGTGATGATCTCTTTTTCGGATTTTGATGTTTCCATTTGATGGATTTGATATCTATTTCTATGGTTTTAATTCATGTCATTGAAATGTGGATTTTTGTGATAGATTGTTTTTACCATCATTTCTGTGATTTGTCACCTTTCAATACAAAGGTTTTATACTAGTATTAAATACTAAAACTCTTTCACAAAAATGTTTCCAACTCTACTTTTAATACAAAGCTCGATTTTAAAACTGTTTTCCAATCTACTAGTATATACAAACCTTTACCTCATTCGTATGAGAAATCCAATTAAACGACTTAGCAAAACAAGTGGTATGAAACGCTTGCGTTTAATTTGTCGGTTAATTCTTGGACTTGTTCGATTGAAGTCTTGTGATAATTTTCGAGTTGGAATCTACAATTTGTTCGTAAGTATTTAAGTTAAGCCAGTGGTTATGGGACATGAAGCTATACTCATTTATTTCCAAGCTTAGTGTAATTTACACTTATTGATCAATGATGATCATTTTGTGATTTAGACTTGCGATGTGCAATGTCTCTTTGTTCGCGTAAGGGACTGTACACCGTTCTATGGAGCTTCGGCTAAATTTGGCGAACCATGGTCTTTTGACCGTTTGTGGAGCTTAAGCTCATTTGTCCACAAGGGGGGACTATACCCTATTCTGTGGAGCTTTAGCCCATTTTTATGGGTTAGCGACCCATGGGATAGTGTATCGTTTGTGATACACGTGTTGGTGAGTTTTCATGCTCCCGTTTGTGATAGGTCTCCCCCTTTGTGCTTTCTGGATTTCTAAATACCGATTTCTGGAATTTGCGTTTCACCAATTTTTGTGATTTGCATTGATAAGCTTAATCAATATTTGTGATTTGGTGAATAAAATTAAAAAAAATGATATTATTTTTGGGTGTTTGAGAAACTTGAGATATCGTATGATTTTTAATTATTATCATATATATATATATATATATTTGTCGTATCTTTTATCCTATCTCATCTTACATGATCAATATAGCTAGACCGATCCGTTTATTATTTTTCTTCTTAAATAATACTCGAGATAGACCGAGGTGTTTTAAGTGCTCCCACTTGACTTCTTAGCAGGGACTAGCTTCTAACTTTTTGCTAACTACTTTAGCTTAGTAGTTTTATCCTTCATGTATACGAGATAGAGACTCTTTGATGTATACATATTCTTTTGTGTTGTACATGTACCTATTCTTTTGTGATGTAGTGGATCTTGTATGACCCTACTATAATGTTCGCTTCTATGTATTATATTCATATCTATTTCCGCCTTAGTGATATGAATACCTGTGCCTGATTTTATGTTATGACTATTTTATATTGTTTCCGAAGGGCATTTAGCCAACGTGTAGTAGCTTTGAGTTTGTATAGAATATGTCAGATTTCCTCTTGAAATGAAATGCGTGATATACTATCCGACATACCGGTACTCGCTCGAATCAATTATATAGTTGGTTGCTCTTCAAAAGCCTTATTCTTCGTGCTAACCGACGACATTACCCAGTATTGTCCTTGGTTAGTGAGAGTATAGAGGTGGGGCATCACAACATGGTATCAGAGCCAAACTTTGGAACAATATAGGATATTATGATGAGGATCATTGTCCTAAGTCTCTCTTAGTAATCGTGCCTTAGGATTTAATTCGAGCCTTAGGATTCGTCATGTCATATCTTATTTTATGATGCCTTGTTTTATCAATCAATCTTATTTGAATTCATTCTGAGAATAACCTCTTTCCTCTTCTTTCTTCTTGTTTAAGAAGAAAAATGGTTAGAGCAGGTCGTCCCAGCACTAGTCAATCTAGTGGTCCTCCTTAGGATGGCGTATCCATGTCTGCTCGATAGCTTTTGGATCTTGTAAAGAATGCCCAAGCTGCCGGTCCCATTCCTAAGCCTACTCATCCTAAATATGGGTTTGCACGCTTGTGCAGTCATTACACCAATTTGGGTGGAAAGCCATTCAAAGGTTCCGAAAGCATTATAGAAGTCCAAGCTTGGCTTAGAACATGCGATCGCATCTGCATCGAGTCTAAGTGGCTTCTGGCATGCTCCAGGTGAGAGCATTAGATTGGCATGAGCTTTTAATTTCAAAAATTGTTGAACATGATCTAACTTGGGAGCAATTTCAAGAAAGGTTCGAGTTTAAGTTTGTACCTAAAGCAGAAAAGGTAACTTTAGCTCGACGCTTCATTGATCTTATTCAGGGTGAATCTTCTGTGATAAATTATGTTGCATCTTTTGAATCCCTCTCTAAATATGAGGTTGAGTATATTAATAGCCCATTGAAGAAGAATCAAAGGTTTATCTATGGTCTAAATAAGAATCTCAAAAAGGCTTTACTTCTAAAACTAGAAGTGCCTTTCGATCAGCTTGTAGATATCGCTCTTCGACTTGAAGAGGCCGATAAGGAATGTGATGGTGATGTTTGGGGTGCCAAGAAGAACTTCAACAAAAACAAGAAGAGGCATCCTGATAATAAGTTCGAAGGCCCTAATCCTAACAAGAAAGGGAATCAAGCAACTTCGGCAGCAGAGACTCCTACCCCTAGTCGTGGAGAATGCTACAATTGTGGTTCTAAGGACCACTATGCCAATAAGTGTCAAGGTCCCTTACTTGTCGCTATTGCAAAAGTTTGGATCATCCTATATATTCATGTCCCAAACTTCAAAACAAGAAATAGGGAAAGCTAAACGTTGTGCTAGCTCCTAGTAACCCTTCTCTTGGTCAAGGTATTTCTCATTCTGTCCTTGATGGTAATATTATGTTCCGTGATTATCCTATTCGAATTCTTTTTGATACGGGTGCATCTCACTCTTTTATATCAAAAAACTTGTGGATACTTTGTCTTCAAATGTTATGGGCTTGGTGATACTGAAAATTTTGAGTCCGGTTGGTCGATCCGCAATACTCAGTTTATTTGTAAAGATGTTTAGATTATTTTGTGTGATTATGCTTTCCATGCCGATTTGCATGTTATGCGCAATTTAGGCTTTGAAATGATTTTGGGAATGGATTGGCTTAATCGTTATGAAACCCACATCCTATGTCCTGAGAGGACAATCCATCTTCGACATCCCCAATCGATTAAGCAGATTTCTATTGTTCTTAATGATTCTGATTCCAATTCGGTGGCATCCTTATATTCTCTAAACCCGCATGATGACTATAATGATGATAAGGAAGATGTTATTTCCCTCATTCACGTTGCTCGTGAGTTTTCCGATATCTTTGAGCCTATTTTAGGATTACCACCTAAGTGAGCAATTGGGTTCATAATTAATCTAATCCCTGGAGCTCTGCCTATCACTCGTCCTCCTATCGTATGTCCAATAGAGAAAATATGGAGATGCGTAAACAATTATCCGAATTGGAAGCAAAACAGTTCATTCAATCTAGTTCCTCTCCTTGGCGAGCTTCAGCTATCTTTGTGAAGAAATCCAATGCTACGCTTAGGCTTTGCATTGACTGCCGCATGCTTAATGATCTTACCATTAAGAATAAATATCCCTTACCTCGGATTGATGATCTATTCGATCAACTTTGCGGTGCTAGAGTCTTTTCACAGTTAGACTTAGCAATCGGTTTCCATCAGCTTCGAATTGCAGAGTATAGTATTCCTTTGACATCATTCCGTACTCGTTATGGATCTTCTGAATGGCTTGTTATGCCATTTGGTTTAACGAATGCTCCAGCTTATTTTGTTGACCTTATGAATCGAGTTTTCAAAGACTTCCTCGATCGATTTGTTCTTATCTTTATCGATGATATTCATGTTTATTCTAAAACCGAGGAAGAGCATGAAAAGGATCTTCGAATTATGTTGGAAACACTTAGGAGCAATCAACTGAAAGAAAAATTTTCTAAGTGCCATTTTTGGCAAACTCGTGTGAAATTTTTAGGACATATTATTTCTGAATCTGAAATTTCCATGGATCCTTCAAAGATTGAGGCAATTCAAAACTGGAAGAGACCGGAGAGTGTAACAGAAATTCATAGTTTTCTTGGGTTGGCGGGCTATTACCGTCGATTCATAAAAGACTTTTCTAAAATTTCCTTACCTCTTACTAGTTTGACAAAGAAGGGAGTCAAATACATTTGGTCAGACAAATGTGAAGCTACATTTCAGAAATTAAAAGAGCTCCTTTCCGATGATCCTATTCTTGTGATTCCCGACTTGAATGTTTATACCCATGCTAGTCGTATTGGTTTGGAAGCTGTTCTCATGCAAAGGGAACGTATTATCGCTTATGCTTTTATGCAGTTAAAGCCTGCCGAGACTAGATATGCCACTCGTGATTTAGACCTTGTGGCCATTGTTTTCGCTCTTAGAATTTGGCATCATTATCTTTTGGGAGAAAAATTTGTTCTCTACACCGATCATAAAACTTTAAAGTATTTATTCTCTCAAAAGGAACTTAATTTGCATCAACAACGGTGGCTCAAATTCCTTGCATCTTATAATCTTGATATTCTTTATACTCCCGAAAAGGGAAATCATGGTGCCGATGCCCTCAGTCGTAAGCATAAGCGGTTGTTCCCATGATGATATCTGATTGGAATGATCTAGAGACTTTATCCACTAGTGAGATTCAAGATCGTGAATCCGATTCATGTTAATCTCTTGTTTTATGTAGCCTTGAGGCTCATCCTTCTCTTTTAGATCGCATTCTTGAAGCTCAAAAGCATGACTCCGAATTGGCTCATCTTAGCCAAAGTTGTAGAGATAACAATAATATTGATGGTCTGAAAGACTTTGAAATCAATGCTCGTGGAGGCGTTTGAAAATTTGGTAGACTTATTATGCCAAATATTAGTGGTCTCCATAAAGACATTTTAGAAGGTTGTCGTCGTTCTAAATTTACATTTCATCCCGGTAGTAGTAAAATGTATGCGGACATGAAGCGACTTTATTATTGGGATGGAATGAAATATGATATTGCTAACTTTATTAAGCATTGCATGACTTGCCAACTCGTAAAGGACGAGCATCAGAGGCCTAGTGGGTCATTGCAATCTCTAGACATTCCTGTTTGGAAGTGGGATCAAGTATCCATGGACATTATCGTCAGTCTTCCCCATTCTCGTTCAGGTCATGACAGTTTATGGGTGATTGTAGATAGTCTTACAAAATTCGCCCATTTTCTTCTCGTTCGGTCCAGCCGAACCGTACCTTTTTTTACTAAACTCTATGTTAAAAAAATTGTCAAATTGCATGGAGTTCCTACTTCTATTGTTAGCAATTGTGATCCATTATTTACTAGTGGATTTTGGAAAGGTCTTCATAAAGCTTTGGTAACGAAGCTTAATTTTAGCATCGCTTATCATACTCAGTCCGATGGACAAACGGAGCATGTGAATCAAACTCTTGAAGATGTCCTTCGTGCATGTGTTCTTGATTTTGGTGGAAGTTGGGAAGATCGTATTTCACTTGTTGAGTTTTCTTACAATAACAGCTTCCAATCTAGTATTGGTATGGCAACTTTCGAGGTACTCTACGGAAGGCCATGCCGATCTCCTTCATGTTGGCTTGGAACCGGTGAGAAGCTGGTTTTAGGTCCAGATTTTATTCATGATGCCACAGAAAAGATTGACCTTACTCGTCATAGGATGAAAGAAGCTCAAAGCAGACAAAAATCCTATGCCGATAACCGAAGAAGGAATTTGGAATTTTCTGTTTGAGATTAGGTATTCATTCGTGTTTCACCTATGAAGGGTGTAGTGCGTTTCAGTCGATCAGGAAAATTAGCACCTCGATATATTGGCCCGTTTCCCATCACTGAATGCATTGGTTCCGTGGCTTATTGCCTTTCGTTACCGGCTCAATTTTCCGCTATTCATGACGTATTTCACGTTTCTCAGCTACGGAAATGCCTTAGAGATTCTGATTCTATTCTTGAGCCTAGTGTTATTGAAGAAATTGAGGTTTTACCTAATTTGACTTACGAGCAACATCCTATTTGCTTCATTGCTACGGAGGTTAAACACCTTCATAAAAAAGATGTTTCGCTTGTGAAAGTTCAATGGTCCACAAATCCTAAAGATTGTTCTTCGGGATCCAGAGAATTCATCGCGCGAACACATTCTGATTTTCTTTCTCGTGCTCCTTAAGGTGAACTTCTCGTTTTAATTTTCCTTTTTGTGTTGTTATGTCACAAAATGGTTTTTACTTTTTATTTCCTTCTTAAATATTGCGTGGACACAATTTCTTTAAGGAGGGGTGTTTGTAACAACCCGTATATTTTACGATTATATATTTAAATGTTTTATTTAAATATAGCATCGATAATTTAATTAAAGTATGAAATGTGACTTTCTGTAAATAGTCGAATCCGGACTCGTGACTACTTTCATTGAGTTCAAATCGACGTTTACAACTTGTTTAAGTATAAACATTATTGTGTTTGGAGTTGATTATGATTTTGGTATTTTCCTTTAGGCTTTGGGTTGTGTTCAAGCCCGTTAACCCAACAAGGTAACCCAAACTTTTCTACCAATACCCCTAACTCCTCTTCCCTTCCATCATTCCTTTTATAATTTCCTAATACTCTCAAGCTAAAGGAAAAATGGTGGAAAGAGGAAATTAAAATTCCTAAGCCCTAGATTCTTAGGAAATTCAAATTCAAGTTATAAAATCAAAGAGAAGCTAGGTAAGCATCCTCTTTATCTTCTTCATCTCAATCTCTCTCCAATTTTCAGAAATTCTTATAACCTAATCTAGGAAAACTTTGCAAGTGATACTAGGTTGGAGATTCTAGTGGTGTAGTTGAAGAGGAATTGATTTTAGCTTGTTTTAGAGCTTATCTTTTTTATTTTGGGTTTAAAGGTGAGTTCTTGAACTCACATCTATGTCTATAGCTTTGATTGTTGTTAGGTATGAATTCCTAACATCTATTTCTTATTCAATAGCTTTTGAATTGAATTGGTTTGGTGAATTTTCCTAATTTTGGTATTTTAAAGTCAAATTTATGAAAACCCTTGTATGGGTGTTTAGACATGTTGTTTTGGGTGAATTAAAGAGCCTTTAGGGCTGGGTTGTCGCTTGGCATAAATCCCTAGTCCCAGTTGCTCATTCAATCGCTTTCGAATCCGAGAAGTTGTGTTGGTTTGTCCATTTTAGTGCTTTTCAAATTCTATCCTGCTACAGGCGATAGACGTTTGGGGATTATCCACAGACGTCAGTGACCTCAGGGTTACAATTTCCCAAAATAGGGGACATGCGTTTGTGGACTTTCCACAAACGTCCGTGGCTGTTAAATTCCGAAATTCGACTTATTTTTATGTGGATTTCCGATATATCGATTTTTGATTATCCAAATAGCTATTGTCAATCAATATCAACTTTGGTGATCTCTTTTTTGGATTTTTGGGGTTTCTATTCGATGGATTTGATATCGATTTCCATGGTTTTAATTCACGTCATAGAAATGTGGATTTTTGCGATAGATTGTTTTTACAATCGTTTCTGTGATTTGTCACCTTTAAATCCAAAGGTTTTACACTAGTAGTAAATACTAAAACTCTTTCACAAAAATGATTCCAACTCTACTTTGAATACAAAGCTCGATTTTAAAACTATTTTCCAATCTACTAGTATATACAAACCTTTACCTCATTCGTATGAGAAATCCAATTAATCGGCTTAGCAAAACAAGTGGTATGAAATGCTTGTGTTTACTTTGTCGGTTAATTCTTGGACTTGTTCGATTGAAATCTTGTGACAATTTTCGAGTGAGAATCTACAATTTGTTCGTAAATATTTAAGTTAAACCAGTGGTTTTGGGACATGAAGCTAAACTCGTTTATTTGCTAGCTTAGTGTAATTAACACTTATTGACGAATGATGATCATTTTGTGATTTAGACTTGCGATGTGTTATGCCTCTTTGTCCATGTGAGGGACTGTACCCCGTTCCGTGGAGCTTCGGCTCAATTTGGTGGGGTAGCGACCCATGGTCTTTTGATCGTTTGTGGAGCTTCAGCTCATTTGCCCGCAAGGGGGGACTATACCCTGTTCTGTGGAGCTTCGGCTCATTTATCCGCAAGTGGGGACTATACCCTATTATGTGGAGCTTCGACTCATTTTTATGGGTTAGCGACCCATGGGATAGCGTCCCGTTTGTGATACACGTGTTGGTGAGTTTTCATTCTCCCATTTCTGATAGGCCTCCCCCGTTTTGCTTTCTAGATTTCAAAATACCGATTTCTGGAATTTGTGTTTCGCCAATTTTTGTGATTTGCATTGATAAGCTTTATCAATATTTGTGATTTGGTGAATAAAATTAAAAAATATGATATTATTTTTGGATGTTTAAGAAAACTTGAGATATTGTATGGTTTTTATTGTTATCATATATATATTTTTCATATCTTTTATCCTATCTCATCTTACATGATAATTATAGCTAGACTGATATGTTTTGTTATTTTTCTTCTTAAATAATACTCGGGTCAGACCGAGGTGTTTCAGGTGCTCCCACTTGACTTCTTAGCATGGACTAGCTTCTGACTTTTGGCTAACCACTTTAGCTTAGTAGTTTTATCTTTCATGTATATGAGATAAAGACTCTTTGATGTATACATATTCTTTTGTGTAGTACATGGAACTATTCTTTTGTGATGTAGTGGATCTTGTATTACCACTACTATAATGTCTACTTCTATGTATTATATTCATATATGTTTCCACCTTACTGATATGAATACATATGCCTGATTTTATGTTATGATTATTCTATATTATTTCCGAAGGGCATTTAGCCACCGTGTAGTAGCTTTGAGTTTGTATTGAATATGTTAGATTTCCTCCTGAAATGAAAAGCGTGATATACTATCCGACATATCAATACTCGCTCGAAGCAATTATTCTTTGCGCTAATCGATGGCATTACCAAGTAGTGTCCTTTGATAGTGAGAGTATAGAGGTAGGGCATCACAGCATGGTATCAAAGCCAAACTTCGAAACAATATAGGATATTAGGACGAGGATCATTGTCCTAAGTCTCTCTTAGGAATCGTGCCTTAGGATTTAATTCGAGCCTTAGGATTCGTCATGTCATATCTTATTTTATGATGCCTTGTTTTATCAATCAATCTTATTTGAATTCATTCTGAGAATAACCTCTTTCCTCTTCTTTCTTCTTGTTTAAGAAGAAAAATGGTTAGAGCAGGTCGTCCCAGCACTAGTCAATCCAGTGGTCCTCCTTAGGATGGCGTATCCATGTCTGCTCGATAGCTTTTGGATCTTGTAAAGAATGCCCAAGCTGCCGGTCCCATTCCTAAGCCTACTCATCCTAAATATGGGTTTGCACGCTTGTGCAGTCATTACACCAATTTGGGTGGAAAGCCATTCAAAGGTTCTGAAAGCATTATAGAAGTCCAAGCTTGGCTTAGAACATGCGATCGCATCTTTTCTCACATGAATCTTTTCGATTTACATCGAGTCCAAGTGGCTTCTAGCATGCACCAGGAGAGAGCATTAGATTGGCATGAGCTTTTGATTTCAAAAATTGTTGAAGTGGATCTTACTTGGGAGCAATTCTGAGAAAGGTTCGAGTTAAAGTTTGTACCTAAAGTAGAAAAGGTAACTTTAGCTCGACGCTTCATTGATCTTATTCAGGGTGAATCTTCTGTGACAGATTATGTCGCATCTTTTGAATCCCTCTATAAATATGGGGTCGAGTATATTAATATCACATTGAAGAAGAATCAAAGGTTTATCTATGGTCTAAATAAGAATCTCAGAAAGGCTTTACTTCTAAAATTAGAAGTGCCTTTCGATCAGCTTGTAGATATTGCTCTTCGACTTGAAGAGGCCGATAAGGAAAGTGATAGTGATGTTGGGGGTGTCAAGAAGAACTTCAACAACAACAAGAAGAGGCATCCTGATAATAAGTTCAAAGGCCCTAATCCTAACAAGAAAGGGAAGCAAGCAACTTCGGCAGCAGAGACTCCTACCCCTGGTCGTGGAGAATGCTACAATTGTAGTTCTAAGGACCACTATAACAATAAGTGTCCAAGGTCCCTTACTTGTCGCCATTGCAAAATTTCGGGTCATCCTATATCTTCATGTCCCAAACTTCAAAACAAGAAAGAGGGAAAGCTGAATGTTGTGCAAGCTCCTAGTAACCCTTCTCTTGGTCAAGTTATTTCACATTCTGTCCTTGATGGCATTATTATGTTTCGTGATCATCCTATTCGAATTCTTTTTGATATGGGTGCATCTCACTCTTTTATATCAAAAGAACCTGTGGATACTTTGTCTTCAAATGTTATGGGCTTGATGACTTTACAGAAAATTGTGAGTCCGGTTAGTGGATTCGCAATACTCAGTTTATTTGTTAGGATGTTTAGATTATTTTGTGTGATTATGCTTTCCATGCCGATTTGCATGTTATGTGCTATTTAGGCTTTGAAATGATTTTGGGAATGGATTGGCTTAATCATTATGAAGCCCACATCCTATGTCCCGAGAGGACTATCCATCTTCGACATACCCAATCGATTAAGTAGATTTCTATTATTCTTAATGATTCTGATTCCAATTTGGTGGCATCCTTATATTCTCTAAACCCACATGATGATGATAATGATGATAAGGAAGATGTTATTTCCCTCATTCACGTTGTTCGTGAGTTTTTCGATATCTTTGAGCCTATTTTAGGATTACCACCTAAGCGAGCAATTGGGTTCATAATTAATCTAATCCTTGGAGCTCTGCCTATCACTCGTCCTCCTATCATATGTCCAATAGAGAAAATATGGAGATGCGTAAACAATTATCCGAATTGGTAGCAAAACAGTTCATTTGATCTAGTTCCTCTCCTTGGGGAGCTTCAGCTATCTTTGTGAAGAAATCGGATGGAACGCTTAGGCTTTGCATTGACTGCCGCATGCTTAATGATCCTACCATTAAGAAGAAATATCCCTTACCTTGGATTGATGATCTATTCGATCTACTTTGCGGTGTTAGAGTCTTTTCACAGTTAGACTTAGCAACCGGTTTCCATTAGCTTCGAATTGCAGAAGATAGTATTCCATTGACATCATTCCATACTCATTATGGATCTTATGAATGGCTTGTTATGCCATTTGGTTTAACGAATGCTCCAGCTTATTTTGTTGACCTTATGGATCGAGTCTTCAAAGACTTCCTCGATCGTTTGTTCTTAACTTTATCGATGATATTCTTGTTTATTCTAAAACCGAGGAAGAGCATGAAAAGGATCTTTGAATTATGTTGGAAACACTTAGGAGCAATCAACTGAAAGCAAAAATTTCTAAGTGCCATTTTTGGCCATCTCGTGTGAAATTTTTAGGACATTATATTTCTAATCTGGAATTTCCATGGATCCTTCAAAGATTGAGGCGATTCAAAACTGGAAGAGATCGTAGAGTGTAACGGAAATTCGTAGTTTTCTTGGGTTGGTGGGCTATTACCTGTCGATTCATAAAAGACTTTTCTAAAATTTCCTTACCTCTTACTAGTTTGACAAAGAAGGGAGTCAAGTACATTTTGTCAGACAAATGTGAAGCTACTTTTCAGAAATTAAAAGTGCTACTTTCCGATGCTCCTATTCTTGTGATTCTCGACTTGAACATTTATACCGATGCTAGTCATAACGTGTTTCACGTTTCTCAGCTACGGAAATGCCTTAGAGATTCGGATTCTATTCTTGAGCCTAGTGTTATTGAAGAAATTGTTGTTTCACCTAATTTGACTTAAGAGCAACATCCTATTTGCATCATTGCTACGGAGATTAAACACCTTTGTAACAAAGACGTTTCGCTTGTGAAAGTTCGAGCTCCTTAAGGTATTTGCAACCTCTAGACATTCCCGTTTGGGAGTGGGATCAAGTTTCTATGGACTTTATCGACGGTCTTCCCCGTTACTGTTCAGGTCATGATAGTTTGTGGGTGACTGTTGTTTGCGCAAAAAATGGGCAAACACCTCCAAGTCGTATGATTTAGTTGATATTATGTTGTTTTTAGTGATCTGGGTGATTTATGCAAATATATAAAAAGCAGGGACTAAACTATAAAAGACACACAGATTTATAGTGGTTCGGCTAGAATGTGCCTACGTCCACTTTATATGTTATTCTCCTTTACTGTTCAGATTATAAGTACAAAGCTTTGATACAAGTATATGAAAGTTGTTTGAAAGTTCTATCTGTGCTTGAGCTCTCAAACTTATCCCCCATTGTTGTACCCCTACCCCTCTATTTATAGAGTGAGGCTGGGGGTAGGGGTCTTGGAAGTATATAGCTGCTGGTGGGCCTGGGCTGACGTGATCTGGCCTGGCAATGTTGGTTCGGTAGTGTCTTGGTACGGTGGTGAGTGGAGCTGAGATCTGGTCCGGTGGTGTTGGTCCGGTGGTGAGTGGAGCTGAGATCTGGTCCGGTGGTGTTGGTCCGGTGGTGAGTGGAGCTGAGGTCTGGTCCGGTGGTGGGAGCGTGGATCTGGTCCGGTGATGGTGGTATGCTCCTGGTTTGGTAGTGCCTTCTTCGTTTTGGTTCGGTCTTCCATGGTTGTGAAAGATACGCCCAACATTTTCCCCCCAAAGTGGGGCATATGTCTGCATATGTCGCGCTTTGTTTTAGACTTCTGCTTGGATACTCTCATTCGACCCATACGCCGAACCGGTCGGTCCGGTCGTTTTACGTTTGCCTATAAGTATGGGCCTTACGCCTTTGTTATTCCTTATCATTTGAAATAGCCGAACCAAACTTCTATCTGCTGAATCAACCACATCACCGAACCAGATCTAATTGCCAGACCAGGTGAGACTTTCGAATGAACTTTATGCTTGCAATACCGATCGAACTTGGGGAGTATGAGTGCTGAATGGGCTTTTAGCCTCAAACTACCGAATGAAACTTGGGGAGTATGAGTGCCGAATGGACCCTTGGCCTCGAACTACCGAATGAACTTTTATGTTTTGAATTATGAATGAGATTCCAGACTGTAGGTACTTGTTTGTTTATATTTCTACATTCCTTGTCCTAACGATATGTTTTCTTGTGTAGTAGATAATGTCTCATAAAGTAGAAACTCGTTCTGACAAGAAGAAGTCTAAGGACCGAGGAGAGTCCTCCATAGTGCCCCCAGCTCAGGCAGCACCAGAACGACATGGACCAACCCCGAGATCGCTAGTAGACGGGTACGGTCCTCAAGAGCTCTTGAACTCACCACCTGATTGCTTTCCTAGCTCCCTCAAAGATGAGCAGCTTGATGTTATTTCTCGCTCTTTTGGGATCAACAGAGCGCATATGTTGTTGCCGGGGGAAGGAGTGATGCCGTATAACCCCCCTGAAGTATATTTTGCTTATAGTAGGTATCACTGCATGTGTGGTGCCATCCCGCCTATCAATGCTTGGATAGTCAGCTTCATCACATACTTGAAGGTGGCTCCTTTCCAGCTTCAACCCAACTCCTATGCCATCTTGGTGAGTTTGTTCATCATCTTCCAGAGGAGATACGGGCGTCCTCCTTCCAACCGGGAGATCCGATACCTGTACAACTTGAGAGGATACAAGAAGGGGTCTCCATATATTAGCTTAGAATTGGTCGTGTCTATCAAGCCAGTCCTGGACTTATATTCAAAATTTAGCATGTTCAAGAAGGAATGGTTCTTTGTCAGAGATGACTCCGTTTCTTTCCGCCGCTTCACCTTTGGCTGTAAGTTGAATTTCATTTATAATTTTTGTTCTGACCGCAATACTCCTCCTTACGTGCTTTATTTCTTGCTAGCGACAGGTGGCTTTGCGATTGTAGAGAACGAACGTCTGGTTCGGATGGCTGAGGAAATAGAAGCCATTCCGGAAAGGGAGAGGGCGGCTTCTTATTTGATCAGGAACGCTACTCTTCTGGGGCACAACCTGATTCTGCCACGTCAGTCTGTGGTCAAGCAGAGAGACACAGCTGAGGAGAGGGCCACCAAAGCTAAAGGAGGGGCTACGGCGAAGAGTGGTAAAAGGAAATCCTTCTCACATCATCCAATTGTCGGGGGGAAAAACTTAAGAAGTCCAATGGACCTTCCCCTAGCACATGTCCCGATGTTCCGGAGGAGGAAGATGTGGAGGAGGAGAGAGGCGAGGGTGAAGGAGGTGAGGCGGAGACTGGAAGCGGTGGAGAAGGTGATGGTGATGGTCATAGCGATGATGGTGGTGACGGACAATGCGGTGGTGGAACGGGGGCTTTGTCTTCCGAGCAGGCAGGTGTGATTCAGGATTGGACAAATGATGCTTTCCGCCTTGCTTTTGAAGGGTCGAAGGAAGGATCGGCTTTAGTGGAGAAGCCTAAGAAAGCTGACAAGGCCGAGATCGGTGCTGATTCATCTTCTAAGAGCGCTTCAACTATGGCGACTCCTGTGAATCAAGGTGACTTTTTGACTCCCGCTGACTCCATTTATGATAAGGATTTAGAAATATTTTACGGCCTGCTCCCGTCCTGCAATGAGATTCAGGACTTATTGCAATATCCTACTCCTTCCCAGGGTTTGTATAACAAATGTGTATTTTAACTCTTCTTAACTTGATGTATTTCTTGAATTATAGTTCAATGTTAGCTGGTAACACTTGGTTTTTTTTAATCCCAGGAATGGGTAAAGCGGTCAAGACATCAGATGTTCGACACCGTCTTGAACAATATAAACTTCTCAGGGCTTCTACTAAACCAAAGCCTCCGACTAACCACTCTGGAGACGTAGTCGGCTACCGTCCTCTTCTTGGAGTCATCGAAGAGGATATCCGAAAGAAGAAGAGGAGTCGCTCCTTGTTTGAATCTCCACCTGGTCCTCAGCCCCCGACTCAGCCTCTTCAGGATACCACGGAGGAGAACACTGAGTTTATTCCTTCCCCGCTCCCGTCTGAAAATCCTACCGTTATCCCGATTGACCATCCTGGCTTGGCTCGTAATCCGTTTGCGGGTCATTCGGATCTGGATCCGAATTCTCACGATATTTCCTTTGATGAGGGTACTGGTGAGCACCTTCTCCCTCGTAATCCCATGGTAAGGGTGCTTGACGAGGCCAAGTCTCTGGACCTTGATTTTCTCACCACTCGGGTTGTAACCTTTGGGGACGAAGCTAAGGCAAACATTGACCGGGTTGCTGAGGAAACCAGGAAGCTGATGGGGCATCATGCTCGACTGGTTAAGGCTGGAGAAGAAATTGGCAGTGCTAACATTCGACTGTGTTTAATGGTTTCCGACCAGGCCAAACAACTCGCTGATCAAGCCATCCAGATTTCCCAACATGAGTTTGCATCTAGGAAATTAAAGAAGACCATGGAAGAGGTCAGCAGGGCAGAGATGCGGAGAATGGAGGCCGTTTGTAAGGAACGTATTGATATGGCTATTGCAACGGTGGATGATGTTCGGAAAGCGGATCTCGAGCGGGTACAGGAGTTGTCCGAGAAACTTGAAGCTGCGGAGCTTGCCCAAACCAAACTGAAGGAGGAGATGAGAAAAACATTTCAAGTTGACTGCTCACGATACCGATCGGAGAGGGACGCTACCGCTGCAAAGCTGTTGGCTTCTGAGGACCGAACAAGGGAGTTCGAGGGGAATGAGGGGATAATGGATGAGATGCTTCACGATATATACTTTCGCACTTGGAAACAGGGCAACTTATCTTGGATGGATGATTACCCCCGAATCATGGCCAGGATTTATCTCAGGGCCTTGGAGGACGCTAAGTCCGATGCAGATAACGAGGGTGGTGTGGCCTTTAGAATGGATGTGGTTACGGCTCAATCCACCAAGGAGGAGAAGGTGGCGGTGAAAGAGGGTAAGCGGCCGCTTGCTGCTGAGGAGGTCGGTGTGCAGTTAGAGGATGATGATCAAGAAGCAGATGCTGGTAAGTCTTCCCTTTTAGCTTTCCGTAACTTGGTTGCTTATTATTAATGAATTCTTTCCTTGATCGGACAGGCGGGACCTCCGGAGCACCAACTTCCTCTGGTCGACATGCTGAGAGTTCCCACTCCACAGTTAAAGAGATCCCGGAGGGCCAGCGGGACAAGGGTGCAGCTCCGATGCAGCCGACTTCATGACTTGACCTGGATATTTTTTGTTTACTTGACATTGCTGTCAATGTTAGTCTCAAATCAGCAACGTAACTTTTAGGCTGATTCTATCGTATTTGAATGCTTTCGTTATTTAGATGTGTTGCATAAGAAGTATAGCTGTGCATATGTCTGTGATTCGATCGTGTTTGATGTCAAGTTCTGGCTTAACATGTAATTTCATACCTTGCAATGTTTAATGTGATGTGCAAATAAATTATAGCTACGTATTTATACACAAAAGAAGGAGGTACCGCCCTTCATGTTTTAGTGGTAGACGGTTGCTTTGAATGTCTTATATGAGTGGGTATGGAATGCAGTTGATTGACTCGTCATCCAATTGTGAGTTCTTAGTGAGCATCTCCTATCTTGTGTCTTGTACTTTAGGGATTGTCATAGAGGATAGGAGCAAAGTTTTGTAAATAAAATAGAAATATAAGAAATAGTAAAACTTCCAATCACGGAAGGCCTTCGATGTGCTTAAGTTCATGGCAAACGGGTTTTGCAGTCACTTTCCCTAGCTGTGGGTCTTGGAGACATTTGTCACCCATCTTACGCCTCCGTGGGAAGTTTTTTTTTTTTTTTACCACAGCCGTACTTAAGACACATCGGAGACGAGATCGCGCACAGTAACTACCCGGGCCATTATGGCCCATAATCTTGGGTATTATTCGATATACCGTGGCCGGCTAGCGTGGGTGCCGATCGTCAACCGTGAACTACCCCTGGCTGGCCACACCTTATGTTGGGGCTTAAAGTAGGTTCACGGCTGCCGGCGAGCCGAACGCCGTAATGATCTGCCTCGGCTATAGTCGGCCTTCTCGGTGGCTTATAATCGGCTCATTACAGTTGGCTTTAAGGGTCGTCACAAGCAATGAGTTAACCCGCAGCAGAGGGATGCCGGAGCAAAAGTGTCTCATTGGCGAGGGCATAGATTCGCATAGTACCTGTTAGGTCTTGTCCAGGTGAAGTCACGTTGTGGAGTGCCTGGAATGGAAATGATATATGCATAGGATTTTGTTCAATAGAAAAGGATAAAGTTAACAAGTAGCCAAGACACAAAGGAAGAAGTTAAAAAAGAGACAAGTTTTTTAAAGTGGTTCGGCACGAAAATGCCTACGTCCACTGATTCTCTTTGTTAATTCACTTCATATGGGCATTACAAGTTAAGAAAAGTATCAATGAAGGTGTTGGATGTTCCATGCCCTTTGGAACACCTCTCCATCCACTGTTGACAAAATATAAGCTCCGTTGTGGAGATCTTTATGAATTACATATGGTCCTTCCCAGATTGGATCTAGTGCTCCGGGGCGCGGGAAGATTCGCTTAAGGACAAGATCCCCCTCTTGTAAGCTACGATGCTTGACTTTGGAGTTGTATTGGGCTGCCACTTTTTGCTTGTGAGCTGCTGCTTTGAGGGCTGCGTCATTTCTTCTTTCCTCAATTAGATCCGAAGACATGTGAAGGAGTTCCTCGTTCTCTTCTGGGTTATAGTGGATCCTACGGTGGGAAAGCACTATAGTTTCAACTGGGAGCATAGCCTCCGATCCATATGCCAAAGAGAAAGGAGTATGCCCCGTTGATGTTCTGAAAGATGTGCGATAGGCCCAAAGTGCCGTCGGAAGTTCATCCACCCAAGCGCCTTTTGACTTTTCAAGTTTCTTTTTGATTAGAGTTTTGAGAATTTTGTTGACAGCTTCGACTTGTCCGTTTGCCTGGGGATAAGCTACAAATGAGAAGCTTTTGTGAATTTCGTGCTCTTGACACCAGTTGGCGAACTCCTCGCTGTCAAACTGAAGTCCGTTGTCCGATATGATTTTAAGTGGGACCTCGTACCTGCATAGAACATTTTTGATCAAGAAGTTAATAATTTTTGCTGAAGATACTTTATTTAGGGGTTCTGCCTCCACCCATTAGGTGAAAGAGTCGACTACCACTATAGCATATTTGGCTCCGCCTCGGCCCATTGGCAGTTCGCCAATCAGGTCAATTCCCCATACTGTAAAGGGCCAAGGGATGGTCATTTGGGTAATCTCAGTTGTGGGTAGCCGCGGAATCTTCGCAAATTTCTGACATCTGTCGCATTTTTTGACGAATTCTAAGGCGTCTTTGTTTAAGGTGGGCCAGAAGTATCCATATCGGAGTATTTTCTTTGCCAGAGCCTGCCCTCCAGTGTGATCTCCGTAGCTTCCTTGATGGATGCTGGATAAGATTTCCTTTGCTTCACTTTCAGTGACACACCTTAATAAGGGGTTAGAGAAGCCGCGCCGATAAAGGGTGCCTTCTTGTATTGTGTAGTGGGAAGCTCTCCTTAAGATTTTCTTGACTTCGTTAAGCTTGTCGGGTAGTGTGCCGTCTTGTAAGTATTTTTGGATGGGTGTCATCCAAGTTTCCTCTTTGATTGTAGCTATCAGATTCACCTGCTCGAAACTTGGGGTCAGTTGCTTTGAGATGGCCACTGCTCCGGGAATAGTGCCGTCTCTCATGCTAGCTTGCATCGCCAATTCGTCGGCCTCTTGGTTCTCTTCCCGAGGGATGTGTTTGATTAAATAGCGATCCAATTGATCGAGAAGCAACTTGGTCTTCTTTAGATATGCTATGAGTCATTCTTCTCGAGCCTGGAATTCTCCTAATATTTGATTTACAATAAGTTGAGAATCACTATGAAGACACAAAGAATTGGCTCCGATTTCTAAGGCAAGTTCTAATCCAACTATCACTGCTTCATACTCTGCATCGTTGTTGGTGGCAGCGAATTCCAACCTTAGAGCATAGTGTAGCTTATTTCCCCTGGGAGTGATTATTACTACACCTGCCCCCGAGCCTTGTTCGTTTGACGCACCATCCACAAAGAGATTCCACTTGATGTCTTCTGCTATTTCCGATTGCTCCTTACCTTCGTTGGTAGTGAATTTGGCAATGAAATCGGCGATGGCTTGTCCCTTGATGGCGGTGCGAGGATGGTAGGTGATATCATATTGACTTAGTTCAATGCACCATTTAAGTAGTCGCCCAGAAGTGTCGGGACGATGGAGTACCTGCCTTAGCGGTTGATCGGTCAGAACTCTGATGGAATGAGATTGGAAGTAGTGATGCAGTTTCCGTGATGTGATTAGTAAACAATATGCTAGTTTCTCAAGTTTAGGATATCTGGCTTCCGCCCCTGTAAACCTCTTTCTTACAAAGTATACTGGCCGCTGCGTGCATTTGTCTTCTCTCACCAAGGCGGCGCTTAGAGCATGAGATGACACAGCAAGGTATAGGTATAGCTCTTCGCCTTTGTTCGGAGTTGAGAGTACTGGTGGTCTCTGGAGGTGTTCGATTAAGTTAAGGAAAGCTGTCAAGCATTCGTCAGTCCATTTGAACTTTCCTTTGTCTTTCTTTAGAGCTTCGAAGAAGGGGATGCATTTGTCAGTTGCTTTAGAGATGAATCTGCTCAGGGCGGCCACCTTCCCATTTAGGCTTTGCATGTCTTTTCGGGTAAAAGGTATCCTGATATCTTTCAGAGCTCGGACTTGTTCAGGGTTTTCTTCAATTCCTCTGGCATGGACGATGAACCCCAGGAACTTTCCTGATGATACTCCGAAGGAGCACTTTAGAGGATTCAGCTTCATTCCATATCGGCGAATACTTGAAACATCTCGCCCAGGTGGCTTACGTGATCTTCGGCTTTCCTTGACTTTACCAGCATGTCATCCACATGAACTTCCATAGTTTGTCCTATTAGCCCTGCAAACATCTTGTTGACGAGGCGCTGATAGGTGGCTCCTGTGTTTTTAAGTCCAAAAGGCATTACTTTGTAGCAGTACAATCCCCGGTCAGTGATGAAACTAGTGTGGTCTTGATCGGGAGCATGCATAGGAATTTGGTTATATCCTGAGTATGCGTCCATAAAAGATAAGAGTTTGTGCCCGGCCGTGCTGTCAACGAGCTGGTCGATTCGGGGAAGTGGGAAGAAATCCTTCGGGCAGGCGTCATTTAAGTTGGAGAAGTCAATGCATGTTTGCCACTTCCCAATAGCCTTCTTTACTAGTACCGGATTGGCGATCCACTCCGGGTAGATGGCTTCTCGTATGAAGTCATTGGCAAGTAGGTTTTTTACTTCTTCATCGAGGGCTGCTGATCGTTCTGCCCCCATACTTCTCTTTTTCTGTTTTACTGGCGCCTTGGTAGGATCGATGTTTAGTACGTGGCATGCTATATCAGGGGAGATTCCAATCATGTCAGCGTGTGACCATGCAAATACATCCAAGTTGTGGCGGAGAAAATCAATGAGTTGTCCCTTCAATTCTGCTTTTAGTTAGGACCCGACTTTCAATAGTCTACTCGAGTCATGTTTGTCCACAGATACAAATTCCATAGCCTCTGCAGGCTCGGCGGTGGCCTCCTCCTCTTTGTCCCTGGGGTCTAATTCATTGAAAGGGTCACTGGTATATCGAAGAGGAGGGGCTTTCTTTAGTTGCTATGCTTCCAAACTTTTCGTGCAGAGGGTAGTTTCTGCACTCTTCCCTATATCCTTCCCACGATTATTGCGGAGTTCAGTTACATAGCAATCTCGAGCGATGTCCTGGTCTCCCTCTACTTCCCCTATTCCATTGTCCGTTGGAAATTTCATCTTCAGGCACCATGGGGCCAGGACAATTTGGAAGTCAGACAAAGCTGGCCTTCCTAAGAAGGCGTTGTAGGCCGAGTGGTTTTCTATCAACACAAATGTTTGTTTCCGCACAACGGAGCAGGGATGACTTCCAATTTCAACAAAGAGGTCCAGTCGCCCGAGGGGCATCTTCGCATTTCCAATGAAACCATTTAGTGGTTTATTGCAGGGAAAAACATCCTTTAATGACAGCTTCATTTTGTCGAATGCATGCTTGAATAGGATATTCACCGAGCTTCCAGTGTCTACTAGAATTTGGAAAACTTTGGCTGGACCGAGTCGGGCAGAGATAACCATGGGATCCGCGTGAGGGTACTGTCTTCCCTCCAGGTCACGCCTACTGAATGTGATGTCATCATTCTCTATCCACTTCGGGTGGCGTTCTTCTATAATAGAGTAAACGCATTCTTCATTGTTTCTAAGTGACTTTCCGTACCTTTCCATCTCTGCCCAGCTTCCGTCGGCGATGTGTGGCCCTCCCGAGATGGTATGGACCACTATCTTCTCTTGACTGGATCCGCTGGTGTTGCGATTTCCTCTGCCTATTTCTGCGGACGGTAGCCTTGGGTTCTCAAATGCAGGAACTGGAGTCCTGTTCTGACATTTTACATAGCGTTCTAGTCTCCTTCTTCTGATGTGTTCTTCAATCAAGTCCCGGAGATGATGGCATTCGTTGGTATCATGCCCATGGGATTCGTGGAAGCGGTAGAATTTTCCAGACTTAATTGCGTTATCTGATTCCTTCTTGTGTGGGGATCGTTTGTATTTAACTTCGTCTTGAGTGGCCAGGAAGATGTTTTCGATTGTTTCATTCAAAGGGGTGTAAGCGTCAAATCTCGGTCCTGGGCGATATAGACGCTATTCTCCCTTCTTGCCCCCAGCATTGTCTCTAGAGTCATTTCTTCGAACGTCTTTTGCTACAGCGAGCGTGTTGCCGTGAGCTGCCTTATTTTGTTGCCCTGACTGCCTCTCAGTGGCAGCGTCTTCAAGTCTCATATATTTCCCGGCTTCATGGAAGAAATCGGGTAAAGTAGCTGGTTTTTCTTTTGTCAATCTTCTAGCAAATTTAGTATCCGGATGCACACCACTACAGAGGGCCATTAAGATAAGCTTCTCATCGGCATCTTGGACTGCGGCCGCTGCGGCATTGAATCGGGTTAGATACTACTGCACTTTCTCTCCAGGTTTCTGTTTGATACTAGATAAGGAATAAGCATCCTTGGGTTGTTCCACATGAATGCGGAACTGGCTGATAAACTTTTCTTTCAACATTTCCCATGAGCTGATGGTTCCTTGGGGTAGGTGGCAGAACCAGGAGGTAGCTAGATCTGCTAAGAATAGTGGAAAGCATTTGCACAGTACTCCCTCTGTTGCCCCGCTCATGAGCATATGCTGTGTGTATCTCTGTAAGTGTACAACTGGGTCAGAGGTTCCCTTGTAAGGTTACATCGTTGGCATTTTCCATTCACGAGGGGTGATGGCAATTTCGATATTGCGGGCGAAAGGGCTGGTTACCCTAGCGCCTATCCCTCTGTTTCTTTGATCCCGTTGGACGCTCTATCTGAATAAGCGTGCTATCCTTTCATCAGAATTTGGAGCAGATAAAAATGAGTTCGGTTCTTCTCTGTGGGATTGATTCCGTCCAGACGACCTGTAGGGGTGATGTCGTCTATTATTCCTAATATTTTCCAGTGGCTGTCTTCGGTCTTCTGGGAGCATGCTAGGGTCAGCTACAGTTGGCCCTTGCCTTGATCTTCCCCTGCTGGGTTCTGATCTAAGCACTTCCTCGGGTCCAACTTCGGGCTGGACTCTAGCTCGGCCCCGTTCATTGGCGTTTCCGTGGTTAGGTAGCATGACAGGCTCGGCTACAGTTGACCTCCATGTGGTACCTCCCCCATTAGGTTCAGTTCCAAGCGTTTCCTCGGGTCGGCGTTCGGACTGAGTTCAGTCTCGGCTCCTGCCACGGCCGCTTCTTTCGTTAGCTTCTTCGAAGAAAGAAGATCTTTTTTGCCTCTGATATCCTCCAGACTAGGACTCACCCCATGATTCAGTGTTGCGGTTGGACTCTTCATCATCCCTTAAGCGTGACATGAGTTGGTCCACCAAGGCTTCATGCTGGGATGTGAAGCGGTTAGTCACTTCAGCCACAACCCTGTCTAGATCTGCCCTAGTAATTGCTGTCGGCTGTTCCGTGGCAGGAGTTGTCGGATTTGCATGATCTTCATTTGGTACTTCTGTTGGAATAGGACGATTTACTTGATCTGTGACCACTGGATCTGGAATACTACTGGTTGCGATGTTTTTTCCTTTGTTAACATCTTTCTTCTGCTTGGGAGGCATGTCTTCCAAGCAATGAGCGATGCTGTTAGGAAGAAAGTTAAGTGGGAGAAGCTGAAGTCCGGGGTTCATCTCTCAATGAAAGCACCAAAAATGTTTGCGCAAAAAATGGGCAAACACCTCCAAGTCGTATGATTTAGTTGATTTTATGTTGTTTTTAGTGATCTGGGTGATTTATGCAAATATATAAAAAGCAGGGACTAAACTGTAAAAGACACATAGATTTATAGTGGTTCGGCCAGAATGTGCCTACGTCCACTTTATATGTTATTCTACGTTACTATTCAGATTATAAGTACAAAGCTTTGATACAAGTATATGAAAGTTGTTTGAAAGTTCTATTCGTGATTGAGCTCTCAAACTTGTCCCCCATTGTTGTACCCCTACCCCTCTATTTATAGAGTGAGGCTGGGGGTAGGGGTCTTGGAAGTATATAGCTGCTGGTGGGCCTGGCTGACGTGATCTGGCCTGGCAATGTTGGTTCGGTAGTGTCTTGGTCCGGTGGTGAGTGGAGCTGAGATCTGGTCCGGTGGTGTTGGTCCGGTGGTGAGTGGAGCTGAGATCTGGTCCGGTGGTGTTGGTCCGGTAGTGAGTGGAGCTGAGGTCTGGTCCGGTGGTGGGAGCGTGGATCTGGTCCGGTGATGGTGGTATGCTTCTGGTTTGGTAGTGCCTTCTTCGTTTTGGTTCGGTCTTCCATGGTTGTGAAAGATACGCCCAACAATTGTAGATAGACTTACAAAATCCACCCATTTTCTTCCCATTCGGTCCAACCGAATCATACCTCTTTCGTCTAAACTCTATGTTAAAGAAATTGTTAAATTACATGGAGTTTCTACTTATATTATAAGCGATCATGATCCATTTTTACTAGTGGATTTTGGAATGGTCTTCAAAAAGCTTTGGGAATGAAGATTAATTTTAGCATCGCTTATCATCCTCAGTCCGATGGACAAACGGAGCGTGTGAGTCAAACTCTTGAAGATCTCCTTCATGCATGTGTTCTTGATTTTGGTGGAAGTTGGGAAGATCATATTTCTCTTGTTGAGTTTTCTTACAATAACAGCTTCTAATCTAGTATTGGTATGGCACCTTCCGAGGTACTCTACGGAAGGCCATGCCGATCACCTTCGTGTGGGCTTGGAATCGGTGTGAAGCTGGTTTTAGGTCGAGATTTTATTCGTGATGCCACAGAAAAGATTGACCTTATTCGTCATAGGATGAAAGAAGCTCAAAGTAGACAAAAATCCTATGCCGATAACCGAAGAAGGAATTTGGAATTTTTTGTGCGAGATTTGGTATTCATTCGTGTTTCACCTATAAACGGTGTAGTACGTTTCAGTCGATCGGGAAAATTAGCACCTCGATATATTGGACCGTTTCCCATCACTGAACACATTGGTTCCGTAGCTTATCGCCTTTCGTTACCGGCTCAAATTTCCTCTATTCATAACGTATTACATGTTTCTCAGCTACGGAAATGCCTTAGAGATTCCTATTATATTCTTGAGCCAAGCGTTATTGAAGAATTTGAGGTTTCACCTAATTTGACTTATGAGCAACAACCTATTCACATCATTGCTACGGAGGTTAAACACCTTCCTAACAAAGACGTCTTGCTTGTGAAAGTTCAGTGGTCCGCAAATCCTAAGGATTGTTCTTGGGAATCCAGAGAATTCATCGAGCAAACACATCCTAATTTACTCTCTCGTGCTCCTTAAGGTGAACTTCTTATTTTAATTTTCCTTTTTGTGTTGTTATTTCACATAATGGTTGTTACTTTTTATTTCCTTTTTAAATATTGCGAGGATGCAATTTCTTTAAGGAGGGGAGTCTGTAACAACCCGTATATTTTATGATTACATATTTAAATGTTTTATTTAAATATAGCATCGATAATTTAATTAAAGTCCGAAATGTGAATTTCTGTAAATAGTCGAATCCGGACTCGAGAGCACTTTCATTGAGTTCAAATCGATGTTTACAACTTGTTTAAGTATAAACATTATTGTTTTTGAAGTTGACTAGGATTTTTGTATTTTCCTTTGGGCTTTGGGTTGAGTTCAAGCCCATTAACCCAACAAGGTAACCCAAACTTTTCTACCAATACCCGCAAATCCTCTTCCCTTCCTTCATTCCTTTCATAATTTCCTAAAACTCTCAAGCTAAAGGAAAAATGGTGGAAAGAGGAAATTAAAATTCCTAAGCCCTAGATTCTTAGGAAATTCAAATTCAAGTTATAAAATCAAAGAGAAGCTAGTTAAGCATCCTCTTCATCTTCTCCATCTCAATCTCTCTCCAATTTTCAGAAATTCCTATAACCTAATCAAGGAAATCTTTGCATGTGATACTAGATTGGAGATTCTAGAGGTGTAGTTGAATAGGAAATTATCTTAGCTTGTTTTAGAGCTTATCTTTTCTATTTTGGGTTTAAAGGCGAGTTCTTGAACTCACATCTATGTCTATAGATTTGATCATTGTTAGGTATGAATTCCTAACATCTATTTCTTATTCAATTGCTTTTGAATTGAATTGGTTTGGTGAATTATCCTAATTTTGGTATTTTTAAGTCAAAATTTATGAAAACCCTAGTATGGGTGTTTGGACATGTTGTTTTGGGTGAATTGAGTAGCCTTTAGGGCTGGGTTTCCGCTTGGCATAAATCCCTAGTCGCAGTTGCTTATTCAGTCACCTCCGAATCCGAGAAGTTGTGTTGGATTGCCCATTTAAGGGATTTGCAAATTCTGTCCCACTACAGGCGACATACGTTTTTGGATTATCCACAGACGTCTGTGACCGTAGGGTTACAATTTCCCGAAACAGGGGACAGACGTCTGTGGACTTCTCACAGACGTCTGTGGCTGTTAAATTCTAAAATTCGGCTTATTTTTATGTGGATTTCCGATATATCGATTTTTGATTATCGAAATAGTTATTGTCATTCAATATCAATTTTGATGATCTCTTTTTTGGATTTTTAGTGCTTCCATTCGATGGATTTGATATCGATTTCCATGGTTTTAATTCACATCATTGAAATGTGGATTTTTGTGATAGATTGTTTTTACAATCGTTTTTGTGATTTGTCACCTTTAAATACAAAGGTTTTATACTAGTAGTAAATACTAAAACTCTTTTACAAAAATGATTCCAACTCAACTTTTAATACAAAGCTCGATTTTAAAACTGTTTTCCAATACTAGTATATACAAACCTTTACCTCATTCATATGAGTAATCCAATTAAACGACTTAGCAAAACAAGTGGTATGAAACTCTTGCGTTTACTTTGTCGGTTAATTCTTGGACTTGTTCGATTGAAATCTTGTGATAATTTTCGAGTGAGAATCTACAATTTGTTCGTAAATATTTAAGTTAAGCCAGTGGTTATGGGACATGAAGCTAAACTCATTTATTTACTAGCTTAGTGTAATTTACACTTATTGATCAATGATGATCATTTTGTGATTTAGACTTGCCATGTGCATTGTCTCTTTGTCCACGTGGGGGACTATACCCCATTCTGTGGAGCTTCAGCTCAATCTGGTGGGGTAGCGACCCATGGTTTTTTGGCCGTTTGTGGAGCTTCGGCTCATTTGTCCGCAAGGGGGGACTATACCCTGTTCTGTGGAGCTTCGGCTCATTTTTATGGGTTAGCGACCTATGGGATAACATCCTGTTTGTGATACATGTGTTGGTGAGTTTTCATGCTCCCGTTTGTGATAGGCCTCCCTCTTTGTGCTTTCTGGATTTCTAAATACTGGTTTCTGGAATTTGTTTTTCACCAATTTTTGTGATTTGCATTGATAAGCTTTATCAATATTTGTGATTTGGTGAATAAAGTTAAAGAATATGATATTCTTTTTGGGTGTTTGAGAAAACTTGAGATACTGTATGATTTTTATTGTTATCATATATAATTGTCATATATCTTATCCTATCTCATCTTACATGATAATTATAGCTAGACTGATCCATTTATTATTTTTCTTCTTAAATAATACTCGGGTCAGACCGAGGTGTTTCAGGTGCTCCCACTTGACTTATTAGCAGGTACTAGCTTCCGACTTTTGGCTAACTACTTTAGCTTAGTAGTTTTATCTTTAATGTATACGAGATAGAGAACCTTTGATGTATACATATTCTTTTGTGTAGTACATGTACCTATTCTTTTGCGATGTAGTGGATCTTGTATGACCACTACTATGATGTTCACTTCTATGTATTATCTACGTATCTGTTTCCACCTTGGTGATATGAATATCTATGCCTGATTTTAAGTTATAATTATTTTATATTGTTTCCGAAGGGCATTTAGTCACTGTGTAGTAGCTTTGAGTTTGTATTGAATATGTCTGATTTCCTCCTGAAATGAAATGCGTGATATACTATCGGACATATCGGTACTCGCTCGAAGTAATTATACAGTTGGTCGCTCCTCAATAGCCTTATTCTTCGCGCTAATCGACGGCATTACCCAGTAGTGTCCTTGGTTAGTGAGAGTATAGAGGTGGGACGTCACATGGCAACTTTCCATTTTATGGTTAATCTAATAAACCATTTTATTTAACTCATCCTTGGAAACAACTTCATGCTGACTGGAGGAGGCTGGCACCTGATTCCCTAAGTTAGCGCCATTTACTTCAGTTTTTTGGGGATTAACCTTCTACAACTACTACTTCCCTTATAGATCTTCCAGAGGCAGTTCTTCTTCTTCCAGGGGCCATTGATTCCAAGCAGTGGATTCTTCAAGCAAAGATTAAGGATCTAACTTCTGAACCTATGGGATTCAAAGTAGATAGCTAGATCTGGATCCTGAGTTGGATTTCTTAATAAAAGCACCAAATATTGACCCAAAAAATGGATCAACACCCTAGTTTAGGTTTGAAAGAACCAGCCCTGTTCTGATAAGGCAATATCACAGATCACAGATATAAGAAAAGAACAATAAAAGAGAGAAGATAAAGAATTTTTATAGTGGTTCGGCTGTTAATGAAGCCTATGCCCAGTTTATATTTTTATTATCGACTGATTGCTGTTACAAGATGTGTTTGATTACAAGACTTTGATTATCTCTAAGTAGATTGAATCCTCGGGGTTGGAATCCACCGAAGAATCATAGTGAATCCCTTTGGAGTTTGTTGTGAGGGAGGTATAGAGTGAAAAATGTTTCTAGTAGAGCTTCATCCATCATTTCGAAGAAGATCCTCTTTATGTTGTAGGCAGGATGGTATTTATAGAGATCGAAGGACTTCTGGGCCAGGCGACTTCATCGATAAATGGCAAGTAGGTATAGAACGACAAAGGGAGGTTTAGCTTGTAATCCAAGCCTTAACCATGGGTTGCTAGCAACCCATATAGTTGGCTCGTATGCAAGCTAATGACTTAGCCATTGTACTGCTTGGTTGCCTTGTTGAAGACACGTGGAGAAGCATGGGTCGCTAGCGATCTATGGTGTATGGGTCGCTAGCGACCCATACACTTAACATATTATTTGACATACTTCTTCCTTCCTTCTCTTCTTCCATTTAGTAGAGCGACCTTCCACTTTCCATGGGTCGCTAGTGATCCATAGGGCATGGGTCACTAGCGATCCAAGCACTTAGATGTTTTTTGGAGTTTGGGATGTTTCCATGGTCTTGTATCGTCGTTGCTTGTGTAGTCTCGTTGCACGTTGTTCCATTTTGATCGTAGTTTACTAGTTGTTTGCACTCAACTGCTGATTGGGTTGAAAGAATGCTGGTCTCTTGGTTCAGTCGATCTCAGCCATTGTCTCAGTAATATAGCTTGGCTCTCGTTAATTCTTCTCCTTGGCCTTTCCGGTTAAGGTCTGGACCATTCTGATAACATGAGATTGTTCTGTCTCCTGTTGGATCCTGTTAGGTTAAAAACCCGGATACTGATAGGAGCTATTCAAGAATAATGAAACGATGATCCTTGGAATAAATTAAAGGCTGGGATGACCCTAGAGAAGTAATAGAAAGAGATTGGACAGCTAATCGAACAAAATCATCAAAACTTGCCACAAGAGACTGGGCCTATGTAACATCCCCAGTTTTTTATAACATTATTCAGAAGATTTATATAGATAAATTAAATAGAATAATGATGATGAGAAGATTGAGATTGAGACTTGAATAAATTATATAAATATAGGGCTGTGTTTATTAACAAGATCAGTGGGCTTTAAATTGGTTTATTGGTTAATTAAACCACACATGGGCATATTATTAACTTAGCCAATTTATTATACACGGTTATAACTTCTTATTTTTGTCCATTCATGTTTTATTTTTCTCACAATCGCAAACACAAATCTAAAACCTAAAACTAATCCGGCCATTACCAAGGAAGAAAGGAATAAATTTTAATCAAAAGCCAGGGAGGATTAATCAACAACAAATCTCAAATTCCTTATCAAGTTTAAGGTGAATAATAATCTCCTACCATCTCTATCCTTGTTCAATGATTATATGGTTTCAGATTTATGATTTAAATTCATTTTTGTGATAAAATGGATGATGATATGCTTGAGTTATATTACGATGATTTGTTTTAATTCATAAGCACATGAATTTGCACGATTTTGACATGAAACCGAGAATATATGATTTCAAATTGCCATGGAAAATATTTATGTTAAGTAAAACATGATTTTGGAGATGGGTTTTAATTTTCAAAATTTTCCAAGCTATAGAAATTTTATTATGAATTTTTTATAAAAAATATGATGTAATTGGGTTTAAAATTTATTTCGAGAATTTCAGGAAGAAATTGGGTCTAAAATTTTAATATGTTTGATTACCTGATGAAATTAAATTTCTGCGATTTTTGGGGATTTTCCCAATTGATTTACCAAGGGAAATAAATTATTTTAAAAGAAGGGCTTTTCTGCAAATGTTGGTTTTCGTTATATGGAAATGTTTTAACGTTAAATTCCCTTAATTTGGATCTGAATAAATGCGGCAATTTTAAAAGGCGAAGCATTTGAAATTTTTTTGTGGCAACCAATCTATGGTTTACAAAAAGGCAAGTTGTTAAAAAGTAATTACTATAATTTGCTATAATTCAGCCTTTAAATCAGAAAAAGGCATTCCGCCTCTATTAGTAAGGATGATGCAGCCAAGGAAGCGAATTCGACGATGTAAATCGAATCCGTCCAGGATCTCACACGATTAGTGGAAATAATCGGTGAATCGATGATAAATCGATGAAATGATACAATGATGAATTGATGGATTGAAGATACCCAAGATAAAGGCCCAAATCCATTGATATCAAAGATTACGGATTCTAGCAATCTTCGACACGTTGATCGCGCACGATGCCGTGTGAGAAGATCTACAATTCTTCGAACGTTGATCAAGCGCACTTGATTCTGTAAATTAGCTTCAACAACCGTTGATTCGAGCGCACTCGAATGCCGAAGGTGGAGATAGGAGATAACACTCAACTACCAATTTCAAAAAGAGGCACAAAGCTCTCAACAAATTTTTATTCAAAAATCAACTTCTTTTACAAATGACACAACCCGCCTATTTATAGGCTTACAACACACTTAACTCGCCCACGACTCAACTCAGAACTCACGACCCAATAATAGACGCGACTTAACAAACAACGAGTTAACAACATACGACTTACGACACAACATACATGCGACTTAACAAAGTACAACAAACGACATAAGAAACAAATACAAACGACATACGACTTAACAAAATTACAATAATATACATATCACACGACCTAACTTCATGCGACATAAGGCAACTCAGCTTCTGCAACGACTTAGCGACTTAACAGCTTGAGCGACCTAAGCTTGAGCGACATAACAAACATGCGACTTAAGAAATGGCTTCTAGAACGACTTAAGATGAGCGACTTATGGAAAGCGACATACTGGAACGACATATAGAGATGCGGCATAAGATCTTGAGCGACCTAAGAACATCTGCTTCAGGGGAAGTAATCAACGACTTAAAAAGCTTCGCGACTTAAAGCCTAAGCGACCTAAGAATCAGCGACTTAAATCTTCAGCTCGTTCGCGACTTAAGAAAGCACGCGACATAAGAATTCTGTTGTTCGCGATCTAGGCTCCGCGACCTATGGCCTTGCGACCTAGGGAAGGCGACATATGGCTCTCTTTGCTCGCGACTTATGGTATCGCGATTCACTTGAACGACTTGGTTATGTCGTTCGCGACTTAAGGAGGTGGAGGACATAGGTCGTTCGTGACCTTCTGGAGCTTCTCGCGCGTGACCTAAGGAGTTGCTCTGCTCGCGATTCACTTCTTCATCGACCTTGGAGTAAGGTTGTACGCAACCTATGGTGAGGGCTGCATCATCCTCCCCTGGTTGAAAAGAATTTGACCTCTAATTCACGCTCTCCTCTTCTTCGACAAGCTCATGCTCATGATACGGAATCAAATGTTTGACGTTGAAAACATCAGCAGTATGGATATGATCTGGCAATCTCAATTGATAAGCATTCTCTCTTCTTTACGATTTCCAAAGGACCAATCTTTCTAGCAGCTAGTTTGTTGTAAGTACCAACAGGAAATCGATCCTTGGTCAATACTGCATATACAAAATCTCCTTCTTTGAAGTCAACATGTCGTCGCATAATATCTGCGGATTGCTTATATTTCTCATTCGTCTTCTCCAATCGTTCCTAAACGATTCTATGGCATTCTATCAACCCTTCAACAAAATCAGCAGCCCGCTTAACTGTCCCTTTTAGTTGTGGCACTATCGTTAAATCCAACGGCCCCTTTGGCAAGCTTGAATATACAATCTGAAATGGACTGAAACCCGTACTACGGTTGATAGCATGATTATGAGCAAACTCCGCTTGACATAACTTCACATCCCAGCTCTTCAGATTAACCTTCACAAGACACCGCAATAGATTACCCAACGATCTGTTCACAATCTCGGTTTGTCCATCCGACTATGGATGATAAGCAATACTGAAATTCAGCTTCGTTCCCACCATCTTCCACAAACTCAGCCAAAAATGACTCAGAAATCTAGTATCCCTGTCTGAAACTATAGATTCTGGTAAACCATGCAAGTGATAGTTCTCCCTAAAGAACAACTATGCCACATGGACTGCATCTGCCGTCTTCTTACAAGCAACAAAATGTACCATCTTCGAGAAACGGTCCACCACTACATATATAGAGTCATTTCCCCGTTGAGTTCTTGGCAAGCCCAACACAAAATCCATGCTTACTTCAACCCACGGTTTTGTAGGAACAGGTAAAGGCATATACAAACCCTCATTTGTAGCTGTCCCTTTCGAAACATGACATCTTCGAACAAACTTTTCAACTTCCCGCTTCATCGAGGGCCAATAATAAGACTGAGAAATCAAATGCAATGTGCGATCCTGACCAACATGTCCTTCTTCATGCAACTCTTTTACAATTTTCATTCTCAAGCTGCAATCTGGTATGCACAATCGATTCCCCTTGAATAAGAATCCATTTACCAACACAAACTCATCAGTACTCCCATCCTTGACTTTCTCAACAATCTTCACAAAGTAAGGATCTTCCTCAAACAACTCTGGAAAAAGTTCAAATCATGTCACTTCAACCTTCATCGTTGTCAACAAATGATTCCTCCTGCTCAAGGCATCAGCCACATGATTCGTCACCCCTGATTTGTGCTTTACAACAAAAGTAAACTGCTGCAGATACGCGACCCATGAAGCGTGTCTAGCTGAAATTTTGTCTTGCCCTTGCAAATGTTTCAAGGCTTCATGATCCGTATAAAGAACAAACTCCTTCTGAATTAGATAATGCCTTCAGTGCTTCACAGCTTGAACAATTGCGTAAAACTCCACGTCATAAGTGCTATATCTCAACTTGGCTCCAGACAACTTCTCACTGAAATAAGCAACTGGTCTTCCATTCTGACTCAATACTCCACCAATCCCAACCTTCGAAGCATCAGTGTGTAACTCGAACAATATCTGAAAATCCGGCAGTACCAGAATGGGTGCTGTCGTCAAAAGTGCCTTGATCTTCTCAAAAGCTAACTCTGCTTCCTCTGTCCACACGAACTTCTTTCCTTTCATGCAATCGGTTACAGGTGCCATCACACTGCTAAAATGTGGAATGAATCTTCGATAAAAAGATACCAACCCATGAAAACTCCTCACTTCAGTAATTGTCTTGGGTTGTGGCCAACTCCTGAGAGCTACCACTTTGCTTTCATCCACTTGAATACCCTCCTTCGATAGAACATATCCCAGAAACAAAACACTGTGCGTCATGAACACGCACTTCTTCGTTGCTGCATAGAATTGCTCCTGTCGTAGAATCAACAACACTTCTCGCAAATGCTGGATATGCTCTTCCATACTCCCACTATAGATCAAAATATCGTCAAAGTAAACTACTACGAACATCCCAATAAATGGTCTGAAAATTTGGTTCATCACTCTCATAAAAGTACTAGGAGCATTTGACAAGCCAAACGGCATAACCAGCCATTCGTATAGACCTTACCTAGTTTTAAAAGCAGTCTTCCACTCATCACCCGGTATAATACGAATCTGATGGTATCCACTCTTCAAGTCAGGCTTTGAGAACACAACAACCCCACTCAACTGATCAATCAAATCATCGAACCTCGGCATAGGAAACCTGTATCTCACAGTGATCTTGTTTAGAGCCCAACTATCCGTACACATCCACCAAGTCCCATCCTTCTTTGGTACCAATAAGGCTGGCACTACACAAGGACTCAAGTTCTCCTAAACACGCCCTTGTTCTAACAACTCCTCCACCTGCATTCTCAGTTCCTCATGCTCCTTAGGACTCATCCTGTAATGTGGCCTGTGAGGTAATGCCGCCCCTGGCACAAGATCAATCTGATGCTGAATATCTCTCAACGGTGGTAACTCCTTTGGCAACTCTTCAGGAAACACATCTCTGAATTCTTCCAACACTTGCTTTACTTCCTTTGGAACTTCAACAGATTCAGTAGCTTCATGTCCAATCAACAAGAACACCTCTGGACTCTCCTCTACTTCTTCAACAAACTCCTTCAAAGTCAACAAAGTCTTCAGCTCCTCAATCTCTTCTGACTTGCTCTCTCCTTGTTGTCTCTTCTTCGGAACTAAAATGATCTTAGTACCCTCAAACATAAAGCTATAGCTATTGGTTCGACCATCATGCTGCACTGCTCGGTCATACTGCCATGGTCTTCCCAAAAGCAAGTGACAAACATCCATCTCCACCACATCACACCAGATCTCACCTTGATACTTCTTTCCAATAGAAAATGGAACATGAACTCGCCTGTCCACCTTCACCTCTCCTCCTTTCCTTAACCACGCTAACTTGTAAGGATTTGGATGCTTCTCCGTCTTCAACTTCAACTTTCTCACAGCTTCGGTAGAAATGATATTGTCACAACTTCCTGCGTCGATCACAAATTTACACGCCTTCCCCAGTATAGTGCATGTCGACTGAAAGATATTACTCCTCAACCAACTAGCCTCCTCTTCCTGCTTCGGTGTCAAACATGATCTCCTCAACATTAGATTACATCCTTCATCTCCCGATGCAATATCATGTTCATCCTCCTCAACTGGAATAGAATAACCTTCATTAACATCCTCACCTTCCACTTCAGCAATCATAGCTCGCCTCTTCGGTTTCGGGCATTCATTACTCTTATGACCCACTTCCTGGCAATTATAACACTTGAAACTGTTGTTGACCTTCGCCATCGCAACTTCATTCACAACTGGTTTACTAACAGCTTTAGAAACATTGGAACTCCCACTAGCACCATTGCTCTGAGTATTGGAACTTGGAAACACACCACCTCCTCGTCTTCCCTGCTTCTCCCAAGCCAACGCCTTCTGGTGCGCTTCAGCCACAGATCTAGTATCAAACATATTTACCATATCCTGGATCTGGATCCTTAATCCCCTAACAAACCTAGCAGTCAATTGTTCCTTCGTCTCCATAATGTCATTTCGAGCAATCAGTTGATGAAACTCATCAGCATAATCATTAACAGCCTTCGTCCCTTGCCTCAGATTCTGCAACCTCTGATACATGGGTGATTGATAATTCTAAGGCAAGAATGTAGCCTTCATCATCTTCTTCATTTTCTCCCAAGCAACAATCTTCGACTTCCCCATCCGTTGTCGTGTAAGTTTGGTTTGTTGCCACCATGCCATAGCTCTTCCTCTCAACCTAGTAGCAACCAACTTCACTCGACGATCATCCAGAACCTCCTTGAAATCAAAGATCTCTTCAACATTAGATAACCAATCTAGAAATTTTTCAGCCTGCATACCACCCTTAAACTATGGAATTTCAATTTTCATTCCGGACTCCCATTTGTGATCATACTCTGAATGATTTCTTACTTGGATTCGATTTCGACCATGAACACTACCACCATCAAACTCCTCATCAAAATCTGATGCATATCGATGTCGATCATGACAACCAACATCTCTACCACCATCATTTCTACCACCAACATCCCTTCGATCTACATTCCTCTGATCACGATCATCAACATTCCTATCACGATCGTCAACATTTCTATGATCATGATCTTCTCTTCTCTCCCGATCTGAATGTGGTGAAACTCTATATCCCCCATGGTTCGATTCAGGTGAAACCCTTCTTCTACTTTGATTCATTTCAAGCATCATTCTCTCTAAATGACCAATTCCCTCATCAAAATTCTCATTGAATTTATCACTAATTCGTTGCTCCATTTGTTCGGCCTCTTCTCTTCCATACAAAGCATCAACATTGCGATGACGTTGAACTCATCTTGGTGGCATGATTGAACTTCAAACAAATCTTCGAAAATTCAAACTTCACACTGTTAACACGAACACTTCACGATGAACACAATGAACACCAAACTTCTCAACAATGCAAATCCGATCTCCAAACTTCAAATTCTCGAAACCTAATTCTCCAAATGATGCAAACTTCTTGCGATCTAGCTCTGATACCAAACTGATGCAGCCAAGGAAGTGAATTCGACGATGTAAATCGAATCCGTCCAGGATCTCACACGATTAGCGGAAATAATCGGTGAATCGATGATAAATCAATGAAATGATACAATGATGAATTGATGGATTGAAGATACCCAAGATAAAGGCCCAAATCCGTTGATCTCAAAGATACCGGATTCTATCAATCTTCGACACGTTGATCGCGCACGATGCCGTGAGAGAAGATCTACAATTCTTCGAATGTTGATCAAGCGCACTTGATTCCATGAATTGGCTTCAACAATCGTTGATTCGAGCGCACTCGAATGCCGAAGGTGGAGATAACACTCAACTACCAATTTCAAAAACAAGCACAAAGCTCTCAACAAATTTTTATTCAAAAATCAACTTCTTTTACAAATGACACAACCCGCCTATTTATAGGCTTACAACACACTTAACTCGCCCGCGACTCAACTCAGAACTCACGACCCAATAATAGACGCGACTTAATAAACAACGAGTTAACGACATACGACTTACGACACAACATACATGCGACTTAACAAAGTACAACAAACGACATAAGAAAAGAATACAAACGACATAGGACTTAACAAAATTACAACAATATACATATCACACGACCTAACTTCATGCAACATAAGGCAACTCAGCTTCTGCAACGACTTAGCGACTTAACAGCTTGAGCGACATAAGAAACATGCGACTTAAGAAATGGCTTCTGGAACGACTTAAGATGAGTGACTTATGGAAAGCGGCATACTGGAACGACATATAGAGATGCGGCATAAGATCTTGAGCGACCTAAGAACATCTGCTTCAGGGGAAGTAATCAATGACTTAAAAAGCTTCGCGACTTAAAGCCTGAGTGACCTAAGAATCAGCGACTTAAATCTTCAGCTTGTTCGCGACTTAAGAAAGCACGCGACATAAGAATTCTGCTGTTCGCGATCTAGGCTCCACGACCTATGGCCTTGCGACCTAGGGAAGGCGACATATGGCTCTATTTGCTCGTGACTTAGGGTATCGCTATTCACTTCAACGACTTGGTTATGTCATTCGCGACTTAAGGATGTGGAGGACATAGGTCGTTCGCGACCTTCTGGAGCTTCTCGTGCGCGACCTAAGGAGTTGCTCTGCTCGCGATTCACTTCTTCATCGACCTTGGAGTTAGGTCGTACGCGACCTAAGGTGAGGGCTGCATCAAAGGACCTTTGGACTCATATGACTCCGCCTCATCCCACCATAGGCGAAAACGATACACAAGATATCACATAGATGGTATGCAATGGATTGAAAGGAGGGCGGAAGCCTTGGTGTTGAAAGGTTAGCCTTCGATGGAGTCGAAACACTACTGTGTTTTCATAAGTTAACATTCTTGCCTAGTTTTACCTAAAGCTTTTGACACAGTCGAAACATATAATTCGAAAAGGTTTTATAATTAGCTTTCGAAGAAAGTTGTCATATTGTGTTAAAGTAATTGCTTTCAAAGGAGTACCTTTTTCCTTTAAATAATTGCTTTCGAAAGGGTAAGTTCCGACCTAGTCGATGCCTAGCCACTACTCTACCTTTCGACTATATTGACCAGTAATGCTTTCGAAAGGTTACCCTTATTTTTACCTTAAACTATGCCTTTTTCCTAATTGCTTTCGAAAGGGTTGAGGGTTTCAAATGTGATGGAGTCGAAAGGGGTTTCGACTCTATCCTTCAAAGTTTTTGTTTTAAAGGTTTTGCTTTCGACTAGATGGTTCTGACACCATCAGTTTTTCCCCAAATTAACTTTTGTTCGTTTCGAAGGAGATACTTTCATATATAACCATTTTGACTCAAATAATGTTTTTTAAGAGTAAACCCAATACTTTCGGAAGGGGTACTTTCATTTGTTTCGAAGCTCTATATTTAAAAAAAGATGATTTGATACCATCGGTAGGTATAATAGGTTTCGAAAGAGAATGTTTATTAAGGGCTTCGAAAGGTATGTGTTATCCCGCCTTTTTAGCAAGGCCGAGATACCAAAAGATTGGCCGAGAAACCAAAGATAGTTCGTCTCGAAGAATGGTCAACTCAACATCTCAACAAAGCAAGTCCTGCTGATTGTTTGTTCAAATAAGATCCCCTGCGGAGGGGGGGTCCAGGGGGGGTGGCAACCCCCCAAGGTGGGGGTGCGGGGGCAACACCCCCACTACGGGGTTCGACCTACTACTGAAGAGCGACCTACTACTTTGAGACCCTCCGACATAAAAACTCTCCGACCTAACAGACTTCGCGACCTAACGACCTAAAGTCTCTAGCGACCTAACGTCACAAAGCTCCAGCGACCTAGCTTCACAAAGTAACCTAGCGACTTAGAACACCCAGCGACCTACCCTAGGTCGTTCACGACCTACGACCTATCTTAGGTCGTCCACGACCTAAAACTTACTACCCAGTTTATACAAGGTGAGATAACTCCTTATGCCACTTTTTCCTAGGTCGCTCACCATTCCCACTAGGTCGCCTACGACCTACGACCTACCCTTAGGTCGCTCCGCTTTATACCTCGACACATTTAGACCACATCTCCTTAGGTCGCTAACGACCTACCACTCCATGTGCCTTTGCTCTTTAGGTCGCCACTTCCTCTCCTGCTACCCCTTAGCTCGCTAAAGATCTACGACCTATCCCTTAGGTCGCCCACGACCTATAACTTGGCCGACCTAAGTCCAGCAACTCCCTATAAATACTTCGCCTACTCCGCATTCAAAAGGGGGAGGTTTTCTAGATTTCAAGGGCGTCGATACTCTGCTATTTTTTGGACTCCTCCAACACTTCAATCATCAAAGATTCTTCATCAACAGTTCTACTTCATTCAGCATGGATCCAAAGAGAAATCTGTCATCAAAGCGCTAATCTCTTGCTTCGATTGTGTTGTAATCATTGAAAGGTGTTGTAAAAGTGTTGTAACTAAGAAATCGTGTTGTAAAAGTGTCGTAATCTTGTAAAAGTGTGCTCAAAGAACATAATGAAGGATGTAAAGTGGATGTAGGCTTAACTTTAGACCGAACCACTATAAAATTTGCTGTCTCTTTTACTGTTTTTCCCTTTTTCTGTTTACTTTTAGTTCTCGTGTAGACGGGTGGTGCTTTCACTAGATTACTCCAGACACCGGGGTGTTAGCGTTGTACTTTTTAGCGTTAACAGTATGTATACAATGTTTTGAAAAGTGGTCTTAGCTTTCGAAGGAGGCTATTCAGAGGTTTCGAAAGAGATGTTTTTATGGTTTCAAAACATAAACCTAATCTCAATTTAAAGTAACAATCATGGCATAAATAAATATTTTGAAATGTTATTCACATTGTTATTAACCCAAAATTGTATTTTGGGTAAAGGGCAGAATAACCAGTTAGGTTGACCTAGTAGTGAATATAACTTAATAGATGTTAATATTTTAATTAGAGATATTGGCATGGGCCAATAGGTTTACAATAAGCCTATGAAAGCTGTATGATACTGGCCGAGTCCAATAGGTTTATGGTCAGCCCATGAAAACTATGATTTGATACTGGCAAGGCCCAGTAGGTTTGTAGTTAGCCCATGAAAACTATATTCAAATTAAGATATTGGCAGACAGCCAATAGGTTCCTAGTTAGCTCATTAAAACTAAGATAAGAAATAAGATATTGGAGTTACCAATAGGTTCTTAGTGATCACATGAAAACTAAGTAATTGGATAGATAGTCCATAAACATTTAATAGGTTAATAATAATCCTATAAACTATAATTGAGAATGATATTCAGAATGAATGGGGATGGGTAATCTTGAATTGATTTATTTGTTTTGCATATCATCATAATGTTTTGAAATACTATGTTTTAACCATTGTGGATGCAAGAGCATAGTATATGGTTTTATAAATGTTTTAGGATACTAGTGAGGGGAAAACCCATTCCACTAAGCAGCGTGGTCTCACTAGATATCCAAATGGTTTGAGATGGTAAATTATTATTCATTCTAGGCTTTATGTCTGACTCAAAGTTTTTGTTTTCCACTTAAACTCTCGGGTACTCAATTGATTTCGAGTAGGTTGAGAATTAAGGTTTCTAAGTGTTCTTTTAGACGAATAAAGCTTCCGAGGGCGTGCAAGAGGCAAGATTATTATTAGAGTTCTTTTATTTCCACCGTGTGTTTGTTTGTAAAGGCAGATTGTTTTCTTGCCTATCTATATACTCAGATTTACCAAGGGGGCATCTTCATATGTCGCTCTTGGCGTATTCTGTTATAATTATATGTTATCTGAACGTAGTCTATGAATAGGGATTACATAATCAATTTGGAATATTTTGAAATGGAATGTGGAATTGGAATTTGTTTTGTTGTTAAAATTTTTGTCATATTCTTGTGTTTCTGTGTATCGATGTATCTAATATCACTGTGTTTGGTCATCAAGGATTAATAACTATGGATGACTGCAGCATCCATAGCCGTTAGTTTAAGGCCTCCAAATAAGGAGATGTTACAGCCTTGGCCTCTGAAGCAAGAGGATCTTTTGGAGGAGGATGTAAACCAAGATCAACAAATAAGTGGCTAAGAGCTATTGGAGATATAGGAAGAGAAATCTTAAGGAGGGGATCCGGAGAGTGAACCACCTCAACTGTTTCTTGAACTATATGCCCAAGAGATTCCAGATTGGCAACACTAAGGTTTGGGTCAATATTCACATGTGCCTCCTCATCCACAATAATAGGAGTACAATCATCCTCTAGCTTAGACTTTTTACTTAGGGAAGGAGGTGGAATATTAGCAAGAGCTTCGCCACTCGCTTTTCTTTTAAGCACCTCTATTGCCTTATCAAAAGAATTATCAATAGGAGTAGGTTCGCTTGGTTCGGTTAAGATAGGAGTATCTTTTAGTCTTTTTCTCTTTTAGAGAAACAATAAGAGCAGATGAGCCCAAAATAAAGAAAGAAGTTTATAAGATAATAACGTCAGGAATTCCATATTAATTATAATACAAATTTACCAATATGCTCATGTTGAATTAGTGAGGAGGTAGAAAAAGCATTACGGTTATTGATGACCAATGACCGTTTCTGTTGGGAATTTCCTTTCATCATCGGAGGTTCCCGAGTATTATATGATTGTCTAGAATTAGCAAGTAGCGATGAAAATTTGCTTTCATTAGAAGTGTGAGTGTATTACCTATGCTCTTAGATGCTAGAGCTAGGGATTTTATAGCATCGCTATCATAGAGACATAACTACTTAGGAGCCGAAACTAAAGGAAAACATATGTTGTAAGAGAGTGACAAATATAACATAAGTAACAAGAAATAGGAACTTACATATAATAGAGAAAGTTCCCGTAATCTTAGAGTAGCATTTGACATAGAAAAACAGAGTTTCCCAGTCCTTAGTCTTGTTGACAACATTGGCGATTAAGCTTTTCGGAAGAGGACGAATGTGATATAAAGGGTTATCATGCTGATCTCTTATTCTTGTATGGCTAGCTATTGTGTGAAGAATTTCATCACTGAAAAAGGGAAACTTTGCCTTCATAGAAAGAATTTCCAAGCAAGTTGAATAGGTGTATGAATCTGGAGATAATTGAATTGGAGCGATGTTTAGGTGCTCTAGGAATCTCAAGAGAAAGGTAGGGAAAGGAAGGTATCTCGAATGTCATATGTGAATTGGAGTGAAAGCGAAAAACTCTTCTGGAGGGCTGTCAATTCTACCAGAAGGACCTATAGGAATAGCTTCTATGTCTGTGATGCCAAATTGCTTGAGAATGGAGTCTACTTCTTTTTAGGTAGTAATATATGACTAGTTAAGAAGATGATCCCCTTTCTTAATAGATGGAGAAGCTTTAGGACCCTTACTAGTCTTCTTGATTACTTTTGCAACTGGGTTCTTCCCTTTCATCTGCTTACCAGGTGTTATTATTCCAAATCAGAAAAGTGTTAAATATTTTATGACAATTAGAACGCCTATAAAGTAAATTATTATGTGCTAAAACAAGGAATAGCTAATTTATTTACATATTTCCTAAATTATGACCCCAAAATGTTAAAAGTCTAAAGTCCCACATAATATATACAACAAGTCAATGACCATTGCATAGTCAATGTCAAACTTATAGAAAACTTAAACTTTTAGGTTGATTAAGAGTATACAAATAAATGTTATACTTATAGTAAGAAAGTAAGCCTATAGATGTTTACGAGAAAATTAAAGTAGAGTTATCATAAGAGCATCCAAAGTATTATGTTGCATCAATAATCTATGTCGAATGGGTGAATTAATGTCGAATGTCACATTAGTTATGCTATAAAATTACAATGTAATGCCGCAAACATGGTCAATGTCAAAATAATAAAATAACCGGCATTAATGAGTAATGTCGACATAGTTCGATAATATTTTTATAAGTGACCTATAAATTTACTACAATAGCTATGTCATAAAAAAACATTATCGAAAAATATTAAACTAAAACATTTAAAATGGTTAATGAAAAAGAGCAATAGCATACGGTTATCAAAATCATACATTAACCCTATAAATCAATACCGAATTTAAATGACAATGCTTCTAATTAATGCCAACATAATAGAATGCCGCATTATAATTTAAACTGGTTATTGCATCTTTTTATATTAGTGACATAGGGACATTGCGCTATTAATTCTCTGAACTACGGGATTGATTGTTGAAGTAATAGGAAAAGGGGAAACTTAGTTCATACCAAACATCAAACATTAATCTCGAAGTAAAACATGATAAACTAATCAATGTTGAACATCCTAATAATGTCATAAAACATCAATTTCGTTATAGAATATGTAACGACCTAGAAATTCCATCATTTGAAATTCGTATATTTATTTAATTTTAAATATTAATAAGTAAGATTTGGAAGTCGAATTAATTTAATTTCGATATAGTGATTTAATTGGACAATTAAATTTTTATATTTAATACTTGAAATTGGGTAAATAATTGAAATCTGAATTAAATGTGATTAAAAATGATTTATAAAGTTATATTAAATCATATTGGAGTTATAATGATGTTTGTAAACTTTTAAAATTGAATGAAAAGTTAATTTGTGAAAATTGAATATTTTAATATTTAATTGACGACTAAAAATAGTCATTTTTCAAACGGTCTCGGATTTCGACGAAACCAGTTTCATCGGATCCGTAATGTGATATTATTGTAAGATTACAAATTTCGTATCAATCGGAGTTGTCGTTTGTCTGGGGCAAGCCAAAACGCATAGAAATCGGTTTAAATCGATTTGATTTAAATTTGATCGTTTATTTCCGTAACTCTCAAATACGATCGAATTAGCTCCCGAAACACATTCCATTGTGTTCGAACGTGGGGTAAACCTTAGAAATGCCAGCCGGCACGCTTGATTTCGAGTTCGAAAATTTTCGGAGTGAATAGTGTTTGACAATTTTATATAAAAGGACCTCAACCTTCATTTTTTTCACAAACCCTCTCTCCTCTAAGCTATAGCCGGCCCTAATATTTTCAATGGCTGAAAATACTCGAAACTTCCTCCTCTATTTTATCTTAATCCACTAACAATTAGAAGAAATCATCAACTACAAAAGTGTAGAGCATCGTGAGATCTACAGATCTATACGGAGATGATTAGATATGGCGAGTCGTGGAGGAAGATAATGACTCGCGTTCCCCTAGGGTTCGCACGCGTTTCGAGAGGAATGAGGGGGGCGAGCTCGCCTATGCTTCAGGCGGTGGTGGAGTGGAAGACGAGCAGTTCATTGGTGGCTCCTGATCGTCTTCAAATCGTTCGTTGTGGTTGCGTTAATTTGGGTTTGGGGCGGCAAATTGGGTTCATGCGTGCGTTTGTGAACTGGGAAGAAGAAGCTCTTGCGTGAGCAGCCAGGATCTAGGGCTGAGGTGAACAACGGCCACGATTGGTTAAGGGTATAAGAATTGAAAAAGAAAATGAAATTAATATATATTTTAAATCGTATAAACTTTGTAACATCATATCTTTATGATACGAGGTTGGAATTTGACGAAACTTTTTGCGTTGGAATCGTTTTGTCGAGCACTATGCAATGGAGCTAGTTTGGAGTCGATTGGAGTCAGTGAAAATTTTGGGTAAAATTAAACGCGTGTTTAATTTTATTCGAAATAAAATACCGCAACCGTTATTGAAAGCAAGGTGAGAACTTCTCACTCAATCGAATATTTTGTTTCGATTTAAATTTTAAATAGTTAGATTTAAAATTGTTGATAATGTTGATTGTGATGATTGGATGATATATAGTTATCTATTGTGTTAAATAGACCCTATACGCCGTATATTAAGCGGAGGTTATTTATTAAAAACATATACCGCGATAATTTCACATTGAAGTGGAATTGGTATTATATATGTATTTGGAGTTGATTTCCCGCATTATATAGCGGATGAGACCCTATTGCGTCGCATAATAGCGGAAAATATTTATAAATCCCATATACCGCGATATTCCACTTTGAAGTGGAATTGGTATTGTGCTAACATATGTGGATGCAGGGAAATAGGTTGGAGGGATCCAACTGGATTCCTCAAACATTTGAATTTATTTCAATATTGTGTGTTGATTTATTTATAATCGCCGTGTGATTATATTGTGATTGAAATTGTTGATGGCTATAATTTAGCCCAAGATATTTTTGGTATCGATGGATAACAGAAATAAATAAAATTGGATTTTCGAAATTTAAGTTGAAAATTTATCAAAAAATTTATTGTTGATAATTGGATAAATTTAAAAGGAGTTTTAAAAAAAAATAAAGTTTTATTTTTGAATCATATTAAATTAAATTCCAAAATATAGAAAAAGGATTAATAAATGGATTTCGGAAAATATTTTTATAAGTTGAAATTTTGTTTAAATTTGGATTTTTAAATAGATTGAAGAGATAAAGGAATTTATTTTAAAAAAAGAAATATTTTGGAAATTCATTGGAATTTTATTTGGGATTTGAAAATAAATTTGAAAATTGATTTGGAGTTGGAAAATGAATATTTGTGAAATTGATTTGAAAATCGTATAAAGAATGAATATTTGGAATTATAAATTTACAATGGATATTTATAAGTAGAAACTAATTGGTTATGGTAATTTATAAAAATAATAATTAATTAAGTATTAATTATTAATTAAGGGTTAATTAATGATTTATTAAAGGAAAATTATTAAATGTTTTTGTAATTAATTGAATATTAATTCACCATAACCAGTAAAATATATTCACAGAGATTTATCTGATTTGAATTAATCAGATAATTTAATTTATCCTACTTACGGATGTTTGGATTTTATTGGATGTTAAATTGTTTGACATCTTTGATGTGTGATGTTTTGTGATATATCCTGATGTGTGTTGTGATTTGTTTATCTGTGATGTATATATATATATCTGTGATCTGTCAACGAAAGATAAGCGTTATAATTTATACCGCTTATCAATTATATTGTTATACTTGATATGTGATGGTTGAATGTTGTTGCACTATTGTGTTAAACCCTTGGACTACCCAATAGACACAGAAATGTGGATTTCACGTGGAAATCGGTTAAGTCACAGATTTTTATCAATTTTGGAAAATTGAGTTTTTGAATCCAAAATGGTTTTGGAATTGGAATTGAAAGTTTTTGAAAATGAGTTTCAGAAATAAAAGTTATTTTAAATAACTTAATAAAATTGGAATTTAAATCATTTGATTTAAATTTTGAATTCAATATTTTGAATTGAATTCAATAATTTGGGAATTTTGGCTTAAAAGATTTTTTTAAGTATAAAAGATGTTTATAAGGGTTTGTAACCATTTAAAATATGGTTTTGGAAATTTAAATTTATATTCTAGTTTTATACTTGAATGGCTTTAAACTGTGTAATTGTAACCAGTTTTCTCAAAATGAAAACTGTATGTTTTCAAATGATAAGAGCTTTCATAAAGTGAAAAGAAAAGATTTCCAATTTGTATCGAAATATTTCAAATCGAAATGAAATTGTGAATAGTTTAGAAAAACTATGAATTAACTTTTGTGAAGATGATTAAACTTTATTTTAAAATCAAAGATGATTTTAAAAGGTGTATCTTTTATATTATAAAAGACTGGAATTGTGTATAGTTTTGAAAGCTATAAATTAAATCTTGATTTAAAGATTTAAGGGGTTAATTCAAATTGAAATGGAAATTGATTTGGAAATCTATGAATTAATCTTTGTGAAACTGGGTAAATTTTGTGAAGTAAATCTTTTTGTTTAAAGATTTAAAATGGTAAATTGTTTAAATCATTTAAAGGAAAGGATTTGGGTAATAAGTTGTGAATTAATTGAAATCCGTATATCCGTATGTTTTAAAGATTGTGCTCACTATTCGGGTTAGCTAGGAAAAGACCTTTGTGTCATATAACCCATTCCGAATTAGTGATACGACGATATGGATCGTATTGAAGACCGGTGGTGAAGACCGGGTATTTGTGAAAATGATAGAATGACCTATCGATTGTCTCAGCACCGTTACTTATGGTATAGAGATTTCCTTTGTGATGGGAAGTTTTATCGGGATTGTGAATACTCGGATTGCAAGGGCTTCTTTGGAAGTGCCTTCGATTCTGTTCAAACCCGGAACAGACTTGTATGGTTACATATCTGACATTACATTTTGAGATATAAAGCTGATTTCTTTCAAATACATTTCTGTTGGTGGCGGAGAATTTATTCTATTAGCTTAACACCCTTCTCTGAGACGTACGAGCTCAGAGGTTATGTAGTTGAAATTTATCAGTGATATACTCCCAATTTGGTAGTGTGGCATGTTGAGTGTTGCTGTGTGATGATCATCTATTGATCATTTGTGATGAAAGCGTGTCTTTGTGAAAAAGCGTAGCTTTGTGGACGAGACTTCGTCAGACCTCACAACCCGGAAATGGTCAAAGCAAGAAAGATGCGGCAAGGTTTCAGGGGTAGCTTCCCTAGGGTATGACCATTCCTTCTGGAAATGGGTAGTTTCATCGGATCTGTAATGTGATATTATTGTAAGATTTCAAATTTCGTATCTATCGGAGTTGTCGTTTGTCCGAGGCAAGCAAAAACGCATCGAAATCGGTTTAAATCAATTTGATTTAAATTTGATTGTTTATTCCCGTAACTCTCACATACGATCAAATTAGCTCCCGAAACACGTTCCATTATGTTCGGAACGCGGGGTAAACCTTAGAAACGCTAGCCGGCACGCTCGATTTCGAGTTCGAAAATTTTCGGAGTGAATAGTGTTTGACAATTTTATATAAAAAGGACCTCAACCTTCATTTTTTTCACAAACCCTCTCTCCTCTAAGCTATAGCCGGCCCTAATATTTTCAATGGCTGAAAATACTCGAAACTTCCTCCTCTATTTTATCTTAATCCACTAACAATTAGAAGAAATCATCAACTACAAAAGTGTAGAGCATCGTGAGATCTACAGATCTATACAGAGATGATTAGATATGGCGCGTCGTGGAGGAAGATAATGACTCGCGTTCCCCTAGGGTTCGCACGCGTTTCGAGAGGAATGAGGGGGGCAAGCTCGCCTATGCTTCAGGCGGTGGTGGAGTGGAAGACGAGCAGTTCATTGGTGGCTCCTGACCATCTTCAAATCGTTCGTTGTGGTTGCGTTAATTAGGGTTTGGGGCGGCAAATTGTGTTCATGCGTGCGTTTGTGAACTGGGAAGAAGAAGCTCTTGCCTGAGTAGCCAGGATCTAGGGCCGAGGTGATCAACGACCACGATTGGTTAAGGGTATAAGAATTTAAAAAGAAAATGAAATTAATATATATTTTAAATCGTATAAACTTTGTAACATCATATCGTTTTGATACGAGGTTGGAATTTGTCGAAACATTTTGCGTTGGAATCATTTTGTCGAGCTCTACGCAATGGAACTGGTTTGGAGTAGACTGGAGTCAGTGAAAATTTTGGGTAAAATTAAACGCGTGTTTAATTTTATTCGAAATAAAATACCGCAACCGTTATTGAAAGCAAGGTGAGAACTTCTCACTCAATCGAATATTTTGTTTCGATTTAAATTTTAAATAGTTAGATTTAAAATTGTTGATAGTGTTGATTGTGATGATTGGATGATAAATTGTTATCTATTGTGTTAAATAGACCTTATACGCCGTATATTAAGCGGAGGTTATTTATTAAAAACATATACCGCGATAATTTCACATTGAAGTGGAATTGGTATTATATATGTATTTGGAGTTGATTTCCCGCATTATATAGCGGATGAGACCCTATTGCGCCGCATAATAGCGGATAATATTTATAAATCCCATATACCGCGATATTCCACTTTGAAGTGGAATTGGTATTGTGCTAACATCTATGGATGCAGGGAAATAGGTTGGAGGGATCCAACTGGATTCCTCAAACATTTGAATTTATTTTAATATTGTGTGTTGATTTATTTATAATCGCCGTGTGATTATATTGTGATTGAAATTGTTGACGGCTATAATTTAGCCGAAGATATTTTTGGTATCGATGGATACCAGAAATAAATAAAATTGGATTTTCGAAATTTAAGTTGAAAATTTATCGAAAAATTTATTTTTGATAATTGGATAAATTTAAAAGGAGTTTAAAAAAAATTAAAGTTTTATTTTTGAATCATATTAAATTAAATTCCAAAATATAGAAAAAGGCTTAATAAATGGATTTCGAGAAATATTTTTATAAGTTGAAATTTTATTTAAATTTGGATTTTAAATAGATTGAAGAGATAAAGGAATTTATTTTAAAAAAAGAAATATTTTGGAAATTCATTGGAATTTTATTTGGGATTTGAAAATAAATTTGAAAATTGATTTGGAGTTGGAAAATGAATATTTGTGAAATTGATTTGAAAATCGTATAAAGAATGAATATTTGGAATTATAAATTTACAATGGAAATTTATAAGTAGAAACTAATTGGTTATGGTAATTTATAAAAATAATAACTAATTAAGTATTAATTATTAATTAAGGGTTAATTAATGATTTATTAAAGGAAAATTTATTAAATGTTTTTTTAATTAATTGATTATTAATTCACCATAACCAGTAAAATATATTCACAAAGATTTATCTGATTTGAATTAATCAGATAATTTAATTTATCCTACTTACGGATGTTTGGATTTTATTGGATGTTGAATTGTTTGACATCTTTGATGTGTGATGTTTTGTGATATATCCTGATGTGTGTTGTGATTTGTTTATCTGTGATATATATATATATATATATATATATCTGTGATCTGTGAATGAAAGATGAGCGTTATAATTTATACCGCTTATCAATTATATTGTTATATTTGATCCGTGATGGTTGAATGTTGTTGCACTATTGTGTTAAACCCTTGGACTACCCAATACTCACACAAATGTGGATTTCACGTGGAAATCGGTTAAGTCACAGATTTTTATCAATTTTGGAAAATTGAGTTTTTGAATCCAAAATGGTTTTGGAATTGGAATTGAAAGTTTTTGAAAATGAGTTTCAGAAATAAAAGTTATTTTAAATAACTTAATAAAATTAGAATTTAAATCATTTGATTTAATTTTTGAATTCAATATTTTGAATTGAATTCAATAATTTGGGAATTTTGGCTTAAAAGATTTTTTTTAAGTATAAAAGGTGTTTATATTGGTTTTTAACCATTTAAAATATGGTTTTGGAAATTTAAATTTATATTCAAGTTTTATACTTGAATGGCTTTAAACTGTGTAATTGTAACCAGTTTTCCCAAAATGAAAACTATATGTTTTCAAATGATAAGAGCTTTCATAAAGTGAAAAGAAAAGATTTCCAATTTGTATCGAAATATTTCAAATCGAAATGAAATTGTGAATAGTTTAGAAAAACTATGAATTAACTTTTGTGAAGATGATTAAACTTTATTTTAAAATCAAAGATGATTTTAAAAGGTGTATCTTTTATATTACAAAAGACTGGAATTGTGTATAGTTTTGAAAGCTATAAATTAAATCTTGATTTAAAGATTTAAGGGGTTAATTCAAATTGAAATGGAAATTGATTTGGAAATCTGTGAATGAATCTTTGTGAAACTGGGTAAATTTTCTGAAGTAAATCTTTTTGTTTAAAGATTTAAAATGGTAAATTTTTTAAACCATTTAAAGGAAAGGATTCGGGTAATAAGTTGTGACTTAATTGAAATCCCTATATCCATATGATTTAAAGATTGTGCTCACTATTCGGGTTAGTCGGGAAAAGACCTTTGTGTCATATAACCCATTCCGAATTAGTGATACGATAATATTGATCGTATTGAAAACCGGTGGTGAAGACCAGGTATTTGTGAAAACGATAGAATGACCTATCGATTGTCTCTGCACCGTTAGCTACGGTATAGAGATTTCCTTTGTGATGGGAAGTTTTATCGGGATTGTGAATACCCGGATTGCAAGGGCTTCTTTGGAAGTGCCTTCGGTTCTGTTCGAACCCGGAATAGACTTGTATGGTTACATGTCTGACATTACATTTTGAGATATAAAGCTGATTTCTTTCAAATACATTTCTGTTGGTGGCGGAGAATTTATTCTCTTAGCTTAACACCCTTCTTTGAGACGTACGAGCTCAGAGGTTATGTAGTTGAAATTTATCAGTGATATACTCCCAATTTGGTAGTGTGGCATGCTGAGTGTTGCTATGTGATGATCATCTATTGATCATTTGTGATCTAAGCGTGGCTTTGTGAAAAAGCGTAGCTTTGTGGACGAGACTTCGTCAGACCTCGAAACCCGGAAATGGTCGAAACAGGAAAGATGCGGCAAGGTTTTAAGGGTAGCTTCCTTAGGGTATGACCATTCCTTCTAGAAAAGGGTAGTATCATGGTATGGAGCCCAAATACTTACTCATGTGGACACACTTTATTTATTATGTGTGATGTTGGTTATCGAGCGCTCGGATAAAGGTCCCAAAGGACCGGGGGTGGCATATCTCAGGTTTACTAACCGGGAAGGGGGTAACCGGCCTTGTTTTGGCAGAGAGCAGGTTGTCTCTCGGAGCGTCCCGCCAGAGGTGTTCCTACGTGGCATAGGAAGTTCCTTAGCCTGACCATTTGTTGGCAATCCAATTTCCAATACGAAATCAGTATGGTTTTAGTTGTAGAACCTGCCATTTACTTATGGTGGCGCCCCACTGTTTAGATGGTAGCTATAGTAGGCATAGTTCAGAATGTCTATGTTGGCTAAGATTAATATTATACTTTCGAAAAGTTTTCCACTATGCACTAATAATAATATCAAAATGATTTGTTTTGCGTAGTAAGCATGTTTGACTATCATAAGAAGAAATCTCCTCCAATTCTGCGTTTGCATTGTGTGTGTGGCGGGAGGTCTTATGGTAGTTTCATTTTCCAAAAGCATTGCATATATTTTCTACTCCTTTGTTGTTGTTGTTTTAAAGATAAATAACTGTTTTAGTTCTCACACCAATCACCATGACTGACATGGAGTTTATTGTTTCTTTCCTAAACTCTGGGTGCCCACCAATTTCCACACGGGCAGTCTAGAGTCAGGTTATCAGGTCATTCTGGATTCAGGAGATGCTATGGAGCTCAGTGGCGAGCTGGATGATGAGACGTATCACTTGTGTATGATATTACTTATTCTGCTGTGTATTCTGTATGAGGACAAGTTTATATAACTGTCTAGTGTTGTATTGTTGTTGTAAACTCTGATGATGATGTAATGTATAAAATGATATAGTTCTTTGGTTTAAAAGATAATTCATTTATCTATTATATGTTGTTCCGCTGCGATATATGAGATTCTAATATTGTTCTGTTTCCGTGTTTTTTTTTGTTTCTTCTTTCTTTTTCTTCTGTCTTCTTCTACCTCTTCTTTTTCTCCATAACAATTCGGTTTTCTGGCATTCGATTGTTCGGCAGTTGATACAGTGGACGTATTAATGTCGATTTTCGGAAGTCGAAAATATCGCATTCGTTACAGAATATGGCAATATTGGGTTTCGGGTTTGATAGACTATTCATTTCATCATTAAACTTGAAACATCCACGCTTCCAAACTAATGTCGTATAACTTTACTTAATCTAATAAACCATCTAAGCTACATAGAAATTCAATGCTAATTCAATTTATAAGCATAACCGATTATCAATTTAGTTGATAATATGAATGTTAACGTCAAAGTCATGTAAATAAACCCTAGGTAAACTCCAATAACGATTTTGATACAAAATCATTTGATTTTACTTGTCAATCTAATCGATAAAAGTGAGAGTCATACCTTGATTTTAGCTTTGATGTCAAAAAACTAGAATCTGTAAATGATTTTGTGATTTTTAATTTTGCTTGCTTGAGCTTTTAGTCGTGGTAAAAAGAGAAAGAAGGAAAAGAGTTGAATATTTATAGTGGAAGAGAAGACGTACAGTTACCATTCGATGAATTGTGAAAGGACGATTGTATCTCCAAAGAATAACAATAGGCAGCAAGCGTTATTCTTGAGATCATTAACTTGAAAAGTCAATGCTTCCTTTACACCTGTGGGGGAAAATGTTACTATCATTATTAATCCCAAAGGTACACGACATGATGATGTTATCATTATCTTGCATCAACAAGTAATGTTGAAAGTGTGCAGATAAGCCAATAAAGAAGGCATACAATGCCCCCCCTCATCAACAAGGTTTAATAGACAATGTCGCAAATCATTAATGAAGCTAAGGATATCAAATGCCACCGATGCTGCATACCACTTATAAAGATGAATAAATGATGTCGAATCTCTCATATCAGTAAACGATAACAAATGAAACCATTGTCGTAACTCATCTAGAAAGTGCATTTCCTCCATGAAGCCAGAGGAATCAATGTCACTTCAGATTGATATTGCTTATTGCCAATTTCACGTTTTATTATTACCGTACTTTATCAACCAAGGAAGCACATGAAGCATCAATAATGCCGCATCTCAGTAATGTCACATGGTGCTATTAAAGGGAGTCATACACTTCAAAGACATATATCGATTTCATGATAATGTCACCTCTCATCAATACCACCTTACTACCATATCGTCCCTCCAAAATGCTGCCTCCTCCTGACGACATCCTTTAAGTAATGTTGCATCTTATCAATACAATCTCTTATCAATGTCGCGTCTCTCAAACGACGCCTTTTATAAATATTTTTTCCTGTTCATGCCACACCAAATATTAACAAGGCTAGTGTGTATGCTAATACTGTGATTCATCAATATAAAAAGAATGTCGAAGATCATCACATCAAAGTAATATTCTAGTGCCATCAAGAAAGCTATTAATACTGAAAATCATTAATACTGAAGTGCACCATTGTGCAAAGGTCGAAGTTCATCATTAATCGAGACATAGCGCCATGCGCCATTAATATTGCTAATGTCGAAGGTCAAGCATGCCGCATGAACACGTGGCAACCATGCTGCATCTCTCAACCCTTACAAATACGAACCTAGGGGCATGAAGGAAGGGGCAGATCATTCTATTCTCACTTCTTACATTTTCAATTTGTAACCCTAAATTGATTTGTTGATTTTATTCCGATTCTAACACTCGAATTTTGTACATATAAGGGTTTGAATGTTAAACGTTTGCATAGCAAATCTTGCATAAACAATGTTTCTTGACTTATGGAATGGCTTAGGACTTGCATGTTGAATAAAAGGACATAGCTTGGACTCTTGTTTCGTATGCCTTTATGATTTTCGACATGATTTTTGCCTTGCTATTGAATGTGCATGAGACTAACGTGGATTTGATGCGTGGTATATGCCATCCTAGAAAATTAGCCTAGGATTACCTTAGCTTTTCCTTAACCAAGTTCACTTTCCTTACACTTTTGGGGTTGATGAAGAAATTCCTCAACCGCCTTGATTTTCCAGGTGTAGCAAAGAATAGCAGGGCTTTAGGTAGACTACTATTTAATATTTCTAAATTGAAAAGGCAGAGGGATCGAAGAGTGCTACGTGTTATAGTGGGGATTTTGCAGAGCTTTAGTGGGACTTTAACTGCAAAGATTTGATACAAAGACTAAATATATATCTATGAAAGAATCATTTTTCAAAAATTTGTTTTTGAAAGTTTGCAAGTCCTTTTAAAGCCTTTTGAAAGTAGATTTTATCAAAACAAATTTATTTTACCATAAGGTGGAGAGTTCTTATTGTCTTGTCGGAAAGCTCTTTATTCTTGCTTGTTCCTTAATTGAGAATTTTGGTCGTCTTTTTGATGTATCTTTGTTATCTACACTCTTTTCCTTGGATATATGTTTGTTGGTCGATTTAAATACTTTTAAGTATTTTTTAAGTTTAGTTGTTCATTAATTCAAGAGTTTAGTTGATCATGCTTAAGTAGTTGTTACTTTTGGATGGGTGCTTTGGCTAGGCCTAGCGGCCGGACCAAAGGCTTAACTAACCATTACTTTTTGGATGGATGCTTCAGCCAGACCTGGTGGTAAAATCGAAGCCTTTTCGTCTATCTCCTTTGGATGGTGCTTTAGCTAGGACTTGAGGCAGGGCTAAAGGCTTAATTGTAGATCACTTTTTCGATGGGAGCTTCAGCCAGGCCTTCTGATGGGACTGTAGGATTTTCATCCATCTCCCTTGGATCGGTCCTTTGGTCAGGCCTTGTGGTATAACCAAAGTCTTAATTGACCATCACTCTTTGGAAGGATGCTTTGGCTAGTACTAGCGGCGGAACTAGAGGCTTTTTATCCATCTTCCTTTGATAGGTGCTTTGGCCAGGGCTTAAGGTAGGACCGACGACTTAATTAACCATCACTCGTTGGATGGATGCTTCGGCTAGGCCTTATGGCAGACTGGAGGCTTTTTATCCATCTACCTTTGATAGGTGCTTTGGCCAGGGCTTGAGGTAGGATTGACGGCTTAATTAATGATCACTCTTTGGATGGATGCTTCGGCTTGGCCTTATGGCGGACTGAAGGCTTTTCATCCATCTCTCTTGGACGAGTGCTTTGGTCAGGCCTGGCAGTGGGACCAAAGACTTAATTTTCCTCTTTTGAGTATGAGGTATGCTTCTAGTTAACAAATTTTGCTAACCTCATCAGGTTAGGAGCTAAGTCAAACATATCGCACCCCAGTTCGAGGCTATTATTTCGGAAGATCTTTTTGTAGTCCACTTTATTCATCCAACATTGTAAAACATGGCCTCGAATGTTCAGCATTCCATGTTCTTGATATCACATTTCCACCTAGCCTACTTAATTAGCAAGTTCCTCAAGGAATCACTTTATAAATGATTAATGGTCCTACATAATTTGGTCCTTATGGGCCATCCATTGAATAATTTGTGTTTTCCATTACTCTCCTTAGCAGTAGAACTCCTTTTATAAATGCCCTACCTTTTACTCTTGAATTGCAATATTTGAAGATTCTTCGTTGGTATTCAGCTGTTCGCATGGCGACTGATCTCTTAGTTCGTTAGTCAAGTCGAGAAACTCTTTCTTTATCTCTTGATTCGATCCATAGGCATATGCAATACTTTTAAACGAAGGGACTTCAACCTCGATTGGAAGCATGGCTTTAAATCCATATGTTAAAGAATAGTAAGTACGTCTAGTAGCCATTACCGTGGAAATTCTATATGACCATAAAACGAAGGGAAGTTCCTCCATCTAGTTTCCTTCTTCATTGTGAAGTCATTTCTTTAAAATATTCTATATGATCTTATTCACTGCTTCTACTGCCCCATTAGCTTTTAGGTGTGCAACCGACAAAACTTTTTACTATTCCATTTCTCTCACAAAAATGGGTGAATTTTTTTCTCTCTAATTGAGTCTCATGTCAGAAACGATCTTATTTAGATGTTTCAATCTAGTAACTATATTTCTGATGAGAAACTTCAAGCCTTTTCCAGTGGTGATATTTGGCAATTGTAACAATCTGCACTTTCTCACACCCCCATGCAAAAGTCTAGGGCGACTTTCAAACTCGCGACATGTCGAGAAATACGAGCTATTGGGTTTTTGTAACATTTCAGAGCATAAGTATAAGGGTAAATTCTAACATATTCTACAGTTTCAGATCTCATAGCAAAAGAAAATTAAAATGCAAGCATTGAAAATAGACATTCCAGAAAAATAGTCTCCAAAATATTTAATTGTCACTCACTGTTTCCATAGTACAATATTAGCTTTAGTAGACATTTTGTACAATAAGGAGCTACATGAGGAATAATGAAGAATATGAGAACTCCAATGTTTAGCTCCCTTGTCCTCGTACCATGGCCAATCAAATGCAAACCTATCATCCTATGGTTAGGGAAAGTTAAGAAAAGGCTTGTGTCAGACAAAAGTTTGTGAATGAGTACATGTTTAATTTATGATGATCTTGTGTAGTTGACTTTAATTCTACTCTAAGTGTCCTAGAATGTCCTACAAATGTCCATGTATTCTTAGGGTCTTTTACTTAAGGGTTTTAATCATCACACACCTACAATACTGAACTATGCAAGCCACTATAAGGATCGTACTACAGATCGAACCTCAACAACTAACGATCGGCCAATGCTCCTAGAGCTATAGAAACACCACCACTGGGCTACTAAATATGGAATTACCGCGCCAAGACTACTGTATATGGAAACATCACCAAGACTATATGGAACAAATTTCCCATAGCTAACACTAAACGTGACCCAACTATACATCGCGGAGGAGCCCACAATGCCGACTTGTCGGGGTGTCTCATCGTGTACATCTGTGCCCACATCTTGATTATAATATAAGCCTCTTATTGCATGCGATGGGGGTCCATCTATCACATAGTATCACACTATGTCAGAATCGTGCATACCAAGGAATTCTGATGTGTCGGGTCCACATACTTCATCATGCATTAGTCAATGTTGCGCATCCACTATAGAACCTCATACAAGTGACATTTGCGATAAAATTGCCCAAGTCGAATAATCGACCCGCATTGGGTAAAGTACATTTACCTTATTCCATAACGTCCTAGCATCATCACATAGAGAACTATCTTCCCTATCGCCTCTAACATACACATATATGCATACAATATTTTTATACAAACAATTAATAATTTATTTAATTTATATTTCAACTTGGGTCTTGGGCCGAGGTTTAGATTCTGCAATTTAAGCCTCCACTTGTCGACCACTACATCCTATCAATTCACCGATTGCAGTCAATCGCTTTAGATGAATGGTCGACTGGTCGCAGTACAAAAATTAGGGGTTTCTTAGTTTCCTAATTCGATTTTTAATTATTTTAATTAGGTATACAAAGTGAACCATAAGCAATTTACAGTGACATGTCTTCAAAGTTTTACCCTATTTTTTATTGGTTTCAAATTCCCAGATTTTAGCAGATTAATTATACTAGTTCAATTGTTGGTTAATAAAAATTTAGGGTTTACATTCAATAACAGAGGGATTCAACTTGGGTTATAATTATATTTATCAATTTACACCAATTTCAATTCCTAATTCAAATTTCAGGTTTTACAATTTGGGTTAATAGTTTGCAGTTTAATTTCTAGCATCCTAAATAAGACAAAATATGTTAAAATTAACTGTAGATAATCAACTTATCAAACTAGTTCCCACTCACCTTGAATCCTAGCTCTAACAATAGGCTCTTTCTAAGAATCATCACTCATTAGCTTGCCCCTCCTAGATCTGATTACTAGAATGCTCTTGCTTTGATTTTTAATTTGTTTTGAAGAAAGAGTATAAGTATAGAGAAGAAATTTTGGCAGAGTTTCAGTGGTATGTAAACTTTCTAATGAATTTTGGCTTAGCCTAGGTGCCAATATATAGAGGTTAGGTACAACTTTGAGGTGTTAGGTTTGCCTTGGAAAATCTTTGCTACCATCTTGTATGCATATCAAAAACTTCGGCACGAAGGAAAATATCTCAGTCGTTCAAACGACACTCCAGAAATTTTGAAATCTAATGTGAATGGTCAACCTCTAATACTCTACCGTCGTTCGTTATCGATCAACCATCAAACCCTTATGGTCGATCGGTTATAGTTTAAATTTTAGGAAGTTTTTATTTTAAAGTTTTTTCTATTTATAAATTTTCAAACGTTCGTAACTTCTCCGTCCTAACTCCAATTCTAATTTATTATATATGAAAATTGTCCAGAAAATCACTATAAACGTAATGGTACAATTTTCGTAGCCAAATTCGAACATCGGTGAAAATTTCATTTTATCCCTTGTTTATAAAAATTTAATTTTCTTATTAAATTTTCGCTAAATTTTCAAGTGGTTATATTCTCCCCTCCTTAAAAGGATTTGGTCCCCAAAATCTCCAAGGATGGAAAAACGTAACTTATGCATACAAAAATCAATGACTACAAACATCTACTCATCCATCATCCACGGGCAATGTTTGTCCTTAGTAATTTTCTAATGTAGTATGTATGTATGTGTGTGTGTACATAAACACACGTGTGAAATGCACGTGAACCTATACTAATGCAAAGAATAGGCAGTCTTCCGATCTAGTCGACCTTCTCTCATGCACATGCTTATGCCATGAATCCAAAATGTATGCAACTTCTAAGTAAATACACTTGCAATTCTACATGTATGCGCAACCATTCAATCTATATGCAACATCCATATGCATAATATTAAACAAGATAAACAATAACCAAGAATCCACATGCATAATATTCAACAAGATAAATAATAGACAAGAGATCATGTGAGTGTGTGTACTACCTAAAGGATATGCTGTCCTAAATGTGTAGAAGAAACAATCCAAAGAATACATTCACTTGCATTCATCATCTATTACAAACCATTCCTATAATATAATAGTCTCTACCTAAGCTAGAACCTTAATACAAAAGTAATTTATAATTTTCTAATTGGAAAGCACACCCTACCAGAAAAGAGTTTGGGATGGGTAGCTCAGACTTTCTCTTCAAGTTTCCATGTATTCTCAATTAGGTCGTCTCCCTACAGGACACAAATCTGTTTAATTATTTCATTACAGAGTCAATTTGTCCCATGCCTAAAAATACAGGTAGGTGCATGGTGAACAAGAGACTCATCTATCCTTTTTAACTTTCCCTAAGTAACAAGGCTCAACCACGGTAACCACATCGCATAACTACTTCTGCAAGTGTGAAATCAAATAAATAATGTGAACTTTTGCCAACCCTTCAGGAAGTTCCAACCATATGTTAACTTTCCTACTCTATTAAAAATCGGAAAAAAGGCCTTACACTCTCGGTGCTAACTTTTCCGAACTACCAACCGAATACATATCTAAGTGGTAAGATATTCACATGAACCAAATCATCGTGGACTACAACTCCATGAGTCTCCTGTCAGTATATAATTTCTGCCTATCTTGTGCAGTCCTTGTCCTTCTATGAATTGAATCCTCCCTTTTAAGTTCTTCTAATCGGACCATCTTTCTGACTGCCTTATCAACCTTTACTACTGGCATAAATATTCAATCCAATTGTATGTACGTCGGTAACCCTCTGTAATCCTTGCTACCAACTCAAATGATGTCAAATTGCACTACGCTAAATAATATGAGCATAAGTATGCTCCTATGAAACTGTACCCTTATGCCATCATCAATGCACATTCGTACCGCCTTAAATCATCTAGTGGTAAACTTAATCACTTCATCTTCAAGATGGTAAAGTAAGACATCACGAAAGTGGTGGGTATCCTCTCCTTAGTAATTTCTAGGTTGTTTCGCTACTTCTCCATTTTCACCCAAGGATATCCAAACTTGTGATTTCTTAATTATTAAAAATGGCATTGTTCCTTTTCCAATTTGATTTAGCTTAAGTCATCTCATTTTACTTCTAAATTGTTTCTTCAGTCTTACAAAATTAGTTACCTAAGTATCACGTTTCTTGTCTTTAGGGATCCATCTTAAGTTCTACAATTAAGCACTTAAATGTCCTATTAGCGAAAAATTGGTCCGTCTCCCATTCAATCCTAATAATAAAATTCATAAAATTATTTAAAGTTATAACTTAGAATCATTCTACCATTGAGATAATCACCCAATGGTACTTCGTTCACGTGCGATTGTAATGCAACACAAACTAGGTATCTAAGTTAGTCTTTCATGAATTTCCTAAGGTGAATAGTCTTATTCCAATCCGAGGGATGATTGAAAAGAATCCTTTTTGTCCCTTCCTTCAAACCTTGCTAAAAATTTCCCGATCTTATTTTCTACGAAAATCACCTTCACATTATCAATGAATGCAAAATACAATATCTTTTCCAAACTTCCTTGCACAAAGATTCTACAGTTCAAACCATACTTGGGTAGAAAGACACAAGGTGGCGTTCACCCTTTACTATTATAGGAAGTTATGTTAACGCTAAAAATTGAACGCTAACACACTGGTGTGTGTAGTAGTAACGTGAAAGCACCACCCGTGATACGGGAATAAGGAACAAATAGAAAAAAGTAGCAAAGAACGGTAAAGACAACAATTTTATAGTGGTTCGGCTCGTAATTAAGCCTACGTCCACTTTGAATTCTTTTATTGCTGATTTGGTTACAATTTGATACAATGCACTTCGAATACAATTCACTTTAATCACAAAAACTCTTCAGACTAGTAGCTCAAACTTTGATGATGAGATTTGTTGAATCCATGTCGAATGTTCCGAATCTCTTTCAAAGCTTGTTGTAGTGTCTTTGATGTTGGAGTTCTTCAAGTGATGATTCAGTTGAGAAAGCGGCAGAGTATCGGCTCTTAAGAGAATGATCCAAAAGACCTTTGCTAGTTGGAGTTGGGGCTGTATTTATAGGGAAATTCCGAGCTGGGTCGTAGGTCGTAACCGACCTAGGATAGGTCGTAGGTCGTGACCGACCTATCAGACATGGCATACGGCTTAACAGGGGCGCACTGGTTCATTTGGATATACTGGCAAGTCCTAGGTCGCAAACGACCTAGGAGGAGGCGACATAAGTGAAGCGGCATAAGGGTTTATCTTCAACTGCTTAGGTCGTGGACGACCAAAATTAGGTCGTAGGTCGTTGAACTGTTCCTTCTTTAGGTCGTTAGGTTCTTTACGAAGTTGGGTCTCTCCTTCCTTTAGGTCGCTAGCTTGTTATAACTAGTAGGTCGTTAAGTCGCCAAGTTCTTTAGGTCGTTAGGTCGTAGCTCCCCATAGGTTGTTAGGTCACTGTTTGCTTATACGGTTAAGTCGCTAGCTCACTTAGGCTATTAAACTGCTAGGTCGCTATGGACTTTAGGTCGCTGTGGACTTTAGGTCACTAAGAGAGGTTAGGTCGCCATGATTTTTAGGTCGCTAGGTCGCTAGGTCGTTGAAGAAGTTAGGTCGCTAGGTCGTGAGTTATAGGTCGTGGAGTTTTAGGTCGCTACAAAAATAGGAGTTAACATTTGCCCCTCGAAGTACAAGCCTATGTCATAGGTCGTGTACTTCGACTTAACTTTGCTAGGTCATGAGCGACCTAAAACCTGTGCTAACTCGCGCGCCTATTCGCCTTCTTCTCGTTGGACCATATATAAACTGTTAAGTCGCTTCTTCCTCCTTACCTTACTGCTCTGATCTCCCACTGCCATTGACGAATCTTCGAGCTTCCAAAGGCAAATTCAACCCATTTGGTCACCAATTCATCTTTACCATTATACCTCGTAAGTGAATTCGATTTCCATCCCACCATAATCATTGTTGAATTATGAATCCCCATTTTCCATCCTTAGTCCAATCCCATGTGTCGTGCTTCATTTTCGAGTGATTGTTACGATCGACTTTTGATTGCCGTTTGACTGATTTATGAAGGCACGGTAATGTATTGAATCTATGATGGATCGGGGATGTTTTGAATTGTTTTTGGGGTGATTTGGTGGTATGAAGGGATGGTGAATTTCACGAAGAGGACGATGGATTTCTATGTGTAGTTGATAACGGGTTATCGGGTTATAGTTTGACGAGATGGATTGCGTGGAGAGGAAGTTAGCGACTTAACAGATCTGAGCAACCTAAGAATTAGGTCGTGCTGGGATTCTCGCGACCTAGGACTTACGACCTAAGAAATCTGGCCGACCTAAGAATTCTTGCGACCATAGTAAAGCTGAACAACCTTCTGCGACTTAACTCTTAGGTCGTGCTAGGATTCAAACGACCTAAGACCTAAGACTTAACTTGCCTGAATGACAGCCAAAATGACCTAAGAAATTCATGACTTAACTATTTTTCCTTCTTTTTTTGCGGCATAGGCTTTAGGTTGCGGCCGAGTTAGGACTTGGACGAATTTGAATTGCCTTGAACCTTTTATCTTGCACAGTGCGACCTAAGGAAACTCCGAACTAAGCTAGGTCGCCGGACGACCTAATACTTGTAAAATCTGGGCAGAACTTGATCGAACTTCTTTGCAGATTATGCTAACTTTTAAAGCTGATAACCCATTAAACACAATATTTGTAGAAAACTGGGACAAATATACTACCATTGACTGCCCACATCGAATGACAGATTAGTCGATAAAGAATAATCAACTTAAATGAATTGTGTGAACGAAATGCTGCAAACTAATCAATTCAAGTGAAGTATTAAAGCAAAATTAAAATAGTCAACTAAAGCTGATTCGTTTGCATTAACACTGCACTTGAGTTTTAAATTAACAAGTCCTGAAATCTTGTAATCGACCAATTGTCAACTAGTTTAATTCCAGTTATGTTTGCTTTCTATTTTTATTAGTTCTACACAACACTTCACACTTTTTAGGAAACGTGCACCTTCATATTTTAATATCCAGTTCCTTGTGTAGAATGGCATCTCAACAAGAAGATACAGGACCAGCTGGAGAAGCTTTTCTGATTGCTAACCCATTGATTGATCCTCCGGAAAGGACTTCTACCACCTTGAGCCATAAAGTGTTCAGACAATTGTGTATCCAGTTCGGCATTGCCGAAACGGATGCTTTATTTCCTGGAGCAAAGGATACTGCTGACAGGCCACCTCTTGGTTTTGTCGCAGTTAATCGTCAGATGTGTCTAAGCGGAGCTATTCCTCCCTTTACTGATTTTCTCCGAGAACTTTTTCTTCAATTAGCTATCTCTCCCTTCCAGCTACACCCCAATGGTTATGCCGTCTTGATGGGGTTGTGTGTTCTGTTTAGGAGGACGCTCAACCGTCTTCCAAGCTTTGATGAGACTTGCTATTTATGCACCTTTGCGAAGAACAAAGACCATCCTTCAATTATACTTGTAAGGGGTGCGAGAAACCGCAAATTGATTCTAGACTTTCCCGACAGTGCACACGGGTTCTTAAGTCAATTCTTCTTCGTTCGCTGTCCTCCAGGATTCTATGCCATCTGGAGAGTCGGAAGTAAGATTGCCTTTCTCTGTTCATCTCATGAGCCTTTCGAAATTCAAATTGTCAAATGCTTAACTTCATTTTCTACCTTTTGCAGCACTTCCTCCCCCACTTAGAAATCCCAGCCTCAAGTGAATATTTGAAACTTTAAACACTGTGGCTGCTGGAGAAAGAAGCACCAAATTTTTGTTGAAAGATGAGTTTTTGCATCAGTTCGGACTTCTTCACTCTTTCCGATCTACTCAGATTCATGAAGTTTCTGGTTCTCAAGCAGAGATATCGGATGCCCCAGTTTCTGCAGAAGGGATTGCTCCGAAGGAACCTATTGTAGAGGCCGCACTGGTGAAGTGCTCCACCCCTGCTGATGTTGCGGTTTCATCTGGTAAATTCTCGCTTTCCCCAGTGATCGAAGAAGGAGTTGAAAGAGAAGACTCTACTGAGCACGACAGTGGAGATACTTTTGATGATCTAAGCGACTTAATGATAACTTCACAAGAACTCTTTAAGGATGACCTTATTACTACCAAAGTTATTTCTTCTGCAATTGAGGCGACATCCGTCTTGCAACAAACTCCATCAACCCAAGAGTTAATGCCAGCTGCAAAAGTTGACGTTACCCCCAAGCCGAAGAGTGGTTTGTAGCTTGACGTGCATAGTTTACACGCCACACACACTTAGAATTTTTCGGCACTTATACACATTTAGCTTTCTCTTTCTGGAAATTTCTAAATTCTACTTCTTTTTCATTTTCAGGTTCTCCGATGGGGCGATCTGGCTCGTACTATGACAATTTCCAGCGCCATGGAAGCCGCGACACTTATGATTTTAGGCGCTATTTTTCTACCCCCCAGAGAAACTGATGAAGAGAGAGCTGCTAGAAAGGCTCGTGAAAGGCGAGATTATGAGGAGTGACACTGGCGAAGGGATGAACGATATGATTCTTCTCATAGAGGTGACGATTCTCATAAAAGAAAATCCCATGATGACAAAGGGAAGAGTCACATTACTGGAGATCCAAGCAAGCGGGTCAAGCTTGGTGACGCGCCTGCTATTTCTGGAAAGTCTGATGCTCCTACCCCTGTAGAAATTCCATCTGATTCTCCAGCTCTCAAAAATATCTGACATTCAGACAATCATCAACAGACCTCAATATCAAGTCGGAGATGGTCCTCCTACACTTCAAAGCCGATTCCCAAATTGGTGCTTAAGGGGAGTACGCTTCGACTTAGACTTGGTACCGATTGATAAACAAGCTATGTTGAGGAACCTTGATGCAGTCAAACTTGATATCGAGAGGATATCTGGCTGGCAGAAGCTTGTCGACGAGGTTCAAAGAGTTAACCATATGAATCTTGAAGCTATGTTGACTATGGAGAACGACAAGACAAAATGGGATAAAGTTTGTAAGCAGCATGATGCGGAGATGGCGAGCATTGCTGACGACAATGCGAGGCTCGAGTCCGAAGTTAAAAAACTCAAGGAAGATCTCGCCACTTCTTCCGCTTCGCACTCTCAAAAAGAAGAAGTTTTCCAAAAACAAGTGCGGGACGCACATGCTGCTCAAAGGGATGCTGAAATGAAACTTGAGGCTGAGCAGCATATTACTGAAAGATACCGCAAAGATACCGCTTAGTTGCGGGAAATAGTTATCTCCCAGAACATGGAGATCGAAGTATCAAAGGCTCGACTTCTCAAAGTTGAAAAAGAGCGTGATGAGGCTGTTGCTGGTCAAGTTGCAGCCATTGCCGAAAAAGAAGCGGCTGAGCAGTCGCACGAGGCGACGAAGGCAAAAATCAGCTCTACTCTATTTGACTTTTATATCCATAGCGTCTTGGGGCGCGGGAGTCTCTCGTTTCTGGGACCGACATATGAAATTACTTTGGCTGAAGTATAGGAAGCGATAATTGACATGTTCGGAGGTGTTGGCTATGCAGAGGCGGATCTTGAGGCGACTTATCTGGATGATGAAGCACGTACCGCCCTTGCCAGGGGAAAAGAGCTACTTGCTAGGGAGCGAGCCGAAGCAGCAGGAGGAGAGCATTTAGAGAAAGCGACTTCAACTGACCCCGCTCGTCCTCCGGCTTCGATCGACCCTAATACTGTTGCTTCCAGCTCTTATTCTCCACTTCCTGCAAAAGCCGAAGCTAAAACCACAGCTACTGAACCTCCCACTATTCAAGACGAGGAGAAGACTCAAGACGACATTGAAGCTGAACAATTTGAAATCAATGTGATTAAACCAACTTCTCCAGGTAACTCCAAGCCGGATCTAGCTCAAGTAGAGTACTCGTTTGCTTCAACCGAGTATGATGAATTTCTCGATTGTTACTTAAGTCTTGATGAACCAATATCTTCTCTTTTTTTGGAGAATACTGTTTTTAACTTCTTTTCCTCTGTAGCGGAAACACTGAATGCTGCGCAAACTTCTCCGCTTTCAGCTGCTGTTCCCCCAACTTCTCAAGTTACTCCCTCTGCTTCTCAACCGAGATCACAGGCAGAAAAAATAGAAGCTTTTCAAGGCCTGGACGATCCGGCTGCTTCACAAGAGCAGAAGGCGGAAGATCTTGAGGACAGTGAGAAGACCCCGGAGCAGTCTCTTGATGATAACACGAAACTTTCTGCGCTGCTTCCTACTCCGGGAAGTGAGTCTTCTTCGAAGAGGAAAGGGAAGCGCGCCATGAGGAAGAAGAAGAAAAGCATTTTAGCTGGAGAAGATAAAGCAAAAGAAGATCCAGCTACGCCTTCTTCTCCTTCTTCTCCGTCCCGTCCACGCCGGATTCCGAAACTAGTCATCAAACCAGGCAAGGGTACTAAAGGTGGCGGGAAGAAGGAGTGATAAGCTGGACTCTACTTTTCTTATTTTGCTTTTTGCTTTTTGCATGTATTGACCGGAGATTGTGCGGATACCGGCCTCGGCTTGTTGCAACCTGCATATGTACAAAAATTTCATAGTATGGAATAAAATGGTTCTTTCTACTTATACAATTTCTTGTCAGTGTATGTGTGAACGCATTTATTCCTTGTTTTTGCACAAGTTTCTTTATTTACTTTATATAATATTGCAGTGAGCTCGTGGTATGATGTTTGAGCGTTACTTTTATTGATATAGCTATGTGCCCCCATACCACGGCTCATTGCCATATTCTGAAAAGACTCGTTACTTTTATTAATAATTTTTCCGTTTTTTGAGGAAATATTATTTGGCTTTCAATAGAGTACGCCTTGTATCGAAGAAGTTTTCTCTTCTTTTTTTTAGAACACTTCAACTTTCGAGGATGATCACTTTTATTTGTTGAAAAGTGGATTCTCCTACGCAGTGAAGTGAGCTTCTAAAGAATGTTTTGACATTTAAACTCTGGAGAAGTGGTTTTTGCACTTCAACTTTGGTGAAATGTGCCCCTGAAGAGGTCTTTTTGACATTTCTGAGGAGTAGCATTATTCTCTATGGAGTAATGTGGACTCCGAACATTAGCATTTGAACTTTGAGGAGTAGCAGTTGGACTCCGAAGAGTAGCAGAAGGACTCTGTGGAGTAGCATGGACTCCGAAGAGTAGCACAAGGACTCTGTGGAGTAGCATGGACTCCGAAGAGTAGCACGTGAACTCGGAGGAGTAGCATTTGGACTCCGAAGAGTAGTAGTTGGACTCCGAAGAGTAGCACGAGGACTCTGTGGAGCAGCATGGACTCCGAAGATAGTAGTTGGACTCCGAAGAGTAGCACGAGGACTCTGTGGAGCAGCATGGACCCCGAAGAGTAGCACGTGAACTCGGAGGAGTAGCATTTGGACTCCGAAGAGCAACAGTCGGACTCCGAAGAGTAACACGAGGACTCTGATGAGTAGCATGGACTCCGAAGAGTAGCACGTGAACTCGGAGGAGTAGCATTTGGACTCCGAAGAGTAGCAGGAGGACTCTGTGGAGTAGCATGGACTCCAAAGAGTAGCACGAGGACTCTGTGGAGTAGCATGGACTCCGAAGAGTAGCACGTGAACTCAGAGGAGTAGCATTCGGACTCTGAAGAGTAGTAGTTGGACTCCGAAGAGTAGCACGAGGACTCTGTGGAGCAGCATGGACTCCAAAGAGTAGTAGTTGGACTCCGAAGAGTAGCATGAGGACTCTGTGGAGCAGCATGGACTCCGAAGAGTAGCACGTGAACTCGGAGGAGTAGCAGTCGGACTCCGAAGAGTAACACGAGGACTCTATGGAGTAGCATGGACTCCGAAGGGTAGCACGTGAACTCGGAGGAGTAGCATTTGGACTCCGAAGAGTAGCAGGAGGACTCTATGGAGTAGCATGGATTTCGAAGAGTAGCACGAGGACTCTATGGAGTAGCATGGACTCCGAAGAGTAGCAGTTGGACTCCGAAGAGTAGCACGAGGACTCTATGGAGCAACATGGACTCCGAAGAGTAGCACGTGAACTCGGAGGAGTAGCATTTGGACTCCGAAGAGTAGCAGTCGAACTCCGAAGAGTAACACGAGGACTCTGTGGAGTTGCATGGACTCCGAAGAGTAGCACGAGGACTCTATGGAGTAGCATGGACTCCGAAGAGTAGCACGTGAACTCGGAGGAGTAGCATTGTTGCTTGTGTCCTTCTACCATCTGCTTCCTAGCGATTTCTCGTTATCTCTTCAAGTGCGCGTTCCATCCTATTGCAAATTGTTTGCTTTTTACCAGAGAAGTGTATATTAAGCACTTCTTTTGTAAGAGTTGAGTTTTCGAACTTTTGTGGCTCATTGAGTGATTTGTAGGAATCGCTTGGCTTCGTGATGTGTTGAATAGGTAAACTTTGCTTTGATAGCCTGCAACATTAAATCGACATTTTAGCAATATTTTAAAGATACTTGCACATCGAAATGAGACAAGCATTTCAGAGAACACAAGATTTATAGTTCTATATTATTGATTCGCACTAATTTCTCAGTGGTTTACAATACAAAAGTTATACATCCACCATCATTTTACAAATTTAAGCAATGCTGTTAAGTAAAAAATGGATGCAAGTGGTTGTAGTCCCAGAGTTTCCGGATTGAATTTTTATTTCCACTGGATTCACAGTTTTGGATCCACATGAAACTCAGAATGGAGTGTGGTCAGATGCTTGGTGAGGACCCCCTGTGACAACATTAATGACAAGCTTTTCGGATTCTTGCACTGTAGTGTTGTTGCGGGAGCCAGATTGATGAGCAGGATGTTGTTGCCCCTGAGTGGGTAAGGTTGGATCGACTCCATTTTTCTTCACATATTGTTGGAGTTTACCCTGTTTTAGCAATTCTTCAATCACATTCTTTAATTGGCGACATTGGTTAGTGTCATGGCCAGGTTGATTGTGAAATCGATAGAATCTCCCATTATGCATTGCCACTCTCCCCATCTCAGGTGGTTTGGGATACTTGACAACATCCTTTGTTGCGTAGAAGATATTTTCCGGTGTATCAGTTAAGGGAGTGAAATCTGAAGGATTAAAGCGGTGAGGTTTCTTCTCATTCCCCTGCTTCTTTTCTCCATTATTTTCCCTTTTCTGGTTTCCAGATTCTCTTTTGTTAGGAACAACATCATTATTCTTGACTTCGGCAGCTGGCGCAGAAAGGCTTTCTAAGCGCATGAATTCATCGGTCTTTTTATAAAACTTTTCAAGTGAACTTGGTTCCTTCATTTTTAACCATCTTCCGAATTCAGTTGATTTGTTTATGGCCCGCATCAGGTAAGTCAGGATCATACGGGGCTCTGCATTATCCACTTCGGCTAGGGCTATATTGAAACGGTTTAAGAAAGATCTGATAGATTCTCCTGGAGCTTGTTCAAGGCTGGACAGTGACATTATATCCTTAGCCTTTGAAGCATACAACCTGAAATGGTCTTTGAACTTTCGCGTTAAGTCAGAAAATTGATCTACAGATCGGACTGGTAGCTTTGTGAACCAAAGTAGAGCCACTCCTTCCAAGTACACCGGGAAGTATCGGCATTTAATCTCATCCGATGCCCTTGCATCGGTCATATGCCAATCGTACCTGTATAGAAACTGGTTAGGGTCACTTGTCCCCCTATAGGCCGGTATAGTAGGAGGTACAAATTTCCTTGGAAATTCTGCTTTCAGGATCCTTTCAGTAAACGGAGTCTTGCTTGGAGCAAATCCCCAGTCGTTCTCGTTTTCTTCCCTCTGCATGCTCTCTTTCATGATTCGGCGAACCATCCCTGATAGATACTCCTCATTGTTCAGAGGCATCGCCGGGTAGACGTCAGCTCTCCTTTCAGACGTTTGCCTGGGCAAATGTTCGTGAAAAGTTGGCTGCGGCCTTGAACCTTCAGCTTGGAAAGGTTGCGCTTCGGCGGTGCCAGTTGCTTTTTGAGGAATATCTTTCTCTTGGGAATTATGAGTATCTTCAGCGAAGGCTGTTTCGTTGTTTTCCGGTTGTCGATTTGCACCAAGTAGAGCGTTTAATCTATCCATCATCAAAGCATTTTGGGTTTCAATTTGTTGGTATAATCCAGACACTAGGTTGTCTAATTCAGCCCTCGTGACTCCAACGGTGGGAGTTGCCTGGTCTGCTGTTGGGGAAGCGAAGGTCCCCTTATGAACATTTTCGGATCTGGTAGATCTACCCTTTCTTCCAGGAGCCATGATCTCAGATAAACTTCTGGTTTTTAGAGAGATTCTTTCGGAAAACTTTCATGAAGCAATGGTGAAAAAATTCCTGAGTTCAATTCTCAATGAAAGCACCAAAATGTTAACGCTAAAAATTGAACGCTAACACCCTGGTGTGTGTAGTAGTAACGTGAAAGCACCACCCGTGATATGGGAATAAGAAACAAACAGAAAAAAGTAGCAGAGAACGGTAAAGACAACAATTTTATAGTGGTTCGGCTCATAATTAAGCCTACTTCCACTTTGAATTCTTTTATTGTTGATTTGGTTACAATTTGATACAATGCACTTCGAATACAATTCAATTTAATCACAAAAACTCTTCAGACTAGTATCTCAAACTTTGATGATGAGATTTATTGAATCCATGTCGAATGTGCCGAATCTCTTTCAAAGCTTGTTGTAGTGTCTTTGATGTTGGAGTTCTTCAAGTGATGATACAGTTGGGAAAGCGGCAGAGTATCGGCTATTCAGAGAATGATCCAAAAGTCCTTTGCTAGTTGGAGTTGGGGCTGTATTTATAGGGAAATTCTGAGCTGGGTCATAGGTCGTGACCGACCTAGGATAGGTCGTAGGTCGTGACCGACCTATTAGACATGGCATACGGCTTAACAGGGGCGCACTGGTTCATTTGGATATACTGGCAAGTCCTAGGTCGCAAACGACCTAGGAGGAGGCGGCATAAGTGAAGCGGCATAAGGGTTTATCTTCAACTGCTTAGGTCGTGGACGACCTAAATTAGGTCGTAGGTCGTTGAACTATTCTGTCTTTAGGTCGTTAGGTTCTTTATGAAGTTGGGTCGCTCCTTCCGTTAGGTCGCTAGCTCGTTATAACTAGTAGGTCGTTAAGTCGCCAAGTTCTTTAGGTCGCAGCTCCCCATAGGTTGTTAGGTCACTGTTTGCTTATCCGGTTAAGTCGCTAGCTCACTTAGGCTATTAAACTGCTAGGTCGCTATGGACTTTAGGTCGCTATGGACTTTAGGTCGCTAAGAGAGGTTAGGTCGCCATGAGCTTTAGGTCGCTAGGTCGCTAGGTCGTTGAAGAAGTTAGGTCGCTAGGTCGTGAGTTATAGGTCGCGGAGTTTTAGGTCGCTACAAAAATAGGAGTTAACATTCGACCTAATACTATATCCTTCCAGCTCAACCGTTGATTGGAAAGATCACTAAATTCCCATGTTACTTCTTATCATGGTCCAACCATTTCGATGTATCCAAATTCCATTGTAAATTTTAACCTAATGGGCTATTTAATCCTATTCATCTAACTTCAATCTATGTAACGACCCAGAATTTCGAACACTTCGTATTTAAATATCTGAATTATTATATATTTGGATCTTGGATTAGATGTTATTAAAATGATTTAATAAGCTTTTAATGCCCTTTTAAATCATAACTAATGATGTTAAACTTTTTTTGGAAAAATGTTTACAAAAATGTATTCTTCAAAGAGAAATTGATAATGTGACCAGAAATTGGTTTATCGGTAAATAGCTTTTCAATCAATATAAGTTGTTCAAACTTTTATGCATTTGTCTAATGATAAATGAACACATAAGATACTAATTAACACACACACCTCTTCAGTGAGCTTGGAAGGTTCTAGAATATTCTAATGGATAGGGTATAATGGTAATTAGCATAAATGTGAAAGTGACATAAAGGTGCATGTAAGAAGCAAGCTCCTTTGTGACCTTCCATGAAAGGTAGAAGGTGGTAATGAACCTTTAGACAAGCCTATATAAGAGAGGGAATACCCTTAGTATCACTCATAAATTCACAAAAACAAATCCAAGCTTTTCTAATGGCTTTTCTTCTTCTTCCTCTCTTATGTTCTAAAATGAAAGAGTTGCAAATCAACTCCAATTTTCTTCGAACTTTGCCACAATGCTTAGTATAATACTAGAAAACCTTCCACCATGCCAACAGTTGAATAAGAAAAGCCAAAACCCCACACTTTTAGAAGGCCGTGAGCATTGAGGAGTTTGGAAGGGAGGAAAAAGATGGTGAAGTAAAGGAAAGGAGGAGGAAGATGGTTGCAAAAAAGGGGTTAGGCTTGGATTCTTGGATCTTGGTTTTTTGCGAGGTTAAAGATGAGTTAACAACTCACTTTGAATGAATAATATAACATATATATGTTTGTGTTTGATTTTGTTTGAATTATTAGAACTGTTGTTAACTTATGTTAAAACATTGGTTGAATTCGTACATTAAAAGTAAGTGACATATGTGATCAATGTATATGGACTTGAACAAACTTGGAACTGACTTGAATGGACTTGTATGACTTTTGACAATACCTTTAACAAAGCACATAGGTTATAGATGGACTTTTGTTTAGAACGGACTTGGATTGAAAGTGCACTTATAGCGATAGTCACTATAGATGCAGTTGTGAATTGCCTTGTTTTTGGCGATTGCTATGGAACTTTGTAGATAGATCCTTAGGGTTTTCTCGCCACATTTATAATGTTATATATAAATATATATGTTTTTTGCTTAAAAGATCGAATAGTAAAAAGTTAAGTAACATCTTGAAAAGTAACCAAAACATCAGTAGTGCAAAACTGCCCTGTTTGGCCTCGATTTTTGGACTTAAAAGGTTTGAAAAGATATTTAGATTTAACTATTTTTGTTTCATTCTTTTTACAAGGGTTTAATAACTCTTATTGGAGTATTTTAAAATTGGTTTGAGATCTTTATGAATTATTAAAAATTAGTTTTGAATTTTTAAAGAAGAGATATTTTGTTAAAATATATAGAAAACATGTCATTTTAATTTTTTTAAGGATTTTATAAACCTATTATTTTCAAGTAATATATTGAGTAAATGTTTTAAAACCTATTATAAGTATTATAAAGGATTTTAAAAGAATTTTTAAGTATATATAATTTTTAGAAAATATGTTAACTATTTTATTTTTTATGGAATAAATATCTCTTGAAAGGGTTTATTTAAAGTTTAAGTAAACAGGTTACTATATATATATATATATATATTTCATTTTTAGAATGGTTTTGAAAGTACAAATAAAAGGTTTAGAAAGGGTTTAGAATTGCTAAATGGCCAAATGGTAAATTATTTAATTACTTATCTAAAAAGTAATTTACCATGCTTAACACTAAAAGTCGATGAAGTAAGGCTTATCTATTTGTGAGAACTAAGATTGATGTCGAGTAGGGATGGAGCAATGGAGCTCTAACCTACTAGGATTCCTTCTTGATGAGGAATAGTAAGTTGAAAAATGTTGGAAACATGTTAATCGGGTTGATTTCTTATTGTTTATTGAAACCATTAATACTATACTTAACATCAAAATTCGACAAGGTAGACTTATCTATTTGTGAGATTCAAGAATGAGGTATCTTTACAAGGCTTTGATGCAACCAGTGCTCTAACTTACCTGGCTTCACTCTTGAACGAGGAATAGTTAGGTTGGAATGTTTGAAACAAGTTAAGTGTATGAATCGTGATTTTTATAAGTAATCATTTTTTAGAACGTGACAGTAAACTAGTCAAATATTGAACTTGTCCGAATATGAACTTAGATCTTTAAAGGATGTTTTAAAGATAATAGAAGTATGGAATGGTTTTGGGTTTGTTGTGGCAATGTTTTACTAACATTCGTCTTTAACCCTTTTTGATTATATTTATGAAAGTAAATAGATCTCTAAAAGAATGATTTAAAGATAAGCATAAGCGAAATGGCTTTGGGCTGTAGTAACATTGTTTTAAGGAACATTAGTTTTAAACCTATTAAATGAATTTGTGAAAGCACTTATATCCTTAAAATAGACATTTGAAGTAAATTATAAGTATGGAATATTTTGGAAAAAGATAGAAGTTTATTAGGTAAAAGAGGTTTATTGAAGGAGTTTTTAACTAATAAAAAGATTAGTTAAATAAAAGGGATCGGGAGTTGCTTAAGCAGCTTAATCAAACTTTATGTGGCTAGATCGTACTTTGTGTGGCTTGATAGTGTTTTGTATGTTCATTTGTTTGTGGAAAGTATACTAGACTTGGTTTCCATTTATAAACATCTATCTTGTACCAGATAGTTGGCTAGTCGACTATTGAAATTGATTAAATATAACTTTGGGAATATCTTGAAGAAACATGAGTGCTATATGGTACAATTATCTTTGGAGATGCTATACTATACGTATAAACTCGTCTAGCTCTTCTAGGATAAATAATAAGGAAATCCATCTGCTTAAACGATTATGAGATGATCTCTGCACTTATGTATTGTCTGTTTACTTTCAAAAGAGCTGGGGTTGATTTTACTGGGAATACATCAATTGGATTTAAAGAGTTTGGTAAGTGGGAAGAGTGTACTTATATGAGATGACTCGAACCCGAAACCACTTCAAAACCATATACACGATCTATGTGTTTGGAAGCGGTTGTGAAGTGAAATGTTATGGAGCCGAATTATCAATCCTAAGGTTAAGTCCAAGGGGGAGGTTAGCATTAACATTTGAAATGATGCTATCATATGGGACCGTGTATCTTGAGGAGTATTCCAAGAGAGTTGACAGCGTTAGCATTTGTCAGAGTATTTATGCAGGGAACCTATGTGGAGGTTCGAGATTAGTTCGAGATGCTCGAATCCATGTAGTGATTTGTGACCTATTCAAGATAATGGAATCTATTTCGGATTTTTGCTCTGTTCGAGTGATGAAGACTTGTGTGAAAGATGCCTAACGTAGCCTCGACATCGGAAAAATGACAGAAAATAGAGAAGGGGCATGGCCAAGGGGATTTAGCAATCCTCAAGAGTATATCGACTCCATTCTAGAGATGTTTATTGGTTGTTGCTCGCGGGAGTTGATATAGCTCAGATCACCCACTGAGGGTGGTCCAGTTATGTTTACCTTAGAGTATATCCCATCTAGAGATATACATTGCTCAGAAGCTAATTTCTGATCTTTGTGGCGTTCACACAATAACTGTTTTATATGATTTATATGCTACACTCTAGACATTATCTATCATATCACTATATGTTAACCTTAATGAATGGTTGGTTTCTTTGAGGGAAAAACCTTTTTGAGAATCCATACGGTCTCAAAAGTTACCGTTTCATGTCACCCACATTTCTTGAGTTTCTCACATTGGTTTACCAGACTGATCTGGGTGTTATTTTCTTATAATGCTCGGGTCAGACCCGTGTATGTTTCCAGATTTAGCCTGGACGCTTTGGAGTTTCTGGAGATGAGCTGGATGATTTCCTACCGTAGTATTTATTTCCGTTGCATTACTATTATAAAATTAGCATTTGTGAGGACATGTTGTTGTAACTGTCCAGGCTGATTACTGTAACATCTTAACAAACTTTGTATCTCAGAATGACAGTTTATACAATCTTTTGATATGATATATGATCGTTCTGTTGTGTAATTCTACTATTGTGTTCCTACTTTCTTGTTCTGTTTCCTTTTCTTTTATTTCACCCTAACAATTTGTCTTTCTAGCACTTGCACTAGTACAAAACTGGTCATTTGTGTCGGTTGTGTAACCCCTGTTGTGTCGGTTTTACAACCGACTCATATCCAGACGACACAAAAGACATTTTTCTTTTGTGTCGGTTGTACGACCGAAACAAATATCAATCATTTGTGTCGGTTGTTATTAAAGAACCGACACAAAACTATGAACAGTTGTGTCGGTCTTTCTAAAAGGACCGACACAAATCAGCTTGTATAGTGAAGCACACCGCCGTTTATTGTGTCGGACCTTTTAGAAAAACCGACACAACTGTTCATAGTTTTGTGTCGGTTCTTTAATAACAACCGACACAAATGATTGATATTTGTGTCAGTTATGTTTGTTTTTTCAACCGACACAATTGATATACAGTTGCATCGGTTTCCTTTGAAGTAACAACCGACACAAGTAATATCTGAAGCAAAAAAAATATTATTACCGTTTAAGATTATAAAAACAGTATGAAATTGAATTTTATTTTTTTATAAACCAACGTTACTATGAACTAATTGAACAAAAAATATAAATATATTATCAATCAACAGAATTCATGTTTACAGACCAAAATAGAATATAATCTATCACAAACATAACGTACATAACAAAATACCAACGTACGTTACAAAAGATCAGCGTACACAACCAACTACATCCAATTATACATGATATAACTAGCTAAATTCTCTCGAACCTCGTCTATCTCTTGTTGGTTATAAGAACCGTCTCGTACAAAGTCATGCAATTAAGAGAATTGTTATACATGAATAGTAAGAGACTTACTCTAGAGGTTGTGATTCCATTGAAGGAAATAATCAGTTTGCAGAGCCAACATCTGTAGAGACGGACTCAGAAACTGGAATAATATTTTTCGAAGTCCCTGGGGACATTTTGGTGGAAAAAATGTTTCTGAGATGCCGACTGGAAATATTCATAACGATGTTTTACATATTGATAGTGGTGATGCAGCACAATCTACTATCTCATCTGATGGTAGATTAAATGACAAACAAGGTTTACGTGTTCAAATAGAGACTTCTTGTGTAAAATATGCACACAGGAAAAATGATAACCCAGAAATAAAACAGGGCGGTAATATCAGTCTTTGTTCACTATTCCACTTTGCTATGGAGTAGATACCGGCATTAATACAAACATTGGGAATCATATACATGGGGCTTCTGATGATATGGACATGACAGTGGGTGAGTTGCAAGGTGCTAGTGTAAATAAAGTAGAGATACCCTTTTCTAAAATATTCTACATTTCACTGTTCAGGTCATAGCAGCCTTTAATTTAGACTATGCATTTGGTTATGGTATACAAGTTGATTTAGGATATTATATGTGGAGAATGAATACATTTACCTTAATATATAGATAACACAGTCAAGTAGGCATCATCAAACATAAAGGTTATCTTGGGAGCTTTCACAAATCAAGACTAGGCATACAAGTTTGTCATGGTCCTTATTGGAGGCTGGTCTTAGTTGTTGCAGAATTACAAAAGATACTATAATCATGTATTGAAGTCGGTATTGTTAAATGTGGTAAATGGAAACTAGTTTATGTTTTACTTAAATAGATCAAGAATGAAAGTGAAAATTACACATTATGTAACTGGTAATTTTAAGATTTGATAAGGAAATGTATGGTTTATTTCATTACAACTTGTCATACTTTGAAAAGGCATAAAGAACCAATGAAGAACAGAGGCTGTTGAAAAATATTAATAGGTATAACTTTCCAAGAAGATGATAGTTTGAACAGTTAGTCAAATTAGGAAAGTAATCGATGAGGCTTACAAACAACAAACAAGTTGAGTAACAAACTTTTCCAACATCAAACCCAAAACTTCTTATCAAGAAATAGAAAAAAGGGAGGATATTATTGCAATTTGCATTGACTAAGAAACAAGGATTGAACTGTCGCTTTTTGTACACTGTTCAGTTATAGTGCACGCAATAGCCACTAAGTTGGACTAAGATCCTATGCTCCATTCCACAATTGAGAATAGGATCTACAATAATTTTGTAGAATATGTAACACATTTCTCTACACCACTCTCTGTTCACTATTCTCTATTACAGATTACTGCTGGGACAATACACCAATGTCTGACCGACTTCTAACACAACTCAACATTCACGGCAGCCATAATTCGCTACACAGCAGTGCATATCACTGCATTTTATCTGCCACTGCAGCAATCAGTGCCACCATTTTCCCACTTCAACAAATTGCCATCAACACACATCCCCTATATATCCACATTAACTCACTTCACCATATTTCTACAACTGCTGTGCACCACAAATCTCAAACCATCACTAACTATCTACTATTAACCACCATGCCAGTTACACCATCTCTGTTAAACTGCTCATCTACAAACCATCTGTATGACAGCCTTAACCGCAGAAAGATGCATAGGTTTTTGCTTAAAAATTTCATTTAAGAAACCTGGTTCAATTGCTGTTATGGTACATTTTTAATTGATAAAATGTTCAGTTGGGAAGTTGAACGAACAAATTACAACTTAAGTTTTTTAATTGCTGTTATGGTATTTCTTCGCCGAAACTAGAATACATGGTATCGATATTTCTCCACTGCGGAGAATCGGCTGGATGCCTTAGTAATCCATCATCCTTCCTCACATCTGCATGCCATCTTAAGTTTTTTGCATTTTCTTTATTTGCAAATAAACGTTTAAACCTTGGTATAATGGGCAAATACCATAAAACCTTTGCTGGATGACATTTCTTATCTGGGTCGTTATGAACATTTTCTCGCGACTTGTAACGGGATAATCCACACTTAGGACACTCATGCAAGCTCTCATATTCATTTCGATACAAAATACAATCATTTGGACATGCATGTATCTTTATGTATCCTCTGCCAATTGGACACATAATTTTCTTTGCCTCGTAATTAGAAGTAGGTAGCTCGTTACCTTCCGGTAGCATGTCTTTCAAAAGTCCCAACAATGATGTAAAACATATATCACTCCACCCGTGATTTGCTTTTAAATTGAAAAGCTTGAGCACAGCAGACAATATTGTAAACTTAGCACAACCAGAATACAAAGGCTTCTCAGCATCAAGTAATTTTTTTTCGTACAATTTTGGTTCTTCCATCAAATGTTCTTGAACATCATCAAACATCTCATTAACATTGTCGATCTCATCAGTCTCATCATTTACCTCGTTATTCACGGTACCTTCCTAGTCATCCTCATCAATGTAATGATTACTAGAACTAGGTGTACTAAGTGTGCTTTCACCATGCCATATCCACTGTGTATAATTTTGCTTGAACTCATACCGAATTATGTGATCCCTGATCTGATCTATGTTACAAAATCTCCTCCTATTCTGGCAACGTCTACAAGGACAAAAAATTGTTTCTTCTCTTCTTGTTAATTGATCATTCAATGCACACTTGATGAATCCTTCCATTTTGTTCAAGAACTCATCATCACTACGTTTCACGTTATACATCCAATTACGATCCATGTGAAATTGCTAGAGACGCACTACATAAGCAAAAAAAAAATCATAAGTGTTTCTTATGTTTGTTTGGATATTTCAATTATTCCTCAACATTAGATCATATAAACTTAGATATTGAAAATGAAGAAGTTAGAATTTATGTTCTTGCAAGTGCATTGCTAGATACCATGTTAGAATTTGAAATACTCTATACTTTCTAGGAACATAAAGATGTTAGAATTTCAAATAAACTAAAAACAATTATCCACTAACCTACAGATATGGATCTTAACCACCACCTAACACATTAATGGGAACATACTTTATTGACTAATTAAATCATGACATAACTTCTACCACAAACTATGTACACTGTCATTCAAAACTATTTGCCAAAGATGTGTTGTTTTGTACTGCAGACAAAATACACTGACAGCTTTTTAAACAGCGTTCATAGGCGCCTTTTCTAAATATGTTATTATGGTTTATGGCTAAAATCAAGTATGCACTAATTCAAACAGAGCATGTAGAAAATGAAACAGATGCTATTTGAAATGACGCCCATTTGTTTTTGTAAGAAAATAAAGACTATACAAACGACATTTGAAATGCCGCCTACTTTTGCCCGTGTAGGTGGCATTGCGCTGACCAATTTTATTTTATTTTATTTTTTTATTTTTTTATTTTTATTTTATTTTTTTGCTGCAATATTAGTTTGAAAAGTGAGTTTTTTTTTGTAATAAGTTTGCACAAGCGGTCACATCGAACAATTTTCCAATAAGATAACAAGGAGAACTAGAAAGAACACCATGCATAAAATGACAGGGCCGCATGTTATGGCTTTCATTGCGCAACATGTGATATATGGATATAATCTTCTTTAATTAAAAGTTCAATTAATTACTCTTTGTTAGCGGAATATTGAAAAAAATGTCATCCAGGAATTGTTTAGGCCAAGTTTGGCAAAATATGTTGTTAAGTCGGTATAGCATATCTTCACTTTGTATTTCAATACTTTGAAATTTTCTGCGTGTTACGAAACTGCAGGTATTAATTCACCCAAGTTGAAACATATTTGTATTTACACATACAATAAAACTCAAGTTGTATACATAAAATTTTATATTGTATAATATTTTTTGTGCATCATTTGCGCATTTCTTTATGTACAATTGAGATAATCAGCCATTACTAGGTTTGTGAATCTCCATAAAAGCAAATTAGTTTTGTTAATTAACTAAGAATATAATCATATGGCCTGTCGAGTGTGAAAATATATATAGGGATCTAGACAACAGAAACAATCAAGAAACACCGTTGACTAATATTGCATTGCTATGTCAAGTGTCAAAGATTCATAATTCATTCACACCGAAACTTATATAGCTAAATGTATAATAAACTCGAGGTTTGTTCTCTATTTTGATAATACATACATATTTTCTTCATCTTGCATTTGCTGATAGTTAACTTGCGGTTATTTTTCAATCAACCATGAGATAGTGAAACAGTGATCATTACAAGATTGAAGATGTACCAAAGTAGACAGTCAACGAAAAAAAGTAGTCCCTTCTTTTGCTGTTGCAACTACAACTTGCCAAACTATTATTATTGCAGTAGTTATTAAATGGGGGCACGATGGACAGTATTGATTTATAACTGTGGGATCACGCCTAGCACACTGCATCCTATGTCGGGTTACTTCTTCTTATTGTATGTTTAACTACATACATGTTATGGTAATATAATCGATATGTAAATATAGATAAATTTATATTCAGTTCTCTTTAAAAGTTTACGTAAAACACCTTTAGCCAATGTGACAGTGTATAGCAAGTAACATGACAGTGTACATAGATTTACATGTACTATTACAGGAAGTAAAGTGACAGTGTATAGCAAGTTGCGTACCTTTAGCTCTAGATCTATCTAAAATTTCCAGAAAATGGAAAAATAAAATGTAATAAGAAGCCAAATACCCTGATAAATTAGCAATCATTATTCAAATCAAACAATTACCTGTTTCAAATTACAGAAACCTTCAAATTATGACTTGAACTGGCCGGCGGTGATAACTGGAGGAGAGTACAATGATGACGGAAATGAAGAATGTTCAATTAGATGGGGCTATACTTTTTTCGACTTCATAAAAATATATTAGAAAATCAAAATTAGTACCTACGATTGTGCACAAGGAAACTGGAATGAGACTCGATCAATTAGTGAGTAAACTGGAGTGAGCGAATCAATATCCATTGTATATTCATTGATGGTTAACTGGAGGAGTGAGCGATCAATTAATCGTAATGGGTTTCAGAGATTTAGGGTAGAAAGTTACTGCAAAGGAAACTGGAGAGAGCGAATCGATCGAAAATGGCGGCGATTTTATGGAAACAGGCGTGAATTGATCGAAGTTTTGTTAGTTTGGGAAGAAGGAAAGAGGCGGGCCGGGTACGCGGTTGTTGTTTTATTTTAGTTTTTTGGTTTCCCTCCCAAAATTAGGATTCGCGGGAAAAAAAAAGCAGGATGTAGATCAGAATGGGAAAAAGAGCATGTGCATGTGTGTCGGTTCCTCCAAAACCGACTCAAATAATATTAATTGTGTCACCTGCAAAAGCAAAAGACGCAAGCAGTATATATTGCTTCTATTTAATTGTGTCGGATGTTATATAGAACCGACGTATATTGCATTTCTATAATTTTCTGCTACTCCCACGTGTCGATTGCTTCGGTGGTTTAGAAGGAACCGACACAAATTACTCTATTTGTGTCGGTTGTGCTTACAACCGACACAAATAAGATGAAGCAACAGACCTGTTTTGTACTAGTGTTGAGTGTTTGACACATGAATATCGCAGATGTATTAGTGTTTACATTTGGAGGTCGAAAGGTCGAGTCATTACCATCTATTTCCTTCCATTTTATCTTAAGTGATAGTCATGATACTTTCTTTTTACCTTTTTAAATCAAACCATTGATTTTAACATCATTTCCACAAAATTAGTAAGTTTTAAAAACGTAACCCTCCACTCATTTTAACAAACGTTTCCCTTTTTACTAAAATCATGACATTTTCTTTTATTAAATAACCAAAACAGTTAAGCTTAACTTAGCAAAATGTACATAAAACACACCTTCCAAAAGTTTCTTTTATAAATAAGGAATTTTCACAAAAAGGTATTTATAAAGGTAATGTGGTATTTTTAATTTATTACTATTATTATTTTAGAGTTTGACAGAAACATCGATAAAAGATATATTCAAGTACTAATCATTTCTTATTTATAAAAGGAGTTCAAAAGTTAGGTCTTACATACTTCTAAATTATTAGTTTTCAAAAGCTCTACCATTAAAAGCAAAGTGCATATTGAAGGTAAGTGTAACAATGTGCCTTAAAGATAAAACAAAAGCTTTAATATAGTTACTAAAAAATCTCTTTTCATTAAATTCTCTAATTTTACTTTTTAAACAAATTCCATACAGTTTGCCTGATTATTTTGTATAAAACCATAAACTAATTTATTTCAATTTAAAATATTAGACATCTACTGTTTCTAACTCTAGAAAACATTTTCATTTGTTTATCACTTAAATCGGAGTAGACAACAACAACCAAATTATTCTAGCCCACTTATACTTCATAATGCTTTAATTGCATAAGATTTTCGTCCTCCTCTTCAAAGATGGCTAACTAAAGTTTATTTCCCAATATAATGTTCTACTTAAATATGAAAATACGCTAGCCACACCTTTAAGTTAACAGGAGTCCTCGGAACCACTACCAATATGAGAATAGTGCTTCTACTTTAACTAGGGAATTTTCCTTAAGTTTGTAAAGTCCTCCTTTATATTCCCCTTATATCAACATCACATTCTTAATATATGAGTCTCATAGTACTAATATTTTTCACTCATCATTAAGTGCATAATTTCTGCTAGTTGGTATATAAAACCTCCACTAGCCTTCCTTTATGAGGTAAACTCCAATAAATGTGAAAATTTTATTTTTCACCTCAATTGTTATAACCTTAACATTTATTCTAACCCCAATCGTTTGCTTATATAAGGGATAAGCCAACAACTACCTTATGAGTTAAAATGTATAGGATGTTATGTATTAATACAAATATCAAAAAATTATAATTACACTCGCTTAGTCGGGTTAGGCTCATCTTGTCTCCTCGCTTACAGATACCAATAGAACCACATAGGAATGTTCATGACTGGAATCTTAGCTGACATACTAGAGCCATTTCCTTAAAAAATATATTCATTCTCACTATCTGTGACGGGGAATTATTTTCAACTTTCCTGTGGATAATATTAACAGGGATAATTGATTGTGATTGTAATAAATCTTTAAAAACCTATTGAATAAACTGTTGGAAAAACTTTTTCTAGAACGTTGCTCAATATATGCCTAAAATCCTAGGAAATCCTAAACCTAGACTCCGATACCAAATGTAACAACCCGTACTTCCCGACACCCCAATCCAAAGTCTAGGGTGACTTTTGGACTTGCGGCATGTCGAGAAATACATGCTGAACATTTTAGAGCATAATTATAAAGGTAAATTCTAACATGTTCTACACTTTCAGATCTCACAACGGTATTAAAATACATGTACTAAAATAGACATTCCAGAAAAATAGTTTCCAAAATATTTAATTGTCATATACACTATTTTCAAAATACAATATAAGCTTTAATATACATTTTGTACAATAAAGAGCTACATGAGGAATAATGAAGAATATGAGAACTCCAATGGTTACTTCCTTTCTCCTCATACTATGCCCAATCAAATGAAAACTTATCATCCCGAGGTGGGGAAAGTGAAAAGAAAAGGGGTGGGTTAGACAAAAGCATGTTGAATGAGTACAAGTTTAATATATGGTGATCATTCGCAGTTCACTTTAATTCCACTCTAAGTGTCCTAGGATGTCCTACAGGTGTCCGAATATACCTTGGGTGTTTTACTTAAGGGTTTTAATCATCACATACCTATATTACTAAAATGTGTAGGCTAATAAAAGGGTCGAACTACAGATCAAACTTTAACAACTAACAATCGACTACCACTCCTAAAGCTACTCAATATAAAAACACCACCATAAGGCTACTAAATATGGAAAAGCCACCCACTAGGCTACTAAATATGGAAACACCACCACTAGGAACAAATTTTCTCATAACTACGACTATACGTAACCCAAGTACACATCGAGGGGTAGCCCGCAATGCTCACTCACCTGTATGTCTCATCTTCTACATCTGTATCCACCTCTTGACCATAGTATACGCCACTTATTAAATGTGTTTGGCTCCATATACCACACAGTATCACACCGTGTCGAAATTGTGCAAACTAAGGAATCCAATTGTGTTGGGCCCACATACTACATTAGGCATCAATTAGTGTTGCGCGTCCATCGTAGAACCTTATGTGAGTGCCACTTGCGATAAAAACGCCCCAGTCAAATAATCGACCCATATTGGGTAAAGTACATTTACCCAATTCTGTAACATCCAAGCATCATCTCATAGGGAACTAACTTCTCTACTGCCTTTAACACTCACATATATGCATACAATATGTTTATAAAAAAATTAATAATTTATTTAATTTTATTTTTAACCTAGGCCTTAGGCTGAGGTTCAGATTCTGCAATTCAGTTCTCCACCAGTCGACCACTACATCCTATTGTTAATTATTAGGGTGAACGGTTGACCGATTGCGTTACAAAAATTTAGGTCTTCTTAGTTCCATGATTTGATTTTTAATTATTATTAATTATTTTAATTTTTCATACATAGTAAACTCTAGGAAATTTACAGTGTCCAGTCTTAAAAGTTTTACTCTACTTTTTATTGGTTTCAAATTCAGAGATTTTAAGAGTTAATTATACTAGTTCAATTCAGTGTTAACCAAAATTTAGGGGTTTCATTCAATAACAGAGGGATTGTACTTGGGTTAGAATCATATTTATCAATTTGAACTAATTTCAATTCCTAATTCCAATTTTAGGTTTTACAAATTGGGTTTACTGTTTATAGTTTAATTTCTAACATCATAGATAAGATAGAATATGTTAAAATTAACTGTAAATAATCAACTTATTAAACTTATTCGCACTCACCTCGAATCCAAGCTCTAACAACACACTCCGTCAAGGAATCGTCACATGTTTGCTTGCTTTGTCCAAAATCTGATTACTATAGTGCTCTTGCTTTTATTTTTAATTTGTTTTCCAAGAAAGTTTATAGGTGGAGAGAAGAAATTTTGGCAGAGTTTCGGTAGTCTGTAAACATTCTAATGAATTTAGGTCAGCCTAGGTGTTAATTTAGAGAGGTTAAGGATAAAAAATAGCTATAACCATCTACTCATCCATCATCCATGGACAATCATTGTCCTTACTAATTTTTCTAATGTGGTGTGTGTGTTTTTATATATATATATATATATATATATATATATGAAAGCAGAAAATGCACGTTAACCTATACTAACGCAAAGAGTAGGACGTCTCCTGATCTAGTTGACCTCTTGTCATGCAAAAGCTCATGCTTTGAATCCAAAATGTATGCAACATCCTAAGTAAATATACTTGCAATTCTATATGCATGCATAACCATTCAATCCATATGCGAAATCCATATGCATAATATTCAACAAGATAAACAATAAATAAAACGATTCGAAATTTTTAACATTTTCAATAGGAATATTTAATCTATTTAAATATTCAAATATGATTCGAAATGTGACAAATAAAAAAAATCAAGTGTTAATAAAACGGTTTGTTTTTAATGACGTATTTTAAATGAATTTATAGGATTTTCCATAATTTTTAATATTGAAAATATTTAAATTACCGTTTGACATATTTTACGGCAAACATTGGTATTTTTGAAATTTTGCAAAATAAGAGACAAGTATATTTTATTGTTGTTTTGAGATCATATCGCATTATTGTGTATGATCTTATTTTTATTTCTATCATTCGCAGTTCGTACGCAAACGAGATACTGTGTAGCTATGTGACGAAAATCGTAAAATAAACTAACCTCACATTAGATTGTTCCTTAATTTTCTTTTCCCTCTCCTCTTTTTCATTTTCTCTCCCACTAAACAAAAAATGAGGCAACTCCTTCAAAAATCAAGATCATGAGTTTTGGTTGACGAGAAATTACACCGTCAGATCCGTTGATTTAAGGGAATGGCGGGTTTTGAATCCATGGCCTTGGAGATGGGTGCAGCCCTACTTGGTGGAGGTCAATGCAGCTGTGCCAACCTACAGTTTGTGTTGGTCAGCGATGGAGAGAGAGTTAGGCGACCTTGATGGAACTATTGAGTTCCTCTTCGTGAAATACACCTTCTCACCAAATTTCAGCCGCTCTGGTTAAGCAAGGAGAATCATGATTTTTGTGAAGGTTCGAGGAAGCATCAGGTCGTGATGAAGGGGTGTAGGCCAAGCTTATCGAGGAAGGTTCTGACGTGGAGCACACACGAAGAGATGATGTTTGAAAGTGGTGGCATTTGATTTTTTGTAGAGTCGAAGGAGATAGAAGAGGAGACATGCACATGTGTGTCTCTGTGCATATGCGTGTAAAAGAGGGGAGTGTTTATGGAATAGGGAAGAAAGGATTTGAGGAGGTGATTAAGTTAATTAAGGGATTAAGTTATTTAATTATTTTAATTAATTCAAATACTTATAAAATGAATATCTTCTTCATACGAGGTCTAATCGAGATGCGGTCTTTTGCATTGCCCTCGTAGGAGCATATCTACGCACTAGAATTGATTTTTGGAGCAAGTGAAATTTTATGCTAAAATCGAACGCCATTTGATTTTAGATCGAACTGGAATGATTAAGCGTCAGCCGGAATTTTGGTGAGTTAACTTACCTTTGAATGAGCATTATGTAACATATGTGTTGTTATAAATAATTGTTTGAATGCTTGAATAATTTATTGGTTTGGTTTGGTTGAATTCCCATTTGTAAAACAGATAACATACAAAATGAAATACGGGTAATATAAGGAATTTTGTAGAGGGAGAATTCCTCGCCACTGTTGATGTTAATTTCACTTATATACTTATGTTATAAATTGTTGAATGTCAAAGTTTGGTAGTTTGACCTTATTTGATGTTACTTTGTATGTCGCAATAGTTGAACTCTTTACTGTGGATCACTTGTTAAGTGTTGTGGTAGCTCTAGGCCACAGTATAGTATTTTGGAAATACTAATATTTTGTTGTTTTGATTTGAAATGGTTTTAATTCAGAGAATGATTTTAGAATTTTCTTTGGTATTTAGGAATGGTTTTTGGAACTTCTCTATTTTACTCTAACCTTTTTGCTAATGTTTCAAAAAAGTATTTCGAAAAATATTTATTTTACAGAAAAGTTAATATCATAACAGATATTTATTTTAAAGAAAAAGAGGGAACTTATCTTTTATAATTTAGTGATTTTGTCTAAAAGAAGACAGAAATATTTTAGGATAAATATTTTTGAAACTCTTTATAGAAAATGTTGTATAGAAAGATAGATATATAAATGGTATTTTATGAACAAAAGCATAGATTTATAAGTGAGATTTTACAAAAGGGAACTGATATCATTTTGATAAATTGGAAAAATAAATCACATTTGTGAATTTATAATGATATATGGAACGATCGTTTTATGGAATGTATTTAGTCCGATTTTGGAATCGAAGATTTGTAATAAGTGTATGAGATTTAAAATCAGGAGGGTTATAAATGGAGTTTTATAAATAAATTTAAAGATTTATAAAAGAAGTTTTATATTTTATAAATAAATTTGAAGATTTATAAAAGAAGTTTTTATATTTCATAAATAAATTTGAGAGTTATAAAAGATGTTTTATAAATAGAAAAGAGATTTATAAAAAGAGTTTTACAAAAAAATGCGATTTTATTTGGGTAAATTGTCATTTTAGATAATGGTTGTATGGAAAGTATTCTTTTCATACTTAACACCAAATTCTGAGGTGGGGAAACTGGTTCCTACCCTGAGAATTAAGAATGTATGTCGAGGCAAAAATAGTCCTCTAACTTAACTGACTACATTGTAAATCGATGGATAGTACATGTTTGAAATTGGAAAGTGTGGGTAAGTACATTTGGTCTAATTTCCATATGATCCATTTAACTACACCATAAAGGAAAGTGGTTTGGGTTTATATTAAACAACATTTTTAAATGACATTTGTTTTTGGTGCATTTAAGTATGCTTGTGAAATAAGAACCTTTCGTGTTTCGTGAATATACTTACATAGTGGAGATAAGTATAGGGTTATATTTTCTAAGTATTGAAAGCATAGTATTTTGCAGATATACTTTTATCGTTGAGATAACTATATGGATATCTTCTTATGTATTGAAAGTGTAATGTTTTGTGAATATACATATACCGTTGAGATAAGTATATGGATATTTTAATAAGTATTAAAAGTGTATAGTTTTGTTGATATACTTACACAGTGCAGCTCCTCCTTTCTTCTTCCGAAAGAACATCCTTTTCTAACTCTACCAACTCTGAGTCTACGCTGATTTGTTTCCACTAAAGAGAGTAAGCATTTCCTCATTTTTCAAAGCCATCTTGTAACATCCCCTATCTTGAGGCCCGAAGCTAAGCGCTACAGATGCTGCAGTCATCCATAGTATTAACTTCTGGTAACAAAATACTGCAATGTTAGTGGTATCCATAATATCAGAAGCACATGAATATGAAATAAAATTAGCGTAGATTAAAACAACTTTTCTGATTACATTCCAAATCAGTATATCATATTCAATTACATAATTCCATAATCGATTCCTAGGTTTTTGATCAAATATAATTATTAAAATTACCCAAGAGCGACATATGAAGATGCCCCCTTGAATGATCAGAGTACTAAATAGACAACCAGTCTTAGTACAACACAACAGAAATAAAACCAAATAACTCCTAAATATAGCTAGCATTGCCTCCTGCACATCTTCGGAAGCTTATTCGTCCACCTACTAAAACTTGTAAAACCCTGACTCTCAATCTACTCAAATTTATTTTGAGCACCCGAGAGTTTAAGGGGAAAAGAATAAACTTCGAGTCTGACATAAAGCTTGGTGTGAATAATACTATTACATCTCAGTTTACTGATATTAAGTGAGGCCACACCGCTTAATGAAACAGGTTTCCCCTTACTAATATCCCTTTAAAACATATCTTTTTTGCAAACCAGAATCCTACAATCAAACTGATTAAAACAATACTAGCAATATCATATATGCTCATCAATCAGGTAAAAAATGGACTATTTGTCTGAACAATATAGTTTTGTTTGGCTAACTACTAACTATTGGTTGACGCAGGCCTACCAGAAAAAATAAATAATCTAACATCTGTTAGACACACTTCTGGATGGTCTGTCCTTAACTTACTTCTCTCAGGGTCAACTGATCCTAACGGTTTTGCGGGCTCACCAATAACCTATCCTCCTTCTTTGTATGTTCCTTTCGGTGTGTTACATCATTTAAGTCTTACCTGCGACTAAGCCCCACACACTGGAATTTTGGATTAAATTAGATAGAGGATATAGCTAATGTATAGGGCGCGACCCTATACCAATCCCATCTGGTATTCGAATATCTAAGTCATTTACTTAGGGTTAACTACCCATTAAATTTTCCTTGAAAACCTTTCTTTCAAATTGATTTAACCCTTTAAATTATACTTAAACAAGGAAAATATACTTTTGCTTTACTCAAATCTATTTGTCATGATATATGCTTTACACAAAATATCATTGAAACTTATATATCCACATTAATTCAGAAAATTATGAAACTTGAAACCCATCCCTAAAATAATATTTCTGACCTTATATCAAAATCACAAGGCATTTGGATGTCATTTGATAAGTTTTTCAAGTTATTTCTTGTCATAAAATTTATATGAAATAGTATAAATCATCAACAAGCATATATATCCATTTAACAATAAATCATGGCATAATACTTTGCAAAACATATTCGGATCTGATCCAAAAACCAAAAATAACAAAATATGAGATGTAATCTATTATTCACCTTAGCTTGTTGTTAAGGAGTTTGGGATTTTCTCTTGAGTTGATTTGATTAAGCTACCTTCCTTAATTCTTGCTTATCTTCCCCCTGTTTTCTCCTAATAGTGCCCGGCCAAGCTTGAATTTAGTTTTGTTGGTGAATGTTTGTAAATGAAAATGGAATTAAAGGTTTAGGGTATAAGGATATAACCTACTCCTATTTTGTCCTTAACTTATTGCCCTTACCTATTTCATTTTAATTCTCCTTTGTTCATTGGTTAATTAGGCACGACTACCTTCTAATTACATAAATCTCAATCCCTTAACTATTTACATTATTTTATTTTATTTATCAATCTAAATGTCCTAAATAATGTTAGTCAAAATTAGGGTTGTTACAGACTCCCCTCCTTAGAGAATTTCATCCTCGAAATTACAATAAGGTACTCATCAAAATCAATCATAAAGGTAAAACATACCATGAAACAAGTCAGGATAAGTATCTCTAATCTTGCTATCAGTTTTCCAAGTATAGTGTCTCTTGTTGTCACTCCATTGGACTTTGAATAATCTGACTATCCTGTTCCTTAGCCTCTTCTTATCTCTCATGACTATACGAACTGGTTTTCTAACTATAGTCAAATTCGATTTCACTACTAAGTCATCTAACAAAGTCGGTGCTATAGTAGTCTCTGGATCTCGAATACACTTCCTTAGATGAGAAACGTGAAATACATTGTGGACTCCTGCTAAACTGCTTGGTTAACTCCACTCTATATGTGAGTTTCCCAATCCTTTCCATAATAGGAAATGGTCGAACGAATCTCGGCGCCAATTTTCTTGATTTTCGAAACCTGATTACACCTTTCATCGGTTATATCTTGACGAAAACATGATCTCCAACTGAGAACTCTAAGTCTTTCCATCTTCTATCTGCATAGCTCTTTTGCCAAGACCGTGCTTCCATCATTCTGGCTCGAATCAACTCAATCTTTTCTGTAGCTTCTCTAACCAAATCCGGACCAAGAACTAATCTATCCCCGGTCTCTACCCAACAAACGAGAGATTTGCATAGCCTTTTATACAAAGCTTCAAACGGTGCCATCCCTATACTAGTCTGATAACCGTTGTTATACGAAAAATTGACTAAGTGTAGATGGTCTTCACATGATCCTCCAAAATCTAGCACACAAGCTCGTAACAAAACTTTTAAGACTTTGTTAACCCTTTTCCTTTTGCCCCTCTGTTTGCGGATGGTAAGCGGTACTCATCTTGAGCTTGGTACCCAAAGTCTCCTATAGACTCCTCCAGAACTCGCTAGTGGATAAGGGATCTCTATCACTTACTATACTACTAGGAATTCCATACAGTCTAACTATATTCTTCAGAAACAACTTAGCTAGAACAGGTGCCATCCTGGTTGACTTAACTGGAATGAAATGGGCACTCTTAGTCAACCTGCCCACTATGGACTATATATTTCATTTCCTTGATTTGACCTAGGCAACCCATCTATAAAATCCGTTGAGATAGAATCCCATTTCCATACTGGAACATTTAAAGGCTGAAGTAACCCACTTGGTTTCCGATGTTCAGCTTTCACCCGTTGGCAGTTCAAACACTACTTCACCCATAAGCCTACATCCCTCTTCATACCTTACTAGAAGAAACTTCTTTTCATATCTTGATACATCTTTGTTCCTCCCGGATGAATAGTGAACTTTAAACGATGGAACTGTTCAAGAACTTCCTTTCTAATGTTTCCAACATTTGGAACACATAGTTGTCCTTTCTTCCTCAACCACCCATTCTGGTCAAGACTGAAATCTTTCAAGTCATTGCTCTCTGTTCCATTTCTTAACTTTCTGATTCGTTCAATTAATAATTTATCCTCTCATTGCTCAGATGCAATCCTTTGGATCATCCTTGGTCGAACTTCTAAACATGACAACGTAGCTGTTTCCTTACTATATCTAGTCTCAGATCTCTATTGTACTCCTCATGTAATCAATGCCTCTAAGTCTTTCCACTCAGTGATCATTACCAATACTACATTCTGATGTTTTCTGCTAAGTGCATCAACTACCTTATTGCCTTTTCCTTGTGTGCACTCGATACTAAAGTCATAAGCGGCTAAAAACTCTAACGACCTCTGATGTCTCATATTCAACTCTTTTTGAGGGAATAAATACCTTAGTGACTTATGATCCATACAATTCGAATCTTTCTCCCATGAGGTAATGTCTCTACACCTTCAACGCAAAAATTACCGCAGCTAATTCCAAATCGTGCATTGGATATCTAACCTCATGTGGTCTAAGCTGTCGAAATGCATAGGCATTCACTTTACCCCTTTGCATTAACACATCTTGTAATCATGTTATACATGCGTCTGTATATATACCACTAAATCATGATTCCCTTCTGGAACAATTAACACAGGTGCTTTAGTCAATAAGTGTTTCAATCTCTGGAATGCTTCCTCACACTTATCAGTCCAAACAAACTTCAGATCCTTTTGCCTTAGCTTGGTCATCGGTGCCGCTATCCGTGAAAAATCCTTAATGAATCTGCGGTAATACCTAGCTAATCCAAGAAAACTCTTTATCTCAATCACTGTCTCGGGTCTCTTCCAATCATTCACCACCTCGATCTTAGTCGAATCACGGACAACCCTTTCTTTGAGACTACATGACCAAGAAACTTCACTTCCTTCTTCCATAAAAGACACTTCGAAAATTTCGCCTTCAGTTGATGCCGCCTCAACCTCTCAAGCACCACTCTAAGATGAACATCATGCTCTCTTTTATCTTTAGAGTATATCAAAATATCATCTATGAAAACCAACCTTGTAATGACCCACTATTTTGGACCATTCAAATCGACAATAAATCCACACATGTCGGACTTGAATAATTCAAAATAATAGATTGTTAATTTAAATTTGGCAAAACTCAGCATATACAGTAAATAAATCAATCACAGAATCATAGAATCAGAGTAATACAATAATACGCAGCGGAATAGATAAAATAGTAGTTCATGAAGCTACTATATAAATATCAGAGTTAAAAATAAAATACAACAGAATATCTCAAATACAATGAAGTCTTCAGTACGAATAGATGACTTCTCTGAACAAATCAACTAGAAGAGCTGGAAGCTGAGGCGATAATTGGATCTCCAAAGGAAGCTCCAAACTCCAAGGGTGAGTCTCAAATGATGTATCACTCGGTCTGACCCGAGCGTAAAGCAAAATACAAAACACTCGAGTCAGGATTAACATTCTTATATCAATAAATCTAAGTCAAGTGAAATATCAACTGAATTCAAGTAACTTAAAGGATGTTTGGGATAACCATCCTCTAAGTATCCGTGGAACTATCTACAATGTAGAAATATACACTATAACACCGTGGTCATTTCAATTTTTTTTATACTTCAAAATCAAAATATCATTTTCATTTCAAATATATCTATTTCCAAAATAGTATATATAGATTAAATAATTTATAAGGTAAAGCATTTACAATTTCCTCAAGTCTCACAAATCGATTCATATCAACCCAAATTCTAAACTTCAATTTAATTCAATCTAAATTTTTCCATTTTAATTCAATTCAGTTTCTAAATAACAAATTCAAATTATATCGATTTCAAATACAAATCTGAATCACAAAATATACCATTTAAATTTCCAATATATTTCAAAGCTTTAATATTCAACAATTTCAAAGTTAAATTTAACAGTTTCATATAACTCTTGGTTTAACTTCATTTATTATTTAATCAAGGAATATTCACTTAATAAATTCAATATCATTTAACCAGCCTTAAATTACATTTTTTCTAAATATTTCCTTAAATTTATTTTAAACAAGAAATATCCATTAACTTACTTATAAATCAAACCCAAGTTATAAATCATATCTTACATCTCAATTTCAATAAGTTTCAAATCGGTTTAATTAAATAAAATTCTTTATTGAATACAATTTCCACTAAATTCAAATTATCTTCCCAACCTTAACTTATTCAAATTATTACCAAAATCTATTTTGAAATATATTTTTAAATACTCAACCATATTATATGTATTTAATCAATCATTCCCATTTATATATAATAATTTAAGGCTCAACATTTATTAAAACCATATATTTCTTTCCAAAACCATAGAATTCATTTTCAAAATATTTATATATATGGACCAACGGTGTCTGTATATATATTTCATATGGTTAAGTGATACGGATATTTATCATTTCAATCCGAAATTTAAATATATACGGGTAGATATCATTTTGACCCGTAATCCCAATTTCAATACAAATGAAAATCATTTGGGTTTATCATTTCAACCCATAACGATTTTCTCCAATTCTAAAGTCTGTTCGGGTATGTATCATTTCAACCCATAGTGAATTCTATACTAACAGGGAACTTGCAGAGTGATAACAGATAATAATATAAAATACAACAACATGCATATATCATCAATAACAATATAATATAAACAGCAGGATATGGTGTCATATCCCACAGGTGAACAGTTACAGATAATAGCATATATAACAATTTAAATAACTACAACAGCATATTACAATTGTCGTTTCCATTGAAATCAAATTTAATAAATATAAGAACGCTAAATCGTGAGTGATTACTCACCTTTCAAGGCAGGAGATATGCACAGGAATGGAAGCGAATAGACAAGGATAAGCATACAAATCAAGTGAGCGGAACGACGACAAGTTGGGATTTTGCTGAGATAGATTTGATATTGCGAATGTCAGTCAAAGTGGCACGAGATCAGTGAAACAGGATATATTACATATATATAAATTTTCTAAAATCAATTTAAACATATTTTAAAATAAAATATATATTTATTTTCAAATTAACATTAAATACCAACATATAAAATATCCATATATATTTGAAAACAAATTCACATTCACTTATGTAGCTAATGTATATAAACGTATCTACAACTTACATACTTATGATAATAAAATTAATATTATTAAAATAGCTATTTACGTATATACTCACTGACATCTGTAACCACTTCCATAAATCAAAGGGTCGTTGCTTAGATTTAAATATGCCTATACTATTTAAAAGTATATATATACCGACTACCTTAAACAAAAACAGCTTATAAACATGTCAGTTTATATAACTTAATTTATAAACTATCCCATCCACATAACTTATATAACTTAATTTATAAATTATCCCATCCACATAACTTATATAACTATCATATAAACGTACGTATATATTATACTTGTATAACTTAAATGTTATATATATACTGGTTAACCCAAAGAAAATCTAGCTGAACTAAATGAACTTACACATCAGAACATATCAGCAACACCTAACTATATATATTACTATATTATAAATATAACAACCATACTGTAACAAGACTTATAAAACTATATATATAAAGTATATAACTTACGCATCTATAACAGATTATTTATATATAAACAAATATAACATGCAAAGTGAAACCAACAGACATACTATATATATAACCTTTATATATATTAACTAATGTTTGAAATTCATGTATATACTTTTATTACACTACCACATATACATAGCCTATAAGTACAGTTATTATAAAAATCATTATATATAATATATATAAAACTTATACATATAGATATATACTCACAAATCTCGAATGGAGGAGGTGGGATGCTAATATAAAACACACGGCTGTGTAGTGTATGGTTTCCATGATGAAAGAAGGCCTGTGAGGGAAGTGGCGAGTTCGGTGGTTGGTGTGGTGGGTGATTGCGGAGGGAAGGCGCACGCCGAGGGAGGCGATGTTGGGTTTGATCGGAGTTTGAGTAGGTTTGTGGGGTCACAGATCAGGGGAGGAGGAGGTGGGATGATCGGCGGCTCCAGTAGGAGGTGGGTTGGCCTGCTAAGGCTGAAGGAGGAGCAGCACCGCGTGCATGGAGGTGTGTTGTTCAGGCGGTGGATGCTGAGGCTGAAGGTTGCGTGCGGGTTCACATGCAGGCGGAGGCACAACAAGGAGAGGGTTTCGGTGATGGGTAGAGGGGTTGTACGAGGTGGAGGAAGGGAGGGATGATGGAGGGAGACTCGGCCTGGCAGTGAGTTAGAGGAGAAGTTGCATGGGTTTGCTGACGAGGTGGAGAAAAGTAGAAATTTTATATATGTTTTTTTATCCAGGCATGGCCGATCAAAATGGAAGAAAAGAGCAAGGAACGAAAAGTGGTAGAGGAAGTGTACCGTTTGCTTGCCTTTATTTGCCTTCACTGGAAAAATTAGTAACATAAAAGAAGTGGAAACGAAAAGAAGATCTGTAGAGGAAGTTAACATGCTTTTCATAAATATAGGCTTGAATAGGAAATGAACAGGAAGGTAACAAATGACAGAGCAAAAAAATATAAATATTTTAAAGGAATGGCAATGGTACTCCCTAGATTCAGCTGGAAAAAAATAAAGCAACTGTAACAGTGGAGTCCCCTGATTTGGTATAAATGAAATTATTAAAGCAGCTGATTGGATAGTACGTTTCAAACTTTGAAACCAAAGGAGAATTAACGGTCACAACTAAAGGTACCATTACAATGAACAGTTTATTCCATTCGGCGTGTACCGGATCTCAAAATGCAGAGTTGAATATACCGTGGAGATCAGTACGACGAGACGATCAAAACGGTACATAGATATTAGTGGCACGATCATCCGATCAAAATTCGATGATCGGTACCGAAAATGCTGCTATTTTGCCAGAATTAAGATAAACGGAGCAGTAGAAGTCCAAATTTGGAAAAACGAAAGATGACATCTCACTCAGAAGAAGATTTAGAATTTACTGTATAAAAATATTCATGTTTGCAAAACATTTTATTACCGACAATTATTAACTGATTTGAGTTTAAATAAAATTATACCATAAAATACTTCAATATTATCAGGTGAAAATTTACCATTTGCTATGTTTTTAAATACGTATCCCAAATATTATATTTTTATTTCAAAATTTTATTATTTAAAATTTCACAAAAATTCAATTAATTACGTTATAAAAATTATTAAAATTTACGGGTCGTTACACTCTCCCCCACTCAAAACTTTTCGTCCCCGAAAAGAAAGGAGGTAGAAGAATAGAAACAACCAGAAAGAAAACTAGATTGAAAGTTAAGATTAAACAATTAATTTAAAACTATATAAATTTTACTTGAAATATTCATTTGAAAACTTCATTTGCAAATCAATTATTTTTAATAATTTAATACTTTTCAAAACCCATTTGTAAAATTTCTTTCTTCCTTTATAAATACCATTTATATGTTTAAATGACACCTTTATAATTATATGAAAACTATTTGAAAACAATTATTTACATTATTACTTATATTTACAAAGAAGCTATTTGAAAACATTAAAACCATAATTTGTAAATTTATTAATTTATCTCAAGATACTTTTCAACATTATTAATAAATCAATAATCATTTCTTTAAATATGTTGTATTTAATTAATAACTTCTAAAATATTTAACACTAAAATTTTCTATTTATAACACTATTTTTTTTATATTAAACCATATAGTATATAAATAAACAATATTTAAAAGGATATAGTCAACAAGGAAAAGAAGGAGGACTTGGAAAAACAGAATATAGGTGAATAAATAAAGCTGAGCAGATAAGGTAGATTCAAGGAATAGTATCGGGCACAAATAATTAATTTAGAACCATAAGAATTTCAATTTCAAATATTAATACAGAATTTCTTTGTTGAAAATACCTTTATAATAAAATACTTTTATAACTCGATGTTTCAACAAGTTTATCCTTGTTCCTGTAGACTCTGGTAGTGCGTTGATCAGGCGCAAAACTAGAATTCTCCAGGTACTTAGTAGACTTGTTTCAACACCCAGTGAAAATACTGGAAAAACTTTTTGAAAACAGATATGGAAAGTACAATCCAAACAAAAAAACAAACAAAACCTTTGTCTAACCATGGTTCGCAGATACACAATGGTTACGCCTGGTTCCCCCAGGAAACAATCCATATCCGTAAGCTTTCTCAGCCCTGCGAGTTACGCCATGATGACTGGTAGAATGCAGGATACACAATGGTTATGCCTGGATCCCCCAGGAAATAATCCGTACCCCCAGGCAAGACTCAGCCAAGCAGTTGCGCTACTATTCGCGACCTACACACATTGCAGGATACACAATGGTTACGCCTGGATCCCCCAGGAAACAATCCGTACCCCTAGGCAAGACTCAGCCAGGCAGTTGCGCTATGCATCCGCGCTCGTAAGACCATGGGTAACGCCATGGAATTCGAAGGACACTCGAGTATCATATCCGGAAAACCAAAAATCAGAGAGAATAATATCGATAGAATGAATCCAAGATGTGGCCACAAATCGGATATCAAGCAGAAGGCACTTTCCATATCTTTACTTCGAAAATATGTATCATATAGTACCTTTTCAAATCACTTTCAAATATCGTACTTATATAAAGTCCATTATATATAAGATTAAATTTTCAAATCAAATACCTTTCCAAAATCAATAGTATATCAAATCACACTTATATAGACTTCAATTATATAAAATTTTCACTTTTCAAATTGAGTACCTTTTCAAATCCATAGTTTTTGAATCAACATCATACTTATACAAATCAATTTTATATAAGTTCGATAACTTCCAAATCAGGTATTTAGTAAAAATAAGGTTCTCAAATTCAATTTGTTTCAATATCAATGTATTTTTCAAAATCATATACGCTTTCACCAAATTATTCTTCCAAATCAAATATCTTCAGTTCCAAAGTTTCCAAAATAATAAATTTAGGAAATAAATCCAAATTTCCAAATCAATATAATTAAGTCAAACAATTCATTTCCAAAATCAATGGTTTTCAAAATCATCTTATATTTACATAAGGTCCATCTTATATCAGGATCAAAATTTCAAAAATAAATTTCGCTGTACGAAGAGCTATATGGGATCGAATATCTTTGCTTTTATGGGTTATATATCTTTGTAATTTAAATTGGAAATTTTCTTTTAGTAAGCAAAGATATTCTAACCCGACAACTTTCAATTTCAGCGTCAAAATATATCAATGATATTAGAATATAAGATGTACATACGTCATTATTTCGCAAAATCACATTTGATCGCTCGCTCGATCACACTAGTTTGCTTTCAAACTAGTATTGTCCATTCGACTTCCCTAATGCAGATTTCGATATGGTTTCTCGACTAGAAGCCATCAGTCTCCTTGCATAGCCATATACTACGATAGAGAATTCTAGAATCAAGCCCAAAATCCATATCAAATATTCGCCATCAAGAATCGAATGATAAATCCTAACACGAAATGGTGTAATTCACCTCGAACTTGTGTACTCAAACCTAGATCAAATTAATTATGCGAATAAAACAACATACGTACAAAATATATATTTATTCCAACTTGTTAAATATATAGTTTCATAAAGATGTTACTAAATTAAAACATTTAACTAAATTTTATTCAAAATATATTGAAGACCAAATTCTTTCAAAACATTTCAAATCTAAATTCCATATTTAGAAAAATTCAAAATAGCCTTATTCATTTACTTAACAAAACAGTTTCAACCTATTTAAATCATATTACTACATATTTTAACTTACATACCAAACCTATATACTTTATACTTTTCAAAATTTCTTAGCTTTGAAAAGTTAACCTTGATTTGGAAGTGCTCGAACCTTCAAAATAGTTGAAGAAATCATTTTCAAATTCAAGAGCTGGAAATCAGCAACAAATTAGTCAATCAATTTTGAAAGATAGGTTTATATCAAGTTCGAAACACAAGGACTGAACACCGGCTTACTTCAAATCATTTCAAATATATATATATATACATATATCTTCCGAAGATCAAATCATACTTTGGAATTTGAAATCAAAATCGGTTTCGCAAAAAAAATCACTCGCGTAGCAATGCTACTAAAGTGGCCTTTCCCTCACTCTGAAACTCGAAAATCAATGTCGATGATGCGTGCACTCATCACTGAAATTATTTTCCAGCGACATAAGTGAGTTTTGGACTTCTATTTTACTCAAACTTCTTTTGAAATTTCTTTGAAACTCATTAAAATTATTTGAAACATTTCTTATTCAGGAAATATTTTTAAATCATATTATTATTATATTTTTCAAAATCTTAAAACCAATTTCAAAGTACCGGAGTTCAATTCTTGAATTTCAAATTTAAAATCCTTCAGTTATAAATCATTTTTTTAGATAAATCAAATTTCTTATATAGTTTTTTTTTCAAAATTACAAATCCTTTCGAAACCTCAAATTCTTATTTTAAAAGGGTTTATAATCTTTATCAAAAACATTTCACTTTTATATATAGAATATAATAATTTCGGTTTATAAAACAATTTCTAATATATAAACAAGCCTGATTTTTCAAAGGATGGTTCAAGAATGGATTTCAAAATAAAGATAGAAATTCAAATTAGAGGGACTCTAATCAAATAGGATTCTGATTCAAAAATAAGTTCGAACGAAAATGAGATAAATAAATTACAAAACCGTAGTCGGATACACTTATATAAATCGCAGGCAACTTTAACCGGGTCAACCGTGACTTCAAGAATAAAATCGATGCGGAAATCTAAGGCAAATCGACATTCGATCGCCAGAGATAGAATTCGGCATAACAAGAGATGGCAACATCAAAACCGAGGGATATATAAATCTCCGGTGAATCAATGCCTATTGTAAAGGAGTTCCACCCCTTTACAATCATTCAAAGATTAGCGGGATCGCCTATTCTTATAGAGATCATTCGAAGTGGAGTTATGGGATACTCCAGAATCAAAAGAATACAAATAGGGAGAGACAAGAATGAATTTTGGAACCGCAAGGAACGTTCCAAAGTTCAAAGGAAATCGAGTCAAAAGGAAGAGATTCAAACTCGAATGAAAGTGATTCTGTAAATAAATTTACTATATATGCTAAGCTTTGCCTAGAGCCAAAGCTCTAATACCAACTGTAACGACCCACTATTTTGGACCATTCAAATCGACAATAAATCCACACATGTCGGACTTGAATAATTCAAAATAATATATTGTTAATTTAAATTTGGCAAAACTCAGCATATACAGTAAATAAATCAATCACAGAATCACAGACACAGAGTAATACAATAATACGCAGCGGAATAGATAAAATAGTAGTTCATGAAGCTACTATATAAACATCAGAGTTAAAATAAAATACAAAAGAATATCTCAAATACAATGAAGTCTTCAGTACGAATAAATGACTTCTCTGAACAAATCAACTAGAAGAGCTGGAAGCTGAGGCGATAATTGGATCTCCAAAGGAAGCTCCAAACTCCAAGGGTGAGTCTCAAATGCTGTATCACTCGGTCTGACCCGAGCGTAAAGCAAAATACAAAACACTCGAGTCAGGATTAACATTCTTATATCAATAAATCTAACTCAAGTGAAATATCAACTGAAATACAAGTAACTTAAAGGATGTTTGGGATAACCATCCTCTAAGGATCCGTGGAACTATCTACAATGTAGAAATATACACTATAACACTGTGGTCATTTCAAATATTTTTTTTATACTTCAAAATCAAAATATCATTTTCATTTCAAATATATCAATTTCCAAAATAGTATATATAGATTAAATAATTTATAAGGTAAAGCATTTACAATTTCCTCAAGTCTCACAAATCTATTCAAATCAACCCAAATTCTAAACTTCAATTTAATTCAATCTAAATTTTTCCATTTTAATTTAATTCAATTTCTAAATAACAAATTCAAATTATATCGATTTCAAATACAAATCTGAATCACAAAATATACCATTTAAATTTCCAATATATTTCAAAGCTTTAATATTCAACAATTTCAAAGTTAAATTTAACAGTTTCATATAACTCTTGGTTTAACTTCATTTATTATTTAATCAAGGAATATTCACTTAATAAATTCAATATCATTTAACCAGCCTTAAATTACATTTTTCTAAATATTTCCTTAAATTTATTTTAAACAAGAAATATCCATTAACTTACTTATAAATCAAACCCAAGTTATAAATCATATCTTACATCTCAATTTCAATAAATTTCAAATCGGTTTAATTAAATAAAATTCTTTATTGAATACAATTTCAACTAAATTCAAATTATCTTCCCAACCTTAACTTATTCAAATTATTACCAAAATCTATTTTGAAATATATTTTTAAATACTCAACCATATTATATGTATTTGATTAATCATTCCCATTTATATATAATAATTTAAGGCTCAACATTTATTAAAACCATATATTTCTTTCCAAAACCATAGAATTCATTTTCAAAATATTTATATATATGGACCAATGGTGTCTGTATATATATTTCATATGGTTAAGTGATATGGATATTTATCATTTCAATCCGAAATTTAAATATATACGGGTAGATATCATTTCGACCCGTAATCCCAATTTCAATACAAATGAAAATCATTTGGGTTTATCATTTCAACTCATAACGATTTTCTCCTATTCTAAAGTCCATTCGGGTATGTATCATTTCAACCCATAGTGAATTCTATACTAACAGGGAACTTGCAGAGTGATAACAGATAATAATATAAAATACAACAACATGCATATATCATCAATAACAATATAATATAAACAGTAGGATATGGTGTCGTATCCCACAGGTGAACAGTTACAGATAATAGCATATATAACAATTTAAATAACTACAACAGCATATTTCAATTGTCGTTTCCATTGAAATCAAATTTAATAAATATAAGAACGCTAAATCGTGAGTGATTACTCACCTTTCAAGGCAGGAGATATGCACGGGAATGGAAGCGAATAGACAAGGACAAGCATACAAATCAAGCAAGCGAAACGACGACAAGTTGGGATTTTGCTGAGATAGATTTGATATTGCGAATGTCAGTCAAAGTGGCACGAGATCAGTGAAACAGGATATATTACATATATATAAATTTTCTAAAATCAATTTAAACATATTTTAAAATAAAATATATATTTATTTTCAAATTAACATTAAATACCAACATATAAAATATCCATATATATTTGAAAACAAATTCACATTCACTTATGTAGCTAATGTATATAAACGTATCTACAACTTACATACTTATGATAATAAAATTAATATTATTAAAATAGCTATTTACGTATATACTCACTGACATCTGTAACCACTTCCATAAATCAAAGGGTCGTTGCTTAGATTTAAATATGCCTATACTATTTAAAAGTATATATATACCGACTACCTTAAACAAAAACAGCTTATAAACATGTCAGTTTATATAACTTAATTTATAAACTATCCCATCCACATAACTTATATAACTTAATTTATAAATTATCCCATCCACATAACTTATATAACTATCATATAAACGTACGTATATATTATACTTGTATAACTTAAATGTTATATATATACTGGTTAACCCAAAGAAAATCTAGCTGAACTAAATGAACTTACACATCAGAACATATCAGCAACACCTAACTATATATATTACTATATTATAAATATAACAACCATACTGTAACAAGACTTATAAAACTATATATATAAAGTATATAACTTACGCATCTATAACAGATTATTTATATATAAACAAATATAACATGCAAAGTGAAACCAACAGACATACTATATATATATAACCTTTATATATATTAACTAATGTTTGAAATTCGTGTATTTACTTTTATTACACTGCCACATATACATAGCCTATAAGTACAGTTATTATAAAAATCATTATATATAATATATATAAAACTTATACATATAGATATATACTCACAAATCTCGAATGGAGGAGGTGTGATGCTAATATGGAACACACGGCTGTGTAGTTGTATGGTTGCCATGAGGAAAGAAGGCACGTGAGGGAAGTGGCGAGTTCGGTGGTTGGTGTGGTGGGTGATTGCGGAGGGAAGGCGCACGCCGAGGGAGGCGATGTTGGGTTTGATCGGAGTTTGAGTAGGTTTGTGGGGTCGCAGATCAGGGGAAGAGGAGGTGGGATGATCGGCGGCTCCAGTGGGAGGTGGGTTGGCCTGCTAAGGCGGAGGGAGGAGCAGCACCGCGTGCACGGAGGTGTGTTGTTCAGGCGGTGGATGCTGAGGCTGAAGGTTGCGTGCGGGTTCACATGCAGGCGGAGGCACGACAAGGAGAGGGTTTCGGTGATGGGTAGAGGGGTTGCACGAGATGGAGGAAGGGAGGGATGATGGAGGGAGACTCGGCCTGGCAGTGAGTTAGAGGAGAAGTTGCATGGGTTTGCTGACGAGGTGGAGAAAAGTAGAAATTTTATATATGTTTTTTTTCCAGGCATGGCCGATCAAAATGGAAGAAAAGAGCAAGGAACGAAAAGTGGTAGAGGAAGTGTACCATTTGCTTGCCTTTATTTGCCTTCACTGGAAAAATTAGTAACAGAAAAGAAGTGGAAACGAAAAGAAGATCTGTAGAGGAAGTTAACATGCTTTTCATAAATATAGGCTTGAATAGGAAATGAACAGGAAGGTAACAAATGACAGAGCAAAAAAATATAAATATTTTAAAGGAATGGCAACGGTACTCCCTAGATTCAGCTGAAAAAAAAAGCAATTGTAACAGTGGAGTCCCCTGATTTGGTACAAATGAAATTATTAAAGCAGCTGATTGGATAGTACGTTTCAAACTTTGAAACCAAAGGAGAATTAACGGTCACAATTAAAGGTACCGTTACAATGAACAGTTTATTCCTTTCGGCGTGTACCGGATCTCAAAATGCAGAGTTGAATATACCGTGGAGATCAGTACGACGAGACGATCAAAACGGTACACAGATATTAGTGGCACGATCATCCGATCAAAAGTCGATGATCGGTACTGAAAATGCTGCTATTTTTCCAGAATTAAGATAAACGGAGCAATAGAAGTCCAAATTTGGAAAAACGAAAGATGACATCTCACTCAGAAGAAGATTTAGAATTTACTGTACAAAAATATTCAAGTTTAGAAAACATTTTATTACCGACAATTATTAACTAATTTGAGTTTAAATAAAATTATACCATAAAATACTTCAATATTATCAGGTGAAATTTACCATTTGCTATGTTTTTAAATACGTATCCCAAATATTATATTTTTATTTCAAAATTTTATTATTTAAAATGTCACAAAAATTCAATTAATTACGTTATAAAAATTATTAAAATTTACGGGTCGTTACAATCATGAACCTATCTAAATGCTCTCGGAAAAATCAGTTCATCAAATCTACAAAGAATGCTGGCGCATTAGTTAGTTCAAACGACATTACTAACCATTCGTACGATCCATATCTGGTTCTAAACGCCGTCAAAGGAATACTATCCTCTGCCACTCTAAGCTGATGGAACCCTGTTGCGAAATCCAACTGGGAAAATACTTTAGCTCTACTCAATCGGTCGTACAAATCGTCAATTCTAGGTAATGTATATCGATTTTTTATCGTCTTCTCATTCAACTTACGATAATCAATACATAGCCTTAATGATCCATCCTATTTCTTTGCAAATGCCGCGACTGCTCCCCAAGGCGAATTGCTTGGTCTAATAAAATTCTTGCCTTTCAAATCCACAACCTGCACCTTTAGCTCCCTCATCTCGGTAGGCGGTCTACTTACCGGTTCTGCTCCTAGTACTTAATCTATTCGAAATTCAATGGCTAGTTTCGACGGCAATCCTACTACGGGTTCAAAGACAACTGCGAATTCTCTAACAATGAAAACTCGATTCAACTCATCTTCTACCTCCACAACACCCAACAAAGCATTAACCTCATAACTAGGGTTTTCTACAATGTACATGTTGGACATATTTCGACCGGTCTTTGCCGAACTAAATACCATCTCCCCCATCGCCAAACCAAGGCCTTTCCATCCCACCGAACCAAGTACACCGGTCCACTCACCTCTTCCTACCGAACCAAGTACACCGGTCCACTCAACATGCTTCCCACCGAACCGAGTACACCGGTCCACTCACCTCTTCCTACCGAACCAAGTACACCGGTCCACTCAACATGCTTCCCACCGAACCAAGTACACCGGTCCACTCACCTCTTCCTACCGAACCAAGTACACCGGTCCACTCAACATACTTCCCACCGAACCAAGTACACCGGTCCACTCATATCACCACCGAACCAAAGGAAACCGGACCAGATCCACCAGGCCAGATTACGTCAGCCCTGGCCCGCCAGCTGCTATATACCTCCAAGACCCCTACCCCCAGCCTCACTCTATAAATAGAGGGGCAGGGGTACGGCAATGGGGGACAATTTTGAGAGCTCAAGCACGGAGAGAACTTTCAAACAACTTTCTTTTACTTGTATCAAAGCTTTGTACTTGTAATCTAAACAAGAAAAGAGAAATAACATATAAAGTGGACGTAGGCACATTCTGGCTGAACCACTATAAATCTGCGTGTCTTTTTATAGTTTAGCCCCTGCTTTTCATATATTTGCATAAATCACTCAAATCACTAAGAACAATATAAGATCAACTAAATCATACGACTTTGAGGTGTTTGTCCATTGTTTGTGCAAATATTTTTGGTGCTTTCATTGAGAGCTAGAAGCTCGAAGCTTCAGCTTCATCCACTTAACAGTTTTCCTAACAGCATCGTCCGCCACTTGGAAAACATGCCTCCCAAACAGAGAAAAGATGTTAACAAAGGAAAAAACATCGCATCCAGCAGTCTTCCAGATCCAACTGTCACGAATCAAGTAAATCGTCCTCCTCCAGCAGCAGTAACAAATGAAGGACAGGCTAACCCAACCACTCCTGCCACAGAATAGCCTACAGCAATTACTAGGGCAGATTTGGACAGAGTTGTGGTCGAAGTAACTAACCACTTCACGTCCCAGCAGGAAGCCTTGGTGGACCATCTCATGTCACGCTTAAGGGATACTGAAGAATCCAACCGCAACACTGAATCATGGGGCGAGTCCCAGTCTGGAGGATCTCAGAGACAACAAAGATCTTCCTTCTTCGAAGGAGCTAACGGCAGAAGTAGCCATGGTAGGAGCCGAGACCGAGCACAGCCCGAAGTTAGGCAAGAGGAAACGTTTGGTATCGAACCCAACGGGGGAGGTACCGGACGGAGGTCAACTGTAGCTGAGCCTGTCATACTGCCTAACCATGGAAACGCCGGTGAACGGGGCCGAGCTAGAGTCCAGCCTGAAGTTGGACCCGAGGAAGTGCTTAGATCAGAACCCAGCAGGGGAAGATCAAGGCAAGGGCCAACTGTAGCTGACCCTAGCATGCTCCCAGAAGATCAAAGGCAGCCGCTGGAAAATATGAGGAACGATAGACGATACCATCCCTACAGGTCATCTGGACGGAATCAATCCCACAGAACAGAACCAAACTCATTTCTATCTGCTCCAAATTCTGATGAAAGGATGGCACGCTTATTTAGAGAGTGTGTCCAACGGGAGCAAAGAGATTGAGGGATAGGCGCTAGGGTAACCAGCCCTTTTGCCCGCAATATCAAAATTGCTATCACCCCCCGAGAATGGAAGATGCCGACAATGGAACCTTACAAAGGAACCTCCGACCCCGTTGTACACTTACAGAGGTACACACAGCATATGCTCATGAGTGGAGCAATAGAGGGAGTACTGTGCAAATGCTTTCCACTATTCTTAGCGGATCTCGCTACCTCCTGGTTCTGTCATTTACCCCAGGGATCCATCAGCTCGTGGGAAATGTTGAAAGAAAAGTTTATCAGTCAGTTCCGCATTCATGTGGAACAACCTAAGGACGCTTATTCCTTATCCAGCATCAAACAAAAACCCGGAAAAAAACTGCAACAATACCTAACTCGATTCAATGCCGCAGCGGCCGCAGTCCAAGATGCCGACGAGAAGCTTATCCTAATGGCCCTCTGTAGTGGTGTGCATCCGGACACTAAATTCGCTAGACGGTTGACAAAAGAAAAACCAGCTACTTTACCTGATTTCTTCCATGAAGTCGGAAAATATATGACGCTCGAGGATGCTGCCGTTGAGGGGCAGTCAGGACAGCAAAATAAGGCAACTCACAGCAACGCCCCTGTTGTGGCAAGGGACGTTCGAAGAAATGATTCCAGAGACAATGCTGGGGGCAAGAAGGGAGAAAAGCGCCTATATCGGCCTGGACCGAGATTCGACACTTACACTGTTGGGCGTGTTCTCACCCAGAAGACATGGAGACCAAGAAACTTGCTTCATTCGGCAGCCCCATTCGGCAGACCCCATTCGGCAGGCACCATTCGGTAGACCTCGCTCAACCCCATTCGGCAGGCACCATTCGGCAGACCTCACCCGAACCACCTCCTGCCGAACCAACCGAACCAACCTTCCCAACTCCCACCGAACCACCTCCTGCCGAACCATCTCCCACCGAACCACCTCCTGCCGAACCATCTCCCACCGAACCACCTCACCATCCCACCACCGGTCCAATCAACTACCGGTCCATCCTACACTCCAACCACCTCTGAACCAAGCAATGACGACCCAAGACGTACCAGGCCAGATCACATCAGCCCAGGCCCATTAGCAACTATACACGTCCTAGACCCCTACCCCCAGCCTCACTCTATAAATAGAGGGGCAGGGGTACAACAATGGGGACAAGTTGGAGAGCTCAAGCACGGAGAGAACTTTCAAACAACTTTCTTTTACTTGTATCAAAGCTTTGTACTTGTAATCAAAACAAGAGAAGAGAAATAACATATAAAGTGGACGTAGGCACATTCTGGCTGAACCACTATAAATCTGCGTGTCTTTTTACAGTTTAGCCCCTGCTTTTCATATATTTGCATAAATCATCAAAATCACTAAGAACAACCTAAGATCTATTAAATCATACAACTTTGAGGTGTTTGTCCATTTTTTGTGCAAACATTTTTGGTGCTTTCATTGAGAGATAGAAGCTCGAAGCTTCAGCTTCATCCGCTTAACAAGTTTTCCTAACAGCATCGTCCGCCACTTGGAAAACATGCCTCCCAAACAGAGAAAAGATGTTAACAAAGGAAAAAACATCGCATCCAGCAGTCTTCCAGATCCAGCTGTCACGAATCAAGTAAATCGTCCTCCTCCAGCAACAGTAACAAATGAAGAACAGGCTAACCCAACCACTCCTGCCACAGAACAGCCTGCAGCAATTACTAGAGCAGATCTGGACAGAGTTGTGGTTGAAGTAACTAACCGCTTCACGTTCCAGCAGGAAGCCTTGGTGGACCATCTCATGTCACGCTTAAGGGACGCTGAAGAATCCAACCGCAACACTGAATCATGGGGCGAGTCCCAGTCTGGAGGATCTTAGAGACAACAAAGATCTTCCTTCTTCGAAGGAGCTAACGACAGAAGTAGCCATGGTAGGAGCCGAGACCGAGCACAGCCCGAAGTTAGGCCTGAGGAAACGTTTGGTACCGAACCCAACGGGGGAGGTACCGGGCGAAGGTCAACTGTAGCTGAGCCTGTCATGCTGCCTAACCATAGAAACGCCAGTAAACGGGGCCGAGCTAGAGTCCAGCCCGAAGTTGGACCCGAGGAAGTGCTTAGATCAGAACCCAGCAGGGGGAGATCAAGGCAAGGGCCAACTGTAGCTGACCCGAGCATGCTCCCAGAAGACCAAAGGCAGCCACTGGAAAATATGAGGAATGTTAGACGATACCATCCCTACAGGTCATCTGGACGGAATCAATCCCACAGAACAAAACCAAACTCGTTTCTATCTGCTCCAAATTCTGATGAAAGGATGGCGCGCTTATTCAGAGAGTGCGTCCAACGGGAGCAAAGAGATCAAAGGACAGGCGCTAGGGTGACCAGCCCTTTCGCCCGCAACATTGAAATTGCTATCACCCCCCGAGAATGGAAGATGCCAACAATGGAACCTTACAAAGGAACCTCCGACCCCGTTGTATACTTGCAGAGATACACACAACATATGCTCATGAGTGGAGCGACAGAGGGAGTACTGTGCAAATGCTTTCCACTCTTCTTAGCAGATCTCGCTACCTCCTGGTTCTGTCATCTACCTCAGGGATCCATCAGCTCATGGGAAATATTGAAAGAAAAGTTCATCAGCCAGTTCCGCATTCATGTGGAACAACCTAAGGATGCTTATTCCCTATCCAGTATCAAGCAGAAACCTGGAGAGAAGCTGCAGCAATACCTAACCCGATTCAATGCCGCAACGGCCACAGTCCAAGATGCCGACGAGAAGCTTATCTTAATGGCCCTCTGTAGTGGTGTGCATCCGGATACTAAATTTGCTAGAAGATTGACAAAAGAAAAACCAGCTACTTTACCCGATTTTTTCTATGAGGCCGGGAAATATATGAGGCTTGAAGACGTTGCCACTAAAGGGCAGTCGGGGCGACAAAATAAGGCAGCTTACGGCAGCACGTCCGCTGTAGCAAAGGACGTTCGAAGGGATGCTTCTAGAGACAATGCTGGGGGCAAGAAGGGAGAAAAGTGCTTGTATCGGCCAGGACCGAGATTTGACGCTTATACCCCTTTAAATGAAATGATCGAAAACATCTCCCGGGACACTCAAGACGAAGTTAGATACAAACGCCCCCCGCACAAGAAGAAACCAGATATCCTAAACTTGAGAAGCTAGCCTATTGCCTACTAATCACATCACGGAAACTGCGTCACTATTTCCGATCTCATTCCATCAGAGTTCTGACCGATCAACCACTAAGGCAGGTACAGAGTTCCATTCAAAATCATATCGGACAATGGACTTCAGTTTGACAGCGAGGAGTTCGCCAACTGGTGCCAAGAGCATGGAATTCACGAAAGCTTCTCATCCGTAGCTTATTCCCAGGCAAACGGAAAAGTCGAAGCCGTCAACAAAATTCTCAAAACTCTAATAAAAAAGAAACTCGAAAAGTCAAAGGGCGCTCGGGTGGATGAACCTCCTACGGCACTATGGGTCAATCGCACGTCTTTCAGAACATCAACGGGGCATACTCCTTTTCTCTTTGGCATACGGATCGGAGGCTATGCTCCCAATTGAAACTATAGTACCTTCCCATCGTAGGATCCACTACAACCTAGAAGAGAACGAAGAGTTCCTCCTCATGTCTCTGGATCTAATTGAGGAAAGAAGAAATGATGCAGCCCCCCAGGGCAGCAGCTCACAAGCAAAAAGTGGCAGCGCAATACAACTCCAAAGTCAAGCATCGTAGCTTACAGAAAGGAGATCTTATCCTCAAGCGAATCTTCCCGCGCCCCGGAGCGCTAGGTCCAATCTGGGACGGACCATATGTAATTCATAAAGATCTTCGCAATGGAGCTTATATTTTGTCAACAGTGGACGGGGAGGTGTTCCAGAGGGCATGGAACATCCAACACCTTCGTCGATACTTTTCTTAACTCATACTGCCCATATGAAGTGAATTAACAAAGAGAATCAGTGGACGTAGGCATTTTCGTGCCGAACCACTTTAAAAAAACTTGTCTCTTTTTAACTTGTTCCTTCATATCTTGGCTGCTTGTTAACTGTATCCTTTTCTGTTGAACAAAATCCTGTGCAAATAGCATTTTCATTCAAGGCGCTCCACAGCGCAACCTCTCCTGGACAAAACCTAACAGGTACTATGCGAATCTATGCCCTCGCCAATGAGACACTTTCGCTCCGGCATCCCTCTGCTGCGGGTTAACTCATTGCTCGCGACGGCCCTTAAAGCCAACTGTAATGAGCCGATTATAAGCCACCGAGAAGGCCGACTATAGCCGAGGCAGCTCATTACGGCGTTAGGCTCGCCGGCAACTGTGAACCGACTATAAGCCCCAACATAAGGTGTGGCCAGCCAGGGGCAGTTCACAGTTGACGATCGGCACCCACGCTAGCCGGCGACAGTAAATCGAATAATACCCACGATTACGGGCCATAATGGCCCGGGTAGTTACTGTGCGCGATCTCGGCTCCGATGTGTCTTAAGTGCGGCTGTGGTAAAAAAGAATTAACTCCCCGCGGAGGCGTAAGATGGGTGACAAATGTCTCCAAGACCCACAGCTAGGGAAAGTGACTACAAAACCCGTTTGCCACGAACTTAAGCACATCGAAGGCCTTCCGTGATTGGAAGTTTTACTATTTCACCTATTTCAATTTTACTTAAAAAGCTTTATAACAACCCCTAAAGTACAGGATACAGAGTAGGAGATACTCGCCAATGGGTGCAGGGACTCACAATCGGATGGCAGGGCATTCAACTGCTTTCCATGCTCGGTCATACAAGTTACTCAAAACTGCAATCTACAATTAGAGCATGAAAGGCGGTATTTTCTTCTTTTGTGTACAAATACATGACTATAATTTGTTCGCACCACATGCTAACATTGCAAGTCATGAAATTATGTTTTAAACCAGAACCCGACATCAAACACAATTTAATTACAAGAATATACATAGCTATATTTCTCATACGACATGTCAAAATAACAACAAACATTCAGAAGACGACAAAATCAGCTTAAGTTAAAAAATTACACGTCAAGAATAATGTTGATTGTTACAAGTAGCAAGAATTACAACTTAGAAGTTACTCTACTGTCTTAAGACTAACGTATACAACCATGTCAAGTCTACAAAAAGAATTTTCCAGGTCTAATCAGGGAGCCGGTTGCGTCGGAGTCTTGTCCTTGCTCTGTTGCCCACCTGTCCGGTCGTAAAAAGAATTCATTAGCGATAAGTAACCAAGTTAACGGAAAGACAAGAAAGGAAGACTTACCAGCACCTGCTTCTTGACCATCCTGGTCGTCATCCTCTACCTGCACACCTGCCTCCTCAGCAGCAAGCAGCCGCATACCCTCCTTTACCGCCACTTTCTCCTCCTTGGTGAACTGGGCAGTGACCACATCCATACTAAAGACCGTTCCACCCTCTTTATCTGCATCGGCCTTAGCCTCCTCCAAAGCCCGAAGATAGATCTTAGCCATGACCCTGGGATAATCATCCATCCAAGAGAGATTGCCCTGCTTCCAAGTTCGGAAATACATGTCCTGGAGCATGTCATCCATCATTCCCTCATTCTCCTCAAACTCCCTATTCCGGGCCTCGGAAGCCGACAACCTTTCGACGGCAGCATCTCTCTCCAATCTGTATCTCGAGCAATCAGCCTGAAGGGACCTCCGCATCACCTCCATCTCTTCCCTCAACTTAGCTTGAGCCAGCTCTGCAGCCTCAAGTTTCTCGGACAATTCCTCCACCTGCTCGAGATCCGCTCTCCGAACCTCATCCACCGTGGCAATAGCCATGTCAATCCGCTCTTTGCAAGTAGCTTCCATTTTCCGCAATTCGGCCCAACTGGCCTCTTCCATGGTTTTCCTTAGTCGCCCAGTAGCAGCCTCATGCTGAGAAATCTGAATAGCCTGATCCGCAAGCTGTTTGGCCTGATCCGAAACCACCAATCGAAGTCGGATATTGGCGCTCCCAATCTCCTCTCTGGCCTTAACCAGCCGAGCATGATGCCCCATCAGCTTCTTGGTCTCCTCTGCCACCCGATCAATATTAGCCTTGGCCTCGTCCCCCATAGTGACTATACGAGTAGTGAGTAGATCGAGATCTAAGGACTTGGCTTCATCAAGTACTCGTACCATGGGGTTACGGGGGAGAAGGTGTTCACCAGTGACTTCGTCAAAAGTAATATCATGAGAGCTTGGATCCAGATCAGGATGACCCGCAAATGGATTACGAGCCAAGTCGGGACGGTCGATATGAATAACAGAAGGGTTTCCGGACGGGTGCGGAGAAGGTGCGAACTCGCTACCCTCCTCAATAATATCATGAATAGGCTGAGCTGGAGGCTGAGGACCGGGCGAAGTTTTGGATAAAGGATGACTCCTCTTCCTCTGCTGAATACCCTCTTCGATGACCCCAAGAAGAGGACGGTAGCCGACTACATCCCCGGAGCGTTGGGTTGAGGGCTTCGGCTTAGCAGAAATTTTGGAAAGTTTATATTGCTCAAGCCTGTGTCGGAGGTCTGAAGCTTTGGACGTCTTGCCTGCTCCTGATATAAAGAACAAGTGTCACAAACTTACATTACTATACGATTCGAGAAACGCGGTAAATTACAAGTTAAAAAAGGAAAAGAAACACAGCCGTGGTTGTACAAACCCTGGGGAGGAGTGGGATACTGCAATAAGTGCTGGATTTCATTGCAGGACGGGAGCGGGTCATAAAATATTCCTAAGTCCCTATCATTAATGCAACATGCAGGAGTCAAGAGTTCACCTTGAGTCGTTGGAGCCACCTTGGCTGGAATGGTCGGAGAAGACTCACTTGCACCAGTCCCGGCTTTGTCCGCCTTCCCGGTCTTCTCTGCCAAAGCCGGATCCTCATCCAACCCCTCAAAAGCCTGGTGGAACGCATCATCCGTCCACTCCTGAATCTCGCCCACTTGCCCAGGAAGTAGGGCCCCGATGCCATCGCCACCTTTGTCACCATCCCGACCATCTCCACCCTCGCCTCTTTCCTCCTCTATGTCTTCCTCCTCCCGGGTAAGTGGACAATTGCTGGGGGAGGGACCGTCCGATTTCTTGAGTTTCTTACCTCCGACAGCTGGAGGTTTAGTGAAAGGTTTCCTCTTGCCACTCTCTGCCGTAACACCTTCCTTGGTCTGAGCAGCCGCCCTCTCCTCCGCCGTTTCCCTCAGCTTAACTACAGACTGCTGCGGAAGGATTAAGTTATATTCCAGAAGAATCGCATTTCTAATCAAGAAGGCAGATGATCTATATTTCCCAAGAATGGCTTCTATCTCAGCCGCCGTCTGAACCAGGCGGTCAGTCTCCACAACCGGAAAGCCACCTGTCGCTAGCAAAAATGAGAAAGTATGAGAAGAAGCATCGCAATCGGAATAGAAATTATAAGTAAAAGCATCAACTTACATCCAGAGGTAAAGCGCCGGATTGAGACGGAGTCGTCCCTAACAAAGAACCACTCTTTCTTGAACATGCTGAATTTAGAGTACAGGTCCAAGACCGGCTTGAAGGTCACAGCTGACTCCAAGCTAATGTATGGGGACCCCTTCTTATAGCCCCTTAAATTATACAAGTACCGGATCTCCCGGTTGGAGGGAGCACGACCATACTTCCTCTGAAAAATAACGAAAAGGCTCACCAGTATGGCATAAGAGTTGGGCTGAAGCTGGAATGGTGCCACCTTTAGATACGTGAGGAAGCTGACTACCCAAGCATTGAGAGGCGGGATAGCACCACACATACAATGGTACCTACTATAAGCAAAGTACCCTTCGAGAGGATTGTATGGCATGACTCCTGGGCCCGGCAGCAGCATGAGGGCTCTATTGATCCCAAAGGAACGAGATATAACATCGAGCTGCTCCTCTTTGAGAGAGCTAGGAAAGCAGTCAGGCGTGGAATCCAGCAGCTCCTGGGGACCATATCCATCCACTAATGACCTTGGGGCGGGCCCATGACGCTCCGATCCTGATTGAGCTGGGGGCACGGCCAAGAACTCTCCTTCACCCCCGGATTTCTTCTTATCTGATCGAGTTTCTACTTTGCAAGACATTATCTACAACACCGGAAAAGCATAGTGTTAGAACAAAGAATGTAAACAAGTAAGCATATAATATGGAATTTCACTTAAAAGTTCGAAGTATGAAACACATGTTCTCTCGGTACAATAGTTCATTCGGCGAACAGATGCAGCACATCAATGGTTCATTCGGTAGTATAATATAAGTTTTCATTCGGTGCCCAAAGAACCAAGTTCGTTCGGTAAATCAGGACCAAAACTCGTTTGGCACTAAGCCCTATTCTCATTCGGTAGTGCGATACAGGAAGCATTCGGCTTTAGAAACCTATCATGTTCATTCGGCGAAAGGACGTATACCTGGTTCGGTACGAGCTTGATTCGGCAAAGAATTGATTCGGCTAAACTCGTCTCTCTGGTTCGGTTGTTCGGTAAGGAAAAGCAAAGGGGGTATAGCCCCTATATATAGACAAGCGAAAGGCAACCGGATCAGCCGGTTCGGCATTCCTCGCCGAACGAACCTACCTCAACTACAGTAAACAACCAAAAACAAAGCACGCCATATTCAAGAATATGCCCTACTTTGGGGGGCAAATGTTGGGCGTGTTCTCACCCAGAAGACATGGAGACCAAGAAACTTGCTTCATTCGGCAGCCCCATTCGGCAGACCCCATTCGGCAGGCACCATTCGGTAGACCTCGCTCAACCCCATTCGGCAGGCACCATTCGGCAGACCTCACCCGAACCACCTCCTGCCGAACCAACCGAACCAACCTTCCCAACTCCCACCGAACCACCTCCTGCCGAACCATCTCCCACCGAACCACCTCCTGCCGAACCATCTCCCACCGAACCACCTCACCATCCCACCACCGGTCCAATCAACTACAGGTCCATCCTACACTCCAACCACCTTCGAACCAAGCAATGACGACCCAAGACGTACCAGGCCAGATCACATCAGCCCAGGCCCATCAGCAACTATACACGTCCTAGACCCCTACCCCCAGCCTCACTCTATAAATAGAGGGGCAGGGGTACAGCAATGGGGACAAGTTGGAGAGCTCAAGCACGGAGAGAACTTTCAAACAACTTTCTTTTACTTGTATCAAAGCTTTGTACTTGTAATCAAAACAAGAGAAGAGAAATAACATATAAAGTGGACGTAGGCACATTCTGGCTGAACCACTATAAATCTGTGTGTCTTTTTACAGTTTAGCCCCTGCTTTTCATATATTTGCATAAATCATCAAAATCACTAAGAACAACCTAAGATCTATTAAATCATACAACTTTGAGGTGTTTGTCCATTTTTTGTGCAAACATACACTCCTTTGAACGAGACCGTCAAAAATATCTTCCTTGCCACCCAAGGCAAAGTTAGATACAAATGCCCACCATACAAGAAGAATCAGATAACGCGCAGAAGTCTGGAAAGTTCTGCCGCTTCCACGAATCTCATGGGCATGACACCAATGAATGCCATCATCTCCGGGACTTGATTGAGGAACACATCAGAAGGAAGAAACTGGAACGCTATGTAAAAGGTCAGGAAAGGACTCCAGCTCCTGCCAATGAGAACCCAAGGCTACCCTCACCGGAGATCGGCAGAGGAAACCGCAACACTAGCAGCTCTAGTCAAGAGAAGATAGTGGTCCATACCATCTCGGGAGGACCGCACATCGCTGACAGAAGCTGGAAAGAAATGGAAAGATATGGAAATTCGCTTAGAGACAATAAAGACTGTGTCAATTCGGTTATAGAAGAGCGCCACCCGAAGCGGAAAGAAAGTGATGACATCACATTCGGTAAGCGTGCCCTAGAAGGAAGGCAATACCCTCACATGGATCCCATGGTTATCTCTGCCCGGCTCGGCCCCGCCGAGGTTTACCGAATCCTAGTAGACACTGGAAGCTTAGTAAACATCCTGTTCAAACATGCATTCGACAGAATGAAGCTATCAATGAAGGATGTATCTCCCTGCGATAAACCACTACACGGTTTCACTGGGGATGCAAAGATGCCCCTCGGGCAACTGGACCTCTTTGTTGAGATTGGAAGCCATCCCCGCTCCGTCGTACGGAAATAGACGTTTGTGTTAATTGAAAACCATTCGGCCTACAACGCCTTCTTAGGAAGACCAGCCTTGTCTGACTTCCAAATTGTCCTAGCCCCATGGTGCCTAAAGATGAAGTTTCCAACGGACAATGGAATAGGAGAAGTAGAAGGAGACCGGGACGTTGCTCGAGACTGCTATGTGACTGAACTTCGCAACAACCACAGGAAGGATAAAGGGAAGGGTGTAGAGATTGCCCTCTACACGAAAAGTCTAGAAGCATAGCAACTAAAGAAAGCCCCTCCTCTTCGATATACCAACGACCCTTTCAATGAATTAGACCCTAGGGACAAAGAGGAGGAGGCCACCGCCGAGCCTGCAGAGGCTATGGAGTTTATATCTGTAGACAAGCACGACTCAAGTAGACTATTGAAAATTGGGTCCCAACTAAAAGCCGAATTGAAGGAACAACTCATCGATTTTCTCCGCCACAACTTGGATGTATTCACATGGTCACACGCTGACATGACCGGAATCTCCCCCGACATAGCATGCCACGTATTAAACATTGATCCTACCAAGGCGCCCGTAAAACAAAGAAAGAGAAGTATGGGGGCAGAACGATCAGCAGCCCTCGATGAAGAAGTAAAGAATCTACTCGCCAATGACTTCATACGAGAAGCTATCTACCCGAAATGGATCGCCAACCCGGTACTGGTAAAGAAGGCTAATGGGAAGTGGCGAACCTGCATTGACTTTACCAACCTAAACGACGTCTGCCCAAAGGATTGCTTCCCACTTCCCCGAATCGACCAACTTGTAGACAGCACAGCCGGGCACGAGCTCCTATCTTTTATGGACGCATACTCAGGATATAACCAAATTCCTATGCATGCTCCCGACCAAGACCACACTAGTTTCATCACCGACCGGGGTTTATACTGCTATAAGGTAATGCCTTTCGGACTTAAAAATGCAGGAGCCACCTACCAGCGCCTTGTCAACAAGATGTTTGCAGGGCTAATAGGACAAACTATGGAAGTATATGTGGATGACATGCTGGTAAAGTCAAGGAAAGCCAAAGATCACGTAAGCCACCTAGGCGAGATGTTCCAGGTACTTCGACAGTATGGAATGAAGTTGAATCCACTAAAGTGCTCCTTCGGAGTGTCATCAGGAAAGTTCTTAGGATTCATCGTACATGCCAGAGGGATTGAAGCAAACCCTGAACAAGTCCGAGCGCTAAGGGATATCAAGATACCTTCCACTCGGAAGGAAATGCAAAGTTTGAATGGAAAAGTGGCCGCCCTAAGCCGATTCATCTCCAAGGCAACAGACAAGTGCGTTCCCTTTTTCGAAGTTCTAAAGAAAGACAAAAAAAAGTTCGAATGGACTGACGAATGCTTAACCGCTTTCCTTAACTTAATCGAACACCTCCAGAAACCACCGGTACTCTCGACTCTAAGCGAAGGCGAAGAATTATACCTATACCTTGCTGTGTCATCTCACGCCCTAAGAACTGCCTTGGTAAGGGAAGACAACCGCACGCAGCGGCCAGTTTACTTCGTCGGCAAGAGGTTTACTGGGGAAGAAGTCAGATATCCTAAACTCGAGAAGCTAGCATACTGTTTACTAATCACATCACGGGAATTGTGTCACTACTTCCAGTCCCATTCCATCAAAGTTCTGACCGATCAACCACTGATGCAGGTACTCCATCGTCCCAACACTTCTGGGCGACTACTTAAATGGTGCATTGAACTAAGTCAGTATGATATCACCTATCACCCTCGCACCGCCATCAAGGGACAAGCCATGGCTGATTTCATTGCAGAATTCACTACCAACGAAGATAAGGAGCAATTGGAAATAGCAAAAGACATCAAGTGGAATCTCTTTGTGGATGGCGCAGCGAACGAACAAGGCTCGGGGGCAGGTGTGGTAATAATCACTCCCAGGGGGAATAAGCTGCACTATGCTATAAGGTTGGAGTTCGCTGCCACCAACAACGATATAGAATATGAAGCAGTGATAGCCGGACTAGAACTTGCCATAGAAATCGGAGCCAATTCTTTGTGTCTTCACAGCGATTCTCAACTTATTGTTAATCAAATACTAGGAGAATTCCAAGCTCGAGAAGAACGACTCATAGCATATTTAAAGAAGACCAAGTTACTTCTCAGCCAATTGGACCACTACTTAGTCAAACACATCCCTCGGGAAGAGAACCAAGAGGCCGACGAATTGGCAAAGCAAGCAAGTATGAGAGACATCACCATCTTCGGAGCAGTAACCATCTCAAAGCAACTGACCCCAAGTTTTGAGCAAGTAAATCTGATAGCTGCAATCGAAGAAGCAACTTGGATGACTCCCATCCGAGACTACCTACAAAGTGGCACACTACCCAACGGGCGCAACGAAGTCAAGAAAATCTTGAGGAAAGCCTCCCGCTACACAATACAAGAAGACATCCTCTATCGGCGCGGATTCTCTAACCCGTTATTAAGGTGTGTCGCTGGGAGGGAAGCCAAGGAAATCTTATTCAACATTCATCAGGGAAGCTGCGGAGATCACACCGGAGGGCAAACATTAGCAAAAAAGATACTCCGGTATGGATATTTCTAGCCCACATTAAGCAAGGAAGCCTTAGATTTTGTCAAAAAGTGTGACAGATGCCAGAAGTTTGCTAAGATTCCGCGGCTACCAACAACTGAGATTACTCAAATGACCAGCCCTTGGCCCTTCGCAATATGGGGAATTGACTTAATCGGCGAGCTACCAATGGGCCGAGGCGGGGCCAAATATGCTATAGTGGCAGTCGACTATTTCACCAAATGGGTGGAAGCGGAACCTCTGAATAAAGTATCTTCAGCAAAAGTTATTAACTTCTTGATCAAAAATGTTCTGTGCAGGTACGGAGTCCCACTCAAAATCATATCAGACAATGGACTTCAGTTTGACAGCGAGGAATTCGCCAACTGGTGCCGAGATCACGGAATTCATAAAAGCTTCTCATCTGTAGCATATCCCCAGGAAAACGGACAAGTCGAAGCCGTCAACAAAATTCTGAAAACTCTAATCAAAAAGAAACTCGAAAAGTCAAAGGGCGCTTGGGTGGATGAACTCCCTACGGCACTGTGGGCCTATCGCACATCTTTCAGAACATCAACAGGGCATACTCCTTTCTCTTTGGCATACGGATTGGAGGCTATGCTCCCAGTTGAAACCATTGTGCCTTCCCACCGTAGGATCCATTATAACCCAGAAGAGAACGAAGAACTCCTTCACATGTCTTTGGATCTAGTGGAGGAGAGAAGAAATGATGCAGTCCTTAAAGCAGCGGCCCACAAGCAAAAAGTGGCAGCACAATACAACTCCAAAGTCAAGCATCGTACCTTACAAGAAGGGGACCTTGTCCTCAAGCGAATCTTCCCCCGCCCCGGAGCACTAGATCTAATCTGGGATGGACCATATGTAATTCATAAAGATCTCCACAATGGAGCTTATATTTTGTCAACAGTGGACGGAGAGGTGTTCCAGAGGGCATGGAACATCCAACACCTCCATCGATACTTTTCTTAACTTGTACTGCCCATATTAAGTGAATTAACGAAGAGAATCAGTGGACGCAGGCCTTTTCGTGCCGAACCACTTTAAAAAACCTTGTCTCTTTTTTAACTTGTTCCTTTATATCTTGGCTGGTTGTTAACTTTATCCTTTTCTGTTGAACAAAATCCTATGCCAGGCACTTCACAGCGCAACTTCACCTGGACAAGACCTAACAGGTACTACGCGAATCTATGCCCTCGCCAATGAGACACTTTTGCTCCGGCATCCCTCTATTGTGGGTTAACTCATTGCTCGCGACGACCCTTAAAGCCAACTGTAATGAGCCGATTATAAGCCACCGAGAAGGCCGACTATAGCCGAGGCAGCTCATTACGGCGTTCGGCTCGCCGGCAACTTTGGACCCACTATAAGCCCCAACATAAGGTGTGGCCAGCCAGGGGCAGTTCACGGTTGACGATCGACACCCACGCTAGCCGGCCACAGTAAATCGAATAATACCCACGATTACGGGCCATAATGGCCCGGGTAGTTACTGTGCACGATCTCGGCTCCGATGTGTCTTATGTACGGCTGTGGTAAAGAAGAATTAACTCCCCGCGGAGGCGTAAGATGGGTGACAAATGTCTCCAAGACCCACAGCTAGGGAAAGTGACTACAAAGCCCGTTTGCCACGAACTTAAGCACATCGAAGGCCTTCCGTGATTGGAAGTTTTACTATTTCACATATTTCAATTCTACTTAAGAAACTTTTCTCCTATCCTCTGTAACAATCCTTGAAGTGCAGGACACAAAACAGGAGACACTCACTAATAGAAGCGGATACTCACAGCAAGATACTGGACCGCATCCCTTACTCGGTCACACGGGATATTCAAAGTTGCCATCTACAAGCAAAATATAAGGGGCGGTATTTCCTTCTTTCATATATGCCTATAATTTGTTCACACCTCACGCTAACACTGCAAGTCATGAAATTATGTTTTAAACAAGAACCTGATATCAAACACAATTTAATTACAGGAATATGCATAGCTATATTTCTTAGGCAACATGTCAAAATAGCAAAAACATTCAAAAGACGACAAGATCAGCTTAAGTTAAAGGATTGCACATCAAGAATAGAGCTATTTATTACAAGTAGCAAGAATTACAACCTAAAAGTTACTCTATTGTTTTAAGACTAACATATACTGCCATGTCAAATCCACAAAAAGAATTCTCCAGGTCTAATCAGGGAGCCGGCTGCGTTGGAGTCTTGTCCTTGTCCTGTTGCCCACCTGTCCGGTCAGAAAAAGAAATCATTAGTGATAAGCAATAGAGTTAACAAAAGAAGAAACTAATGAAGTAGAGATTACCAGCAACTTCCCCTTGATCGTCTTGGTCATCATCCCCTACTTCCACACCTGCCTCCTCAACAGCGAACAACCGCATCCCCTCTTTCACCGCTTTCTTCTCCTCCTTGGTAAACTGAGCGGTGACCACATCCATCCTAAAAGCCGCTCCACCCTCCTTATCCGCCTCAGCCTTGGCCTCCTCTAGTGCCCTGAGGTAAATCCTAGCCATAACCCGGGGGTAGTCGTCCATCCAAGATAAGCTGCCCTGCTTCCAAGTGCGAAAGTACATGTCCTGCAGCATATCGTCCATCATCCTCTCATTTTCCTCAAACTCCCTCATATGGGCCTCAGAAACCGATATCCTTGCAATGGCAGCATCCCTTTCCAGTCGGTATCGTGAGCAGTCAGCCTGAAGGGACCTCCTCATCACCTCCATCTCCTCCTTTAGCCTGACCTGAGTAAGCTCTGCGGCTTCAAGCTTCCCCGACAGCTCCTCTACCTGCTCAAGATCCGCCCTCCGAACCTCGTCCACTGTCGAGATGGCCATATTTATCTGCTCCTTGCAAGCAGCCTCCATCTTCCGCAATTCCGCCTTACTAGCCTCCTCCATAGTCTTCCTCAACCGCCCGGAGGCAGCCTCATGCTGAGAAATCTGAATGGCCTGATCAGCAAGCTGTTTGGCCTGATCCGAAACCATCAATCGTAGTCGGATGTTGGCACTCCCAATCTCCTCTCCAGCCTTAACCAGTCGGGCATGATGCCCCATCGGCTTCCTAGTCTCCTCCGCCACCCGATCAATATTAGCCTTGGCCTCGTCTCCCATGGTAATTACCCGAGTGGTAAGTAAATCGAGATCTAAGGACTTAGCCTCATCAAGCACCCATACCATGGGATTGTGGGGAAGAAGGTGCTCACCGGTAACCTCGTCAAAGGTAATATCATGGGAACCTGGATCCAGATCAGGGTGACCCGCAAATGGATTACGAGCCAAACCAGGACGATCAATCAGCGTAACGGTAGGATTTTCAAACAGGTGCAGAGAGAGTGAGAACTCAGTATCCTCCTCTGTGATATCATGAAGGGGCTGAATTGGGGGCTGGGGACCGAGTGAAGGTTCGGATAAGGGATGACTCCTCTTTCTCTTCTGAATACCCTCTTCAATAACCCTGAGAAGAGGACGGTAGTCGACTACATCCCTCGAACGGTGGGTCGGAGTCTTCGGCTTGGCGGAAGCTTTGGAGAGCTTGTATTGTTCAAGCCTATGCCGAATATCTGAGGCCTTGGCCGTTTTACCTGCTCCTGATATAAAGAACAAGTGTCACAAGCTTACATTGATCCATAATTCAAGAAACGCGGTAAATTAAAAGTTAAAAGAAGAAAGGAAACACATCTGTTATACAAACCCTAGGGAGGAGTAGGATACTGCAATGAGTCCTGGATTTCATTCCAGGACGGGAGCGGATCATAAAATATTCCTAAGTCCCTATCATAAATGGAGCCTGCAGGAGTCAAAAGTTCACCTTGAGTCGTCAGAGCCACCTTGGCTGGAGTAGTCTAAGAAGATTCGCTTGCACCGGTCCCGGCCTTGTCGGCTTTCCCGGATTTCTCTACCAAAGCCGTTTCTCCGTCCAGCCCCTCAAAAGCCTGACGAAATGCATCATCCGTCCACTCCTGAATCTCGCCTGCCTGCCCAGGAAGCAAGGCCCCGATGCCATCGCCACCATCATCACCTTCCCGACCATCTCCACCCTCACCTCTTTTCTCCTCTACGTCTTCCTCCCCCTGGGTAAGTGGACAATTGCTGGGGGAAGGACCGTCCGACTTCCTAAGTTCCTTACCTCCGACAGCTGGAGGTTTCGTGAAAGGTTTCCTCTTGCCACTCTCTACCGTGACACCTCCCTTAGCCTAAGCAGCCGCCCTCTCCTCCGCCGTTTCCCTCAGCTTGACTACTGACTGCTGTGGGAGGATCAAGTTATACTCCAGAAGGGTCGCATTTCTGATCAGGTAGGCAGCTGATCTATCTCTCCCGGGGATAGCTTCTATCTCAGCCGCCGTATGAACTAGGCGATCAGTCTCCACAACCGCAAAGCCACCTGTCGCTAGCAAAAATGGAAATGTATGAGAAGAAGCATCGCAACCCGAATGGAAATTATAAATAAAGCATCGACTTACATCCAGAGGTGAAACGCCGAATAGAAATTGAGTCGTCCTTGACGAAGAACCACTCCTTCTTGAACATGCTGAACTTAGAATACAGATCCAAGACCGGCTTGAAGGTTACAGCTGGCTCCAAGCTGATATATGGGGACCGCTTCTTATAGCCCCTCAGATTATATAAGTACCGGATCTCCCGGTTGGAAGGAGCACGCCCATACTTCCTCTGGAAGATGACGAAGAGGCTCACCAGTATAGCATAGGAGTTGGGTTGAAGTTGGAATGGGGCCACCTTTAGATATGTAAGGAAGCTGGCTACCCAAGCATTAAGAGGCGGGATGGCACCACACATACAGTGGTATCTGCTATAGGCAAAGTACCATTCGGGAGGGTGGTATGGCATAACTTCTCTCCCTGGCAACAGCATTCGCGCCCTATCAATTCCAAAAGAACGGGAGATGACATCAAGCTGCTCTTCCTTAAGGGAGCTGGGAAAGCAATCGGGCGGGGAGTTCAGATGCTCCTGAGGGACGTACCCGTCCACTAGTGATCTCGGAGTAGATCGGTGACGTTCCGGACCTGGCTGAACAGGGGGCACTGAGGAAGATTCTCCTTCGCCCTGGGACTTCTTTTTATCTGATCGAGTTTCTGCTTTTCGAGACATTTATTTGCAACATAAAAAGCGTACTGTTAGAACGGAGGATGTAAACAAGCCGATGCAAAGGTTCATTCGGTAGGGCAGATGCAAAGGTTCATTCGGTAGGGCAGATGCGAAGGTTCATTCGGTAGGACAGATACAAAGGCTCATTCGGTAGGGCAGATACGAAGGCACATTCGGTATTTGGGGATCTCAAGAGATCATCCGGTAATTCAGAATAGGCCCATTCGGCATTCAAACATACCTGGTTCGGTACTCAGATTGATTCGGTATTCAGGTTGGTTCGGCTATCTCAAAACGATAAAGAATGACTGTAACCTAAAGCCTCTATTTATAAGCAAAACATGTCGACCGGACCAACCGGTTCGGCACACCCAAGACCGAACGAAGCTACCTCGGCTACAGGAAAACAAAGCGCGGCACGTACAAGCACGTACCCCACTTTGGGGGGCAAGTGTTGGACATATTTCGACCGGTCTTTGCCGAACCAAATACCATCTCCCCCATCGCCAAACCAAGGCCTTTCCATCCCACCGAACCAAGTACACCGGTCCACTCACCTCTTCCTACCAAACCAAGTACACCGGTCCACTCAACATGCTTCCACCGAACCGAGTACACCGGTCCACTCACCTCTTCCTACCGAACCAAGTACACCGGTCCACTCAACATGCTTCCCACCGAACCAAGTACACTGGTCCACTCACCTCTTCCTACCGAACCAAGTACACCGGTCCACTCAACATACTTCCCACCGAACCAAGTACACCGGTCCACTCATCTCACCACCGAACCAAAGGAAACCGGACCAGATCCACCAGGCCAGATTACGTCAGCCCAGGCCCGCCAGCTGCTATATACCTCCAAGACCCCTACCCCCAGCCTCACTCTATAAATAGAGGGGCAGGGGTACAACAATGGGGGACAAGTTTGAGAGCTCAAGCACGGTGAGAACTTTCAAACAACTTTCTTTTACTTGTATCAAAGCTTTGTACTTGTAATCTAAACAAGAAAAGAGAAATAACATATAAAGTGGACGTAGGCACATTCTGGCTGGACCACTATAAATCTGCGTGTCTTTTTACAGTTTAGCCCCTGCTTTTCATATATTTGCATAAATCACTCAAATCACTAAGAACAACATAAGATCCACTAAATCATACGACTTTGAGGTGTTTGTCCATTTTTTGTGCAAACAGTACACAATCCGATCACCACAGTCAGGGTGTCCAAGCGATATTTTCCTATCATGGTAAAATATCCTAGCATCGTATTTACTTTACCAATCCATACCCAAAATAATTCCAAACCCTACGAAATCGAACACATGCAAACTGCAAACAAATGTATGACCTAACAATTCTAACTCTAACTGGTCGCACTTCTTCCCAAGTGTCGCATACCGTCCAATTAGATTTGCAACCGTTAAGGAAGTAACTAGGTATGAGGGTTCTAGGTTAAACTTATCTACCAGACAATGAGATATAAAAGAATGCGATGCACCAGTATCAAATAAAACTCTAACTGATACACTATGAATAAAAATCGTACCTCCCAACACAGCTTTTTCCTTCTCTTATGTTGGTTTTGAGGTAGCTGGTTCCAGTGCAAATATCTTACCTTTTCCATCCTTAGCTGGCTCCTTGCACTGGTTCTTATAGTGTCCAATCGATCGCAGTTGAAACACCTTACTCTTTTCTTCTTAGCAGCTTTCTTCCCTTTGCCCGTCAGACACTCATGAGCATAATGTCCTTTCTTATCACACTTATAACAGACAACTTTTGCCCTTCCTTTCTTAGCAGCTCCACTCTTCTAAGCTCCTCTTTTATGGAAAAAATTCCTCTGATGGTTCTGCCCTCCTTGAGCTTCCCTAGTCTTGTTTCCTTCAAGAAAAGCAAACATCTCTTCCTGCCTTAAAGCCATCTCCACAACTACATCGCACGGATCTCTAAAATGCGATAACGTGGCCTTAGCAAGCTCAGGCTCAACCAGTGAATGAACTTCTTATTCCTTTTGATGACAGTATCAACCATGGTGTATCCGTATCTTGCTATCTCCTCAAACCTGGTTGCATACTCAAGCACTGTTATATCTTCCTGCTCTAATTTAGCAAGCTTTTTGAGCAGTGTAGACTTAGCAATCTCCGACATAAATCTTTCTTCAAACCTCCTCCTAAACTCAGCCCAAGTCATGGTCTCCTCATTGACTCCAATAGTAACATTGTTCCACCAATACAGTGCTGCCCCTTGTAGTTGTCTAGAAGCGAGTCTTCTTTTCTGCTCATCATTGAGCCCCAAATTAGCAAAAATCCTCTTGCAATCATGTAACCAATTCTCCACTTCGATTGTGCCTTCGGTGCCAATAAACGGCTTTCCTCCCAACCGAGCATAATCTACTCAAAACAGCACAGTTTTCAACCACTAGAGCTCCTTGATTTCCTCCTTCAGCATTTCCTCCAGCTAACCCCGCAGTAACTTCTGCTTGCATTATGTTAATAAAGAACTAATACATTGCTCCAATATCGACTTGCGGGACTCTAGCAACACATATTGCAGCTTTTTCCTGACCTAGGTTCCTCCTGGTATTTGGTTTGGCATTCCCATTAGTTGTGGTGCTTCCCCCACCAATGTTAACTCTTCCACTTCTAGCATCCATATCTTACGTCTGTAATATCTGCATTCGAGTCTTTGTAAGATACAGAAGAATAGCCTAAGAGAGATGGGAGGATAGAGATAAGGCGTATACTTATTTATAGTAAATACAAGTACAATACTATAACGCTATCCCGAACCCCAATCTTTTATCTAATTCCTTTTGATTATGTTTTCAAAATCATTTTAAGTTTGAAATTTCTTTTACGTTTTTCATAATCCTATGTTCTGATATCAAGTTATAACATCCATTATCTTGAGGCCCGAAGGTAAGTACTATAGATGCAGCAATCATCCATAATATTAACTTCCGGTGACAAAATACGGCAATGTTAATGGTATCCATAATATCAGAAGCACATGAATTGGAAATAAAATCAGCGTAGATTAAAACAAATTTTTTGATTACATTCCAAATCAATACTTCATATTCAATTACATAATCCCATAATCGATTCCCAGGTTTTTGATCAAATATAATTATTACAAATTACGCCAAGAGCGACATACGAAGATGCCCCCTTGAATGATCAGAGTACTAAATAGACAATCGGTCTTAATACAACATAGCGGAAATAAAACCAAATTACTCCTAAGTATAGCTAGCATTGCCTCCTGCACGTCTTCGGAAGATTATTCGTCCACCTGCTAAACCTATAAAACCCTGACTCTCATCTAATCAAATTAATTTTGAGTACTCGAGAGTTTAAGGGAAAAAACATAAACTTCGAGTCTGACATAAAGCCTGGTGTGAATAATACTATTACATCTCGGTTTACTGATATTACGTGAGACAATGTCGCTTAACGGAACGGGTTTCCCCTCACTAATATCTCTTTAAAACATATCTTTTTTGCAAATTAAAGTTCTACAATCAAACTGATTAAACAATAATAGCAATATCATATATGCTCATCAATCTGGTAAAAAATGGTCTTTTGGTCCGGACAATATAGTTTTGTTTAGCTAACTACTTACCATTGGCTGACTCGGGCCTACCAGAAAAATAAATAATCTAACATCTACTGGACACACTTTTGGATGGTCTGTTCTTAACTTACTTCTCCCAAGTCAACTGATCCTAATGGTTTTGCGGGCTCACCAATAACCTATCCTCTTTCTTTGTATATTACTTTCGGTGTGTAACATCATTTAAGTCTTGCCTGCGACTAAGCCCCACACACTAGAATTTTGGACTAAATTAGATAGGGGATATAGCTAATGTATAGGGAACGACCCTATACCAGTCCCATCTGGTATTCAAATATCTGAGTCATTTACTTAAGGTTAACTACCCATCAAATTTTCCTTGAAAACCTTTCTTTCAAATTGATTTAACCCTTTAAATTACACTTAAACAAGGAAAATATACTTTTTCTTTACAAATCTATTTTCCCTGATATATGCTTTGCACAAAATATTGTCGATGATAACCCTCGAAACCCTTGTTTAAATGCTTTAAAAAATCTCTATCAAACCCTTTAAAAGTACCTCTTTCAAAACAAGTTAACTATTTTACCTTGAAACTCTAGGCTGAAAGGCCAAAACATACCTTTCGAAACCATTTAAAATAGACATTTCGAAACTATTGAAGGTGTCCTTTCGAAAGCTTTATAGAACCTTAGACATCCTCTTTTCAAAACATTTCAAACTTGCCTTTCGAAAGCATTGGAAACTATCCATTCAATTACTAAAAGTAAACCTTTCAAAAACATTGGTGAACCTCCCCTTTGAAACCTTTATTAGATACCTTTAGAAAGCATTAAAGTCCTTCACTTAAAAAAAACCTTCCGAAAGCATTGGTTTCAAGTAAAAGTTTGTGGAACATAGTCTCAAAACCATTTAAAACCATTCTTTTCAAAACCTTTGGATTCAACTTTCAATATATCAAAGGGTCTTAAAAGAACTGGGACGAAAGCATCTCTTTCGAAAGCATTTTTCCTAAATAAAAGAAGTGGATGGTGTCAAAACCAACCCCCTTCAGAAGCATGTAGAAGTGGCTTCTAATGTTCAAAACAAAAGATCCCTTTCGAAGGCATTGCTTCGAAAAGCTGAATGCGGCAACAGGGGTTTCGGCCCATTCGAAAGCTTTATAGAGAAACAAAAGGCGGCAACCTCTTTTGAAAGCCCTTTTCCAAAAATAATTGACCAAGTCGAAAGCTGGTTCCTTCGAAAGCTTCATTTGTAATCAAAAAAATTCTTAGTTTTAAAGAGCTACCTCTACCCTATCGAAAGCGTATTTCGCATCCATACCTTTTGCCTAACTCCAATACACTACATACCAATGCTGATACTATGTCTATTGGTTTCGACCTTGTTGGAGGCTGTAGTATAGGATCGAAAGGTGGCTGCTATAAATGGCGAAGCAATAAATCTTTATAAAACTGAATTTTAAACTTTTTAAAGCAATATCTTTCCAACTAACTTGCCTTGCTTGTCAATATATAATTGGTTGCCAATTCTTTTACAAAATCATTTCTAAAAGTGCTGCCGAATTTCAGAACTTAATAAACAAAAACTTTTACAAATTGCCCCTTCTCCTTTTATAAACATATAAAACATTTATGTCCCATAACTTAAATAATTTTATACCTTTAATAAAATACTTAGAAAAATACTCCAAAAATTCCTGTAAATCACTTTTAATATGTTTTCTAACATATTTAAATTTATGACCCAATGCTAATATATAATAATCGAAAATAATCTAAACTCAATTTAACCATTTTCTTTACTAGAAAATTCATAATAAATCCACATTAATTCAGAAAATTATGAAACTTGAATCCTATCTCTAAAATAATATTTCTGACCTTATATCAAAATTGCAAGGCATTTGGATGTCATTTGATAGGTTTTTCAAGTTAATTCTTATCATAATATCTATATGAAATAGTATAAATCATCAACAAGCATATATACATATATATATCCATTTAACAATAAAACATGGCATAATACTTTGCAAAACATATTCGGATCTGATCTAGAAACCGAAAATAACAAAATATGAGATGTAATCTATTATTCACCTTAGCTTGTTGTTAAGGAGTTTAAGATTTTCTCTTGAGTTGATTAGATTAAGCTCCCTTCCTTAATTCTTGCTTATCTTCCACTTGTTTTCTCCTAATTGTGGTTGGCCAAGCTTGAATTTAGTTTTGTTGGTGAACGTTTGTAAATGAAAATGGATTTAAGGGTTTAGGGTATAAGGATATAACCTATTCCTATTTTGCCCTTAACTTATTACCCTTACCTATTTCATTTTAATTCTCCTTTGTTTATTGGTTAATTAGGCACGACTATCTTCTAATTACACAAATCTCAATCCCGTAACCATTTACATTATTTCATTTAATTTATCTAATTAAATATTCTAAATAATGTTAATCAAAATTATGGTCGTTACACATCTCTAATACCATGTCACATGAATCCCTAAGATGCAACAAGGTTGCCCTCACAAGCTTTGGTCTCAATCCACGGATGAATTTCTCATTCCTTTTGATCACAGTATCCACGGTAGCATATCCATATCGGGACAGCTTCTCAAATATGGTTGCATACTCAAGCACTGTCATATCATCTTGAACCAGCTCAGCAAACTTCCTTAACAAAGTTTACTAAGTGATTTCAGACATAAAGCTCTCTTCAAACCTTCTCTAGAATTTAGCCCAACTCAAAGACTCCTCTCCTACCCTAGTAGTCACACTATTCCACAAGTACAACGCATCTCCTTGCAGTTGCCTGGACGCCAACCTCCTCTTCTGTTTGTCATTCAAACCCAGATCAGTAAAGATCCTTTGACGATGAAGCAACCAATTCTCCACTTCAATTGCATCCTCCATTCTAATGAATGGCTTCCCCTCCAATCTTGCATAGTCCTTACTCAGCATAGCATAGTTGTTGACAACTGGAATTTCTTGATTAGCTCCTCTAGCATTTCCCCTAACTAATCCAGCAGCAGCTCCTGCTTGCATCATGTTGACCAAGAATTGATACATTGCTCCTATATCAATTGGTGGTGTTCCAGCACCAACATTAACAGCTGTTTGTCGATCCAAATTCCATCTAGTATTGGGCCTGGCATTTCTAATGGTAATGATGGTTCCTCCATCGAGATTCATTCTTTCGTTTCCTGCCTCCATATCTTACTTTCCTTAAATGTGCATTCAAACTTTAGTAAGACATCGAAGAATGGTCTAAGAGAGAGGGAGAACATAGATAAAGCATATACTTATATATAACAAATACAAGTACATTACTATAATATTATCCCATACCCCACTTTTATTCTCTGATTCATTTGGATTATGTTTTCAAAATATTTTTAAGTTCAAAAATTCTTTTAGCTTTTAAATAAACCTATGCTCTGATACCAAGTTGTAACATCCCCCATTTTAAGGTCTAAAACTATGCGCTACATATGCTGCAGTCATCTATAGTATTAATTTCTGGTGACAAAATGCGGTCATATTATCATGTCATTACATCAAAAGCACAAGAATATGAAATAATTTTAAACAAAATTTCAAAGAAAAATTTCATATTTCATTTCAAAGATAATATTCCATATTTGTTACAGAATCCCAAATGTTTCCCAATTTCAGATAAAATATAATTATTACAAATACTTCAAGAGTGACATATGAAGATGCCCCCTTGGTTGATCAAAGTTACTAAATAGACAAATGCATTAACTGTTAATACATTCACACAACAACTGACATACCACATCGGATAATAGTAATAGATAGACTGCTACATAGCTAGCTTTGCCACCAACACGTCTTCAGAACCTTTATTTGCCAAAACCTACTTAACCTGTAGACCCTTACTACCGACCTACTCAAATTGAATTTGGAGCACCCAAGAGTTTAAGGGGAAAGCATAAATGTCGAGTCAAACAAAAAGCCTGGTGTGAATAATAATATGCCATCTTGGTTTATAATTATCTAATGAGACGGTAACATCCCATATTTTTAGTAACATTATTTAGGACATTTAATTATCTAAATAAAATAAAATAATGTGATGATTAGAGGATTGAGATTTGTGATTAATAAAGGTAGCCATGCCATGTTAATGAATAAATTAAAATGAGCTAAGATGAAGTAGATGCATAAGGGAAATAGGTGAGGGCAAAATAGGAAAAAGAGCATTCTAATACCCTAAACCCTTGGGAATACACGTTCATTACTAAATCAAAAATCAAAGTATAGAGGTCGGCCACCATTAACAAGAACAAGAGGAAGAAAGAGCTAAAGGAAGAAGATTAATCAACTTAATCCATTCAAATCTCAAACTCCATAATCTCAAAGCTATGGTGAATAATGACTACATCTCATTTTTCTAATTGTTTTCGGTTTTAAGATGAATCCGAAGTATTTTGCATGATTATGCCATGTTTTTGAATGATGAAATTTTTATATATGCTTGTTGATGATTTATGCTTATTCATATAGGTTTTATGATATGTTTTGATGTAAAAACCCTATTAAATGACATTCAAATGAATTGAGAATTTAAAGTTAGAGCAGAATTCTTATTTTGGAGATGAGTTTCAATTTTCATAATTTTCTAAATTAATGTGGATTTCATATTAATTTTCTAGTGAAGAAAATGTGTATTTGGGTTTAAAATTATTTTGGGCTAAATAATATATGTTTTGGGTCTGAAATTAATATATGTTAGAAAACATATTAATAATGATTTTTTGGAATTTTTGTAGAATTTTCCTAAGTGTTTTGATGAATATATAAAATTGTTTAAGGTATGAGACTTAAATGTTTTATATATCTATAAAAGGAGAAGGGGTATTTTGTAAATGAATTAAATTGTTTATTTCTGAAATATTGGTAGCACTTTTAGAAAAGAAAATTAGCAACCAATAATATTTTGACAAACAAGGTTGGTTAGTTAAAAAGAAATTCTTTTTAAAGTAAAAATCAATTTTTACATGCTTTTAGCATGTTTCGCCACTTTCGGCACCAGGGGTTCCGACATAGTAGCTCCGCCACCATCACCATCGCAATTAATGTGAATGACATCAAAGCATTGGTTCATAGAGAATTGGATATAGGCGGAAGGTATTGGGTCGAAACCTTACTTAGCTTTTAAATGAAAACGCTCCTGCTTTGCTTTCAATCGATATGCTTTCAACTTGGTTGGCCTTCGACTGAGTCAAATGTTTTAGAGGAACGGTTTCGAATGGGTTGCACCTTTTGTTTTAATTAATTGTGTTCAAATGGGGTCGAAACCCTTACCTTCCGCCTTTCTATCTTTCGACGCCAATGATTTCAGAAGGTACACTTTGTTTTAAAGCCCAATCCGCTTCTCCAATGCTTTCGGAAGGTTGGTTTCGACACTAACACTTCTTTACTTAGGAATAGCTTTCGAAAGAGTGCTTTTGACTTAAATGTTTGTAATGACTCGAGAATTTTAACGATGTTTATAACGTAATTAACTAAATTTTCTTGAAATTAAATAATAAAAATTATGCAATGAAAATTTGGTATTTGGTATGCGTCTATTTAAACATAGCAAGTGTCAGATTTTCATCAGAAAATATGTAAGTTTGTTTGGTTGTGAAATTTCAATTTATAAATTTCAAATGACTTAAATTTGCTGGAAATAAAATATTTTAGAAAACTAAATACTTTTATATAAGAAATATGTAAGTCATTTTCTGAGTGAGACGTCATATTTCATTTCACCAAATTTGGACTGCTATAACCTTGTTTATCTTATTTTCGACGAATTAGCAGCAGTTTGGCAGCGAATATCGAGTTTTGATAGGATGGTCGTATCTCTCATATATGTGTACCATTCTGTTCGTCTCGTCGTGCTGATCTCCATAGTATATTCATTTGTGCATTTCGACATCTGGTACACGGCGAAATCTGTGAAACGGTTAGCCGTATCAGTTCCGCATTTGAGCATTTTGTTTTCTTATGTCCTTTCATTGTCCTCCGTGAGAAAGCTTATAGCCGTTAACTTTTAGTATTCCCTAAAACCCAACCCTTGACTTTTGCGATTCCTAGCTGTTTAAATATTTGTTGTGTGACCTTTCACTCTCTCTCCTTCCTCTGGTTCGTTCTGCATTTCCATTTCTTAAATATATATATATATATATATAATATTATACAAAGCAATTATATAATCTGAAGCTTGCATGTATTGGTTTGCTTTCTTTTTTTCTTGAGATAGCCTGCTCGTCTTCATGGCCGAATAACCTTGCTCCAGCACACCGAAGCCAACACCGTCTGATCCCTGACCACCTTGATCCACTGACTCGTGTCTCTCCAGCCAACCGAGCTTGCGACCACCCTCAACACAACACGCCACCATCTCTCCAAAACTCCACACGTGCAGCCCACCCCACCACCTTCTCTTGCCATTGCCAAATGCCTCTCGTCTTCCCACTCCACAGTTGAGACCCAAGCAGCCCCAGCGTACCCTCCACCAAATCCACCTTAGTCCTCTAATGCCGAACAACCACCATCATCACCCACGTCAGCCGTTCAAACTCCATTTCCCTCCACCTCACTGCCTTCCCTGACTGAACATCCTCCCATCGCCTTGAACCCATGCAGCTCTCCAGATCCGCCTTATCCAGCACTTCACCACCCTGAGCCTTTAATGCCTTCCCTCCTCCGATTTTCCCTCCCTCTCGCAACAGTCAAGATCCATCTTCCATCCGCTGCTTCATATCATCTCATCCTTACCCTTGCCACCTTGCAGCGACACCTCCGGCCTTCCTCCTCAGTTCACCAGCCCCATGCAAACTGCCACCGAACACTTGCACCACCTGTCCGCCAGTAGAGCAGCATCTTTCTCCTATATATAAGAAAAAAAATAAAGTTTATATATTTATAAAGTTTGCAACCTGCTCATCATCTTGCTTCACCGCCTCTTAGCCCTTCCCTAGGCCGAGCACCTAGCAACCAAGCTCCAGCGAGCGCCAGGCCTTTCCTTCTCTAAAAAAAGAGGAGAAAAGAAAAGATATGTATGTATATTATATATATATATATATATATTTGTTTTCATCGAATTCGAATTAATGTTATCTAGCTTGTCGCAACCATCATTTGCTTGTCGCTGTCCCGCTAGGTCGTGTCTGTATCCGTGCTTATCCGTGTTCGTCGCATCTCATTCTCATATTTCTCTAAGCCTCAAAAGGTGAGCAATCACTCACGATTAACAATTTATGTTTAAGTAAATAAACATCACATGAATTTACCATTAAAATGTTTGTTATAGATAAGATTTTTTGAAATATATATATATATATATGATTTTATATCTTACGATGCTCACTTGACATATATATGATGATATAATGTGATTTCGTTTTGATGTACATGATGATATGTTGCTTTGTATAACAGTTATATTGACATGTATAATATGTGATTCACAATTGCAAGTTCCTTATATGCTATGCTGTTAATTATCTATTTTCAATCACACTGCAAGTTCCATATAGTTTAGGTAATCCCTATGGGTTGAAATGATACATTCCCGAACAATATTATAGATTATGGAAAATCGTTATGGGTTGAAATGATAAACCAAAGCAAGTTTATTGATTTTGAAATTTAGGATTGCATGCTGAAATGATATATACCCGTAAATTTAAATTATTGCGGATTGAAATAATAAATAATTAGATCACATGACCATAGGATAGAAAATTATATACGGACACCATTGGTCTATTTTGAAAAATGATTTCCAAAGTATTGAAAGGAAATATATGGGTTTTAATATATATTAATTTTAAATAAAATAAAAAGATTTTATTTTAATATGAGTGTAAAACATAGATTTTTAAAGTATATAATTGGAATTTTAAATTATAAGTTAAGTTTTGAAATGTAAATTATAAAATTTTACTTATAACTTTATAATTTTTAAATATATAAAATAAGATTTAAAATAGATTTAATAATATTAAGATCTAATTTAATAATAATTAATATAATAAAAATTAATAAGAATTTAATTTAACTAATATATATAATATGTTTTAAATATATATTTACAATGTATATTAATATGTTTAAAATAGATTTTTGTAATAACTTTTATATATATTATGTTTAAATATTTATTTAAATATTTATTAATATATTAAAAATATTTGTAGAACATTAAATAAATTAATGTTAGGAAGATAAATTGAAATTGATTTGAAATTTAATTTGTTTAACAATTGTATTTAATAAGAATTGATTTGAACTTATTAATCTTGAGATTTTAAAGGTATGATTTTATAACTTGATTTAATTAAAGGCGAATAAATGAATATTTTCAAATTTAAATAAAATTGAATATTTAATTTTGATTTAAAATTGTAATTTGAAATTTTATTTAAATTCTTATAAAAAGTGATTAAGTGAATATTTTAGAATTAAATATAACCGGAGTTAGATATTTAATTATTGATTTTATTTAAATTTGTAATTTGAGATTTTATTTTTTTTGGCAATGCCGACGAGGTTAAATGGACCCCGACCATTTATTGCTACACCAGACAGAACAAGACACATACAACAAGGGGAAGATAGAAAACAGGGGGCACTTGGCGTAGCAAGCACGGGGGAAACAGAAAATAATAAAAAAATACAACCAAAACAACACAAAAGAAGAAACACACATTAGTTAAGAAGAAAAGAAGAACGTATTCCTGGATCAATTGCGAACGATAGCTTGCCCATGGATTCCCTAATCTCACTCATAATCCACTTTTTGAGATTATCATCAGTTTTTGCTTTCGTAGCTTCGAACAGCCTGGTGTTTCTCTCTCTCCAAACCGAGCTAATAAAGCTCTTCAATACCACAGTGAAAGTCCTTTCATTTTCTCTTTTGTAGCCAGTGTATGCGAATATCCGGCCCCATTCGACTTGATTATCATGGGAGACATTACTTCGTTGCATTTTAGCCATCACATCGATCCAGATCCGCTTAATGAAAGTGCACTCGAAATACAAGTGTTCGACAGTTTCAGGCATTTCGCAGCAGAACTTACATGTTATGTTTATGCTCATTCCCATGCACGCAAGCTTAACACTAGTTAATAGCGCACGATTAAGAACCTTCCACAGTATGAAGTCGTGTCTCATACTACTATCTCTTCCCCACGTTCTCTTCCACCATCTCCATTTAGGGCGAGATTTGTTGTTCATCATAAGTTCATAAGTAGCTCCAATTTTGAAAGTTTCCTTTTTGTCCCCCCAAACTAAACACTTGGCAGCAGTGGATAGTGGAGTAAAACTAATAATTTTGTTCCAGACTTGTTGTATCCGAGGATTGGATGTAGATGTACGCGAAGTTTGAATGGTGTACAAAATATCTCTGACTTTGGTTGCCGGGTGTATTCCAGTCTGATGAATCTCTCCATGCGTTAGTTTACGACTAATAATGTACCCATTGTCCAACCAAGGATCATCCCAAAAATTCACACTGTGCATAGGATTCGTATTCATTTGCATGAGAGGAAGGTACTTCTCCTTTAACTTAAATAAACATTGCCACGTCCAACTTAAATTTTGAGGCTTGATCATGCTCCATAAACTCCTTCCTTTGATCACGTTCTTTTCAGACCATGTAGCCCAGAGGCTTTCAGTACTGTTATAAAATGTGTCAATATGCTTGGCAAAGGCAGCGTAATTCCATTGCATTATATTGTGTATACCCAGCCCCCCCTTATCCATAGGCCTTTCGATATAGTCAAACTTAATCGGGGCGATATATCTGCCTGTCACTTTGCCCTTCCATAAGTATCTCATGAATGCGCTTCTGATCATACCAATCAATTTAATGGGGAGAATAAAGGTTCTAGCCCAGTAAACTTGCATAGAGAATATCACAGATTTGATAAGAGTTAACCTTCCAGCCTGACTAAGCAACTTGGATGTCCAGCAACTAAGCCTGGCAGTAATCTTCTGGAAAAGAGGGAGACATTGGATTGCAGTGATTTTCGATGTTGTTAGCGGAAGACCCAAGTAAGAAATAGTGTCATGAGTTAGAGTCAACCCAGTGATTTGGGTGATGAGATTACACTGATCAGTACTAACGCCAGCAGTGATGATTTCAGACTTAAGTAGATTCACTTTTAACCCCGTCATAGCATAGAATTCATCAAGAGAGTGCATTATATTACTCAGAGTAGGGATTTCAGGAGTACAAAACACAACAAGGTCATCTGCAAACATAAGAGCCGAGATGCGTGGATTAGAGCAGGCAGGGTGGAGCTTAAATTTACCTTGAGAAACTAGCCTATCAAGCATTCTCGTTAGGAGCTCCATGACAAGAATGAAAATGTACGCAGAAAGGGGGTCCCCCTGCCTAATCCCTTGATTACTGACAAAAAATCCCTCATTCTTGCCATTAATATTTACTGAAAAAGTTGGGGAAGAGATACATTCATATATCCAAGCTATGAAGTGAGGGGGGAAGTTCATGTACCCCATGATCCTCACAACACTGTTCCATTGCAGCATGTCGAAAGCTTTCATAATGTCAATCTTCATCATAGCTCTTGGAGTTACACTCTTACGTTTATATCCCTTAATGAGCTCATGGGATAGAAGAACATGATCCAGGATGTTCCTTCCAGGTAAGTAAGCAGCCTGGTTATTGGAGACTAAGGATGGAAGAACATTCTTAAGTCTAGTTGCTATGACTTTGGAGATGCACTTGTAGATGGTATTACAACAGGAGATAGGTCTGTAATCGTTAACACTGTGAGCATTCTTGGTCTTGGGGATAAGAGCTATGTTGGTATAGTTAAAAGATCTGAAGATTTTACTCTTTTTGAAGAAAAGGAGAATGGCATTGGTCACATCATCAGAGACAATAGGCCAACATGTGGTGTAGAATAGAGCATTTAGCCCATCCGGTCCTCCACACGATTCAGTGTTTAAAGAGAACATTGCATTCTTTATTTCCTCGGGGGAGACCTCATTGCATAAATATGCATAGTTTACAGGGTTTAGTCTAGGAAGAATGTCACTGGGAATTAGATCTATGTTCGGCATAAAGTTGGTCACATTGCTATACATATCAGAGAAATGATTAACGAAAGCCCCTTTGACTTCATTAGGGGAAGAGTGAAGATTACCATACTTATCATAGATGGTGATTAAGTTTTCGCTCGCATGCTTTTTCTTAAGGCTTGCATGGAAGAAAGCACTATTTCTATCACCTTTGTCTCGCCAGATGATTCTCGACTTCTGTCTAATCATATCATTTTCTTTGCTTAAAGCTTGATAGTATTGCAGAGTCAGATTACTCTCAGATATAGATAGGTTAGCATTGTTAACAGAAGCCACCATAGCTGTCTGAACTTCAATTAGCTTATCTTTAAGCAGAGTGGACATCTTGTTACCTTGGCCATATTTATTGAACGCCCATTGTTTCAAGACTTTCTTCATCTCCTTGATTTTTTCCTGCAAAACAAACATGTGATTACCATTTTTAGTTATATTCCATGCAGCTAACACGGTACTTTTAAAGTCCGGTTCAGAAACCCAAGTGTTAAAAAATTTAAAATTTGATTTTCCTCTCAAGTCCGCTTCACGAAGGTGGATGATTTGGGGAGAGTGATCTGAAAGGAGAGGAGGAGGAATGTGGTTGTAGAGGAGAGGCCATTTAGTTAAAGCACATTGATTCGAGAAAGAGTGATCAATAGTAGAGAAGGTCCTGCATCCAAGTCTCCTTTTATTGTTCCACGTGTATTGCATACCCACAGTTCTAACCTTAACCAGATCAGCATCTGATATAGAGTCAGCTAGGGGTTTGATTTCATTGAGAGAGAGGGGATTACCACCAATTTTATCAGTGAGACTGCAACAGCAGTTGAAGTCACCAAGAATTATCCATGGGTGCGTGGACTGTCTGAGGGGAGGAATGACCGAGAGTAAAGATGTTCTTGATAAAGCCGAGTTGAAAGCGTACACAAAGGAGACATAGAAAGATGTTTTGTCAGAGAGGTCAGTGGCGTGACAATGTATCAGTTGGGGGGTAGTTAGGATTGGAGTAAGTTGAATGCGTAGGGGATCGAAAAGAATCAAAATTCTACCATACGGCGCTTCAATCAGATTATGAATATATTTCCACCTTGGATTAATGTGCTCTGCTGCCCTGATAGTCAAGGCAAGATTAAGCTTGGTTTCAAGAATTGCTACGACTGATAATTGATGAGTTGAAATAAGTAGTTTGCATTGGTCCTGCTTGATTACATGGTGTGCTCCGCGTATATTCCAAGCTCCTAAGCGTAACATCATTGGACAACACGAGCGTTAAGTAATTCTATCTTCATTCTCCTAGTCACTGCCTGCTTCGAGTTCAGGTAATTAGGAATGGTTGCTGAAAGAGGTGTTACCTCAAGATTAGATGTCTCCTCAATTAAATGGGTGTTGGTTCGAGCAGGAGATTGAGTAGCGGGTAGAATAGAGGGCATTTCATCATTAGAAGGGGCCTTGAATGCTTGGGGAGGTTTGATCTTGGAATAAATGTGACTAGGAGAAAAGATTGGGGATGTGGCGTTGCCTTGAGGAGAAGTTTCATTAGTCTGCATTGTCCGATACGCTGTGCATGTCTCGTGCACATCTTCTTTTTCATAAATATTTGTACTGAGTTCAGAGTGTTTGTTTTCATTGTTACTATTCTTCCTACCCCCCGTGTTTATATCAGCACCTTTTCCACTTTCACCACTCTGACGTCCATTTTTATCTACCTCATCTACTGTTTGCTTACTTTGTGTCTTGTTCAATGTTTGCATATCATATTTACTCCGATTTTTCGTCCTGATACAGCTTCCTTGTTTTGGTGATATTTGGTTCTTATTTTCCTTTTGCACATCAGCCTCCTTAAGTTGAGCATCTTTACCTTTAGCACTAATTTCCAGACTTTCTTCTACCATGACATTCACATTTTCCTCATCTTCCAAATTAAGCAAAACTGCAAATTTATTGAAGGTTAGGGGTTCGCTTCCTATATCACTGTCATTTATTCCTACTTCATTTTCCTGGCCTTCAACATTACTCACTGAATCTATCTGAAATAAGGTATTGGATGTTTCTTCTTCGTTTGTGTCTTGTTGAATTGCTTCTTTGTTCCCACCGAGTCCTTCTTCATTGTTCTTCCCTAATTTATCTTCACTGTTCTCCTTTTCTTTAATTGTTCCTCCTTTTTGCTCCTCCATTTTGCCTTTGTTTATTGTTTCCACTTTCTTTCTACTTACTCGCTGCCAAACTCTTATGTTTCGTTTCTGCATTGGCTTCATAATTCTATTCACCTGGGTTGAGACAGCCTTAACCACCATTTTGTCTTTCTTGGCATTGTTAACTGATACTTTTTTGTCCTCATTCTGATTATTTTTTATACTATCACAACAATTGGTTTTATGACCAAATCTATTACACAGCACACAAACATCAGGCTTCCACATGTAACGCACATAGATTTTTTGATACCCACCTTCAGCCAACTTCACTGTGAATTCATTAGGAAGTTCCTTGTTTGGTTTAATTTCCACTAAGCATTTCGCATAACTCAATCTTTCTTGTTTTTCTGTCATTTCATCCATACATAACATCTTCCCCAGATGGCTGCAGAGCCATTAATTCCCAGAGGAGACCAGGCAAAAATCGGTAAGTTATACAATTGCACCCAAACTGGAACCGCTGTAATCGATCCAGAGACGTTACTGATAGCAGAATCGTAAGGTTTTACAATGAACAACTTATTGTTCATGATAATAGGATCACACTGCAGGATCTTGTCTCTATCTTCCGAACAAGTGAAGTTGAACAAGAATAAAATACCATCAGACTTAGCTGTCACCGATCCTTTAAGCTTCCATATCTTCTTAAGTCTGGAAATAACAGCAGTGTAAGACAATGGTTCATCGAGGAAGAAACCAACTAGGGTATCCTTCCATAACGCCGCACCAGCGTCAATAACTTCAGCAGAAGGGACTAAGACATCATCTTCATAATCAGGTAACAGGTGAACGGGGATGTACTTCCCAGCATTCTTGGGTTTATGCTTGAACAGTGAAGTCCATATCCGTTCACTAGGAGGTGGATTCGGAGGCGCTTCGTTGTAGGAAAAAAGATTGAGGGTAGGAGAAGAAGTCGGGGTGGGGTCAGGGGGAACAAGGGGAGGGATATCTACTTGAGTTGGAATAGGTACCGGGGTGGTTTTGGATGTGGCAAGGCTTGGTGGGGACGGAGATGTGGTCGAGGCAGAGACAAGGGTGTCAGAGAAAGGAACATCTATACTGGCAGAGGAGATGGGGGGAGGTACTTCTGAGGTGACACTGGGGGGAAGGTTGGGAGCTCCATGAGCGGACATGAGAGTTGACTATAAACTTGAGAATAGTTATATTTCCAAAACTGTTATAAAAAAATGATTAAGTGAATATTTTCAAATTGAAATAAAGATTAATTTTGAAATATAAATGAAATTTATCAAATTGAGTTATTGTAAATGTTTGAATATTTAAACTTTGAAACCTATTTAATTGGAAGTGATTTAAATTTGTTGTTCAAACCTGGATTTGAAATCGATATAAATTAAAATGGTTTTAATGAGAATTTTGAATTGAACCTTTGCCTTTTAATTGAAATTGTTGAACTGAGATTGATTTAAATTGAATTTTGGAACTGAAGTTGATTTGAATAGATTTCTGAAATTGGAAGAAACATTTCTAATTTGAAACTATTTTCGATATAAACTTTTTAACATATAAACTATTTTAATATATATTATTTTAAATTATAAACAATTTTTAATATAAGTATTTTAATATATAAACTATTTTAATGTGTAACCTATTTTTAAATATAAACTTTTTTTATTATATAACTATTTCAATATATAAACTACTTTCAATAGTCAAATCCTTTTATTTAGAACTGTTATGATTTTGATTAAATGGATTTAAATGCGAATACTTTAATATGATGGTTTAACCTATTATGTTATTAGGTTTTGGAATTGAATATGATTTTGAAGTAAATAATGGTTTCGAAAGTGATATAATTTTTAAATAAATATGGTATTTTGGTATGAAGTATGAACTGTTTGAAATGAAAATGACAACGGTGTGAAATAAGCATTTGGTTCTTAAAGTGACCGAGATCGGATATTGTCATACACTCTGCCAATACCGAAAACCACTTTAACAACTGTGTACGTGTTGAAGAATCCAGAACGAAGTAGGATGGTTTGGCGACGTCTATATGAGGTATGAACATAGCCCTAACCCCCTCGGGTCAGCTTAATGTGACTAAAACAGGAGCTATACTTGGGCCAAGTGAGGTCGCACCTCCGATCGAGCATGCTTCTTAGATACCATATCTATTACTTTGTGACTTGATTGGGTGCACCTCTGATTTGGGAGTGTGTCTCGAGGTGGGCGGTAGTAGCTGCTATTCGTTACCACCAGCCCGGTTATGCAAAACGGTAGTATCCTACCCTAGGTATTGCCTCGCATGCCTTATCACATGCCTTATCGCACCCACTACGAGTTTGGTTTGTGTCGTACCTATGGAGTGCTCCCTGATAGTCCACCGATTTGGTGGAGTTTACAGTACTGTATAAACTACGACATTTATATAAAAATATGTTAAGAGGGATATGGGTAACACCTTAACGCTATTTTAATAGTTTACTTTACTATAGACATTATCTATGTAGCATATTGTACTATGTATGTAGATAGTTTAATAGATCCTTAAAGGATGGAATCCCAACATCCTTTAAGTTATATTGCATTTCACTTGGAAATTTCACTTGAGTTGATTTACTTGCATAAGAATGTTAATCCTGACTCGAGTGTTTTGTATTTTGCTTTATGCTCGGGTCAGATTGAGTGTCACAACATTTAAGACTCACCTTTGGAGCTTGGAGCTTTGCTTGAAGACCTGTCTTATATTCATTCAGCTTTCTGTTATTTCAGTTATTTCCAGTTTTGTGTTTAGACTTGTCAGTTGCTTTAGTATTGAGACTTCTTGTATTTGAGATTTCTCTTGTGTTTTGTTTCAGATTATGATATTCTGTAATAGCTTCATGAACTACTATTTATCTATTCCGCTGCTTATTGTTATATTACTCTGTGTTTGTGATTTTGTGATTGATTTATTTACTATATATGCTAAGTTTTGCCAAATATAAATTAATCATCTATTGTTTTGAGCAATTCAAGCCTAACATGTGCGGATTATTGTCGATTTAAATAGTTCGAAATGGCAGGTCATTACAATGTTTTATGACCCTTTTGCCCTGTTGAAGGTAGAATCCAAATGGTTTTCAAAGAGATGATTTTAATGGTTTCAAAAGGTGTTTCCACATGTTTTAAGTTGAACCAAAATGCTTTCGAAAGGTTTATTATTTACAAAGGTTTTCATGCTTTTGAAAGGTTTTAAAGAAGGTTTCTAAGGGGTGGTTCCCCAATGATTTCGAAAGGTTTGAAAGGATAGTTTTTCCAATATTTTCGAAAGGCAACGTTTAAGTGTTTAAAGATAGGATGTGCAAGGTTTTACAGCTTTCGAAGGAAAGGTTTTTCAATTGTTTTGAAAGGTGTATACGAATGGTTTCGAAAGGAGTGTTTTTGCCTTTCGGCCTAGGTTATAAAGAAGGGTTCTACTTGGTTTTGAAATGGGTACTTTCAATAGATTAGAAAGGGGTACTTTCAAAGGTTATAGTGTTTTCATCAACAAAGATTTGAGTAAAGTTTATAAATAACATGGCATGGTGATTTTGAGTAAAGCATAAAGTATATATTTTCCTTGTTTAAGTTTGATTTAAATGTTTTAAATATATTTGAGATGAAAAGGATTTCAAGGAAAATTTTGGAAAGATTACCCTAAGTAAAATGACTCAGATATTAGAATACCAGATGGGACTGGTATAGGGTCGCGCCATATACATTCGCTATTAACCCCAGCTAATTTAGTCCAAAATTCTAATGTGTAAGGCTTTATCACAGGTAAGAATAAAATGATGATTACACATAAAAGGGAATATATATTTGCGTACAGATATGTTATTGGTGAGCCCGCAAAACCATTAAGATGAGGTAACCCTGGGAGAAGATAAGTTAGGGACAGACCGTTCAGAAGAGAATATCCAATAGATAAGTTAGGGACAGACCGTCCAAAAGAAGAGTATTTAACAAGTGTTAGATTATTTTGTTTATATTGTCTGGTAGGCCCGGGTCAACCAAAGGTTAGTAGTTAGCCAAACAAAACTATAGTGTTTGAATAGATAGTTCATTTGTTACCTGATATGTATGTTTAAATGATAATGCTTTACAGTTTTAACCAGTTTTGGTTGCAGGAAATGATTTGCAAAAGTAATGTTTTAAAAGGATATTAGTGAGGGGAAACCCGTTCCGCTAAGCGGCTTGGTCTCACTTAATATCAAATAACCGAGATGTATAGTATTATTCACACCAGGCTTTATGTCTGACTCAAAGTTTATGTTTTTCCCCTTAAACTCTCGGTTGCTCAAAATTAATTTGAGTAGGCTGAGAGTTGAGGATTTTCAGGTTTTTAGCAGGTTGGCGAATAAAGCTTCCGAAGACGAGCAGGTGGCAGACGGATAGCTATTTAGGAGATGCTTTTTTATTTTGTTTGATTTCACTGTGTTGTATTAAGTCAGATATGACTATATATTACTCTGATTAACCAAGGGGGCATCTTCATATATTGCTCTTGTGGTATTTATGTAATAATTATATTTTATCTGAACCTGGGAAACGAATGTGATTATGTAATCTGGATACAAAACATGTTTTATGAAATTTAATAAAAAATGATGTTTTTATGAAATCTGTGATTTGTATCATAGTCATGTGCTTCTGATATTATGGATACCATTAACATTATCGTATTTGGTCATGGAAGTAAATATTATGGATGAATGCAGCCTCTGTAGCGCCTAGTTTCGGGTCTCTAGATTGGGTATGTTACAACTTCATATCAGAGCATAGGTTTATGAAAAACTTTAACCAAAAATGATTTTGAAAACATAATCCTAAGGAATTAGAGTAAGATCAGGGGTATGGGATAACACTATAGTGACATAATTGTATTTGCTATATATAAGTATAGGCTATATCTCTATTCTCCTATCTCTCTCTTAGGTTATTCTTCTGTATCCCACGAGGCTTGAATACAGATATGGACGCTAGAAGTGGAAGATTGAATCTTGGAGTAAGCACCACCACAAATGGTAATGCTAGACCGAATACTAGAAGGAACCAAGGTCAGGCACGAGCAGGGAATGTAGGTGCTGTATTCCCACAAGTTGATATGGGAGCTATGTATCAGATTTTCATGAATATGATGCAGGCGGGAGTTGTTGCTGGAATGGTTGGAGGAAATGCGAGAGTAGGAGTTCAAGAAGCTCCGGTGGTCCACAACTATGCTATTCTGCGTAGAGACTATGTTAGGCTGAGTTGGCAAGGGACATACTCGGGATCCTTGTGATGTTGTAGTGGAAATGGCTTTTAGACAAGATGAGATGTTTGCTTCTTTTTGGAAGAATAAGGCAAAGGAGGTCCAGGTAGGGCAGAGTCAGAAAAGGAAGTTCTTTCATAAGAAGGGTGCTCAGAAATGTGCAGCAGCAAAGAAGGGAAAGTCTGAGGTTGTTTGCTTCAAGTGCGACAAGAAGGGGCATTTTGCTAATGAGTGTCATACTGGTAAGGCGAAGGAAGTGATCGGGAAGAAGAATATCAGATGCTTAAACTGCGATTAGATTGGTTATTATAAGAATCAATGCAAAGAGCCTGCTAAGGAATGGTAGAAGCAAAGTTTTTGCATTGGAGCCTACTACATCAGGACCAACAGTGCAGGAGAAAGGGAAGGCAGTGTTGGGAGGTATGCTTCAGATTCATGGTATGTCTCTTAGCGTTCTTTTTTATCTCATTGTTTGGTAGATAAGCTTGACCTAGAATCTCATATTTAGTTACTTCTTTAAGGGTTGCAAATCTGATAGGAGAGTATGCGACACTTGGGATGAAGTGTGACCACCTAGAGTTTGATTTGTTAAGTCATAACTTTGTTTGCAGTTTGCATGTATTTGACTTTGTAGTGTTTGGACTTATTTTGGGTATGGACTGGTTAATCAAGTATGATTCTAGGATATTTTTCCATGATAGGAAAATATTGCTTAGACACCTCGACTATAGTGACAAGATTGTATATACTGTAGAAATCCCTAGCTGTGAGGTGAATGCTTTGTTGGGAATTTTGGAGTTGGAAAATGAGTTGAATCGCATTTTCTAAGTCAGAGAATTCGCGGATGTTTTTGAGCCTATAGTAGGATTGCCACCGAAATGAGCCATTGAGTTTTAGATAGATTTGGTGCCTGGAGCAGAACCGGTGAGTAGACCGCCAAGCAGGATGACACCTACATAGATGAGAGAGCTAAAGGTGCAGTTGGTAGATTTGGAAAGCAAGAGTTTTATAAGATCTAGTAATTCACCTTAGGGAGCAGCCGTAGTTTTTGCTAAGAAGCCAGACGGATCATTAAGGTTATGTATCAATTATCATAAGTTGGATGAGAAGACGATAAAGAATCAATATCCGTTGCTTAGAATTGATGATTTGTTCGATCAGAGTGGAGCCAAGGTATTTTCTCGGTTGGATTTAGCAATAGGTTTCCATCGGCTTAGAGTAGCAGAGGATATTATTCCTTTGACAGTGTTTAGAACTAGATATGGATTGTACTAATGGTTAGTGATGCCGTTCGGACTAACTAACGCGCTGACATTCTTTATGGATTTGATGAACCGAATTTTCCAAGAACACTTGGATAAGTTCGTGTTGGTTTTCATAGATGATATTTTGATATACTCTAAGAATGAAAGGGAGTATGAAGTTCTTCTTAGAGTTGTGCTTGAGACGCTGAGGCATAATCAGTTGAAGGCGAAGTTTTCGAAGTGTCATTTTTGGAAGAAGAAAGTGAAGTTTCTTGGTCAGGTAGTCTCGGAGAAAGGGTTGTTTTTAAATCTGACTAAGATTGAAGCGGTGATTAATCGGAAGAGACCCGAGACAGTGACTGAGATAAAGAGTTTTCTGGGATTAGCTTGATATCATCGGAGGTTTATAAAGGATTTTTTGCGAATAGCAGCACTGATGACCAAGCTAACGCGAAAGGATGTGAAGTTTGTTTGGACCGATAATTGTGAGAAAGCATTCCAAGGCTTGAAACACTTTTTGACCCATGCACCTGTATTATATGTTTCGAAGGGGAATCAAGACTTGGTAGTTTATACGGATGCATGCGGAACTGGATCAGGAGTTGTGTTAATGTGACGAGGTAAAGTGATTGCCTATGCTTCTCGATAGCTTAGACCGCATGAGGTTAGATATCCAACACATGATTTGGAATTGGCTGCAGTGATTTTTGCATTGAAGGTGTGGTGACATGACTTTTTGGGCAAGCGATTTGAGTTATACATGGATCATAAGTCATTGAAGTATTTGTTCTCTCAAAAGGAGCTGAACATGAGACAACAGAGATGGTTAGAGTTTATTGCTGCTTATGATTTTGGAATTGAATACACATCATGGAAAGGTAATAAGGTTGCAGATGTGCTTAGTAGAAAGCATCAGAATGCAGTGTTGGCAATGATAGCAGAGTGGAAAGATTTGGAAGCATTGTCGACTTGCACAGTGCAGTGAAGATCTGAAGTTGGGTCTAGTAGAGGATCTTCTATGTTGTCATGTTTAGAAGTTTGACCAGTTATGATCGCTGTAACGACCACGACTTTCTCTCCATAGAAAGTCGTATCGCTAATAAGAAGGAAAGGGGTGAGAAGTAGAAAAGAAAAGAAGAGAAAAGAAAACAAACACAAATACTCACAGCGGAAACGAACAAAATATATTATATCACATAAATATTACATAGTATCATATACAACACTTATCAGAGTTACACCGATTCACATCATATACTAGACAGTTATAAACATTTGTCTAGTTATTACATCTCAATACAAACAAAGATCTAAACAAGATCAACACAGCGGAAACTACTATCTATATCTACAACGCTGAAGCCTCCTGCTTCATTGCTCCTCCACAATTCGTCAAGGCTAACCTAAATCCCTTGGCTACTCGTAAAAATTTGAGTACCCAAGAGTTTATAAACAGAAATAAACAACTTGGGTCAGACATGGGTCTGGTGTGAGTAACAGGTTAAACTTGTTTAACTTCAAAACCTTTTGAAAGAAAAGGTATCACGTAAGACTCCCCACACATAAACATGGAAAAGTTTTTACCTTACGCTAACCAAAACATTTGATAGGAAATCCAGTTATATTATAATAGGGTCTAGGGTTTTCAAGTAAAATACAGAAATAGCTGAAATGCTTACATCTCACATTCCAACATAGTTGGGCACAACTAATACGTACGGCACTTATTGGAGTTTGGATTCCATACAATGGCAGGGCTACTGGGGTACCGCCCGTCACAGTACGTGGCCTAGATCACCGTACCGATACCTTACTGGATAATTCCCGCACAAGATACCTCACGGTTGGGATCAGCAACCGCACCACTAAGTCGAAAATAGAAAGGGACATCTAGACAGAGGTAACCTTGTCCTACTTGGGTGCTACCCACTAACCTTGCTACACCTCCCCTGTTTTAGCCATTCCCGGTTGATGAGGCTTGAGGTCACGATTACCTTTAAAAAGAACACATCTATCTTAGAATGCTCATCGTCCACCTGACGATGTGCTGAAAGCATTCAATCCATACAAGTTCGTTCCGGGTTCGAACGAAACCGAAGGCATTATCTCGTTACACTCGTTTTGGAATCACCCTCAGAGTTAACGACAATAACCCTTGCACTCTGAATCTTCATCTTCACTTGATTCACGACCTATCGTAAATTTGGATCGATGTGGTATTCGGGTCTCCAGACCTGGAAATCCGGTATACGGAAACCCGATCCCGGTCTCATCGAAATCCAAAGCGTATCTTTTAAGGCCAAGTTGTTTTAAAGGTTAAAACAATTCAATTCATTATCTTTATACACATAGAAAGATGATTCACAATAGATAATCAACATTATCATATAATCCATATTATCATCACAATTCAACTAACATCCATATCATACAGCATATCTCATCAGAGATATCAATCAATGCAAAGCATTCAGTATTATCATCCATCCATAAGTAATGATTTATATCATCTCTAATTAATTTAAAGTGAATTAAATTAATTACTTCATTTTATAAATCCTTCTTACTTAACCATTAATTAATTACAAATTAATTAATTATCCTCTAATTACCTTTTTCAATTAATCATCTTTGATTAATTATCTTTTAATTACCTTCAAGTAATTTATCCTTAATTAATTACTCAAATTAATTATCCTTAACCACTTATTGTAATTAACCTTTAATTACATCATTAATTAATTAACTAAAATTAATTAAGTTAATCAACTATAATTAATTACATTAATCCTTAATTAATTACATTGATTAATTACTTCATTTATTAATTATTACTTAATTAATCAATTCTTAATTACATCATTAATTATATTAATTAATGATCCTTAATTACAAATTAATTATTAATTACTTAATTAAATTAATTACATTAAGTAATTAACTTTTAATTAAACAACATTATTAATCACCTTGATAAATCTTCAATCAGTAATTAACTACCCTTAATTACTTTCATTAACTAAATTAATTACTTCCTTAATTAATTTCTTAATTAATCCCTTGATTAATTTACAAGTAATTAAACTTAAATTACTTTCCTTAATACATAACCAATCAATTAATTACCTCAAGTAATTATCTATTATTTACTTCTTAAATAATCATACCTTAATAATTACATTAAGTAATTATTATCAAATCATCTCTTGATTTTTCTAAATTAATTAAACTTAATTAATTAACTTAACTAGATCAAATTAACTTAATTAATTACAATAAGTAATTAATTCTTAATTACTTATAGTAATTCCATTTAAAACAAATTCTATAATTGATTATCTTTAAATTAATTAATCTAATTAATTATTAGAATTAATTACATAAATTAATTATTTAATAATCCATAGTTAATGACTTTCATTAACAATTATTTAATTACTTTTCTTAAGTAATTCACTTAGATTAATTATTACTAATTCCAAATTAATAAATCTTAATAACCAATTAATTAATCTCTAATTATTTAATTAATTAAGTGTTAACCATAACTTAATTAATATTTAATTACTCTATTAATTAATTCTTAACCATTAATTAATATCCTAATTCATAATCCTTAATTATAAATTAATTATCCCTAATTAATAAATCTTAATCATAAATAAATTAGTTTAAACCTTTAATTACTTATTTAATTAATCCAAATGATTAATTAATCAAACAAATTAATTATCCATTAAATTTCCTAATTAATTTAATGAACACAAATCTTTAATTACTTTAAGATAAACTTTGTTCTTATTGAAAATCAAGTTATCTTTTACAAAGTATTTTAAATCAATTTACTTAAATTTTATCTTCAAAATATCATTTTAAATTTAAAGATTTAAAATGAATACAAATTATCTTTAACAATGTTTTAAACATCATTTCTAAAACTCTTTTATTTACAAGTTAAAGAAATACTCATTTATAAAGAAGTTTAAAAGGTGCTAACAAATTCATATTTAAATTTATAAAACTTATTTAAATCTCAATCTAAGATTCAAAACCAAACTTGAATCCATATATTTAAACTTTGATTTCAATTCTTGTTCAAATATTACTTCACAATTTAAATTCAGGTTTAAATTTAAACGAACAGATTTTAAAACCTGGCAACACTCTGTTACTCTAGACTCCACCCTAAATTTACTTCGAGTCGCACCCTTAAACACTTCGAGTCTCACCCGTAAGAAAATTCGAAAATCACGAGACCTTCCTCTCCTCAAAACCCAGACTTCACCCATACACATTCACGATCGCGTGCACGTGCACACCTACTGCCAGAGCTCCGATCATCGATGACTTCCCCCACCAGTCGACGATCATCCCTACACCAGAATTCAACCATTCGAACATCGAAACTAGATCGAAATCGAAATCGAGCCTAAAGACCAAAACTGGAACAGGAACTACCCAGTTCTCCAAACCTGTCAACATCTCCTCGTTTCCAAAATCCCAACCACCAGAACGCCAGCGACGACTTCGTCCACATCATAACTTCAATTACCCAGAGTCCTATTGAACTCGATCGACCAGAGACGTTGTGACGATCGATTTTTCTAACCTAGTTAAAACTAGGGTTAAAATTTAAAATCCTAAATCATTTCTTCCTTACTGCATTAATTCAAATTCTAGTAATTTTCCCTACATTTCCGATCATTACTCAATCACCAATGACGATCATAACTTCCCAAACCATTGAGATCATCAGATATTACCTAAAACTCATATTTTGCTTAAACCAAAACTGCACCTTTATTAACAAACTAAAAATTATGATTTTAATGTTAAAAATCATATCATAACTTACCTATTCAATTTATAAACCTGAATTTATAAATTACAAAGTTTGAATTTTTACTTTTATATAACATTGCTCTGTTATTTTAGTTTACAGAGACACTCAGGTTTTAAGTTGGGCTTAATTACCTTTTAAACTTTAGCTTATGATGAAACAAATTAATTTTGTTTAAAGCCTAAGTCTATTAGAGATCAGATAAGAAGATGAGGAATTTTTTTATCAAGATCTGGGCTTAAAAGAAATATAAAACAGGGATATCACACAATAACAGACATGCAAATATATATCTATACATCCATATATCTATCTATAGAAACTCACATATATACACAAGAACATACTTCTTTCAAAGTTAACATGCAAACAGATTCTTATATTTAAACTCTAAAAATGTTACTCACCGGGCAAAACAGAGACAGAGCCTTATATTTTGAAAATCTTGAAACTGGTTTTGACTTAAAACTGAAATGCCTTGCTTTGAATCTGATTTTAAACTTGATTTGTTGAGCTTTAAAACTGCTTTGAATTACATGCATGCTGCTCCCAGATTGGAAATTGAATGCAAGCAGGCTACAGACTTTATTTGATTCCAGTTTGAAAAGAATGTTGCAGACTGGTTTTTGAATTTATTTCAGAGATGAAAAGAATGTAGACCTTTTGATTTCAGATTTTTAACTTGGTTACAGGGATTTGATTTCCCTTGAATTCGAAAATTGCAGACAGGTTTCTTTGATTTGGTTTGAAGCATTTGATTACTGATTTGTATTTCAGATTTTAGACTAGAGAATGTTTTGAGAAGTGGTACTGATTTGGTTTTCAGATTTTTATTAGAGAAAAAGGTTTTGAGTTTCTTGTTTTGAAAAGAAATTTGAAAGAATGAAGTAAAGGAAATGTATATGTTTATATAAATAAATTTATGATTTTATAAAAAAAAAAATGAACATAATTAAGACACTTGTCACATATACTTGTTACTTAAATTACAAGTGTTAAAATAAAGCTTTAGATAAAGACACATGTCTTTTAAGTAATTATTAAAAATTCTATTTATTTTAAAAGTGTATAAAATGCCTTTTTCTTATTTATTTAAACACTTATCTATATATATATTACTTTTTAAAGAGAAACAAAAACTAATTATATTTTATACATAAAAGTTTATACAAATATTCTAAAATCCAAAACAATTTAAATATCTATTCTTTTGAATTTCAAAACTTAAATTCAAATTCAAGTTAAATTAGATCCTAAGATTCAATTAAAATATACAATTATTTATCAATTTAAAAATAACAATTCTATAGTCTTTAAAATTCATACATATTAAAAATAATACATTATACTTATTATTTGAAAATAACATATTTTATAATTTAAACAAGAGATTATATTATCAAGAAATATTTAAAAAGAAATAAAACAAACCAATTTTGTAAATCTTATTTATATTTAAGCTTAAGTAAAAATATCTTAAACCAATTAAATATTTACCTGAAGTATTTTAAAACTATAAAATTACTTATTTAAATATCTTTGAAAAGTCCAGATTAAATTAAATATAAATTCCCAATTTATCAAAGCTTCTATTTACAATATATATAAATAAATATATATATTCAAATAGAAATATCTTATTAACTTTTAAAAGATAAAATCATCAATTAATACTAATTTAATCAGATTATTAAATTAAATTCAAATCTTATTATCAAAGATTATCCATATCAATTTAATTATTCAACAGATTATTAAATTGATATTGTTAAAATTTCCGAGATATTACATTCCTCCCCCCTTAAAATAATTTCGTCCCCGAAATTTAAACAAAGGTAATTTAATAATCTTATTAAAGATTTTAAATTTTAAAACACAAGCATATACTATCATCCATATGCTAACAACCATAGCAACTAATTCATCCAATCAATCAAATTTAACTATCCAGACAAAATTCTAGATAAAATTCCTCGAGTTTCCCCAAGTATATATATATACCGGGATACTCGCTCTACAAACAATCTAAACTATTAAGCTATAGATCTCCTATTCATCTAGATCTACAGAACTAAACAGACTATCAGACTACAAACGAGTCTGACTCAACAATCAAACCTCCAGAACTGCAGATTCTAAATCCAAAGATAGATCAAACACGTATTCCCTCAGAGATACGTAAAACACAATGAATTTCAGTTATCCAAATTGACAATTCAACCAAGTAGACCGATTACTTATCCAAATCAGAACACAGAAGAGATCCAAACATAACTCTACTTCACAACATCAGTAGATTCTAAACTTACTTTTCCCATCCAGAGATACACTCCAAACTACTTTCGCTGCTCAACTCTGATCTGAGGTAGAACACAAGCACAGACTGGACAACTTATTCCAGAAATAAGGTTCACTGATCCATAAAGAAAACTCAGATACTCCAGCAAAACTTGAGCTGCTTCACCAACTCCATCTCTAGGAAACATCCTTCCACTAGACTGAACCACCGGTATCACTCCTGGAATCCAAGTCGATAAGAAAACTCAACCTTCAGATGCGGACAAACTTCTGACTTCTCTGAAGACAACCAGAAAATTCTGACAACCCAAGAGAACACTCAGCAATCACAAGTCACTTTTGTGATCAACCCAACCTATTTCCAAACAGACTGTTCTCTCTTTACCAATCAGAACAGCTTACACTTATTTATCCAATTTATCGAAGAAATGGATCCACTCTGCTGCTTCTGAACTTCACTTCCAGAAAAACTGCTCAGCTAGAAAACTTCTTGCCATCACAGAACACTCCGAGTAGCACTGCTGACACTGATGCTCCTATCCAAAGCTCTTCGAGAAACTCGAACTCCAAACCAAAGCAGAAACACCATGCTGAACTCAGCCACAACACCGAAACATTCACACTTCCTTAATCTTGTTCCAAAGAAAACATCTTCGGGAACATCCATCGTCACTGTATCTCATCATACAGCTACTATTACCTGAGGTATCAAGGTACCATCACTGGCTTCTGTTCAACCGACAGATCCAACCTTACTCATCCAAACTTCAAAGATAAACTCCGAACCTTTAAAAGGTTTCCTTCAGAGATCGATGAAATCCTTCACCACAGCAAAGCTTACTCGAGACAGTATTAGGTCTACAGTCTCGGCAGATATACTTCCAACCTCAACTGTCAAACTCCAACCATTGGTAATCGTGTTACACACACTACTAACTTATCTACCTTTATAACTTATATTGGAAAACCCGAACAGGTAACCCAATAAATAGGTAGTAATACATAAATATATATATTTAAAATGATATATTTTATATAGAAATTATTTCTGGGTAAAATTATTTCATCTACCTCTTTAAAACAATATTGTGTCCGTTGGCCTGGTTCAAGTGTTTAGAGATCCCTATCAATAACGTTAGCTACTCGTATTGACCAGAATCCATATACCACTCAACCGATCAATTAACACAATATAAAACCATTTTTATATAACAAACAATTACGCGCTCTCAAGATAGACACCACTTCAGAGCCTAGGTATTCACTCAACCTACTTCTCTGATACCACTGTAACGACCACGACTTTCTCTCCATAGAAAGTCGTATCGCTAATAAGAAAGAAAGGGGTGAGAAGTAGAAAAGAAAAGAAGAGAAAAGAAAACAAACACAAATACTCACAGCGGAAACGAACAAAATATATTATATCACATAAATATTACATAGTATCATATACAACACTTATCAGAGTTACACAGATTCACATCATATACTAGACAGTTATAAACATCTGTCTAGTTATTACATCTCAATACAAACAAAGATCTAAACAAGATCAACACAGCGGAAACTACTATCTATATCTACAACGCTGAAGCCTCCTGCTTCATTGCTCCTCCACAATTCGTCAAGGCTAACCTGAATCCCTTGGCTACTCGTAAAAATTTGAGTACCCAAGAGTTTATAAAACAGAAATAAACAACTTGGGTCAGACATGGGTCTGGTGTGAGTAACAGGTTAAACTTGTTTAACTTCAAAACCTTTTGAAAGAAAAGGTATCACGTAAGACTCCCCACACATAAACATGGAAAAGTTTTTACCTTACGCTAACCAAAACATTTGATAGGAAATCCAGTTATATTATAATAGGGTCTAGGGTTTTCAAGTAAAATACAGAAATAGCTGAAATGCTTACATCTCACATTCCAACATAGTTGGGCACAACTAATACGTACGGCACTTATTGGAGTTTGGATTCCATACAATGGCAGGGCTACTGGGGTACCGCCCGTCACAGTACGTGGCCTAGATCACCGTACCGATACCTTACTGGATAATTCCCGCACAAGATACCTCACGGTTGGGATCAGCAACCGCACCACTAAGTCGAAAATAGAAAGGGACATCTAGACAGAGGTAACCTTGTCCTACTTGGGTGCTACCCACTAACCTTGCTACACCTCCCCTGTTTTAGCCATTCCCGGTTGATGAGGCTTGAGGTCACGATTACCTTTAAAAAGAACACATCTATCTTAGAATGCTCATCGTCCACCTGACGATGTGCTGAAAGCATTCAATCCATACAAGTTCGTTCCGGGTTCGAACGAAACCGAAGGCATTATCTCGTTACACTCGTTTTGGAATCACCCTCAGAGTTAACGACAATAACCCTTGCACTCTGAATCTTCATCTTCACTTGATTCACGACCTATCGTAAATTTGGATCGATGTGGTATTCGGGTCTCCAGACCTGGAAATCCGGTATACGGAAACCCGATCCCGGTCTCATCGAAATCCAAAGCGTATCTTTTAAGGCCAAGTTGTTTTAAAGGTTAAAACAATTCAATTCATTATGTTTATACACATAGAAAGATGATTCACAATAGATAATCAACATTATCATATAATCCATATTATCATCACAATTCAACTAACATCCATATCATACAGCATATCTCATCAGAGATATCAATCAATGCAAAGCATTCAGTATTATCATCCATCCATAAGTAATGATTTATATCATCTCTAATTAATTTAAAGTGAATTAAATTAATTACTTCATTTTATAAATCCTTCTTACTTAACCATTAATTAATTACAAATTAATTAATTATCCTCTAATTACCTTTTTCAATTAATCATCTTTGATTAATTATCTTTTAATTACCTTCAAGTAATTTATCCTTAATTAATTACTCAAATTAATTATCCTTAACCACTTATTGTAATTAACCTTTAATTACATCATTAATTAATTAACTAAAATTAATTAAGTTAATCAACTATAATTAATTACATTAATCCTTAATTAATTACATTGATTAATTACTTCATTTATTAATTATTACTTAATTAATCAATTCTTAATTACATCATTAATTATATTAATTAATGATCCTTAATTACAAATTAATTATTAATTACTTAATTAAATTAATTACATTAAGTAATTAACTTTTAATTAAACAACATTATTAATCACCTTGATAAATCTTCAATCAGTAATTAACTACCCTTAATTACTTTCATTAACTAAATTAATTACTTCCTTAATTAATTTCTTAATTAATCCCTTGATTAATTTACAAGTAATTAAACTTAAATTACTTTCCTTAATACATAACCAATCAATTAATTACCTCAAGTAATTATCTATTATTTACTTCTTAAATAATCATACCTTAATAATTACATTAAGTAATTATTATCAAATCATCTCTTGATTTTTCTAAATTAATTAAACTTAATTAATTAACTTAACTAGATCAAATTAACTTAATTAATTACAATAAGTAATTAATTCTTAATTACTTATAGTAATTCCATTTATAACAAATTCTATAATTGATTATCTTTAAATTAATTAATCTAATTAATTATTAGAATTAATTACATAAATTAATTATTTAATAATCCATAGTTAATGACTTTCATTAACAATTATTTAATTACTTTTCTTAAGTAATTCACTTAGATTAATTATTACTAATTCCAAATTAATAAATCTTAATAACCAATTAATTAATCTCTAATTATTTAATTAATTAAGTGTTAACCATAACTTAATTAATATTTAATTTCTCTATTAATTAATTCTTAACCATTAATTAATATCCTAATTCATAATCCTTAATTATAAATTAATTATCCCTAATTAATAAATCTTAATCATAAATAAATTAGTTTAAACCTTTAATTACTTATTTAATTAATCCAAATGATTAATTAATCAAACAAATTAATTATCCATTAAATTTCCTAATTAATTTAATGAACACAAATCTTTAATTACTTTAAGATAAACTTTGTTCTTATTGAAAATCAAGTTATCTTTTACAAAGTATTTTAAATCAATTTACTTAAATTTTATCTTCAAAATATCATTTTAAATTTAAAGATTTAAAATGAATACAAATTATCTTTAATAATGTTTTAAACATCATTTCTAAAACTCTTTTATTTACAAGTTAAAGAAATACTCATTTATAAAGAAGTTTAAAAGGTGCTAACAAATTCATATTTAAATTTATAAAACTTATTTAAATCTCAATCTAAGATTCAAAACCAAACTTGAATCCATATATTTAAACTTTGATTTCAATTCTTGTTCAAATATTACTTCACAATTTAAATTCAGGTTTAAATTTAAACGAACAGATTTTAAAACCTGGTGTGACGACCCAGATTTTTAACATGGGTTGATTGGGTAATTAACCGGTTAATTTTATCGGAATATTAATTTTATATGTTATCAAACCCCTTTATTTATGTTTCCATTATAACATTTAATTTAACAATCTCAAGAATATTTAAATATAAAACTCTACCTTATTAACACCCAATGTAAATTATATATATATATATAGAAAGAATAAATAAAATATACATGACTCCACAAATTAAGTTAAGACGAATATCTGTAAATGCATAAATATATATGTAAGCTTTTGATGATTAAAAATATATATGTATGTGAGTTTAGATAGATATGGTTATAAAAGTATAGTATATGAAAATAAATATCTATATTTATATGTATATTCACACCTGGATGTATAAATTCCAAAAAGGCGATTTCAAACTTAAGAATATATATATCTATATACATATTTATATGATATATGCCTATAAAAGGTAGTGCATATGGGAATGTGTGTATATATATACATATCAGTATATGTGAAACATGAGTGTATTTAAATGGTAGGTGAATATGTATAATGATATCAGTACATATATAGGTACTCATGTTATATAAATTAGTAAATAAGTAATATATATGTGTTAATACACAATAGTGAATATGTAAGTAAAGAGATATGCAGGTAAGGATATACGCATATATATATATATTTACAAATTCATATGAAGATAGTTGTAAACATAAGAGGGAACACACAATAAATACACATTTACACTCAAGCACATAAAACATCATCTCAAGCATACATAACATCTTATCAATGTCAAAGGCAAAACAGGTCACTGAGTACATACAGCTTACCCTTCTCTGTATATGTATCTCCACTGTTCATTTTTCCTTCTATTGGAAGTAAGTTAAGTAATAAAAAAAAACAAATATCAACTTTGCCTTGGCCTGCAAGCCTTATCTCCTCCACATATACCTCCACCTGCCTTCATTTATTCCATTCGAACAAGCCAAGATAAACAAAAGAAAATAAAGAGATCAGATTATATATATAACCATACTTCTCCTCTTCTCATTTTCTTAGTGGATTCAAAACTAAAACCTAGCAAAACAAAAATCAAAACATCACAAACCTGAAACAAAATCTGACAAGGCCAAACCAGGATAAGTATTAGACAACTAAATTCAACAACATCAGATTCAAGTTGGGATCCAGGTCATAATAGCAGTTCAGCTTTCCAGTTTCAAAGATTAATCCATCTTCCAGATTTCAAAAGTTTTCCAGTGATCTCTGTTCTAGGATATAAGGTGAGTAAGCAAGTTATTCTTCATACTCAAGGATAATTTATATATGAACAAGTTAGTTAAATTGTTGTGATGATTAAGCCATTTTTGTTAACATTTTGGAGCTCTGTGAAACAGGTTTTCCCCTGTTCTTTGAATTCAGTATGCAACAAATTGAAAAAAATTATATCCCTCACGTTTTGATCATTATCAAGCTTGAGATTAAATTCAAAAGATGTGAAGTTGAGTAAGAAGTATATTTTAAAAATAGTTAAAAGGAAACAATAATATACAGTATGAAATTTCAAATTTTACAGGGAAAACTTATCAAGGTGGAATTTCGAACATGCTGGATTGTCATTCCAATTATATCACATGAAACCTTATACGAAAATAGGATTTTTGAATCAATATTGATGATTTTAAGTGTTGGGGTTGGGGTGCAGTTTTTAGTTGAACAAAAATTGGGTTTGTCAATTTACAGAAACCAAATGAATTTCAATCGCTGAAACTTTGCTTGAATTAAGTCTGGTAATCGATTATTATGGGAAAAATGTTAAATAATTTTTCAAATGAAGGGATTGAAGACACGAGTGAGATTTAGGGTTTAAGTTGTGAGTTTGGTTGGGGTCTGGTATCGAGATGATTTCTTCATCTCTGGCTGGTCGAGCTGCACGAGTTCGTAAGGGATGGTGGAAGAGGGTATGACTGAGGCGGAGCCGTAGTTGCATCGCTACTGGTGATCGTCGTTAGAGAGTCGAGGCATTTTCTTGGGTTGTGTTCGAGTTGCAGTTCGAACGACTGGGCGTATTTTGATCTCGATTTTTCCACGTCGAGTCGAGTTGGGTTTTCGCGAGAGGTGTCGTTTTGTGACTTGCCGGAGGCGATGTGGATCGCCAGAATGTCGGTGAAGTGCCGTGCACGTGCACGGTAAGAACTGTGTCAGATGATGGTTCGCGTGAGGACCTCGGGAAGAACTCGAGTCTGGAAAGTGTTTGCGCGGGTTTCACTCGAGAATGCTAGGTGAATTAACAGTTACTACACTTGATTCAAATCAAAGAAGTGTATACAAGAAAAAGGAAGAAGAAGCGATGTGTTGCAGGGGACTCGGGAAAATAGGCAGGTAACTCGGGTTCAACTCGAAGAAAGATCAAGTTTTATTTAGGTTGGATTTACTGTTAATTTAACAGTATTAAATATAATCAAGTTTTTAAATACAAAATTTAAGGATTGACTTAAATCAACATCACAAAAGTGAGAATATGTTAAGAAATTTTAATTGGAAATTTAAGACTTAATGAAATTGATTAATGAGTATGAAAGAAATTAAAGGAAATTGCTTAATGTCATTATTAAGGAAGGAAATAAAGGGAGATTAATAAATGTGATTTATTTAATGATAGCTACTCAAGAAGTAATTATTTAGTGCAATTAGGAAGTATGGTTTAATTAAGTAAATTAATTAAAGGGCTAGTTAATTATCTTATGTGGTTAATTAGGGATTAATTAATCAATGTAAGTAAGTTTAGGATCATTAATTAGAGTAACTAATTAAGAATCAGGGAAATAAATTTTGTTAATTGATTTAGGAGATTAATTTAAAGATAATTAATGAGGATTGTTAGGCTAATTAATCTGTTTGATAATTAGGGATTAATTACTTAATGTAATCTAAGGGTAATTAGTCAAGGATGATTTATTGAGTTTGATGAATTAAGGAATGACTAATTATTTGGGATTGTGATAAATTTATGTTCAATAAGCAGGATTAAAAGTGATTGAAGTAATTTTATTTAAATTAATTAGAAAAGGGTATGATTAATTAATCTTGCTTGTGAATAATTAAATGATATTGAGTGCCTTGGATTTTTTAATATCTCTGGTATGTGATGCTTCATGATATGAGATAATTTGGTTGAACTGTGATATTGTGGGCTATCTATTTGAGATAAATTGTTATGTGATTTTGAAATCCTGAATATAATTGTATTGTTCAAACTTAAACATTTGGCTTAAAGAATAACGTTTGAATCGAAGAGACCGGAGTCGGGTATTAGTTAATACCCGAAACCACTTCGATTTTGTATAGATTGATATGTGAAATCAATAGACTGGAATGGAATATTTTAAGTGAATTGGACCATTTAATCTAAGTTTTGGTACTTAGAAATTGATGTGTGAAATAAGCGTGTCTATAACCAATTTGTGAGTTTGTAAATTGATATGAGTTACCCCGGGTTTATATAAGTTGTTTGACTTGGTATTCCATGTTAGATGTGTTTACTCACGCTGGTTTCCAGCCTGACCCGGGTGTTACTTTGATGTAATGCTCGGGTCAGACCGAGTATTACAGATTTTCAGGTGAGGACGTTCTGGAGTTCAGGAGACGAGCTGGATGGCAGGAACGTATGGAGTGTATTCCACTGTGAGATATTGTAGTTTTGTATATGTCCAGTATCTGCGAATATATGTTGTAACTCTGATGTATTTAAATGTATTTGACTGATACAGTATTCTTTGTATAAAGAATATTATTTGATATTATATTTTATCCGCTGCGAATGTGAGATTCTGTGTTTTATTTTCTGTTTCTTCTTCTATCTCTTTCTTCTTTTTCATAACTATCTGGAATTTTCGGGATCGAAAATTTCGGGTCGTTACAGTTGGTATCAGAGCTGAAAGGTTAAGCGAGAACCTTGGCTCTGGTGGGGATTACTCATTAATAGAGTCTGAAGTACTCTAGAATGAGTGTATATATATATATATATATATATATGAGCGCGTACTTGGTATTTTCTTATATAGAGATTTTAAAATGATTTTAATAAAAATGTAATTTGATATATAAAGCGATATTTCCTTGCTAATAAATGTTAAGGTAATTGGTTGTTAAATTATTGAATTAAATATAAGGACTAATAGAAGTACAACCGAATTGAAATTAAATAAAGGTAAGATTGTAATGGATTTAAACTAAAATTAAATCTTGAATTTGGGAAAATATTTCAGAATAAGATAATAATAAATTGGTTTCCAGATATGATAATCTTGGTTATTTTCATAAATGGTTGTTGTGTTTACTAATGAAATGTTTTAGGGAAGTATGACTTATAAATTAGAATTGGAATATGATATACATTGGGAAATTTTAAATCTGAGCCCAGAATTTTTAAATTGTTTCAAAATGATAAAGAAATAATAAGTAATATTATTTGAATGAAAAAGCTTGATCAAACAGGAATTGTTTGGAAAGTTAAAGAATTTGTTCTGAAAAAAAAAGAGAAGACCAAAAGTGGTTTAAATTTGAAGGATAACTTGGTATGTAAAGGAAATAATATGTATATATGAGGGAGATACATAATATTAAAGATGGTTTGAAATAAAGCTCTAAATGTTGAGTTTTAAATTTCGGAATGGAATGTGGTACCCAAAGTGATAAGTTTTTGAACTTATAAGTGGGAAGATTATTAATCTGAAGTATAAAATTTGAAATGGAAATTCAGATTGGGTAAAATTTGACTGGATTAAGTAAATTGAATTTAACTTAGAGGAAGTTAAATAAGTTTGAATGAACAGTCTGATTTGGAAATTTCAATATGAAAATGAGATTTAACTTGGAAAGTTAAATGGTTAATTTAGTTGGGAGTTTGTGTGATCTCAAAATGGGTTTGAGATCTGTAAATTTGAAATGGATGAATGTTTTAAAATAAATTGGATGATATCATCCTATTATCATTAAAATCCTTAAAATTGTGAATTGGATTTGTTTAAATGAATGAATAATGAAGTATGGTAATATATCCAATATAAAAGAAAAGGGGGGGAATCAAACTTTTAATTTGAAATTAAAGATATGAATCACATTGAACTGAAATGTTAATAATTGAACTTGTAAATTAAAATTGTTTAAGAACAGGTTTCAAATCTGAAAGATAAAATTTGGGAAATAAATTGAATTTTTAAGGTACAGTTATTTTGAACTCTTATTTGAACTTGAAAATAAGTTCAGTAAAGATAATTTAAAATGGAATTGTAAGAATTGAACTCAGAATTAAATGGTTAGGCTGTTAAATTAAAAGTAAAGGTAAAATTTGATTTATGGGATTAAATCAACATTTAAAATTTAACTCGAATGTATATAATTCGAGATGGTTAAAATTGAGATTGGAATTTGATTTGAACTAGTTCAAATTGAATCTGATTTGAATTAATTGGATTTGTGATTGAAGATGGATAAGTTTAAAAATTCAAATGGGAAAATTTGAATTGGATTGAATTAAAATGATTTGAAATTGAAGTGGGTTCAATTGATATTAGTCCAAATTGATTGGAACAATTTGGAATTGTAATTAAAGTTGAATATGTTTAAAATCAAATGGAATTTGATTTGGATTGGGAAGGAAATCAAGATTGATTCAACTTGAATTGGAGTTAAATAAATTTCGATGGAAGTGGAAATTTAAATTGAATTGATGAAAATGGAGATTGGAAAGTGAACAGTTTTGACTCTGGGCTATTTTCAATATAAATTGTTTTAATCTAAACTTATTTTATCAAACTATTAACTATATACAACCTTTCTTTCTTAAAGCCAAATTATTTTATACTTATTTTACAATTATTTTTGAAACTATTTAACCATTCTCCAACTGTTTTATAAACTAATTATTATTTTTCCACTATTTTACAAATTAAACTATTATTTTATAACCATTTGTAATTATCTAAGGCTTCTGAAACTATTTAGCTATTTTTCAACAATTTTATATTAGTTAATTATTTTACCCTCTATTTTTCAACTGATAATTATTTTTCAACTACTTATCTATTCTTCAAAAAAAAAACATTTCAGGCTATTTTCTAAACATAAACTGGTCGGAGTTCAAACTGTTATTGATTAAATACCCAACTGAGATAAGAATTGAAGTAATAATCCAAGTGGGGATTAAGGCAAATGTGGATAAGTGAATAAAATCAAAGTGAGGATGAATAGAAAGGAAATTGATTTAACTGGTAATCAATGAAGATAAATACGTAGGATGTACGTATATTATTCTATTCGTATAGTGATTTGATCCAGATTCGAGCACATAATTTCGAAATAGTATTATCGATCCGAGTTGGGATTTTCGCTCGATTTTCGACGGTGAACCTGGATATGGATTTTTGATTGGTTCTGTATATTCTCTATCATAGTTGTGACTATGCAAGGAGAATGACGGTTTCTGATCAAGAAACCAGATCTGAGTCCGCACTAGGAAGTCGGGTGGACAATACTAGTTCGGAAGTGAGATTGTGTGATCGAGTGAGCGATCAGATTGATATTGCGTACGAATGATATGTGGACATCGTACGGGTTTGAATAAAAATTGATATTGAAATTTGTGGATAAAAACTGTAATATGGTTTTTGAAATGGAAGTAAATTCTGAGAAATATACAATAAATAAAGTGAAAATGGAATATCTTCATGATTAAAAATTTACTTTATCAAAGTAAATAATTTGGTAAGTGACTTTATAAAGTAATCAAATTTGAATATTTGATTTGGAATAAACAAAGTTATATATCTTGTTTATATATGGAAAACTTCCCTGGTTGAATCTATTGCTAGAAGTAAATGATTTTTGGAAAGTATTTGAAGTATAAAAGTGAATTTATACAAGTATAAATTGATTTAAAGATTTTTCAAAACTTTTATATAGATGTATTTATAAAAAGGATTTGTGAAAATGATTTTGAGGAAAGGTTTTTGGAACCTTTAAATTTTGGAAAGGCTTTTGATTTTGGGAAAAATCAATATTGAAATTTGGAAAGCCTAATATGAGAAAAATCGATTTTGAGAATCGATTTTGTAAAGGAGATTTATATGAGATTCATACTTGGTGTATGATTTGAAAATACTATATGTGTATAGTATAAAGTGTTTTGAAAGTGGCTCTGGGGAAAAAGGCGCTCCCTTGAATGAACTTCTCAGGAGTGCCACTGAGTGGTACTGCCTTGAGCCTCTAAAGGGGAGGTTCTAAAGTTGATCCTATGAGGAGTCCGGACAAACTAGTTCCTGAGGATTATTTGGTAGCGAAAGTCGATGGAGCTGATGCCTACAGGGGCATTTGGGTTATGCTGTGACGACAGTGTAACTCGATGTCGCTGCGACCTACTGTGTGTGGACCATAGCGAAAATCGTGTGGAGGATGAGTGCCAACAGTCTACACTTGATTCTGTCGGGATGGCAGCGCAACATCGGTAGACTGCGGTCTACGGTCAAGTGGAGGAGTTTCATTCTTTTGGCAGCGAAATTCGGTGGCGCTGATGCCTACAGTTATATGGGTCTTTGCTGTGATAGCAACGTATAGCCCGGGTATAACTGCGATCTGTAGCGGGTTCCATGGCGTAATCGAGTGGCGCGGAGACCTACAGTTATCTGTGGATTTTGCCGGGACGGCAACGTAACCATCGGGTTAACTGCGACCATGGATGGGGGTGATGATTTCCAGAGCATTTTTACCAAAGATATTTCCTCTATTTTCGAAACTGTTTTCTATATTTTCAATAAAATTATTTTTCAAGATATTTTCACTGGATGTTGGAAACGGGTCTGCCAAGCACTTATAGATTTTCAGTCGTACGCCTGATCAACGTATGACCGAATTTCTATGAGAACAAGGATGGACTTGTTGAAACATCGGGTTATAAAAGTATTTTTATAAAAACTACTTTGAAATAATATTATATGGATATTTAAAAGTGTTTTAAGGGTGATTAAGAATATTTATCTGATTTTAAGCATTTTAATAATTCTGGTTTCGTTCCTTTTCGAGGACGAAAAGATTCAAAGGGGGAAGGAATGTGACGACCCAGATTTTTAACATGGGTTGATTGGGTAATTAACCGGTTAATTTTATCGGAATATTAATTTTATATGTTATCAAACCCCTTTATTTATGTTTCCATTATAACATTTAATTTAACAATCTCAAGAATATTTAAATATAAAACTCTACCTTATTAACACCCAATGTAAATTATATATATATATATAGAAAGAATAAATAATATATACATGACTCCACAAATTAAGTTAAGACGAATATCTGTAAATGCATAAATATATATGTAAGCTTTTGATGATTAAAAATATATATGTATGTGAGTTTAGATAGATATGGTTATAAAAGTATAGTATATGAAAATAAATATCTATATTTATATGTATATTCACACCTGGATGTATAAATTCCAAAAAGGCGATTTCAAACTTAAGAATATATATATCTATATACATATTTATATGATATATGGCTATAAAAGGTAGTGCATATGGGAATGTGTGTATATATATACATATCAGTATATGTGAAACATGAGTGTATTTAAATGGTAGGTGAATATGTATAATGATATCAGTACATATATAGGTACTCATGTTATATAAATTAGTAAATAAGTAATATATATGTGTTAATACACAATAGGGAATATGTAAGTAAAGAGATATGCAGGTAAGGATATACGCATATATATATATATATATTTACAAATTCATATGAAGATAGTTGTAAACATAAGAGGGAACACACAATAAATACACATTTACACTCAAGCACATAAAACATCATCTCAAGCATACATAACATCTTATCAATGTCAAAGGCAAAACAGGTCACTGAGTACATACAGCTTACCCTTCTCTGTATATGTATCTCCACTGTTCATTTTTCCTTCTATTGGAAGTAAGTTAAGTAATAAAAAAAAACAAATATCAACTTTGCCTTGGCCTGCAAGCCTTATCTCCTCCACATATACCTCCACCTGCCTTCATTTATTCAATTCGAACAAGCCAAGATAAAGAAAAGAAAATAAAGAGATCAGATTATATATATAACCATACTTCTCCTCTTCTCATTTTCTTAGTGGATTCAAAACTAAAACCTAGCAAAACAAAAATCAAAACATCACAAACCTGAAACAAAATCTGACAAGGCCAAACCAGGATAAGTATTAGACAACTAAATTCAACAACATCAGATTCAAGTTGGGATCCAGGTCATAATAGCAGTTCAGCTTTCCAGTTTCAAAGATTAATCCATCTTCCAGATTTCAAAAGTTTTCCAGTGATCTCTGTTCTAGGATATAAGGTGAGTAAGCAAGTTATTCTTCATACTCAAGGATAATTTATATATGAACAAGTTAGTTAAATTGTTGTGATGATTAAGCCATTTTTGTTAACATTTTGGAGCTCTGTGAAACAGGTTTTCCCCTGTTCTTTGAATTCAGTATGCAACAAATTGAAAAAAATTATATCCCTCACGTTTTGATCATTATCAAGCTTGAGATTAAATTCAAAAGATGTGAAGTTGAGTAAGAAGTATATTTTAAAAATAGTTAAAAGGAAACAATAATATACAGTATGAAATTTCAAATTTTACAGGGAAAACTTATCAAGGTGGAATTTCGAACATGCTGGATTGTCATTCCAATTATATCACATGAAACCTTATACGAAAATAGGATTTTTGAATCAATATTGATGATTTTAAGTGTTGGGGTTGGGGTGCAGTTTTTAGTTGAACAAAAATTGGGTTTTTGTCAATTTACAGAAACCAAATGAATTTCAATCGCTGAAACTTTGCTTGAATTAAGTCTGGTAATCGATTATTATGGGAAAAATGTTAAATAATTTTTCAAATGAAGGGATTGAAGACACGAGTGAGATTTAGGGTTTAAGTTGTGAGTTTGGTTGGGGTCTGGTATCGAGATGATTTCTTCATCTCTGGCTGGTCGAGCTGCACGAGTTCGTAAGGGATGGTGGAAGAGGGTATGACTGAGGCGGAGCCGTAGTTGCATCGCTACTGGTGATCGTCGTTAGAGAGTCGAGGCATTTTCTTGGGTTGTGTTCGAGTTGCAGTTCGAACGATTGGGCGTATTTTGATCTCGATTTTTCCACGTCGAGTCGAGTTGGGTTTTCGCGAGAGGTGTCGTTTTGTGACTTGCCGGAGGCGATGTGGATCGCCAGAATGTCGGTGAAGTGCCGTGCACGTGCACGGTAAGAACTGTGTCAGATGATGGTTCGCGTGAGGACCTCGGGAAGAACTCGAGTCTGGAAAGTGTTTGCGCGGGTTTCACTCGAGAATGCTAGGTGAATTAACAGTTACTACACTTGATTCAAATCAAAGAAGTGTATACAAGAAAAAGGAAGAAGAAGCGATGTGTTGCAGGGGACTCGGGAAAATAGGCAGGTAACTCGGGTTCAACTCGAAGAAAGATCAAGTTTTATTTAGGTTGGATTTACTGTTAATTTAACAGTATTAAATATAATCAAGTTTTTAAATACAAAATTTAAGGATTGACTTAAATCAACATCACAAAAGTGAGAATATGTTAAGACTTAATGAAATTGATTAATGAGTATGAAAGAAATTAAAGGAAATTGCTTAATGTCATTATTAAGGAAGGAAATAAAGGGAGATTACTAAATGTGATTTATTTAATGATAGCTACTCAAGAAGTAATTATTTAGTGCAATTAGGAAGTATGGTTTAATTAAGTAAATTAATTAAAGGGCTAGTTAATTATCTTATGTGGTTAATTAGGGATTAATTAATCAATGTAAGTAAGTTTAGGATCATTAATTAGAGTAACTAATTAAGAATCAGGGAAATAAATTTTGTTAATTGATTTAGGAGATTAATTTAAAGATAATTAATGAGGATTGTTAGGCTAATTAATCTGTTTGATAATTAGGGATTAATTACTTAATGTAATCTAAGGGTAATTAGTCAAGGATGATTTATTGAGTTTGATGAATTAAGGAATGACTAATTATTTGGGATTGTGATAAATTTATGTTCAATAAGCAGGATTAAAAGTGATTGAAGTAATTTTATTTAAATTAATTAGAAAAGGGTATGATTAATTAATCTTGCTTGTGAATAATTAAATGATATTGAGTGCCTTGGATTTTTTAATATCTCTGGTATGTGATGCTTCATGATATGAGATAATTTGGTTGAACTGTGATATTGTGGGCTATCTATTTGAGATAAATTGTTATGTGATTTTGAAATCCTGAATATAATTGTATTGTTCAAACTTAAACATTTGGCTTAAAGAATAACGTTTGAATCGAAGAGACCGGAGTCGGGTATTAGTTAATACCCGAAACCACTTCGATTTTGTATAGATTGATATGTGAAATCAATAGACTGGAATGGAATATTTTAAGTGAATTGGACCATTTAATCTAAGTTTTGGTACTTAGAAATTGATGTGTGAAATAAGCGTGTCTATAACCAATTTGTGAGTTTGTAAATTGATATGAGTTACCCCGGGTTTATATAAGTTGTTTGACTTGGTATTCCATGTTAGATGTGTTTACTCACGCTGGTTTCCAGCCTGACCCGGGTGTTACTTTGATGTAATGCTCGGGTCAGACCGAGTATTACAGATTTTCAGGTGAGGACGTTCTGGAGTTCAGGAGACGAGCGGGATGGCAGGAACGTATGGAGTGTATTCCACTGTGAGATATTGTAGTTTTGTATATGTCCAGTATCTGCGAATATATGTTGTAACTCTGATGTATTTAAATGTATTTGACTGATACAGTATTCTTTGTATAAAGAATATTATTTGATATTATATTTTATCCGCTGCGAATGTGAGATTCTGTGTTTTATTTTCTGTTTCTTCTTCTATCTCTTTCTTCTTTTTCATAACTATCTGGAATTTTCGGGATCGAAAATTTCGGGTCGTTACACCTGGCAACACTCTGTTACTCTAGACTCCACCCTAAATTTACTTCGAGTCGCACCCTTAAACACTTCGAGTCTCACCCGTAAGAAAATTCGAAAATCACGAGACCTTCCTCTCCTCAAAACCCAGACTTCACCCATACACATTCACGATCGCGTGCACGTGCACACCTACTGCCAGAGCTCCAATCATCGATGACTTCCCCCACCAGTCGACGATCATCCCTACACCAGAATTCAACCATTCGAACATCGAAACTAGATCGAAATCGAAATCGAGCCTAAAGACCAAAACTGGAACAGGAACTACCCAGTTCTCCAAACCTGTCAACATCTCCTCATTTCCAAAATCCCAACCACCAGAACGCCAGCGACTCCAGCGACGACTTCGTCCACATCATAACTTCAATTACCCAGAGTCCTATTGAACTCGATCGACCAGAGACGTTGTGACGATCGATTTTTCTAACCTAGTTAAAACTAGGGTTAAAATTTAAAATCCTAAATCAATTCTTCCTTACTGCATTAATTCAAATTCTAGTAATTTTCCCTACATTTCCGATCATTACTCAATCACCAATGACGATCATAACTTCCCAGACCATTGAGATCATCAGATATTACCTAAAACTCATATTTTGCTTAAACCAAAACTGCACCTTTATTAACAAACTAAAAATTATGATTTTAATGTTAAAAATCATATCATAACTTACCTATTCAATTTATAAACCTGAATTTATAAATTACAAAGTTTGAATTTTTACTTTTATATAACATTGCTCTGTTATTTTAGTTTACAGAGACACTCAGGTTTTAAGTTGGGCTTAATTACCTTTTAAACTTTAGCTTATGATGAAACAAATTAATTTTGTTTAAAGCCTAAGTCTATTAGAGATCAGATAAGAAGATGAGGAATTTTTTTATCAAGATCTGGGCTTAAAAGAAATATAAAACCGGGATATCACACAATAACAGACATGCAAATATATATCTATACATCCATATATCTATCTATAGAAACTCACATATATACACAAGAACATACTTCTTTCAAAGTTAACATGCAAACAGATTCTTATATTTAAACTCTAAAAATGTTACTCACCGGGCAAAACAGAGACAGAGCCTTATATTTTGAAAATCTTGAAACTGGTTTTGACTTAAAACTGAAATGCCTTGCTTTGAATCTGATTTTAAACTTGATTTGTTGAGCTTTAAAACTGCTTTGAATTACATGCATGCTGCTCCCAGATTGGAAATTGAATGCAAGCAGGCTACAGACTTGATTTGATTCCAGTTTGAAAAGAATGTTGCAGACTGGTTTTTGAATTTATTTTAGAGATGAAAAGAATGTAGACCTTTTGATTTTAGATTTTTAACTTGGTTACAGGGATTTGATTTCCCTTGAATTCGAAAATTGCAGACTGGTTTCTTTGATTTGGTTTGAAGCATTTGATTACTGATTTGTATTTCAGATTTTAGACTAGAGAATGTTTTGAGAAGTGGTACTGATTTGGTTTTCAGATTTTTATTAGAGAAAAAGGTTTTGAGTTTCTTGTTTTGAAAAGAAATTTGAAAGAATGAAGTAAAGGAAATGTATATGTTTATATAAATAAATTTATGATTTTATAAAAAAAAAAATGAACATAATTAAGACACTTGTCACACATACTTGTTACTTAAATTACAAGTGTTAAAATAAAGCTTTAGATAAAGACACATGTCTTTTAAGTAATTATTAAAAATTCTATTTATTTTAAAAGTGTATAAAATGCCTTTTTCTTATTTATTTAAACACTTATCTATATATATATTACTTTTTAAAGAGAAACAAAAACTAATTATATTTTATACATAAAAGTTTATACAAATATTCTAAAATCCAAAACAATTTAAATATCTATTCTTTTGAATTTCAAAACTTAAATTCAAATTCAAGTTAAATTAGATCCTAAGATTCAATTAAAATATACAATTATTTATCAATTTAAAAATAACAATTCTATAGTCTTTAAAATTCATACATATTAAAAATAATACATTATACTTATTATTTGAAAATAACATATTTTATAATTTAAACAAGAGATTATATTATCAAGAAATATTTAAAAAGAAATAAAACAAACCAATTTTGTAAATCTTATTTATATTTAAGCTTAAGTAAAAATATCTTAAACCAATTAAATATTTACCTGAAGTATTTTAAAACTATAAAATTACTTATTTAAATATCTTTGAAAAGTCCAGATTAAATTAAATATAAATTCCCAATTTATCAAAGCTTCTATTTACAATATATATAAATAAATATATATATTCAAATAGAAATATCTTATTAACTTTTAAAAGATAAAATCATCAATTAATACTAATTTAATCAGATTATTAAATTAAATTCAAATCTTATTATCAAAGATTATCCATATCAATTTAATTATTCAACAGATTATTAAATTGATATTGTTAAAATTTCCGGGATATTACAATCGCAAAGATTGCTTTTAAGCAAGGAGAGGATCCAGTGTTAGTTGAACGGATCAAGAAGTTAAAGGATGGAAGGAGAGTGATGACTTGAAGGATTTTAGTCTTGACCAGAATGGGTGGTTGAGAAAGAAGGGAAGATTGTATGTTCCGAATGTAGGAAGCACAAGGAAAGAAATTTTGGAGGAATGCCATTATTCAAAGTTCACAATTCATGCGGGAGGAACTAAGATGTATCAGGATATGAAGCGGAGTTTCTTCTAGGAAGGTATGAAGAGTGATGTAGGCTTATGGGTAAAGCAGTTTTGAACTGTTAATAGGTAAAAGCCGAACATCAGAAGCCAAGTGGGTTTCTTCAGCCTTTATATTTACTAATCTGGAATTAGGATTCTATTTCTATGGTTTTTATAGACAGGTTAACAAAATTTAATAAAGGAAATGAACGTATATGGGTCATAGTGGACAGATTGACCAAGAGTGCCCATTTCATTCCAGTTAAGTCAACTAGGATGGCACCTATTTTGGTTAAGTTATTTATGAAGAATATAGTTAAACTTCATGGGATTCCTAGTAGCATAGTAAGTGATAGAGATTCCTTATTCACTAGCGAGTTCTGAAAGAGTCTACAGGAGATTTTAAGAACCAAGCTCAAGATGAGTACCGCTTACCATCCGCAGACCGATGGGCAAACAGAAAGAGTTAACGAACTCTTGGAGGATTTGTTAAGAGCTTGTGAGTTAGATTTTGGGGGATCATGGTAAGTGTAACAGCCCTAGATTTTTGTATATATTTTATTTGACTTTATTATATTTTGAAAACTATTTTAAACTTGTTTTATTTCAAACATTTCATTTTTAAATATAAATGTTGATTATTATGTAACTTTTAATTTCAAACTGGTATAAATTGAACATTTCCTGAAAAAGGGATTTCTGGTCAAACTGGTCAAACTTTGACTTTTGAAACTTCAAATTTAAATTTTTTAAAATCTTAAATTTTATCTTTTATTATGAAAATAGACTTAATAACATGAGTACTGCTTTTTTTTTCGTTGAAAACGGAATTAAATTGTAAAAGTTATGTACATTTCAATTTTGAGTATAATTTGTTTTATTTTGCAATTTTGCCTATTTTAAATTTTATAAATCATATTTTCTTTGTCATATTTTATTTTAAAATGTGTTAATATGTTATTTTATGTATATTTTTGTCTTTTAATATTTTTGAAGTGATAATAAAACTTTTCCAAAATTTATTGCATTTATTAAAGACTGGTTTCTATTTTTCTACTATATTCTTCATTTAAATTTTATTTAATTAAAATTTATTTATTTATTTTTGTGAATGCATTTTTATTTTATGTTCTTATCTTTATTTATAAATATTTTTCCAAGTCCATACAATTTTCCCTAAGTTTATTTCATTTATTTTCAAATTTTCTAGACTAGTTTTCATTTTGTACTATTTTCTTATTTTAATCATATATAATCAATATTTATTTATTTATATTTTGTATATTTGTTACATTTTCGAATTGAAACTGAATTTTTAATTATTTTCAGTTATTTAAACTTATTAAAAAGAAATAAAAGTGATTTGAAAGGTTTGTGGCTTTTTATTTCCTAAGGCCTTTTGAATTCCCACCTTTTCACATTTCAACATTACTTTTCATTCAATTGGCCTTAACTCTTCATTCTTTCAGCTGCATATCTCATTTTGAAATTCACGTGAAAACATCACTTTCTCATTCCTCATTCACATATGTTTTCAGATCTGAAGAAAAAGAATTGTAATGTCTTCCTCTTTTCTATTCTTTTTCACCTTCTTTTATTGATTTTCCTTTGTAAATTGCCTTGAAATCTTCATGCTTTGCTCGGCCCATAGCCTCACCATCACCACCATCGACCACCATCCCTTCCTCCCCACTAAATCCACGGCCAAACCATCATTCTCCACTGACATGAAAGTGCCATGGCCTCCCCTTGAGCAAAACTCCACAAAAACATTGAAAACTCTACAATTATCGCCTACCCGAGCCATGTATGCAACCTTCCCTTCATTTTACACCACCACCACCACCATAGGCTGCCACCACCACCTTTTCCAAACCTCCCCACACCACTCCAACCTCTGTCCAGACCTGAGCTTGACTGGCCAAGCATATAACCCCATGACCGAGCCCTTTTGGTTGCCAAAAACCATGTTTTAGCCTAAACCCCTTCACATCCCTGTGTTGTAACTTCCTCCATCATGTTCTACCTTGTAGCCTTACCTTTTCCAGACCCATACCTGATCCAAACCAAGTACAAACCTGACCTAATTGATCCCCTAGGCCATGCAAACAAGTAGAGAAAGCAAGGTAAAATGTTTCGTATTCAAACTGCTTTTTGTTTCAAAGTTATTCAAATTCAATCGTATTGATTTTTAACTATTATTTTGGTTTTGTTTTTGGGTTGTAACACAAGATCTATAACTTGGATCTCGTTCTCCACTCTCAAGTCATTCCCGTGTTGTCGTGCCTTCGTAGTGTCAGTATTGTGTGCTTTTGTGGCTATCTCCAGCTTTTAACAAGTGAGTTATTCTCACCAGACAGTGTATACCTATATAACTAGTAAATTGACCACTTTTGAATCTGTAAAATGCATCACCATATTATATCTGCTATGTTATGATTATATGATGTTCACCCATGCTTAAACACCTTATATATCATATGTTACTGTTATATTATGTTGTTCTATTATTTTTATCAGTTTATCACACTGCAAGTTCTCTTTAGATTAGAATCACTATGGGTTGAAATGATACATACCCGAACGGACTTTAGAATAAGAGAAAATCGTTATGGGCTGAAATGATAGGCCTGAATGATTTTCAATTATTTTCATTTGCTTGGGATTGCGGGTTTGAAATGATCAAACCCGGGTATCTTTGTAAATTACGGGTTGAAATGATAAATTACCCGTATCACTTTACCTAGGCTAGAAAATGAAATACAGACCCGTTGTTAAAATATGTTTTATAATTTTTTTTTTAATTATTTTAGAAATGTAAATATTATAATATTTTGAATTAAACTAAGTAAAAATGATTTTTGTAAAGCATTATTGATTTTCTGAAAATTTATAAGTGAAATAAATTAATGGTAAAATTAGAAAATTTGAAATGTAAGTTATTTTGGGAAATTTTAATTTGGTGATAATTGGAATTTAAATTAAATATGAAATGTGATACATTCATGATAATTTGGATTAAAGTGAATTTAAATGATTTTATTTTATATTAATGATTTTGAATAAAGTTAAAATGTGAAATGAATGAATATTTAAGTCGAAATTTTGAAATATAACTAAAATTGGAAATTTGTGAATTTGGCTTAAAAATGAATTTTAAGTTAAGTAAATAAAAATGGAATTAAGTTATATTTGAAAATTTAAACTTAAGTGTTAAGCTAATTTAATTTAATGAATTTATAATTTAATATTGGAATTTAATAAGTGAATTATTATTAAATTTTGATTTTTGAATGGAGGTTTAACTTTATAAAATCATGAATATAAGGGTATTTGAATGATTGTTTTAAAAGTGTAATTATATGATTTTATAAGTTAAAAATGATTTATATAAAAATATAATTGTTGTGAAGTTATACTAAATATTTGAAGTTAATTAACTGCATTTCTGAAATGCTATTAATTCTAATGTAAATGATAATACAACATTTGTAAATGTTGTAGTTGATAATAATGAACCAAATGGCTGAATTTAATTAAAGGCTATTATGGCATTTTTGTAAATGTTATAATGGTTGAATTTAACTAAGTTTATTTGAAACTAATGTAACCCTATTACAGCATTTTAAATGCTGTCTTTTGTTAAATTGAACTGTTTTAAATGTGACTTTCCATAGCATTTTCTAAATGTTGCGAAAGTTGAATTTTCATTGTTTTAATTAATTTAAGTGAACGAATGAACTTTGAAAGATTAAAATTTTGGAAATTTAATAATTTAATTATTTAATATAATAACTTCATTTTATGATTTAAAATGAAGTAATTTGTTTCGTAATATAAACTATTTTGAAATATGATATTTTGATATTTTGAACTGGATTTTTGAATGATATTGAATTTTGAAATGATATTTGATTTCGAAATATAAAATACCAATTTTGAAATTTTAACCACGGGATGTATTTAATTTATGGTTTAACTGATCCTTAGAGGATGGGCGATCCCAAGCATCCTTTAAGTTATTATGCATTACTGCTACAGTTCACTTGAGTTGGTTTACATTATATAAGTATATATTGTCCTGACTCAAGTGTTTTGTATTTTGCTTTACGCTCGGGTCAGCTTGAGTATTTACAGCTTAGATTTGGATCTCTTTCTGGAGCTAGGAATCGTTGGAGATTCTGCTTATCTAGTTATCTATCCATTCCAGTTTCAGTTGTTCTATTTCAGCTCTGGTATTATTAACTTCTATGTATTTGAGATTTCTATTGTATATGTTTTCAAACAGATATTATGTATTTTGTTTTGAGAGTTTGTTATAGTAGCTTCATGAACTACTATGGTTTTTATATTCCGCTGCGAGTTATTCTGATATTCTGTGATTCTGTATTTGATTTTATTTGCTCCAAATTTTATTACAATCTGTTATTTTGAATTATTCAAGTCAGACATGCGTGGATTATTGTCGATTTGAATGGTCCAAAATAGTGGGTCGTTACAGTTGGTATCAGAGCTTTGGCTCTAGGCGAAACTTAGCATATATTGTAAATTTATTTACAGAATCACTTTCGTTCGAGTTGAATCTCTTCCTTTTGATTCGATTTCCTGTGAACTTTGGAACGTTCCCTACGGTTTCAAAATTCATCCTTGTCCCTCTCTATTGGTATTCTTTGATTCTGGAGTATCCCACGACTCCACTTCGAATGATCTCTAGGAGAATAGGATCCCACCAATCTTTGAATGATTTGTGAAGGAGTGAAACTCCTTCACAATTGGCATTGATTCACCGGAGATTTCTATATCTTTGGTTTAGATGCCGTTATCTCTTGCGATCGAATGTTGATTTTTCTTGGAATTCTACATCGATCTTGTTCCTGAAGTCACGGTTGGACCTAGGGTCATCCGCGATTTATATAAGTATATTCGTCTTCTATTTTGAAATTTAATTATCTCATCTTCGTTCGAGCTTATCTTCGAATCATAATTCTATTTGATTAAGAGTTCCTCTAAGTTGAATCTCTATCTTTGTTTTGAAATCCATTCCTAAACCATCCTTCGAAAAATCGGGCTTGTTTGTATTTTAGGAATTGTTTTATATATCGAAATTATTATTTTGATAATTATGACTATATTCTATATATAAAAGTGAAAATGTTTTCGATAAGGATTATATATACCTTTTAAAAAATAAGAATTTGGATTTTTGAAAGGATTTGAAATTATATAAGAAATTGATTTATATAAAAATGATTTATAACTAAAGGATTTGAAATTTGAAATTCGAGAATTGAACTCCGGTATTTTGAAATTGGTTTTAAGATTTTGAAATATATAATAATAGTATGATTTAAGGGTATTTTCCGAATAAGAAATGTTTCCAATGATTTTAATGAGTTTCGAATGATTTCGAAGAAATTCCAAAAGAAGTTTGAGAAAATAGAAGTCCAGAACTCACTTATGTCGCTGGAAAATAATTTCGGTGATGAGTGCACGCATCATCGACATTGATTTTCGAGTTTCAGAGTGAGAGAAAGGCCACTTTAATAGCTTTGCTATGCGAGTGATTTTGTGAAACCATTTTTATTTCAAATTCCGAAGTAAGATTTGATATTCGAAAGATATGTGTATATATATATATATATTTGAAATGATTTGAAGTAAACCGGTGTTCATTCCTCGAGTTTCGGATTTGATATAACCCTATCTATTAAAATTGATTTACTGATTTATTGCTGATTTCCAACTCTTGAATTTGAAAATGATTTCTTCAACTATTTTGAAGGTTCGAGCACTTCCAAATCAAGGTTAACTTTTCAAAAGCTTAGAAATTTTGAAGTATAAAGTATATAAGTTTGTTTTGAATGTTTAAGAATGTAGTAATATGATTTAATAAGTTGAAACTGTTTTGTTAAGTAAACGAATAAGGAAATTTTAAATTTTTTCTAATATGAAATTTAGATTTGAAATGTTTTGAAAAGAATTTGGTCTTCAAAATATTTTGAATAAAGTTTAGTTTAAATGTTTTAACTTAATAACATCTTTATGACACTATATATTTAACAAGTTGGAATAAATATATAAGTTGTACGTATGCTGTTTATTCGCATAATTAATTTGATCCAAGTTTGAGTACACAAGTTCGAGGTGGATTACACCATTTCGTGTTAGGATTTTTCATTTGATTTTTGATGGCGAATATTTGATATGGATTTTGGGCTTGATTCTTGAATTCTCTATCGTAGTATATGGCTATGCAAGGAGACTGATGGCTTCTAGTCGAGAAACCATATCGAAGTTCGCATTTGGGAAGTCGAATGGACAATACTAGTTCGAAAGCAAACTTGTGTGATCGAGCGAGCGATCAAATGTGATTTCGCGAAATGATGACGTATGTACATCTTATATTCTAATATCATTGATATATTTTGACGCTGAAATGTTGAAGCCGTTGGGTTAGAATATCTTTGCTTACCAAAAGAAAATTTCCAATTTAAATTACAAAGATATATAACCCATAAAAGCAAAGATAATCAATCCCATATAGCTCTTCGTACAGCGAAATTAATTTTGAAATTTGATTCTTATATAAGATGGACCTTAGGTAATATAAGATGATTTTGAAAACCATTTGATTTTGGAAATGAATTGGTTGACTTAAATTATTGATTTGGAAATTTGGATTTATTTTTCAAAATCTATTATTTTGGAAACTTTGAAGCTAAAGATAATTAATTTGAGAAGAAATAATTTGGTGAAATTGTATATGCTTTTGAAATTTAACTGATATTGAAACAAATTGAAATCTGAGAACCTTATATTACCAAACACTTGATTTGGGAGTTGTCGAACTTATATAAAATTGATTTGTATGAGTATGAAATTGATTCGAAACTATAGATTTGAGAAGGTACTCAATTTGAAAGTGAAATCTTATATAATTGAAGTCTATATAAGTATGATTTGATATACTATTGATTTTGGAAAAGTATTTGATTTGAAAATTTAATCTTATATATAATGGATTTTATATAAGTACGATATTTGAAAGTGATTTGGAAAGGTACTATATGATACATATTTTCGAAGTAAAGATATGGAAAGTGCCTTCTGCTTGATATCCGATTTGTGGCCACATCTTGGATTCATTCTATCGATATTATTCTCTCTGATTTTGGTTTTCCGGATATGATACTCGAGTGTCCTTCGAATTCCATGGCGTTACCCATGGTCTTATCGTTCTCTCGTGACTGCATAGCGCAACTGCCTGGCTGAGTCTTGCCTAGGGGTACGGATTGTTTCCTGGGGGATCCAGGCGTAACCATTGTGTATCCTGCAATCTGTGTAGGTCGCGAATAGTAGCGCAAATGCTTGGCTGAGTCTTGCCTGGGGGTACGGATTGTTTCCTGGGGGATCCAGGCGTAACCATTGTGTATCCTGCATTCTACTAGTCATCATGGCGTAACTCGCAGGGCTGAGAAAGCTTACGGATATGGATTGTTTCCTGGGGGATCCAGGCGTAACCATTGTGTATCTGCGAACCATGGTTAGACAAAGGTTTTGTTTGTGTTTTGATTGGATTGTACTTTCCATATCTGTTTTTTTAAGGTTTTCCAGTATTTTCACTGGGTGTTGAAACAAGTCTACTAAGTACCTGGAGAATTCTAGTTTTGCGCCTGATCAACGCACTACCAGAGTCTACAGGAACAAGGATAAACTTGTTAAGATATCGAGTTATAAAAGTATTTTGATAAAATATTATATAAATGATACTTTGATCAGTTATTTCCTTTTTAAAGGATTTTAAAGTGTTTTAAATATTTTACCTCTTTAACCAACACTTTTAATAAATGGCTCATCCTTGTCTTTCGTCCTATTTTCCCTTCTTGCTATTCCTATTCTCCACCTTGTTAAACTTACCTATAACAACAGTTATCAGGTATAATTTTAATATTCTTGTCATCTTGTCTTAATCTTATTCCATTCTATCTTTTTCTGTGTTTTCCATACTTCATTCCTTTTCGAGGACGAAAAGATTTGAGTGGGGGAGAGTGTAACAGCCCTAGATTTTTGTATATATTTTATTTGACTTTATTATATTTTGAAAACTATTTTAAACTTGTTTTATTTCAAACATTTCATTTTTAAATATAAATGTTGATTATTATGTAACTTTTAATTTCAAACTGGTATAAATTGAACATTTCCTGAAAAAGGGATTTCTGGTCAAACTGGTCAAACTTTGACTTTTGAAACTTCAAATTTAAATTTTTTAAAATCTTAAATTTTATCTTTTATTATGAAAATAGACTTAATAACATGAGTACTGCTTTTTTTTTCGTTGAAAACGGAATTAAATTGTAAAAGTTATGTACATTTCAATTTTGAGTATAATTTGTTTTATTTTGCAATTTTGCCTATTTTAAATTTTATAAATCATATTTTCTTTGTCATATTTTATTTTAAAATGTGTTAATATGTTATTTTATGTATATTTTTGTCTTTTAATATTTTTGAAGTGATAATAAAACTTTTCCAAAATTTATTGCATTTATTAAAGACTGGTTTCTATTTTTCTACTATATTCTTCATTTAAATTTTATTTAATTAAAATTTATTTATTTATTTTTGTGAATGCATTTTTATTTTATGTTCTTATCTTTATTTATAAATATTTTTCCAAGTCCATACAATTTTCCCTAAGTTTATTTCATTTATTTTCAAATTTTCTAGACTAGTTTTCATTTTGTACTATTTTCTTATTTTAATCATATATAATCAATATTTATTTATTTATATTTTGTATATTTGTTACATTTTCGAATTGAAACTGAATTTTTAATTATTTTCAGTTATTTAAACTTATTAAAAAGAAATAAAAGTGATTTGAAAGGTTTGTGGCTTTTTATTTCCTAAGGCCTTTTGAATTCCCACCTTTTCACATTTCAACATTACTTTTCATTCAATTGGCCTTAACTCTTCATTCTTTCAGCTGCATATCTCATTTTGAAATTCACGTGAAAACATCACTTTCTCATTCCTCATTCACATATGTTTTCAGATCTGAAGAAAAAGAATTGTAATGTCTTCCTCTTTTCTATTCTTTTTCACCTTCTTTTATTGATTTTCCTTTGTAAATTGCCTTGAAATCTTCATGCTTTGCTCGGCCCATAGCCTCACCATCACCACCATCGACCACCATCCCTTCCTCCCCACTAAATCCACGGCCAAACCATCATTCTCCACTGACATGAAAGTGCCATGGCCTCCCCTTGAGCAAAACTCCACAAAAACATTGAAAACTCTACAATTATCGCCTACCCGAGCCATGTATGCAACCTTCCCTTCATTTTACACCACCACCACCACCATAGGCTGCCACCACCACCTTTTCCAAACCTCCCCACACCACTCCAACCTCTGTCCAGACCTGAGCTTGACTGGCCAAGCATATAACCCCATGACCGAGCCCTTTTGGTTGCCAAAAACCATGTTTTAGCCTAAACCCCTTCACATCCCTGTGTTGTAACTTCCTCCATCATGTTCTACCTTGTAGCCTTACCTTTTCCAGACCCATACCTGATCCAAACCAAGTACAAACCTGACCTAATTGATCCCCTAGGCCATGCAAACAAGTAGAGAAAGCAAGGTAAAATGTTTCGTATTCAAACTGCTTTTTGTTTCAAAGTTATTCAAATTCAATCGTATTGATTTTTAACTATTATTTTGGTTTTGTTTTTGGGTTGTAACACAAGATCTATAACTTGGATCTCGTTCTCCACTCTCAAGTCATTCCCGTGTTGTCGTTCCTTCGTAGTGTCAGTATTGTGTGCTTTTGTGGCTATCTCCAGCTTTTAACAAGTGAGTTATTCTCACCAGACAGTGTATACCTATATAACTAGTAAATTGACCACTTTTGAATCTGTAAAATGCATCACCATATTATATCTGCTATGTTATGATTATATGATGTTCACCCATGCTTAAACACCTTATATATCATATGTTACTGTTATATTATGTTGTTCTATTATTTTTATCAGTTTATCACACTGCAAGTTCTCTTTAGATTAGAATCACTATGGGTTGAAATGATACATACCCGAACGGACTTTAGAATAAGAGAAAATCGTTATGGGCTGAAATGATAGGCCTGAATGATTTTCAATTATTTTCATTTGCTTGGGATTGCGGGTTTGAAATGATCAAACCCGGGTATCTTTGTAAATTACGGGTTGAAATGATAAATTACCCGTATCACTTTACCTAGGCTAGAAAATGAAATACAGACCCGTTGTTAAAATATGTTTTATAATTTTTTTTTTAATTATTTTAGAAATGTAAATATTATAATATTTTGAATTAAACTAAGTAAAAATGATTTTTGTAAAGCATTATTGATTTTCTGAAAATTTATAAGTGAAATAAATTAATGGTAAAATTAGAAAATTTGAAATGTAAGTTATTTTGGGAAATTTTAATTTGGTGATAATTGGAATTTAAATTAAATATGAAATGTGATACATTCATGATAATTTGGATTAAAGTGAATTTAAATGATTTTATTTTATATTAATGATTTTGAATAAAGTTAAAATGTGAAATGAATGAATATTTAAGTCGAAATTTTGAAATATAACTAAAATTGGAAATTTGTGAATTTGGCTTAAAAATGAATTTTAAGTTAAGTAAATAAAAATGGAATTAAGTTATATTTGAAAATTTAAACTTAAGTGTTAAGCTAATTTAATTTAATGAATTTATAATTTAATATTGGAATTTAATAAGTGAATTATTATTAAATTTTGATTTTTGAATGGAGGTTTAACTTTATAAAATCATGAATATAAGGGTATTTGAATGATTGTTTTAAAAGTGTAATTATATGATTTTATAAGTTAAAAATGATTTATATAAAAATATAATTGTTGTGAAGTTATACTAAATATTTGAAGTTAATTAACTGCATTTCTGAAATGCTATTAATTCTAATGTAAATGATAATACAACATTTGTAAATGTTGTAGTTGATAATAATGAACCAAATGGCTGAATTTAATTAAAGGCTATTATGGCATTTTTGTAAATGTTATAATGGTTGAATTTAACTAAGTTTATTTGAAACTAATGTAACCCTATTACAGCATTTTAAATGCTGTCTTTTGTTAAATTGAACTGTTTTAAATGTGACTTTCCATAGCATTTTCTAAATGTTGCGAAAGTTGAATTTTCATTGTTTTAATTAATTTAAGTGAACGAATGAACTTTGAAAGATTAAAATTTTGGAAATTTAATAATTTAATTATTTAATATAATAACTTCATTTTATGATTTAAAATGAAGTAATTTGTTTCGTAATATAAACTATTTTGAAATATGATATTTTGATATTTTGAACTGGATTTTTGAATGATATTGAATTTTGAAATGATATTTGATTTCGAAATATAAAATACCAATTTTGAAATTTTAACCACGGGATGTATTTAATTTATGGTTTAACTGATCCTTAGAGGATGGGCGATCCCAAGCATCCTTTAAGTTATTATGCATTACTGCTACAGTTCACTTGAGTTGGTTTACATTATATAAGTATATATTGTCCTGACTCAAGTGTTTTGTATTTTGCTTTACGCTCGGGTCAGCTTGAGTATTTACAGCTTAGATTTGGATCTCTTTCTGGAGCTAGGAATCGTTGGAGATTCTGCTTATCTAGTTATCTATCCATTCCAGTTTCAGTTGTTCTATTTCAGCTCTGGTATTATTAACTTCTATGTATTTGAGATTTCTATTGTATATGTTTTCAAACAGATATTATGTATTTTGTTTTGAGAGTTTGTTATAGTAGCTTCATGAACTACTATGGTTTTTATATTCCGCTGCGAGTTATTCTGATATTCTGTGATTCTGTATTTGATTTTATTTGCTCCAAATTTTATTACAATCTGTTATTTTGAATTATTCAAGTCAGACATGCGTGGATTATTGTCGATTTGAATGGTCCAAAATAGTGGGTCGTTACAGTAAGACCATCTACACTTAGTCGAGTTTTTGTATAACAATAGTTATTAGACTAGTATAGGGATACACCATTTGAAGCTTTGTATGGAAGACCATGCAAATCATGAGTTTGTTGGTTAGTGTAACACCTCTAATTTTAAATAACATTATTCATGATATTTAATTAGATAAATTAAATAGAATAATGTAAATGTTAAGTAATAAGGGGATTGAGATTTGAATAAATTTAATTGGTCGTGCTTATTAATTTAATTGGGCTAAAGAATGGTTTATAGACTAATTAAATTATGTAAGGGTATAATCAGATTTAAATACACCTAAACCTACCTTTATATATATATATATATATATATATATATGTATATATATGTTTACCCTTAAGCCACTCACACTCATGCTCATTTTCTCAAAAAAATAAAAACATAAGAAAAGAAGTTAAGGCCGACCATTAAAAAGAAAAGAAGAAGAGGAAATTCAAAGAAAAAGAAGAGAAAGTAACAAGGGGAATCAAACTCATCTCAATCCATTTTCCTTATCAAAGATTGAGGTGAATTCGTATAGATGATGTTTGATGATGATATGCTTGAATTATGGTTTGTTTAAATTTAAACAAGATGGTTTAAATAATGGTTCATGCGGTTTTATATTGAAACCATGTGATATTGATGTTTATATGCCATGAAAAAATTATATGTTATGCAAAACATGATTTTGGAGTTGGGTTTCAAGTTTGATAATTTTCCAAGCTTTGGAAATATTATTATGAATTTTTGAATGAAAATATAGAACGTTGGGTTTAATAAATTATTTTAGAAAATATATTGAGAATTTGGATTTGAAATTTTGATATGTTAGATAACATGATCAAAGTAAATTTCTATGAATTTTGGGGATTTTTATTAAGTGATTTGATATACAAAATAAATTATTTTGAGAAGAGGATCAAAATGATTTACGTGTAAATAAAGAGGAAGGTTTGCAAAAGTTTAATTTTGATACTTATCCAAAATAAAAAGGCTGTTAGTTTTAAAAAGCATGGGAAAAGTTAAGGCAACAAATAAGAAATTTACATGTAGGCAGGTTAGTTTATAAAAGTTGCTTAATTTAGTATTTAACCAAGAAAAACAGGTTTTACCTCTATTCAAAGTACCTTTTGCCCCTTTCCTTTCGCCTTCCACTATGTCGAAACCCCATTAAGTTAAATTCAATACACATAGTATCATCTAGGTGATACGTAGTGGATTGGAGAAAGGCAAAAGGTATGGTGTCGAAAGCATATCTTCCGATGGGGTCGTTACCTCAATTTGTTTTAAAAAAGTTAAGCGCCTGCCTTTGTTTTACTAAGCTTTCGACTTAGTCGATACGTATGTTATTGAAAGAAGTTATAATGGATTTTGAAGGGTCTACCATGTTTATTTTAAAAGAAAAAGGGGTTTTTAAGGAGTTCCTTTAACTATAAATTAATGCTTTCGAAAGAAGGGGTTCCGACCTAGTCGAAGCACTATCGCCGATTCTTTTGCCTTTCGAGTGTATTGAAATCATCAATATCATCGAAAGGAATTGTTTATTTTAAAGCTATATTAAGCCACATTCTAAATGATTTCGAAAGGGTTAGGGGTTTCGAAGGCAATGATTTCGAAAAGGGTTTTGAAGCTATCCTTCTGTATTTTAAATATATGCTTTCGACTCTGTCGAAAGTGATGGTTTCGACGGCATCATAAATTTCCCAATATTTTTATATAGTAAAGAATGGTTTCGAAAGAGATACTTTCTTTTATATTTACTTGGACCCAAATGATGTTTTAAAAAGGGTAAACCCAATGATGTCGAAAGGGGGTCTTTCAATGCTTTAGGAAGAGATACTTCTAATAGTTTCGAAGTTTTGCTTCTAATAATTAATAAGTAACACTTTATTATATTAGAAGGGTTTCGAAAGAAGGATTTTAAGGTATTTTTAAAGGCAGAAGCCTAATGTTTTGAAAAGAGATATATGCTTTCGAAGGAGGCTATCTAGTGAGGTCGAAAGCAAGGTTTCGAAGGTTTTGAAAGTATAGTTTTCAAAACAAATAACCTAATCTTATTTAAAAGCAAAACCATGGCATATTAATAAACAAAATATTTTGAAATGGAACTTATGAAGAAGTCTAAATGGGTTAAAGGAATTAACCAAATTATATTGTTTGCTTCTTCATATATGTATATATACACTTTATAATGAATCCAAAAATTGTACTTTGGAAAAAGGTAGAATAACCAGTTGGGTTGACCTAGTAGTGAATAAATAATAGATATTGGTAGGGGCAAATAGGTTAACAGTAAGCCCATGAAAACTGTAAAGATATTGGCAGGAGCCAATAGGTTCATAGTTAGCCCATGAAAACTATGTATAATTAAAGATGTCAGTTAGACGGGTTTATATTAAGCCCATGAAAACTATATCTGGCTAAGAAAATGAAATATTGATAGATAGTCAATTGGTTCCTAGTTAGCCTATGAAAACTAGGGCGAAAGAAAGATATTGACTGTTAGTCAATTGGTTCCTAGTCCTCCCATGAAAACTAGGATAAAAGAAATGATATTGGAGTTACCAATAAGTTCATAGTAATCCCATGAAAACTATATAATTGGATAGGGAGTCCTTAAAAGTTTAACCGATTATTAGTTAGCCCATGAAAACTATTAGGTTAATAATAATCCTATAAAATATAATTATGACAGATAGTCAAAATAAATTGGGGATGGGTAATCCAGAATACATTCAAGGGTTTTGCATATCATCACAGAATAATGTTTTGAATTGAATTAACCATTGTGGATGCAGAGGCATAGAAAATGGTTTATCAAGGTTTTTAAGATACCGGTGAACGGAAACCCGTTCTGCTAAACAGCATGGTCTCACTAGATATCTAAAAGATTTGAGATGTATATATATTTATTATTGTTTAACGACGGTTTTTTTATGAGTTAGAAAATCGCCGAAAAATTTATAACAAAATTAACCGCAAGCATACGGTGTACAATTGTTAGTACGTGGCGAGTACGGGTCGATCCATAGGGAATTGTTGATTTTAAAAATCTTTTCAATCAAATTATACCAAACTCGAGAGAATGTTTAAACTAGAAAATGAGAAAACTTAACAAAAATAAAGGGATAAAAATATGAGAGTTAAATGACAATTTAGAGATAATTCCACTCTCTAGATCATATAGTTCAACAAATTATGAAATTATGATCTCTTTATTTAGTTATTTCTGAATTTAAATGATGTGTTTGATATAATTATGGCATATCTGTGCTATTAGTTAGTTCAACATAAGCCATCAAACTATAACACAAACTTTAAACCACTTTTAATTCTCATGAAACATGACAACAAAGTTGAAAGCAAAATCTATTTTAAGTATGGTCTATTAACTATTAATTAGAAATATAGACCATCGAATTTTAATTTCAACATTCACTTCATTACCATCATCATATTTAAATGAAGAGGTAATTATTGTTTGTGATTGTTTAAGCATAGCCTATTTGTTATGAACAACATAGACTATCAAATTCAACCCGAAACAATAAATCGCATCAACATTCATTTAAGCACAAAAGCGATCAAAATTAACAAGCTATGTTGAAACTACATAATTAGAGAGCTTCATTAACCCTAAATTGAAGGTGTTTAGCCTCTCATTTGTGTTATCATATCAACAGTTGTAGCATGCAACATTAAAGAAAAACAAGAGGAAAAACAAGAGCAAAAGGAAAGAAGAACTATTCTACTTGCATGAAATAAAAGAGATTTACACTATTACATAAGAAGAGAAGCATGAAAGGAAATGAACAGTAATTAAAAGGAAAAAATAATTAACATTGCATAAAAAAATTACATAAGATAAAAATGGCTAAGTAGCCATGAAAAGAGAAAGAGAGCTTTCTTTTATTTCTAATCTAAAACTAAAGAAGAGAGAGCCAAAAAGAAGAGACTAAAGAAGATGGGAGAGTTACATGAAGCATAAGGGGTATTTATACAATCTTGAAACCCTAATCCAATTTTTGGGAACTACCCAAACTACCCTCTTAAGAAATGTAACCTCCAAGTAATCATTAGCATTAGCATAACCTTCTATTTAAATATGCATGTAAGTGTAATGGCCATTAGCATGTGGATTAGCTTCTAATTTGTACATGAAGGTGGGTAGGTGGGGTCCTCCATGATCAATGAAGTGAATTATTTCCATCTCCATTCCTTTGTATTCACTCTTATGCATGCATATATCTTTTTGAAACCAATTGTATAAGAAGCCAAATTCCTACAAAATAATATAGAAATTTTCTAATTAAATTTTCTCAAATTAGTATATGCACAAAAATGAGCACTTTGCCCTTATATGAAGATGAATATATGACGATTTGAAAATAATTTGAATTTAGGTTTAAACAAGTTAAAAAATACCCAATATGATCATTTATTTAATTTAAATAGATTGAATATGGGGGTAAAAATATGCACATTTACGTGCACATCAAATACCCCCACACTTATCTTTTTATTCGTCCTCAAATAAAGAGAAACTAAGATAAATCCGTTTTCGTAGGGAGCACGATTGCCTTGAGCATATGCAACAAGCCGTTAAACCTCTGGGTGTCCCCAGTAGGACGAGTGTTGTCTCATGAGGGTTTTCAGTTGATACTACCCACAAAATCCAAATGCAGGATGAAACTATTTACAAAATGCAAGATTTATTTACAAAGAGATGAATGCGAGTTTTTGGAAATATTTACAAATGCAAGATTTACTTTTAAATAGACACAAATAAGTTAAATATAAGTTTTGGTCATTATTTTGAAAATTTAAGTCATCTACTCATCAAAATTTCCAATAAAAATCAAGTTATCATAACAAATAGACAATAGTTTTACTCGTCGTTTCAGTTGATAACAAAGTGTAACCATGAAATAGATCCTTAGTTGATTATCAAAGTTTATCAAAGTGGTATTTTTATTTCTTTTCAATAACAAGTCACATCAAATAAGTAAAAATAGTGCTTGGATTTCAATTGCTTACCCTCTCTTATTGAAAATTTTATTAAAATTAACAATATTTACATATGCCTAACTCAGATAAACTAAGGCCAGATATATTACCCATGCACTGCATTTCAGGCTTACATGAGGGGAATACAAAGCATGGCGAGTGAACACACGAATGTGAACACCTATCGACCGTAGGAATTATTAATGAAAGAATTTTTATATACATACACCTAACTCAGATAAACTAAGACCAGATATACCAATCGTGCACTATCTTTCGGGCTTACGTGAGAAGGGTACATAGCATGGTGGGTGAACACACGAGTGTTAACACATGACTCTAGGTGTTTACTAAAAAAATATACATATATACAAGAGATATTTTTTGTTTTCTTTTTTGTTTCTGTTTTTTTAGAAAAGAGTTTCACACTATCAGCTTAGCACCAATTAACTTAGAAGACAAAAAAATGTTATATCTTTACTTTAAATCAACTACTTTTAAAAAAAAGATTTTCAATTAGGATGTATTTCATAATTAACACGTATGAATCTTCCTATATACTAGTTAAACCATTGTTATTTGTAATCAAACTTCATTTTTATTTTTGTTAAGACAAAAAAATTTTCAATAATTTCAATTTAATAAATCAAAACCATATATTTATCCTATATTGTTTCTTTAAAAATAAATCAAAAATGCTTAAAAACAATTTTTTTCATATATTTTTTGATTTTTCTTCTTCTAAGTTTTGGAAAGAAAATGTAAAACTAAACCATGAAAAATTAAAAATTACCATGAAAAATTAAAAATGAAGATGAGACTCCTCCCACACTTGATTTTGACTCTGTCCCCACAGTCAACCCAAGTGGAAGGAGAAAAATAAAATAAAAATAAAAATATGATCTAAATTTACAAGAAAATAAAAAGATTATTTATACGATATTAGAAAGTAAATCGTCAAAGAGTAAATGAAATGGTTTTCCAAAAACCGATTCATTTGTCTCGCCAAGTATGCGAGACATAGCTTAAGCATAGAAAACCAAATCATAAAAGATTTTGGAATCGAATGTTGATTTGGAAAAACGAATGTCGTTTTATTGAAAACCGTATGAGTTGTTTTATTTTCAATGATTTTCGAAGTTGATAAAACAATTGATTGAAATTCAAGCCTATCATTGAAAACTTCTTCCGAATCATTGATTTCAAAATCAAAATGGTGATTTAAATCTTCCCATTCAGAATTCGACAACTCGTTTTTGAAAATTCCAAAAAATTCGTGTTCATTAAATTCGTCTTCCTTTATTGAATTATCAACAACTTCACTGCATGTGTCAAGTTCAAAATCCAAAGTTGTTGTGTTCAAATTTTCATGATCGGAAAATGGAAGATCGAGTTTTAAATCGCGTTTCACACCATCAAAAGAATTGAAATCTAACTCCATTACCGTGTTTTCAACAACTTCATTAAGATTGTTATTTTCAATTTCAAAAGTTGTTATTTGAAAATCGTCGATTTGGGTAAAAGGTGGATTATTGTTTGACTCATCACATGTTGGGAGTTGGTTTTGTTGTTTATGTAATTTTTTGAATGTTTCAATCAACAAATCCGTGTGATCATTGTAAATTTCGTTCATTTGTTCAATAAAATCCAATTTATAAATATTAACTTGAGAATTTTGGATTTGGACATGTTGAGAAGAAAAAATTTCACTTGCATCGTAGTGGAGATTATTCCCATTGCCAAAATTATTTAAAAAGTGATTCACATTTCCATTTTGAAATTCGTTTTGGAGTTCGAAGTTGTATTGGCGTGAGTTACACTCGAAATCGTTTGAATTTAGAAGTGAATTCAAGTTTTGATCACTTTGCAAACTTAGCCTTGAATTGTTGCACAAATATGAATTACACAAATCATTTATTTCTTGATTTTGTTGCGTAGAGAGTTCGAGTAAAGATGAAATCATTTCAATGCTATTTTGGAGAGTCGAAGGTTGGTCATTATTTTGAAAACATTGTTGTTCAAAATTCCAAAATTCGAATTATTTATACAATGGTTGTCGTTAAAATATCCATACGAATTTGGAGTGAAATCATATGGATTATATTAATTTTTACAACTATTGTAAAATTCACGTAAGTGGGGAAACTCGGACATTTTCAAAAATATTTTTTTTAAAGGAAAAATATTTACATATAGAATTTATTTTTCAAAATGGAAATTTGATTTTTGTTTTGTTTTTGATTTTTAAATTTTTTTTGTTTTTGAAAAAAATGTATATTTTTTTTGGATTTTTGATTTTCTAAAAAAACTAAGTAAATTTTGTTTATGGACTTTTTGGATTTTTAATTTTGAAAATTTTCAAAGGAAAGGAAACAGAATTTTTACAATTTTTTTAGTTTTGAATTTTGAAATTTTTTTTCTTTTTTTTTAAATATGCATGAACTAATGCAACTAAATGAATGCAAGGGTTAATTACAAATGACTTATCCTAAGTTAACCCAAAATTGTATAATCATACTCTGTCTTAAATCAACAAGATAGTTTTTAGCCAGGTAACGAACATGATTTATCGGTGCACCATGAACCACCATAGCAATGCAGCCGAAGGTTTAAGTACCTTCACAGGAACAACCACTATAATATTTACGAATCACCATAATATTTATAAATGGTTATTTCTCTACCGTAGCCTTGACACCAAGAAATTAAATTGTTCAAAGAAGACAACTTGTCAATATACAATTAAGTGTTATCGATGTCTAACCGTTATTATTAATCAAAATCTAAGATGAAATGCAAAACTGAAATTAAATGGGTATTAACAATGAAACTATGAATGGATTTATGTTTTTGTTTTGAAATTATTTTTTGAATTTTTTTTAATAAAAGGCAGGCAAACAATAGTGCAAGGCAAATCAAGAAAATAGATATAGCAAGCAAGCAGTTTATTTTTTCTAGCAAGCTAAAGCGAAGCAAGCAACTCTTTCAATCTGCTTTGGCAACCTGAAAATAAAAACAAGATATATACAGTTATTATTTTAATATATAAGGATGGAACCTAAAACAAATTACAACGAAGGAAAACAGTTTTTTTTTAAATTAAAGAGAAGAAAGACTAAAACAAATGGGAAATCAAAACAATTAAAATCAAATGAAAAAAAACAAAACAAATTAATGAAAGAAACTTTTTATTTTAAGTGTGAAACTAAACTAGAAACAAAGTAGGAAAAAAAAATTAAGCAAACCATTTTTTTTGGATTTAAACTAAACAAAAATTAAAACAAATCATTAGGAAGAAAAGAAGAAAAAAAAGGAGTTCACTAAAAAATAATAATTTCACTTTAGAAAAAGGGCCTGCCCACAAAATTTACAAACCTGACCCGCTCAACAAACGTAAGCACTTCGTTTTCTTTTCTTTTGTTTTTTTACGCAAAAGTGGTTCGTTTCACATTTCAAATCAGAAATTTCCCACTTAAATTAAGAAACAAAATCGAAAATTTGGGGGTTACAACGATGAATTCATTTGCAAGGGGAGGTCGTGAGTGTGAATTGAAGAATTGCATTTGATTAATGCGAGTTTCAAGCGAGAGTAGTAATTGGTGATTTGGGTTTTGAGGAGTGTTCAAAGCGTTCGATTGAAACTTGTTCGAATCGGAGTCGCGGTGCTGATTTGATAATGTGTGATTTCGAGTTTCAAGTTTGGAGTATTTGGCTTTCTGATCGAAGTTAGGTGTTAAATTTCAGGCAATCGGCGATTGATGTGGCCATGGAATTCGAATAATGTGGCTGCGAATTTGTGATGAGGTAGTTTTGTTATCAATGAAGGTTGGTAGAGGCTGTTGTATCAGTTGTTTGAATGGGTGCAGGGGAATGGAGTTGTTTGTGATGATCAAAGAAATTGGTAGTAGTATGTAGGCTAATGAAAGTAGTGGGTTTTGGAGATGATGATGTTAGTTCGGCTGGCAGTTTGTAGTGGATGATGTAAGTTATAAGCTATTTGTATTGGGAGTATGAAGCTAGCAGTAGCTTGAGTAGTGATATATGCACAGGCTTCTATTGAACTATTCAGTGATAAATGTTTATAGCAGAGAAGTGAGGCAATTTGAGAAGTGCTTGTTTGTGGAGTGTTTGGTGGACAGGGTCTGTAACGACCCTGAAATTCCGACCCAATTTTAAAATTTTAGAACCGTTATTTTAATAAAAAATGTGAAACTTACATATGATTTCAATCAACGTCCATACTTTGTTTCTAAATTGCGCCTTGATGATTGTAGATATGGGTAAAGTTTCATCGGAAAATACCGCAGTAAATTTCGTGCGCGTTTTACTGCACATCAGTTCATTTTAAAACGTGAAATTTTTTATCTTCCGAACCTAAATATTTTTACATAGAAAAATTCTAAATCATTTTCTGACAACGGCATCATTTTTCGTTTTTCAAAATTCGGACATCTTTAGCTCCGTCGATCTTATTCTTGGGTGTTTTGCTGCATTCTCCGTAATAGAAATTTCAAATATTCACCAACAATTTCCGTTGCCGTTCAAACTTCACATTTGGAATGCGCCTAGATAGACATAGGCGTACGCCAAATTTCGTCGAAAAATATTGTAGTAAATTTCGCTCGCCGAATTTACATATTAGTTTAAATTTTATGTGAAAATTTTCTATCGTCCGAACTCAAATATTTTTCACAATGTTGCATAAGAAAAATATTCTGATCATGACGGCGCATTTCGTTTCGTCAAATTCCGCTTTTAATTGCTAGTTAAATTGTCGCTCGAGAAAATGGTTCAATAAGATTTACCACTTCGCAAACAATGTCAAACCACCAATATCTTTATACCATTGGGTCCGCCTCGCCGAGCTGATCAAAACGGTATATTTGTTTATGTCAATCGGAGTTCGGCGTTGCAAGTTATAAATTGTTGACGGGGTACAAACTGGTCCGTTACGCCTCACAAACCGGTACCCAACCTCCCAACGTTCAAAATACAAGAAGTCTTTTCAGCTGTCTTGGAAATCCAACAGCCTCCACTGTGAAAAATCATCATTGCATTGACCTGGGACTCTGAACCCATCTGTATTTATCTCTGCTACCCTCTCCCTTCATTTATTCCTCTACTGTCATTAATTACTCAATTCATTTTACACTAAAGATTTCTGGTACGTACTGCTCTGCTTCCTTTCTTCTTCCCCCTTCACATTTCTTTTACTTTATATTTTCTTTCTTCTTTCCAGTATGAAACACAAACTTCTCCATGCACGTCCACCTACCAGCCCTCCACTGCCAGCCCTCCGCCCCATGCGAGCCCCCGCCCCATGCCACCTCGGCCTGCCCCGTACCCCACCCAGCCCGCCAGTCCCCTCCTTCACCTCCGCCTGCAGCCCACCTCCCCACTGCCACCTCTGCCTGCACGCCCACCTCCCCACTGCCGCCTTCACCCGCCACCAGCCCGCCCCCACTATCACCTCCGCCTGCACGCCCACGTCCCCACCCTGCCACCTTCGCCCGCCACCAGCCCACGTCCCCACACTGCCACCTTCGCCCACCACCAGCCCACCTCCCCACTGCCACCTTCGCCCGCCACCAGCCCACCTCCCCACTGCCACCTTCGCCGCCACCAGCCCGCCTCCCCACTGCCCGCCTAGCCCGCCTCGTCCACCTCCAACTCACCCGCGCCATGCGCGCTACCAACCCATGCATCACGTCCCGACCACCCTGCTCTGTGCACCTCTGTCTATATATATAAGTAGATATATATATAACTGTTATATTATATAACAGTATATACTTTGAAATTTTGGGTTGCTCACATACAGTCTGTTGCTATGTTGTTTCAGCTCCTACTATATATATTCAATCGATATATATTGCAATAAACAAATTATTGATTAATTATTTGTTGATTGCAGTTGTGTTCATTTTGCGTCGTGCCTATTAGGGTCTATTTATCTATTCATCTTCGTGCCGCGCCATCTTCTCTAACCACGCAAGGTGAATATTTTATTCACGACTCAATCTATTATGCTATGATAATTAAGTGATAATTGTTCTTAATATTAAATTTGGATATTAAATTGTTGATTGTTAAAATTTGGTTGAAATAAACTGTTAAGTTCTAAAATTTGACGCCATGTATTGTTTAAGTTGATTAAACATGTTGAACTGTAATATGATGTTAATTAGGGTAAATAATAGTGACATTAAAATTGATATGAACGATTGATGTAGAAATTTGATAATGGACACCAAGTAAAAATCATAATGTAAAAAGCTTTAATCCGTAGGATTCTAGGAATAATCGTATTAATATGCATAATAACAAATGTGAGTGAATATGATTATTTCGGGATTATTTGAATAAATTGTTAATTTGTTATGTATGTTTGTTATTGCATGTTTATTTACTTTGACACCATCCCAGTTATCACACTGCAAGTTCCCTTTGCTATGCTTTGTTTTATATTGAATGATATCGGGTTGAAATGATAAATACCCACTTAAACAAATTGGCCTAGGATAGACAATCAAAAATAAGAAACATGATTGGTCAACAAAAATTATTTTTGAAATAGAAATCTATTTGAAATTTAGGAATGAACTTAACAATTTGTTTGGAAATTTGGTAACGAACTTAATGGATTTGATTTATGGATTAAATTGAAATAAATTAATAAGGAATAAATTAATGGAGTTTAATTGAAACGGATTAATAAACCTATGGAATAAAATGAATTGGCAAATTTATTTGAAATGAGATTTAAAAAACAAGGAAGTTAGAATTTAATAAATTGAAAATTTATTAGGTTGTTAGATTTAGATTTAAAATCGGTTTTAATTAAATAGATTTGAAACTTGACATAAATTAAGTTGAGATTTAGAAAATTTGACTTAAGTGGAATACGAAACTAACTAAAGTTTATGGATTTAATTTAGTGATAATTTAAATTTAAAATGATTTTAAATTTAATAAAATTGATTTAATAAAATTTATGATTATGGTTAATGTATCGATGAATGTAAATACGAATTGAAATGAATAGAATTTGGTTTAAATGATGTGAACTAAAATTTACCATTAAACCGAATTAATTGGAGTATTATCTAAATTTAATAAGTGAGATTTATTAAATTAATTTTTTAATACTTAATTATACTGATAACTCAAATGATGAATTAAAAGATTGCATTTGGAAAGAGGTTTTAATATCCAAAATAAATTGAATCGTGAAATGTCAAATTTTGGAAGTCAAAATTTGCAGCTTGACTTTCGGACTTTGATTTGTTTAAACTTTAACTTAATGGACCATCGGGTAATAAATATGTAGTTATTAATGAGATCGGGATCGGATATGGACATACTCTCTGTCGATACCGAAAACCACTTTAATAACTATTACACGCGAAGTGTTGATCCAGAATGAAGTGGATGGTTTGGTGAACGCGTTGACTGAAGAAAGAGAACGATATTGGACGACCCCTGACATGACTAAAACAGGAGCCGCGCCGGGCCATTGAGGTTCGCCACCTCTAGCGGACACACTTCTTCGATACCATATCTATTACTTTTGTGATTCGATTTGGGTGCACCCCTTGATTTGGGAGTGTTGTTTCGCGGTGTTGAGGTAGTAGCTGCTATGCTTAACATCAGTCCAGATCATGCAACTACTAGTATCCTAGTTGGTATCGCCTCATGTACCTTGTCATACTGATTATCCTATTCGCAACCACTACGTTTTGATTTGTACCTTAGTATATGGATTGCCCTCTGGTGACTTCCGGTTTTGGGGAAACTACGGTCTTGTATATGCTTTTGGGAATAAAATGTGTTAAGGGGATTATGGTAACGCCTTAACACTATTTTAATATCGTACTTTACTGATTAGACATTACCTATCTATCGTATTCTACTGTATATATAGATAGTTTATCGGATCCTTAGAGATGTTATTTTACCCATCTTTAAGTTATGAACTATTACCTTGCACTTGATTTAATTGTATAAGATTTTGAGTCCTGACTCGAGTGTTTCTTTTGTATATGCTCGGGTCAGTCTGAAGCTATCCAGTTGCTGATCAAGGTTGGTTGAAGATGCTGAAGGCTTAGCATTTATCTTTATCAGTCTATTTCTATTCCTGTATTGATGTCCTAGTCTGTTGGACATTTTTGGTATTAGTCACTTGATGTTAAGACATTGTTGTATATTATATAGTGGCTTCATGAACTGCTATTATGACGATGTATTTTCCGCTGCATTATTCTGTGACTGTTCTGTGTCTATGATGTTGTATTGATTCTCATTTACATTTATGTATTTATTATCCCATAATGATTCGTGTTTTGTATTATTTAAGTTGACATGTGTGGATTATTGTCAATTTAAATGGTACAAATATACGGGTTGTTACAGTTGGTATCAGAGCTTCGGTTTCCCTAAAAACCTTAGTTTGGGATTATATATAAACTCATTAGAGATAGGGTAGCAATACCCTAGAATGAGGAGAATCGATTCAATATCCAAATCCTTCCATGTCAAACTTCTTTGATTCGTTGATTAGACTTTCCTTAAAAAAATTCTATGATTTTCTATCCTTTGGCTTTAACAATCTCTTTGGTATTTCAGGATGGGTACCAGAGGAAACCATAGGGGTGGAAGGGGCCATGGTCCTGCTCAGGCTGCACCTGTCGCTCCAGCCCCTGTCAAATTCACCATTCTTAGTAAGGAGTATGCACAGCTGGGAGGTATTAAGTTTTCTGGATCCGAGAACATTATTGAGGCTCAGCAATGGCTTAAAGGCTTAGAGAAGATATTTTCTGGTCTAGAGATCACTGATGCTCAGAAGCGTCAGCTTGCTGCCTGGAAACTTCAAGATGCCGCGCAAGACTGGTGGGAATCAGTTACTTCTCGTATCGAGGAGAACACCATCACTTGGGCCCAGTTTAGGTATAATATTTAATTGGATTCCGTAGTCTAAATTCTTCTTTTTTATCTTGGAATGTTATTCATCTTGCCTATCTTTTGATTAGGGATACTTTCTCGGCACAATGGATGCCCGCTGCTGGGAAAACCCAACTTTATAGAGCTTTTATGGATCTTAAGCAGGGCAGTATGACTTTTTCTGAGTACGAGAGGAAATTCAACGAACTCTCCAAGTTCGGCCCGGGATTGATTGATACACCGCTTCTAAAGAATGAGAAGTTCATTTTGGGAGCTAGACCAGAGTATTATGACTTGCTTACTGGCCACACTCACTGCACCTTCACAGAGCTTGTTGACTATGCTCTTAGATATGAGGCAAAGCTTAGGGGACCTACTGCCAAGGCTGCTCCTACTCAGCCCTCCTCTAGCCAGCCCGGGAAGAGGAAGATGAACTTTGATCAACAAAAGAAAGCTTGGCAGAAGACTACAGGATTGGGATATGCTCAGAAAAGCCCAATCGACCTTGCTAATATCATTTGCTTCAAATGCGATAAGAAGGGCCATTATGCTAATCGTTGTCCATCTACCGGAGCTGTAGTTCCACCACCTTCTACGACTAGGAAAGACTTATGCTATGTCTGCCTCCAGCCGGGTCATTTCAAGAAAGACTGCCCACTGCATAAGCGTGGCACACCCTCTGGAGTATTTGCTATCACCACTCCTACACCGCCTGCTCAGGATGACCAAGGTACCTTACGAAGTACTTTTTCATTACATGATTTACCTATTAGGGTATTATTCGATACTGGTGCTTCTCATAGCTTCATATCTATTGATCTTTGCAATAAGCTTAAATTAGAACCTACTCTTGCTACTACTTCCTTATGCGTCTCCAACCCTATTGGAGGACTTGCCAACCTCAGTAGAATTTGTAAAGCGGTTGTGCTCTTGTATGGGAGATATCGATTCACTTGGGATTTTTATGTATTTGGCTTCGCAGCGTTTGACATCTTGTTAGGTGCTGATTGGTTAAGGAAATTCGATTCTGTTATTTCTTGCAAGGCTCATTCTGTTTCTATAGTCAATGACAAGGGCCTACCGCTTGTCATTGAATGCAAATCACCGCAGAAATATGCCAGAAGCTTCATATTCTCTCTTGATGCTCACCCGGATGATCTTAGTACTACCCCTATTGTTCAGAAATTTCCCAATGTATTTGGAGAGGTCAACTCCCTACCACCTAAACGAGAAATCGATTTCTGTATTGACCTTATTCCTGGAGCTACTCCCGTAGTTCTCCCTCACAGAAGGATGGCTCCTAAAGAAAAAGCTGAACTTAAAACTCAAATTGATGATCTATTTGCTAGGGGTTTGATTAGGAGAAGTTGTTCTGAATGGGGCGCCGTAGTTGTATTTGTCACCAAGTCGGATGGGTCTCTTCGCATGTGTGTTGATTACAGGGAGCTGAACAAACGCACTCTCAAGAACTGCTATCCGATGCCTCGCATCAATGATTTATTCGATTAGCTCCATGGAGCTAAAGTTTTCTCCCAACTTGATCTTACCACTGGGTTCCACCAACTCCGAGTAGCAGAAGATAGTATTCATAAAACAACTTTCCGTACCAAAAACGGATTCTATGAATGGTTGGTTATGCCATTCGGTTTGACCAACGCACCTGCTTATTTCGTCGACTTAATGAATCGAGTCTTCCGCGATGTTCTTAACAAGTTTGTTCTTGTTTTCATTGATGATATTCTCGTCTTCTCCAAAGACAAGAAGGAGCATGAGACACATTTTGCTTTTGTTCTGGAAACTCTCCGAAATCATCAGCTTAAGGCCAAATTCTCTAAATGCCACTTCTGGCGAGACGAAGTGAGATTCCCGGGCCACATAGTTTCTAAAAATGGGATTTCGGTTGATCCAGCTAAGATCGCCGTAATCAATGTAAGTTCTATCATATTCGCTATTTCTATTCAATTCCTCTTATCCCTTTCTAATTTGAAATTTATCTACAGGATTGGGAGACTCCCAAAACTCCTACTGATATCCGTAGCTTCTTGGGCTTGGCTGGCTATTATCGTAGATTTATTGAGCACTTTGCCCGGATTTCTGCCCCACTCACTGCTTTAACCCGAAAGGATGTCAAGTTTATTTGGAGTGAGAAGTGTGAATCAGCTTTTAATAAGTTGAAGTGTAAGTTAACCTCAGCCCCAGTTCTTGCGGTAATCGATGGAAGTGAAGGATTAACTGTCTATACAGATGCTTGCCGAGAAGGTTTAGGCGCTGTTCTTATGCAAAACGGAAAGGTTATTGCTTATGCTGGCCGCCAGTTGAAGATCCATGAAGTAAACTATGCAACTCATGATCTAGAGCTCCTTGCAGTTGTATTTGCTTTGAAACTGTGGAGGCATCATCTTTTGGGAACTAAATTTGAATTATTCACTGATCATAAGTCCTTGAGATATATCTTTTCTCAGAAGGATTTGAACCAGAGACAAGTTCGATGGCTTGAATTCTTAGCTGCATTTGATCTCGACATCAATTATACTCCTGGGAAAGCAAATGTTGTAGTTGATGCTTTGAGCCATAGCAAAGCATTGTCATGTTGTAATCTTGTAGAAGGCATGCTATTTCAGCTTGTTATCTCCCCATCTCGTATAGATCACATCAAAGATAAGCAATATGAGGACACCTTGCTCTATCGCATGAAGGAGTTAGTTCTTGGTAGAGTTGGAAATACCGACAGTAAAGTGGGAGCACAGATAGATAGTAATGGAGTTCTGAGGATTGACAATCGTATTTGCGTTCCTAATGTCGATGGATTGAGACAAGAAGTGCTTAGAGAAAACCATCGGTCATCACTTTCATTTCATCCTGGTGTCACTAAGATGTACCGAAATATGAAGCGTTTATATTGGTGGAGTGGGATGAAGAGGGATATTTCTATATATGTCAGTAGATGCACCACTTGCCAACAAGTTAAGGCCGATCACCAGAAGACGGCAGGATTACTTCAACCCCTAGAGATTCCGTGTTGGAAATGGGATCAGATTTCTATGGACTTTATTGATGGATTACCGAGGACCAGAAAAGGTAACGAGAGTATTTGGGTGATCGTTGATAGGTTGACCAAATCTGCTCACTTTATTCCTGTTAAGACCACTCGTACTGCTTTGAGTTTGGCCGAGATATATATGAGAGAGATTGTTAGACTTCATGGAGTTCCATCTAGTATTGTGTGCGATAGAGACCCTTTATTCACTAGTAAATTCTGGAAGGCATTTCAGGACGTCTTGGGCACTAAACTGAATCTGAGCACAGCTTATCATCCTCAAACAGATGGCCAAACTGAAAGGGTGAATCAGATTTTGGAGGATCTGCTCCGAGCCTGCATTATTGATTTCGGTGGATCTTGGGAAGACCATCTCCATTTGGTTGAGTTCACTTATAATTACAGTTATCAGGTAAATCAAAAATTTCAATTTGAATGAGTAAATTTGAATTAAATTTTAACCACATTTATATTCAGGCAAGTATCGATATGGCACCGTTCGAAGCTTTATATGGACGGCCATGCAAATCGACAGCTTGTTGGATTGAGCCTGGTGACCGATTAATTCTTGGCCCAGATATGATTATAGAAGCATCCAAGAAGGTTAATGAAATCAGAAGAAAGATGAAGACCGCACAGGATAGGCAGAAGAGCTATGCCGATAGGCGTAGAAGAGATTTAGAATTCCAGGTTGGGGATGAGGTATTCCTTAATGTATCACCTTTGAAAAATGTTATTCGATTTGGTCGTAGAGGGAAGCTTGCTCCTAGATTTGTTGGACCATTCACTGTCACTGAGAGAATTGGTACACTAGCCTACAGAGTTGCATTGCCGGAGAAATTTGAGGGCGTGCACAATGTATTCCATGTTTCCCATCTTCGGAAGGTTGTACATGATCCATCCATGACCATCCCTATTGCTCAGTTAGATGAGGTTGATATTGAGCCGGATTTGACTATAGAGAGGAGACCACTTCGTATTGTTGATAGGGATACAAAGCGACTTAGAAGGAAGTCGGTTAGCCTAGTCAAAGTCCAATGGAGTCCCGATGATCGTGATTGCACTTGGGAAACCGAGGAGAGTATCCGGGATCCTAATCCAGAATTTGTTTGTTGAAGGTAAATTCCATTCTTTACTCTTTACTATATTCAATAATCTATTCTGAATCCATTATATCTCTGTTATCTGTTCTTCCACTCTTTACTTTGTTCCTTTTCGAGGACGAAAAGTTTTGAGTAGGGGAGAATGTAACGACCCTGAAATTCCGACCCAATTTTAAAATTTTAGAACCGTTGTTTTAATAAAAAATGTGAAACTTACATACGATTTCAATCAACGTCCAAACTTTGTTTCTAAATTGCGCCTTGATGATTGTAGATATGGGTAAAGTTTCATCGGAAAATACCGCAGTAAATTTCGTGCGCGTTTTACTGCACATCAGTTCATTTTAAAACGTGAAATTTTTTATCTTCCGAACCTAAATATTTTTACATAGAAAAATTCTAAATCATTTTCTAACAAAGGCGTCATTTTTCGTTTTTCAAAATTCGGACATCTTTAGCTCCGTCGATCTTATTCTTCGGTGTTTTGCTGCATTCTCCGTAATAGAAATTTCAAATATTCACCAACAATTTCCGTTGCCGTTCAAACTTCACATTTGGAATGCACCTAGATAGACATAGGCGTACGCCAAATTTCGTCGAAAAATATTGTAGTAAATTTCGCTCGCCGAATTTACATATTAGTTTTAATTTTATGTGAAAATTTTCTATCGTCCGAACTCAAATATTTTTCACAATGTTGCATAAGAAAAATATTCTGATCATGATGGAGCATTTCGTTTCGTCAAATTCCGCTTTTAATTGCTAGTTAAATTGTCGCTCGAGAAAATGGTTCAATAAGATTTACCACTTCGCAAACAATGTCAAACCACCAATATCTTTATACCGTTGGGTCCGCCTCGCCGAGCTGATCAAAACGGTATATTTGTTTATGTTAATCAGAGTTCGGCATTGCAAGTTATAAATTGTTGACGGGGTACAAACTGGTCCGTTACGCCTCACAAACCGGTACCCAACCTCCCAACGTTCAAAATACAAGAAGTCTTTTCAATTGTCTTGGAAATCCAACAGCCTCCACTGTGAAAAATCATCATTGCATTGACCTGGGACTCTGAACCCATCTGTATTTATCACTGCTACCCTCTCCCTTCATTATTCCTCTGCTGTCATTAATTACTCAGTTCATTTTACACTAAAGATTTCTGGTACATACTGCTCTGCTTCCTTTCTTCTTCCCCCTTCACATTTCTTTTACTTTATGTTTTCTTTCTTCTTTCCAGTATGAAACTCAAACTACTCCATGCACGTCCACCTACCAGTCCTCCACTGCCAGCCATCCGCCCCATGCCAGCCCCCGCCCCATGCCACCTCCGCCTGCCCCGTACCCCACCCAGCCCGCCAGTCCCCTCCTTCACCTCCGCATGCATCCCACCTCCCCACTGCCACCTCCGCCTGCACGCCCACCTCCCCACTGCCGCCTTCACCCGCCACCAGCCCGCCCCCACTGTCACCTCCGCCTGCACGCCCACGTCCCCACCCTGCCACCTTCGCCCGCCACCAGCCCACGTCCCCACACTGCCACCTTCGCCCGCCACCAGCCCACCTCCCCACTGCCACCTTCGCCCGCCACCAGCCTACCTCCCCACTGCCCCCTTCGCCGCCACCAGCCCGCCTCCCCACTGCCCGCCTAGCCCGCCACGTCCACCTCCAAATCACCCGCGCCATGCGCGCTACCAACCCATGCATCACGTCCCGACCACCATGCTCTGTGCACCTCTGTCTATATATATAAGTAGATATATATATAACTGTTATATTATATAACAGTATATACTTTGAAATTTTGGGTTGCTCACATACAGTCTATTGCTATGTTGTTTCAGCTCCTGCTATTGATCCGGAAGTATAAGTATTTCCATCCCGCTTGTCGAATCTATCTTGCTTCGTCGTTGGTATGATTTTATATATATTCAATCGATATATATTGCAATAAACAAATTATTGATTAATTATTTGTTGGTTGCAGTTGTGTTCATTTTGCGTCGTGCCTATTAGGGTCTATTTATCTATTCATCTTCGTGCCGCGCCATCTTCTCTTAGCACGCAAGGTGAATATTTTATTCACGACTCAATCTATTATGCTATGATAATCAAGTGATAATTGTTGTTAATATTAAATTTGGATATTAAATTGTTGATTGTTAAAATTTGGTTGAAATAAACTGTTAAGTTCTAAAATTTGACGCCATGTATTGTTTAAGTTGATTAAACATGTTGAACTGTAATATGATGTTAATTAGGGTAAATAATAGTGACATTAAAATTGATATGAACGATTGATGTATAAATTTGATAATGGACACCAAGTAAAAATCATAATGTAAAAATCTTTAATCCGTAGGACTCTAGGAATAATTGTATTAATTTGCATAATAACAAATGTGAGTTAATATGATTATTTCGGGATTATTTGAATAAATTGTTAATTTGTTATGTATGTTTGTTATTGCTTGTTTATTTACTTTGACACCATCCCAGTTATCACACTGCAAGTTCCCTTTGTTGTGCTTTGTTTTATATTGAATGATATCGGGTTGAAATGATAAATACCCACTTAAACAACTTGGCCTAGGATAGACAATCAAAAATAAGAAACCCGATTGGTCAACAAAAATTATTTTTGAAATGAAATCTATTTGAAATTTAGGAATGAACTTAACAATTTGTTTGGAAATTTGGTAACGAACTTAATGGATTTGATTTATGGATTAAATCAAAATAAATTAATAAGTAATAAATTAATGGAGTTTAATTGAAACGGATTAATAAACCTATGGAATAAAATGAATTGGCAAATTTATTTGAAATGAGATTTAAAAAACAAGGAAGTTAGAATTTAATAAATTGAAAATTTATTAGGTTGTTAGATTTAGATTTAAAATCGGTTTTAATTAAATAGATTTGAAAATTGACATAAATTAAGTTGAGATTTAGAAAATTTGACTTAAGTGGAATACGAAACTAACTAAAGTTTATGGATTTAATTTAGTGATAATTTAAATTTAAAATGATTTTAAATTTAATAAAATTGATTTAATAAAATTTATGATTATGGTGAATGTATCGATGAATGTAAATACGAATTGAAATGAATAGAATTTGGTTTAAATGATGTGAACTAAAATTTACCATTAAACCGAATTAATTGGAGTATTAACTAAATTTAATAAGTGAGATTTATTAAATTAAATTTTGAATACTTAATTATACTGATAACTCAAATGATGAATTAAAAGATTGCATTTGGAAAGAGGTTTTAATATCCGAAATAAATTGAATCGTGAAATGTCAAATTTTGGAAGTCAAAATTTGCAGCTTGACTTTCGGACTTTGATTTGTTTAAACTTTAACTTAATTGACCATCGGGTAATAAATACGTAGTTATTAAAGAGACCGGGATCGGATATGGACATACTCTCTGTCGATACCGAAAACCACTTTAATAACTATTACACGCGAAGTGTTGATCCAGAATGAAGTGGATGGTTTGGTGAACGAGTTGACTGAAGAAAGAGAACGATATTGGACGACCCCTGACATGACTAAAACAGGAGCCGCGCCGGGCCATTGAGGTTCGCCACCTCTAGCGGACACACTTCTTCGATACCATATCTATTACTTTTGTGATTCTATTTGGGTGCACCCCTTGATTTGGGAGTGTTGTTTCGCGGTGTTGAGGTAGTAGCTGCTATGCTCAACATCAGTCCGGATCACACAACTACTAGTATCCTAGTTGGTATCGCCTCATGTACCTTGTCATACTGATTATCCTATTCGCAACCACTACGTTTTGATTTGTACCTTAGTATATGGATTGCCCTCTGGTGACTTCCGGTTTTGGGGAAACTACGGTCTTGTATATGCTTTTGGGAATAAAATGTGTTAAGGGGATTATGGTAACGCCTTAACACTATTTTAATATCGTACTTTACTAATTAGACATTACCTATCTATCGTATTCTACTGTATATATAGAAAGTTTATCGGATCCTTAGAGATGTTATTTTACCCATCTTTAAGTTATGAACTATTACCTTGCACTTGATTTAATTGTATAAGATTTTGAGTCCTGACTCGAGTGTTTCTTTTGTATATGCTCGGGTCAGTCTAAAGCTATCCAGTTGCGGATCAAGGTTGGTTGAAGATGCTGAAGGCTTAGCATTTATCTTTATCAGTCTATTTCTATTCCTGTATTGATGTCCTATTCTGTTGGACATTTTTGGTATTAGTCACTTGATGTTAAGACATTGTTGTATATTATATAGTGGCTTCATGAACTGCTATTATGACGATGTATTTTCCGCTGCATTATTCTGTGACTGTTCTGTGTCTGTGATGTTGTATTGATTCTCATTTACATTTATGTATTTATAATCCCATAATGATTCGTGTTTTGTATTATTTAAGTTGACATGTGTGGATTATTGTCAGTTTAAATTGTACTATTATACGGGTTGTTACAGGGTCAGGTGGTATGCAGGTCAGTGAGGAGTTGTATGTTGGTGTGTGCTTGTTCTATGAAGGAAGGTAGTTGAAGCAGTTGTGTGGTGATTGATGGTTTAATGTTGATGAGATGAAAGGTTTTGTATTGAAGTGTGAATGGTATGGCGGCTGTTGCAGTTTTGTGACAAACAAGTATATGAAGGCAATGGGAATTGTAATGCAATATTGAACTGGTGGTAGGAAGTAAGGCAGCAGTTTTATGCTGGTGGAGGAAGTAGCTTGATTGGGAGGAAAATGGTTCAGGTTGTTGGGTGGATGTATAGTGAAATGTAGGCAATGTGTTTTGATGGAAGCTGCTTGGTAGCAGTGCAGTTGAATGTACAGGTGATGGGTGATGATGTTGTCAGTAGGCCTCGGGGATGGTCTGTGGTTGTTTGATGATAGTTTATGTGGTTTGTGAAGGAGAGATGGAAATTGTTTGAATGGTGAATATGGTTGCAGTTGAGTGTTTGAATGAATCAGGAGTGTTCGGGGGTGTATGTTGAGGCCGTTCTTGAAGTTTGGGCTAGAGGTGGTTGATAGGGTGTGGGCTAGAAGTAAGTGTGTATAGGCTGTTGCTTATGGTTTCAGTGTCAATTGATGGTCGGTGGTGGAGTAATGTTGATGTTGTGTGATTGAGGATGGTGATAATTATGGACGATGTAGTGATGAAGTCAGAAGGCAATCATATTGGAAGTGGATGTATGTTGAAATGCACTGTATGGATGTGCATAGTGTGTTGAGAAAAAGTGGCAGGAAAGGAAGGTGGTTTATATGCAGTGAAAACTGGTGATGTTGCTGTCAGTTATGGCATGGGTTTGTGTTGGACTAGGTGATAGGCAATGGTCAAAGGAATGGTGTTTGAAGTGAAATGGTAGATGGACAGTTGGATGAAACGGTCTGTGTAGGAGATATGTGGATATGTATAGTTTGCTGGAGTCGGTTCAGTGCAGTGGTCTATGTAGATATGCAAATAGCGGCGATGATACCGGTGGATGTTAGGGTAGTGGAGAAGGGAAGACTGTAAAAGAGTGCAGAGAATGCAGTTAATCAACTGTTTGTAGGAGGAGTTGTGATTTGTTGTTGGCAAGTAATGGTGGTAGGAAATTTGTGGCAATTGAAGTGGACTGATGGGGTTGTGAAGAGAGTTGTAAATGGCCACAAGAACAGTGAACAATGAACAGGGCTTGAATATGTAGAGTGAACGGTAAATGCAATATATATACAAATTGTGATGAAAGCAATAAAAATGTAATAAATAGAAAATTGTAATATAGAAAAAGAAAAGAAATATTTTTTTTCTTTTTGAAATGATCTTGTGTCTATTTTTTTAAATAGAAATGCAAAAGAAAATTGAACTAGAAAACAAGCACACAAACAAAATGAATACAAAGATCAAACAAAAAACGCAAAATACAATATTTGTTTTCTTTTTTTTAATATGCAAACTAGTACACAAAATGAAAACACACTGAATTCAAACAAAAATAATTCAAAGAACAGAAAATTAAAATTAAAGCAAATCCCCAGCAATGGCGCCAAAAACTTGTTTAATGACGGTTTTTCTATGAGTTAGAAAATCTCCAAAAAATTTATAATAAAATTAACCGCAAGCGCACGACGTACAATTGTTAGTACGTGGCGAGTACGGGTCGATCCCCAAGGAATTGTTGATTTTAAAAATCTATTCAATCAAATTATACCAAACTCGAGAGAATGTTTAAACTAGAAAATGAGAAAAGTTAACAAAAATAAAGTGATAAAAATATGAGAGTTAAATGACAATTTAGAGATAATTCCACTCTCTAGATCATATAGTTCAACAAATTATGAAATTTAATCTCTTTTTATTGGTCATTGGTGAATTTAAATGATGTGTTTATTATAAGTATGCCATATTTGTGCTATTAGTTAGTTCAATATAAGCCATCAAACTATAACACAACCTTTAAACCACTTTAAATTCTCATGAAACATGACAACAAAGTTGAAAGCAAAATCTATTTTAAGTATGGTCTATTAGCTATTAATTAGAAATATAAACCATCAAATTTTAATTTCAACATTCACTTCATTACCATCATCATATGTAAATGAAGAGGTAATTATTGTTTGTGATTGTTTAAGCATAGCTTATTTGTTATGAACAACATAGACTATCAAATTCAACACGAAACAATAAATCACATCAACATTCATTTAAGCACAAAAGAGATCAAAATTAACAAGCTATGTTGAAACTACATAATTAGAGAGCTTCATTACCCCTAAATTGAAGGGGTTTAGCCTCTCATTTGTGTTATCATATCAACAGTTGTAGCATGCAACATTAAAGAAAAACAAGAGGAAAAACAAGAGCAAAAGGAAAGAAGAACTATTCTACTTGCATGAAATAAAAGAGATCTACACTATTCCATAAAAAGAGAAGCATGAAAGGAAATGAACATGTAATTAAAAGGAAAAATTAACTAACATTGAATATAAAAAATTACATAAAAGAAAAATGGCTAAGTAGCCATGAAAAGAGAAAGAGAGCTTTCTTTTATTTCTAAGCTAAAACTAAAGAAGAGAGAGCCTAAAAGAAGAGACTAAAGAAGAGGGAAGAGTTACATGAAGCATAAGGGTTATTTATACAAGCTTGAAACCCTAATCCAATTTTTGGGAACTACCCTAACTACCCTCTTAGGAAATGTAACCTCCAAGTAATCATTAGCATTAGCATAACCCTCTATTTAAATGTGCATGTAAATGTAATGGCCATTAGCATGTGGATTAGTGACGCAGCGGATAATTCAAATATGATGTAGATCGGTGAAAGTAGCAGTCGATGGATTGATGAATGCTGAATTGCCCGAATTCGTTGATCCGAAGATACCGAACTCTAGCTATCTCGAACTCGTTGATCGCGCACGATACCGGGTTCAAAGATCTTCAATTCTTCAAGCGTTGATCAAGCGCACTTGATTCCGCGAATCGGCTTCTACAATCGTTGAATCGAGCGCACTCGATTAACCGAAAGAGGAGATAGGAGATTACACTCAACTACCAATTTGGAATGAAAGCACAAAGCAATCAAAGAGAATTTTATTCAAAAATCAACAACCTTTACAAATGACTTCACTTGCCTATTTATAGGCTACAACACACCAAAACAGAAAAAGTACAAGTCATAAGTCGGCAACCGACTTATCAACCTTGCCGACTTAACATAAGTCGCCTTATTTACAACACAGTTCAGAAAGCTTAAAAAATTACAAGTACTAAGTCGGTTCCGACTTATCAAATCCTTCGACTCAACATAAGTCGTACACGACTTAAGCCCAAGTAGTTACAACATACCGACTTACAACAGAAAATACAACAGACAACTCCTTAAGTCGTTGCCGACTTACAACTCTACACGACTCAACTATTAACGACTTAAGAATAGCGGTCCAGATTAACTTGGCATCAAGATCAACGGCAATAGCTTCAGCAACTTAAAACATGCGGCATCTCAAAAGAACCAATGGTGGAGGTTAACTCGGCAGAGGAATCAACGGCATCAGGGCTTTCGCGACTTAAAATTTCGACCGACTTAAATAAGTCGTAACTCGGTGCCGACCTATCTCTTTTCTTAAGTCGGGGTCGACTTAACACTTGTGCCTTGTAACTCGGTGCCGACTCATCACCTTCCTTAAGTCGGTGCCGACTTAAATCCGCTTCGTTAAGTCGCAACCTTGAAGCAACGTCCCCTTTGTTTTTCCAGTTGAGTCGGAGACGACTCATCACCGCCTCCTTAAGTCGGTTATGACTTATGCCTTCACCCCAGTTGAGTCGGTCACGACTCATGCCTGTTTTCTTAACTCGTAGATGACTCATAGCTCCTTCCATAAGTCGCCTACGACTTATGCCTTCATCTCCGGTCTGAGCTACATCATCCTCCCCATGTTGAGAGAAATTCGACCTCGAATTTGCACACTCGTCATCCCCAACAAACTCATTCCCATGATATGGTACGAGATGCTTAACATTGAATACGTCAGACGTATACACATCACCCGACAGCTTTAGTTTATAAGCATTTTCATTGATTCGTTTCACAACTTTCACCGGACCAATTTTCCTGGCTTTCAACTTGTTATAAGTGCCTACTGGAAAACGATCCTTTGTTAATACTGCATAAACCAAATCTCCTTCGTTAAACTCAACATTTCGTCGTTTCAAATCTGCAGCTCGTTTATATTTCTCATTTGCTTTCTCTAATCGTTCTTGAACGATTTTATGACACTCCGTCAGCCCTTCAACAAAATCAGCAGCTTTCTTAATTGTCCCCTTCGAGTGTGGTATCATCGTTAAATCTAACGGTCCCTTCGGTAAACTTGAATAAACAATCTGGAACGGACTGAACCCAGTACTTCGATTTACTGCATGATTATGGGCAAACTCTGCCTGGCATAACTTCACGTCCCAACTCTTCAGATTATCTTGCACAAGACATCTCAACAAGTTTCCCAATGATCTGTTAACCACCTCAGTCTGTCCGTCCGTTTGCGGGTGATAAGCACTACTAAATTTCAGCTTCGTTCCCACCATTTTCCACAAGCTCAACCAAAAGTGACTCAGAAATCGAGTATCTCTATCCGACACAATAGATTCTGGCAATCCATGAAGTCGATAGATCTCCTTGAAAAACAACTGAGCAACATGAACAGCATCTGCCGTCTTCTTGCAAGCAATAAAATGTGCCATCTTCGAAAATCTGTCAACTACCACATAAATGGAATCATTACCACGCTGCGTTCTCGGCAATCCCAACACAAAGTCCATACTCACATCAACCCATGGTTTACTTGGTACAGGTAATGGCATATATAAACCAGCATTAGTCGCAGTTCCTTTCGAAACCTGACAAATATGACAACGCTCAACAAACCTCTCCACTTCTTTCCTCATCGATGGCCAAAAGTAGGATTGTGAAATTAACTGTAAGGTACGGTCTCTTCCAACATGCCCTTCTTCGTGTAACTCCTTGATAATCTTCATTCTCAGACTACCCTCCGGTATGCATAATCGACTTCCTTTAAAAAGAAAACCATCTACCATCAAAAACTCATCCGTCTTTCCCTCCTTAACTTTATCAACAAACTTCATGAAGTAAGGATCTTCAACAAATAATTCTGGCAATATTTCAAACCCCGTCACTTCAACTTTCAGCGTAGCCAACAAATGACTCCTCCTACTCAAAGCATCAGCCACTCGATTTGTCACCCCTGACTTGTGTTTCACAACAAAAGTAAACTGTTGTAGATATGCAATCCACGATGCATGTCTCGCTGAAATCTTGTCTTGCCCTTGCAAATGCTTCAATGCTTCATGATCGGTGTAAAGAACAAACTCCTTCTGAAATAGATAGTGTCTCCAGTGTTTGATAGATTGTACAACAGCATAAAACTCCACATCATATGTACTGTATCGCATCTTCGCTCCTGACAACTTCTCACTGAAATAGGCAATTGGACGTCCCTTCTGACTCAACACCCCTCCAATCCCAACCTTGGATGCATCAGTATGTAGTTCAAAAACTAACTGAAAATCAGGTAGCACTAGAACTGGTGCAGACGTCAGCAATTCCTTGATCTTCCCAAAAGCAACCCCTGCTTCTTCTGACCATGAAAACTGTTTGCCTTTCATACAATCTGTAACAGGTGCCATCACACTACTAAAGTGTGGAATAAACCTTCGATAAAATGAAGCCAACCCATGAAAACTACGAACTTCTGTTATCGTCTTGGGCTGCGGCCAATTTCTGATCGCCTCAACTTTACTTTGGTCAACCTGTATTCCTTTCTCTGAAACAACATACCCCAGAAATAAAACGCTATGCGTCATGAACACGCATTTCTTCGTTGCAGCATAGAATTGTTCTTGTCGCAATACCATTAGCACTTCTCTAAGATGGTTCAAATGTTCCTCTGGACTCCCACTGTAAATCAGAATATCATCAAAATACACCACCACAAATTTCCCAATGAACGGTCGAAAAATCTGATTCATCACTCTCATAAAAGTACTTGGTGCATTTGATAAACCAAACGGCATGACCAACCACTCGTATAGACCCTCCCTGGTTTTAAAAGCAGTCTTCCACTCATCTCCTGGTCTGATACGAATTTGATGATATCCGCTCTTCAAATCTATCTTTGAAAATATAGTAGCTCCGCTTATTTGATCTAACAAGTCATCCAACCTCGGCATCGGAAATCTATATCTCACAGTAATCTTGTTCAATGCTCGGCTGTCAGTGCACATCCTCCACGTCCCATCCTTCTTGGGTACCAATAAAGCTGGTACAGCACAAGGACTCAGACTCTCCTGCACACGCCCTTGCTCAAGCAATTCCTCAACCTGTCTCCGCAACTCTTCATGTTCCTTCGGGCTCATTCGATAATGTGGTCTGTGTGGCAACACAGCACCTGGAACAAGATCTATCTGATGTTGTATATCCCTCAACGGTGGCAACTCCGTTGGTAACTCCTCTTGAAATACGTCGTCAAATTCTTTCAGAACTGGTTTAACTTCTTCAGGAATTTCAACTTCTTCACTGCTCTCACGCCCAATCAACAAGAATACTTCCGGCTCTTCTTCAACTTCTTTAACAAACTCCTTTAAAGTCAATAAAGTTTTCAGCTCTTCAATTTCTTCTGACTTACTTTCTTCTTGTGATCTCTTCTTCGGAACTAAGATAATCTTCGTGCCTTTAAACATAAAACTGTAGCTATTGGTCCGACCGTCATGTAGTACTGCTCGATCATATTGCCATGGTCTTCCCAATAATAAGTGGCATACATCCATCTCTACGACATCACACCATATTTCATCTTTGTATTTCTTCCCAATAGAGAATGGTACACGAACTCGTCTATCCACTTTCACTTCTCCTCCTTTTCTCAACCATGCTAACTTGTATGGACTCGGATGTTTCTCTGTCTTTAATTTCAACTTCGTCACAGCTTCGGTTGAAATAATATTATCACAGCTTCCTGCGTCAATTACAAACTTACACACCTTCCCCAGAATAGTACATGTTGACTGAAAGATATTACTCCTCAACCAACTAGCTTCTTCCTGCTTCGGTGTTAAACACGATCTCCTCAGCATTAGATTACAACCTTCGTCTCCTGACGCAATATCCTGCTTATCCTCCTCAACTGGACTAGAACACTCCTCATCAACATCCTCATCATCAACTTCCACAATCATGGTTCTCTTCTTTGGCTATGGACACTCACTGCTTTTATGACCCAATTCCTGACAATTGTAACATTTGAACCCATTGTTAACCCTTGTCTTCTCAGCCTCCTTCACCACTGGTCTACTGATAGGTTTAGAAACATTAGAATTTCCTCCAACACCCTTCACTTGATTGTTAGAATTAGTAAACACACCACTTCCTCGTCTCCCTTGTTTTTCCCAAGCCAACGCTTTCTGATGTGCTTCTGCTACAGATCTTGGATCGAACATATTCACCATATCCTGAATCTGCATTCTCAATCCTCCAATGAACCTAGATGTCAGCTGCTCTTCTGTTTCCATAATATCGTTCCTTGCAATGAGTTGATAAAATTCATCAGCATAGTCATTAACTGTCTTCGTGCCCTGCCTCAAGTTCTGCAAACGTTGATACATCAAAGATTGAAAATTGTATGGTAAGAACGTTGCTTTCATCAACTTCTTCATCTTCTCCCAAGATTCAACTTTTGACTTTCCCATACGTTCACGTGTAAGCTTGGTTTGCTGCCACCATGCCAAAGCTCTACCCCTCAGCCTCGTAGCAACCAACTTCACTCTACGATGTTCTGGTACTTCTTTGAAGTCAAAAATCTCCTCTACATTAGCCACCCAATCTAGAAACTCCTCCGCTTGCATACCACCCTTGAATTCAGGAATTTCTGTTTTCATCCCCGACTCCCATTTGTGATCATACTCAGAATAGTTTCTTCCTTGACCTCTTCCTTGAATACTACCACCATCATACTCCTCTTCAAAATCAGATGCATAACGATGTCGATTCTGACCACCAACATCTCTACTACCATTACGCCTTCCACCATCATCCCTTCTATCGACATTCCTCCGTTCACGATCATTCACGTTCCTCCCACGCCCTTGATCGTTTTCAACACTTCGGTCTCGATTGGAATGTGGCGAGACTCTACTACCTCCATGATTAGATTCTGGTGAAACCCTTCTCCGATTTTGATTCATCTCCGTCATAAGCCTCTCTAACCGGCCAATTCCTTCATTAAGCTTCTCACTAAAATTCTCATTGATTCTTTGCTCCATCTCATCAGCCTCCTCTCTTCGATATAAAGCTTCTACGTTTTGGTGGCGATTAGCTCTTCTTGGCGGCATACTTGAACTTCACAAATTCTAACACTTTTCGGATTTTGATCCAAAATGAAATGGATCGAAAACTTCCACTTTGTAGCAAATCGCGATGAACACGATGGACAAAGTTTCGGCCTCCAATGCAAATCCGAACTTCAATCTTCAAACAAATGCGAACAACTTCTTCCTCTCGGCCGTGTCCCAACACTTCAAGCTCGGCTTCTCCTCAAACTTCAGAACTCTTCAAATGATTAGGCTCCAAGTCTCGATCTAGCTATGATTGGCTAGAACAAGCTCTGATACCAAAACTGACGCAGCGGATAATTCAAATATGATGTAGATCGGTGAAAGTAGCAGTCGATGGATTGATGAATGCTGAATTGCCCGAATTCGTTGATCCGAAGATACCGAACTCTAGCTATCTCGAACTCGTTGATCGCGCACGATACCGGGTTCAAAGATCTTCAATTCTTCAAGCGTTGATCAAGCGCACTTGATTCCGCGAATCGGCTTCTACAATCGTTGAATCGAGCGCACTCGATTAACCGAAAGAGGAGATAGGAGATTACACTCAACTACCAATTTGGAATGAAAGCACAAAGCAATCAAAGAGAATTTTATTCAAAAATCAACAACCTTTACAAATGACTTCACTTGCCTATTTATAGGCTACAACACACCAAAACAGAAAAAGTACAAGTCATAAGTCGGCAACCGACTTATCAACCTTGCCGACTTAACATAAGTCGCCTTATTTACAACACAGTTCAGAAAGCTTAAAAAATTACAAGTACTAAGTCGGTTCCGACTTATCAAATCCTTCGACTCAACATAAGTCGTACACGACTTAAGCCCAAGTAGTTACAACATACCGACTTACAACAGAAAATACAACAGACAACTCCTTAAGTCGTTGCCGACTTACAACTCTACACGACTCAACTATTAACGACTTAAGAATAGCGGTCCAGATTAACTTGGCATCAAGATCAACGGCAACAGCTTCAGCAACTTAAAACATGCGGCATCTCAAAAGAACCAATGGTGGAGGTTAACTCGGCAGAGGAATCAACGGCATCAGGGCTTTCGCGACTTAAAATTTCGACCGACTTAAATAAGTCGTAACTCGGTGCCGACCTATCTCTTTTCTTAAGTCGGGGTCGACTTAACACTTGTGCCTTGTAACTCGGTGCCGACTCATCACCTTCCTTAAGTCGGTGCCGACTTAAATCCGCTTCGTTAAGTCGCAACCTTGAAGCAACGTCCCCTTTGTTTTTCCAGTTGAGTCGGAGACGACTCATCACCGCCTCCTTAAGTCGGTTACGACTTATGCCTTCACCCCAGTTGAGTCGGTCACGACTCATGCCTGTTTTCTTAACTCGTAGATGACTCATAGCTCCTTCCATAAGTCGCCTACGACTTATGCCTTCATCTCCGGTCTGAGCTACATCAATTAGCTTCTAATTTGTACATGAAGGTGGGTAGGTGGGGTCCTCCATGATCCCTGAAATGAATTATTTCCATCTCCATTCCTTTGTATTCACTATTGTGCATGCGTATATCTTCATGAAACCACTTGTATATGAAGCCAAATTCCTACAAAATAATATAGAAATTTCCAATTAAATTTTCTCAGATTAATATATGCACAAAAATGACCATTTTTCCCTTATATGAAGATGAATATATGACGATTTGAAAAAAAATTGAATTTTGGTTTAAACAAGTTAAAATACCTAATATAATCATTTATTTAATTTAAATAGATTAAATATGGTGTTAAAAATATGCACATTTACGTGCACATTAATTATTGATTCCGGACTTTATGTCTGACTCGAAGTTTATGTTTTCCCCTTAAACTCTCGGGTACTTAATTGATTTTGAGTAGTTTGAGATTTGAGTTTTTCAGGTACCTCTTAAGACGAAAAAGGTTCCAGAGTCGTGCAGAAGGCATGTAGTTATTTAAGTTCTTTCTGATGTGATTCCGTTGTGTAGTTTTGTTAAGGCAAAGTTGTTTATTGCCTATTATATAATCTAGCCACCAAGGGGGCATCATCATATGTCGCTCTTGGAGTATATTGTAATAATTTTATTTTTCTGAATCTGGTTAATGTTGTGGTATTATGTAAATAATGTTGAAATGAGTTTGGAATGGAATGCGAAAGTTGTTTTGAAATTTTAAACTTTTTCCCTATCCATGTGTTTCTCGTATATCAATTTATCTAACATTACCATATTTGGTCGCCGAAGATTAATAACTACGGATGACTGCAGCATCCGTAGCCGTTAGTTTTGGACCTCTAAGTGGAGGATGTTACAGTTAGAGACCGGGGATAGGTTGGTTCTTGGTCTAGATTTGGTTAGAGAAGCCGCAGAAAAGATTGAGTTAATTCGAACTAGAATGAAAGAAGCTCATTCTTGGCAGAAAGAGTTATGCATATAGAAGACGGAAAGACTTAGAGTTCTCAGTTGGATATCATGTTTTTATTAAGGTATCACCGATGAAGTGTGTGATTAGATTCAGAAAATCAAGGAAGTTGGTACCGAGATTCGTAGGACCATTTCCTATTGTAGAGAAGATCAGAAAACTCGCATTTAGATTAGAGTTACCGAGCTGTTTGGAAGGGGACCACGATGTTTTCATATTTCTCATCTAAGGAAGTGTGTTAGAGATCCAGAGTCTACTATAACACCGACTGTGTTAGATGACTTAGTAGTAGAACCATACTTGACTATAGTTAGAAAGCCGATTTGTATAGTCGCGAGAGATGAGAAGAGGCTTAGAAATAAGGCAGTCAGATTAGTTAAAGTCTAGTGGAGTGACAATGAGAGAGACTGTACTTGAGAGACTAAGAGCGGGATTAGAGACGCTTATCCTGATTTGTTTGATGGTATGTTTTACCTTTATGTTTGATTTGTTGTGTACCTAATCGTAATTTTGAGGACAAAATTCTTTAAGGAGAGGGGATTGTAACACCCCATATTCTTAGTAACATTATTTAGGATATTTAGTTACCTAAATTAAATAAAATAATGTGATGATAGGGGATTGAGATTTGTAATTAATAGGGGTAGCGTGCCATGTTAATGAATAAATTAAAATGAGCTAATATGAATTAAATATATAAGGGAAATAGGTGAGGGAAAAATTGGAAAAAAGGCATTCTAATACACTAAACCCTTAGGAATACACGTTCATTACTAAATCTAAAATCACAGTATAGAGGCCGGCCACCATTAACAAGAACAAGAGGAAGAAAGAGCTAAAGGAAGAAGATTAATCAACCTAATCCATTCAAATCTCAAATTCCATAATCTGAAAGCTAAGGTGAATAATGACTACATCTCATTTTTCTAATTGTTTTCGGTTTTAAGATGAATCCGAAGTATTTTGCATGATTATGCCAAGTTTTTGAATGATGAAATGTTTATATATGCTTGTTGATGATTTATGCTGATTCATATAGGTTTTATGATATGTTTTGATGTAAAAACCCTATTAAATGACATTCAAATGCCTTGCGAATTTAAATTTAGATCAGAATTGATATTTTGGAGATGTGTTTCAATTTTCATAATTTTTTGAATTAATGTGCATTTTATATTAATTTTCTAGTGAAGGAAATGTGTATTTTGGTTTAAAATTATTTTCGGCTAAATAATATATGTTTTGGGTCTAAAATTAATATATGTTAGAAAACATATTAAAAATGATTTTTTGGAATTTTTATAGAATTTTCCTATGTGTTTTGATGAATATATAAAATTGTTTAAGGTATGAGACTTAAATGTTTTATATATTTATCAAAGGAGAAAGGGTATTTTGTAAATGAATTAAATTGTTTATTTCTGAAATATTGGCAGCACTTTTAGAAATGAAAATTAGCAACCAATAATATTTTGACAAACAAGGTTGGATAGTTAACAAGAAAATCTTTTTAAAATAAAAATCAGTTTTAACATGCTTTTAACATGTTTCACCACTTTCGGCACCAAGGGTTCCGACTTATTAGCTCCGCCACCATCACCATCACAACCAATGTGCATGACATCAAAGCATTGGTTCGTAGCGAATTGGATATAGGCGGATGGTATTGGGTCGAAACCAAGGGTTCCGAAGGAGGTCGAAACCTTACTTAGCTTTTAAATGAAAACGCGCCTGCTTTGCTTTCGAAGGATATGCTTTCGACTTGGTCGGCCTTCTACTAAGTCAAATGTTTTAAAGGAATGGTTTTGAATGGGTTGCGCCTTTTGTTTTAAATAATTGCTTTCGAATGGGGTTGAAACCCCTACCTACCGCCTTTCTACCTTTCGACACCAATGGTTCCCATGCCGCTTCTCCAATGCTTTCGGAAGGCTAGTTTCGACACCAACACTTCTTTACTTAGGAATAACTTTCGAAAGAGTGCTTTCGACTTAAATGTGTTATGAAACTTTTGCTCTGTTGAAGGTAGAACCCAAATGGTTTTGAAAGAGATGCTTTTAATGGTTTCGAAAGGTGTTTCCACATGTTTTAAGTTAAACCCAATGCTTTTGAAAGGTTTTTTGTTTACAAAGGTTTTGATGTTTTCGAAAAGTTTTCAAGAAGGTTTCTAAGGGGTGGTCCCTCAATGAGTTCGAAAGGTTTGAAAGGAAAGGTTTTCTAATGTTTTCAAAAGGCAAAGTTTAAGTGTTTAAAGATAGGATGTCCAAGGTTTTATAGCTTTCGAAGGAAAGGTTTTTCAATGGTTTCGAAAGGTGTATACGAATAGTTTCGAAATGAGTGTTTTGGCCTTTCGGCCTAGGTTAAATAAAAGGGTTTTACTCGGTTTCGAAAGTGGTACTTTCAATGGATTCGAAAAGGGTACTTACAAAGGTTTAAATGTTTTCATCAATAAAGATTTATTTTGAGTGAAGTATATATATAACATGGCAAGGTGATTTTGAGTAAAGCATAGAGTATATATTTTCCTTGTTTAAGTTTGATTTAAAGGTTTTAAATCAATTTGAGATGAAAAGGTTTTCAAGGAAAATTTTGGGAAGATTGCCCAAAGTAAAATGACTCAGATATTGGAATACCAGATGTGACTGGTATATGGTCGCGCCCTATACATTAGCTATTAGCCCCAGCTAATTTAGTCCAAAATTCCAGTGTGTAGGGCTTTGTCACAAGTAAGACTAAAATGATGATTACACATAGAAGGGAATATATATTTGTATACATATAGGTTATTGGTGAGCCCGCAAAACCATTAGGATCTGGTGACCTTGGGAGAAGATAAGTTAGGGATAGACCATCTAGAAGAGGAGTATCTAACAGATAAGTTAGGGACAGACCGTCCATATGAAGTGTATCTAACAGGTGTTAGATTATTTTGTTTATATTATCTGGTAGGCCCAAGTCAGCCAAAGGTCAGTAGTTAGCCAAACAAAACTATAGTGTTTGAACAGATAATTCGCTTGTTACCTGGTATGTATGTTTACATGATAATGCTTTACAGTTTTAACCAGTTTTGGTTGCAAGAAATGATTTGCAAAAGATAAGTTTTAAAAGGATATTAGTGAGGGGAAACCTGTTCCGCTAAATGGCATGGTCTCACTTAATCTCAAATAACTGAGATGTATAGTATTATTCACACCAGGCTTTATATTTGGCTCGAAGTTTATGTTTTTGCCCTTAAACTCTCGGGTGCTCAAAATTGATTTGAGTAGGCTGAGAGTTGAGGATTTTCAGGTTTTTTGTAGGTTTGCAAATAAAGCTTCTGGAGATGAGCAGGTGGCTGACGGATAGCTATTTAGGAGATGTTGATTTATTTTGTTTGATTCTGCTGTGTTGTATTAAGTCAGATATGACTATATAGTACTCCGGTCAACCAAGGGGGCATCTTTATATGTCGCTGTTGGCGTATTTATGTAATAATTATATTTTATCTGAACCTGGGAAATGAATGGAATTATGTAATTTGGATATGAAACATGTTTTATGAAATGTAATCAAAAATGTTGTTTTTGTGAAATCTGTGATTTGTTTCATATTAATGTGCTTTTGATATTATGGATACCATTAACATTACCGTATTTGGTCACCAGAAGTTATTACTATATATGACTGCAACATCTGTAGCGTTTAGCTTTGGGTCTCCAGATAGGGGATGTTACAGAGACCATGCCGTTGAGCAGAATGGTTTTCCCTCACTAATATCTCTTTTAAAATATTTTTTTTGAAAAATAACTCCTGCAACCGCAATGGTTGAAATAGACAATATAAACAATAATGTGCATGCATGAAACATGCGTAATCATGACCAAGCTGTCAAAATCAATGGACTATCCATCCCAACATCATAGTTTTCTCAAGGTAACCACAAATCTATGGCTGACTCGGGCCTAGCAGATATATCAAATTCTCTAAATACTTTAAGAAGACAATTGAACGGTCCGTCCGAAACTTACTATTCCTAGGGTCACTTTGATCGTAATGGCTTTGCGGGCTCACTAATAACCTATCTCATCTTTGATTATTCCTTTATGTGCATAAATCTACTTTTAATCTTACCCATGACAAAGCCATACGCACTAGAATTTTTGAATTATATCAGCTAAAGGCTAACAGTTGAAGTATAGGGCGCTACCCTACACTCGTCCCATCTGGTTTTCTAATCTCTTGGTCAATTCATCCTATCATAATTTATCTGAAGGTGATAAGAACACTAACCTCTTTGGTAAAATTATGGGCTAAATATCCTTTTTATTTCCTTGAAAACATACATCTTTATAAATGATTCAACCCTTGAAATCATACTTTAAAACAAGGAAAAAAATAGCCCTTTACTTTATCCAAAATTTATATATGCCATGATATATGCTTTTAAAAATCATTATTGATGAAGTTCGAAAGCACTAGAGGTTGTCACCTCGCAAAGTTATAGACGATAAAACCAAAACCATAAAACCTTTACTTGTTGATAAAGCTCGGTGTGATTATCGCTAACAAGGATCAACGAACCCCTTAAAAGACGAAAATATGTTAAAGCCTTTAATCCATAAAACATAAGACCATAGGGTCGATAGCATATATGTATCACACTTAATAGAGTGTCGATGTCGTAGATTATAAAACTTGTTTAGATAGCATGAATCTTTAAAAGATAAGTAGCGACACCTATGACTCTCGGTGTTAGTGTCCAAAGAGTAATCATAGTGAAAATAGCGACATCACTTCCTTAAAGAGAAACGCAGTGTCATTATCGCCATTATAGTTCACTTCGAAAGTATAGGAGCGGTGTCACCGCCTATAGGGATTAATATCAAAAGTAAGGGTAGCGGTGTCCTCGCCTCTTTACAACATGTGGCACCACTACCGCTATAGGTATAAGTCATTAAGCATGGTATCATAATTTAGGGTGTTAGTATAAAGCATGCGGCTCCGTCGTTGACTCCAACCCGAACGAATTCACTCCATATCACTTAAGAGTGATATCCTATGCATTCATTAGGGTCGACGTTGTACAAAGTGGCTCCATTGGCTTCGACTTCGATGACTACGGCATGGCAAAACTGTAATTTCCATAAAAACTGTTTTCTATCTACTTAAAGTAAATGCTTTTTAGTAAACCCCTATTCTTGTCAAATTCTTCTTGCCTAACCAAACTTTTTATCAATTCATTTCCAGAAATCTGCACTAGAGCAGATTTATCATTTCCAAAATTATTTGCAAACCATACATTTTATATTAATATTTTAATATAATAATTAACCTTTTCTAGCTCAATAATTCATAATAACCCATAAACACTTGGAAAAAATCCCCAAAAATTATAATAAATCTTACTTATTATATTCTTTAACACATAAAAATTTCGAGGCCAAAAACATAATTTAATTATTTTTAATAATTAATACCCTAAATAAACCATTTTTCAAACTTAGGAAATTCACCAAATATTCACATTATATCAAAAAAATACTTCCGAAATAATGTCTCTACCATCATATTAAAATTTTGAGTCAAATGGGTAATATTGATAGGTTTTCTAACTCAAACTTATCAAACAATTTTAAAAAAAATCAATAAATTCGCCAGTAAGCATATAATCATCCAAATACTCACACACGACATAATAATCATCAAAACATTTTAGGTTTATACTTAAAACCAAAAATAATAAATAAAACTTGAGATGCATAACTACTATTCATCTTGGTTAGTCAAAGAAGGTTGAGATTTGTATTTTTATTCGGTTCCCCTAAGATTTGGCCTTTCTTCCTAGCTTGTCTTCTTTTGAATACCTTGTTAATGACCAACCTTTATCCTCTTTTAATTAATTGGTAACAAATTAAAGTGAAGGAGGAAGAGAAATGAGAGAGTATTTATTAGGGAAATATGCCCTTTTCCTATTTTTCCCTCCTCATATATTCCCCTTCTTATTAATGTTATAAGTAATCCTATTAATTCATTAATTTGAGCTCGTCCCATATTAATTATCAAATCTCAATCTTCTTATCATTTTACATTATTTTATTTTATTTATCTAATTAAATATCTTAAATAATGCTAATCAAGATTAGGGTTGTTACAGTATTAGTGTGGACTTTTGTAGGGCAAAAAGGCCAGTCGTTACATGTAGTATCAGAGCTTAGGTTAAGTGAACACCTAGGCTTTGGTAGGGTAAATTCATTAGAGAATGAGTTAGTAACATCCTAGAATGAGTTTGAGTGTATATATAAGAGCGTGTATTTTTTAGTGCTATAAAAATATTTTATATTGTGTCGATCGTTATGCTGGGTTGTTTATGAATTGTGATCGAGACGTGATACGCCACGGTATCGATAAGGGTTTCTAAACACTTGAACATGGAAAACTTACATAGTATTGTTTTTAGAATGGTAAATGAAATAGTTTTACCTAGATTTTATATTTTATATATAAAAGAATATTTTTTAGAATTTGATATATATATTTATTATGTGTTTGTTTATTAGGAGATGACTATATTCAATTATTTTCAATTATTACTTAATTAGTCTTGCTCATCTAGTATATGAGAATTGGCTATTATTTGTTAATTTTCGAAACTGTGCTTAACCTATTTAATAGCAATTTTACCTTTTCACTCCATTGGTTGGGTAGATTGTAATTGTGGAGACATTGAAACAAACGCCTGGTAAATTAAATTTCACAATTTGAGTATAAGGCGTACAGTGATAATGTTGGGCTACAATTTAATTTTAATAAAAGTAGTTTAATATAGTATAAATAAAAATATAGATTTGTGATGTGATTTTATATAAGAATGTGATATTATATAAGTGTGATTTATAAATAAAAAAGCATTCAAACTGAGAAATTGAGAACTTAAGTCCCGGTGTTTTTGGATATTGTTTTTCAAAGTTTTGGGGAAAATAATAATAGTATTATTTGAAAGTATTTATGAATAGAAATATTTTAAAAGGATTTTGAAAGATATAGACAGTACTGAACTCACTTCTGTAACTGGAAAATAATTCTGGCGATTACTGCAGTATTATCGACGTTCATTTTTGAGTTTCAAATTGGAGGATGCTGCTATAGTAATTTTCTATAGAGTTGTTTGGTAAAAAAGATTTTGATTTAATTCAAAATTATAATTTGATATATAAAAGGATTTATGTATATTATTATTATTTCAAAATGATTTGAAATAGAACCTGGGTGTTTAATTTTAAACTTTTCAGTTAAGTTATTTTATGGATGCATGTATCCTATGCATTAGGGTAATTTGGTTTGTGCGTCTCATTATGATATATTGTTTGGTAGTCTTCATTTATTTTAATGTAATGGAATTTTCGGCGATTTAGGATACTCGGAAACTTCCGAATCGATATAGAAATCGAAGCTAAGTGTTTTTGTGAAAACATAAGAAAATAAGTTTTTTTACATATAAATTTGAGGGGATAGTAAGTTAAAAAAAGCTTTAAATTTGAGGAATATCCTAGTTGAGTAAAAAAAATTGATTTTTTGTATGTAGTTTTCGGATGTAGTGGAGTATTATATGAATATGAACATAAGTTTTAAATTGTTGATAAACATAAGTTGAGTTTTGTAAAATGTTTATAAACATAAGTAATATTTTAAGAAATGGTTCATAAATAATTTTAGTATTAAACGAAATACTATCGTGTAAATAAATGTGATTTAAAAGTAACTACTATAGTTAAGTAACCACTCAGAATAAACATGTAAGTTGTACATATATCATTTTATTCACATAACTGTTCTTGATTCAGATTCGAGTGCATGATTTCGAGGTAATTTAAACCAATCCGAACAAGGATTTTTCACTCGATTTTTTACGGCGAACACTTGATACAGATTCTTGATATGATTCTGAAGTTGTCTATCATAGTATATAGTTATGTAAGGAGAACAGAGGTTTCTAATCAAGGAACCAGGTCGAGTGATACTAGCTTGGAAAAGAAGTTTATGTGATCGAGCGAGTGATTGGACTTGATATTACGTATGGATGAAATATGTACATTATACGGGCTTTAATATACTATATGCTTCTTTCATTAGAAATGCAAGTTATATGGTTTGATGGACTTTTTATGTGAGATGATTGTTATATATGATTTAGCAGGTATAGGTTCATGATGGATGAGTTTTTGTATTGCTTCACTTGTCCTATTTAGCTCCCTTTTTGGGATATGTATGTGAGATTCAGGTATATAGAAGAAAAGGCTAGCTTTGTTGCTTTTGGTTTCATGGGTAGAGTTAGATTGTTTGACAATTGGTATGTGTTTATGCTTAACGAGTGTGTTTGCTACGTCTCATACACACACTATAAGATATATCATAAGTATATATTCTTGTGTAGTCCCTAGATAGGAGAGGTCCAAGATATGGGACCTAGCTGCGCAAAGGATGTTTTGCTGAAGTTCTCCGTAACATAGGGGATTTTAAAAGTAATAGTTTTTTAAAGCCTAAAGGTTATGAAACATTTTCTTACTTTGGGAATTTCGGAGACGAAATTCTTTTAAAGGGGAAGAATGTAATAACCAAAAATTTTTAACATTTTGAATGAGAATATTTATATTTAAATATTCAAATTTTATTCGAAACGTGATGAATAATAAGAAAACCAAGTGTTAAGAAAACAACTTGTTTTTAATGACGTACTTTTAAATGAATTTATAGGATTTCCATAATTTTTAATTTCAGAAATATTTAAATTATCGTTTGATGTATTTTACGGCAAACGTTTGTATTTTTGAAATTTCGTAGAATTAGATAACCTGTATATTTTATTATTATTTTGAGATCATATCGCATTATTATATGGAATCGTATTTTTATTTCTATCATTCACGGTTCATACACGACCAAATACCATGTAGCAAAGTGCTAGAAATTGTAAAATAAACTAACCCCGCTCTTGGACTATTCCTCAATTTTCTTTTCCTTCTCCTCCTTTTCATTTTCCCTCCCAGTAAACAAAAAATGAGGCAACTCCTTCAAAAGTATAATTCGCTGAGTTCAATGAAGGGTTGACACTACTTGGTGGAGGTTGACGCAGCCATGGTTGAGCTAGGGTTTGTGTTGGTCGGTGATGGATAGAGGGTTAGGCGACATCGATGGCACCTTTGAGTTCTTCTTCGCGAAACACACCTTATCATCAAATTTCTACTGCTCCGATCGAGCAAGGAAAACCATCATTTTTGTGAAGGGCCGAGGGAGCATCAGGTCGCGACGAAGGGGAGTAGGCCGAGTTTGTCCGGGAGGGCTCTGATGCGAAGCACGTGTGAAGAGATAATGTTTGGAAGTGGTGGCATTCAATTTTGGGTACAGAAGTGGGAGATAGTGGTAGAGACATGCATGTGCTTGTCTCTGTGCATATGTGTGTACGGGAGGGGAGTGATTAAGGAATGGGGAAGAAAGGATTTGAGGAGGCAATTATGTTAATTAAGGGATTAAGTTATTTAATGAACTTAATTCATTTAAATACTTCTAAAATGAATATCTTCTTCATATGAGGTCCAATATATCAAGACGTGGTCTTTTGTGTTGCGCTCGTAGAAGCGTTATCTACGCGTTGGAGTTGATTCCGTCAAGTTTGGAGCAAGTGGAATTTTAAGCAAAAATCAAAAAAAATCGAATGCCGTTCAAGTTTAGATCGAATCAGAACGTGTAAGCGTTAGCTGGAATTTATGTGAGTTACCTCACCTTTGAATGAGCACTATATGATATATGCATTGTTATAAATTATTGTTTAAATGATTTATTGGTTTGGTCTATTTGAATTCCCATTTGCAAAACGGATGACATATAAAATGAAATATAGGAAATTTTATAGAGGGATCTGTATTTCTCATCACTTTTGATTTTAATTTCAATTATATACTTATGCTATAAATTGTTGAATATGAAAGTTTGGTAGTTCGACCTTATTTGATGCGACTTTGATATGTCGCAAAAGTTGAACTCTTTAGTATGGATCACCAAAGCACTTGTTAAGTGCTATGGTAGCTCTAAGCCTCACTATATTATTTTGGAAATAAGAATATTTGTTGTTTTGATTTGAAAATGTTTTTAATTTGTAGAATGATTTTAAATGTGATTTTAGAATGTTCTATGGCATTTTATTTAGAAATGGTTTTTGGAACTTCTCCATTTTACTCAAACCATTTGGGAATGTATTAAAAAGGTATTTCAAGGATTATTTATTATACATAAAAGTTAAGATCATAATGGATAATTATGATAAAGAAAAAGAGGGGATTTATCTTTTATAGTTTAGGGATTCTGTTTTAAAAGAAGATATAAATATTTTGGAATAAATATTTGTGAAATGTTTTATATAAAATGTTGTATAGAAAGATAGATTTATAAATGGTATTTTTTTATATAAAAGCATAGATATATAATGAGATTTTATAAAAAGGAACCGATATCATTTTGATAAAATGGAAAAATAAATCATATTTGTGAATCTATAATGATATATAAAACTTTCGTTTTATGGAAAGTATTTAGCCTGATTTTGGAATCTGTTATCCGGGTTTTTAACCCAGCAGGATCCAACAAAAAACAGAACAATCCCGTGATATCAGAATAGTTTCGAACTTAACCTTAACCGGAGAGGCAAAGGCAAGGATTTAACTTGAGCCAAGCTATATTACTGAGGCAACGACTGAGATCGACTAAACCAAGAGACCAGCATTCTTTCAGATTAATCAACAGCTGAGCGCAAACAACAAGTAAATTGTCATCAGAACAAAACAACGTGCGAAGAGATTACGCAAACAACGACGACAAAAGACCATGGAAATCCCAAACTCCAAACTCAAATAAATATCCTAAGTGCTTGGATCACTAGCGAACCATACCCTATGGATCGCCAGCGAACCATACCCTATGGATCTCCAGCGAACCATACCCTATGGATCGCTAGCGATCCATGCAAAATGAAGGGTCGCTCTATTGCATGGAAGAAGAGAAGAAAAGAAGAAGGATGTTAAAAAATATGCTAAGTGTATGGGTCGCGAGCAACCCATAAACCATGGATCGCTGGCGACCCATACTCCTCCTTGAATCTTCAGTGAGCTAACTAAGCGATGTAATGGCAAAGGAGCAAAGTCATTAGCTCGCGTACGAGCCAAGTCCATGGGTCGCTAGCGACCCATGATTTTGGCTCGGATCGTGAGCTAAACCCTCCCAGGTCGTTATGCATCCATCTGTGAGAAGTTGATGAAGTCGCCTGGCCCAAAATTCCTCCGATCTGTATAAATACCATCCTACAAGCAACATAAACCGGATCTCCTACAAACTGGTTGCTGAAGCTCTGTTGGAAACATTTTTCACCCTCTACCACCCTCACAACAATCTCCAAAGGGATTCACTATGATTCTCCAGTGGATTTCAACTCTGGGGATTCAATCTACTTAAAGATAATCAAAGTCTTGTAATCATACACTTTTTGTAACAACAACTAGTCTATAATAAAACTATAAAGTGGATGTAGGCATCATTAACAGCCGAACCACTATAAAAATTCTCTATTTTCTTTCATTTACCGTTCTTTTTCTACATCTGTGATCTGTGATATTGCCCTGTCAGAACAGGTCCGGTGCTTTCAAACTCAAACCAGGGTATTGATCCATTTTTTGGGTTAAAATTTTGGTGCTTTCAATGAGAAATCCAACTTAAGATCCAGATCTAGCTATCTACTTTGGATCCCATAGGTCCAGAAGTTAAATCCTTAATCTTTGCTTGAAGAATCCACTGTTTGGAATCAATGGCCCCTGGAAGAAGAAGAATTGCCTCTAGAAGGTCCATAGGGGCAGTAGTAGCTAGAGAAGATGTTAATCTCCAAAAACTGAAATAAATGGTGCTAACTTAGAGAATCAGGCGCCAGCCTCCTCCAGTCAACATGAAGTTGTTACTAGGGATGAGTTGAATAAAATGGTTGATGAGATCAACCAAAAAATGGAAAGTAGGCAAAAGGCTCTAATGGATAAGCTTAACGCTCTCCTAACCCTATAGTCAAATCCTACTCCAAGGACTATGCCCGAACCCGCGGCTGATATGGAACAAGAGAATTCCTCCGTTTCTGGTCTACATAGAAGAAATAGAAAATAGCCATAAAAAATGGCGACAATAGGACTTAACGTGGACGAAAATGCAAGTACTCCGTTCACCACAAGGCAACCTATTCTGAATTTGAGTCAAGGTGCAAAGACCCCTGTAGAAGACATAGCTATGGATCTTTCCGACTCAGATGACGGAGAGCAAGACGACAAATTGGAAGAAAATTCCAATGCATTTGATAATGCAAGGAATACCCAAACTGCACCAGTTAGACCAACCGTAAGCCAACGAGACCCTGCAAGCATGGCTCTCCTGAAGATAGGAGAGCCTAGGTCATAGCCCACTCACCAAGACCGTTTGCAAAGCCAAACACTTGGCGCAGTGACTGATTGCCGCCCTCAGGACTACTAGACATTAGAGGCACACATAGCGGAAATGGTTAAACGGTTAATGGAGGAGAGTAAAAATAGAAGAGATGATGAATGAAGATCTGCGCCAAGTCAGACTCCCATCACCGATGAAATCTTGAATGAGAGATATCCAGAAAAATTCACAATGCCAACTATTCTGTCCTATGACGGGACAAAGGACTCGAAACCTCACTTGTACAAATACAGTTGGTATATGGACGGAGCAAATGCCTTTTAAGCTTTTCGATGCAGATGCTTTCCTATCTTTCTCAAAAAAGTTGCATCAATGTGGTTCACTAGGCTTCCACCAAGATCTATCTCAACTTTTGACCAACTGGCGACAAGGTTCCTTGATCAGTTCAGACTCCATACTGTGCAGCCAAAAGACATCATGTCCCTATCCAGATTGTTCCAAGGGCGTAACGAATCATTGATATCTTTCATGAACAGGTTTAACACTACAGTGACAGAAGTAAGTAACCCCAACGAAGACATGGTTTTTATGGCATTAGTCCGTGCCATTCGCCCGGAAACTAAATTTGGAAAGTGGATTAGGATAAAGCAACCTACCACTAGGAAGGATTTCAATCATAAAGCAAGTTAGTACTTAAGGTTAGAGGAAGAGCAGGAGTTGAAAAGGAAGTCTAATAGCGTGCAACCATCGAACATCGGGCAAAGCGATGTAGCAATAAATCAAAATGCGCACGCTTCTCGGATTGCTGAAGGAATCACTGGGAAAGATGGAAATTGAAAGAGAAAAAGCCAAAACTCCAATAAGAAGAATGGTAATGGCTACAATAAAAAGCTCAAAGGGTTTAGGCCCCAAGGTTACTCTCCCTTAAACGATACACCGGAAAAAAAATTCCTCGCGACCCAAGGGACCGAGGAATACAAAAAGCCCCACAGAAAAGAAGCAACTGAGCAGCAAAAGCGATCAGGGAAATTCTACCGCTTCCACGAGACACACGGCCATAATACTAACGATTGCCACTACCTAAAGAATCTCATTGAGGAGCTGATCTAGAATAACAAACTCCAGCAGTAGGTAAGACAGCCACAAAACCTTGATCAATCCGCGACACCTCAAAATCCTAGAGACCGAAGGAATCAAGCCGGAACCAGTGACGAAGGGTCTAAACGAACCGACCAGAGGCTTATTATTGGAATGATATTTGGGGGACCATATCACGCACAAAGAAGTTAGGGAGAGATGGAGCGATATGTGAGTTCGTTGAAGCATGCTCCGAAGGAATCATGTTTAGCTATAGAAGACGAAACTCCAGCCAAGATGCAATTGGTCTTGAATGATGATATTGTGTTCCGAAATCGGGACACCGAGTGGATCGAAGCTCCAACTCTCAATTCGATGGTGGTGACGGTAGGAATTGGACCTACTGTAGTTCGACGGGTGTTGGTTGATAGTGGTAGCTCAATTAACATACTCTTCAAATGTACTTTCGATCAGTTGAAAATTGGAATGAAAAGCGTGGCCGCATGCCAAACAAAGATTCAAGGGTTTTCTGGTAAACCCAAACAACTGGTGGGAACAATTGACCTACCTATGGAGCTTGGAGAGGGTGAGCAAAGGGTCACCCTCATTCAGACTTTTGTGTCGTAGATGAAATGACAGCATACACCGCCTTCTTGGGACGACCCGCATAGTCGACTTTAGAATGGCATTGGACCAATGGGGCCTTACAATGAAGTTCCCTACAGAGCACGGAGTTGGAATTATGAAAGGAGATCAAAGTGCCACCTAGGAATGCTACATCGCAGAATTACGTGAGTCAACAAGAAAGGAAAAAGGAAAGGATGTGGGGAAAGCCCTCAACATTCGTGAACCCTCCGAATAGCAACTACAGAGCCGCACTTGGCTTGGGGACCATAGCTGATTCGACAGGGCTTTGGACCTTAGAAAGAAGAGCTCGGGGGAGGATCGGGCAGCACCAGCATAATTGATGGTGTCTGCCCCAATCTGTATGGATGACCCAATGCGGGTCCTGAAAATTGGACCGCACCTTGGAAACATGATGCGGTTAGAACTAACTAAATTCCTCCGCACTAATTTGGATGTATTTTCTTGGACACACTCCAATATGTGTGAGGTATAACCCTAAATTTCCTACAATACACTCAATATTGACTCCAAATTCACACAGGTAAAGCAGAAAAGGCGCAACTTGGGCCCTGAATGGTCCAAGGCAATGAGAGAGGAGGTTGATAAATTGATGGCTAACGGCTTCATCTCTGACGTAACTTACCCTGAATTGGTATCAAACCAAGTCTTAGTCAAGAAGTCTAATGGAAAATGGTGAACTTGTATTAACTTCTCGGATCTAAATATGGCTTGCCCGATAGATAACATCCCACTCCCCAGAGTCAGTCAGCTTGTGGATGGAACAGCGGGGCATGAATTACTATCATTTATGGATGCATACTCGGACTACAACCAGATACAAATGCATGAGCCAGATCAAGAAAACACCACATCACCGATTTTGGACTGTACTACTACAAAGTAATGACATTTGGGTTAAAAAACGTCGGGGCAACATATTAAAGCCTAGTAAATACTATGTTCAAACGTCAAATCAGAAAGACATTGATGTTTATGTGGACGACATGTTGGTCAAATCTCGAGTAGCTACTAACCATCTAGAAAATCTTGGTGAAATGTTCGAAATGCTCCAAAAGTATGGAATGAATCTCAACCCACTCAAATGTCATTTTGGAGTAGCCTTTGGAAAATTCTTGAGGTTCATAGTAAGTGCCTGAGGCATCGAAGCAAATGTAGAACAAATAATGGCACTACGAGAAGTCCAAGCCCTGAGAAGTAAGAAGGAACTTCAAAGCTTGAATGGAAAAGTCGCAGCACTGATCCAATTTATCTCAAAAGCTACAGACAAGTGCATACTATTCATCAATGCATTAAAGAAGGGAAAAGAAAAAATTCGAATGGAGTGAAGCTTGTCAAACATCTTTCGAAGAATTGCTACGACTCATGGAAGCTCCCCCAAACTTATTAAAGCCGATGGACGGAGAAGACCTATTCATTTATTTAGCAGTCTCCCCACATGCATTGAGCACCGCTCTCATGCGGGAAGAAGCGAGAATCCAGCGACCCGTGTATTACATTAGAAAATGATTCACCGGAGCTGAGAAGAATTACCAAAAACTGGAAAAGTTAGCGTATCGCCTCTTGATCGCATCACGGAAGTTACGACCATACTTTCAGGCTCAGCCAATTAAAGTGTTGACTAATCAGCCCCTGAAGCAAGTGTTATACCGGCCAGAAACTACCAAACGACTACTGAAGTAGAATATAGAGTTGAGTCAATATGATATCACATACCACCCAAGGAAAGCCATCAATGAGCAAATATTGGCCGACTTCATCGCCGAATTTATTATACGAGATGACGCGAAGGAAGTTCAGTTAGAAAAAGACACGCAATGGAAGCTCTTCATCGACGGTGGATCCAACGACTTCTGTTCGGGAGCTGGAGTAGTGCTTGAGACCTTCGAGGTGCGAGCTATTAGCTACCCTTTTCGCTTGGAATTCCCCGCCACAAACAACGAAGTAGAATATGAAGCACTGACCACTAGATTGAAAGTTGTGAGGGAGCTCAAAATAAAAGTTGTTCACATTTACAGCGACTCACAACTGGTCGTCTGTCAAGTAAAAGGTGAGTATCAGGCGCTTGGTGAGAATCTCGCCCTATACCTGTCCAAAGCACAGAAAATGCTAAGCGACATCGAGCACTACACCATAACTCACATCCCACTGGAGAAAAACACAAAGGAAGATTATTTGGCTAAATTGGCAAGTTCTGGAGATGCTCAGTCATTGGGACTAGTCCCAGTCGAAACTCTGGCCAACCCAAGCGTAGACGAAATGGATGTAGACTGGATTCTCGAAACCACCGTCGAACCAGATACATGGATGACACCAATAAATAACTATCTACTTGTAGGAACCCTTCCAACTAACTGAAATCAATGGAAGAAGCTCCTCTGAAAGGCGCCACGGTTCATGATACAGGATGGAATACTTTATCGAAGGGTATTCTCAACCTTCCTTCTTAAGTGTGTGACCGATGACGAAGCATGATGAATCCTAAACGAGGTACATGAAGGCGAATGTGGAGACTACACTGGGGGGCAGATCCTTGTGAAGAAATTCCATTGATACAGGTACTTCTGGCCAACAATAAATCGTTATGCCGCAGATCACGCCAGAAGATGCGATCGCTGCCAAAGATTCAGTAAAATTAAGAGAGCACCTTTAACCGAGTTGACATAAATGGTCAGCAATGGCCGTTTGCAATATGAGGGATCGATTTGATTGGCGTCCTGCCAATATCAAAAGGAGGAGCCAAATATGCTATAGTTTCCGTAGATTATTTCACAAAATGGCTAAAGCGGAACCGCTGGCCACCATAACCACAAAGAAAGTTATTAACTTTGTTACTAAAAGCAACATTTGTAGGTTTGGTGTGCCGCAAAAAATCATCACCTACAATGCAACCCAATTTGAAAGTGCTGAGTTCATAGACTTCTGTAAGCTCTTCCGAATTGAGAAAAGATTTTCCACATTGGCTCATCCGCAAGCAAACGGACAGCTGGAAGCGATAAACAAGATCATCAAGTCTACTATCAAAAAGGCAACTAGCAAAAGCCAAATGAAACCGGGCTAATGAACTTCCACTCGCACTATGGGCTTACAAAACTACCCACAAAGCAGCAACCGGCCACACTCCGTTCGCCCTAGCATATAGTTCAGAAGCAATGATTCATATTGAATTAGAAGCCCTCTTGCACCGAAGGCAGAATTTCAATCAAAAAAAATGAGCAGCTCCTACTCGAATCGCTAGATATGGTTAATGAAAAAAGAGAAGCAGAGCTGGGAACTGCCGCCCACCAAAAACGGGTCTCATGGTACTTCAACTCCAAAGTTCACAATCATACCTTTAAATAGGAGATCTTGTGCTCAAGTGAGTTTACCCAGTTCCGAGAGCCTTCAGACCAAACTGGGAGGGACCATATGTCGTTAATCAAAAGCTAAAAGACGAGACTTTTAAGCTAACAACTGTTGACAGAACTCAAGTTCTCAGGGCATGGAATAGCGAATTGCTTCGCCATTACTTTATCTTAATGTTACCTTATGTATTCTTGTTTTCCGGCAAATAAGCCATCCCGAAATACCAGAGGCATTGTACATAAGCAAAAACTGCCCTGCTTTCCTTAATAAAGTTTTCTTCTTGAACTAACAAAACCGTGTTCATAACAATTACCCGTCGAGTCGCCGGAAGCAAATCGAATCAAATCGTTAGATCGGCGAAACCCGATCTTTGCCTTCTAAAAATCGGTGTTGCTCCGGCAACATTGAGAGGGCTAAAATAATAACACCTCATATTGCCCGAAGATAGGCAACGCTGAGGAAAATCAAAAGCCACGCACCTTATATGCCGTGCACTAAAATAATAACTCCTCGTGTTGCCCGAAGATAGGCAACACCAAGGAAAATCAAAAATTGCGCACCTTATAAGCCACGCACTAAAATAACAACTCCTTACATTGCCCGAAGGTAGGCAATACCAAGGAAAATCAAAAGCCGCGCACTCCATAAGCCATGCACTAAATTCCAAAACACTAACTCCTCATGCTGCCTGAAGATAGGCAAATCCGAGGAGCACCAAAACCCATGCAACTCATAACTAGCGCTAACTTCTCCTATAATCGGGAATAATGAGCACAGCTCAAGCAAAATTGGAATGCTACAAACTAACTGAAGTCTGCCCTCAATTAACCCATGCAATGTGCACCTCTCAAATATGCATATATTGCATACTTGTTGGAATATCACAAGAAACTTGGGTTATGTGCTAAAGTTGCAAAACTTCCGAAAAAAGGAGAATCAAGTTGTAACTTAGACAAATTTCCAATGAAAATTATCTAAACCCTAAGTTACCGGTTATCTGAAATTTTTTTGAAGTAAACAGCCCTATGACTGGGGGGTATACACCGGCACTTGGATAGAAACATGTAAAAATAATAAATTCACAAGCTCTGTCAACACGTGAAAACAATAAATTCACAAGCTCTGTCAACAGGTGAAAACAATAAGTTCACAAGTTCTATCACTCCAAACAAAGAATTTTTAAACAAAGAATTTTTCCGTTATTTTCTAAGTAATGAATTATTAAGTTCTGTTAATTTTTAAGTAATCACAGTACTAGATAAGTATAAAATAAAACAAACACAAGTGCACAGAACATATATGAGCAGACAGATGAGAATCCAGTCAAAATATCAATATATTTATTGTTTATAATTTTCTTTACACAAGGTCAAAATGTGGGGGCCGTACCCACACAACACCGGCCAACAAAAAGAAAATATAGACTACATATTAAAAACGCTATGTGCAGACTCTGCACTTGTACAAAATGACTCAAAAAAGAACTAAAATCAAAGTAGTCTTCGGACAAGCTGCTCAACGCTTCTTTCCTCTACTTCCCTTCCGATCCTTTGTTGGCAGCTTCTGCCTCGCCTCAGGAGTGCTATCACTGCCGGTGATATCAACAAAAACTTTAGTGGCAATTTCCTCCTCTTCCTCCATAGTCTTCTCAGAAGAGCCTCCCTTCTCTTCATGTTTCCGTGATTTGTGGGAGCTCTTTGAGGCCTTGATCACTTCAACCTTTTCCTTCTTGAAGACGACCAGAACGAGCCGAGTCTTCTGGGGCTTCTCCGACTGAGTTTCATGATCCTTGGCCTCTACTGCTGTTATGTCGCCTTCCAAAGACATAGAAGGGTCGTCCAGGCCAAGAAGGGCGGCTATCTTTTTAGCCTTTGGCCCCGGTTGCGAGCCAAATGCAAACGTGGAAGCTGGAACAAGAATGGAAACAACCACAGATGATGTAGAAATGGCGGCAGGTCCGAGCGCCAAAGAAGCTGGCAGGTCAACAGGAAAGGTAGATGGACCTATAAGATCAAAAATGAAAGTTTTAAATTCTTCTTGCTCTTCTGGCCTAAGCTGGAAGCTCTCGAATTCAAAGGAAGCAAGAACATTATCTGCACCGGAGGAATGGTCGAGAATGTCGACATCAAACTCACCACCTTCGCCTTCTTTCGATGGCTCCACTAGCTGAGGAAGAATCTCAAGCTTCGAACTTACTAGAAGGTCGTTGAGTTTCCCTGATGATTCGCCAGTGCCAGAAATAAAGGGCTTGGTGAGCACTTCGGTGGCAGCTGTCAAGGCAACAATGGTTGCTTCTTTCTCTCTCTCAGCCCGCAAGATTTCCCCGCCCTCGAGCAATGCTTTCTATGACTCTTCATTCAGGTAAGCGTCCTCCAACTCCTGCTCGGTGTAGACAACGCCACTATCAGAAAAGTAGGACAAGACTTCTTCCTGTACCAGAGCAAGGGTGCGTGGGTACTTTGGGCCCAGATAGTTGAGACTTCCTTGATGGAATAAGGAGTTAACATAAAAATTCAAGATGGTTACATCAAGCTTCTCAGTCTTTCTTTCAAAGGCATTAGGGAGTTCCAAATAATTTGCTCTCACGGCAGCTTTCTCAACTTCAGTGGCAAACTTATCGGCACTGAGGTGTGTGACCTAGGCCAGTAGCTTGGCAATGGTCTCGGCTTGGTCAGAGATAGTTTTGTTATGCCCCTCAACGATGAGGTCGTGATCGACAATACTTTTCCATTGAGCCTCAATCGTTGTGCTGCACACAGTCACTTCTTATTTTAATTTCTCCTCCTCTACATGTTCCTTTTTTATCTCATCTCTATAGAAGATCTCTATTTGGACATGGCCTCTTTCACCTCTTTTAGCAAGTCAGCGTTTCTCTTGCTCTCTTGCAGCGCCGCTGCTTTCTCTTCCGCTAATTGCTTAATCTTCGTGTCACGATCGGCCAATGCCCTCTCAAAGTTGTCCTTCTCTGATTCGAAAGAGAGGATCTCCTGATAGTTATTGCAATTTGTATCCGCTAATCTCTTCAGAGTTTGTCCCATCCTTTGGCCTATTCTAAGTTGCTCTGAATAGCCTGGAGGTGCGGCGTATATGAATCTTTATGAACCGGGGGCAGATCGTGGTCGAACTTAACCCCCTTCAAGAACCAACTAGGAAGTGCTGCCTCAAGTTTAGGAGGGCCCGAAGGAAGAACATAAGTAGCTCTTCGGTGGGGGCGAGAAGCACCGGGGGCAGCAGTAATAATAGAAGATCATGAAATATGGGTCGAAGGCGGAAGCGGGGCAGAAGCAATGGAAATTTCTTAACCATAGAAGAATGTGTTGGAGCAAGCTCTAAAGAAGAGGCCTATGGTAAAACTTCGACCTTTTTGATGGTTCATCCTTTTTCAAAACATCTCTTCTTCTCATACCTGCCTTTATACGATCGGCTTCGGTTTCTTTCTTCTTGGCGATGGGTTTCGGCTTCAAGCTCTTTCCTCCTCCGTTTCTCGGAATTAATGACGGCCGGAGTTGAGCTTGGAATTCCGCTACGAGTCGGTGAATTCTTTGAAGTCATTGTAAAGGCCAGGTCCCCTCATCATACGTGGCATGAAACATACATAAAAGGTTTCAGAAGCATAAAAATAAACACTAATGAAAATAAAGTAATGAAAGGAAGTGAGTGCAATCCTAGTGAGACATGGAGCGTGTTTCTAAGGTAGGCCTAAAACACTATCATGAACCGAAATGAACGGCCATTGTAGGTGGAATTGGACTAGCTCCGGCCATTGTAGGCGGAACCGGGCAAACTTCTGGTGCGATATCACTCGAGCGGGGAGGCGCCACATCAAATTTAAAATCTTCTTTCATGAGCACGTCAAAGTCAACATAAACGTTGCTAAAATCCCCGAACTCCTCTTTGACGCCTTTATTTGGAGAATCTCGATGCCCTCTGGTCTCTTGATCTTTGTCTTTACCGCTTATATCAAGGAGAGGCGGCTCAGAAGAACGGGGCTCATACCCGGAGTTTCATCACACGATTCCGAGTCCTCATCATTAGATTCAGCGAAGAGATCATTACTTGTAGACTCATTGGTGCTACTCTCAAACTCTCCTTCTTCCTTTTCTGAGTCCAACGCGGCCTTGCCTTCTCTGTGCTTGAACTCTTCTTCTGCTTCCTCCGAAATCAGAGGCATTCTAACTTGGCCGCTTAATCCAGTCGCAGTGGTGTCTCTGCCCTCGCGAGCCTCATCTGTTGATCCTCCGGATGGACTCTCTCTCTTTTGAGACGCGCCTTCCCCGGAATCGTGGGAAGAAGAAGTAGATCTTTTACGGAACCTGGATCGGGCAGGAGAAGGGATTTCAACCTAAGCAACAGATCTACCCGGATCCAGTAACCCATACCAACGCAAGTTCTCATCGGTCAATAATACTTTAACGCATCTCTCCTAGGAATCAATAGCCTTTAGAGTCTGACAAACTTCATCAAGAGACATGTCTCTATTTGGCCTTGGAATAACTGCAAGAGACATATGGCTGCTTAGAAAATCCATTGCAACACATCAGAGCTCGATGAATGAAAAAAGAAACTTACCTCCTATCTTCCACCTACGATTGAACCCCTCGAGGCATCTAACAAAGAAATATTGCGCCTTGAATTACGATAAGTTGCTTTGCAAGCACGGGACAATTTTACTGTTTCTTTGGGCTTCGATTATGATCAAGGAGGAACATTCATCTCTCCTCCTGAACGTTATAAAGTATCACAACTCATCAAAACTTAGAGCGCGGTTGAACGCCAACATGAAAAGAACATGTAGGTAAGTCAAGATGGCGTAGCCATTAAGATGGCTGAAATGGGGCAATACCAATGTTCAAAAGAATCTTGCGCAGAAAGTCGTTAAAGGGAGGCACGACTCCATTCAAACACATGTACCGGTGGCAGGTAAGGTACCCCGGGGGAGGCATATGAGCGAATTCGTCATTCTTTGTTAGATGCACATCCTCTTTTGGAATTCCATGTTGCACACAGATGTTATGAATAACTTTAGCAGAAACCACCGAAGAAGCTCTCTCAGGCGGATTAAGTATAAATCTAAAGTTGGGAGGCATTCGATCTACGATAGGTCCAACCGAGACCAACTAGCCACACCGAGCTTGAGAAGTGGTAGAAGAGAGAGAAATGGATGATGACTTGGCTTCTGAGAGTGCCGGGCTTCCCCCGCCTGACTTACGATGCGTGGATGGCTGCTTTATTCTAGATAACAGAATTCGCATCCGAAACGACCAGGTAAAATCTATCCTAAACTAAAAGTTCCCCCTACCACACTGGAATTCCAAAGAGACATAAATTCATGACTGCACATCGGATTCCAAGTGCGAACTGTGGCAAGTGCATTTTGCTATCTATATGGGATAAACTCAGTGCCCGAAACACTACAAACGCTCTATCCCGTGTAGATAGTTCGCTCGTAGAGGAAGAAGAAAAGAACTTCCCGCATCACTTTATTTTTTTTTTGGTTTTTACTTCCTCTACACTTACCCGTTATTGATCAATGATGCATGACGGATCCATTGCCCGAAGCGACGCATAAAACTCTTCTCACTACAGGGACGCTGAGCATACAAAAAGAAAGCAGGATAAGTCCAAATTCTCTGGAAGAATCGGGATCGACTGGTGATGTAACGTGCAGTAACTGCTATGAAACTGGGCACAAGTCAATTCTGGTTTAATGGACGAAGGTAGCAAAATGCGTCAAGCGTTGGACCAAAGCTCGAACGTCGTTTCGGGGGAAAACTCAAGACTCAATTGGCTATCTTCACCTACTAAACCGCAATCAACTCGAACTTCTCACGACCAACATTACAAATGCAAACTTTCCATCAAACCGTCAAACAAACACTGTAATTAGCAAATGCACTTGAGGCTGAATTCTAGAATGCGAGAAAGATCGAAGACTGAAATCAATGAGCTATGGACGGATTGGTGGCAAGATAAGGAATCAGATCGCCTGAGATACAAGGAAATGTCAGGAACGATTCTCAAGGCAAAGGTTTTGGTCTGTGGCGAACTGGCGAGGCAACGGCGCTATGGTAACGGTGGCGCTAGAGAAAACATTGCGGAGTTCTTGGATGAGATGGGTCGAGTCAAATGAGATGGAATGGGTCGCCTAGAGTTTTTGGTCGTAGGAAAGCAAGTTCGGGTCGCGTAGGATTTATGAGGAAGGATCGGCTCGAGTCGTATGTATAGGCAGAAAGAAATAGCAAAGCAAAATTATGCTAAGTCGTCAGGTCACTAGCGATCCATCATGGACCGCTAATGACCCATCTAGTGGTCAGGTTGCTAGCGACCCATCTCACATAGATTGCTAGCAACCCATATAGTTGGGGGAGACTTTTCTTGAACTTGAGCTCTGATACCTATTCATTATTTCAAAGCACGTTGGGAAACTACGTGAAGAAATTTGATCCGTTACGGCAAGCAATAGCAGTCAAGACCAAAGCTAGATGACCAATGTCATGACCTGCCATGTATTCATAAAACTCTAACTCAATTACTTGGAAATCGACAGACATATATTAAGAGCTATAACTTCCAGAGCATGCCTTGTTTACAACGAAGACGTACTCTAGGAAGTAAATGTTTTTCGGGTTTTTAATCCAGCAGGATCCAACAGGAAACAGAATAATCACGTGACATCATAATCGTTTAGAACTTAACCTTAACCGGAGAGGCAAAGACAAGGAGTTAATAAGAGCCAAGCTATATTACCGAGACAACGACTGAGATCGACTAAACCAAGAGACCAGCATTCTTTTAGCCCAATCTGCAGTTGAGGGCAAACAACGAGTAAATTGTCATCATAGCAGAACAACGTGCGACGAGACTACGCAAACAATGACGAGACAAGACCATGGAAATCCCAAACTCCAAACTCCAAGAAATATCCTAAGCGCTTGGATCGCCAACGACCCATACCCTATGGATCGCTAGAGATCCTTGCAAAATGAAGGGTCACTCTGTTGCATGGAAGAAGAGAAGGAAGGAAGAAGGATGTTAAAAAATATGCTAAGCGTATGGGTCGCTAGCGACCCATACACCATGGACCGCTGGTGACCCATACTCCTCCATGAATCTTTAGTGAGCTAACTAAGCGATGAATGGCAAAGAAGCAAAGTCATTAGCTCGCATACGAGCCAAGTCCATGGGTCGCTACGACCCATGATTTTGGTTCGGATCGTCACCTGAACCTTCCTAGGTCGTTATGCATCCATCTATGAGAAGCTGATGAAGTGGCTTGGCCCAGAAGTCCTTCGATCTCTAGAAATACCATCCTACCTGCAACATAAACGAGATCTCCTACGAACTGGTTGATAAAGCTCTGCTAGAAACATTCTTCAGTCTCTACCTCCCTCCCAACAATCTCCAAAGGGATTCACTATGATTCTCTAGTGGATTCCAACTCTAGGGATTCAATCTACTTAAAGATAATCAAAGTCTTGTAATCAAACACTTCGTGTAACAGCAATCAGTCTATAAAAAACCCATAAAGTGGACGTAGTCTTCATTAACAACTGAACCACTTTAAAAATTCTTTATCTTCTTTCTTTTATTGTTCTTTTTCTACATCTGTGATACCTAATATTGCCCTGTCAGAACAGGGTAGGTGCTTTCAAACTCAAAGCAGGGTGTTGATCCATTTTTTGGGTTAACAGAATCGAAGATTTGTAATGAGATTTAAAATCTGGAGATTTATAAAAGGAGTTTTAAAATAAATTTGAGGATTTATAAAAGAAGTTTTATAAATAAATTTGGAGATTTATAAAAGAATTTTTATAAATAGAAAAGAGATTTATAAAAAGGGTTTTATAAAAAAATGAGATTTGATTTTGATAAATTATCATTTTATATTATGGTG